>CM062820.1:775846187-777096187 GCA_031772625.1 Pinus tabuliformis | reverse complement strand
TGAGAGACTAATGTTATAGACATTTTTGTGCCTCGCGTCAAGGAGCATGGAATGTCAATAATTACAGGGATCCTCAGTCCCTAAACATGTTTTTCTTACCCCTAAAAGAACAAGGTCATCAAACAACAGCACTTCCAATCAGTTCTCCACCTGAAAACACTTCAAAACAGGCTTATTTTGGATCATGTCAGCTGCTTAACTGAGCATCTGCGCTGTATTGCAACTGTCCCACTCTGTACCTGCGCTGGAAGTCAAAAACAATGAAGGCTACCTGCGCTGGGCGAGATTGGCCAAGTGGCACAGTCATCCTGCAAGGTGTCAATTGCCCAGGAAGCTTCCAAAATGACACTTGGTTCATGAGATTCGCCCTGTGATGAGTAAGAGGTACTTGATCACCATGTGTAAGCAAGGATCTCCAAGTGGACACAGGAACTGAAGATTAACTGAAGATGGAGAGGACACTAGTCAGCTATATGCCAGCCTCCAGCTGACTCATCCTTTCCTCTTCCCTCCTATATATAGAGCTCTTCTATGAGGTCTAGGGAGGCTGGAATTTTGTATAAGCAAGGAGGTGCTGTTGGTATACCGCCAGGATTATTGGGTGATTGTTTTACTAGAGGTGAAGAGGAGAGTTCTTGCTGCCGAGGAGGTGCTGCTGGATTGGATCCAACATTATTGGTTGTAACTTCCTCTGGAACCCTGTTACTTTCTATCAATAAAGTTTGCATGTTCTCCTATATACTTGTTTTACATAGATGCTTTGTGTTTACATGTATATTTGATGCACCCTAATCCATGCTTCAGTTATGAGTACATGTATCTTGTAGTTCGCTCTCTTGTTTTGTGCAGGATCTGTATGTAGCTGGATCGGCTAGGAGAGCAAAGAGCTGGGAGCAGGATACAAAGAGAGAAGGACAAGGATCGACTAAGCGCAAGATGCCAGGTTGGTTGACCTTCTTACTATTCTCTCTGTACTTTCATAAAGTGGAACATGAAAACTTTATCATTCAGTTGTTGCTAAAGACTGTCACCTTTAGAAGGGTTAGTGTCATCCGCATCGGATACTTTTCCCCACAACAAACTGGCGACTCCACTGGGGATCCTAGTATCTTGTTGTTGTTTGTAGTATTTTGCTATTCATTTCTTGAAGAAAAGAGTACCAAATCGAAAAGCTTTTGACTATATCAAAAGCAAAGTAGAGGGACTGCTACTCTTGCTCCTTTGCTGAGCAAATTCAAGATTTAAAGAGCTAATCTACAGATGAATCTTTACTCTTTGTGATAGATCTTTATCCTCTTGATCATCCCTTAGCCTGTACTTGACCTATAGCTTTTTATTTCAGCAAATACAGTGCATTTTTGAGCTTTTTATGACCCGGAATTCTTAGCAGACGTAACTCTCGTGAGTCAGTGCAGGCTGTACACAGGCAGCCTGCATTACAGCGCAGGTGCTCCCTTCGGGAACTGCGCTGAGAGTGAGATTGGCAGACTAGAACCTGCGCTGGTCCAGTTAGCCCTTGTCTTGCTCAGTCTTCCTATTGTGTCTTGGCCCTGTTTGCACTTGTTTTTTGGCTGATTGCTTGCTGGTTATTGTACTTGCTGTAAGCCACTTCTCCTTGACTTTATTCCGCCTCAGTTGTGTGATGAAATTGTAAACGTTCTTTCAGTATTTCTTGTTTCAGTTACAATTTCCCATTGTGAAAAGCGAACCTAGTAGCTGTGGCCTCTTAGATCCTGAGCTGTAAAAGTATCTTTGCGATCTTATGAGTTAGTGTTATTACTGTTCATGGCTGTTTGAGTTGGTTTGTTTTTCGCTTTATGGTTTGAATTCATACATTTTTAGTGTAAAACAAGTACCTGTAAAGCGTCTTTTCATTTAGACAATACTTGTTTGTTTACACTTCAAATTGAATTCGAAAGTCATACAACAGTTTTCCTTTTGTTAGCATCAACATTAAAGGAAAAGAAAAGAAATACATGCATCTTGCATTTGCATTTTTGATAAGTTTGGGTGTCTGATCTAGGAGAAAGTGCATTAGTTTGTGCTTTGTGCTCTGTGTGGAAAGATGTTGTTTTTCTCTCCCTTCAGTAGCTAGGATTTTCAAAGCTAAAAAGATTGTGAAAGCTTGCTTATCATTTTAGCTGCATTTAGGAATTTGTACCAATACATCTCGTGGTGATCCTGAAAGACAAACTGATAAACAAGATCAACTTAAAATATATTGAATGAATCTAACAACGCATTGTAACATAACGCTCACAATAGAGGTCTAGGTAGAGACGTGTTCCGGCGTCGTTAAACGTAGTGACTGTCGATCTCTACGAAGGTGGGTGATTCCTCCTGAGGGACGATAGCACTAATACGGATTTGAGCTCCCGCGTACCGTCGCGTATATTGGGAGACCCCTATAGGCAATTATCCTTTATCCTTAGGAAGCCGTGTCGACCGCCCTACTGATCGCGATGCAGTGAACACAGCATTCACGAAGATCGACCACCCGTACCGTAAAACGTATTCTGTGGTTTCGCGAAAGGTTTGGCACACCCTCTGCCTAGATCTCCAGAGCAGTTTCTTTTGGCCCTTTTCAAACTCTATAACTGAAAAGGTCCAATCGAGCATTTGTCACTTCGGGCTCGTTAATACATCGAAGGCGACTAGAGTCATCTTTAGCTTTTTCTCGACTCTTAAAACATGAAAAAGCAAAGTTGTGTCTAAAAGCGTCTAATAAAATTCATTCAATACGGAAACATAATTCCCCTTTTTGTATATTAGTTGATCAAGTAATCCGCAACCGTGGAGGAAAGTCAATTAAAACCCCGTCGTTCAGGGAGGCTTGCGAGTCAACCGCCTTTGTCTCCGGAACCGAGAGTAGTACGGACGAAGCGAACTCGTTTGACCAGGTCAAAATCTCCTTTTAAAGTTAGAATAGAAGTTCCAACAACATCTGAGATTCTGGTCACTCCCAGTATTTCTGGAATCCCTGCCTCTATTGAAGAAGTTCAACAGCAACAGAAGGACAGTCGTACTGATCCTAGTCTGAAAACAAGTACTTGCATAACTGAACCAGTTCCATCTGAAACCGGTCCACAGAGTCTTGTTGTTCAAACAACTGTCGCTGTCGAAGCAACCCCTTCTTCGGCACCAGAAATCTTTTACGGACCTGACGGTCTGCCTCTTCCTCCTGGTCTGATTGCAATAGAAGAAATCGTAGAGGACCAGCAAGCAAATACTCCAATTCATTTTGGAGTAGGTACCACTCTTTTTCCTTCTGCATCAGAAGTTTGTCTATCGCCACTGGAAGTTCCTGAAGAATCGTTAGGAAGTTTATTGGATAGACTTAAAATGTCTGAACAACCGTCGACATCTAGGACTGTGCCAAACGACACAGCGACAGCAGAAGCTCCTGTTGCCATTCCAACGATGTTTGCCGGCATACCAGCCGTCCCGACTAGCTCTCATCAGCTAGAAGGAGTCCACCCAGGGACTATTATGACAACTTGGTCTGTTCCAGTTTGTTCTTCCGGTATAATACCCGGTAATTCTTATGTTGAAACTAGACAAATTGACCCCTTTGGGAATCATTTTGGACCATCCAGTCCTCAAAGGCCATCTATACCCTTGAGCTCCGGATTGTTACCGTATGGGGGGCAATATGCTCTTTCACTTCCCCTTTCGGGGGGATACCCATACGGCAATTATCAACCACATTCAGGTTTGACTGAAGTAACGACGAGTGGTTGGGTGCCTATGTTACCCCAACAACCGAGAGTTGTATATTCTATGCAACAATCTGTACCTATGTCTAGTATCCCGACGACGCCAGCAATTGTAACCGTGTCGCAAGTTCAATCGATGCCTGTTGTATGTCAACCCCAAGTTGTAATGCAACAGCCTATTGACCCCGCAACACAACCACAATCGCCAATTGCCGGGACGACACAGATACAAATGGGGACTATAACCCCGCATCTTGGTCCGTCGGTTAGTGTCGCACAGCAAAACATGGCTTCACAACCATGGATGGTGCAATACCAACAACCTCAGTTTCAACAGGTGTACTAGGGATCTGAGCAACAGATCTTTGCAAATAGTGGGCAACCCTATATTCAGAACGGGTTAAACCAACCACTTTACAGTGGCCAAGCCCACCAGCCATATCAGTCATATCAACATCAGTTGCATTATGCTGGTGTGCAAAGACCTACTGCTCAGGCGATTCCATCATATCCAGGGTACGCCTCGCCAAACCTGAATCAACAGTTGCCATTCGTGGCAACCTTAGAATTACCAGATTTACATCGTTTGACGAACGATCCAATCGCCTATGCCCATTGGTGGCCAGCGATTCCTCACAAACTTCCTTCGGACATTCCTAAATTCAATGGAAATCCGGGCGAAGACCCGTCGAATCATGTGATGACATTCCATCTGTGGTGTTCGTCGAATACCTTGAATGATGATTCGATAAGGCTTCGCCTTTTCCAGAGGACATTGACTGGTCCGGTGGCCAAATGGTATATTGAATTACCTAGAGCCTCTTTCGACAATTTTAGTTCCCTAGCCACGACTTTCTTAACACACTTTCAGTTACCTATAAGGTACGAAACTGGAATAGAGATCTTGACCAATTTCAAGCAGACAACGGCCACACATATATCTGATCATATACATGAGTGGCGTCGTCGTCGCAGAATGGTAAAGACCTATGTTCCAGATCAGCTATTAGCTGAGTGGTTTATAAAGTCGCTTCTGCCGGCAATTACAGAAGATGTGGCCAAGGGAGGTGTCGTAACAGAGGAGCAGGTTATTGCTCGTGCTCAATATTTGGACTTAGTATATACTCAGTCGGGCACGCTCTATGATAAGATACCTGATGCCCCCAGACCGGAATTTTCAATCCCTCCTCCTCCCGGATCGAACAGTGACTCTCATGCCGGTGATGGCGTGATTGGAACTGCAAACGCTAAGTCTACAAGGGATTCGAATAAGAAAGCCCGTAAGACTTCGAATCAAAAAGCAAATCAGGAGATTCTTGCTTCGGAGGTAAACGCTGTATCTACGGATAAAGACAAAAACTCCAATCAACCAGGAAGCAAGAAGAAACAAAACAAAGGGAAGAAGAAGAATCAAGGTGGATCATCCCCTCAAAAAACTTCTTCAAACCCTCCTGGGCAAAAGAAACAATTTCCTCCATGTCAAATATGTGATGAAAATCATTCAACAAAGAACTGTCCGTTCAAAGCTGAGTTAAAGAGGTTCCTAAAAAGTTCCCAAACTTCAGCTGTGTTGACTGATCCGTTTCCTGCCCCAGGTCAGAATATGGTTGATAGTGGAAATGCTTCCCCGTCTCAAGTGCTTATGCTGTCGATTTCTAAGCAAAGTGATGCTTTGATATCGACTAGGAATAAAGATTATGGGAATCCGCCGGTGTCGAACGACAAAGGGAAAGATCAACCCAGTAGTTCGACAACAACTTCGGCAGAAGCTGTACCCCCCCTCACGCATGAATTAACAATAAAGCCGCCTAAGGGAGTAGTCCACAAGTCGACATTCAACCCTCGCGCCAGAGCGGCGCAACACTATAATGTAGTGGAGGATTTGGCCCAATCGCCATCTGCTATGTCGACTCTTGAGGTACTACAAAATTGCCCATCCCAAAGGCAGGCATTGTTATCAGCAATTGGTGGAGTGGATCCTAAAGATTCCAATCTTGTATCCTTTGATCACAAAGGATATGATCCTCAGTTACCAGCACAATTAGCTTTCCTTATTCAAGTGAAAGCACTCAACAAAACTGTTCATAGAACGATTATTGATGAGGGTGCATCGACATGTATCATGTCGATGAGTTGCTGGAAAACTCTTGGATCTCCAACCTTGTCGCGATCTTCGACAACATTAAAAGCATTTGACGGTAGGTCGTACACTCCGTACGGTATCCTAAATAACTTTAAGGTTGAACTAGGAGGAAAAACAGTAGAGATTGATGTTGAAGTCATTGATGGCAATCTTGACTATAACATCCTACTGGGAAGACCATGGATATATGCCATGGCAGTTGTAGTGTCGACATATTTTAGGAAGATCGCATTCCCGTTTGAAGGAGGGATTACGATCGTCGACCAACAGAATTTCCTCCCTAATGGTTCACAAGTTACTGGAAGCATTCCCCTGATCCATGGGAGCGACCATTCGATAAAAGATATAGGAGTAGGCTTGCTAAAAGATCCCACAATGATGGGACTTTCGCGTTGCCACCTCCTTTCCATGAAGGGAATATCCCGTTTGTAGCAACATGCAACATGGTATCTTCGTCAAAGGTCGCAGAAGACAAAGTCGTCATGGATCATCAAGTGGTATTGCCACCTAGCCCTATTGAAATATTGTAGCAATCAATGTTTCAGGCATGGGAGGCAAGCCCAAATGAACGCTCGTCAAGCGTTTGGGTAGATAGGTCCGAAGAATATGGTACCCCGTTAGATCCATGGTCAAAAGTTCATGGGACTGACGAAGGAATCTTACAATCAATGATGATTGAGGGGCACCATGGAATGATTACCACCATCGTTCCCTTCTTCCAGAGTGTGAAGAAGAAACTCATCACGACCTATACCACCCTTCAGTGTTTGAATTCCTAACAAATACTGTAAATACGGTGGATTCAGAGAGAAACCTATCCAATATTGAAGAGACCGTAGCCATAAACATCTCGACAAAATCTGATGTTGTTGAGAATATTCATGTCGGCAAAAGTTGTTCCCCTTCAGAACTGGAAATATATAGTGCTCTCTTTCGCGAATTTAGAGATGTCTTTGCATGGTCATATGATGAAATGCCAGGCATTGACTCGAGCATAGTTGAACATGAAATTAAAATGTATCCTGATGTCAAACCAGTAAGACAACGGCTTCGGCAGGTACATCCGAAGAAATCCGCTGCCATTAAGGCGGAAGTTGAAAAACTCCTCCATGCTGGATTCATCTACCCGGTTCCTCTAACCGATTGGGTATCGAATATTGTCCCTGTTATGAAAAAACAAGGGACGATAAGAGTGTGCGTCGACTATAGGGATGTAAACAAAGCTTGTCCAAAGGACAACTACCCTACACCCTTCATCGACCAGATAATTGATGAATGCGCCGGATGTGAAATCTTTTCCTTTATGGATGGATTTTCCGGGTATAATCAAATAAATATCCGCCCACAGGACCAGTCTAAGACTGCATTCATCTGTCCGTGGGGCACATTCGCTTATCGAAAATTACCCTTTGGTTTAAATAACGCAGGGGCGACGTTTCAGAGGGCAATGAATTATGCCTTTCATGACATCAAGAACATTGTTCAACCTTATCTCGACGATCTTCCGGCTCATTCGCGAAAACGGACTGATCATCCGCGGCATTTGAGAGCAATATTTCTGCGTTGCCGACATTATAAGATAAGACTCAATCCGCACAAGTGTGTGTTTTGCGTTGGTTCTGGTCGTTTACTTGGCTTTGTTGTCTCTAAGGATGGGATTCGTCTCGACCCATGTAAGGTTCAGGCAATCATTAATTTGCCTCCACCTTCAAATTTACTTCAGATTCAGAAACTCCAAGGGAAAGCAAACTTTCTGAGGAGGTTCATTCCAAATTACTGTCGCGACAGTTGCTTGGGGGCAAATATTCAAAATGGATAGCCATCCTTCAAGAGTTCGATTTAGATTTTGTAAAATCCAAATCGAAGAAAGCTCTAGTTTTCGCGGAATTATTATGCGATCTCCCATCGTCGTCCAACGATGAAACATCAGAAGAGTCAATCGTGGATGAAAATTTGTTTCTGATATCAGTAAGCGATGAGTGGTATGGAGATATCATTGTTTATCTCCAAACCCAAAAATTTAGGCTTAATACCTCACACTCGGAACGGAAACGTATACGATACCAATCGAAAGACTACATGATCGTCGGTGATACACTTTACCGTCGTGGCGTCGATACGGTTCTGAGGAGGTGCCTTACCCATGAGGAGGCCGAAAAAGCCCTGAATGATTGTCATTCAGGCGCGTGCGGGGGACATCAATCTGGATATGCAACAGCACAAAGAATCTTACGAGCAGGATATTTCTGGCCAACTATATTTAAAGATTGCATAATAGCTGTCAGAAGTTGCCATGCATGTCAGATCTTTGATAGCAAAACCAGAAGACCACCCGCACCCTTACAGCCGATAGTTGCTGTTGGGCCCTTCGCCAAGTGGGGCATCGATTTCATGCAATGTAACCCCACCTTGACCGGGGGGCATGGGTATATTATAGTCGCTGTTGACTATTTTACCAAATGGGCCGAGGCGATGCCTACATTGGATAACACTGGTGAAACAGCTGCCCCTTTCTTTTTCAATCATGTAGTCGCCAGGTTCGGCGTTCCGCAAGCTATAGTGACAGATCATGGATCGCATTTTCGCAATCACATGATGGTTGAATTAGCTGCCAAACTAGGGCTATCACACGACAGCTCTACCCCGTATTATCCACAAGCCAACGGACAAGTTGAGGCAATCAACAAGGTCCTGAAGCGTATGTTGCAAAGGATGATCGGGGTTCACAAGAGAAGATGGCATCTAATCCTGTACTCAGCATTATGGGCTTACCGAACCTCGGTAAAGAACGCCACTGGGTTCACACCATTCCAATTGGTGTATGGCCTAGAGGCAGTATTACCGATCCAGTGCGAAATTTCGTCTCTTAAACTCGCAATTGACCTCCTCCCCGGAACCTCAGAAGAAGAGGCTCGTTTCCTGGAATTGATCCAGTTGGATGAAAACCGTCGTGATGCCGCTTTGGCAAACGAGGTTCATAAGAAACGAGTCAAAGCACAGTTTGACAAGAATGTCAAACCGCGCAACTTCTCTGAGGGTGACTTGGTTTTGCTTTACGACCAAGAATCCGATAAATTAGGAGCAGGAAAATTTCAGTCCTTATGGATGGGTCCCTATATTGTTAAAAGGGTGTTAGCAAAAGGAGCCTACGAGTTAATGGATTATGACGGAATACCACTGGCGCAACCCCGTAACGGGTTGTACCTCAAGCGTTACTATGCCTAAATAGTAACCTGAGTGTTTTTGTTGTATTTTGTTTTCGCTAAAATGTTTGTTTCGGTAGTAATCCACCCTTCTCGTTTGTTGCAGATGTCGAATTATTCTGATACATATGTGGGATATGCCGACGGAGCGAGTCGTAGTACGCGGAATTTATCCTCCGCTGCCTGGGCCATTTTTGATCCAAGCGGCGAGTTAGTGAGTTTCAGAGGTGTGTGTATTGGACGGTCAACAAACAATATCGCTGAGTATAGTGCGTTGATCGAACTCCTCTCTGATACCATCGCTCATGGTATACGCCGACTAATTGTTAGGCTAGACTCACAACTTGTGATACTACAACTCACTGGTATATATTCAGTCCGCAATCCAGCTATTTATCGTATGTTTCTAAGAGTTAAGATTTTGGAAAGAGAGTTTGATTCAATTCAATACCAGCATATTTCCAGAAACTTGAACACATTAACAGATTCATTGGCAAACTATGTATTAGATAGACATTTACAACATACATAAAAGAGATGCATCGGTGCTATGTAAGGGGATCACAAATAAACTGAAATAAACTCCGAAAATCAAAATATATAAAGCTGTTTATAGTTTGTACATAATGTGCTGTAATCAAAACAAAATTGGTCATATGACCTAGGACTCAAAAAATGCTAGGGGGCACCCTAGCCTAGTGGTGCTCATGAAAGTACGTCACGGTCTGTGCGATCATGCGCAAGAGACGAGTCCATCGTCTAGGCACACCGATGGTGTGTCGCTGCAACTGTAAAGGTAACTCGTCAATCTGTACATCCGGAAGGCCACGAGTAAGGCTCTCAACCTGCTCCTGCACAGCTGCAAGTATCTCTGTATCACCAAGGTCGCGAATGACAACTCTCCTAGCAGGCTCTGCTGCTGGGGCAGCAACTGGCGATCGTGGACGAGCTACTGGATGAACAGGACCAACATCTGCATGCACCCAAGAGTTTGATCAGTTTTGAACAGTAAACATCATGAATGAAAACAATAAACAGTGATATGGTCAGAGATTTTACCAATAGCCCCATTGCTCGCCATTCGGAAGCACCAAGTCCGGATCACCTCGGTAGTCCATACCCACATATGGATACTCAGAAAATGCCATCTCCTGACGCTCGAACCACCTAAAGAAGGACTCAGTGAATGTAATATGAGGTTGACCAGCATGCCGGGACATATGGTCAACCCACCTCTGCATGCGTGGCTCGGTCGGAGAAGGCACATCAAGCAAGATGTACTGAGGTTGCATCAATGGGATTTTCTCCAAGACAAAGGCAGTCAAAATAGAACCAAATCCAAAGTTCTTCAGCCCCCCGTCCTTTACCTTGGTCAATTGACTTTTCATCTGGATAAGTACTGCATCACACCAGTTAAACACTTTCGATTGGAGACACTCCAAGGCGTGCTGCATATAAGATCTGTTGGCAACATGCAAAGCTGCGCTACCGGCCATCCTACCAATAGTAAACAGAATGGACCTGAGAGACCTGTCAGTGATGTCACGGATATTGATCTTGCCGTCTTTGCTCGGCTGTGAACCTTCCCGGCAATACTGACAGATATAGTCTCTGGTGGAAGTAGTCCCTCGAGCCGTACCTGACAGAGAAATGGGAGCACCCCGCCTTGACAGCCCAGTCAAGAAGTACATGTCCTCTATGGTCAAGGGGAAGGACTTCCCCCTAATCTGGAATACTTGGTTAACAGGATCCCAAGCATCAAACATATACTGCAGTAAAGAAATCTGTGCTCTCATGCTAGAGATACGGAAGAACTTCAGCAGGCCACAGTTCCGAAGCGCGTTCACCGTGACTGGGTCATGGAGTGCAACCATGTCCTCTGCTTCATGTTCTCGTTCTCGCCATGTAAGGGACATTTTATCCAAAGTTCCCTACAATCAAACAAGAGAAAGAGTAAGTTCCTGATTTTGATGAAAATCTGGCGAAAAATCATCAAAAAACTCATGCAAAATCAGCCCTTTTAGGCCCAGCGCAGGCAGAGAGTGTTCCCCTTGCTCTGGAACTCAGTCTGCCTTAAGGCTGCCTGAAATACAGCGCAGATTTCGAAAGGGGAACCTGCGCTGATGCCAGGGCGCCCTAATGAAACCCCTGGGGCCCAGAAGCTCTGAAAAACAGGCATGAAACTGAAAAAGGAAACCATGAAACTGAAGGGCTAAGGTTTAGCTCCTACCTAGTCCAAACGGCGCCGAAAATCGTCCACAGAATCTCCCGGAATCAGCTGGTGAAAATCAAGGAAGAAGAGGCACCTCCAGAGCTCCAACAAGCAAAATGCAAATGAAATGGTAAATGAGAGGTAAAAACCCCTTTTATGACTTTTTACACAGTTTAAAGTTAAATATTAGGGTAATAATCTTGTTTTCATGCAAATATTGTCCATTTCTAACAAAATTTGTTGCAGCAATTGAAGATGAAGTACCACATTTGAAAAGAGAAAAGCTAGTAAAAGTAAAAAATGGAATTTGACCATGAATCGAGCAGTTTTACCACGGAATTTATGCTCGTTAAAAAATAGAAAAGTGTGAGCAGAGTTTTTTCGCCAAAGTTCAAGCTCATTAAAAAATGAACCTATCTCGGTAAATAACCATTGCGATCGTAAATTTATAAGCCTTAAAAGCCTTGGTCGTGTTTTCATCCATCACCTCCATTTCATTTGGCCGGTCGTTCACCCCCATATGTGTGTTTACCTATTTTGAGGAACAGCTGCGAAGAGTGATTTCACCTAGCCATCCTTGTGACACTACAGTGATTGGAAAATTCCAATTTGTACCTGGAATCAGTTGCTATCCCTGTTTATCACTCGTTCCTCAAAAAACGAGTCTTCTTTGAGCTCTTTTCACTGACTCGTAAAATATGAAAAGTTTGCCGAGTTTTGGCCTTCCAGCTCGTTAAATGACCGGAAAGCTATCCCTCCTCTAGATTTTAATCTTTTTGGACTTGAGGGATTATTGCACAAAAAGATCGAGCGCTTGTCTTGTTCGGCTCGTAAAAATACCGAACAGCCATCCCTTCTGTATTGTTTTATACTTTTTCGGACTTAAGGGATTAGATGACGAAAAAGGAATTATGGAGTTGACTTTCTGTACCTTTTTAGACTCTCTAAAAATGAAAAGGACCGAGTTTTCCTTGTCGTTAGACTCGTTAAAATGATTAAATAGCGACAAACTTGTCTTTAGACGAGAACGAGTTTCCCTATCGCTAGGCTCGTTAAATCATAGCGATAGGCTTGCCCGAAGGGCAGGTTATAGAACAAGCATATGTTATCCTCCTCAAGCTTGACAAAAATAAAGAGGTACTGGTCAGAAATGACTGGGGAAAAATTGGGAGAACATCAAAGTTTAAAGGTAGCAAGTCACTCTTGGACATGACACTTTTCCTCCGTACCATATCGGGTTGGGTTGTTTCATTCACCGGTCTCATCACCATGGTCCTCGCCACACCATCCACATTTGGGGTAATGCTACCGATCCATCGCATCAGTGTCGTTATATGTTCAAGAGGGGTCATTCTGGAAGTGTCAACCATGTCCCATCCACTACCATACATTATCCTTCATCCATTCATGATCGCCACCCTGAATCATATTTCACAGTTTGTTTTCACCTCCACTAAAGTCATTAGCTCCGTTCCGTGTCATTGATGTGGGATTCATTAAGGCCCTCCTTTGACGGATCGCTTCTTGTCGACTTCAGCTCATTATCCAAGAAGTTGATCTAGGAACACCCCCATCAGTACTTTGAAGCTTGCATGCCTCCATGGCAAGTTTCTCACTTCCGGCGACAGGTATACATCAATGACCTTCGACCAGAAGATTTTGCGTGGCGTTCGACGCCAAGTCCTTTATTCACGCCACGTGAATTGTACTGCAGTACCTTGAGGGTCATCGTCATTATTGGTGATTCCTCTCGCGCTTGTTAACGGTTTTCATTATTGACCGGTAATCAAGCGATGTCTTTCCATGTTCGACTTCAGCGCAATTCTCACATGGATCGACTTGTACTTAGAGTGAAGATCGAGCGAGTTTGAAGACCCCGGATCTAGTTTCATCCATCCGGGCTGCGATATATATTCAGGAAATAAAAAAGCATTTGCCGTGTACATCATTGCAGC
This sequence comes from Pinus tabuliformis, assembly GCA_031772625.1. NCBI lineage: Eukaryota > Viridiplantae > Streptophyta > Pinopsida > Pinales > Pinaceae > Pinus > Pinus tabuliformis. The sequence continues at coordinate 777,082,958 of CM062820.1, read as the reverse complement.
AGATGATCATCCTATTCAAAGGATGATAGTTTCAGCAGAAAATTATCAGTCTATCTTCAGACGATCGTCTGTCATATGTACCAAAATGTATTTATAGAAAGCTGAGCATGGGAATGCCCGCCTCAGCTAGATCATGAGAATAATGATGAATGAAAAATAATGTATTGTATTGTATTGTATTACAGGGCACTCTCCTCAGCACTGGAACGAACTTCGGATCCTCTAGCTAAAGCATTTCACCCGATAAACGGCCTCATACTTTAGGGGGCAACTGTTATAGACATTTTTGTGCCTCGCGTCAAGGAGCATGGAATGTCAATAATTACAGGGATCCTCAGTCCCTAAACATGTTGTTCTTACCCCTAAAAGAACAAGGTCATCAAACAACAGCACTTCCAATCAGTTCTCCACCTGAAAACACTTCAAAACAGGCTTATTTTGGATCATGTCAGCTGCTTAACTGAGCATCTGCGCTGTATTGCAACTGTCCCACTCTGTACCTGCGCTGGAAGTCAAAAACAATGAAGGCTACCTGCGCTGGGCGAGATTGGCCAAGTGGCACAGTCATCCTGCAAGGTGTCAATTGCCCAGGAAGCTTCCAAAATGACACTTGGTTCATGAGATTCGCCCTGTGATGAGTAAGAAGTACTTGATCACCATGTGTAAGCAAGGATCTCCAAGTGGACACAGGAACTGAAGATTAACTGAATATGGAAAGGACACTAGTCAGCTATATGCCAGCCTCCAGCTGACTCATCCTTTCCTCTTCCCTCCTATATATAGAGCTCTTCTATGAGGTCTAGGGAGGCTGGAATTTTGTATAAGCAAGGAGGTGTTGTTGGTATACCGCCAGGATTATTGGGTGATTGTTTTACTAGAGGTGAAGAGGAGAGTTCTTGCTGCCGAGGAGGTGCTGCTGGATTGGATCCAACATTATTGGTTGTAACTTCCTCTGGAACCCTGTTACTTTCTATCAATAAAGTTTGCATGTTCTCCTATATACTTGTTTTACATAGATGCTTTGTGTTTACATGTATATTTGATGCACCCTAATCCATGCTTCAGTTATGAGTACATGTATCTTGTAGTTCGCTCTCTTGTTTTGTGCAGGATCTGTATGTAGCTGGATCGGCTAGGAGAGCAAAGAGCTGGGAGCAGGATACAAAGAGAGAAGGACAAGGATCGACTAAGCGCAAGACGCCAGGTTGGTTGACCTTCTTACTATTCTCTCTGTACTTTCATAAAGTGGAACATGAAAACTTTATCATTCAGTTGTTGCTAAAGACTGTCACCTTTAGAAGGGTTAGTGTCATCCGCATCGGATACTTTTCCCCACAACAACTAACAGTAACCACACAACCTGACCCAGAGGAGAATGAGCTTCTCGGAGAACTCAAACAGTTGTGTGTGAGAATACCACTTCTCCAAGCCATCAAAGATGTACCGACATACAACAAATTGGTTAAGGAAAAGTGTTTCAGATACCCAGGCAGGCAAAAAAGAGATGCCTCAACCATCAATGTCATAGGACAACTGTCTGATCTTATGTTGGAGCAAGTAATCTATCCAAAGTTTTTGGATCCTGGGAGTCCTGTAGTTGATGTCCACATAAATGGCACCATCATACCCCACACTTTGATTGATTTAGGGGCTGCCATTAATGTGATGACCAGGGATACCATGCTCAAACTCAACCTTCAGGGTTCCTTAAGGAAGACCTCGGCGGTCCTGTAGTTGGCAGATCGCTCCACCGTGACTCCCGAAGGGATTATGGAGGATGTCTTGGTCTTTGTTGACTCTTGGGAGTATCCTGCGGACTTCTTAGTTCTTCAGCCAAAGGCAAAGCTTACTGGATACCCCCTTATTTTGGGAAGACCTTGGTTAGCCACTGCGGATGCTTACATAAGCTGCTGAGCAGGAAACATGACCATCAAAAATGGTCCTATGTCCAAGCAGCTAGTCCTATACCCTCTTTCCCAACCTCTATTAGAGCATGACTTACCACTTTGGTTGGAAGAAGGAGAAGAGGATGAGGTGTACTCTGCACCCTTGTGCACCTTAGAAACCACCAAGGGAGGTCCTCAAACCGAGGATGATTTGATTGATACCTTGATTCAGAATCTGCCTCCCAGTGCATTGGCCTTAGAGAAATTGGTGGAGGATACTCAAGCCAGCACCTTAGTGGGCCTTTGTGTGACCGATCCAATCTCTCCCAGAGTAAAAAATGTGGAGTTTGGCCCCGAGAGAATGTTAAAGATCGGCTCCTCGCTATCTCTTTCCCAGGAAAAGGAGCTGTATAGTCTGTTGGCCAGTCATCTAGATGCTTTTGCTTGGAGCTATAAAGAGATGAAAGGAGTCCATCCTTCGGTCTGTACCCATCACATCTGCATCAAAGAAGATTGTAAACCGGTCAGGAAACCTCAGAGGAGAATGAATCCAGCCCTTAAGGACATTGTCAAAGAAGAATTGAAAAAGCTATTAGATGCAGGATTCATCTACCCCATCTCGGATAGCGAGTGGGTGTCCCCTCTGGTGTTGGTACCCAAGAAAAATAGAAAGTGGAGAATCTGTGTGGACTACCGAGAACTGAACAAAGCCACCAAGAAAGACCACTTTCCTCTGCCTTTCATAGATCAAGTATTGGATGGACTGGCGGGGAAGAAGTTTTTCTCTTTCCTAGATGGGTTCAGTGGGTATAACCAGATCCAAATCAGCCCAGAAGACCAAGATAAGACCACTTCACTTGTCCTTGGGGTACCTTTGCTTACCGAGTCCTTCCCTTTGGGCTATGCAACGCTCTTGCCACTTTCCAAAGAGTAGTATTGAGCATCTTCTCTGAGTTGGTCCATGATTCGATGGAAATCTATATGGATGACTTCACTCCTTATGGGTCCAACTTTCAGGAAGCATTTTCCAATCTGGGAAAATTTCTAACCAAGTGCATTGAAATGAACCTGTCCCTTAGTCCTGAAAAATGTGAATTCCTGATGACAGAAGGAACCGTGCTAGGACATACCATTTCTTGCCAAGGATTGCAGGTGGATCCTAATAAAATTGCTCTCATCAAAAAGGTTCCACCTCCTCATAAGGTAAGAGATGTTCGGAGTTTCTTAGGCTTAGCAGGATATTATAGAAGATTTATTAAAGACTTCAGTAAGCTAGCCTCACCATTGTTTGGCCTCTTAGCAAAAGATGTTGAGTTCAAATGGATGGACGACTGTCAAAAGGCTCTAAATGAATTAAAGGATAAGTTGGTGTCCACCCCGATATTGAGAGGTCCAAACTGGGCCCTACCTTTCCACATCCACACTGATGCCTCGAACAAAGCCATAGGGGCAGCCTTATGACAGGTTGAACAAAAACTCCCATATGCCATATACTTTGTCAGCAAAAACTTATCCAAGGCAGAAATGAATTATACTGTAACTGAGAAAGAGTTCTTGGGCGTGGTCCATGCCCTGAACAAGTTCCAACACTACATCACTGGCTATCAAACATTTGTACATACTGATCATGCTGCAATTAGATATTTAATGAATAAACCAGATGTGAATGCTCCTATTATTAGATGGTTACTTCTGTTGCAGCAGTTTGATTTGACTATCGTTGACAAACCAGGTAAAGAAAATGTTGTTGCTGACTTCTTGTCTAGACTGGATTTACCTGCAGGTGAAGATGGAACAGTGGACGACCAGATGCCAGATGAACATCTATTTGCTATCTCAGTACTCTCTCCATGGTTTGCTGATATAGAAAACTCTCTGGTCTCAGCACAGTTCCCTCCGGATCTATCTTCAAAAGAGAAAAGCAGAATTGTGAGGAAGAGTGCCTCATTCACTTGGATCGGGGGCAACTTGTTTAAACTTGGCCCCGATCAGATCTTAAGGCGTTGTGTAAGGGAGGAGGAAGTCTTTGACATCCTCCTAACCTGTCATGATGGGCCTTGTGGAGGAAATTTTGCAGCCAAGAGGACTGCCTTCAAAATCCTATAGGCAAGTTACTATTGGCCCACACTTCATCAAGATGTCAAGAGATATATCAGCTAATGTGACCGATGCCAAAGGATGGGGAAGCCGACCCCAAGGGATGAAATGCCTCTCCAACCTCAAGTGACTCTTGAACCATTTGAGAAGTGGGGTATGGATTTTGTGGGTCCTATCAATCCTCCTTCCAGGCAAAGGTCTTACATCATTGTGTGCACAGACTATCTGACAAAGTGGGCAGAAACCAAGGCAATCAAAGCAGCAACAGAAGAAAAGGTGGCTGAGTTTTTAAGAGAAAACATCTTCTACAAATTTGGCTACCCAAGAGAGTTAGTCATCGATCAAGGGAGCCAGTTCACCTCCAACTTAATTGAAGACTTGCTTGCTCGTCACAAGATCAAGCATAGGACTTCCACCCCCTATCATCCTTAAGCAAATGGGCAGGTGGAAGTCACCAATAGAGCATTAGAAGGGATTTTGACTAATGTGGTGAGCAGCAGCAGAAAGGATTGGGAAGATCGCCTGGTTGAGGCCACTTGGGCTTACAACACCACTTGGAAGACCACAACCGGCTTCACACCTTATGAACTGGTCTATGGGAAGAGAGCTTTGTTGTCAATTGAGTTTGAGTACAACACATTGAGGATGGCAGCTCAGCTGGACCTAGATCTCAGCCATGCCCAACAAGAAAGGTTATTGCAGTTGAATGGGCTAGATGAACACTGAATGCAGGCCCTTCTCCACTCAGAAGTGGTTCAACTTTAGAGGAAGATATGGCATGACCGGCACCTCAATGACAAGCAATTCCAACCAGGAGATTGGGCGCTGCTGTATGATTCCAGACATAAGGATTTCAAGGGGAAGCTGAGGACAAGATGGCTAGGACCATATGCAGTGGAGAAGTGTAATGACAATGGGTCTGTTCTTATTTGGACCATTGATGAGGAAGCCATCCCCATGCTCATCAATGGGCATCGACTAAAGATCTACAGGAAACCTCTTTCGAGGCAAGAGTTCATCAAAACTGTGGAAAAATCAGTGCTGGTCATAGAGAAGGGTTCTGCCTCTGTTTTGGGCATACCCTAAGCATCATAAAAAAAAATAAAAAAAAAAAATAATAATAATAATAAAAAAGATCCTTGGGTGAAAACCTTTCTGAGGCTCCCAAGGCAGATGGTAGGGGTGAAAACCTCATTGAGGCGCCCCTGCTATCTCTCTGAAAAAGAATTGGGAAAAAAAGACCCTTGGATGAAAACCTCTCTGAGGCACCCAAGGCAGATAGTAGGGGTGAAAACCTCACTGAGGCGTCCCTGTTGTCTCCTAAAAAAATAAAAAAAAAAAGAGGAAGAAAAAAAACAAAGGAAAAAAGAAAAAAGAAAAAGAAAAAGAAGGAGGCAGAAACAGAAAAACAGGCTCAATCTTTGGAGATTAATGCAGGTTGCAGGTATTCCATGCAAAAAGGAGGCCTCTCAACTCAAGGACAAGGGTCCCTACCATGCTACAAGGCGACCTCACTAGCACTCCCTCCTTAAACGCTCATCTCTTCCAAGGTTTGGGCACAATCTGGTCATAGTTTAGCCTTCTACAGGAAGCTACAGGACTTTATACAGGAAGTTCTACATTTCTACAGGAAACATCCTGTAGAATCTTTGGACGGGCCAAGACCGAATTTGTAGAAGAATTTGAAGCTCGAAGTTCAATAAGGAGGCATGCAACCAATTTTTTTCTCCATCCCCCACTGTTGTTGCCTCCTTTCACCACCATTGCTGCCATATGATTGAAATACCTGCACACTCATACCAGAACGTTGGACTCTCAGAAGAAATAATTTGAAGTGGAAAATAAAGCATGCATAGGCCCAATGCGATATCTGTCAAGGAAATATGAGGACCCTGCACCTGTGAACGTGACTCCACTATTTCGGCATGCACCCTAGGAAGCGAAACGGCTACAGGATGTCCTACAAGAATCCTGTAGCAGTTGATCCGGCTAGAGCATATGCCATGAAGGAACCTGCAACTCATGAAGCCGGCGCATGCACCATCCACAGCCAGGAAACCGGTCTCGCAACCAACAGTAGTCAATAAAAAGGAGCTCCCGTGCCTGTGCACGAAGCAGCAGCAAGTGGATCCATCACCCCTAGTCCTGAAGCATGAGAAAAATCACGTCCACGACCGCACAGGTAAGTGCCTCACCCTGTTTCATCAAATTACATAAGCGATGCTCTAAAATGTGTGTAACTATGGAAATGAATGGATTGAACAAGTCGGGTAGCCATTCAACTGGCCACCACAACCAGCCCGATGGCCTCGTTGGATCCGAAAATCTTTGGTTGTGTCGACAAGATAGGAAATGGACACGTGGGAAGCGTCTAGTCAGAGAGAAGCGTCGATCTAACAGGAGTGGCGGAGGTAGATATACAAGGAAGGATTCGGCGGTCAGGCATACATGTAGCGGAATGATAGCAGGTGATGTCGACCAATGGGCCGATGGGGACAGCTCACCCTTGCGCCACGAATTCCGTAGAAATTCAAATCCGCCGGCTAGATCACGTATGGCGCACTGCACTCATTTATTCTCAACCGTTTTGCAGCCGAGTACGCATCCTAAATTCTCTGAAGGTTGTTACTTCAAGTTCTCGGCCTGTTCCAACGTCCTGTTGCTGCACAGAAGGCCCAGAACCACTGAAGCGCTCCCCAGAATCCGTGCACGACTTCTACAGGAAGTTGCGCTACAGGAAGCTCAACATTACGGAGGAATTTGGACTGTTCACGTCGAAGGTGGAAATTCTTGAATGAGGTAAGCCTGAACATAGTTCTCCCATGCAATTGGTTCAAAAGGTGGTGAAGTCGACGTGTTGAAGGGGTAGGAAACCGTGAATTACAGTTTGTGCATGAATTTACAAGCATTCTCTTATCGTTGCATGAGAATTGTCGTCGTAGTGTGTATGTGGGATTTTCTCCAGCTTTTGATTTATAATTGAGCCACTGTTTTGGCTCACTAGTAGAAAGTTGTGAATTTTATAAACTGTGTGCATAACAGAGACATAGCTCTGTGCTCTATCTAAGGAAATCCCAAAGATCCACTTCTGTATACGAGCAGGCAAGCTCAGGCCAACACAACAAGTTTTTACCATGCCGGGAGGGTTCATTAGAAAAGAGCCTACAGACTCAAAGAAGTTACGGGAAACCCCTGAGGTGGTGGACCTGTTTTCTCGTGCACGATGGATGTCATTCTATGACAAGCTTCAAGGTCACGATGACGAGGTTGCAAAAGAATTCCTGCGATCCTTGAAGCCAAAGTCAAAGACATTGGCCATTGTCAAATTCAGAGAATTGACCCTCAGACTCACCCCACAGTTCATTAGCAGAGTAACTAATCTACCGATGGGGGTACCTTGGGATAAGGAGGAGAGAAAACTAGGTCAGAAAGCTAATAAGGAGTTCTTTTTGCCAGAGGAACAATTCTCAGAAGACAAGAATGGAGTTCGAAGAACCAGCCTACAACCATTCTGGAGTGAGGTCAGCCTCCAGATTATGAAGTATATCACGTGCGAGGGGCGATTTAGCATCGTGTATGGATACCATTTCCGGTTGCTCACAGAACTTAGGCACCAAATGGACCTACCCTCAGAGAAAAAGTTGAGCCTTCCTTACTTCCTCCTGCAGTCCATGACTGAGTGTGCCACCAAATTGAGAGAGGGAACGCCAGACCAGATAGCCCATCATGGGCTCATTAAGCTCCTCGTGGAAGATGCACTCCACACGTAGACCATCCCTCTCTCCTGGGAAACCTTTCGAAATTTGACTAAGGATGATGACATCTGAATTTTGGCTGAGGAGCTCACCTCCTCCAGCAGCGAGGAGAAGAAACACAATCAAGCAGAGAAGAAAGGTAAAGGCCAAGAAACCCTGGCCAAAACACCAAAGAAAGAACAGAAGGGAAAACAAGATAAAAACCAAGCTGCCAAAACAGAGGGTGACAAAACCACACTAACACCCAGGGAGAAAAGGCTACAGAGAAGAGTGGAAAGGACTGAAAAAGTCCACGTCAGTGAGGGCACCTCTAAGGCAGCCTCAGCAAAGTTAAAAGAAAAAGCACCCTCAGCCAAGTAGGCTAAAACGGTGCCGTCTGTTTCTACAGGAAGGTTAAAAACGGCTTCTATAGGAAGCCAAAAATCAGCCACTACAAGGCTTTCTACAAGAAGTCCTGAGAAAGGAAAACAGAAGGAGAAAACGGTCGAAATTCTTGCTAGGGAGGCAGCAGCTGTGCTAGCCACCCTAAGTACCTCTCCCAAGCCAAAGGAAAAACGAAAGAGGGATACTCCTATATTTCAAAGTGAGGAGAAGTGTAAGAATTAAAACCGACAGGCCCCAACCTCCATCCAAAGACCCAATTACCATTGAAGACACCCCTACCTCGTCAAAGGAGAAGTCCCCCTCCAAAGTATCAGTCACTCATGAGCGGGGAACCTGAAGACAACTACTTGGAGGGAGAGAATGGAAAGGTTAGCTTCAAAAACCCCTCTACAGGATGCTGAAGCCGTTCTACAGGAAACATTAGCCAGGCTCAAGGAGACCGAAAGAATGGAGGGGGAGGCAGCCACATCACCACAAAGGGAAGAAGAGGTAGAGCACATTATGGAACCTAGCCCCCAGCCCAGCTTGAGCTCTTATTATAACTTTTTGGAGGCTGGGAAAATTATTCCACAGAAATTCACAGTGCCGCTTTTCTTTGCACTGGAGGAAGAAAGAGTGAGGACCCACACATGGATGAGGATAGCCAAATCTAAAGGAGTAGCAGATATAGGCCCCTTGGAGGAACAACTCAAGGAGGCAAGAAGAGAATTGGCTATGGCAAAACACGTGGGAAACTGCCAGCGAGTATTTCTACAGGAAGAGAATGAGAAGCTCAAACTGCAGCTATAGAGACAGAGGAAAGAAAGGGGCACAACATCAGAGGACACTACAGCAGAACCTCAAGGCAAAGAAGGAATGCAAGCTGGTCTTGAGGAACTAAACCAGCAACTACAGGAAAGGGAATTGCAAGCAAACATAGAGATACAAGCTCTCAAACAATAGGTGCAAGAAAAAGATGCACAATTGGCTTGCATGGCCAGTTGGGCTATGGATGCTCTGCAATGTAGGCAACTGGCCAAATCTTATGGCCTATACCTACGGGACCAGTGGATGCAATTCCAAATTAATACATTGGCATAGAGGGGTATCTCCCAAATCCAAAACCCCCAGCAGTTCACAGATTTATGCAACAGCAGCTCAACAGAGGACAAGGCCAAGCTATTAGAGTTCTACCTCCATAATTTGCCCTTCCAAACGTAACTTCATGGGACCTTAACACAGTCGTGGGAGATATGCAGTTGATGGCATTTACCTCATGGTTAAACCACAAAGAAAAGAGAGCGACAGAGGTCAAAGACGTTATGAACCGAGAGTTACATGAACCACTGTTAATTAGAGCAGAGCCAGGGGACCCCACTGCATTGATATCAGCCCACCAACACCTAGCAACCAACTCTCGGGCTTTATTAAAATACATGGATTAGCAGGCTCAGGCTATAGCACATTTCGAGGATATGGAGCGATTATTAGGGGAAAATTGTGTTCATGCTTGCACCTGAAGGTGGAACAAATTGTCCCACAGCCTCAAAATCAGGGAGTATCACACTCCAACTAGAATGAGGGACACCATAGTATGGGTGCCTCTCTACAAGAAGTCCATGCAGAACCTCCAAGCCAGCTAGATCGGCCTCAAGCTAAGCCCACCTTTACTTTTGGTATTGGTAGAAGGAAGCACATAGAAAGAAGAGCATAAGCAGTGGGAAGAGGTGGAGAAGAAGGCCGGATTCCATGATAGTGAGGAGGATACTACTTCAGAAGCCTGGGATGTGAGAGTGGCGATTAAAGCAATGAAAGACGAGGAGCTGGACTAGTTGCTCAGGGATGAGCAATCATTTTAGCAGGGGGGTGATGATGAGCCCCAATTTGGTAACATTTTGGGCTCATTTGGCCTAATTATCCTTGTTCAGTCCTTCAGTTTTCATAACTTATGCATTATTTTTTAGTATGTTTATGTCATTTGTACGAATAAGGGTTGTCACTCTTCCTAGGTGGCTAACATGTGCTCATTTCAGGATTTTTTGACACATATTGGAGCAAAACCGAGCAGACATGGGCTAGGAGAAAGCCAAGCTTGGGTTGAGGATTCGTAGGGGGGTTGTCTATGGCATTAAATAGCCTCCCTCAGGATCTTCACCCTCAACTTCGAGCTCCAAAGGCCACCAAAACCGGATCTAGAAGGCAGCCAAACAGATTTTTTGGAAGGAGCTGTTCACTCACAGTTTGGGCAGCCAAGTCCCATGGATTTAGGAGTCCAGCTAGGGCCTCGTGGTGTATAAATGTTAAGGCCTCAGCCTTCTGAGGGACTTTTGGGAAAACTTTTGCATATTTTGCACTACAGTGCTGCTAGCTCTATTTTGTTCTCTTGTAGCCATTGTTGGCATAACTCTTGACTTATGATTATTTTTTGATAATGAGAAGCAGTCAGATTTGATATCAGGTCTGAGTTTTCTATAGGAGCCATAGCTCTCGGGGTTGGGCCCAACCTGAGAGCCTAGGGCCTCCTTCTTTGTATCGTTATCTTTTCTTTATGCATTGTGATTTTCCTTTTATGCATTTGAAACGTGGTTTTGTTGAACAAGATTTAGTTGTGTTAGTTAAATAGGTCACTGTTGAGGAATAAGATTGCTTCAGATGTGTAGAATAGATTGATAGGATAATAATTGATAAAGCTCCAGGAAAAGGGGTTGTCTACACTCTCAGTTTCACCTCTCCCTTATTGGATCAGGGGCTGGAATTGCATAAACAGTGCTGCCCAACAAAAACACTAGTTTGCTTGACCATGCAATCTTTTGGTGTAATGTCTTCATTTGTAGAAGTTAGTCATGCGTTCAGACCTTTTGAGATGTTTCTTTGCTTAAGTACTGTACATGGTTCTCTTTATAAATAAAGTTGTTGTTCATTTGTTTCGTTCACAGTTAGGATAGATTAGCTAAGATTTTGATTGTGTGCAGGACTTGGTTGATTCGGTTAAGTGTACACCATGCAGGGCATCTCCATCACTCTCTCATCCACCTAAGCTTCGTCCAGGCCAGCTGCTCCATCTCCTAGTTAGGTTCCTCGTCTCCCAACTATTCTTCTGCCCACGTAACCCTACCTTCTTGCTCTTCCATTGTCTTAGCCTTCTTTAAGTGAAGTCAGCTTTCCACACCCTCTCATCACTTCATCCATCATTCACTGGATCATTTCAGACCCCTACCCTACCTCCCTATCCATTCATGCATCTTCTCTCACTCACCCATCCTCCAAAATCCAATTTTAGAACATCCTGTAGAAATTTCTGAACATCCTGTAGAAATCCTTGAAACATCCTATAGAACCCCTGCAGACTTCCTGTAGAAGCTCACAAATGAGGTTGATAGATAGCCAAACTTTGTGAAACTCTCCAGAAGGGTGTTAGGGACTCCTTACACCCTCCCTGAACCTCCCCAACTTTTTCCAATCATTTATCTTCCTCAGTCCACCCCTGCACAGTAAAAAGCCAGTTAAAACACATGCATGATAATTCTGATAACTTATTTGAAAATACAAAAAGATGTTTCCTTCAGATAGAGTGTTATAGACATTTTTGTGCCTTACATCATTGAGCATGAAATGTCCATAATCTAAGGGATCCAAAGTCCCTAAACATGTTGTTCCTACCCCTAGAGGAACAAGGCTAACAAACCACAGCAATTCACAGAAGTTCTCCACCAGAAACTGCTCAAAAACTAGTCAATTCAGGATCAATTCAGTGGCTCCACTAGCTGTCTGCGCTAAATGTCAAAGCCAACACTGGCTACCTACGCTGAATGTCAAAGAAAACATTGGCTACCTGCGCTGAGCGAGAGTTGACATGTGGCAAGTTCATTCCACGAGGTGTCAAAACCCAGGAAGCTTCCAAAATCTTCCTCAATGACACTTGCCTCAGGGAATTCGACTGGTGATGAGTAAGAGGTTCCAAATCTCCAAGTGGAAGCAAGAACGTCCAAGTGGAATCAAGAACTGACAGAGGGAGAGGACACTAGTCAGATCTCAAGCTGACTCATCCTCTCTCCAAACATCTATATATGGATCTCTCCTCCATGAGATCTAGAGGCTGGATTTTTGTTATTGCAAAGAATTGTTGTTGGTTTGAGATTGGAATCATTGGGTGCTTAATGCTTTGAAGGGGGTGAAGATAGGAATTCCATTTGCTGGGAAGGAGATGCTGGATTGGAGCCCTCTGGGTTGTATCTCTTCCTGAACCTTGTTATTCATCAATAAATCTATCTTGGTTTTTCCTATATTCTGATGTATCTTTGATGTATGATTGCATTAGTATGTTTAGTTTATTTCTAATCCTAAACTAGTTATGAATATGAATCCATGTCTTGTGTAGTGTTCTCTTCTTGTGATCTTGCATAAAACCTCTTGAAGCTGGGCGAGCGAGAAGGCAAGTAGCTGGGAACTCTCCAGAGAAGAGAAGCCGGATCGAGGGACAAATAGAAGACACCGGTTAGTCCATATATCTCTCTTCATTCGTAATTCATAAAGGAAGAATACTAGAATAGTTGTCTCTGTTTGTTGCTAAGGCACTGTCACACCTTAGGTGGATAGGATCGTCCTGCATAGGCATTTTTCCCCACAACAAATTGGTGACTCCGCTGGGGAAATCTGTTTAGTCATTTTATTTTTGTTTCTATCATTGTTTGTTTCATAGACTCGACAGCAACAATCGAACTGCATCTGCTATTCCCAGATGCAAAGTAGACAGTTGCTGCCTTGATCCAATCACTGGACTTGTCTATGATCTGAACAATGGACTCACAAATGATTTGATGATCCTTTGTGATAGATCTTAGTACTCCTTCAAAGCATCCCTTTGATTGCACCTTCCTTGTTGCTTTGATTTGGCCTGAAACAGTAGATTAAATAGCAATCTGTGACCCAGAACCCAGTGAGAAACGAGAGTTTCTCCTTCAGCGCAGACCCTGTGAAGGGATTCTGCATTTCAACGCAGGTCCCGTGAAGGCTACCTGCGCTGAATGTCAAAACCCCTGTGTTGAGGTTGCGTTGAACCAGTTTGGCCTTGTGCAACTGGGGTTCTCTGCTCTGTTTTGCCTTGTTTTGATCTCTGATTTTTGCAGCCTGTAACCAGCATAGGTACCAGTCTGATAACTCCTTTTCTCTGCTTAAATTCCACCTCCTTTTGTACAAAAAGACTGTGAGTGTTTTTATGTGTTTGTGGCATCATTTGCAGTTTTCCTTTGCATGAGTGAAATAATCATCCTGTAGCTCTTGATTCAGATCTGTTGATTGTGATCTTAGGAGAGAGTTCATTGGCTATTTGCAGTTGATTATACATTTACTTTTGCTTTTGGTTTGAGTTTGTCTCTTTTAAGTGTCGAAACAAGTATTCATTTCGGAAATCGTTAAGTATTGTAATCTCTTCTACCCTCTCTGATTTCGGAAAAGTAAACTTGTTTGTATTTGTCATTTAAAAGAAAATTCAAAGTTGTACAAAAAGCTTTCTGTGTAGGCATCAATACTAAGAAGGGACAATGGTGGATGGCGTGATCACGTTCTCACAATTTACAAGGAAATTTATATTTTCCTTTTTGGCCAGGGGCTTCACTTTCACTAGTTGATGGTGTACTTCTAACATGATCATCAGAGGTTGATGACACCGGATTGTTCAAACGAGGAGACCAGTCCCTTAAGATCCAAGGAATGCAAGGACAATCTCGATGATAGTGGTCTCCTTTGCAAATGACACATGGAAATTTAGGCCTGGATGGTGCAGTGTGTGGATTTTCACTAGACGATGTTTGGTCACCCCTTTTTGCCTTTAGCTCCTTCTTCTTCTTCTCTTTCTTCTTATTCTCCTTCTTCTTCTTGGTTACTTGATTTTGGGCTTTACCAGCTTCATCAAGCGAAGAGGAAGGAGGAGAGGAAGAATTGGATGAAGTAGAGGGTTGGGGGGTGAGTCTGGTATCGTTTAGTTTCTGACTTGATTGTTCAGGAATCACGGTGTTCTGAATGATAGAAGTTGAGAAGAGCCATACGGGCAAGCCGATTGTCAATCCTAGAAGAGACAATGTGGCCATATGGGGTGCACCAACATCTCCCCAAGAGGAGAAGGGACTAGGATTTCCTCCAAGGGGAACTCTTGTTTGGTGGACTCCATTTTTCTCAACCTAAGACCAACGTAGGAAAGGTGATGTTTATTCCGATTAAAATAAATTTTAGACGCTTTGACACAACTTGTTTTTTCAATTTTTAAGAGTCGAGAAAAAAAAGTGACAAGTGCTGAGATGGACCTTTTCCTTTAAGGAGTCTGAAAAGGAACGGAAGGGACTGCTCTGGAAATCTAGACAGGGGGATTACCAAACCAATCGCAAAACTGCAAAATACTTTTTGCGGTACGACAATCAACCTTCCTGAATGCTGTGTTCAGTGCATTGCAATCGATGGGGCGGCAGACACGACTTCCTATGGATAAAGGATATAGCCTATTGTGGTCTCCCAAAATATACTCGACGGTACGTGGGAGCACAAGTCCGTACTGGCACTTGTCATCTCAAAGTGGAGGAATCACCCAACCAACAGTGAAAAAACAGTTACCAGGCTTTACGACGCTGGAATACGTCTCTAGCCTAGACTTCTAGATGTTGTGTGTTAGGTTCCAAAGCATTTTTAGATTCATTAAATTTATTTTAAATTTGATCTTGCTTAAGAAATTTTCCTTTCAAGTTCACCACGTGATGTAGATGTACAATTCCTAAAATGCAATCTAAGATGATAAACAATCGTTTAATCTTCTTTTTGCAATGAAAATCCTAGCTACTAAGGAAAGAGAGATGGCATTCTTTCAACAAAGAGTAGAGAGCACACACTATATGCACTGTCCTAAATCAAACCAACAAACAGTCTAAATGAAAATGCACATGCATGTATTTGTTTTCAACCTTCTTAATGTGTGAATGATAAAAAGAAAGCTAAGTGAAAATCTGAATTATTTTTCAAAGCGACATTACTAACAAGTTTCTTTTCAAGACAAAATGAGGACAATGACGACACTTTGTTATTTGGAATTGAAAACTTGCTTTCGACACTTGAAAAAATACTAATTCAAATCAAATACAAGAGTAACAGTGTAATTGACTATCAAGAACAATCAGATTCTCTTCTATGACTGAAAACGACACTTGCGACACTTTCAAATCAAGAAATGACAGTTCAATTACGCTACTTCTTTGTAAAAGAGAACTAAAAATGACTCAAAAATACATAAAAACATCTACAGTTCTTTGCACAATGGAGGTGGAATAACAACAATGAAGGGGGTTTCAACAGAGGTGTACTGACTACAGGCAGCAAAACTCCTGAATAGAGCTGAAAAGTATGAACATAGAAGCTAAAATCTAAAATCAGAAGAGGTCTGATCAGCGCACCTGTAGCACAAGGAAACTGAAATGCAACGCACCTACTACACTTGGGAAGTGCGATGCATTCAGGTTTCAAATAAGACACAGTGCGATGGACCAGGGACGAGACTTTAGCTGGGTTCTAGGTCACATTTTGCAGCTCAATTCAGGGATTTTGGCTGAGTAAGTGGTAATCAGTAAATCAATCATCGGGATAGATCTAAGGAGGTTACTAGAGCCACCACAAAGGCAATTAGAGAGCTTGTAAATCAATTGTTTAATTCATAAACAAAACCCGGAGATAGACTGAAGCAACATTGATCTAGTTTGCACTTGCATAGCAAATGCAGTTCGAAGGCTAGCTGGCTTAACTTTAGGCTCCGTCTGTAAGTTTATAAAGTAAACAAATGTAGATATAAAAAAACAATCTATTCGCTCCCAATGGAGTCGCCATTTTGTTATCGGAAAACTAGTGTCTATGAAGAGCTGCTAGTCCCACTAAGGCTGGTAGCTACCTTAGAACAAACAAACTAAAAACTACTTTTGTTTTCCTTTATGAGAAATATATAAGAGGGAATAAGGAGACCAACCTCTGTCTTGTGCTTGGTTCCTTGCTCGATTCCTCTCCCTTATGATAGGTCTTTGCCACTCGCTTCCTCGTCTACCTAGCTTCAAAGAGCACCTGTAGAATCAAAGCAGCATAACACTATCCAAGAACATAGATCTATTATCATAAACAATATAGGACCAAATATATATTGACCACAGAAATGCATATAACATCAATCATACAAGAATGTGTAGGAAAACTTGAATAGCTTTATTGATAATCAAGAAAGAGCAAAGAGGATTACAACTAATTGTTCTGACCCAACATCATCCTCTCAGCAAGAAATCCCTTCTTCACCTCATGAAAAGCTTAGATCACCCAAAACTATGATATTGCACCAAGAAACTAACAGCACTTCCTTACAAGATACAAAATTCCAGCCTTCGTATCTCTGGGCTGAGGGATCCATATATAGATGTTTGCAAGAGAGATGATTCATCTTTTGAGATTTTATTAGGGTCCTCTCTCTGATAGTTCTTGATTCCACTTGGAGATTGATGATCCCTTACTCATCCCTGGGAGAATGTAGAGAAGCAAGTGTCACAGGAGAAGTTTCTGGAAGATTCCTTGATCCTTCACCTTGTGGATTGACCCTGCCATTTGTCCACTCTCGCCCATCGCACCCCATAGAAGGGCTTTTCAACATGCATCGCACCTACTGTGTGTAGGCAGGTGGGATGCAATGCACTTTGACCATGGAGCAGGTGAAATGGTCCAGTTTTGACTAGTTCTGAATAGTTTTTCATGGAGAACTTTTGGGAGATGCTGTAATCAGTTGACCTTGTTATTTTAGGGGTTGGAACAACATCTTTAGGGACTTAGGAGCCCTTGGTTTATGGACATTTATGATTGGAGTTGCAGTGCCCAAAAATGTCTATAACAATTAGATCTCTTCTATACTTAGAGCCTCGCTCTATTTATACAATCCCATGGTCCGTGAACCATGGGTAGGTCTATCTAGCTGACATTACATTACAAAAGCTAAGGTGGACAACCTTGTGACTCTATTATACTTTCGCGCCCTGCACCTGCAATTTGCAAAGCTTTTACAACAACATTCGGTCAAAACTTGGGCTTGAAGACCCAAAATATGCCTTGAGGGGATTCCATGCCCAACAGCCCTTGAACACAAACATCGTGACTCGCCCTCGAGGCACTCTGTTTGTACGAAGATCTTTACACGGAGTCCCTCCAAACTGTTCTCGAACTGCAGCAATGTCAGCAGCACACTGAGCTGCTGCTTGTTGGATCTGATGCATACATTGTTCCGAGACCTCTATGTGAGAACTACTTCTCTACATCTATGCCAGTATCCCCTGCATTTTTTTATAGTCTCGCACCTTTGTCTGGATCCTTGGAGCACGGAGACTGTGTTTTTTCTGGTTAATCAGATAGTCGGGCCACCCGTGTAAGGCTTCAAGTGGCTGCCATTCACTTTTCCTAGAAAGGCTCTCCATTTAGTTTGACTAGCTATACTGCACCTCCATCTGTGACCTCCTTAACAACGTATGGTCCCAGCCAATGCATTCTGAACTTTCCTGGGAATTTATCAAACTTACTCTTTTTTTCCTGGTGGTTCATGGTTACCCTTGGTCATTGGGTAGCCGCTACGTCCACAATAATTTTGGGCAGATCAAACCTGTAGGGGGATCACATCCCCTTGGCCTATGTACTTACCTGACCCCAAGGCTTTCAGGTAGAATTGACCCTGTGACCTCCCGTATGGCGAGGCACTGCTTTGATCGGTTGAGCTAACCCTTGGGGCTATCAAACTTAATGTTATACATCAACACTAAATCATTTACCTTGAAGTTGTGCAACTTAATATGGAGGTCGTGCCAGGCCTTCTCACGCTACTTTTTCACATGTTGATGAAAGCCAGTTAGGAACCGTTCCTCCTCGAGTTATTCCAACTACACAAGTCTTTCTTCCAGGGCTTCGTGGTCTGTCATCGTTGTGAGCACGTTTATGCACAGACTAGGGACAATATACTCCATTGGCATGATAGCTTCCATGCCATAAACTAACCAGAAAGGTGTCTGTCCCGTCAATTTCTTGCATGTTTTCCTATAAGCTTATAGTACTGCAGGTACGCGCAGGTACCAATAGCTCCCCTGCACATTGCAAACTTTGGTTAGTGCAGTCTCCAGTATTTTGTTGGATGCTTCTAATGTCCCATTTGCTTGTGGGTGATACGATGTGCTTTTTTGACGATACACCTAGAACTCTTCTGTTAGCGCACTAATGGTTTCGTTCAGGAAATGTGTACCACGATCACTCATTAAGATTTTCAGACAACCAAATCGAGTCAACACGTGTTCAAACAAAAACTTCGTAGCCATAGTGGACATGCAGTCTTTGACCAGCTATGCTTATGCCCAGCGAGTCAGGTACTCTGTCGTGGTGATAATGTATCACACACCCGTTTTTCCATGAGGTTTGATAGGTCCTACAAAGTCGATTGCCTACTTTTAAAAGGGCTACACCGTTATTTGTGGATTCAAAGGCATCTTGTTCCTCTACAATGGTTTACCTATCATTTGACATATATCACAGGCCTTACAGTGTGCTTTGGAATCCTAATGAAGGGTTGTCCACCACAATCCTAGGCGGAGAATCTTTTACGCAGCCGCTCATCCTGCATAGTGTCCTCCTGCAGTGCCCACATGTTCTTCTATGAGGATCTAACTTCGTTCAAATTCAGGTATGTATCTTCACAGTATCTCATCATTTCCCCATTTGTATAGGTGCCCCGCGATGACAAAAAAATCAGTCACGTGCACCACCAGTTCCTTCTTCTTTTGGACGGATTATTCCTTTCGCATAGTCCCCCTTGTCAGAAAGTGGATTATATCTTCAAAGTTCTCATTCGTGATGTGCACAACAAAGAGCTGTGCGTCAGGTAATCCTTCCTCCAAACTAGTAGGTTCCTATCACGTCTCAATATGCAACAAGTGATCTGGTCTCACATTCAGGCATCCAGGCTTAACCATGACCTTAAAGTTGTATTCTTGGAACAATAAGAGCCACCTGCATATGTTCCCCCCCAACACAGGCTTATTGACCAAGTATTTTAGCGTGGAATGGTCTGTATACATCTTGAAATGTCCTCCTAGCAAATAGCACTAGTATTTTTCGAGCACATACACCATAGCCAACCCCTCGCATTTGGTTGTGGAATAATTATTTTCCACTTTGCACAACCTGCGACTTGCGAATGTGATAGGGTGATCCAAGCCCTCTCCACCCTCTTATGTTAGCACCGCTCCCAGTGCTATACATGACGTGTCAACATGGACATGAAACTCCACATCCCATTTTGGGAAGACCAGGATTAGGGCGGAGGCCAATTTTTCTTTTAGTATATCCAGGCTCTTCATGTAGTCATATTTCGAACAAAACGTGACATCCTTTTTCAACAGTTTCTCCACTGGCACGTTGATATGGGCATAGATTTTGATGAACTTCCTGTAGTACCCTGTATGTCCCAAGGTAGCGTGCAACTGTTTAACACTTTGCGGTGCTTCCAAATTCAGAATTACTGTAATCTTCACGGTGTCTACCATTAGTCCCTTTTTGCAGACCACATGTCCCAACAGGTTCTCAAAGGGAATGAGGAACGTACACTTTTTGAGGTTCAGCGCAATTTGGTGTCATCGGCAAGTATCCAACATCAAACGTAAGCTCGCTACATGGTGCTTAAGCAATCCAAATACAATCCAATCATCCAGATAGACCTCCAGGAATTTGTGGATATATTCTTTGAATGCTGCAACACCTATGCACGAAAAGATGGCCAGCGCGTTCTTTAACCCAAACGGCATAATGGTGTATTGAAATCAGCCCCACTCAATCACGAAGGTGGTCTTACTCCTCTCTTTCGGCATGATTTTGATTTGGTGGTACCCTAAGAACCCATCAATAAAATAATATGCTTCTTGTCTGCCGACATTTTCCAATTCTTCATCTGTGAACGGAGTCGGGAATGGGTCGTGCACATAGACGTCATTCAATTTCCTGAGGTCCACGCATATTCTTATCTCACCTTTCTGCTTCTTCTCCTGTACTACATAGGGATTACCCAGTCGAATTCTTCCACTGGCTCAATAATTCTAGTTGCGAGCATTTTGTCTAATTCTAAGTGGACCTTTTCCTTGTACTTCGGATTCAAGCGGTAAGGCCTCTGTTTAACCAAATTCACGTCGAGTTTTAGGGTGATCTTCATCATCCCTAAATTTCCAACTATCCCCTTTAAGTCTGTGATCTTGGTCAGGAATAAGTCTTGGTACTCACGGAGTAACTCAACAACCTTATCCACCATGGCATCATCCTAGTAGTCACCGAGCGTTGCATACTTCGATTCGGTCTTCGTACCAATGTTCACCTACTTCATTTTTACTGGCACGGTAATGTCAAGGTCTTAAATCAATGTTTCTTGAACCTCGCGATAGCCTTCAGTTTATGGAACGTTAACTTTTTGTGGATCTTCGTTGTCTTCTTCAATGTTTAAGTTGTAACACTCCAGCGTGCAGCTCAACTGGATCGCCCATTCACGCTGAAGCACTTCCATTGGCTCCTGGGGTATTTTAAAGATAGTTAATTTTACTGCTTGTAGCGCATCATCAACATTATCCCACCAATGATCCTCAAACATGAAGGTTAATAGGAATCCTTTGCATAAGATATCCCATTCGTTTATGCCATGGCGGAGCTCCATTTCTATATACCAATTCATGGGTATAATATCCAGGGTATGACAAAATAGGTGTACCCACTCAGGTTGTGGCTCTTCCCCATAACCTTTGTCCATTTCACGAGGTGTGCACATGTATCATCCCGTCCATCATACTTGTCTTTTAACCACATCTGAGGCTTCCCAAACTGCATGCGCATCATCCTTCTACATTCGCGCCAATCCTCAAAACTTCTTTGGTGCGTCCCCCACCATCTTTTAGGTGTAGCTCACGATACCCATGTTAGAGCATCAAAATGCTACTGTTCGGTACTTCTCTTTCAAATTTGTTCAGAAATTCATCCACCTTTCTCAACCCGTCATTCGTAAGCAGATCTCTTACCTCTATGGCCATGCAGTGCACGACCTTGTCATCAGGTTACAGTTGAGCGTGGTTACCTCGTGTAACCAATTCTGCCATCGTTCTATCTCCTTGTTAGAAGTTTATGTGTAGGAGCTTTCATGCTCCCAAGAGATTCAGCCATCCATGGTTGGATTTACACAATCTTGCTCTTGATCGGTTATCTTGTAGATGCAGTCCAGATTGTCATCGCTGTCATAGTCGTGCACTAGCTCTGTGTAGCACAATCCTTCTGCAGGGTCTAAAGGTACCACTACGCGTAGAGACTTTTTCTCAAAGATCATCTTGTGCTTCTTTAGATTTATCAATCCATTCATGTCAGTGGCCTAATCTATTCCTAATAGCGCGGGGTAGGAATTTTTGTCATCAACAGTCTCTATCACTTCGAAATATGCTAGTGCGCTCACTCCTTCAATGTTTACTGTGATTCCCTACAACCTACCCATAGGTAGGATCTTTTGCTGGTTTGCCATCTGTAATTGGATAGGAGACCATTGCAGCGCAGGCCTTCCCATGCACTCCCATGTCTACTTTGGCAGGATGTTCACGTTCGATCCTAGATCCAGAATCACTTGGTCCTTCTCATATTCCTTGATCTACATGATTAATCTCATCTCCCTTCCTCTTTGCGTCATGTGCTTCCTTGGCTTCTGGACTACGTGCAGTTCTCCTAGCGCGGTCCCAACGCATCTAGTTATGAGTTCGTGCAGCCCCTTTACAGCCTTGATGTCACGCAGCAGCTTCACGCATGTCTCATAGAACATAGTGAGCATCGATGGATCCATTTCCAGCTCCAGTCTGTCTTTACCTCCTAAAGTGGAGGCATCTTCGAAGCTCCTCTTAGCTTCCATGGAGGTCTCCTTAGCACGCTCCAAATCAAATTCCGGTTCCTTCATTGGAGCCTTGCGAACCCAGGTACTTTTCTCAGGCTGCTTGCCTTTTTCATCCCCTATCGCAATACCATTCTGCAGCATGATATTTACATTAGGGTCTTCCTCGCGCAGCTCAAACCTCATCATTTGCAGGTTTTGAGTCAGGGGAGGTTGGAGTGCTCCTTTATCATGCAACCTCGCTATCAGTGTGGGACAATCCTCCATCTCATGATCAAACAATGTACAATACAAGCATGATGGCCGCGTTGGATTCATATAATCATGGGCATAATTTCCTGGCCCTCCTCAATTGTAACATATCAACTATCTGCGACCTCTTCCTGGTCCCATTCCACCTCGACCTCGTTTGCACCCCTGAAATCTAGTGCGCGCTATTCCTGTGTTTTCATCGATGGTCCATGTTTCGTCCTGAACTTGGTAGGTAGGAGTCTGATCCATCATCAATTCATAACTTCTACAGGTGCGCTCATCATGTCCTACTAACCTGCAGAAATTACAGAATAACTATTGTGAATTCTGCGTATACTTATGTAATAGATGGCAGTTATCTGTAGCATACTTTCCTCTTATCTGACAAATCGCACACCATAGTGCAGGCGCTACGCTTGGTCCTTCTTGTGCCTATGGTCTTAGTGGCATTGGCCCTCCTCTTGCAAGGTGATTCACGAACACCGGGCAGTGGTCCTTGTCATGCCCTTGGCCCTTGCATTTTATGCACCGTACCTTGTCGTGCACCTCTGGGTGAGCCATCCTATCTTGTTTCAAGCTCTGCATCTCAAGGCACAAGTTTTTCAACTGCATGTGAATTTTCTAAACTCACAGGTTAGGATCTTGTATCAGAGTCTCATGCAATCTCATCGCGACCTCCAAAGCCTCAACCTAAGTGGTTAACCTTTGTTGTGACAATGCGTTTCGTAGATGCGGTGTTAACGATGCCACAAACCATTCACAGTGTTTTCCATTTGTTAATGTCATGTTAGCTTCATGAATTGTGCACTTCAATCTTTGATCCAACTCCTAAGAGGTCTCACCTGGTAGCATTGCGATTTCCTTAAACCCAATGATTGACTGTGCCTCTGAATTTTTCCTATTAAATTCTTTGTCTAGTGTAACTTGGATATCTGTGATCCCCGCATTCAGACTGTCATTGGAATGCTTAATGTACCAGGTTAGCACACAATCTTGCACAAGACTTACCAATGTTGCCTTCTTTATGTTGTCATCCATGACACCCTGTGCTTCCCATACAACTTTTCAAAATTGGTCTGGATCTTCATTCCCTACTCCCTTGAACACTAGTAGCTTTATCGCATTGGCCATACTACTTCGTAGTGGTGGCGGAGGTGGTATGGGAAAAATCGGGGGTGAAGATGGTGAAACTGATGGTGGTGTGGGTGGGGGTGGTATGCGCTAAATTCTCTGCCTTATCAGATTGATCACACTTCTTGGTGAAACCTTCATGATCTCTTCTTCACCCCTTCACAGAGGTGAAATCAAGGGGCTAGTGCTACCTTCGTTTCTGTATATTTTCCCACTCTGCGTAGCCCTAAACATCAATTTATTCACATAACCCATTTTTTTCACAGTAGAATTTTAATCCAAGTGTTCAAATATTTAACATACTTGCCTAGCGATCCCTTGAGGAAACATCATTCTACCTCTCTATAGCTGACTGAAGTATCTACTGTGAATTCAGTGATGAATCCTCCTATGATTCGATCGAGCCAGTGATCGACAGTGCACGCAATCTTATCTTCCGATGCTTCTAGTATGTGCACCAATTCTGGAGTCCACACAATAGGTTTGTCGAGTTTACACCTTCCTTCACTATCTGCTAGCTTTGCAATCCACTCGTAAAACTCAGTAGGGAAGGATGCAAAGAAAATTTCGTGGATCTCCGTATACAAGTAGCAATATTAACCACTCTTCCTTTGATAGTCACAGATTCCTATTTTCCTGTGCCGCGAACTCATGGATCTTTCTTTCAACCACTCTTCAATTCCTTTCCTTGTCGGATTCCAGTGATACGACATCAGACTTCTCTATGCAGATCCTAGTCCTGGCAATGGAACCATTTTTTGGCTTGTTGGGGCCTGACCTAAGTTCAGAGTTAATTAGCTAAACAAATCCTTCTACTGCTGGCACTTTCAGCAATAGTCCAAGGAGTGCGGACTGAGGTCTCACCCGAAGTAGTATGGGAGGGTGCTAAAATCAGGTTTCCACACCCTTGAGATGTCTGAGAGGTTCAACTGGTCCTTTGCTTGCTCCTGCGCACAAGTTTCTTTGGACACCTTCCGTTCCTCGCTGCCTTATACCCTGCCTTCATGCAGCTCTAACCAGGGGCTACGCCGTGTGATGAGACCCAAATTTGGTAACATTTTGGGCTCATTTGGCCCAATTATCCTTGTTCAATCCTTCATTTTTCATAACTTATGCATTATTTTTTAGTATGTTTATGTCATTTGTACGAATAAGGGTAGTCACTCTTCCTAGGTGGCTAACATGTGCTCATTTCAGGATTTTTTCACACATGTTGGAGCAAAACCGAGTAGACATGGGCTAGGAGACAGCCAATCTTGGGTTGAGTATTCATAGGGGGGTTGTCTATGGCATTAAATAGCCTCCCTTGGGATATTCACCCCCAACTCCGAGCTCCAAACGCCGCCAAAACCGGATCTAGAAGGCAGCCAAACAGATTTTTTGGAAGGAGTTGTTCACTCACAGTTTGGGCAGCCAAGTCCCATGGATTTAGGAGTCCAGCTCGGGCCTCCTGTTGTATAAATGTTAAGGCCTCAGCCTTCGTGAGGGACTTTTGCGAAAACTCTTGCATATTTTGCACTACAGTGCTGCTAGCTCTATTTTGTTCTCTTGTAGCCATTGTTGGCATAACTCTTGACTTATGATTATTTTTTGATAATGAGAAGCAGTCAGATTTGATATCAGCTCTGAGTTTTCTATAGGAGCCATAGCTCTCGGGGTTGGGCCCAACCTGAGAGCCTAGGGCCTCCTTCTTTGTATTGTTATCTTTTCTTATGCATTGTGATTTTCCTTTTATGCATTTGAAACGTGGTTTTGTTGAACAAGATTTAGTTGTGTTGGTTAAATAGGTCACTGTTGAGGAATAGGATTGCTTCAGATGTGTAGAATTGATTGATAGGATAATAATTGATAAAGCTCCAGGAAAAGGGGTTGTCTACACTCTCAGTTTCACCTCTCCCTTATTGGATCAGGGGCTAGAATTGCAGAAACATTGTTGCCCAACAAAAACACTAGTTTGCTTGACCATGCAATCTTTTGGTGTAATGTCTTCACTTGTAGAAGTTAGTCATGCGTTCAGACCTTTTGAGATGTTTCTTTGCTTAAGTACTGTACATGGTTCTCTTTAGAATAAAGTTGTTGTTCATTTGTTTCGTTGACAGTTAGGATAAATTAGCTAAGATTTTGATTGTGTGCAGGACTTAGTTGATTCGGTTAAGTGTACACCGTGCAGGGCATCTCCATCACTCTCTCATCCACCTAAGCTTCATCCAGGCTAGCTGCTCCATCTCCTAGTTAGGTTCCTCATCTCCCAACTATTCTTCTGCCCACGTAACCCTACCTTCTTGCTCTTCCATTGTCTTAGCCTTCTTTAAGTCAAGTCAGCTTTCCACACCCTCTCATCACTTCATCCATTAGTCACTGGGTCATTTCAGACCCCTACCCTACCTCCCTATCCATTCATGCATCTTCTCTCACTCACCCATCCTCCAAAATCCAATTTTAGAACATCCTGTAGAAATTTCTGAACATCCTGTAGAAATCCCTGAAACATCCTGTAGAAATCCCTGAAACATCATGTAGAACCCCTGCAAACTTCCTGTAGAAGCTCACAAATGAGGTTGCTAGATAGCCAAACTTTGTGAAACTCTCCAGAAGGGTGTTAGGGACTCCTTAGACCCTCCCTGAACCTCCCCAACTTTTTCCAATCATTTCTCTTCCTAAATCCACCCCTGCACAGTAAAAAGCCAGTTAAAACACATGAATGATAGTTCTGATAACTTATTTGAAAATACAAAAAGATGTTTCCTTCAGATAGAGGTAGCCTAAAAATGTGAATTTTACCTTCATAGAAGTAATGGCATCTCTTTTAATAGTTTGCATTCTCTCCTCTGCATCAGTAGGACTAGCTGGTAGAATTAGGGTTTGCTAGGGTTTATGTTACTTTTTGGCTTTCAGTTTCTTTCTGCAACCAGATCAGCTTCCGTTGAGTTAGCTCCCATCCATCAGTTAAAAGCTTCTTCTAAGAGCTCATAGAAGTTGGCTTGAGCCCCTAGCGGGCTTGTGCCAGTTGACCAAGTGACAGCTGTGGCAAGAGCTAGTACTTGTGAATACAACACCGTCGCTTCCAAGTTTGTTACGAACTACCGGGTTGATAAAAGTAAAGAAGGGTGTCCCAGGAGTTGCAGCATTATTGCTGCAATACTGGAGCCCACCATCTTTTTGGTGTCGTTGCCGGGGAAGTGTCAGAGTATTGGTGATTGTTGCTTTTCTTCTATTTTCCTACACTCGCCTTCTGCTAAATAGTTCATTTCATTTCCATTCTGCAATTTCATTTCTGCAAAAGTAGAATAGATAGATATTTCCTGCTTTCATAGGTTAGCATTTCAATTCTGCAAGCATAGATTAGCAATTTCAATTCTGCAAGCGTAGATTAGCATTTCAATTCTGCAAGCGTAGATTAGCATTTCAATTTTGAAAGTGTAGGGGATCATTTCATTCCTGCAATTTCATTTGAGCAACTTAGCTTAGTCCTTTCCTGCTTTCATTTCAATTCCGTGTTTTCATTTCAGCAAGATAGCTAGTTGCAGTTCAATCTATTTTTAGTTTTGCAGGTGCCAAAAACAAAGCAAAAAGCAATCAAAAGCCTTTCCATTTCATGCCTCGTAGGAACAGAGATAAAACCGGAAAATTCTTACCCAACACCCCCCACCACTTCACTGAGTCACCCTTCTCTCTTCTTTGGTGACAGTGATCCAGAAGAACCTATAGGCGAGCCTGCTGAGATATACGAAGATCCTATAATAGAAGAAGAGTTAGAGAACACTCCACCTGAAGCCATGGCTGAGAATAGAAGAGAAGATGAGAGAATAGAAGGTGCATTTCCCATCCGAGAGACCAATGGAGACATGAAAATGAAAAACATAAGCCCCTCCGCTTTGCCTCACTTCCATGGCTTGACTACTGAAGACCCTGATACCTTCCTATTTGAGTTTGTTGTCCTTTGTCGAACCTATGACTATACAGAAGATGAGAAAAATTGAAACTCTTTCCCTCTACCCTCAAGGATGCAGCATTACGCTGGTTCATGGGCTTACCTGGAAATTGTATCACCACTTGGGCTCAGATGCAGCAAGCCTTCAATACCAAATACGGGACTACTGTAGTTCCAAGGAAGCTAAGGGAGAAATCTTTCAGATGACCATAGGAAAGGATGAGTCTTTAGAAGATTATGAGGAAAGGTTCCAACTTAGCTATAAATGGGCCAGGTGCACACTTGACCCTAAATCTCTCAAGTTGGTCCTACTCCGAGGAGTCCTTGAAGACCTTCTAGATACCCTTCACATGCTAGTTGGAGGACATATTTACCAACTACCCTATGAGGATATAAAGACTGTGTTTAGAAACCACTCTAGGGCAGCCCGGAAAAGAGGTAGGGGAAACCCCCTTTCAGCTAGTACTACTTTCTCCAAACATGAGTTTGTTAATCAGCTGGAGGACCTCAAAAGTGAGGTGAGAAAGACCATTTCCATGCAACTTGATACATTTTGAATCCAGCAAAAGAAAGAGGAAGCTGAGAGGGCTTTGGTCATCTTCTGTCCTAGGTGTACAAGGAAGCACCCTAAGAACGAGTGTCCATTACACTGGGTAGAGGTATGTTTCGTTTGTGAGGAGGACCACCCCACAAACCAATGCCCAACCTTACTTGGACTTAAGGCCATGTACCAAGGAACTGAGGCACCCACTGAACCTCTCTACTTCCTCAACTAAAGGAGGCCGCATGGACCTAGACCTTACCAGTAGGGGATGCAAGGGACATCCCAAGATTATTATAGCCCCAACCAATCTACTCCTATGCCTTCTTGGGGTCCCCCTACTCATCCTTCCTGGTTTGTGCCTCCTCCATGGTCTTACCCACCTCAATACCATACTCAGCCCACTACTCATTCTTTTCACTCACATGTCCAGCCGCAGCCTCAGTGGAATGGACCTCAACCGGGGTGGAAGCCCCAGTACAACACTCCTCCCACCATTTTGCCTCCACCACCATCTCAACCACAACCATTACCTCATGCTCCTCCAAGACAACCCCAAATGCCTGCTCAACCGAACCCGAATCCTAGCAACTGATAGGCCCAGGAGGTATATACCGGGGAAACAACATTCCCTACCTATGCCGTGGAGATCCAGGAGATCAACCTGCGATCCGGGAAGACTCTTCCGGATCGCCAACCTCCTCCCCCAGAGGACAAGGAAGATAAACAGGAAAGTGAACCCAAGGCCACTCCACCCTTTCCTGAGAGACTAACAGTAACCACACAACCTGACCCAGAGGAGAATGAGCTTCTCGGAGAACTCAAACAGTTGTGTGTGAGAATACCACTTCTCCAAGCCATCAAAGATGTACTGACATACAACAAATTGGTTAAGGAAAAGTGTTTCAGATACCCAGGCAGGCAAAAAAGAGATGCCTCAACCATCAATGTCATAGGACAACTGTCTGATCTTATGTTGGAGCAAGTAATCTATCCAAAGTTTTTGGATCCTGGGAGTCCTGTAGTTGATGTCCACATAAATGGCACCATCATACCCCACACTTTGATTGATTTAGGGGCTGCCATTAATGTGATGACCAGGGATACCATGCTCAAACTCAACCTTCAGGGTTCCTTAAGGAAGACCTCGGCGGTCCTGTAGTTGGCAGATCGCTCCACCGTGACTCCCGAAGGGATTGTGGAGGATGTCTTGGTCTTTGTTGACTCTTGGGAGTATCCTGCGGACTTCTTGGTTCTTCAGCCAAAGGCAAAGCTTACTGGAAACCCCCTTATTTTGGGAAGACCTTGGTTAGCCACTGCGGATGCTTACATAAGCTGCTGAGCAGGAAACATGACCATAAAAAATGGTCCTATGTCCAAGCAGCTAGTCCTATACCCTCTTTCCCAACCTCTATTAGAGCATGACTTACCACTTTGGTTGGAAGAAGGAGAAGAGGATGAGGTGTACTCTGCACCCTTGTGCACCTTAGAAATCACCAAGGGAGGTCCTCAAACCGAGGATGATTTGATTGATACCTTGATTCAGAATCCGCCTCCCAGTGCATTGGCCTTAGAGAAATTGGTGGAGGATACTCAAGCCAGCACCTTAGTGGGCCTTTGTGTGACCGATCCAATCTCTCCCAGAGTAAAAAATGTGGAGTTTGGCCCCGAGAGAATGTTAAAGATCGGCTCCTCGCTATCTCTTTCCCAGGAAAAGGAGCTGTATAGTCTGCTGGCCAGTCATCTAGATGCTTTTGCTTGGAGCTATAAAGAGATGAAAGGAGTCCATCCTTCGGTCTGTACCCATCACATCTGCATCAAAGAAGATTGTAAACCGGTCAGGAAACCTCAGAGGAGAATGAATCCAGCCCTTAAGGACATTGTCAAAGAAGAATTGAAAAAACTATTAGATGCAGGATTCATCTACCCCATCTCGGATAGCGAGTGGGTGTCCCCTCTGGTGTTGGTACCCAAGAAAAATAGAAAGTGGAGAATCTGTGTGGACTACCGAGAACTGAACAAAGCCACCAAGAAAGACCACTTTCCTCTGCCTTTCATAGATCAAGTATTGGATGGACTAGCGGGGAAGAAGTTTTTCTCTTTCCTAGATGGGTTCAATGGGTATAACCAGATCCAAATCAGCCCAGAAGACCAAGATAAGACCACTTCACTTGTCCTTGGTGTTATAGACAATTTTGTGCCTTACAGCAATAAGCATGAATTGTCAATAATCCATGGGATCCAAAGTTCCCTAAACATGATGTTCCTACCCCTAGAGGAACAAGGTCAGCAAACCAACAGCTCTCAGATCAGTTCTCCACCTGAAAACACTCAAAAACAAGCAATCCTGAAATCAAAGCTGGTGCTCCACTAGGCTTCTGCGCTGAAACACAACTGCTCCATGGTGTACCTGCATTGCAAAGCAGGTAGAATAAAGCCCACCTGCATTGGGCGAGTTTGGACATGTGGCACAGTGAGTCATTGCTTTGGAATCTTCCAAAAATGACACTTGGGTCAGGTATTTCGCCTTGTGATGAGTCAGAGGCTTTGTTTCTCCAAGTGGAAGCAAGGTTCACCAAGTGGACTCAAGAACTGAAGATCAACTGAAGATTAACTGAAGAGAGAGAGGACACAAGGAAGCTACACATCAGTTGCAAGCTGACTCATCCTTTCTCAATTCATCTATATATTGAGCTCTCTCCTATGAGCTCAGGAGGCTGGAATTTTGTGCAAAGTAATGATATGTTGTTGGTTTCATTCTTGAGTTATTGGGTGATTGTTTGAGAGAGGTGAAGAAGAGCAATTCTTTCTGCTGGGGAGGTGTTGCTGGGTTGGAGCCTGCAATGGTTGTAATCCTCTCAGAACCTTTATTTCTTCATTAATAAAAGCTATTGAGGTTCTTCTATGTGCTCTTGTTTCAATTATGTATTGTGATGATTGCATGTTTGGTTTACACTAATCCATGAACCAGTTATGATTGCATGCCTCTTGTAGTTTCCTTCTTTGTTGTTTTGCAGGATCTCATTGCAGCTGGGCGAGCAGAAGGACAAAGAGTTAGGAGCAAGCGGCCAAAGAGGAGAGTTTGGATTCGACATTAAGCGCAAGGCAACGGTTAGTGCTTCCTCCATTCTCTTTTGCTTTCATAAAGAAGTAAACCTTCAGTAGTTTGTTTTACAGTTGTTGCTAAGGAACTGTCACCCTTAGAGTGGGTTAGGGTCATCCGAGTCGGATACTTTTCCCTACAACAAACTGGCGACCATACTGGGGATTGTATCCATTTGATTGTGTTTGTAGTATCTTTGCTATTCATTTCCTGAAGAAAAGAGTACCAAATCGAAAAGCTTTTGACTATATCAAAAGCGAAGTAGAGGGGTTGCTACTCTTGCTCATTGTCTGAGCTGATTCATGATTTGAAGAGCTGATCTACAAAGATCCTTGTAAGCTCTTAGTGATAGCTTTGCACCTTCTAAATCATCCCTTTGATTGTGCTTGACTGAATGCTTCTGATTTGAGCAAAAACCGTGCATTTTTTAGAAAATTATGACCTGGAAACTGTGAAAACGCAACTCTCATTTTCCAAAGCAGGTAGTACACAGGCTACCTGCTTTGCAACGCAGGTCCCGAACTAGCTACCTGCGCTGAGAGCCAGTTTGACTGTGCAGAGCCTGCGTTGACCCAAATTTGCTTAGTGCATTTGGGGTTTCCTCCTTTCTCTTGCCTGTTTTCACTTAGTTTTGCTGCTAGGTGTCAGTCTTGTGCCTGTTTTGAAACCAATATTACTTGCCATCATTCTGCCTCTATTATATAATGAAATTGTACTTGTTCTTTGTATTTCTTACTCATTTACAATTTCCCATAACGAAAATTAAACTAGTCATGATTTTGGCCTCTTAGATCTGAACCTGTGTTAGGCGTTTTGCTGGTCTAAAGAGTTAGCTTGTTTGCTGTCCATAGCTGGTTAGTCATTTTACTTTCGTTCGTATGGTTTGATTTCATGTATTTCCAGTGATTAAGCAAGTGAATCTTAAGGTGTCTTTTGATTTTGGACAAGCTTGTTTACTTTCGCTTTAAATCGAAATCAAAGTTATATAACCACTTTCTTTTTGTATCCATCCACATTAAGAAAGGGAAAAGAAAATACATGCATTGTGCATTTTGCATTTGACTGTGTGCTTGACGATTTAGGAAAAATTTGCATTTTAGTGTGTGCTCTATGATCTGTGCGAAAAGATTTTCCTTTCTTTTCCCTCAGTAGTTAAGGTTTTCAAAGTTGAAAGATTGAAAAGTTTGCTTCTCATCTTAGACTGCATTCAGGAATTTGTTATATACATCTCGTGGTGATCCTTAAAGGCAAACTGATAAGCAAGATCAACATTAAAATAAATCCAATTTACATAACAACGCTTTGTAACATAACGCAAACATCTAGAGGTCTAGGTAGAGACGTGTTCCGGCGTCGTTAAACATAGTGACTGTCGATCTCTACGAAGGTGGGTGATTCCTCCTGAGAGTCGGTGGCACTAATACGGACTTGTGCTCCCACGTACCGTTGAGTATATATTGGGAGACCCCTATAGGAAATTATCCTTTATCCATAGGAAGCCGTGTCGGCCGCCCTACTGATCGCGATGCAGTGAACACAGCATTCACAAAGATCGACCACCCGTACCGTAAAACGTATTCTGTGGTTTCGCGAAAAGTTTGGCACACCCTCTGCCTAGAACTCCAGAGCAGTTTCTTTTGGCCTTTTTCAAACTCTATAACTGAAAAAGTCCATCCGAGCATTTGTCACTTCGGGCTCGTTAAAACATCGAAGGCGACTAGAGTCATCTTTAGCTTTTTCTCGACTCTTAAAACATGAAAAAGCAAGTTTGTGTCTAAAAGCGTCGTTAATAAAATTTATTTTAAGCGGAACATAATCACCTGTTATTCCCACGTTGATCTTTCAGTTGAAAAGTATGGAGCCCACCAACCAAGGAAGTAACCTTGGCGGAAGTCCAAATCCCTTCTCCTCTTGGGGAGATGTTGGTGCGCCTCATATGGCCACATTGTCACTTCCAGGATTGACAATTGGCCTACCTGTATGGCTCTTTTCAACTAATGTAGTCCAGATCGCCACTAATCCTGAGCAGTCGAATCAACAGTCAGAACAGTCTAGAGCTACCCACCAGCCTTCCACTTCTTATAATTCTTCCTCTGATCCTTCATCTTCACAAGGTAGAGCCGGCAAAAGTCAGCCTCCCATGGAGAAGAAGGAAAAGAAGAAGAGAGAAAAGAAGCAGAAGGGGCCTATGGCGAAGGGGACTGGGGGCAAGCAAAAGACAGCTGACAAAAACCCACACACTGCACCGACCGGGCCTAAATCGC
Source organism: Pinus tabuliformis (assembly GCA_031772625.1). NCBI lineage: Eukaryota > Viridiplantae > Streptophyta > Pinopsida > Pinales > Pinaceae > Pinus > Pinus tabuliformis. Next base: position 777,049,696 of record CM062820.1, on the reverse strand, counting down.
CATGTGTCATTTGCGAAGGGGCTCACTTCCATCGTGATTGTCCTTGTATTCCCCGGATACTAAGGGACTGGTCCCCAAGGTTGCACAATCCGGTAGCATCAACCTCTGGTAGTCATGTTGATTGCAGTCCATCAACTAGCGAGAGTGAAGGATGAAGAGGGAGACCAAGATCACCCTGTATATTGTGCGAAGGCAACCACGTCATCCAAAGATGTCCATTCTTAGATGAGGCAAAGAGAGTTTTGGAAGATCGTCCGGTTTCGCCGTTACGACTTCCTCCTGGATACCAAAAACTCGCGCCTAATCCCTCGATAGTTGAAAATCCAGCTGACCCGCCCAAGTGGTCAGCTGAAGTGTCGGTCATTGAGAATGAACCTACTGAATCCAGACCAGACGAAAGTCTAAAGGTCGAAACGGCAGTTGACCCGGTTCTTCCTTCAGAGGTTTCATCGTCCAATGACTCCGTCATTGAAGACCCATCTTCAAATGACACCCTCACTGAAGAGGATAAGGATGACACCGTCCATATTCTTTTCATCAACACAGACTCTGATGCATCAGGGCAATGCGCCCATTCCTTTATCGCAGGAAGGAGCATCGTCAGGGTCGTATCCGGCCGTATATTCGGTCCCACCACCAAGCAACCTAGTTGTATCCTTTGATTGGAATCAACTAGGCAGACCCGGTTACCAGCCAGTATCCCATTCAGAATCATAGTCCAAATCTACAGAATGGTGATGGCTGGAACTATCATTGATGGAGGGGCATCTCTGAGTATCCTTTCCTCTGTTGCTTGGAAAGCACTGGGTTTCCCGGCGCTTTTACCTGAGATGAGAAATCTATCAGGTTTTGATAAAGGAACCAGTCACCCGTTAGAGATTCTCCCCAATGTTCCGGTTACATTGAAAGGGAAAACAGTTCGCATGAACATCATGGTCGTCCAGGGACCCTTGGCATATAACTTACTCCTTGGACGAGACTATATATATTGCATGGAGGCAATAGTGTCCTCACTCTTTAGAGTCATGTGTTTTCCGCACGAAGGAAGAATGGTCCAGCTAGTAGACCAACTTTCATTTCCAGGATCACGCATTGCAAATAGTCAAATACCATCCCTTAACGGTTTATTCGCTCAAGGAATGCCACCGCCCCCGGTTCTACTTCCCGATGAATGCGAGTAATTCGGAAAGAAAGAACTGGGACCCAGGGGGCATGCACCCTGGCCTGCCTCGGGCAGAGAAAACCTTAGGTATAAAGTTAATTTCCGCAGAAGGATGGACTAGTCCGTACCCCGTCCGGCAGAGGAAGAGAGGGTTGTTCTAGGATAAAATTCTTTTGTCAAAGTTATGCGAGCGAAGCAATCGCTCCCTTTGTCTAAAGAAGTGGGCTCTCCTAAGGAGGGGGTCTATTTGTGGCAGCAAGAAGCCACCATCTTTGAATGTCAAGCCTCACCCATTAAAACAAGCTGCTTTGAAGGATAAGTAGGGGCAGTCTTCAAAGAAAGAGATGAAATTGCTGCAACAAGTAGTCACCATCCTTAGCAACCTAATGATAGACATCGCCGAAAAGAGAGTTTAGTTTGCGGCAGCAAACATAACCATTTTTCGGATAATAAGTAAGAGATGGCAGAATCTCGAAATTATACTTTATACCTGGGGGCATGCAAACCTTTTGGAGTGCAAGCACGGGACGACTATTTATTTTTTAAATTTTTAGGTCCTCCCTTTAAACCTGTAGGTCTAACCCGTTAAACTCGTAGGATTAGCCATTTCTAGCTTGCATAAAGAAAGGATGAAGGGCAAAAGTTAAAACCTGCCAATTTGGAGTAATTAGTGAGGTATCGCTCCTTAAATAAGATTACCTCACCTAAAGCATTCCTTGTATTAAGACTGGTATAATTCGAGCAGTTTTAGCAATGTTCATGCTCGTTAAAAAATAAAAGCAATCATCGAGCAGTTTTTGTGCAGAAGTTCATGCTCGTTAAAAAATAAACGTAAATTGTGAGCAATCTTTCCCTAGCAGTTCAAGCTCACCCAGAAAAAATGAACCGGTAAACAACCTCGAGAAATGTAACCTTTGAAAGCCATATTAAAAGCCCTTGGTCATGTTTATATGCCATCACCTCCATCCGTTCATTTGGCCAATCGTTCACCTCCATATGTTTGTTTACCCATTTTGAGGAACAGCTGCGAAGAGTGATTTCACTCAGCCATCCTTGTGACACTGCCGTGATTGGAGAATTCCAACCTGTACCTGGAATCTGCTGCTATCCCTGTTCATCATTCGTTCCTCAAAAGGCGAGTCTTCTTTGAGCTCTTTTCACTGACTCGTAAAATATGAAAAGTTTGCCGAGTTTTGGCCTTCCAGCTCGTTAAAGCGACCGGAAAGCTATCCCTCCTCTAGATTTTAATCTTTTTGGACCTGAGGGATTATTGCACAAAAAGATCGAGCGCTTGTTTGTTCGGCTCGTTAAAGCAACCGAAAATTCATCCCTTCTGTATTGTTTTAAACTTTTTCGGACTTAAGGGATTAGATGACGAAAAAGGAATTTTGGAGTTAACTTTTCGTGCCTTTTCAGACTCTCTAAAAATGAAAAGGACCGAGTTTTCTTTGTCGTTAGACTCGTTAAAATGATTAAAAAGCGGCAAACTTGTCTTTAGATGAGAATGAGTTTCCCTATCGCTAGGCTCGTTAAAACATAGCGATGGGCTTGCCCGAAGGGCAGGTTATAGAACAAGCATATGTTATCCTCCTCAAGCTTGACAAAAATAAAGAGGTACTGGTCAGCAATGACTGGGGAAAAATTGGGAGAACCTCACAGCATTAATGGTAGCAAGTCGCTCGTGAACATGACACTTTGTCCTCCGTAGCACTTCGGGTTGGGTTGTTTCATTCACCGGTCGCAGAATCATGGTCCTCGCCACACCATCCACAATTGGGGTAATGCTACCAATCCATCACATCAGTGTCGTTATATGTTCAAGAGATGTGGTTCTGTAAAGAGTCAACCGTGTTCCACCCACTGCCATACATTATCCTTCATCCACTTCATGACCGCCACCCTGAATCATACATCACAGTTTGTTTTCACCTCATCATAATCATTAGCTCCATTCCGTGTCACTGATGTGGGATTCATTAAGGCCCTCCTTTGACGGATCGCTCCTTGTCGACATCAGCTCATTATCCAAGGAGTTGATTTAGGAACACCCCCCTCAGTACTTTGAAGCTTGCATGCCTCAATGGCAAGTTTCTCACTTCCGACGATAGGTATACATCAATGACCTTCGACCAGAAGATTTTGCATGGTGGTCGACACCAAGTCCTTTATTCCCACCATGTAGATTGTACTGCCGTACCTTGAGGGTCATCATCCTTATCGGTGATTCCTCTCGCGCTTGTTAACGGTTTACATCATTGACTGGTAATCAAGCGATGTCTTTCCATGTTCGACTTCAAGAAATTCTCACATGGATCGACTTGTACATCGAGTGAAGATCGGAAGAGTTTGAAGACCCCGGATCTAGTTTCATCCATCTGGGCTGTGATATATATTCAGGACATAAAGACATTTGATATGTACATCATTACAGCAGATGATCATCCTTCTCAAAGGATGATAATTTCGGCAGAGGAATATCAGTCTACATCAGACGATCGTCTCTTTTGTACCAAAATGTATTTATAAAGCTGAGCATGGGAATGCCCGCCTCAGCTAGATCATGAAAAATGTATGAAAAATAATGTATTGTATTGTATCTTATTACAGGACACTTCTCAGCAGATTGAATGAACTTCGGATCCTCTCAATAAAGCATTTCACCCGATAAACGACCTCATACTTTAGGGGGCATCTGTTATAGACAATTTTGTGCCTTACAGCAATAAGCATGAATTGTCAATAATCCAAGGGATCCAAAGTTCCCTAAACATGATGTTCCTACCCCTAGAGGAACAAGGTCAGCAAACCAACAGCTCTCAGATCAGTTCTCCACCTGAAAACACTCAAAAACAAGCAATCCTGAAATCAAAGCAGGTGCTCCACTAGGCTTCTACGCTGAAACACAACTGCTCCATGGTGTACCTGCGTTGCAAAGCAGGTAGAACAAAGCCCACCTGCATTGGGCGAGTTTGGACATGTGGCACAGTGAGTCATTGCTTTGGAATCTTCCAAAAATGACACTTGGGTCAGGTATTTCGCCTTGTGATGAGTCAGAGGCTTTGTTTCTCCAAGTGGAAGCAAGGTTCACCAAGTGGACTCAAGAACTGAAGATCAACTGAAGATTAACTGAAGAGAGAGAGGACACAAGGCAGCTACACATCAGTTGCAAGCTGACTCATCCTTTCTCAATTCATCTATATATTGAGCTCTCTCCTATGAGCTCAAGAGGCTGGAATTTTGTGCAAAGTAATGATATGCTGTTGGTTTCATTCTTGAGTTATTGGGTGATTGTTTGAGAGAGGTGAAGAAGAGCAATTCTTTCTGCTGGGAGGTGTTGATGGGTTGGAGCCTGCAATGGTTGTAATCCTCTCAGAACCTTTATTTCTTCATTAATAAAAGCTATTGAGGTTCTTCTATGTGCTCTTGTTTCAATTATGTATTGTGATGATTGCATGTTTGGTTTACACTAATCCATGAACCAGTTATGATTGCATGCCTCTTGTAGTTTCCTTCTTTGTTGTTTTGCAGGATCTCATTGCAGCTGGGCGAGCAGAAGGACAAAGAGTTAGGAGCAAGCGGCCAAAGAGGAGAGTTTGGATTCGACATTAAGCACAAGGCAACGGTTAGTGCTTCCTCCATTCTCTTTTGCTTTCATAAAGAAGTAAACCTTCAGTAGTTTGTTTTACAGTTGTTGCTAAGGAACTGTCACCCTTAGAGTGGGTTAGGGTCATCCGAGTCGGATACTTTTCCCTACAACACTTGGGGTACCTTTGCTTACCGAGTCCTTCCCTTTGGGCTATGCAACGCTCTTGCCACTTTCCAAAGAGTAGTATTGAGCATCTTCTCTGAGTTGGTCCATGATTCGATGGAAATCTATATGGATGACTTCACTCCTTATGGGTCCAACTTTCAGGAAGCATTTTCCAATCTGGGAAAATTTCTAACCAAGTGCATTGAAATGAACCTGTCCCTTAGTCCTGAAAAATGTGAATTCCTGATGACAGAAGGAACCGTGCTAGGACATACCATTTCTCGCCAAGGATTGCAGGTGGATCCTAATAAAATTGCTCTCATCAAAAAGGTTCCACCTCCTCATAAGGTAAGAGATGTTCGGAGTTTCTTAGGCTTAGCAGGATATTATAGAAGATTTATTAAAGACTTCAGTAAGATAGCCTCACCACTGCTTGGCCTCTTAGCAAAAGATGTCGAGTTCAAATGGATGGACGACTGTCAAAAGGCTCTGAATGAATTAAAGGATAAGTTGGTGTCCACCCCGATATTGAGAGGTCCAAACTGGGCCCTACCTTTCCACATCCACACTGATGCCTCGAACAAAGCCATAGGGGCAGCCTTATGACAGGTTGAACAAAAACTCCCATATGCCATATACTTTGTCAGCAAAAACTTATCCAAGGCATAAATGAATTATACTGTAACTGAGAAAGAGTTCTTGGGCGTGGTCCATGCCCTGAACAAGTTCCAACACTACATCACTGGCTATCAAACATTTGTACATACTGATCATGCTGCAATTAGATATATAATGAATAAACCAGATGTGAATGCTCCTATTATTAGATGGTTACTTCTGTTGCAGCAGTTTGATTTGACTATCGTTGACAAACCAGGTAAAGAAAATGTTGTTGCTGACTTCTTGTCTAGACTGGATTTACCTGCAGGTGAAGATGGAACAGTGGACGACCAGATGCCAGATGAACATCTATTTGCTATCTCAGTACTCTCTCCATGGTTTGCTGATATAGAAAACTCTCTGGTCTCAGCACAGTTCCCTCCGCATCTATCTTCAAAAGAGAAAAGCAGAATTGTGAGGAAGAGTGCCTCATTCACTTGGATCGGGGGCAACTTGTTTAAACTTGGCCCCGATCAGATCTTAAGGCGTTGTGTAAGGGAGGAGGAAGTCTTTGACATCCTCCTAACCTGTCATGATGGGCCTTGTGGAGGAAATTTTGCAACCAAGAGGACTGCCTTCAAAATCCTATAGGCAAGTTACTATTGGCCCACACTTCATCAAGATGTCAAGAGATATATCAGCTAATGTGACCGATGCCAAAGGATGGGGAAGCCGACCCCAAGGGATGAAATGCCTCTCCAACCTCAAGTGACTCTTGAACCATTTGAGAAGTGGGGTATGGATTTTGTGGGTCCTATCAATCCTCCTTCCAGGCAAAGGTCTTACATCATTGTGTGCACAGACTATCTGACAAAGTGGGCAGAAACCAAGGCAATCAAAGCAGCAACAGAAGAAAAGGTGGCTGAGTTTTTAAGAGAAAACATCTTCTACAAATTTGGCTACCCAAGAGAGTTAGTCATCGATCAAGGGAGCCAGTTCACCTCCAACTTAATTGAAGACTTGCTTGCTCGTCACAAGATCAAGCATAGGACTTCCACCCCCTATCATCCTCAAGCAAATGGGCAGGTGGAAGTCACCAATAGAGCATTAGAAGGGATTTTGAGTAATGTGGTGAGCAGCAGCAGAAAGGATTGGGCAGATCGCCTGGTTGAGGCCACTTGGGCTTACAACACCACTTGGAAGACCACAACCAGCTTCACACCTTATGAACTGGTCTATGGGAAGAGAGCTTTGTTGTCAATTGAGTTCGAGTACAACACATTGAGGATGGCAGCTCAGCTGGACCTAGATCTCAGCCATGCCCAACAAGAAAGGTTATTGCAGTTGAATGGGCTAGATGAACACTGAATGCAGGCCCTTCTCCACTCAGAAGTGGTTCAACTTTAGAGGAAGATATGGCATGACCGACACCTCAATGACAAGCAATTCCAACCAGGAGATTGGGCGCTGCTGTATGATTCCAGACATAAGGATTTCAAGGGGAAGCTGAGGACAAGATGGCTAGGACCATATGCAGTGGAGAAGTGTAATGACAATGGGTCTGTTCTTATTTGGACCATTGATGAGGAAGCCATCCCCATGCTCATCAATGGGCATCGACTAAAGATCTACAGGAAACCTCTTTCGAGGCAAGAGTTCATCAAAACTGTGGAAAAATCAGTGCTGGTCATAGAGAAGGGTTCTGCCTCTGTTTTGGGCATACCCTAAGCATCATAAAAAAAAAATTAAAAAAAAAAAAATAATAATAATAAAAGATCCTTGGGTGAAAACCTTTCTGAGGCTCCCAAGGCAGATGGTAGGGGTGAAAACCTCATTGAGGCGCCCCTGCTATCTCTCTGAAAAAGAATTGGGAAAAAAAGACCCTTGGATGAAAACCTCTCTGAGGCACCCAAGGCAGATAGTAGGGGTGAAAACCTCACTGAGGCGTCCCTGTTGTCTCCTAAAAATAAAAATAAAAATAAAAATAAAAAGAGGAAGAAAAAAAACAAAGGAAAAAAGAAAAAAGAAAAAGAAAAAGAAGGAGGCAGAAACAGAAAAACAGGCTCAATCTTTGGAGATTAATGCAGGTTGCAGGTATTCCATGCAAAAAGGAGGCCTCTCAACTCAAGGACAAGGGTCTCTACCATGCTACAAGGCGACCTCACTAGCACTCCCTCCATAAACGCTCATCTCTTCCAAGGTTTGGGCACAATCTGGTCATAGTTTAGCCTTCTACAGGAAGCTACAGGACTTTATACAGGAAGTTCTATATTTCTACAGGAAACATCCTGTAGAATCTTTGGACGGGCCAAGACCGACTTTGTAGAAGAATTTGAAGCTCGAAGTTCAATAAGGAGGCATGCAACCAATTTTTTTCTCCATCCCCCACTGCTGTTGCCTCCTTTCACCACCATTGCTGCCATATGATTGAAATACCTGCACACTCATACCAGAACGTTGGACTCTCAGAAGAAATAATTTTAAGTGGAAAATAAAGCATGCATAGGCCCAATGCGATATCTGTCAAGGAAATCTGAGGACCCTGCACCTGTGAACGTGACTCCACTATTTCGGCATGCACCCTAGGAGGCGAAACGGCTACAGGATGTCCTACAAGAATCCTGTAGCAGTTGATCCGGCTAGAGCATATGCCATGAAGGAACCTGCAACTCATGAAGCCGGCGCATGCACCATCCACAGCCAGGAAACCGGTCTCGCAACCAACAGTAGTCAATAAAAAGGAGCTCCCGTGCCTGTGCACGAAGTAGCAGCAAGTGGATCCATCACCCCTCGTCCTGAAGCATGAGAAAAATCACGTCCACGGCCGCACAGGTAAGTGCCTCACCCTGTTTCATCAAATTACATAAGCGATGCTCTAAAATGTGTGTAACTATGGAAATGAATGGATTGAACAAGTCGGGTAGCCATTCAACTGGCAACCACAACTAGCCCGATGGCCTCGTCGGATCCGAAAATCTTTGGTTGTGTCGACAAGATAGGAAATGGACACATGGGAAGCGTCTAGTCGGAGAGAAGCGTCGATCTAACAGGAGTGGCGGAGGTAGATATACAAGGAAGGATTCGGCGGTCAGGCATACATGTAGCGGAATGATAGCAGGTGATGTCGACCAACGGGCCGATGGGGACAGCTCACCCTTGCGCCATGAATTCCGTAGAAATTCAAATCCGCTGGCTAGATCACGTATGGCGCACTGCACTCATTTATTCTCAACCGTTTTGCAGCCGAGTACGCATCCTAAATTCTCTGAAGGTTGTTACTTCAAGTTCTCGGCCTGTTCCAACGTCCTGTTGCTGCATAGAAGGCCCAGAACCACTGAAGCGCTCCCCAGAATCCGTGCACGACTTCTACAGGAAGCTGCGCTACAGGAAGCTCAACATTACGGAGGAATTTGGACTATTCACGTCGAAGGTGGAAATTCTTGAATGAGGTAAGCCTGAACATAGTTCTCCCATGCAATTGGTTCAAAAGGTGGTGAAGTCGACGTGTTGAAGGGGTAGGAAACCGTGAATTACAGTTTGTGCATGAATTTACAAGCATTCTCTTATCGTTGCATGAGAATTGTCGTCGTAGTGTGTATGTGGGATTTTCTCCAGCTTTTGATTTATAATTGAGCCACTGTTTTGGCTCACTAGTAGAAAGTTGTGAATTTTATAAACTGTGTGCATAACAGAGACATAGCTCTACGCTCTGTCTAAGGAAATCCCAAAGATCCACTTCTGTATACGAGCAGGCAAGCTCAGGCCAACACAACAAGTTTTTACCATGCCGGGAGGGTTCATTAGAAAGGAGCCTACAGACTCAAAGAAGTTACGGGAAACCCCTGAGGTGGTGGACCTGTTTTCTCGTGCACGATGGATGTCATTCTATGACAAGCTTCAAGGTCACGATGACGAGGTTGCAGAAGAATTCCTGCGATCCTTGAAGCCAAAGTCAAAGACATTGGCCGTTGTCAAATTCAGAGAATTGACCCTCAGACTCACCCCACAGTTCATTAGCAGAGTAACTAATCTACCGATGGGGGTACCTTGGGATAAGGAGGAGAGAAAACTAGGTCAGAAAGCTAATAAGGAGTTCTTTTTGCCAGAGGAACAATTCTCAGAAGACAAGAATGGAGTTCGAAGAACCAGCCTACAACCGTTCTGGAGTGAGGTCAGCCTCCAGATTATGAAGTATATCATGTGCGAGGGGCGATTTAGCATCGTGTATGGATACCATTTCCGGTTGCTCACAGAACTTAGGCACCAAATGGACCTACCCTCAGAGAAAAAGTTGAGCCTTCCTTACTTCCTCCTACAGTCCATGACTGAGTGTGCCACCAAATTGAGAGAGGGAACGCCAGACCAGATAGCCCATCATGGGCTCATTAAGCTCCTCGTGGAAGATGCACTCCACACGTAGACCATCCCTCTCTCCTGGGAAACCTTTCGAAATTTGACTAAGGATGATGACATCTCAATTTTGGCTGAGGAGCTCACCTCCTCCAGCAGCGAGGAGAAGGAACACAATCAAGCAGAGAAGAAAGGTAAAGGCCAAGAAACCCTGGCCAAAACACCAAAGAAAGAACAGAAGGGAAAACAAGATAAAAACCAAGCTGCCAAAACAGAGGGTGACAAAACCACACTAACACCCAGGGAGAAAAGGCTACAGAGCAAGGTGGAAAGGACTGAAAAAGTCCACGTCAGTGAGGGCACCTCTAAGGCAGCCTCAGCAAAGTTAAAAGAAAAAGCACCCTCAGCCAAGTAGGCTAAAACGGTGCCGTCTGTTTCTACAGGAAGGTTAAAAACGGCTTCTACAGGAAGCCAAAAATTAGCCACTACAAGGCTTTCTACAAGAAGTCCTGAGAAAGGAAAACAGAAGGAAAAAACGGTCGAAATTCTTGCTAGGGAGGCAGCAGCTGTGCTGGCCACCCTAAGTACCTCTCCCAAGCCAAAGGAAAAACGAAAGAGGGATACTCCTATATTTCAAAGTGAGGAGAAGTGTAAGAAGTAAAACCGACAGGCCCCAACCTCCATCCAAAGACCCAATTACCATTGAAGACACCCCTACCTCGTCAAAGGAGAAGTCCCCCTCCAAAGTATCAGTCACTCATGAGCGGGGGAGCCTGAAGACAACTACTTGGAGGGAGAGAATGGAAAGGTTAGCTTCAAAAACCCCTCTACAGGATGCTGAAGCCATTCTACAGGAAACATTAGCCAGGCTCATGCAGACCGAAAGAATGGAGGGGGAGGCAGCCACATCACCACAAAGGGAAGAAGAGGTAGAGCACATTATGGAACCTAGCCCCCAGCCCAGCTTGAGCTCTTATTATAACTTTTTGGAGGCTAGGAAAATTATTCCACAGAAATTCACAGTGCCGCTTTTCTTTGCACTGGAGGAAGAAAGAGTGAGGACCCACACATGGATGAGGATAGGCAAATCTAAAGGAGTAGCAGATATAGGCCCCTTGGAGGAACAACTCAAGGAGGCAAGAAGAGAATTGGCTATGGCAAAACACGTGGGAAACTGCCCGCGAGTATTTCTATAGGAAGAGAATGAGAAGCTCAAACTGCAGCTATAGAGACAGAGGAAAGAAAGGGGCACAACATCAGAGGACACTACAGCAGAACCTCAAGGCAAAGAAGGAATGCAAGCTGGTCTTGAGGAACTAAACCAGCAACTACAAGAAAGGGAATTGCAAGCAAACATAGAGATACAAGCTCTCAAACAATAGGTGCAAGAAAAAGATGCACAATTGGCTTGCATGGCCAGTTGGGCTATGGATGCTCTGCAATGTAGGCAACTGGCCAAATCTTATGGCCTATACCTACGGGACCAGTGGATGCAATTCCAAATTAATACATTGGCATAGAGGGGTATCTCCCAAATCCAAAACCCAGCAGTTCACAGATTTATGCAACAGCAGCTCAACAGAGGACAAGGCCAAGCTATCAGAGTTCTACCTCCATAATTTTCCCTTCCAAACGTAACTTCATGGGACCTTAACACAGTCGTGGGAGATATGCAGTTGATGGCATTTACCTCATGGTTAAACCACAAAGAAAAGAGAGCGACAGAGGTCAAAGACGTTATGAACCAAGAGTTACATGAACCACTGTTAATTAGAGCAGAGCCAGGGGACCCCACTGCATTGATATCAGCCCACCAACACCTAGCAACCAACTCTCAGGCTTTATTAAAATACATGGATTAGCAGGCTCAGGCTATAGCACATTTCGAGGATATGGAGCGATTATTAGGGGAAAATTGTGTTCATGCTTGCACCTGAAGGTGGAACAAATTGTCCCACAGCCTCAAAATCAGGGAGTATCACACTCCAACTAGAATGAGGGACACCATAGTATGGGTGCCTCTCTACAAGAAGTCCATGCAGAACCTCCAAGCCAGCTAGATCGGCCTCAAGCTAAGCCCACCTTTACTTTTGGTATTGGTAGAAGGAAGCACATAGAAAGAAGAGCATAAGCAGTGGGAAGAGGTGGAGAAGAAGGCCGGATTCCATGATAGTGAGAAGGATACTACTTCAGAAGCCTGGGATGTGAGAGTGGCGATTAAAGCAATGAAAGACGAGGAGCTGGACTAGTTGCTCAGGGATGAGCAATCATTTTAGCAGGGGGGTGATGATGAGCCCCAAATTTGGTAACATTTTGGGCTCATTTGGCCTAATTATCCTTGTTCAGCCCTTCATTTTTCATAACTTATGCATTATTTTTTAGTATGTTTATGTCATTTGTACGAATAAGGGTTGTCACTCTTCCTAGGTGGCTAACATGTGCTCATTTCAGGATTTTTTGACACATATTGGAGCAAAACCGAGCAGACATGGGCTAGGAGAAAGCCAAGCTTGGGTTGAGGATTCGTAGGGGGGTTGTCTATGGCATTAAATAGCCTCCCTCAGGATCTTCACCCTCAACTTCGAGCTCCAAAGGCCACCAAAACCGGATCTAGAAGGCAGCCAAACAGATTTTTTGGAAGGAGTTGTTCACTCACAGTTTGGGCAGCCAAGTCCCATGGATTTAGGAGTCCAGCTAGGGCCTCGTGGTGTATAAATGTTAAGGCCTCAGCCTTCTGAGGGACTTTTGGGAAAACTTTTGCATATTTTGCACTACAGTGCTACTAGCTCTATTTTGTTCTCTTGTAGCCATTGTTGGCATAACTCTTGACTTATGATTATTTTTTGATAATGAGAAGCAGTCAGATTTGATATCAGCTCTGAGTTTTCTATAGGAGCCATAGCTCTCGGGGTTGGTCCCAACCTGAGAGCCTAGGGCCTCCTTCTTTGTATCGTTATCTTTTCTTTATGCATTGTGATTTTCCTTTTATGCATTTGAAACGTGGTTTTGTTGAACAAGATTTAGTTGTGTTAGTTAAATAGGTCACTGTTGAGGAATAAGATTGCTTCAGATGTGTAGAATAGATTGATAGGATAATAATTGATAAAGCTCCAGGAAAAGGGGTTGTCTACACTCTCAGTTTCACCTCTCCCTTATTGGATCAGGGGCTGGAATTGCAGAAACAGTGCTGCCCAACAAAAACACTAGTTTGCTTGACCATGCAATCTTTGGTGTAATGTCTTCATTTGTAGAAGTTAGTCATGCGTTCAGACCTTTTGAGATGTTTCTTTGCTTAAGTACTGTACATGGTTCTCTTTATAAATAAAGTTGTTGTTCATTTGTTTCGTTGACAGTTAGGATAGATTAGCTAAGATTTTGATTGTGTGCAGGACTTGGTTGATTCGGTTAAGTGTACACCGTGCAGGGCATCTCCATCACTCTCTCATCCACCTAAGCTTCGTCCAGGCCAGCTGCTCCATCTCCTAGTTAGGTTCCTCATCTCCCAACTATTCTTCTGCCCACGTAACCCTACCTTCTTGCTCTTCCATTGTCTTAGCCTTCTTTAAGTGAAGTCAGCTTTCCACACCCTCTCATCACTTCATCCATCATTCACTGGATCATTTCAGACCCCTACCCTACCTCCCTATCCATTCATGCATCTTCTCTCACTCACCCATCCTCCAAAATCCAATTTTAGAACATCCTGTAGAAATTTCTGAACATCCTGTAGACATCCTTGAAACATCCTATAGAACCCCTGCAGACTTCCTGTAGAAGCTCACAAATGAGGTTGATAGATAGCCAAACTTTGTGAAACTCTCCAGAAGGGTGTTAGGGACTCCTTACACCCTCCCTGAACCTCCCCAACTTTTTCCAATCATTTATCTTCCTCAGTCCACCCCTGCACAGTAAAAAGCCAATTAAAACACATGCATGATAATTCTGATAACTTATTTGAAAATACAAAAAGATGTTTCCTTCAGATAGAGTGTTATAGACATTTTTGTGCCTTACATCATTGAGCATGAAATGTCCATAATCTAAGGGATCCAAAGTCCCTAAACATGTTGTTCCTACCCCTAGAGGAACAAGGCTAACAAACCACAGCAATTCACAGAAGTTCTCCACCAGAAACTGCTCAAAAACTAGTCAATTCAGGATCAATTCAGTGGCTCCACTAGCTGTCTGCGCTGAATGTCAAAGCCAACACTGGCTACCTGCGCTGAGCGAGAGTTGACATGTGGCAAGTTCATTCCACGAGGTGTCAAAACCCAGGAAGCTTCCAAAATCTTCCTCAATGACACTTGCCTCAGGGAATTCGACTGGTGATGAGTAAGAGGTTCCAAATCTCCAAGTGGAAGCAAGAACGTCCAAGTGGAATCAAGAACTGACAGAGGGAGAGGACACTAGTCAGATCTCAAGCTGACTCATCCTCTCTCCAAACATCTATATATGGATCTCTCCTCCATGAGATCTAGAGGCTGGATTTTTGTTATTGCAAAGAATTGCTGTTGGTTTGAGATTGGAATCATTGGGTGCTTAATGCTTTGAAGGGGTGAAGATAGGAATTCCATTTGCTGGGAAGGAGATGCTGGATTGGAGCCCTCTGGGTTATATCTCTTCCTGAACCTTGTTATTCATCAATAAATCTATCTTGGTTTTTCCTATATTCTGATGTATCTTTGATGTATGATTGCATTAGTATGTTTAGTTTATTTCTAATCCTAAACTAGTTATGAATATGAATCCATGTCTTGCGTAGTGTTCTCTTCTTGTGATCTTGCAGAAACCTCTTGAAGCTGGGCGAGCGAGAAGGCAAGTAGCTGGGAACTCTCCAAGAGAAGAGAAGCCGGATCGAGGGACAAACAGAAGACACCGGTTAGTCCATATATCTCTCTTCATTCGTAATTCATAAAGGAAGAATACTAGAATAGTTGTCTCTGTTTGTTGCTAAGGCACTGTCACACCTTAGGTGGATAGGATCGTCCTGCATAGGCATTTTTCCCCACAACAAATTGGCGACTCCGCTGGGGAAATCTGTTTAGTCATTTTATTTGTGTTTCTATCATTGTTTGTTTCATAGACTCGACAGCAACAATCGAACTGCATCTGCTATTCCCAGATGCAAAGTAGACAGTTGCTGCTTTGATCCAATCACTGGACTTGTCTATGATCTGAACAATGGACTCACAAATGATTTGATGATCCTTTGTGATAGATCTTAGTACTCCTTCAAAGCATCCCTTTGATTGCACCTTCCTTGTTGCTTTGATTTGGCCTGAAACAGTAGATTAAATAGCAATCTGTGACCCAGAACCCAGTGAGAAACGAGAGTTTCTCCTTCAGCGCAGACCCTGTGAAGGGATTCTGCATTTCAACGCAGGTCCCGTGAAGGCTACCTGCGCTGAATGTCAAAACCCCTGTGTTGAGGTTGCGTTGAACCAGTTTGGCCTTGTGCAACTGGGGTTCTCTGCTCTGTTTTGCCTTGTTTTGATCTCTGATTTTTGCAGCCTGTAACCAGCATAGATACCAGTCTGATAACTCCTTTTCTCTGCTTAAATTCCACCTCCTTTTGTACAAAAGGACTGTGAGTGTTTTTATGTCTTTGTGGCATCATTTGCAGTTTTCCTTTGCATGAGTGAAATAATCATCCTGTAGCCCTTGATTCAGATCTGTTGATTGTGATCTTAGGAGAGAGTTCATTGGCTATTTGCAGTTGATTATACATTTACTTTTGCTTTTGGTTTGAGTTTGTCTCTTTTAAGTGTCGAAACAAGTATTCATTTCGGAAATCGTTAAGTGTTGTAATCTCTTCTACCCTCTCTGATTTCAGAAAAGTAAACTTGTTTGTATTTGTCATTTAAAAGAAAATTCAAAGTTGTACAAAAAGCTTTCTGTGTAGGCATCAATACTAAGAAGGGACAATGGTGGATGGCGTGATCACGTTCTCACAATTTACAAGGAAATTTATATTTTCCTTTTTGGCCAGGGGCTTCACTTTCACTAGTTGATGGTGTACTTCTAACATGATCATCAGAGGTTGATGACACCGGATTGTTCAAACGAGGAGACCAGTCCCTTAAGATCCGAGGAATGCAAGGACAATCTCGATGATAGTGGTCTCCTTTGCAAATGAAACATGGCAATTTAGGCCTGGATGGTGCAGTGTGTGGATTTTCACTAGACGATGTTTGGTCACCCCTTTTTGCCTTTAGCTCCTTCTTCTTCTTCTCTTTCTTCTTATTCTCCTTCTTCTTCTTGGTTACTTGATTTTCGGCTTTACCAGCTTCATCAAGCGAAGAGGAAGGAGGAGAGGAAGAATTGGACGAAGTAGAGGGTTGGGGGGTGAGTCTGGTATCGTTTAGTTTCTGACTTGATTGTTCAGGAATCACGGTGTTCTGAATGATAGAAGTTGAGAAGAGCCATATGGGCAAGCCGATTGTCAATCCTGGAAGAGACAATGTGGCCATATGGGGTGCACCAACATCTCCCCAAGAGGAGAAGGGACTAGGATTTCCTCCAAGGGGAACTCTTGGTTGAGGGACTCCATTTTTCTCAACCTAAGACCAACGTAGGAAAGGTGATGTTTATTCTGATTAAAATAAATTTTAGACGCTTTGACACAACTTGTTTTTTCAATTTTTAAGAGTCGAGAAAAAAAAGTGACAAGTGCTGAGATGGACCTTTTCCTTTAAGGAGTCTGAAAAGGAACGGAAGGGACTGCTCTGGAAATCTAGACAGAGGGATTACCAAACCAATCGCAAAACTGCAAAATACATTTTGCGGTACGACAATCAATCTTCCTGAATGCTGTGTTCAGTGCATTGCAATCGATGGGGCGGCAGACACGACTTCCTATGGATAAAGGATATAGCCTATTGTGGTCTCCCAAAATATACTCGACGGTACGTGGGAGCACAAGTCCGTACTGGCACTTGTCATCTCAAAGTGGAGGAATCACCCAACCAACAGTGAAAAAACATTTACCAGGCTTTACGACGCTGGAATACGTCTCTAGCCTAGACTTCTAGATGTTGTGTGTTAGGTTCCAAAGCATTTTTAGATTCATTAAATTTATTTTAAATTTGATCTTGCTTAAGAAATTTTCCTTTCAAGTTCACCACGTGATGTAGATGTACAATTCCTAAAATGCAATCTAAGATGATAAACAATCGTTTAATCTTCTTTTTGCAATGAAAATCCTAGCTACTAAGGAAAGAGAGATGGCATTCTTTCAACAAAGAGTAGAGAGCACACACTATATGCACTGTCCTAAATCAAACCAACAAACAGTCTAAATGCAAATGCACATGCATGTATTTGTTTTCAACCTTCTTAATGTGTGAATGATAAAAAGAAAGCTAAGTGAAAATCTGAATTATTTTTCAAAACGACATTACTAACAAGTTTCTTTTCAAGACAAAATGAGGACAATGACGACACTTTGTTATTTGGAATTGAAAACTTGCTTTCGACACTTGAAAAAATACTAATTCAAATCAAATACAAGAGTAACAGTGTAATTGACTATCAAGAACAATCAGATTCTCTTCTATGACTGAAAACGACACTTGCGACACTTTCAAATCAAGAAATGATAGTTCAATTACGCTACTTCTTTGTAAAAGAGAACTAAAAATGACTCAAAAATACATAAAAACATCTACAGTTCTTTTCACAATGGAGGTGGAATAACAACAAGGAAGGGGGTTTCAACAGAGGTGTACTGACTACAGGCAGCAAAACTCCTGAATAGAGCTGAAAAGTATGAACATAGAAGCTAAAATCTAAAATCAAAAGAGGTCTGATCAGCGCACCTGTAGCACAAGGAAACTGAAATGCAACGCACCTACTACACTTGGGAAGTGCGATGCATTCAGGTTTCAAATAAGACACAGTGCGATGGACCAGGGACGAGACTTTAGCTGGGTTCTAGGTCACATTTTGCAGCTCAATTCAGGGATTTTGGCTGAGTAAGTGGTAATCAGTAAATCAATCGATATACGAAGATCCTATAATAGAAGAAGAGTTAGAGAACACTCCACCTGAAGCCTTGGCTGAGAACTAGAAGAGAAGATGAGAGAATAGAAGGTGCATTCCCATCCGAGAGACCAATGGAGACATGAAAAAATGAAAAACATAAGCCCCTCTGCTTTGCCTCACTTCCATGGCTTGACTACTGAAGACCCTGATACCTTCCTGTTTGAGTTTGTTGTCCTTTGTCGAACCTATGACTATACAGAAGATGAGAAAAAATTGAAACTCTTTCCCTCTACCCTCAAGGATGCAGCATTACGCTGGTTCATGGGCTTACCTGGAAATGGTATCACCACTTGGGCTCAGATGCAGCAAGCCTTCAATACCAAAATACCGGGACTACTGTAGTTCCAAGGAAGCTAAGGGAGAAATCTTTCAGATGACCATAGGAAAGGATGAGTCTTTAGAAGATTATGAGGAAAGGTTCCAACTTAGCTATAAATGGGAGGTGCACACTTGACCCTGAATCTCTCAAGTTGGTCCTACTCCGAGGAGTCCTTGAAGACCTTCTAGATACCCTTCACATGCTAGCTGGAGGACATATTTACCAACTACCCTATGAGGATATAAAGACTGTGTTTAGAAACCACTCTAGGGCAGCCCGGAAAAGAGGTAGGGGAAACCCCCTTTCAGCTAGTACTACTTTCTCCAAACATGAGTTTGTTAATCAGCTGGAGGACCTCAAAAGTGAGGTGAGAAAGACCATTGCCATGCAACTTGATACATTTTGAATCCAGCAAAAGAAAGAGGAAGCTGAGAGGGCTTGGTCATCTTCTGTCCTAGGTGTACAAGGAAGCACCCTAAGAACGAGTGTCCATTACACTGGGTAGAGGTATGTTTCGTTTGGGAGGAGGACCACCCCACAAACCAATGCCAACCTTACTTGGATTTAAGGCCATGTACCAAGGAACTGAGGCACCACTGAACCTCTCTATTCCTCAACTAAAGGAGGCCGCATGGACCTAGACCTTACCAGTAGGGGATGCAAGGGACATCCCAAGATTATTATAGCCCCAACCAATCTACTCTATGCCTTCTTGGGGTCCCCCTACTCATCCTTCCTGGTTGTGCCTCCTCCATGGTCTTACCCACCTCAATACCATACTCAGCCCACTACTCATTCTTTTCACTCACATGTCCAGCCGCAGCCTCAGTGGAATGGACCTCAACCGGGGTGGAAGCCCCAGTACAACACTCCTCCCGCCATTTTGCCTCCACCACCATCTCAACCACAACCATTACCTCATGCTCCTCCAAGACAACCCAAATGCCTGCTCAACCGAACCCGAATCCTAGCAACTGATAGGCCCAGGAGGTATATACCGGGGAAACAACATGCCCTACCTATGCCGTGGAGATCCAAGAGATCAACCTGCGATCCGGGAAGACTCTTCCGGATCGCCAACCTCCTCCCCCAGAGGACAAGGAAGATAAACAGGAAAGTGAACCAAGGCCACTCCACCTTTCCTGAGAGACTAACAGTAACCACACAACCTGACCCAGAGGAGAATGAGCTTCTCGGAGAACTCAAACAGTTGTGTGTGAGAATACCACTTCTCCAAGCCATCAAAGATGTACCGACATACAACAAATTGGTTAAAGAAAAGTGTTTCAGATACCCAGGCAGGCAAAAAAGAGATGCCTCAACCATCAATGTCATAGGACAACTGTCTGATCTTATGTTGGAGCAAGTAATCTATCCAAATTTTTGGATCCTGGGAGTCCTGTAGTTGATGTCCACATAAATGGCACCATCATACCCCACACTTTGATTGATTTAGGGGCTGCCATTAATGTGATGACCAGGGATACCATGCTCAAACTCAACCTTCAGGGTTCCTTAAGGAAGACCTCGGCGGTCCTGTAGTTGGCAGATCGCTCCACCGTGACTCCCGAAGGGATTGTGGAGGATGTCTTGGTCTTTGTTGACTCTTGGGAGTATCCTGCGGACTTCTTGGTTCTTCAGCAAAGGCAAAGCTTACTGGATACCCCCTTATTTTGGGAAGACCTTGGTTGGCCACTGCGGATGCTTACATAAGCTGATGAGCAGGAAACATGACCATCAAAAATGGTCCTATGTCCAAGCAGCTAGTCCTATACCCTCTTTCCAACCTCTATTAGAGCATGACTTACCACTTTGGTTGGAAGAAGGAGAAGAGGATGAGGTGTACTCTGCACCCTTGTGCACCTTAGAAACCACCAAGGGAGGTCCTCAAACCGAGGATGATTTGATTGATACCTTGATTCAGAATCCGCCTCCCAGTGCATTGGCCTTAGAGAAATTGGTGGAGGATACTCAAGCCAGCACCTTAGTGGGCCTTTGTGTGACCGATCCAATCTCTCCCAGAGTAAAAAATGTGGAGTTTGGCCCCGAGAGAATGTTAAAGATCGGCTCCTCGCTATCTCTTTCCCAGGAAAAGGAGCTGTATAGTCTGCTGGCCAGTCATCTAGATGCTTTTGCTTGGAGCTATAAAGAGATGAAAGGAGTCCATCCTTCGGTCTGTACCCATCACATCTGCATCAAAGAAGATTGTAAACTGGTCAGGAAACCTCAGAGGAGAATGAATCCAGCCCTTAAGGACATTGTCAAAGAAGAATTGAAAAAACTGTTAGATGCAGGATTCATCTACCCCATCTCGGATAGCGAGTGGGTGTCCCCTCTGGTGTTGGTACCAAGAAAAATAGAAAGTGGAGAGAATCTGTGTGGACTACCGAGAACTGAACAAAGCCACCAAGAAAGACCACTTTCCTCTGCCTTTCATAGATCAAGTATTGGATGGACTGGCGGGGAAGAAGTTTTTCTCTTTCCTAGATGGGTTCAGTGGGTATAACCAGATCCAAATCAGCCCAGAAGACCAAGATAAGACCACTTCACTTGTCCTTGGGGTACCTTTGCTTACCGAGTCCTTCCCTTTGGGCTATGCAACGCTCTTGCCATTCCAAAGAGTAGTATTGAGCATCTTCTCTGAGTTGGTCCATGATTCGATGGAAATCTATATGGATGACTTCACTCCTTATGGGTCCAACTTTCAGGAAGCATTTTCCAATCTGGGAAAATTTCTAACCAAGTGCATTGAAATGAACCTGTCCCTTAGTCCTGAAAAATGTGAATTCCTGATGACAGAAGGAACCGTGCTAGGACATACCATTTCTGCCAAGGCATTGCAGGTGGATCCTAATAAAATTTGCTCTCATCAAAAAGGTTCCACCTCCTCATAAGGTAAGAGATGTTCGGAGTTTCTTAGGCTTAGCAGGATATTATAGAAGATTTATTAAAGACTTCAGTAAGCTAGCCTCACCACTGTTTGGCCTCTTAGCAAAAGATGTCGAGTTCAAATGGATGGACGACTGTCAAAAGGCTCTGAATGAATTAAAGGATAAGTTGGTGTCCACCCCGATATTGAGAGGTCCAAACTGGGCCCTACCTTTCCACATCCACATTGATGCCTCGAACAAAGCCATAGGGGCAGCCTTATGACAGGTTGAACAAAAACTCCCATATGCCATATACTTTGTCAGCAAAAACTTATCCAAGGCAGAAATGAATTATACTGTAACTGAGAAAGAGTTCTTGGGCGTGGTCCATGCCCTGAACAAGTTCCAACACTACATCACTGGCTATCAAACATTTGTACATACTGATCATGTTGCAATTAGATATTTAATGAATAAACCAGATGTGAATGCTCCTATTATTAGATGGTTACTTCTGTTGCAGCAGTTTGATTTGACTATCGTTGACAAACCAGGTAAAGAAAATGTTGTTGCTGACTTCTTGTCTAGACTGGATTTACCTGCAGGTGAAGATGGAACAGTGGACGACCAGATGCCAGATGAACATCTATTTGCTATCTCAGTACTCTCTCCATGGTTTGCTGATATAGCAAACTCTTTGGTCTTAGCACAGTTCCCTCCGCATCTATCTTCAAAAGAGAAAAGCAGAATTGTGAGGAAGAGTGCCTCATTCACTTGGATCGGGGGCAACTTGTTTAAACTTGGCCCCGATCAGATCTTAAGGCGTTGTGTAAGGGAGGAGGAAGTCTTTGACATCCTCCTAACCTGTCATGATGGGCCTTGTGGAGGAAATTTTGCAGCCAAGAGCACTGCCTTCAAAATCCTATAGGCAAGTTACTATTGGCCCACACTTCATCAAGATGTCAAGAGATATATCAGCTAATGTGACCGATGCCAAAGGATGGGGAAGCCGACCCCAAGGGATGAAATGCCTCTCCAACCTCAAGTGACTCTTGAACCATTTGAGAAGTGGGGTATGGATTTTGTGGGTCCTATCAATCCTCCTTCCAGGCAAAGGTCTTACATCATTGTGTGCACAGACTATCTGACAAAGTGGGCAGAAACCAAGGCAATCAAAGCAGCAACAGAAGAAAAGGTGGCTGAGTTTTTAAGAGAAAACATCTTCTACAAATTTGGCTACCCAAGAGAGTTAGTCATCGATCAAGGGAGCCAGTTCACCTCCAACTTAATTGAAGACTTGCTTGCTCATCACAAGATCAAGCATAGGACTTCCACCCCCTATCATCCTCAAGCAAATGGGCAGGTGGAAGTCACCAATAGAGCATTAGAAGGGATTTTGACTAAGGTGGTGAGCAGCAGCAGAAAGGATTGGGCAGATCGCCTGGTTGAGGCCACTTGGGCTTACAACACCACTTGGAAGACCACAACCGGCTTCACACCTTATGAACTGGTCTATGGGAAGAGAGCTTTGTTGTCAATTGAGTTCGAGTACAACACATTGAGGATGGCAGCTCAGCTGGACCTAGATCTCAGCCATGCCCAACAAGAAAGGTTATTGCAGTTGAATGGGCTAGATGAACACTGAATGCAGGCCCTTCTCCACTCAGAAGTGGTTCAACTTTAGAGGAAGATATGGCATGACCGGCACCTCAATGACAAGCAATTCCAACCAGGAGATTGGGCGCTGCTGTATGATTCCAGACATAAGGATTTCAAGGGGAAGCTGAGGACAAGATGGCTAGGACCATATGCAGTGGAGAAGTGTAATGACAATGGGTCTGTTCTTATTTGGACCATTGATGAGGAAGCCATCCCCATGCTCATCAATGGGCATCGACTAAAGATCTACAGGAAACCTCTTTCGAGGCAAGAGTTCATCAAAACTGTGGAAAAATCAGTGCTGGTCATAGAGAAGGGTTCTGCCTCTGTTTTGGGCATACCCTAAGCATCATAAAAAAAAAAAATTTAAAAAAAAAATAATAATAATATAAAAAAAGATCCTTGGGTGAAAACCTTTCTGAGGCTCCCAAGGCAGATGGTAGGGGTGAAAACCTCATTGAGGCGCCCCTGCTATCTCTCTGAAAAAGAATTGGGAAAAAAAGACCCTTGGATGAAAACCTCTCTGAGGCACCCAAGGCAGATAGTAGGGGTGAAAACCTCACTGAGGCGTCCCTGTTGTCTCCTAAAAATAAAAATAAAAATAAAAATAAAAAGAGGAAGAAAAAAAACAAAGGAAAAAAGAAAAAAGAAAAAGAAAAAGAAGGAGGCAGAAACAGAAAAACAGGCTCAATCTTTGGAGATTAATGCAGGTTGCAGGTATTCCATGCAAAAAGGAGGCCTCTCAACTCAAGGACAAGGGTCCCTACCATGCTACAAGGCGACCTCACTAGCACTCCCTCCATAAACGCTCATCTCTTCCAAGGTTTGGGCACAATCTGGTCATAGTTTAGCCTTCTACAGGAAGCTACAGGACTTTCTACAGGAAGTTCTATATTTCTACAGGAAACATCCTGTAGAATCTTTGGACGGGCCAGGACTGACTTTGTAGAAGAATTTGAAGCTCGAAGTTCAATAAGGAGGCATGCAACCAATTTTTTTCTCCATCCCCCACTGCTGTTGCCTCCTTTCACCACCATTGCTGCCATATGATTGAAATACCTGCACACTCATACCAGAACGTTGGACTCTCAGAAGAAATAATTTTAAGTGGAAAATAAAGCATGCATAGGCCTAATGCGATATCTGTCAAGGCAATCTGAGGAACCTGCACCTGTGATCGTGACTCCACTATTTCGGCATGCACCCTAGGAGGCGAAACGACTACAGGATGTCCTACAAGAATCCTGTAGCAGTTGATCCGGCTAGAGCATATGCCATGAAGGAACCTGCAACTCATGAAGCCGGCGCATGCACCATCCACAGCCAGGAAACTGGTCTCGCAACCAACAGCAGTCAATAAAAAGGAGCTCCCGTGCCTGTGCACGAAGCAGCAGCAAGTGGATCCATCACCCCGTCCTAAAGCATGAGAAAAATCACGTCCACGGCCGCACAGGTAAGTGCCTCACCCTGTTTCATCAAATTACATAAGCGATGCTCTAAAATGTGTGTAACTATGGAAATGAATGGATTGAACAAGTCGGGTAGCCATTCAACTGGCACCACAACCAGCCCGATGGCCTCGTCGGATCCGAAAATCTTTTGTTGTGTCGACAAGATAGGAAATGGACACGTGGGAAGCGTCTAGTCGGAGAGAAGCGTCGATCTAACAGGAGTGGCGGAGGTAGATATACAAGGAAGGATTCGGCGGTCAGGCATACATGTAGCGGAATGATAGCAGGTGATGTCGGCCAACGGGCCGACGGGGACAGCTCACCCTTGCGCCACGAATTCCGTAGAAATTCAAATCCGCGGCTAGATCACGTATGGCGCACTGCACTCATTTATTCTCAACCGTTTTGCAGCCGAGTACGCATCCTAAATTCTCTGAAGGTTGTTACTTCAAGTTCTCGGCCTGTTCCAACGTCCTGTTGCTGCATAGAAGGCCCAGAACCACTGAAGCGCTCCCAGAATCCGTGCACGACTTCTACAGGAAGTTGCGCTACAGGAAGCTCAACATTACGGAGGAATTTGGACTGTTCACGTCGAAGGTGGAAATTCTTGAATGAGGTAAGCCTGAACATAGTTCTCCCATGCAATTGGTTCAAAAGGTGGTGAAGTCGACGTGTTGAAGGGGTAGGAAACCGTGAATTACAGTTTGTGCATGAATTTACAAGCATTCTCTTATCGTTGCATGAGAATTGTCGTCGTAGTGTGTATGTGGGATTTTCTCCAGCTTTTGATTTATAATTGAGCCACTGTTTTGGCTCACTAGTAGAAAGTTGTGAATTTTATAAACTGTGTGCATAACAGAGACATAGCTCTGCGCTCTGTCTAAGGAAATCCCAAAGATCCACTTCTGTATACGAGCAGGCAAGCTCAGGCCAACACAACAAGTTTTTACCATGCCGGGAGGGTTCATTAGAAAAGAGCCTACAGACTCAAAGAAGTTACGGGAAACCCCTGAGGTGGTGGACCTGTTTTCTCGTGCACGATGGATGTCATTCTATGACAAGCTTCAAGGTCACGATGACGAGGTTGCAGAAGAATTCCTGCGATCCTTGAAGCCAAAGTCAAAGACATTGGCCATTGTCAAATTCAGAGAATTGACCCTCAGACTCACCCCACAGTTCATTAGCAGAGTAACTAATCTACCGATGGGGGTACCTTGGGATAAGGAGGAGAGAAAACTAGGTCAGAAAGCTAATAAGGAGTTCTTTTTGCCAGAGGAACAATTCTCAGAAGACAAGAATGGAGTTCGAAGAACCAGCCTACAACCGTTCTGGAGTGAGGTCAGCCTCCAGATTATGAAGTATATCACGTGCGAGGGGCGATTTAGCATCGTGTATGGATACCATTTCCGGTTGCTCACAGAACTTAGGCACCAAATGGACCTACCCTCAGAGAAAAAGTTGAGCCTTCCTTACTTCCTCCTGCAGTCCATGACTGAGTGTGCCACCAAATTGAGAGAGGGAACGCCAGACCAGATAGCCCATCATGGGCTCATTAAGCTCCTCGTGGAAGATGCACTCCACACGTACACCATCCCTCTCTCCTGGGAAACCTTTCGAAATTTGACTAAGGATGATGACATCCGAATTTTGGCTGAGGAGCTCACCTCCTCCAGCAGCGAGGAGAAGGAACACATTCAAGCAGAGAAGAAAGGTAAAGGCCAAGAAACCCTGGCCAAAACACCAAAGAAAGAACAGAAGGGAAAACAAGAGAAAAACCAAGCTGCCAAAACAGAGGGTGACAAAACCACACTAACACCCAGGGAGAAAAGGCTACAGAGCAGGGTGGAAAGGACTGAAAAAGTCCACGTCAGTGAGGGCACCTCTAAGGCAGCCTCAGCAAAGTTAAAAGAAAAAGCACCCTCAGCCAAGTAGGCTAAAATGGTGCCGTCTGTTTCTACAGGAAGGTTAAAAACGGCTTCTACAGGAAGCCAAAAATCAGCCACTACAAGGCTTTCTACAAGAAGTCCTGAGAAAGGAAAACAGAAGGAGAAAACGGTCGAAATTCTTGCTAGGTAGGCAGTAGCTGTGCTGGCCACCCTAAGTACCTCTCCCAAGCCAAAGCAAAAACGAAAGAGGGATACTCCTATATTTCAAAGTGAGGAGAAGTGTAAGAATTAAAACCGACAGGCCCCAACCTCCATCCAAAGACCCAATTACCATTGAAGACACCCCTACCTCGTCAAAGGAGAAGTCCCCCTCCAAAGTATCAGTCACTCATGAGCGGGGGAGCCTGAAGACAACTACTTGGAGGGAGAGAATGGAAAGGTTAGCTTCAAAAACCCCTCTACAGGATGCTGAAGCCGTTCTACAGGAAACATTAGCCAGGCTCATGCAGACCGAAAGAATGGAGGGGGAGGCAGCCACATCACCACAAAGGGAAGAAGAGGTAGAGCACATTATGGAACCTAGCCCCCAGCCCAGCTTGAGCTCTTATTATAACTTTTTGGAGGCTGGGAAAATTATTCCACAGAAATTCACAGTGCCGCTTTTCTTTGCACTGGAGGAAGAAAGAGTGAGGACCCACACATGGATGAGGATAGGCAAATCTAAAGGAGTAGCAGATATAGGCCCCTTGGAGGAACAACTCAAGGAGGCAAGAAGAGAATTGGCTATGGCAAAACACGTGGGAAACTGCCAGCGAGTATTTCTACAGGAAGAGAATGAGAAGCTCAAACTGCAGCTATAGGGACAGAGGAAAGAAAGGGGCACAACATCAGAGGACACTACAGCAGAACCTCAAGGCAAAGAAGGAATGCAAGCTGGTCTTGAGGAACTAAACCAGCAACTACAGGAAAGGGAATTGCAAGCAAACATAGAGATACAAGCTCTCAAACAATAGGTGCAAGAAAAAGATGCACAATTGGCTTGCATGGCCAGTTGGGCTATGGATGCTCTGCAATGTAGGCAACTGGCCAAATCTTATGGCCTATACCTACGGGACCAGTGGATGCAATTCCAAATTAATACATTGGCATAGAGGGGTATCTCCCAAATCCAAAACCCCAGCAGTTCACAGATTTATGCAACAGCAGCTCAACAGAGGACAAGGCCAAGCTATCAGAGTTCTACCTCCATAATTTGCCCTTCCAAACGTAACTTCATGGGACCTTAACACAGTCGTGGGAGATATGCAGTTGATGGCATTTACCTCATGGTTAAACCACAAAGAAAAGAGAGCGACAGAGGTCAAAGACGTTATGAACCGAGAGTTACATGAACCACTGTTAATTAGAGCAGAGCCAGGGGACCCCACTGCATTGATATCAGCCCACCAACACCTAGCAACCAACTCTCAGGCTTTATTAAAATACATGGATCAGCAGGCTCAGGTTATAGCACATTTCGAGGATATGGAGCGATTATTAGGGGAAAATTGTGTTCATGCTTGCACCTGAAGGTGGAACAAATTGTCCCACAGCCTCAAAATCAGGGAGTATCACACTCCAACTAGAATGAGGGACACCATAGTATGGGTGCCTCTCTACAAGAAGTCCATGCAGAACCTCCAAGCCAGCTAGATCGGCCTCAAGCTAAGCCCACCTTTACTTTTGGTATTGGTAGAAGGAAGCACATAGAAAGAAGAGCATAAGCAGTGGGAAGAGGTGGAGAAGAAGGCCGGATTCCATGATAGTGAGGAGGATACTACTTCAGAAGCCTGGGATGTGAGAGTGGCGATTAAAGCAATGAAAGACGAGGAGCTGGACTAGTTGCTCAGGGATGAGCAATCATTTTAGCAGGGGGGTGATGATGAGCCCCAAATTTGGTAACATTTTGGGCTCATTTGGCCTAATTATCCTTGTTCAATCCTTCATTTTTCATAACTTATGCATTATTTTTTAGTATGTTTATGTCATTTGTACGAATAAGGGTTGTCACTCTTCCTAGGTGGCTAACATGTGCTCATTTCAGGATTTTTTGACACATATTGGAGCAAAACCGAGCAGAAATGGGCTAGGAGAAAGCCAAGCTTGGGTTGAGGATTCGTAGGGGGGTTTTCTATGGCATTAAATAGCCTCCCTCAGGATCTTCACCCTCAACTTCGAGCTCCAAAGGCCACCAAAACCGGATCTAGAAGGCAGCCAAACAGATTTTTTGGAAGGAGCTGTTCACTCACAGTTTGGGCAGCCAAGTCTCATGGATTTAGGAGTCCAGCTAGGGCCTCGTTGTGTATAAATGTTAAGGCCTCAGCCTTCTGAGGGACTTTTGGGAAAACTTTTGCATATTTTTCACTACAGTGCTGCTAGCTCTATTTTGTTCTCTTGTAGCCATTGTTGGCATAACTCTTGACTTATTATTATTTTTTGATAATGAGAAGCAGTCAGATTTGATATCAGCTCTGAGTTTTCTATAGGAGCCATAGCTCTCGGGGTTGGGCCCAACCTGAGAGCCTAGGGCCTCCTTCTTTGTATCGTTATCTTTTCTTTATGCATTGTGATTTTCCTTTTATGCATTTGAAACGTGGTTTTGTTGAACAAGATTTAGTTGTGTTAGTTAAATAGGTCACTGTTGAGGAATAAGATTGCTTCAGATGTGTAGAATAGATTGATAGGATAATAATTGATAAAGCTCCAGGAAAAGGGGTTGTCTACACTCTCAGTTTCACCTCTCCCTTATTGGATCAGGGGCTGGAATTGCATAAACAGTGCTGCCCAACAAAAACACTAGTTTGCTTGACCATGCAATCTTTTGGTGTAATGTCTTCATTTGTAGAAGTTAGTCATGCGTTCAGACCTTTTGAGATGTTTCTTTGCTTAAGTACTGTACATGGTTCTCTTTATAAATAAAGTTGTTGTTCATTTGTTTCGTTGACAGTTAGGATAGATTAGCTAAGATTTTGATTGTGTGCAGGACTTGGTTGATTCGGTTAAGTGTACACCGTGCAGGGCATCTCCATCACTCTCTCATCCACCTAAGCTTCGTCCAGGCCAGCTGCTCCATCTCCTAGTTAGGTTTCGTCTCCCAACTATTCTTCTGCCCACGTAACCCTACCTTCTTGCTCTTCCATTGTCTTAGCCTTCTTTAAGTCAAGTCAGCTTTCCACACCCTCTCATCACTTCATCCATCAGTCACTGGGTCATTTCAGACCCCTACCCTACCTCCCTATCCATTCATGCATCTTCTCTCACTCACCCATCCTCCAAAATCCAATTTTAGAACATCCTGTAGAAATTTCTGAACATCCTGTAGAAATCCTTGAAACATCCTATAGAACCCCTGCAGACTTCCTGTAGAAGCTCACAAATGAGGTTGATAGATAGCCAAACTTTGTGAAACTCTCCAGAAGGGTGTTAGGGACTCTTACACCCTCCCTGAACCTCCCCAACTTTTTCCAATCATTTATCTTCCTCAGTCCACCCCTGCACAGTAAAAAGCCAGTTAAAACACATGCATGATAATTCTGATAACTTATTTGAAAATACAAAAAGATGTTTCCTTCAGATAGAGTGTTATAGACATTTTTGTGCCTTACAGCATTGAGCATGAAATGTCCATAATCTAAGGGATCCAAAGTCCCTAAACATGTTGTTCCTACCCCTAGAGGAACAAGGCTAACAAACCACAGCAATTCACAGAAGTTCTCCACCAGAAACTGCTCAAAAACTAGTCAATTCAGGATCAATTCAGTGGCTCCACTAGCTGTCTGCGCTGAATGTCAAAGCCAACACTGGCTACCTGCGCTGAATGTCAAAGCCAACACTAGCTACCTGCGCTGAGTGAGAGTTGACATGTGGCAAGTTCATTCCACGAGGTGTCAAAACCCAGGAAGCTTCCAAAATCTTCCTCAATGACACTTGCCTCAGGGAATTCGACTGGTGATGAGTAAGAGGTTCCAAATCTCCAAGTGGAAGCAAGAACGTCCAAGTGGAATCAAGAACTGACAGAGGGAGAGGACACTAGTCAGATCTCAAGCTGACTCATCCTCTCTCCAAACATCTATATATGGATCTCTCCTCCATGAGATCTAGAGGCTGGATTTTTGTTATTGCAAAGAATTGCTGTTGGTTTGAGATTGGAATCATTGGGTGCTTAATGCTTTGAAGGGGGTGAAGATAGGAATTCCATTTGCTGGGAAGGAGATGCTGGATTGGAGCCCTCTGGGTTGTATCTCTTCCTGAACCTTGTTATTCATCAATAAATCTATCTTGGTTTTTCCTATATTCTGATGTATCTTTGATGTATGATTGCATTAGTATGTTTAGTTTATTTCTAATCCTAAACTAGTTATGAATATGAATCCATGTCTTGTGTAGTGTTCTCTTCTTGTGATCTTGCAGAAACCTCTTGAAGCTGGGCGAGCGAGAAGGCAAGTAGCTGGGAACTCTCCAAGAGAAGAGAAGCCGGATCGAGGGACAAACAGAAGACACCGGTTAGTCCATATATCTCTCTTCATTCGTAATTCATAAAGGAAGAATACTAGAATAGTTGTCTCTGTTTGTTGCTAAGGCACTGTCACACCTTAGGTGGATAGGATCGTCCTGCATAGGCATTTTTCCCCACAACAAATTGGCGACTCCGCTGGGGAAATCTGTTTAGTCATTTTATTTGTGTTTCTATCATTGTTTGTTTCATAGAATCGACAGCAACAATCGAACTGCATCTGCTATTCCCAGATGCAAAGTAGACAGTTGCTGCTTTGATCCAATCACTGGACTTGTCTATGATCTGAACAATGGACTCACAAATGATTTGATGATCCTTTGTGATAGATCTTAGTACTCCCTCAAAGCATCCCTTTGATTGCACCTTCCTTGTTGCTTTGATTTGGCCTGAAACAGTAGATTAAATAGCAATCTGTGACCCAGAACCCAGTGAGAAACGAGAGTTTCTCCTTCAGCGCAGACCCTGTGAAGGGATTCTGCATTTCAACGCAGGTCCCGTGAAGGCTACCTGCGCTGAATGTCAAAACCCCTGTGTTGAGGTTGCGTTGAACCAGTTTGGCCTTGTGCAACTGGGGTTCTCTGCTCTGTTTTGCCTTGTTTTGATCTCTGATTTTTGCAGCCTGTAACCAGCATAGGTACCAGTCTGATAACTCCTTTTTCTCTACTTAATTCCACCTCCTTTTGTACAAAAGGACTGTGAGTGTTTTTATGTGTTTGTGGCATCATTTGCAGTTTTCCTTTGCATGAGTGAAATAATCATCCTGTAGCCCTTGATTCAGATCTGTTGATTGTGATCTTAGGAGAGAGTTCATTGGCTATTTGCAGTTGATTATACATTTACTTTTGCTTTTGGTTTGAGTTTGTCTCTTTTAAGTGTCGAAACAAGTATTCATTTCGGAAAGCGTTAAGTGTTGTAATCTCTTCTACCCTCTCTGATTTCGGAAAAGTAAACTTGTTTGTATTTGTCATTTAAAAGAAAATTCAAAGTTGTACAAAAAGCTTTCTGTGTAGGCATCAATACTAAGAAGGGACAATGGTGGATGGCGTGATCACGTTCTCACAATTTACAAGGAAATTTATATTTTCCTTTTTGTCCAGGGGCTTCACTTTCACTAGTTGATGGTGTACTTCCAACATGATCATCAGAGGTTGATGACACCGGATTGTTCAAACGAGGAGACCAGTCCCTTAAGATCCGAGGAATGCAAGGACAATCGCGATGATAGTGGTCTCCTTTGCAAATGACACATGGCAATTTAGGCCTGGATGGTGCAGTGTGTGGATTTTCACTAGACAATGTCTGGTCACCCCTTTTTGCCTTTAGCTCCTTCTTCTTCTTCTCTTTCTTCTTCTTCTCCTTCTTCTTCTTGGTTACTTGATTTTGGGCTTTACCAGCTTCATCAAGCGAAGAGGAAGGAGGAGAGGAAGAATTGGACGAAGTAGAGGGTTGGGGGGTGAGTCTGGTATCGTTTAGTTTCTGACTTGATTGTTCAGGAATCACGGTGTTCTGAATGATAGAAGTTGAGAAGAGCCATACGGGCAAGCCGATTGTCAATCCTGGAAGAGACAATGTGGCCATATGGGGTGCACCAACATCTTCCCAAGAGGAGAAGGGACTAATATTTCCTCCAAGGGGAACTCTTGGTTGGTGGACTCCATTTTTCTCAACCTAAGACCAACGTAGGAAAGGTGATGTTTATTCCGATTAAAATAAATTTTAGACGCTTTGACACAACTTGTTTTTTCAATTTTTAAGAGTCGAGAAAAAAAAGTGACAAGTGCTGAGATGGACCTTTTCCTTTAAGGAGTCTGAAAAGGAACGGAAGGGACTGCTCTGGAAATCTAGATAGAGGGATTACCAAACCAATCGCAAAACTACAAAATACTTTTTGCGGTACGACAATCAATCTTCCTGAATGCTGTGTTCAGTGCATTGCAATCGATGGGGCGGCAGACACGACTTCCTATGGATAAAGGATATAGCCTATTGTGGTCTCCCAAAATATACTCGACGGTATGTGGGAGCACAAGTCCGTACTGGCACTTGTCATCTCAAAGTGGAGGAATCACCCAACCAACAGTGAAAAAATAGTTACCAGGCTTTACGACACCGGAATACGTCTCTAGCCTAGACTTCTAGATGTTGTGTGTTAGGTTCCAAAGCATTTTTAGATTCATTAAATTTATTTTAAATTTGATCTTGCTTAAGAAATTTTCCTTTCAAGTTCACCGCGTGATGTAGATGTACAATTCCTAAAATGCAATCTAAGATGATAAACAATCGTTTAATCTTCTTTTTGCAATGAAAATCCTAGCTACTAAGGAAAGAGAGATGGCATTCTTTCAACAAAGAGTAGAGAGCACACACTATATGCACTGTCCTAAATCAAACCAACAAACAGTCTAAATGCAAATGCACATGCATGTATTTGTTTTCAACCTTCTTAATGTGTGAATGATAAAAAGAAAGCTAAGTGAAAATCTGAATTATTTTTCAAAGCGACATTACTAACAAGTTTCTTTTCAAGACAAAATGAGGACAATGACGACACTTTGTTATTTGGAATTGAAAACTTGCTTTCGACACTTGAAAAAATACTAATTCAAATCAAATACAAGAGTAACAGTGTAATTGACTATCAAGAACAATCAGATTCTCTTCTATGACTGAAAACGACACTTGCGACACTTTCAAATCAAGAAATGACAGTTCAATTACGCTACTTCTTTGTAAAAGAGAACTAAAAATGACTCAAAAATACATAAAAACATCTACAGTTCTTTGCACAATGGAGGTGGAATAACAACAAGGAAGGGGGTTTCAACAGAGGTGTACTGACTACAGGCAGCAAAACTCCTGAATAGAGCTGAAAAGTATGAACATAGAAGCTAAAATCTAAAATCAGAAGAGGTCTGATCAGCGCACCTGTAGCACAAGGAAACTGAAATGCAACGCACCTACTACACTTGGGAAGTGCGATGCATTCAGGTTTCAAATAAGACACAGTGCGATGGACCAGGGACGAGACTTTAGCTGGGTTCTAGGTCACATTTTGCAGCTCAATTCAGGGATTTTGGCTGAGTAAGTGGTTATCAGTAAATCAATCATAGGGATAGATCTAAGGAGGTTACTAGAGCCACCACAAAGGCAATTAGAGAGCTTGTAAATCAATTGTTTAATTCATAAACAAAACCCGGAGATAGACTGAAGCAACATTGATCTAGTTTGCACTTGCATAGCAAATGCAGTTCGAAGGCTAGCTGGCTTAACTTTAGGCTCCGTCTGTAAGTTTATAAAGTAAACAAATGTAGATAAAAAAACAATCTATTCGCTCCCCAATGGAGTCGCCATTTTGTTATCGGGAAAACTAGTGTCTATGAAGAGCTGCTAGTCCCACTAAGGCTGGTAGCTACCTTAGAACAAACAAACTAAAAACTACTTTTGTTTTCCTTTATGAGAAATATATAAGAGGGGAATAAGGAGACCAACCTCTGTCTTGTGCTTGGTTCCTTGCTCGATTCCTCTCCCTTATGATAGGTCTTTGCCACTCGCTTCCTCGTCTACCTAGCTTCAAAGAGCACCTGTAGAATCAAAGCAGCATAACACTATCCAAGAACATAGATCTATTATCATAAACAATATAGGACCAAATATATATTGACCACAGAAATGCATATAACATCAATCATACAAGAATGTGTAGGAAAACTTGAATAGCTTTATTGATAATCAAGAAAGAGCAAAGAGGATTACAACTAATTGTTCTGACCCAACATCATCCTCTCAGCAAGAAATCCCTTCTTCACCTCATGAAAAGCTTAGATCACCCAACACTATGATATTGCACCAAGAAACCAACAGCACTTCCTTACAAGATACAAAATTCCAGCCTTCGTATCTCTGGGATGAGGGATCCATATATAGATGTTTGCAAGAGAGATGATTCATCTTTTGAGATTTTATTAGGGTCCTCTCTCTGATAGTTCTTGATTCCACTTGGAGATTGATGATCTCTTACTCATCCCTGGGAGAATGCAGAGAAGCAAGTGTCACAGGAGAAGTTTCTGGAAGATTCCTTGATCCTTCACCTTGTGGATTGACCCTGCCATTTGTCCACTCTCGCCCATCGCACCCCATAGAAGGGCTTTTCAACATGCATCGCACCTACTGTGTGTAGGCAGGTGGGATGCAATGCACTTTGACCATGGAGCAGGTGAAATGGTCCAGTTTTGACTAGTTCTGAATAGTTTTTCATGGAGAACTTTTGGGAGATGTTGTAATCAGTTGACCTTGTTATTTTAGGGGTTGGAACAACATCTTTAGGGACTTAGGAGCCCTTGGTTTATGGACATTTATGATTGGAGTTGCAGTGCCCAAAAATGTCTATAACAATTAGATCTCTTCTATACTTAGAGCCTCGCTCTATTTATACAATCCCATGGTCCGTGAACCATGGGTAGGTCTATCTAGCTGACATTACATTACAAAAGCTAAGGTGGACAACCTTGTGACTCTATTATACTTTCGCGCCCTGCACCTGCAATTTGCAAAGCTTTTACAACAACATACGGTCAAAACTTGGGCTTGAAGACCCAAAATATGCCTTGAGGGGATTCCATGC
The DNA here is from genome assembly GCA_031772625.1 of Pinus tabuliformis. NCBI lineage: Eukaryota > Viridiplantae > Streptophyta > Pinopsida > Pinales > Pinaceae > Pinus > Pinus tabuliformis. The sequence goes on along the minus strand of CM062820.1, from coordinate 777,014,429 downwards.
CCAACAGCCCTTGAACACAAACATCGTGACTCGCCCTCGAGGCACTCTGTTTGTATGAAGATCTTTACACGGAGTCCCTCCAAACTGTTCTCAAACTGCAGCAATGTCAGCAGCACACTGAGCTGCTGCTTGTTGGATCTGATGCATACATTGTTCCCAGACCTCTCTGTGAGAACTACTTCTCTACATCTGTGCCAGTATCCCCTGCATTTTTTTATAGTCCCGCACCTTTGTCTGGATCCTTGGAGCACGAAGACTGTGCTTTTTCCGGTTAATCAGATAGTCGGGCCACCCGTGTAAGGCTTCAAGTGGCTGCCATTCACTTTGCCTGGAAAGGCTCTCCATTTAGTTTGACTAGCTATACTGCACCTCCATCTGTGACCTCCTTAACAACGTATGGTCCCAGCCAATGCATTCTGAACTTTCCTGGGAATTTATCAAACTTACTCTTTTTTTCCTGGTGGTTCACGGTTACCCTTGGTCATTGGGTAGCCGCTACGTCCACAATAATTTTGGGCAGATCAAACCTGTAGGGGGATCACATCCCCTTGGCCTATGTATTGACCTGACCCCAAGGCTTTCAGGTAGAATTGACCCTGTGACCTCCCGTATGGCGAGGCACTGCTTTGATCGGTTGAGCTAACCCTTGGGGCTATCAAACTTAATGTTATACATCAACACTAAATCATTTACCTTGAAGTTGTGCAACTTAATATGGAGGTCGTGCCAGGCCTTCTCACGCTACTTTTTCACATGTTGATGAAAGCCAGTTAGGAACCATTCCTCCTCGAGTTATTCCAACTACGCAAGTCTTTCTTCTAGGGCTTCGTGGTCTTTCATCGTTGTGAGCACGTTTATGCACAGACTAGGGACAATATACTCCATTGGCATGATAGCTTCCATGCCATAAACTAACCAGAAAGGTGTTTGTCCCGTCAATTTCTTGCATGTTTTCCTATAAGCTTATAGTACTACAGGTACGCGCAGGTACCAATAGCTCCCCTGCACATTGCAAACTTTGGTTAGCGCAGTCTCCAGTATTTTGTTGGATGCTTCTAATGTCCCATTTGCTTGTGGGTGATACGATGTGCTTTTTTGACGATACACCTAGAACTCTTCTGTTAGCGCACTAATGGTTTCGTTCAGGAAATGTGTACCACGATCACTCATTAAGATTTTCAGACAACCAAATCGAGTCAACACGTGTTCAAACAAAAACTTCGTAGCCATAGTGGACATGCAGTCTTTGACCAGCTATGCTTATGCCCAGCGAGTCAGGTACTCTGTCGTGGTGATAATGTATCACACAACTATTTTTCCATGAGGTTTGATAGGTCCTACAAAGTCGATTGCCCACTTTTAAAAGGGCTACACCGTTATTTGTGGATTCAAAGGCATCTTGTTCCTCTACAATGGTTTACCTATCCTTTGACATATATCACAGGCCTTACAGTGTGCTTTGGAATCCTAATGAAGGGTTGTCCACCACAATCCTACGCGGAGAATCTTTTACGCAGCCGCTCATCCTGCATAGTGTCCTCCTGCAGTGCCCACATGTTCTTCTATGAGGATCTAACTTCGTTCAAATTCAGGTATGTATCTTCACAGTATCTCATCATTTCCCCATTTGTATAGGTGCCCCGCGATGACAAAAAAATCAGTCACGTGCACCACCAGTTCCTTCTTCTTTTGGACGGATTATTCCTTTCGCATAGTCCCCCTTGTCAGAAAGTGGATTATATCTTCAAAGTTCTCGTTCGTGATGTGCACAACAAAGAGCTGTGCGTCAGGTAATCCTTCCTCCAAACTAGTAGGTTCCTATCACGTCTCAATATGCAACAAGTGATCTGGTCTCGCATTCAGGCATCCAGGCTTAACCATGACCTTAAAGTTGTATTCTTGGAACAATAAGAGCCACTTGCATATGTTCCCCCCCAACACAGGCTTATTGACCAAGTATTTTAGCGTGGAATGGTCTATATACATCTTGAAATGTCCTCCTAGCAAATAGCACTAGTATTTTTCGAGCACATACACCATAGCCAACCCCTCGCATTTGGTTGTGGAATAATTATTTTCCACTTTGCACAACCTGCGACTTGCGAATGTGATAGGGTGATCCAAGCCCTCTCCACCCTCTTATGTTAGCACCGCTCCCAGTGCTATACATGACGTGTCAACATGGACATGAAACTCCACATCCCATTTTGGGAAGACCAGGATTAGGGCGGAGGCCAATTTTTCTTTTAGTATATCCAGGCTCTTCATGTAGTCATATTTCGAACAAAACGTGACATCCTTTTTCAACAGTTTCTCCACTGGCACGTTGATATGGGCATAGATTTTGATGAACTTCCTGTAGTACCCTGTATGTCCCAAGGTAGCGTGCAACTGTTTAACACTTTGCGGTGCTTCCAAATTCAGAATTACTGTAATCTTCACGGTGTCTACCATTAGTCCCTTTTTGCAGACCACATGTCCCAACAGGTTCTCAAAGGGAATCAGGAACGTACACTTTTTGAGGTTCAGCGCAATTTGGTGTCATCGGCAAGTATCCAACATCAAACGTAAGCTCGCTACATGGTGCTTAAGCAATCCAAATACAATCCAATCATCCAGATAGACCTCCAGGAATTTGTGGATATATTCTTTGAATGCTGCAACACCTATGCACGAAAAGATGGCCAGCGCGTTCTTTAACCCAAACGGCATAATGGTGTATTGAAATCAGCCCCACTCAATCACGAAGGTGGTTTTACTCCTGTCTTTTGGCATGATTTTGATTTGGTGGTACCCTAAGAACCCATCAATAAAAGAATATGCTTCTTGTCTGCCGACATTTTCCAATTCTTCATCTGTGAACGGAGTCGGGAATGGGTCGTGCACATAGACGTCATTCAATTTCCTGAGGTCCACGCATATTCTTATCTCACCTTTCTGCTTCTTCTCCTGTACTACCATAGGGATTACCCAGTCGAATTCTTCCACTGGCTCAATAATTCTAGTTGCGAGCATTTTGTCTAATTCTAAGTGGACCTTTTCCTTGTACTTCGGATTCAAGCGGTAAGGCCTCTGTTTAACCAGATTCACGTCGAGTTTTAGGGTGATCTTCATCATCCCTAAATTTCCAACTATCCCCTTTAAGTCTGTGATCTTGGTCAGGAATAAGTCTTGGTACTCACGGAGTAACTCAGCAACCTTATCCACCGTGGCATCATCCTAGTAGTCACCGAGCGTTGCATACTTCGATTCGGTCTTCGTACCAATGTTCACCTACTTCATTTTTACTGGCACGGTAATGTCAAGGTCTTAAATCAATGTTTCTTGAACCTCGCGATAGCCTTCAGTTTATGGAACGTTAACTTTTTGTGGATCTTCGTTGTCTTCTTCAATGTTTAAGTTGTAACACTCCAGCGTGCAGCTCAACTGGATCGCCCATTCACGCTGAAGCACTTCCATTGGCTCCTGGGGTATTTTAAAGATAGTTAATTTTACTGCTTGTAGCGCATCATCAACATTATCCCACCAATGATCCTCAAACATGAAGGTTAATAGGAATCCTTTGAATAAGATATCCCATTCGTTTGTGCCATGGCGGAGCTCCATTTCTATATACCAATTCATGGGTATAATATCCAGGGTATGACAAAACAGGTGTACCCACTCAGGTTGTGGCTCTTCCCCATAAACCTTTGTCCATTTCACGAGGTGTGCACATGTATCATCCCGTCCATCATACTTGTCTTTTAACCACATCTGAGGCTTCCCAAACTGCATGCGCATCATCCTTCTACATTCGCGCCAATCCTCAAAACTTCTTTGGTGCGTCCCCCACCATCTTTTAGGTGTAGCTCACGATACCCATGTTAGAGCATCAAAATGCTACTGTTCCGGTACTTCTCTTTCAAATTTGTTCAGAAATTCATCCACCTTTCTCAACCCGTCATTCGTAAGCAGATCTCTTACCTCTATGGCCATGCAGTGCACGACCTTGTCATCAGGTTACAGTTGAGCGTGGTTACCTCGTGTAACCAATTCTGCCATCGTTCTATCTCCTTGTTAGAAGTTTATGTGTAGGAGCTTTCATGCTCCCAAGAGATTCAGCCATCCATGGTTGGATTTACACAATCTTGCTCTTGCGCGGTTATCTTGTAGATGCAGTCCAGATTGTCATCGCTGTCATAGTCGTGCACTAGCTCTGTGTAGCACAATCCTTCTGCAGGGTCTAAAGGTACCACTACGCGTAGAGACTTTTTCTCAAAGATCATCTTGTGCTTCTTTAGATTTATCAATCCATTCATGTCAGTGGCCTAATCTATTCCTAATAGCGCGGGGTAGGAATTTTTGTCATCAACAGTCTCTATCACTTCGAAATATGCTAGCGCGCTCACTTCTTCCTACCCATAGGTAGGATCTTTTGCTGGTTTTCCATCTGTAATTGGATAGGAGACCATTGTAGCGCAGGCCTTCCCATGCACTCCCATGTCTACTTTGGCAGGATGTTCACGTTCGATCCTAGATCCAGAATCACTTGGTCCTTCTCATATTCCTTGATCTACATGATTAATCTCATCTCCCTTCCTCTTTGCGTCGTGTGCTTCCTTGGCTTCTGGACTACGTGCAGTTCTCCTAGCGCGGTCCCAACGCATCTAGTTATGAGTTCTTGCAGCCCCTTTACAGCCTTGATGTCACGCAGCAGCTTCACGCATGTCTCATAGAACATAGTGAGCATCGATGGATCCATTTCCAGCTCCAGTCTGTCTTTACTTCCTAAAGTGGAGGCATCTTCGAAGCTCCTCTTAGCTTCCATGGAGGTCTCCTTAGCACGCTCCAAATCAAATTCCGGTTCCTTCATTGGAGCCTTGCGAACCCAGGTACTTTTCTCAGGCTGCTTGCCTTTTTCATCCCCTATCGCAATACCACTCTGGAGCATGATATTTACATTAGGGTGTTCCTCGCGCAGCTCAAACCTCATCATTTGCAGGTTTTGAGTCAGGGGAGGTTGGAGTGCTCCTTTATCATGCAACCTCGCTATCAGTGTGGGACAATCCTCCATCTCATGATCAAACAATGTACAATACAAGCATGATGGCCGCGTTGGATTCATATAATCATGGGCATAATTTCCTGGCCCTCCTCAATTGTAACATATCAACTATCTGCGACCTCTTCCTGGTCCCACTCCACCTCGACCTCGTTTGCACCCCTGAAATCTAGTGCGCGCTATTCCTGTGTTTTCATCGATGGTCCATGTTTCGTCCTGAACTTTGTAGGTAGGAGTCTGATCCATCATCAATTCATAACTTCTACAGGTGCGCTCATCATGTCCTACTAACCTGCAGAAATTACAGAATAACTATTGTGAATTCTGCGTATACTTATGTAATAGATGGCAGTTATCTGTAGCATACTTTCCTCTTATCTGACAAATCGCACACCATAGTGCAGGCGCTACGCTTGGTCCTTCTTGTGCCTATGGTCTTAGTGGCATTGGCCCTCCTCTTGCAAGGTGATTCACGAACACCGGGCAGTGGTCCTTGTCATGCCCTTGGCCCTTGCATTTTATGCACCGTACCTTGTCGTGCACCTCTGGGTGAGCCATCCTATCTTGTTTCAAGCTCTGCATCTCAAGGCACAAGTTTTTCAACTGCATGTGAATTTTCTAAACTCCCAGGTTAGGATCTTGTATCAGAGTCTCATGCAATCTCATCGCGACCTCCAAAGCCTCAACCTAAGTGGTTAACCTTTGTTGTGACAATGTGTTTCATAGATGCGGTGTTAACGATGCCACAAACCATTCACAGTGTTTTCCATTTGTTAATGTCATGTTAGCTTCATGAATTGTGCACTTCAATCTTTGATCCAACTCCCAAGAGGTCTCACCTGGTAGCATTGTGATTTCCTTAAACCCAATGATTGACTGTGCCTCTGAATTTTTCCTATTAAATTCTTTGTCTAGTGTAACTTGGATATCTGTGATCCCCGCATTCAGACTGTCATTGGAATGCTTAATGTACCAGGTTAGCACACAATCTTGCACAAGACTTACCAATGTTGCCTTCTTTATGTTGTCATCCATGACACCCTGTGCTTCCCATACAACTTTTCAAAATTGGTCTGGATCTTCATTCCCTACTCCCTTGAACACTAGTAGCTTTATCGCATTGGCCATACTACTTCGTAGTGGTGGCGGAGGTGGTATGGGAAAAATCGGGGGTGAAGATGGTGAAACTGATGGTGGTGTGGGTGGGGGTGGTATGCGCTAAATTCTCTGCCTTATCAGATTGATCACACTTCTTGGTGAAACCTTCATGATCTCTTCTTCACCCCTTCACGGAGGTGAAATCAAGGGGCTAGTGCTACCTTCGTTTCTGTATATTTTCCCACTCTGCGTAGCCCTAAACATCAATTTATTCACATAACCCATTTTTCGCACAGTAGAATTTTAATCCAAGTGTTCAAATATTTAACATACTTGCCTAGCGATCCCTTGAGGAAACATCATTCTACCTCTCTATAGCTGACTGAAGTATCTACTGTGAATTCAGTGATGAATCCTCCTATGATTCGATCGAGCCAGTGATCGACAGTGCACGCAATCTTATCTTCCGATGCTTCTAGTATGTGCACCAATTCTGGAGTCCACACAATAGGTTTGTCGAGTTTACACCTTCCTTCACTATCTGCTAGCTTTGCAATCCACTCGTAAAACTCAGTAGGGAAGGATGCAAAGAAAATTTCGTGGATCTCCGTATACAAGTAGCAATATTAACCACTCTTCCTTTGATAGTCACAGATTCCTGTTTTCCTGTGCCGCGAACTCGTGAATCTTTCTTTCCAACCACTCTTCAATTCCTTTCCTTGTCGGATTCCAGTGATACGACATCAGACTTCTCTATGCAGATCCTAGTCCTGGCAATGGAACCATTTTTTGGCTTGTTGGGGCCTGACCCAAGTTCAGAGTTAATTAGCTAAACAAATCCTTGTACTGCTGGCCCTTTCAGCAATAGTCCAAGGAGTGCGGACTGAGGTCTCACCCGAAGTAGTATGGGAGGGTGCTAAAATCAGGTTTCCACACCCTTGAGATGTCTGAGAGGTTCAACTGGTCCTTTGCTTGCTCCTGCGCACAAGTTTCTTTGCACACCTTCCATTCCTCGCTGCCTTATACCCTGCCTTCATGCAGCTCTAACCAGGGGCTATGTCGTGTGATGAGACCCAAATTTGGTAACATTTTGGGCTCATTTGGCCCAATTATCCTTGTTCAATCCTTCATTTTTCATAACTTATGCATTATTTTTTAGTATGTTTATGTCATTTGTACGAATAAGGGTAGTCACTCTTCCTAGGTGGCTAACATGTGCTCATTTCAGGATTTTTTGACACATGTTGGAGCAAAACCGAGTAGACATGGGCTAGGAGACAGCCAATCTTGGGTTGAGGATTCATAGGGGGGTTTTCTATGGCATTAAATAGCCTCCCTTGGGATATTCACCCCCAACTCCGAGCTCCAAACGCTGCCAAAACCGGATCTAGAAGGCAGCCAAACAGATTTTTTGGAAGGAGTTGTTCACTCACAGTTTGGGCAGCCAAGTCCCATGGATTTAGGAGTCCAGCTCGGGCCTCCTGTTGTATAAATGTTAAGGCCTCAGCCTTCGTGAGGGACTTTTGGGAAAACTCTTGCATATTTTGCACTACAGTGCTACTAGCTCTATTTTGTTCTCTTGTAGCCATTGTTGGCATAACTCTTGACTTATGATTATTTTTTGATAATGAGAAGCAGTCAGATTTGATATCAGCTCTGAGTTTTCTATAGGAGCCATAGCTCTCGGGGTTGGGCCCAACCTGAGAGCCTAGGGCCTCCTTCTTTGTATTGTTATCTTTTCTTATGCATTGTGATTTTCCTTTTATGCATTTGAAACGTGGTTTTGTTGAACAAGATTTAGTTGTGTTGGTTAAATAGGTCACTGTTGAGGAATAGGATTGCTTCAGATGTGTAGAATCGATTGATAGGATAATAATTGATAAAGTTCCAGGAAAAGGGGTTTTCTACACTCTCAGTTTCACCTCTCCCTTATTGGATCAGGGGCTAGAATTGCAGAAACATTGTTGCCCAACAAAAACACTAGTTTGCTTGACCATGCAATCTTTTGGTGTAATGTCTTCACTTGTAGAAGTTAGTCATGCGTTCAGACCTTTTGAGATGTTTCTTTGCTTAAGTACTGTACATGGTTCTCTTTAGAAATAAAGTTGTTGTTCATTTGTTTCGTTGACAGTTAGGATAAATTAGCTAAGATTTTGATTGTGTGCAGGACTTAGTTGATTCGGTTAAGTGTACACTGTGCAGGGCATCTCCATCACTCTCTCATCCACCTAAGCTTCATCCAAGCTAGCTTCTCCATCTCCTAGTTAGGTTCCTCGTCTCCCAACTATTCTTCTGCCCACGTAACCCTACCTTCTTGCTCTTCCATTGTCTTAGCCTTCTTTAAGTCAAGTCAGCTTTCCACACCCTCTCATCACTTCATCCATCAGTCACTGGGTCATTTCAGACCCCTACCCTACCTCCTTATCCATTCATGCATCTTCTCTCACTCACCCATCCTCCAAAATCCAATTTTAGAACATCCTGTAGAAATTTCTGAACATCCTGTAGAAATCCCTGAAACATCCTGTAGAAATCCCTGAAACATCATGTAGAACCCCTGCAAACTTCCTGTAGAAGCTCACAAATGAGGTTGCTAGATAGCCAAACTTTGTGAAACTCTCCGGAAGGGTGTTAGGGACTCCTTAGACCCTCCCTGAACCTCCCCAACTTTTTCCAATCATTTCTCTTCCTAAATCCACCCCTGCACAGTAAAAAGCCAGTTAAAACACATGCATGATAGTTCTGATAACTTATTTGAAAATACAAAAAGATGTTTCCTTCAGATAGAGGTAGCCTAAAAATGTGAATTTTACCTTCATAGAAGTAATGGCATCTCTTTTAATAGTTTGCATTCTCTCCTCTGCATCAGTAGGACTAGCTGGTAGAATTAGGGTTTGCTAGGGTTTATGTTACTTTTTGGCTTTCAGTTTCTTTCTGCAACCAGATCAGCTTCCGTTGAGTTAGCTCCCATCCATCAGTTAAAAAGCTTCTTCTAAGAGCTCATAGAAGTTGGCTTGAGCCCCTAGCGGGCTTGTGCCAGTTGACCAAGTGACAGTTGTGGCAAGAGCTAGTACTTGTGAATACAACACCGTCGCTTCCAAGTTTGTTACGAACTACCGGGTTGATAAAAGTAAAGAAGGGTGTCCCAGGAGTTGCAGCATTATTGCTGCAATACTGGAGCCCACCATCTTTTTGGTGTCGTTGCCGGGGAAGTGTCAGAGTATTGGTGATTGTTGCTTTTCTTCTATTTTCCTACACTCGCCTTTTGCTAAATAGTTCATTTCATTTCCATTCTGCAATTTCATTTCTGCAAAAGTAGAATAGATATTTCCTGCTTTCATAGATTAGCATTTCAATTCTGCAAGCATAGATTAGCAATTTCAATTCTGCAAGCGTAGATTAGCATTTCAATTCTGCAAGCGTAGATTAGCATTTCAATTTTGAAAGTGTAGGGTATCATTTCATTCCTGCAATTTCATTTGAGCAACTTAGCTTAGTCTTTTCCTGCTTTCATTTCAATTCCGCGTTTTCATTTCAGCAAGATAGCTAGTTGCAGTTCAATCTATTTTTAGTTTTGCAGGTGCCAAAAACAAAGCAAAAAGCAATCAAAAGCCTTTCCATTTCATGCCTCGTAGGAACACAGATAAAACCGGAAAATTCTTACCCAACACCCCCCACCACTTCACTGAGTCACCCTTCTCTCTTCTTTGGTGACAGTGATCCAGAAGAACCTATAGGCGAGCCTGCTGAGATATACGAAGATCCTATAATAGAAGAAGAGTTAGAGAACACTCCACCTGAAGCCATGGCTGAGAATAGAAAAGAAGATGAGAGAATAGAAGGTGCATTTCCCATCCGAGAGACCAATGGAGACATGAAAATGAAAAACATAAGCCCCTCTGCTTTGCCTCACTTCCATGGCTTGACTACTGAAGACCCTGATACCTTCCTGTTTGAGTTTGTTGTCCTTTGTCGAACCTATGACTATACAGAAGATGAGAAAAAATTGAAACTCTTTCCCTCTACCCTCAAGGATGCAGCATTACGCTGGTTCATGGGCTTACCTGGAAATTGTATCACCACTTGGGCTCAGATGCAGCAAGCCTTCAATACCAAATACCGGGACTACTGTAGTTCCAAGGAAGCTAAGGGAGAAATCTTTCAGATGACCATAGGAAAGGATGAGTCTTTAGAAGATTATGAGGAAAGGTTCCAACTTAGCTATAAATGGGCCAGGTGCACACTTGACCCTGAATCTCTCAAGTTGGTCCTACTCCGAGGAGTCCTTGAAGACCTTCTAGATACCCTTCACATGCTAGCTGGAGGACATATTTACCAACTACCCTATGAGGATATAAAGACTGTGTTTAGAAACCACTCTAGGGCAGCCCGGAAAAGAGGTAGGGGAAACCCCCTTTTAGCTAGTACTACTTTCTCCAAACATGAGTTTGTTAATCAGCTGGAGGACCTCAAAAGTGAGGTGAGAAAGACCATTGCCATGCAACTTGATACATTTTGAATCCAACAAAAGAAAGAGGAAGCTGAGAGGGCTTTGGTCATCTTCTGTCCTAGGTGTACAAGGAAGCACCCTAAGAACGAGTGTCCATTACACTGGGTAGAGGTATGTTTCGTTTGTGAGGAGGACCACCCCACAAACCAATGCCCAACCTTACTTGGATTTAAGGCCATGTACCAAGGAACTGAGGCACCCACTGAACCTCTCTACTTCCTCAACTAAAGGAGGCCGCATGGACCTAGACCTTACCAGTAGGGGATGCAAGGGACATCCCAAGATTATTATAGCCCCAACCAATCTACTCCTATGCCTTCTTGGGGTCCCCCTACTCATCCTTCCTGGTTTGTGCCTCCTCCATGGTCTTACCCACCTCAATACCATACTCAGCCCACTACTCATTCTTTTCACTCACATGTCCAGCCGCAGCCTCAGTGGAATGGACCTCAACCAGGGTGGAAGCCCCAGTACAACACTCCTCCCGCCATTTTGCCTCCACCACCAGCTCAACCACAACCATTACCTCATGCTCCTCCAAGACAACCCCAAATGCCTGCTCAACCGAACCCGAATCCTAGCAACTGATAGGCCCAGGAGGTATATACCAGGGAAACAACATGCCCTACCTATGCCGTGGAGATCCAGGAGATCAACCTGCGATCTGGGAAGACTCTTCCGGATCGCCAACCTCCTCCCCCAGAGGACAAGGAAGATAAACAGGAAAGTGAACCCAAGGCCACTCCACCCTTTCCTGAGAGACTAACAGTAACCACACAACCTGACCCAGAGGAGAATGAGCTTCTCGGAGAACTCAAACAGTTGTGTGTGAGAATACCACTTCTCCAAGCCATCAAAGATGTACCGACATACAACAAATTGGTTAAGGAAAAGTGTTTCAGATACCCAGGCAGGCAAAAAAGAGATGCCTCAACCATCAATGTCATAGGACAACTGTCTGATCTTATGTTGGAGCAAGTAATCTATCCAAAGTTTTTGGATCCTAGGAGTCCTGTAGTTGATGTCCACATAAATGGCACCATCATACCCCACACTTTGATTGATTTAGGGGCTGCCATTAATGTGATGACCAGGGATACCATGCTCAAACTCAACCTTCAGGGTTCCTTAAGGAAGACCTCGGCGGTCCTCTAGTTGGCAGATCGCTCCACCGTGACTCCCGAAGGGATTGTGGAGGATGTCTTGGTCTTTGTTGACTCTTGGGATTATCCTGCAGACTTCTTGGTTCTTCAACCAAAGGCAAAGCTTACTGGATACCCCCTTATTTTGGGAAGACCTTGGTTAGCCACTGCGGATGCTTACATAAGCTGCTGAGCAGGAAACATGACCATCAAAAATGGTCCTATGTCCAAGCAGCTAGTCCTATACCCTCTTTCCCAACCTCTATTAGAGCATGACTTACCACTTTGGTTGGAAGAAGGAGAAGAGGATGAGGTGTACTCTGCACCCTTGTGCACCTTAGAAACCACCAAGGGAGGTCCTCAAACCGAGGATGATTTGATTGATACCTTGATTCAGAATCCGCCTCCCAGTGCATTGGCCTTAGAGAAATTGGTGGAGGATACTCAAGCCAGCACCTTAGTGGGCCTTTGTGTGACCGATCCAATCTCTCCCAGAGTAAAAAATGTGGAGTTTGGCCCCGAGAGAATGTTAAAGATCGGCTCCTCGCTATCTCTTTCCCAGGAAAAGGAGCTGTATAGTCTGTTGGCCAGTCATCTAGATGCTTTTGCTTGGAGCTATAAAGAGATGAAAGGAGTCCATACTTTGGTCTGTACCCATCACATCTGCATCAAAGAAGATTGTAAACCGGTCAGGAAACCTCAGAGGAGAATGAATCCAGCCCTTAAGGACATTGTCAAAGAAGAATTGCAAAAACTGTTAGATGCAGGATTCATCTACCCCATCTCGGATAGCGAGTGGGTGTCCCCTCTGGTGTTGGTACCCAAGAAAAATAGAAAGTGGAGAAGCTGTGTGGACTACCGAGAACTGAACAAAGCCACCAAGAAAGACCACTTTCCTCTGCCTTTCATAGATCAAGTATTGGATGGACTGGCGGGGAAGAAGTTTTTCTCTTTCCTAGATGGGTTCAGTGGGTATAACCAGATCCAAATCAGCCCAGAAGACCAAGATAAGACCACTTCACTTGTCCTTGGGGTACCTTTGCTTACCGAGTCCTTCCCTTTCGGCTATGCAACGCTCTTGCCACTTTCCAAAGAGTAGTATTGAGCATCTTCTCTGAGTTGGTCCATGATTCGATGGAAATCTATATGGATGACTTCACTCCTTATGGGTCCAACTTTCAGGAAGCATTTTCCAATCTGGGAAAATTTCTAACCAAGTGCATTGAAATGAACCTGTCCCTTAGTCCTGAAAAATGTGAATTCCTGATGACAGAAGGAACCGTGCTAGGACATACCATTTCTCGCCAAGGATTGTAGGTGGATCCTAATAAAATTGCTCTCATCAAAAAGGTTCCACCTCCTCATAAGGTAAGAGATGTTCGGAGTTTCTTAGGCTTAGCAGGATATTATAGAAGATTTATTAAAGACTTCAGTAAGCTAGCCTCACCACTGTTTGGCCTCTTAGCAAAAGATGTCGAGTTCAAATGGATGGACGACTGTCAAAAGGCTCTGAATGAATTAAAGGATAAGTTGGTGTCCACCCCGATATTGAGAGGTCCAAACTGGGCCCTACCTTTCCACATCCACACTGATGCCTCGAACAAAGCCATAGGGGTAGCCTTATGACAGGTTGAACAAAAACTCCCATATGCCATATACTTTGTCAGCAAAAACTTATCCAAGGCAGAAATGAATTATACTGTAACTGAGAAAGAGTTCTTGGGCGTGGTCCATGCCCTGAACAAGTTCCAACACTACATCACTGGCTATCAAACATTTGTACATACTGATCATGCTGCAATTAGATATTTAATGAATAAACCAGATGTGAATGCTGCTATTATTAGATGGTTACTTCTGTTGCAGCAGTTTGATTTGACTATCGTTGACAAACTAGGTAAAGAAAATGTTGTTGCTGACTTCTTGTCTAGACTGGATTTACCTGCAGGTGAAGATGGAACAGTGGACGACCAGATGCCAGATGAACATCTATTTGCTATCTTAGTACTCTCTCCATGGTTTGCTGATATAGCAAACTCTCTGGTCTCAGCACAGTTCCCTCCGCATCTATCTTCAAAAGAGAAAAGCAGAATTGTGAGGAAGAGTGCCTCATTCACTTGGATCGGGGGCAACTTGTTTAAACTTGGCCCCAATCAGATCTTAAGGCGTTGTGTAAGGGAGGAGGAAGTCTTTGACATCTTCCTAACCTGTCATGATGGGCCTTGTGGAGGAAATTTTGCAGCCAAGAGGACTGCCTTCAAAATCCTATAGGCAAGTTACTATTGGCCCACACTTCATCAAGATGTCAAGAGATATATCAGCTAATGTGACCGATGCCAAAGGATCGGGAAGCCAACCCCAAGGGATGAAATGCCTCTCCAACCTCAAGTGACTCTTGAACCATTTGAGAAGTGGGGTATGGATTTTGTGGGTCCTATCAATCCTCCTTCCAGGCAAAGGTCTTACATCATTGTGTGCACAGACTATCTGACAAAGTGGGCAGAAACCAAGGCAATCAAAGCAGCAACAGAAGAAAAGGTGGCTGAGTTTTTAAGAGAAAACATCTTCTACAAATTTGGCTACCCAAGAGAGTTAGTCATCGATCAAGGGAGCCAGTTCACCTCCAACTTAATTGAAGACTTGCTTGCTCGTCACAAGATCAAGCATAGGACTTCCACCCCCTATCATCCTCAAGAAAATGGGCAGGTGGAAGTCACCAATAGAGCATTAGAAGGGATTTTGACTAATGTGGTGAGCAGCAGCAGAAAGGATTGGGCAGATCGCCTGGTTGAGGCCACTTGGGCTTACAACACCACTTGGAAGACCACAACCGGCTTCAAACCTTATGAAATGGTCTATGGGAAGAGAGCTTTGTTGTCAATTGAGTTCGAGTACAACACATTGAGGATGGCAGCTCAACTGGACCTAGATCTCAGCCATGCCCAACAAGAAAGGTTATTGCAGTTGAATGGGCTAGATGAACACTGAATGCAGGCCCTTCTCCACTCAGAAGTGGTTCAACTTTAGAGGAAGATATGGCATGACCGGCACCTCAATGACAAGCAATTCCAACCAGGAGATTGGGCGCTGCTGTATGATTCCAGACATGAGGATTTCAAGGGGAAGCTGAGGACAAGATGGCTAGGACCATATGCAGTGGAGAAGTGTAATGACAATGGGTCTGTTCTTATTTGGACCATTGATGAGGAAGCCATCCCCATGCTCATCAATGGGCATCGACTAAAGATCTACAGGAAACCTCTTTCGAGGCAAGAGTTCATCAAAACTATGGAAAAATCAGTGCTGGTCATAGAGAAGGGTTCTGCCTCTGTTTTGGGCATACCCTAAGCATCATAAAAAAAAAATTAAAAAAAAAATAATAATAATAATAAAAAAGATCCTTGGGTGAAAACCTTTCTGAGGCTCCCAAGGCAGATGGTAGGGGTGAAAACCTCATTGAGGCGCCCCTGCTATCTCTCTGAAAACGAATTGGGAAAAAAAGACCCTTGGATGAAAACCTCTCTGAGGCACCCAAGGCAGATAGTAGGGGTGAAAACCTCACTGAGGCGTCCCTGTTGTCTCCTAAAAATAAAAAAAAAATAAAAATAAAAAGAGGAAGAAAAAAAACAAAGGAAAAAAGAAAAAAGAAAAAGAAAAAGAAGGAGGCAGAAACAGAAAAACAGGCTCAATCTTTGGAGATTAATGCAAGTTGCATGTATTCCATGCAAAAAGGAGGCCTCTCAACTCAAGGACAAGGGTCCCTACCATGCTACAAGGCGACCTCACTAGCACTCCCTCCATAAACGCTCATCTCTTCCAAGGTTTGGGCACAATCTGGTCATAGTTTAGCCTTCTACAGGAAGCTACAGGACTTTCTACAGGAAGTTCTATATTTCTACAGGAAACATCCTGTAGAATCTTTGGACGGGCCAGGACCGACTTTGTAGAAGAATTTGAAGCTCGAAGTTCAATAAGGAGGCATGCAACCAATTTTTTTCTCCATCCCCCACTGCTGTTGCCTCCTTTCACCACCATTGCTGCCATATGATTGAAATACCTGCACACTCATACCAGAACGTTGGACTCTCACAAGAAATATTTTTAAGTGGAAAATAAAGCATGCATAGGCCTAATGCGATATCTGTCAAGGAAATCTGAGGACCCTGCACCTATGAACGTGACTCTACTATTTCGGCATGCACCCTAGGAGGCGAAACGACTACAGGATGTCCTACAAGAATCCTGTAGCAGTTGATCCGGCTAGAGCATATGCCATGAAGGAACCTGCAACTCATGAAGCCGGTGCATGCACCATCCACAGCCAGGAAACTGGTCTCGCAACCAACAGCAGTCAATAAAAAGGAGCTCCCGTGCCTGTGCACGAAGCAGCAGCAAGTGGATCCATCACCCCTCGTCCTGAAGCATGAGAAAAATCACGTCCACGGCCGCACAGGTAAGTGCCTCACCCTGTTTCATCAAATTACATAAGCGATGCTCTAAAATGTGTGTAACTATGGAAATGAATGGATTGAACAAGTCGGGTAGCCATTCAACTGGCCACCACAACCAGCCCGATGGCCTCGTCGGATCCGAAAAGCTTTGGTTGTGTCGACAAGATAGGAAATGGACACGTGGGAAGCATCTAGTCGAAGAGAAGCGTCGATCTAACAGGAGTGGCGGAGGTAGATATACAAGGAAGGATTCGGCGGTCAGGCATACATGTAGCGAAATGATAGCAGGTGATGTCGGCCAACGGGCCGACGGGGACAGCTCACCCTTGCGCCACGAATTCCGTAGAAATTCAAATCCGCCGACTAGATCACGTATGGCGCACTGCACTCATTTATTCTCAACCGTTTTGCAGCCGAGTACGCATCCTAAATTCTCTGAAGGTTGTTACTTCAAGTTCTCGGCCTGTTCCAACGTCCTGTTGCTGCACAGAAGGCCCAGAACCACTGAAGCGCTCCCCAAAATCCGCGCACGACTTCTACAGGAAGCTGCGCTACAGGAAGCTCAACATTACGGAGGAATTTGGACTGTTCACGTCGAAGGTGGAAATTCTTGAATGAGGTAAGCCTGAACATAGTTCTCCCATGCAATTGGTTCAAAAGGTGGTGAAGTCGACGTGTTGAAGGGGTAGGAAACCGTGAATTACAGTTTGTGCATGAATTTACAAGCATTCTCTTATCGTTGCATGAGAATTGTCGTCGTAGTGTGTATGTGGGATTTTCTCCAGCTTTTGATTTATAATTGAGCCATTGTTTTGGCTCACTAGTAGAAAGTTGTGAATTTTATAAACTGTGTGCATAACAGAGACATAGCTCTGCGCTCTGTCTAAGGAAATCCCAAAGATCCACTTCTGTATACGAGCAGGCAAGCTCAGGCCAACACAACAAGTTTTTACCATGCCGGGAGGGTTCATTAGAAAAGAGCCTACAGACTCAAAGAAGTTACGGGAAACCCCTGAGGTGGTGGACCTGTTTTCTCGTGCACGATGGATGTCATTCTATGACAAGCTTCAAGGTCACGATGACGAGGTTGCAGAAGAATTCCTGGGATCCTTGAAGCCAAAGTCAAAGACATTGGCCGTTGTCAAATTCAGAGAATTGACCCTCAGACTCACCCCACAGTTCATTAGCAGAGTAACTAATCTACCGATGGGGGTACCTTGGGATAAGGAGGAGAGAAAACTAGGTCAGAAAAATAATAAGGAGTTCTTTTTGCCAGAGGAACAATTCTCAGAAGACAAGAATGGAGTTCGAAGAACCAGCCTACAACCGTTCTGGAGTGAGGTCAGCCTCCAGATTATGAAGTATATCACGTGCGAGGGGCGATTTAGCATCGTGTATGGATACCATTTGGTTGCTCACAGAACTTAGGCACCAAATGGACCTACCCTCAGAGAAAAAGTTGAGCCTTCCTTACTTCCTCCTGCAGTCCATGACTAAGTGTGCCACCAAATTGAGAGAGGGAACGCCAGACCAGATAGCCCATCATGGGCTCATTAAGCTCCTCGTGGAAGATGCACTCCACACGTAGACCATCCCTCTCTCCTGGGAAACCTTTCGAAATTTGACTAAGGATGATGACATCTGAATTTTGGCTGAGGAGCTCACCTCCTCCAGCAGCGAGGAGAAGGAACACACTCAAGCAGAGAAGAAAGGTAAAGGCCAAGAAACCCTGGCCAAAACACCAAAGAAAGAACAGAAGGGAAAACAAGATAAAAACCAAGCTGCCAAAACAGAGGGTGACAAAACCACACTAACACCCAGGGAGAAAAGTCTACAGAGCAGGGTGGAAAGGACTGAAAAAGTCCACGTCAGTGAGGGCACCTCTAAGGCAGCCTCAGCAAAGTTAAAAGAAAAAGCACCCTCAGCCAAGTAGGCTAAAACGGTGCCGTCTGTTTCTACAGGAAGGTTAAAAACGGCTTCTACAGGAAGCCAAAAATCAGCCACTACAAGGCTTTCTACAAGAAGTCCTGAGAAAGGAAAACAGAAGGAGAAAACGGTCGAAATTCTTGCTAGGGAGGCAGCAGCTGTGCTGGCCACCCTAAGTACCTCTCCCAAGCCAAAGGAAAAACGAAAGAGGGATACTCCTATATTTCAAAGTGAGGAGAAGTGTAAGAATTAAAACCGACAGGCCCCAACCTCCATCCAAAGACCCAATTACCATTGAAGACACCCCTACCTCGTCAAAGGAGAAGTCCCCCTCCAAAGTATCAGTCACTCATGAGCGGGGGAGCCTGAAGACAACTACTTGGAGGGAGAGAATGGAAAGGTTAGCTTCAAAAACCCTTCTACAAGATGCTGAAGCCGTTCTACAGGAAACATTAGCCAGGCTCATGCAGACCGAAAGAATGGAGGGGGAGGCAGCCACATCACCACAAAGGGAAGAAGAGGTAGAGCACATTATGGAACCTAGCCCCCAGCCCAGCTTGAGCTCTTATTATAACTTTTTGGAGGCTGGGAAAATTATTCCACAGAAATTCACAGTGCCGCTTTTCTTTGCACTGGAGGAAGAAAGAGTGAGGACCCACACATGGATGAGGATAGGCAAATCTAAAGGAGTAGCAGATATAGGCCCCTTGGAGGAACAACTCAAGGAGGCAAGAAGAGAATTGGCTATGGCAAAACACGTGGGAAACTTCCCGCGAGTATTTCTACAGGAAGAGAATGAGAAGCTCAAACTGCAGCTATAGAGACAGAGGAAAGAAAGGGGCACAACATCAGAGGACACTACAACAGAACCTCAAGGCAAAGAAGGAATTCAAGCTGGTCTTGAGGAACTAAACCAACAACTACAAGAAAGGGAATTGCAAGCAAACATAGAGATACAAGCTCTCAAACAATAGGTGCAAGAAAAAGATGCACAATTGGCTTGCATGGCCAGTTGGGCTATTGATGCTCTGCAATGTAGGCAACTGGCCAAATCTTATGGCCTATACCTACGAGACCAGTGGATGCAATTCCAAATTAATGCATTGGCATAGAGGGGTATCTCCCAAATCCAAAACCCCCAGCAGTTCACAGATTTATGCAACAGCAGCTCAACAGAGGACAAGGCCAAGCTATCAGAGTTCTACCTCCATAATTTTCCCTTCCAAACGTAACTTCATGGGACCTTAACACAGTCGTGGGAGATATGCAGTTGATGGCATTTACCTCATGGTTAAACCACAAAGAAAAGAGAGCGACAGAGGTCAAAGACGTTATGAACCGAGAGTTACATGAACCACTGTTAATTAGAGCAGAGCCAGGGGACCCCACTGCATTGATATCAGCCCACCAACACCTAGCAACCAACTCTCAGGCTTTATTAAAATACATGGATCAGAAGGCTCAGGCTATAGCACATTTCGAGGATATGGAGCGATTATTAGGGGAAAATTGTGTTCATGCTTGCACCTGAAGGTGGAACAAATTGTCCCACAGCCTCAAAATCAGGGAGTATCACACTCCAACTAGAATGAGGGACACCATAGTATGGGTGCCTCTCTACAAGAAGTCCATGCAGAACCTCCAAGCCAGCTAGATCGGCCTCAAGCTAAGCCCACCTTTACTTTTGGTATTGGTAGAAGGAAGCACATAGAAAGAAGAGCATAAGCAGTGGGAAGAGGTGGAGAAGAAGGCCGGATTCCATGATAGTGAGGAGGATACTACTTCAGAAGCCTGGGATGTGAGAGTGGCGATTAAAGCAATGAAAGACGAGGAGCTGGACTAGTTTCTCAGGGATGAGCAATCATTTTAGCAGGGGGGTGATGATGAGCCCCAAATTTGGTAACATTTTGGGCTCATTTGGCCTAATTATCCTTGTTCAATCCTTCATTTTTCATAACTTATGCATTATTTTTTAGTATGTTTATGTCATTTGTACGAATAAGGGTTGTCACTCTTCCTAGGTGGCTAACATGTGCTCATTTCAGGATTTTTTGACACATATTGGAGCAAAACCGAGCAAACATGGGCTAGGAGAAAGCCAAGCTTGGGTTGAGGATTCGTAGGGGGGTTGTCTATGGCATTAAATAGCCTCCCTCAGGATCTTCACCCTCAACTTCGAGCTCCAAAGGCCACCAAAACCGGATCTAGAAGGCAGCCAAACAGATTTTTTGGAAGGAGCTGTTCACTCACAGTTTGGGCAGCCAAGTCCCATGGATTTAGGAGTCTAGCTAGGGCCTCGTGGTGTATAAATGTTAAGGCCTCAGCCTTATGAGGGACTTTTGGGAAAACTTTTGCATATTTTGCACTACAGTGCTGCTAGCTCTATTTTGTTCTCTTGTAGCCATTGTTGGCATAACTCTTGACTTATGATTATTTTTTGATAATGAGAAGCAGTCAGATTTGGTATCAGCTCTGAGTTTTCTATAGGAGCCATAGCTCTCGGGGTTGGGCCCAACCTGAGAGCCTAGGGCCTCCTTCTTTGTATCGTTATCTTTTCTTTATGCATTGTGATTTTCCTTTTATGCATTTGAAACGTGGTTTTGTTGAACAAGATTTAGTTGTGTTAGTTAAATAGGTCACTGTTGAGGAATAAGATTGCTTCAGATGTGTAGAATAGATTGATAGGATAATAATTGATAAAGCTCCAGGAAAAGGGGTTGTCTACACTCTCAGTTTCACCTCTCCCTTATTGGATCAGGGGCTGGAATTACATAAACAGTGCTGCCCAACAAAAACACTAGTTTGCTTGACCATGCAATATTTTTGTGTAATGTCTTCATTTGTAGAAGTTAGTCATGCGTTCAGACCTTTTGAGATGTTTCTTTGCTTAAGTACTGTACATGGTTCTCTTTATAAATAAAGTTGTTGTTCATTTGTTTCGTTGACAGTTAGGATAGATTAGCTAAGATTTTGATTGTGTGCAGGACTTGGTTGATTCGGTTAAGTGTACACCGTGCAGGGCATCTCCATCACTCTCTCATCCACCTAAGCTTCATCCAGGCCAGCTGCTCCATCTCCTAGTTAGGTTCCTCATCTCCCAACTATTCTTCTGCCCACGTAACCCTACCTTCTTGCTCTTCCATTGTCTTAGCCTTCTTTAAGTCAAGTCAGCTTTCCACACCCTCTCATCACTTCATCCATCATTCACTGGATCATTTCAGACCCCTACCCTACCTCCCTATCCATTCATGCATCTTCTCTCACTCACCCATCCTCCAAAATCCAATTTTAGAACATCCTGTAGAAATTTCTGAACATCCTGTAGAAATCCTTGAAACATCCTATAGAACCCCTGCAGACTTCCTGTAGAAGCTCACAAATGAGGTTGATAGATAGCCAAACTTTGTGAAACTCTCCAGAAGGGTGTTAGGGACTCCTTACACCCTCCCTGAACCTCCCCAACTTTTTCCAATCATTTATCTTCCTCAGTCCACCCCTGCACAGTAAAAAGCCAGTTAAAACACATGCATGATAATTCTGATAACTTATTTGAAAATACAAAAAGATGTTTCCTTCAGATAGAGTGTTATAGACATTTTTGTGCATTACAGCATTGAGCATGAAATGTCCATAATATAAGGGATCCAAAGTCCCTAAACATGTTGTTCCTACCCCTAGAGGAACAAGGCTAACAAACCACAGCAATTCACAGAATTTCTCCACCAGAAACTGCTCAAAAACTAGTCAATTCAGGATCAATTCAGTGGCTCCACTAGCTGTCTGCGCTGAATGTCAAAGCCAACACTGGCTACTTGCGCTGAATGTCAAAGCCAACACTGGCTACCTGCGCTGAGCGAGAGTTGACATGTGGCAAGTTCATTCCACGAGGTGTCAAAACCCAGGAAGCTTCCAAAATCTTCCTCAATGACACTTGCCTCAGGGAATTCGACTGGTGATGAGTAAGAGGTTCCAAATCTCCAAGTGGAAGCAAGAACGTCCAAGTGGAATCAAGAACTGACAGAGGGAGAGGACACTAGTCAGATCTCAAGCTGACTCATCCTCTCTCCAAACATCTATATATGGATCTCTCCTCCATGAGATCTAGAGGCTGGATTTTTGTTATTGCAAAGAATTGCTGTTGGTTTGAGATTGGAATCATTGGGTGCTTAATGCTTTGAAGGGGGTGAAGATAGGAATTCCATTTGCTGGGAAGGAGATGCTGGATTGGAGCCCTCTGGGTTGTATCTCTTCCTGAACCTTGTTATTCATCAATAAATCTATCTTGGTTTTTCCTATATTCTGATGTATCTTTGATGTATGATTGCATTAGTATGTTTAGTTTATTTCTAATCCTAAACTAGTTATGAATATGAATCCATGTCTTGTGTAGTGTTCTCTTCTTGTGATCTTGCAGAAACCTCTTGAAGCTGGGCGAGCGAGAAGGCAAGTAGCTGGGAACTCTCCAAGAGAAGAGAAGCCGGATCGAGGGACAAACAGAAGACACTGGTTAGTCCATATATCTCTCTTCATTCGTAATTCATAAAGGAAGAATACTAGAATAGTTGTCTCTGTTTATTGCTAAGGCACTGTCACACCTTAGGTGGATAGGATCGTCCTGCATAGGCATTTTTCCCCACAACAAATTGGCGACTCCGCTGGGGAAATCTGTTTAGTCATTTTATTTGTGTTTCTATCATTGTTTGTTTCATAGACTCGACAGCAACAATCGAACTGCATCTGCTATTCCCAGATGCAAAGTAGACAGTTGCTGCTTTGATCCAATCACTGGACTTATCTATGATCTGAACAATGGACTCACAAATGATTTGATGATCCTTTGTGATAGATCTTAGTACTCCCTCAAAGCATCCCTTTGATTGCACCTTGCTTGTTGCTTTGATTTGGCTTGAAACAGTAGATTAAATAGCAATCTGTGACCCAGAACCCAGTGAGAAACGAGAGTTTCTCCTTCAGCGCAGACCCTGTGAAGGGATTCTGCATTTCAACGCAGGTCCCGTGAAGGCTACCTGCGCTGAATGTCAAAACCCTTGTGTTGAGGTTGCGTTGAACCAGTTTGGCCTTGTGCAACTGGGGTTCTCTGCTCTGTTTTGCCTTGTTTTGATCTCTGATTTTTGCAGCCTGTAACCAGCATAGGTACCAGTCTGATAACTCCTTTTCTCTGCTTAAATTCCACCTCCTTTTGTACAAAAGGACTGTGAGTGTTTTTATGTGTTTGTGGCATCATTTGCAGTTTTCCTTTGCATGAGTGAAATAATCATCCTGTAGCCCTTGATTCAGATCTGTTGATTGTGATCTTAGGAGAGAGTTCATTGGCTATTTACAGTTGATTATACATTTACTTTTGCTTTTGGTTTGAGTTTGTCTCTTTTAAGTGTCGAAACAGGTATTCATTTCGAAAATCGTTAAGTGTTGTAATCTCTTCTACCCTCTCTGATTTCGGAAAAGTAAACTTGTTTGTATTTGTCATTTAAAAGAAAATTCAAAGTTGTACAAAAAGCTTTTTGTGTAGGCATCAATACTAAGAAAGCGGAAAACAAACACCTACATTGTGCATTTGCATCTTGATAGTTTGCATGTTTGATTTAGGAAAAGTGCATTAGAGTGTGCTGATTGCTCTTTGAGAAAAGATGGTGTCTTTCTTTTCCCTTAGTAGCTAGGATTTTCAAAGTTGAAAAGATATAAAGCTTGCTTATCATCTTTAGACTGCATTTAGGAATTGTATCATACATCTCGTGGTGAACCTCAAAAGGCAAACTTCTAAAAAGATCAACCTAAAATAAATTGAATGAACTTAACAACGCTTTGCAACATAACGCACAACATAGAGGTCTAGGCTAGAGACGTGTTCCGGCGTCGTAAAGCCTGGTGACTGTCGATCTCGTTGATGGTGGGTGATTCCTCCTGAGGGACGATAGCGCCAGTACGGATTGTGCTCCCACGTACCGTCGCGTATATATTGGGAGACCCCTATAGGCATAAAACCTTTATCCTTAGGAAGTCGTGTCGGCCGCCCTACTGATCGCAATGCACTGAACATAACATTCAGGAAGATCGACCGCCCGTACCCTAAAAAGTATTCTACGGTTTTGCGAAAAGTTAGGCACACCCTCTGCCTAGAACTCCAGAGTAGTTCCTTTTGGTCTTTTTTAGACTCTATAACGGAAAAAGTCCATCCGAGCATTTGTCACTTCGGGCTCGTTAAAACATCGAAGGGGACTAGAGTCATCTTTAGCTTTTTCTCGACTCTTTAAATGTGAAAAAGCAAGTTGTGTCTAAAAGCGTCTAAAAAATTCATTTAAATCGGAAACACACTTTCCCCTTTTGTATTTTGGTTGATCGAGTAATCCGCAATCATGGAAGAAAGTCAATTGAAACCCTGTCGTTCGCGGAGGCTTACGAGTCAACCGTCTTTGTCTCCGAAATCGAAAACAGTACGGACAAAGCGAACTCGTTTAACCGGTTCGAAATCTCCTATCAAAGTTAGAACAAGTGTTTCAACAACATCTGAGATTTCGGTTACTCCAAACATTTCTGGAAACCCTGCCTCTACAGAAGAAGTTCAACAATCACAGAGGGACAGTGATATTGATCCTAGTCTGAGAACAAACACTTGTGTTACTGAACCAGTTCCATCTGTAACCGGTCCAGAGAGTATTGTTCTTCAAACATATGTCGCTGTTGATTCAACCCCTTCTTCGGCACCAGAAATATTTTACGGACCTGATGGTCTTCCTCTTCCACCTGGCTTGATTGCGATAGAGGAAATTGTAGAAGATCCGCAAGCAAGTACTCCAACACATTTTGGAGTAGGGGTCACTCTATTTCCTTCTACATCAGAATTTAATCTATCACCAGTGGAAGTTCCTGTAGAATCTCTAGGCAATATATTGGATAGACTCAAAATGTCTGAACAATCGTCAACATCTAGGACTGTGTCAAATGACACAGCAATAGCAGAACTCCCTTCCGTCACTCCGACAATGTTTGCCGGCGTACCATCTGTCCCAACTGGCTCACAACCGCTAGAAGGAGTCCACCCAGGGACTATTTCGACAGTGTGGTCTGTTCCAGTCTGTTCTTCTGGAATAATATCCGGCAACTCTTATGTTGAAACTCGCCAGATTGATCCATTTGGAGGTCAATTTGGGCAATACAATCCCCAAGGACAAACAATCCCCTTGAGTTCCGGATTGCTACCATATGGGGGGCAGTATGCCCTTTCATTACCCCCTCCGGGAGGGTATCCATACGGGAGTTCACAACAGTGTTCAGGTTATACTGGAGTTACATCAAGTGGTTGGGTACCTATGCTGCCTCAACAACCGAGGGTTGTGTATTCTATGCAACAATGTGTACCTATGTCGAACATCCCAACCACACCAGCTATTGTGACGGTGTCACAGGTTCAAACGTTGCCTGTTGTATGTCAACCTCAGATTTCTCAGGTTGTAATGCAACAGCCCCTTGACCCTGTGACACAACCACAATCGCCAACTGGTGGGGCGACACAGGTCCAAACGGGTACAATTACCCCACACCATGGTCCAACAGTTAGTATAGCGCAACAGAACATGGATTCACAACCGTGGCTGGTGCAATACCAACAACCACAATTCCAGCAAGTGTACCAAGGTTCTGAGCAATAGATCTTTGCGAACAGTGGACAACCGTACATTCAAAACGGTCAAAACCAACCGCTTTACAGTGGTCAAGTCCACCAACCGTATCAGTCATACCAACATCAATTACATTATGCTGGTATGCAAAGGCCCACTGCTCAGGCAATTCCATCGTACCCTAGGTATGCTTCACCTAACCTGAATCAACAGTTACCATTCGTGACAACTTTAGAGTTACCCGATTTACACCAGTTAACAAATGATCTAATTGCTTACGCCCCATGGTGGCCATCGATTCCCCACAAACTTCCATCGGACATTCCTAAATTTAATGGAATCCAGGTGAAGACCCATCGAATCACGTGATGACTTTTCATCTGTGGTGTTCATCAAACACCCTGAACGATGATTCGATAAGGCTTCGCCTTTTTCAGAGGACGTTAACGGGTCCAGCGGCTAAATGGTATATTGAATTACCTAGAGCCTCATTCGACAATTTCAGCTCCCTAGCCACGACTTTCTTAACCCATTTTCAATTACCGATAAGGTATGAAACGAGAACGGAAATCTTAACCAACTTCAAACAGACAACGGCCACTCATATATCCGATCATATACACGAGTGGCGTCGTCGTCGTAGAATGGTGAAAACATACGTTCCCGATCAGCTATTAGCTGAATGGTTTATCAAGTCGTTACTTCCTGCCATAACAGAAGATGTGGCCAAGGGGGGAGTCGTAACGGAGGAGCAAGTTATTGCTCGTGCACAATATCTAGATTTAGTCTACACTCAGTCTGGCACGCTCTATGACAAAATACCTGACGCCCCTAGACTAGAATTCTCAATTCCTCCTCCTCCTAAATCAAATAGTGACTCTCATGCCGGTGATGGTGTGATTGGCACGGAAAACGCGAAGTCGACAAAGGCCAACTCCAAGAAAGTCCGTAAGACTTCAGATCAAAATGCAAAAGAATAAATTATTGCTTCGGAAGTAAATGTCGTATCAGTAGATAAAGGCAAAGAAACCAATCAACCAGGAAGCAAGAAAAAGCAAAACAAAGGGAAGAAGAAGAAACAGGGTGAGTCATCCCCTGAAAAAAATTCTTCAAACCCTCCTAGGAAAGGGAAGCCAAAAAGTCCATGCATGATATGTGACGAGGATCATTGGACAGCTGATTGTCCATACAAAGCTGAGCTTAAAAGGTTCTTCAAAAGTTCGCAAACCTCTGCTGTGTTAACTGATCCTCTGCTGTGTTAACCGTGGCTGGTGCAATACCAACAACCACAATTCCCGCAAGTGTACCAAGGTTCTGAGCAACAGATCTTTGCGAACAGTGGACAACCGTACATTCAAAACGGTCAAAACCAACCGCTTTACAGTGGTCAAGTCCACCAACCATATCAGTCATACCAACATCAATTACATTATGCTGGTATGCAAAGGCCCACTGCTCAGGCAATTCCATCGTACCCTAGGTATGCTTCACCTAACCTGAATCAACAGTTACCATTCGTGACAACTTTAGAGTTACCCGATTTACACCAGTTAACAAATGATCTAATTGCTTACGCCCCATGGTGGCCATCGATTCTCCACAAACTTCCATCGGACATTCCTAAATTTAATGGAAATCCAGGTGAAGACCCATCGAATCACGTGATGACTTTTCATCTGTGGTGTTCATCAAACACCCTGAACGATGATTCGATAAGGCTTCGCCTTTTTCAGAGGACGTTAACGGGTCCAGCGGCTAAATGGTATATTGAATTACCTAGAGCCTCATTCGACAATTTCAGCTCCCTAGCCACGACTTTCTTAACCCATTTTCAATTACCGATAAGGTATGAAACGGGAACGGAAATCTTAACCAACTTCAAATAGACAACGGCCACTCATATATCCGATCATATACACGAGTGGCGTCGTCGTTGTAGAATGGTGAAAACATACGTTCCCGATCAGCTATTAGCTGAATGGTTTATCAAGTCGTTACTTCCTGCCATAACAGAAGATGTGGCCAAGGGGGGAGTCGTAACGGAGGAGCAAGTTATTGCTCGTGCACAATATCTAGATTTAGTCTACACTCAGTCTGGCACGCTCTATGACAAAATACCTGACGCCCCTAGACTAGAATTCTCAATTCCTCCTCCTCCTAAATCAAATAGTGACTCTCATGCCGGCGATGGTGTGATTGGCACGGAAAACGCGAAGTCGACAAAGGCCAACTCCAAGAAAGTCCGTAAGACTTCAGATCAAAATGCAAAAGAATAAATTATTGCTTCGGAAGTAAATGTCGTATCAGCAGATAAAGGCAAAGAAACCAATCAACCAGGAAGCAAGAAAAAGCAAAACAAAGGGAAGAAGAAGAAACAGGGTGAGTCATCCCCTGAAAAAACTTCTTCAAACCCTCCTAGGAAAGGGAAGCCAAAAAGTCCATGCATGATATGTGACGAGGATCATTGGACAGCTGATTGTCCATACAAAGCTGAGCTTAAAAGGTTCTTCAAAAGTTCGCAAACCTCTGCTGTGTTAACTGATCCATTCCCAAATCCAGGTCAAAATCTGGTTGATAGTGGAAATGCTTCCCCGTCGCAAGTGCTAATGTTGTCAATCTCCAAGCAACAAAATGATGCTTTGATTTCGACAAGGAACAAAGATTACGGGAATCCGCAGCTGTCGAACGACAAAGGTAAAGATCAACCAAGTAGTCTGACAACAACTTCAACAGAATTTGTACCGCCCATCATTCCTGAATTAACAATAAAACCGCCAAAGGGAGTAGTACACAAGTCGACATTTAATCCTCGCGCCAGAGTGGCGCAGCATTATAACATAGTGGAAGATTTGGCCCAGTCGCCATCCGCTATGTCGACTCCTGAAGTACTACAAAATTGCCCATCCCAAAGGCAGGCTTTGTTATCGGCTATTGGTGGGGTTGACCCTAAGGATTCCAATCTTGTATCCTTCGACCATAAAGGATACGATCCTCAGTTACCAGCTCAACTAGCTTTCCTTATCCAAGTGAAAGCCCTCAACAAAACTGTTCACCGAACAATCATTGATGAGGGGGCATCTACATGTATTATGTCGATGAGTTGCTGGAAAATTTTAGGATCTCCAACCTTGTCGCGATCTGCGACAACATTAAAAGCATTCGACGAAAGTACTTATACCCTGTACCGTATCCTAAATAACTTGAAGGTTGAACTAGGAGGAAAAACAGTAGAAATAGATGTTGAAGTCATCGATGGGAATCTTGACTACAACATGCTACTGGGAAGACCGTGGATATATGCCATGGCAGCTGTAGTGTCGACTTATTTTAGGAAGATCGCATTCCCTTTTCAAGGGGGAATTACGATCGTCGACCAACAAGACTTCGTCCCTAATGGTTCACAAGTTACAGGAAGCATTCCCATGATCCATGGAAGCAACCATTTGCTTCAAGACATCGGAGTAGGCCTACTGATAGACCCCACATTAATGGGAACTTTCGCACTTCCACCTCCAATCTATATAGGAGAAGTAGCGTTGGTAGGAGCCTGTAACATGATATCTTCCACGAAGATCTCAGAAGACGATATCGACATGGATCATGCAATGGTTTTGCCCCCAAGCCCAATAGAAATATTGTAGCAATCAATGTTTCGGGCATGGGAGGCAAACCCAAATCAACGCTCATCAAGCGTTTGGGTAGATAGGTCTAGAGAATATGGTACCCCATTAGATCCTTGGTCGAAAGTACATGGGACTAACGAAGGAATCCTACAATCAATGCTAATTGAGGGGGCACCATGGAATGATTGCCACCATCGTTCCCTTCTTCTGGATTATGAAGAAGATACTCAACATGACCTTTACCACCCTTCAGTTTTTGAATTCCTATCAAACACTGTAAATACGGTGGATTCCGAGCGAAACTTATCCAATATTGAAGAGACTATAGCCATAAATATCTCGACTAAAACAAATGTTGTAGAGAATATTTATGTCGGCAAAGGATGTTCTCCTTCAGAACTAGAAATATATAACGCTCTTTTTCGCGAGTTTAGAGATGTCTTTGCTTGGTCATATGATGAAATGCCAAGCATTGACTCGAGTATCGTTGAACATGAAATTAAGATGTATCCTGATGTCAAACCAGTAAGACAACGGCTTCGGTAGGTGCACCCCAAGAAAGCCGCTGCCATTAAGGCAGAAGTTGAAAAACTTCTCCATGCTGGTTTCATCTACCTGGTTCCTCTAACCGATTGGGTATCGAATATTGTCCTTGTTATGAAGAAACAAGGGACAATTAGAGTGTGTGTCGATTATAGGGATGTAACCCAAGCTTGTCCGAAGGACAACTACCCTACACCCTTCATCGACCAGATAATTGATGAATGCGCCGGATGTGAAATCTTTTCATTCATGGATGGATTTTCCGGGTATAATCAAATAAATATCTGCCCACAGGACCAGTCAAAGACTGCTTTCATTTGTCCGTGGGGCACATTCGCTTATCGAAAATTACCCTTTGGTTTAAAGAATGCAGGGGCGACGTTTCAGAGGGCAATGAATTATGCCTTCCATGACATCAAGAACATCGTTCAACCATATCTCGACGACCTTCCGGCTCATTCGCGAAAGCGGACTGATCATCCGCAGCATTTAAGAGCGATATTTCTACGTTGCCGACACTACAAGATAAGACTCAATCCGCACAAATGTGTATTTTGCGTCGGTTCTGGTCGTTTGCTTGGCTTTGTAGTCTCTAAGGATGGTATTCGTCTCGACCCTTGCAAGGTTCAGGAAATCATTAATTTGCCTCCACCTTCAAATTTGCTTCAGATTCAGAAACTCCAAGGGAAAGCAAACTTTCTGAGGAGGTTCATTCCAAATTACGCAGAACTTGCTAAAGGTTATACTCGTCTTTTGAAAAAGGATGTACCTTTTTTCTGGGATCAGGTGGCGCAAGCTTCCTTTGATGCTCTGAAAGATTCTCTAGTAAAAGCATCATTAATGTATGCCTCGGACTATCAAAGAGATTTTAATCTGTATCTGGCTGCAGCAGATACGACCATTGCGATGGTTTTAGTTCAAGAAGTCGATGGAATTGAACATCCTATATATTATTTAAGTAAAAACTTGAATGATACAGAAAGAAAATATTCTTACATTGAAAAGCTAGCACTCGCTGCTGTTCAAGCGATACAAAGATTTCGACATTATGTCCTCTTTCGGAAAACTACCATTCTATCAGATTGCAACCCCATGACTTATATATTGTCACGACAATTGCTGGGGGGCAAATATTCAAAATGGATAGCGATCCTTCAAGAGTTTGATCTAGAATTCGTAAAATCCAAATCAAAGAAAGCTTTAGTTTTCGCAGAATTATTGTGTGATCTCCCATCGTCGTCCAATGATGAAACATCCGAAGAATCAATCGTGGACGAGCATTTGTTTCTGATATCTGCGAGCAATGAGTGGTATGGAGATATAATAATTTATCTCCAAACCCAAAAATTCAAGCCTAACACCTCTCACTCAGAACAGAAACGTATACGATACCAAGCGAAAGACTACATGATCGTCGGTGATACGCTTTATCGTCGTGGTATCGATACAGTTCTGAGAAGGTGCCTTACCCATGAGGAGGCCGAAAAAGCCCTGAATGAGTGTCATTCAGGCGCGTGTGGGGGGCATCAATCTGGATATGCTACAACACAAAAAATCTTACGAGCAGGATACTTTTGGCCAACCATGTTCAAAGATTGCATAACCGAAGTCAGAAGTTGCCATGCTTGTCAAACTTTTGATAGCAAAACCAGAAGACCACCTGCACCTTTACAACCAATAGTTGTTGTTGGGCCTTTCGCCAAATGGGGCATCAATTTCATGACATGTAACCCCACCTCGACCGGGGGGCATGGGTATATTATAGTCGCCGTTGACTATTTTACCAAATGGGCCGAGGCGATGCCTACATTAGATAACACTGGTGAAACAGCTGCCCTTTTCTTTTTCAATCATGTAGTTGCCAGGTTCGGCATACCATAGGCTATAGTTACAAATCATGGATCGCATTTCCGCAATCACATGATGGTTGAATTAGCTGCCAAGCTAGGGCTATCTCACGACAGCTCTACCCCGTATTATCCACAAGCCAACGGACAAGTTGAAGCAATCAACAAGGTCCTGAAGCGTATGTTGCAAAGGATGATCGGAGTTCACAAAAGAAGGTGGCACCTAATCCTGTACACAGCCTTGTGGGCTTACCGAACATCGGTAAGGAATGCGACCGGGTTCACACCTTTCCAACTGGTGTATGGCCTGGAAGTAGTCTTGCCAATCCAGTGTGAAATCTCGTCTCTTAAACTCGCAATTGATCTCCTCCCCGGAACTTCGGAAGAAGAGGCCCGTTTCTTGGAATTAATCCAATTGGATGAAACCCGTCGTGATGCCGCTTTGGCTAACGAAGCCCATAAGAAACGAGTCAAGGCGCAGTTCGACAAAAATGACAAACCTCGTGTCTTCTCAGAAGGTGACTTGGTCTTGCTTTATGACCAAGAATCCGATAAATTAGGAGCAGGTAAATTTAATTCTTTATGGATGGGCCCCTATATTGTTAAACGAGTGTTAGCAAAAGGAGCCTACGAGTTAATGGATTATGACGGAATTCCACTGGCGCAACCCCGTAATGGGTTGTACCTCAAGCGTTACTATGCTTAAATAGTAACCTGTATGCTTTTGTTGTATTTTGTTTTCGCTAAAGTGTTTGTTTTGGTCGAGTAATCCACCTTTTTACATTTATTGCAAATGTCAAACCTTCTGGAGACATGTGTTGGATATGCCGACGGAGCGAGTCGTAGTTCGCGGAACCTGTCCTCCGCAGCCTGGGCCATTTTTGATCCAAGCGGCGAGTTAGTAAGTTTCAGAGGTGTGTGTATTGGTCAATCAACGAATAACATCGCTGAGTATAGCGCGTTGATAGAACTACTCTCTAATGCCATCACCCATGGTATACGCCGACTAATCGTCAGGCTAGACTCACAACTCGTAATACTACAACTCAATGGTATATATTCCGTCCGCAACCCAGCTATTTATCGCATGTTCCTAAGGGTTAAGATTTTGGAAAGACAATTTGATTTAATTCAATACCAACATATTTCTAGAAACTTAAACACATTAACCGACTCATTAGCAAACTATGTGTTAGATAGACATTTGCGACATTTATAAAAAGAGACACATCATCAATGTTGTACATATGGATCATATAACTCAACCAGAATAATCCCCGAAAATATATATATATATATATATATATATATATATATATATATATATATATATAAGTTGTTTATCGTTTATACATAATGTTCTGTAACCAAGACAAAAATCGGTCGCATGACCCAAAAACTCAAAAATGCTAGGGGGCACCCTAGTCTAGTGATGCTCATGATAGCACGTCACGGCCTGTGCAATCATGCGTAAGAGACGAGTCCATCGTCTAGGCACACCAGTAGTATGCCGCTGCAACTGTAAAGGTAACTCGTCGATCCTCACATCAGGAATGCCGAGAGTAAGGCTCTCAACCTACTCCTGCACAGCTGTAAGGGTCTCGGCCACATCAAGGTCACGAAGAATAACCCTCCCAGCAGTCTCCCCTGCTGGGGCAGCAACTGGCGCCCTTGGGCGAACTGCTGGACGAACAGGACCAACATCCGCATGCACACGTGCGTTTGATTAAAGTCTTGATAAAATAAAGCACAAGGACATTATAAATAAAAACAGTAAACAATGATATGGTCGAAGATTTTACCAATAGCGCTCCATTGTTCGCCATCCGACAGTACCAAGTCCGGATCACCTCGGAAATCCATACCAACATATGGATACTCGGAATAGACCATCTCCTGACGCTCGAACCACCTGAAGAAGGTATCAGTGAAAGAAATCTGAGATTGACCAGCATGCCTAGACATGTGATCAACCCATCTCTGCATGCGTGGCTCGGTAGGAGAAGGCAAGTCGAGTGCGATATACTGAGGCTGCATCAGTGGTATCTTCTCCAAGGCAAAGGCAGTCAAAATAGAACCAAATCCAAAGTTCTTCAGCTTCCCGTCCTTTACCTTGTTCAACTGACTTTTCATCTGAAGAAGTACTGCATCACACCAGTTGAATATTTTCGGTTGGAGGCACTCCAAGGCGTGTTGCACATAGGATCTGTTGGCAACATGAAGAGATGCACTACCGGCCATCCTACCAATAGTATACAGAATGGACCTGAGAGACCTGTCAGTAATCTCACGGATAACGACCTTGTCGTCTCTACTCGGCTGAGATCCTTCCCTGCAATACTGGCAGACATAATCTCTCACGGAGTCATTCCCTCGGGCCGAACCTGACAAAGAAATGGGAGCACCCCGCCTCGACAAGCCAGTCAAGAAGTAAATGTCTACTACGGTCAGGGGGATAGATTTGCCCCTAATCTGAAATACTTGGTTGATAGGATCCCAAGCATCAAGCATATACTGCAGTAAGGAGATCTGTGCTCTCATACTAGAGATACGGAAAGAACGTTAGCAGGCCACAGTTCCGCAACGCGTTCACCGTGACAGGGTCATGGAGGGAAATCATGTCCTCTTCTTCATGTTCTCTATCTCGCCATGTAAGGGTCATTTTGCTCAAAAGTCCCTGCAAAACAAACAAGAGAAAGAGTAAGATCCTGGATTTGATGAGAAACTGGCAAAATTTTCATCAAAAACTGTGCTACAAAACTGTTTTTCTATGCCCAACGCAACTAGCCAGTGTTCCACCTGCGTTGAAGGTCAAACTGCCTTCATGCAGCTTGACATTCAGCGCAGGTTTCGAGTGAGCTACCTGCGCTGATGGCAGAGCGCCCTAACAAAACCCCAGGGGCTCAGGGGAACAGGAAAACAGGCACAGAATGGAAAAAGGAAACCATGAAAAGAAAGAGCTAGGGTTTAGCTCCTACCTAGTCCAGACAGCGCCGAAAATCGTCCGCAGAATCTCCCGGAATCAGCTGATGAAAATCAAGGGGGAAGAGGCACCTCCAAAGCTCCAACAAACCAAGTTCAAATGAAATGGTAAAATGAGAGGTAAAAACACTTTTTAATTGCTTTTTACATAGTTCAAAGTAAAATATTAGGGTTCTAATCTCATTTTCAAGCAAATGTTGTTCATTTCTAACTAGTTTGATGTAGCAATTGAGGATACAGTACTATCTTTGAAAAGGGCAAAGCTAGTTATGGTAAAAAATCAAAATTTGACCATATGATATCGAGCAGTTTTAGCACACAGTTCATGCTCGTTAAAAAATAAATGCAAGATCGAGCAGTTTTAGCACACAGTTCATGCTCGTTAAAAAATAAACGCAAGATCCGAGCAGTTTTAACGCAGACTTCATGCTCGTTAAAAAATAAACATAAGCAATGAGCAAGTGTTTCCACCAGCGTTTAAGCTCATTTTAAAATAAAAAATGAACCACTACCCGGTAAATAACCACTGTGAATGTAACCTTATCAGCCATTAAAGCCTTGGTCGTGTTTGCACTATCACCTCCACTTTTCCATTGGCCGATCGTTCACCTCCATATGTTTGTTTACCCATTTTGAGGAACAACTGCGAAGAGTGATTTCACTAGCCATCCTTGTGACACTGCCGTGATTGGAAAATTCCAACCTGTACCTGGAATCAGCTGCTAACCCATTTTATCACTCGTTCCTCAAAAGACGAGTCTCCTTTAAGCTCTTTTCAACTGACTCATAAAATATGAAAAGATTTCCGAGTCCTTGGCCTTCCAGCTCGTTAAAGGGACAGGAAGTGCTATCCCTCCTCTAGATTTTAATCTTTTTGGACCTGAGGGATTATTGCACAAAAAGATCGAGCGCTTGTTTTATTCAGCTCGTTAAAACTATCGAAAACTCATCCCTTCTGTATTTTTTATACTTTTTCGGACTTGAGGGATTAGATGACGAAAAAGGACTTTTGGAGTTAACTTTATGTACCTTTTCAGACTCTCTAAAAATGAAAAGGACCGAGTTATCTTTGTCGTTAGACTCGTTAAAATCATGAAATAGCAACAAACTTGTCTTTAGACGAGAACGAGTTTCACTATCGCTAGGCTCGTTAAAACATAGCGATGGGCTTGCTCGAAGGGCAGGTTATAGAACAAGCATATGTTATCCTCCTCAAGCTTGACAAAAATAAAGAGGTACTGGTCAGCAATGACTGGGAAAATTGGGAGAAACTCAAGAAAACTTTGATGGTAGCAAGTCGCTCTTGAACATGACACTTTTCCTCCGTACCACAATCGGGTTGGGTTGTTTCATTCACCGGTCACATCCATGGTCTCACCATACCATCCATATTTGGGGTAATGCTACCGATCCATCGCATCAGCGTCTCCATATGTTCAAGAGAAGTCGTTCAGAAAAGTCAATCGTGTCCCATCCACTGCCATACATTATCCTTCATCCTTTCATGACCGCCACCCTGAATCATATGTCACAGATCGTTTTCACCTCCATCAAAATCATTAGCTCCGTTCCGTGTCATTGATGTGGGATTCATTAAGGCCCTCCTTTGACGGATCGCTTCTTGTCGACATCAACTCATTATCCAAGAAGTTGATCTAGGAACAACCCCTTCAGTACTTTGAAGCTTGCAT
The DNA here is from genome assembly GCA_031772625.1 of Pinus tabuliformis. Taxonomy (NCBI): domain Eukaryota; kingdom Viridiplantae; phylum Streptophyta; class Pinopsida; order Pinales; family Pinaceae; genus Pinus; species Pinus tabuliformis. The sequence continues at coordinate 776,977,935 of CM062820.1, read as the reverse complement.
CCCTCAATGGCAAGTTTCTCACTTCCGGCGACAGGTATACATCAATGACCTTCGACCGAAAGATTTTGCGTGGTGTTCGACGCCAAGTCCTTTATTCACACCACGTGAATTGTACTGCAATACCTTGAGGGTCATTATCATTATCGGTGATTCCTCTCGCGCTTGTTAACGGTTTACCTCATTGACCGGTAATCAAGTGATGTCTTTCCATGTTCGACTTCAGAACATTTCTCACATGGATCAACTTGTACTTAGAGTGAAGATCGAACGTGTTTGAAGACCCCGGATCTAGTTTCATCCATCTGGGCTGCGATATATATTCAGGAAAGATAAAGACATTGACATGTACATCATTGCAGCAGATAATCATCCTACTCAAAGGATGATAATTTCATCAAAATTATCAGTCTACCATTAGACGATTGTCTGTTCTATGTACAGAAAAATGAATTTATAAAGCTGAGCATGGGAATGCCCGGCTCAGCTATATCATGAAAGCAGTATGAAAAATAATGTATTGTATTGTATCTTATTACAGGTCTCCTCCCAGCATTGGATGAACTTAAGATCCTCCTGATAAAGCATTTCACCCGATAAACGGCCTCATACTTTAGGGGGCAACTGTTATAGACATTTTTGTGCCTTACAGCATTGAGCATGAAATGTCCATAATCTAAGGGATCCAAAGTCCCTAAACATGTTGTTCCTACCCCTAGAGGAAAAGGCTAACAAACCACAGCAATTCACAGAAGTTCTCCACCAGAAACTGCTCAAAAACAAGTCAATTCAGGATCAATTCAGTGGCTCCACTAGCTGTCTGCGCTAAATGTCAAAGCCAACACTGGCTACCTACGCTGAATGTCAAAGCCAACACTGGCTACCTGCGCTGAGTGAGAGTTGACATGTGGCAAGTTCATTCCACGAGGTGTCAAAACCCAGGAAGCTTCCAAAATCTTCCTCAATGACACTTGCCTCAGGGAATTCGACTGGTGATGAGTAAGAGGTTCCAAATCTCCAAGTGGAAGCAAGAACGTCCAAGTGGAATCAAGAACTGACAGAGGGAGAGGACACTAGTCAGATCTCAAGCTGACTCCTCCTCTCTCCAAACATCTATATATGGATCTCTCCTCCATGAGATCTAGAGGCTGGAATTTTGTTATTGCAAAGAATTGTTGTTGGTTTGAGATTGGAATCATTGGGTGCTTAATGCTTTGAAGGGGGTGAAGATAGGAATTCCATTTGCTGGGAAGGAGATGCTGGATTGGAGCCCTCTGGGTTGTATCTCTTCCTGAACCTTGTTATTCATCAATAAAGCTATCTTGGTTTTTCCTATATTCTGATGTATCTTTGATGTATGATTGCATTAGTATGTTTAGTTTATTTCTAATCCTAAACTAGTTATGAATATGAATCCATGTCTTGTGTAGTGTTCTCTTCTTGTGATCTTGCAGAAACCTCTTGAAGCTGGGTGAGCGAGAAGGCAAGTAGCTGGGAACTCTCCAAGAGAGGAGAAGCCGGATCAAGGGACAAACGGAAGACACCGGTTAGTCCATATATCTCTCTTCATTCGTAATTCATAAAGGAAGAATACTAGAATAGCTGTCTCTGTTTGTTACTAAGGCACTGTCACACCTTAGGTGGATAGGATCATCCTGCATAGGCATTTTTCCCCACAACAAATTGGCGACTCCGCTGGGGAAATCTGTTTAGTCATTTTATTTGTGTTTCTATCATTGTTTGTTTCATAGACTCGACAGCAACAATCGAACTGCATCTGCTATTCCCAGATGCAAAGTAGACAGTTGCTGCTTTGATCCAATCACTGGACTTGTCTATGATCTGAACAATGGACTCACAAATGATTTGAAGATCCTTTGTGATAGATCTTAGTACTCCCTCAAAGCATCCCTTTGATTGCACCTTGCTTGTTGCTAAGGCACTGTCACACCTTAGGTGGATAGGATTGTCCTGCATAGGCATTTTTCCCCACAACATAGAGGTAGCCTAGACATGTGCATTTTACCTTCATAGAAGTAGTGGCATCTCTTTTAATAGTTTGGATTCTCTACTCTTCATCAGTAGGACTAGCTGGTAGAATTAGGGTTTGCTAGGGTTTATGTTATTTTTTGGCTTTTAGTTTCTTTCTGCAACCAGATCAGCTTCCGTTGAGTTAGCTCCCATCCATCAGTTAAAAAGCTTCTTCTAAGAGCTCATAGAAGTTGGCTTGAGCCCCTAGCGGACTTGTGCCAGCTGACCAAGTGACAGTTGTGGCAAAAGCTAGTACTTGTGCATACAGCACCGTCGCTTCCAAGTTTGTTACGAACTACCGAGTTGATAAAAGTAAAGAAGGGAGTCCCAGGAGTTGCAGCATTATTGCTGCAATACTGGAGCCCACCACCGTGCTTCACGCTATTGCCAAAGATATTATTTATCTTCCAGTATGATTTAAGCACCTTCACCTACTTAAATTTCTTAAGTTATACTTAACCATACAAAACATTCATACAGGTTCGCGCAGTAAATAAATAGTATATTTGCAAATTATATCCAATCATGCATTAAACCAGGAAAAGATACACAGAATTATAGAAAAACTTCTCTTTATTGATTCTTCAATGGTTACAGACCCAACTCGCCCTGCGCAATCAGCTGCAGAGCCTTCTCCTACTCTACGACCCATAGACACACTTTACACTTTGAATCAATCAGACTTCTTATGCTTCTATTCTATCCGTTAGCTCTCTTCTACACTTAGATCCTTGCTCTATTTATACAATCCCATGGTCTGCGAACCATGGGTAGGTCTATCCAGCCGACATTACATTACAAAAACTAGGGTGGACAACCCTGTGACTCTATTATACTTTCATGCCCCACGCCCGCAATTCACAGAGTTTTTACAACAAGATTTGGTCAAAACTTGGGCTTTAAGCCCCAAAACATGCCTTGGGGGGATTCCATGCCCAAAAAATTTTGCAGGACCTGAATGAGTTTTTGTTGTTGTTCATTGTCCAAGCTATCATTAATCTTTAAAACCTTGCTTGGTTCAATTTCAATAGGCTTGGTGTTATGAACAACAGTTGTCTAGATATGTTGATCATTAGTATCTTTCAAAGGGTCTTCCAAGGCTTCATTGTCAAGAATTGCTTTTAACATTTGAAATTTGACATTATTCACATTAGCTGGCTGTTTGATAAAGTTTTTGATAACATCATCTTCAGCCTTATTCTTGAATTGAAGTGCTTCTACTACTGTAAGTGGTGAACAAATGCTTTCTTCCAGGTATGCGGGTGGTTGTTTATGTATTTTTACAATGGGCAGACTTGGTTTGGAAGGAGGATATAAAACAAGATTTTTTGTAGCATCTCCTTTAGAAATGGTCATGCTACCCTCTTGACAGCCTATATAAGCATCAGTTGTTGCCAGCCAAGGTCAGCTCAAAATCAGAGGCTGTCCATCCAATCGACTCTTTGGGTTTATAACAAGAAAATCTACTAGATACTCCCATGAATCAATAGAAACTATAATATCCTGTAAAGTTCCCTTTGGTCTTACCACCGAACAATCAGTAATTTCTAGTAGGGTGGTGGTTGGTTCCAGAGCTGTAATACCAAGTGCCTTATAGGTTTTTGCTGTTAAGATGTTAATGGTAATCAATTAGTGTGTTTGGAAAGGAGCGGCCATATATTTGAACTATAACTATGGGATTCCCAGGATCTTCATACTTTACCAGAGTTTCCCCTCCCAAGAGAAAATCAGATAAGGTCCCTACAATGTGAATAGTCGGTGAAGATTTTGATTCCCTCAGGACTCTTCACACATAGCTCTTTAATTGTTTTAGCATAAATAGGAATATCTTGGATGGCCTGGAGGAGAGGAATTTTAATACAAATATTTTTCAGTTCCCCTACAAGATCAAAGTCTGGATAAACAACTGGTTTAGGTATTGTTAACCTTTCAGGGAACGGGGAAGAAGTTACTACGAGTTTTTTAGGGTCTTTATGCTCATCTATATCTTCTCCTTGTTTTACTTTTGTGTCAGTCAAAGTCGATGGTGTATGTACATGTGGGGTTTCTAACTCAATTGTTGGTTGGTCTCTATTTTCCTCAAGGGTGATGATGCATCCTAACCTCAATCTAAGTTCATTACATTCTTTTTGTTCAATCTCATAGTGTGAGCTTTCGACAATTTTCACCACTTGAACTGGTCTGTTATTGGGATTCGGATTCGGTTGAGCTGGCAATTGAGGATGCAGAAGGGGCTGAGGATTTTGTTGTAATGGATATGAGGCTGATAATGTAGGTTGAGGTTCAGGACCTATCCCCATAGGTGTATGGGATATCCCTAAAGGTTGTTGCCAATTCGGAAACCAGTTCGGATTTTGTGAAGTAGAGGCAGGCCACTGGGATGGTTATCGATTACATTTCCAAACAGGAGTAAAATGAGAATTTGGCCAGCCATTACCCGAAAAGGACTGAGTTGGCCAAGGTGTCATAGGAAATGGTTGGAATTTCCAATTTGAGTAAGGTGATTGGCCTTGCCATGCTGCCCTAGGGTTCTATTGCTGATTAAATGATGAAGAAGGAAATAACTAGGATGTGTCTTGTGACATACCTGTGGGTTTGGCCTGCCACTATCAACGCTGGTTCATTAAGTATACCGGTTCTGTCTCTTCTTCTGTTTCTTTGAAAACTGCTTTCAGCCCTGGAAGTGAGGGACATTGTTTAGAGGTGTGATCCATGGTGCAGATGGCACATGTTTGGACCATGTCCAATGGACACTCCCATTGGCTATGCTTCTTCTGATAGCGTGGGCAGAAAATGGCCAAGTTCTATTCTATTAAGGCTTGTTTATGTTTAGCCTATGTGACGTCCAACTATGTTGTAAGGGTGCCCAAGACGTCTGTCTTGAAGTCTTCCAGGCGGTTACCGATTTCCATTCTTGTTATGCCTCCAAGGTGTGGTTCGCTTCCTCTAGTCATAGGATCTTGACTTCCTCACCCAATGTATGTGCTACCTTGCGAACACCTCATACACAAGTGAATGATTTCATCATAATATTCATGAGAAATATCTCCTTTCCCCATCAAATTTAGAGTTTCTATATATTCTTCTTTCATTCCCTTAATTAAGATAGCTCTTAGGACTTCTTTTGGTAAAGTGGTGTGAGGGGATCTCTGCAAATTATAGTGAAATTGTTCAACATACTCTTCTAGAGTTTCATTATCCTTCGGAGCCATATTAAATATTTCATCTTTTAATTCCCTAGTCTTGCAAAAGTCCTGGTATCTTGTCAGGAAAGAAGTTTTCATGTCATCACAAGAGTTAATAGTGTGTCCATCTAAACCCATGAACCACCTCAAAGCTGCTCCTTTTAGAGTAGAAGGGAACAATTTTAATTTTTGAGGGTCGGTGGTATAGTCATACCCTCTGCAGAGGACATTAAACTTGAATAAGAAGGCATCTGGATCCTCTGTGATCATCCCATGAAAAGTTGTGATTCTTTGCAAGGGAATATATTTCATTGGGGCATTGGCCACTTGGTCAACTATGGGGTATTCCAATGTCGAGGTCTGACCTTGAGGTACTTGATTTTCCATTTGGTTGAAAATGTGCCAATATCCTTTGGAGATTTCAGGGGGTGATATTCAGGTAAGCATAGGATTCCAAATCTGAGTTGGTTTTGTGGCACTACCTAGATCTAGGATCAGAGGAGATCCTTGTTCAGACAAATTTGGTCCTGCCTTAGCAGTTCCACTAGTTTCTCCCTCTCCATCTCTTAAGTTGCATGATTTTCCCTCTTGTAGAGGACCAAAATGTAAATTTTCTATAACTTGAAAACTCTGTTCAGATCCTCCAATTTGGCTATGAATATTAGCGTAAGTTGTAGATGGTGATCCTGTTGCCTGAGGGATTATAGTAGTGCTTTTTCCAGATACAGTCTGGAATCCTATTGATGCTTGAGACTCTTTTTTCTTACGATTTCATCTATAAAATTTGTTCTCCCAAGGTTCACTGATCCCTTGGGTTTTGTGAATTTAGGTGGGGGGTTCTAATCTTTTTGTATCTTTTTTTCCTAGTCATTCATAAAAAACCTATTCCTGTTTAACCTCTATGCAATTGTTGAAAAGCGGGCTAAGGAGCAAGCACTTTACTTGTTGGTTACGTAGGTTCTTACCTCTCATTTTTAAAACTCAATTCTTTTACAACAAGATAAAAAGAAATCACTTTGAAACACTCTCCCTGGAAATGGCACCAAAATTTTGGTGCAATAAGATGTCTTATTACACGAAATCTTAATACCTACATTAATCATCAACCCAGGGAAAGTCTTTTTATTTCAAGAGTGCCAGCAATGTATATGCAGTGAGTTTAGAGGTAAATTCATAATGAAATAAGTTGGAATCATTGCAATTGATAATCTCTATTTCTCTAAATTCAATCCAAACAATTCTAAAAGAAATGCATAAAACACTTTCAAGTCTACTTAATCTATTATGCAAGAAACTAAATCAGAATGCAAATAGAAAGAATCATTCTTAGCAATCTAACTAGTTTTTAAACTAATTCATTTAACATGAAGGAAATCTATAACAATTGAACAACAAATAACCATATAAACATCTCATGGAAAGCAATCAACTCTAGCTTTGAAATCTGTGATAGCATTACTTTAGAATGAACAACAATCTAATGTTGAAATTAACATAACCAATTCAATAAAGAGTATCACACATATGTAACACACAACTAAATCTAGAATCTCGTATAAACAACAAACACAAACTAGAATCATCAATCCTCACAGTAATCAAAATGGTACTAATTTTACAAACTAACAATAATAAACAGTTATAATAATAAATAGAAATAATTATAACACAATTGAAGCAGAAGATCTCCTTTTGACCGAGACCAAAGTCCCCAGAAGTCCCCACTGTTAGATATTCAGAATATGATTATGGATGAAGCGTAGTCTTCTTCATTAAAATCAATAACAAAGTTACAACATCATGGTGATGAAAGTATTATATGACCAAAAAGAATAGTTACAACATGTGAATTTCTAACTAGTTGTTCAATTCGTCTCACGGCTTTATATAACTTTTTGGAAAAGTAAATGGATAGAAGTGAATCCTCAAGATCATGGGATCCTAAGGATTTCACAACACTCGATCTAATTTCATCATAGAATAGCATTGGTGCTCCTGGCCTTCTGTTGTCTTCCATACTCAAGACGTTGTCTTTTTCCTTTCCTGGCTGCTATTGTTCTGTCAATTGAACAACAATCGTCAAATCCACATCCCTGCATATAAAGATAGTGAAAGTTAGTTTTTCGTGCACAAATTTATCTAATTTGTTGCTAATCAATTTTACCCAGCTCCTGATGTTGTTTCCTCTATTTTTATTCATAAAACGAAGATAAACATGTGAAGACAAATGCTTAATTGAGCTATTTACAAGAAGAAAACATACCTTTTCCTCGGCCCAACACATGGTCCACACCATTACCATTCATATGAATGAGGAGACCCTGACCGCGAGCACTAGGCTTCCTACAACTAGAAAAAGATGGTATAAGGATCTGAAAATTTCGACCAAGATATGACATCCTTTTGTAGAAGACCTCGCGGCATTACCTGAATTGAAATAGGGAGTTAAGAAATATTTTTTATAACTAGTGTGGCAGGTTGTTGTCTATTTCATTCAAAAAATTGTCACATGTGAAGGTTGTTACAACAAAGTCTATGATTAACACATATAGATTCTAATGCATTTGGCTAGAGTAAAATCGATGAACATGCCTTATTTCCTTCTTAAGATCTTGACTAAGATGGCCGCAATGGTCTGTAAGTGGAAGAAACCTAGAATTGGCTCTGTTCCACCAGGGACTTATCAAAATCATTATCAAAGATGAGTTGACCAAGATAGGACTCTTATGGGGACCTTTTTCACAAGGGGGGAATTGAAGTTGTGGGCATTTGTTTGGCCTCTTACAAAGAAAATGGAAACTAAATGGAGGAAGGACTTTGTTCCGCAGTCAAACCATAAACATCATTACCTTACTAGGGCATCCTAGAAAGAAAAGAGAAAACAAAGTGAGGACAACCCAATTGACATTACATGAGACGATGAGATAGGGATGGAGTCTGAACCTATGAGACATAAGAGAGACATGTATACCAATCTTTCGGATTAATCTGTTATGAAACCAGCTCACAAAAATATAGGAAAGAGAGATCAATGCCTTAGAATTCAGCCTCTTCGAGGGGGAAACCTCCTTTACATTACACAAATGAGCAATTCTTGGATGATTCAAATGACAAAACCTCCTTTCTATATATAAGAGTCTAAGGAGTCACAATATAACCCAGCCGACCTAACAATAATAATATAAAGCCATAAAATAACAATAGAGGGATTCTATGGGGCACAGTAATAACAATATGGGGACAATAGGGGAACAACAATATTAATAAGAGATACAACTACAATAGTAATGGGGTAATCACTAGTATTATAAGGACCCAACATGCCCCTCTCCTTCAAAAAAGTGTTGTCCTCAATGCTTCAGTAGTTCTGGATGCTTCTGTATAAAATTCTTATCCTCCCATGTGGAATCTTCAGTGGATAAGTTCTTCCACTTGATAAGATACTCTGAAATTGATCAATTTTGTAACTGTCGAGTTCTTTTTTCTATGACTGCTTCTGGTTCCAATATAATTTTTCCTTCCTCGTCAAGTTCTGGAAATATTGTTTGAACTGGGAGCTTGTCACCTATAACCTTCTTTAAACATGAAACATGGAAAACTGGGTGCAATCAAGAAGTTGCAGGAAGCTCCAATTTGTATGCCGTAGTACCAATCTTTTGCAACACCTTGTACAGACCATAATACTTTGGTGATAATTTATTATCCTTCTTAGCTTGCTTGAGGGACATTTTCTTATATGGTTGTAGCCATAGGAATACCCAATCACCTACATCAAAACTTCTTTTGCTGCGATGTTGATCTGCCTGTTGTTTCATTCTATTATGTGCCAACACAAGGTTATCCTTTAAGAGTTGGAGGACCTGTTGTTGATGTTCGATGTGATGTTGCATTGCTTGAACCTTAGAATTTTCTCTTAGATATGATGTGATGGATGGTGGTTGATAACCATAAAGTGCCATAAATGGGGTCATTTTTTTTTGCTTTATGGAAGGAAGTGTTATACCACCATTCAGCCAGAGGCAACCATTTGACCCATTGTGTCTATTTATCAAATACAAAGCAACGAAGATATCCTTCCAAACATTTGTTTACTATCTCAGTTTTCCCATTAGATTGAGGATGATAAGATGAGCTATGAGCTAACTGAGTACCAAGACAAGAAAATAATTCTGTCCAAAAATTTCCAGTGAAAATGGGATCTCCGTCACTTACAATAATCTTTGGGTTTCCATGTAGCTTTTGAATTGTTTCCATAAATGTGGTAGAAACTATACCAGCTTTAAATGGATGTGATAATGCACAAAAGTGTGCATACTTGGTAAGTCTGTCAGCTACCATCATGATGACACTCTTTCCCTCAGACTTGGGTAAACCTGTGATAAAATCCATTGAAACCTCCTCCCAACATTGGCTTGGAATGGATAAAGGTTGTAATAGACCCGGTGCCTTAATTGTTTTAACTTTATTTTGTTGGCAAACCAAACATTCCGCCACAAAATTTTGAATATTTGATTTAAGGCCCTCCCAAAAAAATTCCTTCTCAACCCTATGGTAAGTTTTTAAAAATCCTGAGTGCCCTCCTAAGGGAGAAGTGTGCAATTCCATAAGAATAGTTTGTTTTAGCTGGGAATTCTTACAGAGGTATAAGCGATCTTTGTACCATAATGAATCATTTTTCCAGCTAAATGTATCAAACGTACTGGAGTCTTGTTGTAACTTTCGAATAAGTGCTCACACTTCTTCATCATTCTTCCATTACTCCCTTGCTTCGTTTATCCAATCTAGTTGGATAATAGAAATGGCGCACAACAATGCTTCCACATCCTCATCCTTTCTTGAGAGTGCATCTGCCACCACATTTTTCTTCCCTTTTTTTAGATGATTTCTAAGTCATAAACCAACATCTTTGTGACCCACTTTTGTTGTTCTTCAGAGGATAATCTTTATTCTAGAAAGTATTTAAGGCTATCATGATCCATTTTTACCTTGAAGTGTCTTCCCATTAGGTAGGATCGTCATTTCTTAAGTGCATGGAGTATTGCCAACATTTCCTTCTCATAAATAGCTTTGTGTAAAACCTTTCCCTTGATTGGACGACTTTTGAAAGAAATGGGTCTTTCATCTTGCATTAAAACAACACCAATTCCATTTCCTGAAGCATCACATTCCACAATAAAGGTTTTTGTGAAGTCTGGTGTAGCTAAGACTAGTGCTTGGCACATTGCCTCTTTAAGATGCTTGAAGGCCTTTGTTTCTTCTGGAGTCCATGAAAATGCATCTTTCTTCAATAATGTTGTTAGAGGTGCTGCTATTCTCCCATAATTCTTAAAAAAATTGTGATAATACCCTGTCAACTGGAGAAATCCTCGAAGATGCTTTATGGATGTGGGGATTTTCCATTCCTTAATGGCTTCAATTTTTCTAGGGTCTACCTTAACTCCTTCACGAGATACAATATGACCCAAATATTCCACCTCTTGTACTCCAAAGAAACATTTGGATCTTTTTGCATATAATTGTTTCTCCTCCAATAGTTGTAACACCTTGTCAACATGTTCAACATGATCCTTCTAAGACTTGCTGTAGATTAGTATATCATCAAAAAATACTAACAAAAATTTTCAATGGTTTGAAAATGGAATTCATCAAACCTTGAAATGTTGAAGGTGCATTTGTAAGGCCAAAAGCCATGACCAAAAATTCATAATTACCCTCATGAGTTCTAAATGTTGTTTTTGTAATTTCTTCAGTCTTCATTCTGATTTGATGATATCCTGAACGAAGATCCAACTTGGTGAAGTAAATTGATCCATGCAATTCATCCAGTAATTCATGAATGACAGGAATGGGAAACTTATCTTTAATAGTGATCTTGTTGAGCTCCCTATAATCCAGACACATGTGCCATGATCCATCCTTCTTGTGCACCAATACTAAGCCTTTCTTTAAACAATCCATCTTAGCTTCTACACCTTTCTTTTAACCATCCATCTTAGCTTCTACATCTTTCCTTAAACCATCCGTCTTAGATTTTGTTGCCTTTTGTGCAAGTGACACTGGTTGCACTTGGTCTCTTAATTTTGATATATCATGTTGCATTTCTTCCTCTTCTTCATGATTCATGCTAGAGCTTTCATATTGCTTACTAGGTGTTTGCATTTTATTTCCTTGGGGCATCAATTACCGATTCAAACTAATTTTTCAAACCAAGCTTATGCAACAATTTAAAAAAAACTACACACCTTTTTTCACTTGGTAGAAGCTTGATATTGAATCTGATATATCTCTGCAATTTTGGATCATCCAGTTCTGAAATTGCGACCTGTAGTAGCCCTCTATGTCCTCTTTCCAATGCCACTAGTCTGATCCAAATTGGATTCTCCAAGGAAGCATTATGCACAATCTCCCAAGATGACCTGATTATAGACTAGTTCAGTAGAGCGACCTTGTACGACATGCCACGAGTCACTGTTTCAGCTTTTGGATCTAAAAAAGATATGCAAGAAATTAAACTCTGTCCTCTTTCTGTACCTTCTTACGAAATTTTAATTCGATGCTCAGAGAGAAAGTTATGATGATTTTCCCCAGGTCATTTTTTTGGAATGTAATTCAGGAGTCTGCAAAAATACCAACTTCCTCAGATCATATCTCTGCAAATATAGTGCGAAAAGCTCTGAAATTTGGACCCACAGTTTAGTGCGATTTCTTCTCCAATGGGGTTTTTTTTAGCTTCTGAAACGTTGTAGAAAAAAGTTATAGCGAAAATGCCACGATGACCTATTTGGATCAGTGAAACCCTAGAATCCAAAGCTCTGATACAAAATGTTATGAAACCAGCTCACAAAAAGATAGGAAAGAGAGATCAACGCCTTAGAATTCAGCCTCTTCGAGGGGGAAACCTCCTTTACATTACACAAATGAGCAATTCTTGGATGATTCAAATGACAAAACCTCCTTTCTATATATAGGAGTCTAAGGAGTCACAATATAACCCAGTCGACCTAACAATAATAATATAAAGCCACAAAAATAACAATAGAGGGATTCTATTGGGCACAGTAATAACAATATGGGGACAATAGGGGCACAACAATATTAATAAGAGATACAACTACAATAGTAATTGGGTAATCACTAGTATTATAGGGACCCAACATAATCACATCGTTAGGATTTGGTCGACGTTTTGAACCAGCTAATTTGTTTCATCCTTAGGACATGGTGAGAAATCAATTGATCTAAGTGAATAAATAGCATGGATGTATCATTGCCCAGAGTTAGCCATTGAAAAATATTCATTGGTTAATTTGTTAAATTGTTTAATAATTTAGTTAGAAACTAGCTTTTATATAATAATTAAATATTTCATCTCGATTAAATATTTCAAGGAAGCGATTGAAATTGAGAAGCATGCCAAAAACCTTAATAGGGATGATGGCTAGAAATTAAGTAAAATTTGGATTCTAGCTCTCTCCCCTTGACTTTTCCTCCCTTCCCTCTCCTTTCTCCTTTTCTTTCTTTTTTATTTTCCGTTTTCGCCTTCGGATCTTATCCCAACTTTATCAGTATTAATTTTCTTTAACTTCATTTTAGCAAAAGAAGTACATTTCTGATCAAAATGGTTAACTTAACTAATCCTGACTTTTAATTTTTATCTAGTAAACCTTTGAATTTATCTCTTCCTTCCTCGTATCTTAGGATAATAGGTTTTCCTCTAACAATTTAATATTATTAAATTATAATGATATCAAAATATTTTGATCTAGATTACTCCAAAGAGTAAGTATTTAACCTAATTTAACTTGAATTAATCTAACCCTAACAAATTATATCACATAAATTAATTATTTATAGATAATATTATTATTATTAAATAATCAATTTATGATATCGAAATAAAATATTTAATTACTACATAACAACTAGTTTCAAACTAAATATTAAACCATTTGATTAGTCAAACCCTAACAAACTATAAAAAATAAATTATTTTAGATAATATTATTATAAAATTTGATATTATTAAATAATCAATTTATATTATCGAAATGAAATATTTAATTATTATATAACAACTATTTTCTAACTAAATTATTAAACAATTTAACAAATTAACCAACGGCTATTTTTCAACAGCTAACTCTAGGAAATGATGCATCCATGCTATGTATTCACTCAGATCAATTTATTTCTCACCTTGTCCTAAGGATGAACCACATTATTTGGTTCGAAACATTGACCAAATCCTAACGATGTGATTAATACAAAATACTGATATCTAAGAGAGACATGTGCTGAGAATTTTGTAGTATATAGTAAAGGTGATTACCAGTTGCAAGAGGAGATGCAATTTCATGTTGGAATTTCTGATGTCAAAGGAAAGAAATCAAGAGGTAAGGATGTCATGCCCACATGTTTTAGGTTTTGTAGTCCTACTTATCAGATGTTGTTAAAACATAATAAATGGCTTCTACTGCAAAACCAGAGGTTAAAAACCAATTTACATAAGCTCAACCAAAATTGCATAATCTGTATGCTTTGTTAACGATGACTTATGAAGCCAAAGGGCTTGAAGCCAAAGCCACTCAACATTCCCAGGAGTGTGTGGCAAAGGCACAACATGTTATCAATGTTATACTCGATGATATCTTAACCAACGCCTACACATTTTTACAACTCAAACTTTATCTTTCGAGATTGAAAAAGGATAACTTATTTGATTTGGGGGTATTGATAGGGAGACTAATAGACTGGTAATGGAGAAAATAAAGAAAATATGGTTCACCATGTACTTAGGTCAAGATGCCAAGTGCGGTGCTGAAATAAACAAGTGGAAAGAAAAATCCTTGAAGGAAGAAGTGCTTAAGATAAATGCAGCTTACCTAGATATGCAAGGGTTGGCTACCCAAATTCCCTCATGGGTCTATTCCATTTATTTACATGAGTGTTGGGTTATTTTTGCAATTGCAACAAATCATAGCAAGGAAACCTTAGTAGTTTTTACAACCTCAAAAATTTTTGGACATGTATGTGTATGTCAATCTTTGATAAAAGCTTGTTGTGCAAGTTCTATCTTTTTAATTTCATTTTACCAAACAATTCAAGGTGGAATCTGAACCCATTTGTAGGGGATATTCATCTTTGAGCACTAATTTCTTGTATCAATAACTTAATTCAATGGAAAAAATCCTAGAGTTTTTATGCATCACTAGAATAACCCTCAAACCTTGTATTCTGAAAGGAGTACCCTTTGATAGGACTAATTCATGATGGTCTTAACCAGTTAAGGATGGATCCAAAAGATGTAGTGACCACTGTACATAACAAAAGGTTTTCTCTCATAAAATATAGGGAAATAGTTAGGGCTGAAACTTGCAAAGTTTTATTGATTGCTCAAGATTTATGGGATAGACTTCCAAAATATCTCCAATGGGTTATCCATAGCTCTATCTGGCATTGAACAGGGTTGGGTTTTATTTTCATTCCTTGATGAAGTATGGAGCTCGTTGGATAGGTTTGAGATTCAATTTCCCCATCCTCTGGTGCCTTACTAGGCACTACTAGGCTCCTGCCAACTGGGATGAGATGGAAACGCAGAGACACTAGAAGGAATTGTAACAATGCCATGGTTATTATTACTTAGGGGAATTCGACCATCCAACCTAATCATGGATTAACATGCATGAAAGGGTGCTTGAAGGAGAAGGTGATGATGCATAAGGACATGCATCAAGATTAGAATGGGGTGTGTTGAAGCTAAAAAATGAACCATTTTTGCTACAAGTTAACTCTTTTTGCTTCAAAATTATTTTCCATTTACTCACCTTTTTTTCTTAAACCCATGATCATCACAAGTTATTAAGGTATAACACATGTTTCTTTGGTTTTCTATTCTTCTTTATGAAAAATATAGAAATTAGCTAAAGAGTGCTTTATGTATAAGTTATATGTATGTATGTATTATGAAATAAATGGAGTTACTAACTCTCATTTTCGAGACCACGGACATATATTTTATAGGCATATATCATTTGGATTTGACACATGTGGGCAGACAAAGCGCTAAAAGGATAGAGCAACCAACATGCATCTCTCCAGAGCATTAGAATTTTCATTATGAATTAATATCGACATCTTTTTTACCTGCTACTTGTAGCCAATCTAAAGATTTTTTTACTTTTTAGATCTTGTTCAAACCGAGGAAGGTGCTCATTGTCCTAAGGATTTATGGAGCCAACAGTTTTAGATGCATTGACACGCATTAGTTGATGCATTGCCAAGGCTCCTTATGTCAAATGATATGTAACTTATGTATGGTCTGAATATAGAAGCTTAGACAAGTTCTTGAATGGTGTTTTTAGCTGTTGGGTTAGCGATTAACCTCCCTTTTACTTATAAATATGTGTTAACTCTGATGAAAAAAAAATGGTGAAAATCTATTATAATTCTGATAATAAAAATTACTCGTGGATGAATATCTATTTCTGTTGATTTCTTGTGTTTTATTGAGCTTTGGGAACAAGTCAGACCCCAAGTTTGGGCCCGCTCAAGATAAGGCTTGCACACATTACTTTCTAGTTGTTTATTTATGTATATGTATTTTCTTGCAATCTTTAATTTGTTTTAAGTTCAATGGATTTGTGATTGACTAATTAGATTGAGTAGTGTGCTTAATTATAATTGGTGTGACCTAGATGTGGGTGTTAATAGTATTAATTAAGGTTATAAGATGGACCGCCAGCAGACAGGAGAGCCATATGGCTACCTACATCGTCCCGAGCGCTTACCCAAGGTGAATTCATAACATCTCACAGGAGATAATAAATGACCCCAGAAGCTATGTCATATTCACCTCCCACATAGCCATGGCCCCTGCAAATCGAGTTGCAAATCCTCCTATTCTCCAAGGCGTCTGCTTTCCGCATGCAGCTGAACCATGTATTCACACTGCTACAGGCAGTCGTTGCTTGATTCTTCCTTGCCTAGATCTTGGTAATGGTTTCCATTTTTCACATTCCAGACTTTGTATTTTTTACCACGACCTCCACTGCACACTCTCAACATCGCTATACCTCCAACTCCTTTGTTGTTAATATTACTTACAATTATGCTATGGCTCGCCTCAGACACTGCATGCACAGTAGGCGAGGAGGAACCCATGGCGGATTCATCCACTCACAGGCCTCGACCAGCTCTACCTCAGATTCTATAGACTCAACCACTGAGATGCCCAATCCGCTCATTTACCCCTCTCATCACTACCCGAATACCCAAAGTGGTAGAGGTAGGAGGGACAGTGTTGTTCGCTCTGTGGACTTCCCACTTCCTCCTTATCCCGCCCCTCACAACACTCAATTTCGCTTCTTTAGTTACTTAAATCAACCTACAATCACTATTACTGTCACAATTTCCTTCATGAAAGAGCCTGAGTCGCAAGATCCTCTGTCTAGTCTCAGGGACAAGCAGAGCGGCAAGGATCCAGGTCGCCAAGGAATCAGCATCCCGGGAAACAAGCAACAAAGTGATAGTATAACGGTTCTGCATGGCAAGGCTAATGCTGGTGATTCTTCAAATGAGGATGCCAAGCATAATGGCATGAAAGCTTCAGGGAATAGGCAGAATGACACTTGTGAAAGGCAGATGGGTGCTCCACCAACTCAGGGTTGTGTCGCGTCTGAAGTGGACGACGACTGGTATCAATTTGCCTACAGGATTGAGGAGGAGCCAACCCCGGAGGAGCCACCAGCTTAACACGTGGCCTCTTGCGAATGCATCCTATTGCCAGGTGGATGTGTCTCAATGTTTTGTGGTTTTGGATGTGTCTCAGTCTTTTGGTTAAATCTTTCCCTGGTGGATATGTCTCTCTTATGAAACCAGCTCAAGAAAAGATAGAAAATATAGATCAACGCCTTAGAATTCAGCCTCTTCGAGGGGGAAACCTCCTTTACATTACATAAATGAACAATTCTTGGATGATTCAAATGACAAAACCTCCTTTCTATATATAGGAGTCTAAGGAGTCACAATATAATCCAGCCGACCTAACAATAATAATATAAAGCCAAAAAATAACAATAGATGGATTCTATGGGGCACAGTAATAACAATATGGGGGCAATAGGGGCACACCAATATTAATAAGGGGTATAACTACAATAGTAATGGGGTAATCACTAGTATTATAGGGACCCAACATGCCCCTCTCCTTCAAAAAAGTGTTGTCCTCAACACTTGAGTAGTTCTGGATACTTCTGCATAAAATTCTCATCCTCCCATATGGAATCTTCAGCGGATAAGTTCTTCCACTTGATAAGATACTCTGAAATTGAATGATTTCGTAGCTGTCGAGTTCTTGTTTCTGTGACTGCTTCCGGTTCCAATATAATTTTTCCTTCCTCGTAAAGTTCTGGCAATATTGTTTGAATTGGGAGCTTGTCGCCTATAACCTTCTTTAAACATGAAACATGGAAAACTGGGTGCAATCGAGAAGCTGTAGGAAGCTCCAATTTGTATGCCATAGTACCAATCTTTTGCAACACCTTGTACGGACCATAATACTTTGGTGATAATTTATTATCCTCATTAGCTTGCTTGAGGGACATTTGCTTATATGGTTGTAGCCGTAGGAATACCCAATCACCTACATCAAAACTTCTTTCACTGCGATGTTGATCTGCCTGTTGTTTCATTCTATTCAGTGCCAACACAAGGTTATCCTTTAAGAGTTGGAGGACTTGTTGTTGATGTTCGATGTGATGTTCCACTGCCTGAACCTTAGAATTTTCTCTTAAATATGATGTGATGGATGGTGGTTGATACCCATAAAGTGCCATAAATGGGGTCATTTTTGTTGCTGAATGGAAGGAAGTGTTATACCACCATTCAGCCAGAGGCAACCATTTGACCCATTGTGTCTGTTTATCAGATACAAAGAAACGAAAATATCCTTCCAAACATTTGTTTACTATCTCAGTTTTCCCATAAGATTGAGGATGATAAGATGAGCTATGAGCTAACTGAGTACCAAGACAAGAAAATAATTCTGTCCAAAAATTTCCAGTAAAAATGGGATCTTTGTCACTTACAATAATCTTTGGGTTTCCATGTAGCTTTTGAATTGTTTCCATAAATGAAGTAGAAACTGTACTGGCTTTAAATGGATGTGATAATGCACAAAAGTGTGCATACTTGGTAAGTCTGTCAGCTACCACCATGATGACACTCTTTCCCTCAAACTTGGGTAAACATGTGATAAAATCCATTGAAACCTCCTCCCAACGTTGGCTTGGAATGGATAAAGGTTGTAATAGACCCGATGTCTTAATTGTTTCAACTTTTTTTTGTTGGCAAACCAAACATTTAGCCACAAACTTTTAAATATCTGATTTAAGGCCATCCCAAAAAAATTCCTTCTTAACCCTGTGGTAAGTTTTTAAAAATCCTGAGTGCCCTCCTAAGGGAGAAGTGGGTAATTCCATAAGAATCTTTTGTTTTAGCTGGGAATTCTTACAGAGGTTTAAGCGATCTTTGTACCATAACAAATCATTTTGCCAACTAAATGTACCAGACATACTGGAATCTTGTTGTAACTTTCGAATAAGTGCCCACACTTCTTCGTCATTCTTCCATTCCTCCCTTGCTTCATTTATCCAATCTGGTTGGATAATAGAAATGGCGCACAACAATGCTTCCACATCCTCATCCTTTCCTGAGAGTGCATCTTCCACCACATTTTGCTTTCCTTTTTTGTAGATGATTTCAAAGTCATAACCCAACATCTTTGTGACCCACTTTTGTTGCTCTTCAAAGGATAATCTTTGTTGTAAAAAGTATTTAAGGCTATCATGATCCGTTTTTACCTTGAAGTGTCTACCCATTAGGTAGGGTCATCATTTCTTAAGTGCATGGAGTATTGCCAACATTTCCTTCTCATAAATAGCTTTGCTTAAAAACTTTCCCTTGATTGGACGACTTTCAAAAGCAATGGGTCTTTCATCTTGCATTAGAACAGCACCAATTCCATTTCCTGAAGCATCACATTCCACAATAAAGGTTTTTGTGAAGTCCAGTGTAGCTAAGACCGGTGCTTGGCACATTGCCTCTTTAAGATGTTCAAAGGCCTTTGTTGCTTCCGAAGTCCATGAAAATGCATCTTTCTTCAATAATGTTGTTAGAGGTGCTGCTATTCTCCCATAATTCTTAACAAACTTGCGATAATACCCTATCAACGCGAGAAATCCTCGCAGATGCTTTATGGATGTGGGGATTTTCCATTCCTTAACGGCTTTAATTTTGCTAGGGTCTACCTTAACTCCTTCATGAGATACAATATGACCCAAATATTCCACCTCCTGGACTCCAAAGAAACATTTGGATCTTTTTGCATATAACTGTTTCTCCTTCAATAGTTGTAGCACCTTGTCAACATGTTCAACATGATCCTTCTAAGACTTGCTGTAGATTAGTATATCATCAAAAAATACTAACACAAAGTTTCTAAGGAATGGTTTGAAAATTGAATTCATCAAACCTTGAAATGTTGAAGGTGCATTGGTAAGGCCAAAAGGCATGACCAAAAATTCATAATGACCCTCATGAGTTCTAAATGTTGTTTTCGGAATGTCTTCAGTCTTCATTCTGATTTAATGATATCCTGAACGAAGATCCAACTTGGTGAAGTAAATTGATCCATGCAATTCATCCAGGAATTCATCAATGACAGGAATGGGGAACTTATCTTTAATAATGAGTTTGTTGAGCTCCCTATAATCAGGACACATGTGCCATGATCCATCCTTCTTATGCACCAATACTACTGGCGCAGAGAAAGAACTTTGACTCGGTTGAATTATACCAGCCTCTAGCATTTCTGCAACCATACGTTCAATTTCACTCTTTTGGACATAGGGATATCTGTATGACCTGATGTTTGGAGGAACACTTCCTGGAATCAGATGAATAGCATGATCATGGTCACGCATAGGTGGGAGACCTTTGGGAGTCTCAAATACCTTGGAATGATTGTCCAGGACTTTTTGGAGATCTGGAGAAATAGATGATTCCGATATGGAAACATCTAGAGAGCATAATTGTGCAATTACACCTCTTTGCTCCTTTTTTAGAAGCTTTGTCATACTATTAGAGCTGATTATCTTTCATGTTTTCCCTGCAATACCCCTTAATTCAACTTCCTTTCCTTCCGTAGAAAATTTGATGAAAAGTTCTTGAAAATTAAAAGCTATTGTACCCAGGGATTGTAGCCATTGGAATCCTTGTACAACATCAGCACCTCCCATTGGAATGGAAAGCATTGGGCTAGTCAATACATATTCTCCCACGGATAGCTTGATATTATGGCACTTTCCAGAGAAATTTATTGTTCCTCCATTTGTAATCATCACTTGACACTCTGTTGCTAGATATAGGAAGCAATTCAATTCTTTTGCTACCTTACAATGAATAAAATTGTGGGTGCTTCCTGAATCAATCAACACTATTACCTTTTTCTTCTTGATTTGTCCTTCTATCTTGATGGTTTGAGGAGTGGTAATTCCCGCCAATGCATTACAAGATATGGTCGGATTTATTTGTTCTTCATCTAGGCTTTGTTCCTGGAGTATATCCTCTTCTTTTAACCTTTCTTGCTCCTTTTCTTCTTCCCCTTCACAATCTATGTAGAATAATTTCTTCTCGGCACACTTATGACCTTTAGTGTATTTTCTATCACAACTGTAACAAAGCCCTTTTGCTCTTTTTTCTTCTAATTGTTGTGGTGTCAACCTTATAGGTTGTGGAAGACTAGGGGCAACAACACTTCCGTCTTTATAGTTGTGAGTGGTATGCTTCCTGGTTGCCATAATTTTGCTTTCCATTTTTCTTGCTAACCTGAATGCCTTCTCTAATGAATCAGGTTCCCAAAGGCGAACATCATGTTGGATATTATCCTTTAAATACCCTATGAACACATCAATCCTATGCTCCTCTGGAATATCTTTTACCCTTATGTTCAATTTTTGGAACTCCTCAATGTGCTCCATTATTGAACCCTTTTGTTTGAGACTTATCAATTGGCTAAAAAAAGTGTTGCTTTTTGTATCCTCATAATGTGCTATCAATTCTTCCATAAAAAGTTCCCAAGTGATAAATGGTTTACGAGACCAAAGCCATTGATACCATACAAACTGATTTGGTTCCAAATATAAAGTTGCCAAACGTACCTTTTGTGTGTTTTGCACATTATTGAGATCGAAGAATTGCTCCATCTGTAATATCCATGTGGTAGGATCCTTGCCATCAAACTTCCTCATATCGATTTTTGGAATATAGTGAGTCTTCGATACAACATTAGCATCTATGGAATCATGATTAACATTTCTTTTGTTCTCAACATGAGTTTCCTTTAGTACCCTTTCACCCTTAGGGACCATTTCTTGTAGCAACTTATTCATATTTATCTTCAATTCGTCCACGTCTGTCTTCAAATCTATCTTCAAATCATCCATCTTAGCTTCTACGCCTTTATTTAAACAGTCCATCTTAGCTTCTACACCTTTCTTTAAACCATCCATCTTAGCTTCTACATCTTTCTTTAAACCATCCATCTTAGATTCTGTTCCTTTTTGTGCAAAGGACAGTTGTTGCACTTGGTCTTGTAATTTTGATATATCATGTTGCATTTCTTCCTCTTCTTCATGAGTCATGCTAGAGCTTTCAGGTTCCTTGCTAGGTGTTTGCATTTTCTTTCCTCGGGGCATCAGTTACCGATAATAATCCTCTACTATGCCCTTTGAATTCCTTCAAAATAAATTTTCAAACCAAGCTTAAGCAAAAATTTAAGAAAATCTACACACCTTTTTCACTTTGTAGGAGCTCGATATTGCCTCTGATGTCTGTACTTTCCAATCATCTAGTTCCGAATTTGTGAACTGTAGTAGCCCTCTGTGTCCTCTTTCCAATGCCACAAGTCTGACCCAAATTGGATTCTCCAAGGAAGAGTTATGTGAAATCTCCCACAGTGACTTGCTTATAGACTAGTTCAGTAGAGCGAACTTGTACGACATGCCATGAGTCACTGTTTCAAACTTTGGATCTAAATCATGCATACAAGAAACTACAGTTCGTCCTCTTTCTGTACCTTCTTACGAAATTTTAATCTGATCCCCAGAGAGAAAGTTATGACGATTTTCCCCAGGTCACCTGTTTTGAATGTAATTCAGGGGTCTGCAAAAAGACCAACTTCCTCAGATCATATCTTTGCAAATATCGTGCGAAAAGCTCTGAAATTCGGACCCAAGGTTCAGCGCTATTTATTCTAAAATGGGTTTTTTTGCGACTTCTAAAACGTCACAGAAAAAAAGTTATAGCAAAAATGCTACGATGACCTGTTTGGAGCAGCGAAACCCTAGAATCCAAAGCTCTGATACCAAATGTTATGAAACCAGCTCAAGAAAAGATAGAAAATATAGATCAACGCCTTAGAATTCAGCCTCTTCGAGGGGGCAACCTCCTTTACATTACATAAATGAAAAATTCTTGGATGATTCAAATGACAAAACCTCCTTTCTATATATAGGAGTCTAAGGAGTCACAATATAATCTAGCCGACCTAACAATAATAATATAAAGCCACAAAAATAACAATAGAGGGATTCTATGGGGCACAGTAATAACAATATGGGGGCAATAGGGGCACAACAATATTAATAAGGGGTACAACTACAATAGTAATGGGGTAATCACTAGTATTATAGGGACCCAAAAGTCTCACTATCTTTTGGGTATGTCTCTGTCTTTTTCGTACTAGAAATGCATTCTCTCTTTGTTTTTCTAGAAAACCAAGGTTTACTCGACAATAGTTTTTTGTGGTTCAATGGACTGGTTTCCTTCATAATGGAGGTAGTCTTTATGGCTTCTTGGACTGGTTTCCCCTATGTAGGGGTAGTCCAAAACAAACAGTTTCAATTTTTGATGATGATAGATGATAAACAACTCTGAGGCCATGCCTCTCTGTAACCTTTTTGTACCATATCAATAGATCAATATTACTTAGAAAAAAAAATTATAATTGGTTTGATTTTCATTTCAGTTTGTTTATGGTCCTTGTTTACTCCTTGAGTGTGTTTTCAAAAATTGGTTGCACAGTTGCTGCAAAATCAACAAACTGTTGCAGAATTGAAAAATTGCTACAAAATCATATTTAGATAGGGAAACCTCATGAGTTAATGATCCTTCTTGTACATTCTTCCACTCCAATTACTGCGTAAATGTATGGCTATACCAACCATAGCAGTTGACATGTCTTAATCCTGATTACCACCACTTCTAGGTTACATGCATAGTCATATCCCTTGATAGGAATTTTGGTGTTGTGCATATAGCACGGAGGCCTCACAAGTTAAAAAACCCCAGTTGATAATTAAATATACATGTGAGTCATTTTTAAAATAAATATGCACACATTCATACCATCATGTATGAAATTGATTTCTAGGTTTTCTTTTAAGTACAACTAAAAGAAAAGGTACATTGAAAAGTGAATTGGACAATGCCAAATCAATCTAGAAAGTATCATACCTATTTATTTACCTAAATTATTTAGGAGATAATGTTAATGGTCCAAATTCATCAAATATAAGGAGAAAGAAATTGTTCCCCCTTAAACAACATACCACTCAAAACCATATTCACCACATATGGAGGAAGATTAGGGACTGACCAAGAAAATTGACTATGTATTTCAAATCAATGAGACATTTCTTGTTCATCTTTATGTGTTAGGAAATCCACGTACAAGATACACAGATTTCCTATTTTAAGAAAAAAAAATGTTATTTTATTTTGTAATTTCACTATTTATACAACCCTCTTTGTTGGAGAAGGGGATGGAAATCTCTCGTGCTCTAATGAAATTGGTATTTTTAATCAAAGTTATAGTTGAATTTTGAAGACCCTGGGAGTTAATTTGTCTAATATCTCCATGTTTGGAATATTGTATGCTTTTATAATTTTTTTATATGTATAAATGGTATTTTATATCGTAGTTTTCATCCATTTATCATTTTCTAAAATACATTATTTGAATGTGTTTTCTTTCTTTTCTTTCGAAATGATAAAGAATAAAAATTTATTGACATATTTAAAAAAATTGGATTTATTATGAACCTTTGACTATATTGATTTTTCCTTTCTAATATTCGAACAATAGCCTAATGTTTTTCTCTCATTCATGAGATAGTTTTGATTCCATCACAAAAGTAGTTTGGTTTATTGAATGCAAATAAAACTTTCAAATAAAAAAATACAATCATGGAAAATCACTTTCAATAGGAGCTCAAATCCATTAGGTAGGTGACTAAGCCCAAGTATCAATGTGGAAAATTTATACTCCAAACACTTGCAAAACTTCTTAAGGACTGAACTTTGGTGATTTTCCCCTCCACTGTTGTTTGAATAACTAAAATCACATCTTAAACACAACAATTCGTATAAATTTGCTAATAAATTTTGGTTAATAACTTTCTATGTCATAGATTTTCTCTTTTTACTTTAGTTTTAATCATTTCATTATGATAGAGTAGCATAGGCAAGCGGGCCTTTGTTCAGGAGAATATCGCCATACGAAATGAAAAGGGGTCTAATTGGGACCCTGATCAGGTTATAACGGATCCAAGTGGATGTTGGTGGCCACCCACCTATCCCATTTGGACCCCCACAACTGTCTCTTTTAGTTTTTCAGTTTCCTTAATTATAGTACAATTTACTATTTTTAGCAGTGTTTTGGGGTCTTGAACTTCCAGAGCTATTTTGAGGCCCTAAATGATGTTTTTTGGGAAATCTGGGAGCAACATTGGTCCATGGATCGATGTTGCTCTTTCCAAAGTTATAGTTCTCAGATAGATCTTTCTAATGTGCTATTGTATGCATCAAACGGAGATCGGGTGCCAAAGTTACGACCCCAAGAAATTGATGTACCAATTTACCCAAATGGGGCCCACAATTTGGCGTTTCATCTTCTAGGGTTAGGTTTTTGGATGTTTAGGGTTTTCCATTGTTTCTCAAAAATAAATATGCCTTCGAGTCTCATTGTAACACAGTTCAGAGGCATGTAGCTGCCACATTGCTTCTCAGAGATAAGCTACCATCCCCCTAGCTGATTTATTTCCATTTATGTTTCTAAGCATATTTTCGTATTTTACATTAATGAAATGAAGTATTATTTCCGTTGCATCCTTATGTATATGGTTATCTTTGTATTTTGTTTCATTCCTACTTAAATTCGGATCAATAACTCCCTTATTCCAAGAGGAATTATTTCCCCTATCAATGATTTGGCACTAGAAGGAGGGCCTGGATATGTGTGGTTGATAAATATTTATACATGAATATTCCACACATATCAACTAATTCTAATAGACCTCCCATATGTGTTCAATAAGGTGAAACACAAATTACACTTTCCACATTAGCACATGTCTTTGAATCATCTTCATTTGTAGAGTATTCTATCACATCTGGAAAATCCACATGTGAGGTTGTTTCTCCACCCATTCACCATCAATTACAACTTTCTAGAGCTATACATGCTCTCAAAATAAACATTTGGATTTATCCCCAACTCTATTCTTTATAAGGAAAAAATTCTTAAAATGGAACCACATACTCAATTTTATTCATCATCTCAAACATATCTAGAACCAAAATTAGAATTTTCATTTGTTACAAATTCTTTGTTTCCTTTTGAAGAGATTGATTAGGAATATGAGTTAGTGTCTACTCAAGCAGTTCTACCAAGAAGTACTCATGTTCAAACTACTTTTGTTTAAACAACTACATCCTCTTCTACTGAAATTATTCAACCATTAATTTTATCATTATCACCTCCTCAATCTCCTATCATCACCATGGCACAACAACCTTGGTTATCTTTAGGTTTTGTTAATGTTCCAAGAGTTCAACATGATTTGCCTAAGGATACTAAAATATTTCTACCTAACTATAACCATGAAGGTCCAACATACTCAGACTCACTCATAAAATAATTCATGCTTTCTTTAAAACTTGGGGGAGTTCAACATGAGGAAATTTTTTGTAGTATTTTCCTTTATACTTTTGAAGGAAAAGCATATACATGGTACTTTTCTTTACTGGATGGTTCTATTATTAGTTGCAATATTTTTCAAACCAAATTTCTTAAGAAGTTTGGTGAAGATAACCAAAATATTTGGTAATGAAACTTTCACATATCAAGATGAATCTGAATGAATCAAAAAAAGAATTCAATAAGAGTTTTTTATCTCTATTGAAAAAAATTTCTATTGATTCCAAACCCGTTGATAGTATCCTAATTGAGACTGATAATATTGCTTTACCTCCATTAATTATTATTATTGTAATAAGAGAAAATAAAGCTACATTATTAGAAAATTTTGATGACTTTTTTAATGTTGAAAAAGACTTTTAAGCATAGCCTTTAAAGATAGTTCAAGAGATAAAACCAACATCTATGTTGAAGAAACCAACAATTTCTAAAACCACTGATGAAAAGAAGGAAAAAGAGGAAGATTATAAAAAAGGTGTCTAATGAAATCACCGACCTTAAAAACATATCCTCAAAATTACCATCAAATAAGAGGCCCTAGATACCCTTTAGGAGGAATATTTCACCTACCTCAAATCAACTTCGCACTAAGGAGATAAACATTGAAGATTATGCATAGGATGATTTTTGTAGAGCTCATAATGACCATCGTTCATAAAAGGCGACCCAATTTTGTAAATATGTTTAAAGCATTTATAGGTAGTGAAGAAGAAGAAATAACAAAAGAAGAAGATCAAGTAGAAGAAGAATCTAGTATATTGTTAATTTCTTATGGGATGTGTCTCAAGGATTGATAAATGATGTGAAAAAGGAAGAAGAAAGTGGAATCAATATTGTTCAAACAAGAAGTAAATCTCAAACTTCTACCTTTGTTGCACGTATAACTCCAAATCCTCTAAATCCTTCAAAAAGGACTCAAACCACATATAGATCATTTGCTTCATTAAGTAAAGTTGCTCATACTAAGAACATTGAGTATGACCTAGTAAATGATATGAAAAAGACAAGAGCTAACAATTTTATTCGATCTATCCAAATTAACTTAACAAAATAATAAAGTGCTCAAGGATTTTGAGGTAAATATCCCTAAAAATCAATCTACTTCTACATGAAACAATTAGAAGGTTTCCTCCTAGAAAATTTCTAATATAAATGTATCTTTGATTGGAGACAAGTCCATCTCACATACCCCACCATTTCTACAAACTTTTGAAATTTGTAACCATAATGAACATAATTGTATGGTATATTTTGGGGTTTCCTATAATTCATTCCATACTCAGTAGCTAAGTATCTAAATTTAGTTTCCATAAAATCTGCCAAACAAATTGTACAACTTGATAAATCAAGTGCCCAGGTTTTGGGGGGAGATAAAGATTTATTAATTAGGCTTTCTTCTAACCTAAAAATTTATCATATTATTGATAGTTTTTTTATTGATATTCTAGAATCATATGGCTTGTTGCTGAGTAGATATTTGTATGAAAATATAAATGGATATTTTCGACATATTGGTCACACTTATGGTTACCTTTAAATGATAAACCTAATAAAATAAAAATTGAATAACAAAAACACATGAAATATATTATAGCTTATTTAGAAAATCAAAATTAACCTATTATGTTTACTTTGGTATCACTCAAAAATTATTATTTTCAAATATATCTCAATAATTATGCATGTAAAGAATCTCCTTTAGAAGAATTATAAACTAAATGTTTATATTTCCTTACAATAACAACTTATGATTCAAAGCAATCTTCTTATTATTTTTCTATTATTGATGTAAATATTGATACCTAGATGTTATACTTTGATGGTTCCAAGTTAGCTAAAGGCAGCGGTGTCAGGTGTGTATTACTCAACCCTCAAGGTAACAAATTTCTTTTGTCTTGCAGACTTGACTTTCAATGCACTAATAATGTTGCTAAATATGAGACCTTGTCAAAGGGTCTTAGAAAGTCCATAGACATGAAAGATAAGAAAATTAAAGCAGTGGGTGATTATGAAAACATTGTTAGACAAGTTAACAAAACCATTCATTGTATTTCAAATCACTTAAATAATTGAAGGTAGGAGGTTTTGAATTTAGCTTGAAACTTTGACATTTTTGAGTTAAATTTTATACCTTTTTCACAAAATTTAGATGTTTTCTTAGCTAATGTAGCCTCTAGGCTTCTTCATGTGGAAAAATGTTCTCATTATAAATTTTCCATGGAAATAATTTTCAAATCATTAGTTCCTAATAACATCTCCAACTGGAGAGTGTTTGACGATGATGATGAAATAAATGGTTTTCTTACTATGAAGGATGCCCTTAAAGGTTCTATAATAGATGAAGATCAACGTAATTTACATATGAATTTGAATTCTCTAGAATAAATTAAATCACAAAGCCCAATACCTAAATCAATAGTTCATATAGAGAACCTTTATGACTTTCAACATAGATTCAAAGGGAACTAATTGCAAAACAAGTAGTTCATCAATGAAATATGCAGTGATAAATGTAGGAACTAATAGAAACCCCCAAAATGTTAATTTAGGAGTCAATTGTACTCTTTATGAACATTTAATATTTATAACTCTTTTTAAACAATAAAAGGATATCTTTTCTTGGACATATGATGATTTAAAGGTTTACAACACTAATATTATTTAACATGTTATTCCAATTAAACTAGATACTAAACATGAACAACAAAAGTCACGAAAGAATCATCCTAAGCTAGACACCAAATCAAAGAAGAATTGAACAAACTATTAAAAACTAGAATAATTTTTCCAGTTCGACACTGATAGTGGGTATCAAACTTGGTTTTGGTTAGGAAGAAAATTGGGGACATTAGAATTTACATTGGTTTTCAGAATCTTAACAAATCTTTCGAAAAAGGTAACTACGTTATTCCTTCTATGGAACAAATACTACAATTTGTTGCTAGTCACATACATGTTTTCTTTACTTGACGGTTTCTCTAACTATAACCCGATTTTAGTTTCACCAACAAACCAAATCAAAAAAACATTTAGAACTAAATATGGAACATTTTTGTATCATAAAATACCATTTGGTTGATAAATATGGGGAAACATTTCAAGGAGCAATGAATATTGAATTTAAGGATATGATTAATAATTGTATGGTTGTTTATATGGATGATGTAACATTGTATTCTAAAAAACACGAAGGTCATGTTGAACACCAGGAGAAAATATTTGATAGATGCAAAAAACACGATATATAATTAAAACCTAAGAAAACTATATTTGTTGTAACTAAAGATAATATCTTGGGATTGGTGGTGGTAGTGTCAGTCTTTCCAGCCTTCCTCCAGTGATCAAATATGCTCTTACAAAGTCATCTCAGAGTGTCAAGGTCAAATTTTGTCATTTCAAAGAGTTTTCAAGCAAAATTTCGTCACTAGGCATTAGGTCTAGGGTTTGCTTTAACTCCTTCTAAATTTGTCCAAATGTCAGTCTATGTCATCATTCAGCTGAGTTTATCATCATTCATAGGGTTTTCATTATCATCTCAGTGTCTAATGAGTCATTTTACACCTTGTTCATGCTTCAGTTGCACCTAGGTAAGGTCATTTCCCTCTCCTAGGGTTTTGAAGGTGATTTTTCGTGGACAGCCAAATCATTGGAAAAACTTGTATCCAGATTCTCATACACCTTCCCCTATCCTTAAAATACCCTATCAAATGCTTCTCATCCCTTAGATCCCCCAAATTCCTCATTTTTGCACAAACCCTAGTTTCTAGCTACAACCTGGCAATTTTCTAGGTTGGGCCTGTGTTTTGCCCTTTTGGACCCCTTCCCCTCACTCAATCTCTGAGATTCCACTTTCCCCTACTTCCTAACATCCCTCCCTACTCCCAAAAATTTCCCCAAGAATTTATAAGCCCCCTATCCCCTTCATTTCACTCCATTTCGACAAAATTCCTTGTTTCACACATCGGGACAAGTCGCACTCAAATGATGTTCCAGAGCAATAAAAGATGAATTTTGGAAAAATGAGAGAGGTTCTTATCCATAACATGCTACAGAAGAAAAACCTCTTCACTTTTTGCACAGGTGTCATGGTTTCAAAGAAATGTCAAAATTGCAATCGCTAGATCAAAGCACAAAAACGGAGAAAAAGGCCCGATCCCCTCCATATCTTGGCCGAGGCTTCATTGAAGGACCAAGGCACTAAATAGCCTAGCCAAAACACAAATCCCAAGAAATTTTGAACATTTTGGGTCAATTTTGGTTTTTTCAGGCAATTTACAGGTTTTCTCCATTAACGGGTCTCACCCCCCGCGCGACCCTTCATCCTGGCAACTCCATTTTGCAAAAACTCAGCATTTCTAGATTTTTCATGAGAAGTTACATATGCTCATCCATGGCCAAGAGATTTTATGAAGTTTTGGGCCTCTAGAAGGTCAAAAAACAAGCAAAAAATGACTTTCTGCCACATTTTTGACACACAAAAAGCAGTCTTGGGAGATTGCAATTTTGGAGGGGCAAATGACAACCAAATTCCGAAATTCCAGTTGGGTTGGAAAGTAGACTCACATACCTTTCCAACACGCCTACTCGTGCCTCATTTGGATACGTGGAAGTGCCCCAAAAGTTCTCTCAAAGGCGCGCGACTCGTGAGGATTTGGCGCGCGACCCATCAGGCAAATTTCATAATTTTTCACTTACAGCTCATGGATTCGCCCAGCTATTACTAGTTTTGACTTTTGATGGGGTTTTTCACCCTCTTTGATGTAATTTATGTATTTTCATGTTGATGTGACACTTATTTACCTATTCTAGAAGATTCATTCATGAAATAGCTTGTATTTAATGAATGAATTGGTTTCCTAGCTTATAGAGGCAAGTTGTTTTGATTGCCTAGTTTTTAGTGCTTAGTTTAGAAGTGGTTGAAACAGCTCCTAGGATAGTGATCTCGACCCCTAGAGGCAGGGAAGGATGTTATATGATCTATATTATGTACTTTCTTGCTCATTTTCATGGTTGGACTCTTGAGGGAGAAGCTATCATTGTATTATTCATTGTATCTCTACAATTTTTGGCTAAGGAAGACCAGGGTTTTGCAGTCCTTTTTGGGATTCTTGTGGTTACATGTATTGATGGTGTGCTTCTCTATGTACTTGTAAGTGTGTTATGTGAATCATTTCCTTTCTTTTCCTTCTGCACATTAAACAATTGAAGTGTTAAAGTAGAACTCATGACTGTCATGCTCTGCTTTTAAGTTTGTTTAATTTCAATGTTTTCTACTGTTTAAGGAGAATTCAAAGTTATTGTTTGCTCTCCTTAGCTCCTCATCTGTCATTCTTAATCGTCCACCTCAATCAAGGGCATCAATACTGTCTCCTACCTCGCCCCAAAGAACCCCCTGCAGAAACTGTGTCCTATCCCCGCGCCCAAAATTGCCACTCCTCAATTTGCCACCAAAAACCCTAAAAATCCCAAATCAAACCTTTTGATTAGTTTACTAGCCTAAAATCAGTGTTACCCTATTGGTTATCTCACCCATTGAAGATATTTATCGAGATAGCCCGGAGAGAGCCCTCTCCTGCCCCGTAGGGCTAGCTACGAGGCTAAGTGGTTTGATGTTGCCTTGAGGTTTACCTTTTTCAGCCTGAGGTGAAATTTCAAGCGCTAACATATTGGCGACCATACTGGGGAGAACAAACTTGTTTGTGGATTGATGTGTTTGTTTCATAAGTCTTAGACGGAACCTGAAGATACGCCAGGTATCCTTCGAAACGCTTTTGCTTTGCATTAGCGGAAGTAGATAAACGCTGCTTCAGTCAATCTCCGTGAGCTTGTGAAAACAACACTTCGATTGCATTTTACCCCAGTACATGTATCAAGTTCAGATCTGATTGTTGATAGTGGACAACGATCAGACACTGACAAGGCTGAAATCATTCACTGGCGACTCCTTCACTGAAAACTCTAGAGATCAATGCTTCATGGTGACTTCACTGCAGGAAGACTAGTAGCTTTGAGCTTTTCAAGATGGATCGGATTGCAAGAAGATATGCTCCCTTGAGCCGAGATCACATTCCTGGTTTTCCAAATAAAATTCCAAAGGTAGATTGGTCAAGGAATCTGCCTATATTTAATGATGATGGTAAGAAGGATGCTGCTTTACATCTAGTTAGATTTCATATGCATATTCGCAAGTTGAAGGTGAATTTTCCTGAAGATTGCTTGATGAAGATATTCCTGGCCACTCTGGAAGGTAAAGCCCAATCATGGTATGAAAGTTTGTCGCCTCCTTGTATTTACTGTTTAAAGGATTTTCATGCTATGTTCATTGAAAGATATCAAGCATCTTATCCATCATTAAATTTAGTTCAAGACTGTCGCAAGCATGCTTATAGTTTTATTGAAAGCCTTGAGAAGTTTTATGAAGATGATAATTTTATGGACGTTGAGATTATGGAGGCACTGTATGAGAATCCATTTCAACAGCACACAGAAATCTTAGAGGATATTTGTCAAGATCAGCAGGCTGAAGATTTCCATATGGTTGAAAATGAGGAAAGAGAAAATGTTGTTTCAGATCTATCCATAGAAGAAGACAGCATGCAGGTAACGTAGGAAAGTAATGTTCCAATCTCAGAAAGTGATGATGATAAATCAGATCGGAAGATAAATTGTGATGAGGCAAAACATGTTGTTCCGGATCTCATAAAAGAGAGTTGTATTGTCGCGGCTGCTTCAAACGAAGAAAATGGAGTAGAAGACCTAAATGCTCTCATCTCACCAACACTAGATCTTCATGAGGAGGTAGTTCATTGCCTCTGTGAAAAACAAGACAAGATCTTCGTTCAAGTAAGTGAAAAGGTTTCTCTGGATGAATCTATGATAGCAGATAGAAATGTTAGTGTTGGGTTTCACGAAACATCCAAAATTTCTTTTCTCATGATTGATGAATGTAATGAGAATCTGGCTATCATATCATATGAGGATGACTTACCATATATTCAAACTACAAAAGATCAGACCATTCAGGATTCCATTTCAGATTCTTCCTCATATGTCTCATGTTTTGAAATGTTATTTCAAGAGGAGATCTGCTCATCTACTTGTTCAGAATTTTTTGAGGACCAGGAACATACTCTTTCTGAAGCACATGATGAAGGCAGATCAGAAATTGAAGCAAAGGATACCTTGTTCTTTCAGCAGGAGGTGGCAATGTCAAGTCTTCATGTTTTCCAGGATCCAATGGCAGATTTGTTACATTTAGCAGTGAAAGCGATTATTGTTGTGTTCAGTGATGAAGGAGATCATGGTCAGCTATGTTTTTGGATGCCCAGTTGCCAGTATCTATTGTTGATCATGAGATCTGATTGGGAGAATCAGTCAAGAAGGCATCTGCTTGATTGGTTGCATTGGCATTTTGATATAGTTTGATGTATATTGTCTTGTAAGAAACACAGGTGGTTGTCATCATGATTTCAAATCTTGATGGACTGCTGCCCTTCAATAAGCTTTGTATGTTCTTGTTTTAGTTAAGTCAATCATGAGTCATTTATGAGTCAGTTTTCAGTCATGTAGGTTTCATAATTGAGTCGTTTTGAATCAAGTTTCAGTCAATAAATGATTCAAAGTCTTGTATTGTTTGTCAAATAATGACTCCATTGAGCAATGGTTGGAAAACACTGGTCTGCTCTCCCAGAGGTCTGTGGTTCTTGGCACCTCCAAGGAGCTACCATCCCCATTGGAGCCAATGTTAGTGCCAGTCTTTCCAGCCTTCCTCCAGTGATCAAATATGCTCTTACAAAGTCATCTCAGAGTGTCAAGGTCAAATTTTGTCATTTCAAAGAGTTTTCAAGCAAAATTTGGTCACTAGGCATTAGGTCTAGGGTTTGCTTTAACTCCTTCTAAAGTTGTCCAAATGTCAGTCTATGTCATCATTCATCTGATTTTATCATCATTCATAGGGTTTTCATTATCATCTCAGTGTCTAATGAGTCATTTTACACCTTGTTCATGCTTCAGTTACACCTAGGTAAGGCCATTTCCCTCTCCTAGGGTTTTGAAGGTGATTTTTCGTGGACGGCCAAATCATTTTCAAAAATTGTATCCAGATGTTCATACACCTTCCCCTATCCTTAAAATACCCTATCAAATGCTTCCCATCCCTTAGATCCCCCAAATTCCTCATTTTTGCACAAACCCTAGTTTCTAGCTACAACCTGACAATTTTCTAGGTTGGGCCTGTGTTTTGCCCTTTTGGACCCCTTCCCCTCACTCAATCTCTGAGATTACACTTTCCCCTACTTCCTAACATCCCTCCCCACTCCCAAAAATTTCCCCAAGAATTTAGAAGCCCCCCATCCCCTTCATTTCGCTCCATTTCGACAAAATTCCTTGTTTCACACATCGGGACAAATCGCACTCAAATGATGTTCCAGAGCAATAAAAGATAAATTTTGGAAAACCGAGAGAGGTTTTTGTCCATAACATGCCAAATCATAACAACCTCCTTCACTTTTTGCACAGGTGTCATGGTTTTAGAGAAATTTCAAAATTGCAATCGCTAGATCCAAGGAGGTTGGTCAAAGAACAAAAACGGAGAAAAAGGCCCGATCCCCTCCATATCTTGGTCGTGGCTTCACTGAAGCACAAAGGCACTAAATAGCCTAGCCACAGCACAAATCCCAAGAAATTTTGAACATTTTGGGTCAATTTTGGTTTTTTCAGGCAATTTACAGGTTTTCTCCATTAACGGGTCTCACCCCCCGCGCGACCCTTCATCCTGGCAACTCCATTTTGCAAAAACTCAGCATTTCCAGATTTTTCATGAGAAGTTACATATGCTCATCCATGGCCAAGAGATTTTATGAAGTTTTGGGCCTCCATAAGGTCAAAAAACAAGCAAAAAATGACTTTCTGCCACATTTTTGACACACAGAAAGCAGCCTTGGGAGATTGCAATTTTGGAGGGGCAAATGACAACCAAATTCAGAAATTCTAGTTGGGTTGGAAAGTAGACTCATAGTCCTTTCCAACAAGCCTACTCTTTCATCATTTGGACACCTGGACGTGCCCCAAAAGTGCTCTCAAAGGCGCGCGACCCGTCTGGATTTGGCGCGCGACCCATCAGACAAATTTCATAATTTTTCACTTACAGCTCATGGATTCGCCCAGCTATTACTAGTTTTTACTTTTGATGGGGCTTTTCACCTTCTTTGATGTAATTTATGTATTTTCATGTTGATGTGACACTTATTTACCTATTCTAGAAGATTCATTCATGAAATAGCTTGTATTTAATGAATGAATTGGTTTCCTAGCTTATAGAGGCAAGTTGTTTTGATTGCCTAGTTTTCAGTGCTTAGTTTAGAAGTGGTTGAAACAGCTCCTAGGATAGTGAGCTCGACCCCTAGAGGCAGGGAAAGATGTTAGATGATCTATATTATGTACTTTCTTGCTCATTTTCATGGTTGGACTCTTGAGGGAGAAGCTATCATTGTATTATTCATTGTATCTCTGCAATTTTTGGCTAAGGAAGACCAGGGTTTTGCAGTCCTTTTTGGGATTCTTGTGGTTACATGTATTGATGGTGTGTTTCTCTATGTACTTGTAAGTGTGTTATGTGAATCATTTCCTTTCTTTTCCTTCTGCACATTAAACAAATGAAGTGTTAAAGTAGAACTCATGACTGTCATGCTCTGCTTTTAAGTTTGTTTAATTTCAATGTTTTCTACTGTTTAAGGAGAATTCAAAGTTATTGTTTGCTCTCCTTAGCTCCTCATCTGTCATTCTTAATCATCCACCTCAATCAAGGGCATCAATACTGTCTCCTACCTCGCCCCAAAGAACCCCCTGCAGAAACTGTGTCCTATCCCCGCGCCCAAAATTGCCACTCCTCAATTTGCCACCAAAAACCCTAAAAATCCCAAATCAACCCTTTTGATCAGTTTACTAGCCTAAAATCAGTGTTACCCTATTGGTTATCTCACCCATTGAATATCTTTATCGAGATAGACCGGAGAGAGCCCTCTCCCGCCCCGTAGGGCTAGCTACGAGGCTAAGTGGTTTGATGTTGCCTTGAGGTTTACCTTTTTCAGCCTGAGGTGAAATTTCAAGCGCTAACAGGTGGTACCAAAAGCTAGGATTATGATTGATCCAGACAAAGTAAAATATATATTACCAATTTATCTTCCCCATAACAAAAGATCAATGCAATGAAGGATATGATAAAAAATTATCATTGTATTCAAATGGGACACCACATAGAAGGACTCTTTAAAAAACATAAAGGAATAAATCACTATTGTACTTTCCCTTATCAATCCAGATTTTGAAAGTGAATTCATTTTATATATTTTTTCCTATAACCTG
Source organism: Pinus tabuliformis (assembly GCA_031772625.1). NCBI lineage: Eukaryota > Viridiplantae > Streptophyta > Pinopsida > Pinales > Pinaceae > Pinus > Pinus tabuliformis. The sequence goes on along the minus strand of CM062820.1, from coordinate 776,941,263 downwards.
TCCTATGTAGCTATGCTAACTTAGAATAATTTAGATTGTATAGAGATACCATTTTATTTTAAGATTTATGGATTCTAAGGATCAAATTTTAATTATCCTAACTTTGAAAAACAAGCTTGTGCAACATTTAAAGTTGTCAAGCATTTTCGATCTCTCATTTTAAAATATCATACAAAAGTGATTGTTACTCATCCTACTGTACAAAATATATTGTGCAAAACGATCTAGGAGAAAAGAGAGAGAACACAATGACTACACTCTAGGAGTGTGCCCTTGAGATCAAACCATGAATTAATATTATAGGACAAGGTATTTGTAGACTATCAATAGAATTAGAAGGATCAAAACCGATCAGGAAGAAGGTTGGTATAACAAGTTTGAGGTAAGCTAGGAAGAAATAATCTACATTCCTGTATCAACCAACACCTGGTATTACGAGATTAGATACTTTCTGTTGAAAATTACTACACTTGATTATTTATAACCTAACAAAAAATAGCGTTATTAGATGGAGCACTATTTAGAAAGAATTAGGACAGTGCTTTACTTAGATGTTTGGAAAAGTATAATGTAGAGAAAGTCTTGGCTAAACTATATGATGGACAACCTAGAGGGAAAGTCGTTGGAGAGAATATTGCACACAAAAATCTCCAAGTTGGTTATTATTGGCCTACTATATTTAAAGACTCATATGCTTATGCACGAAAGTGTAAGATTTGTCAGAAAGCTTCAGGAAGGGGAAACAACTCCTAAATAATTAATGGGTTGATAAAGTAACTCCTAAAAAAGCATTAGGGAACTCCCCACACTTCCTTGGTTATGTCAAGGAAGTTATTCTTCCTCCAAATATATTTTTACCATCCATGCAGCTAGCTCAAGCTGTCAACAAGAATTCAATTAAAGACATGGATGTGAGAATCTACCCTTTACTAAAACAGGATGAGGAAAGATAAAAAAAACAAAGGATAAATTCCATGAGCACCAACACATAATTAAACATTGTTTTGATAAGCCTTCAACCACTCACGAAGATTTTGTTATTGGAGATATGGTATTGAAATGGGACAAGAGCCATGAAGATAAAGGAAGACATACAAAATTTCAGCATTAATGGCTAGGACCATTTCAAATTTCTTCAAAACTTGGCCCTTCAACCTATATTCTACAAACATTGGAATGGGATGTCAAAAACCTTCCTATGAATGGCCAAATTTTAAAGAAATACTTCTCTTGAGAGTTCTTGATATCACCTGTAAATATTCCATCATTTTCTAAAGCAAGTTAGTTTCCTTAAATTTTTCTTTTATTTTGTAAAAATTCACTTTTCTTTTTCTTCTGTAAAAAATCACTTTTCTTTTTCTTTTGTAATTTTTCAGCTTTTCTTTGTTTACAAAAATCAATTTCCTTTTTATTTTTGTTGTATAATTTCAACTATGATTTTTTTTGTGGAAATGTGTGTTTATCATAATTATATTTTTCTATTTGAATAAATCCAAGTATTGTGAAAACAATAATCTTTAGTTGTATGAAATACCTTTTTCTTAATATTACTCTAGCTTCCAAAAGTCTTCATTAGTTTAGGAATGCCTATCTTTTATTTTAAAGAGCTTCATATTTTCACATTAAAGTAAAAAATTTGATATCATTGATGATGAATAATAAAACTACTATGTTAAAATCCTTAATGCACTAAAACATTTTCTCATCAAAATAACTCCATCACGGTTGATTTCAAGCAATCTAGTCAATCAAGCTCGAAAGATAAGAATATTATTGAAGCAAATCTATAATATGTTAGGAAAATATAAGAAATTATTGAGTTGGATTTCCACTCTTTTAAATGTTGTAGTTTTAAGTATATATGGTATGAAGCATTTGAGAAGACACAACGACATGATACCCATAGTGGATTGTTTTCTATAGATTCCTCAAGGTTCCTACCAGAGGATAAGGAACCTTATATTCTACCAATTCATTGTGAGCAAGTATTTTTTTTAACTCAAAGAAGAAGTGGTACTGATCAGTAATCTATTAATTCATAGTTTATTGTGAATGTGTGTGTGTCTTTATTAAACAAAAACATTATTATAACATAGGTCTAATATATGTATGTCATTCATTTGCAGGTATTTTTCTATGAAGATATTTTGGAACCGAAATGGATATATGTGATACATTATGATCCAATATTAAGGGATGTATTTGATGATGCATTAGTGGATATTGAGCAGAACAATGGTGGCCAACAAAATGAGAGAGAGGAATTAGAGAACACCAAAGAAATTGACATCCATGATGATGTTGAATATGGTTATGTTCATGCACAAGAAGACAACATTCCAAATTTAGATGATGTTATAGAATAAAACAATATGGATGGGATAGAAAATGATGATCCAAATACATTTGGTAACAATATAGATGGTCTACATTGAAATTTCAATGATGATGAAAATGATGCAGGCTAAGATGAGGATGATCATAATATTAAATACTTGAAAGCACATATGAACATTAATATTGATACACTGGATGACATTGTTGTAGACAATAATGTTGATGAGCAAGACTTCTAAATTTTCATAATTATTGTAATCCATGTTTAAAAATTGATGATTTTTATGGCCCAAACTTTGAAATGCTTCAAGATCTTTTGTGTCAATAAAAATTACCTATTGCAATATCCTTCAAATGTTTAATATTTGGTATGAATTGTTGGAAAAAAAAATAAAAATTACTTGGATAAGATTTAGGATAGTTAGTGGTCATTTATTGGTTGATAATGGTTTATATGTGTTGTCAACTTATTGGTTAGACTCAGACTAAACTAGGATGAAGAGCCTATTGAATAAAATTTCATTAAATATGCAAATGTTAAAAATATGATTACATATATCATATATATAAAACAATGTAAATCCAAACTATTAGGTTAAATGTATGCAAAGTTTGTTCATTAATCTATATTATAAAACAAATTGAAATATTTCACTAAGCCTAAGAAAAAATAATTTCTATGTGCAAAATTAGAAAAAAATAAGTGTATTAATGTTCTTTATGAGTGAAAAAATAATCTCCAAGTCGAATCAATTTAGCCTTCTAATGAAGGTTGGGTGTGCATTTCTGTAAAGTAGGCCAAAATTGTCTTGCTTCACTAAACTGCATGCCTAGGCTTCATTTCTTAGAAAATATGGTTTATTCAAATTGTATACTATTTATTTACTAACTAAGTAAAAATTTTATGTCTTTTTCTTAATACTTTGGAATGCTTGAGTTGGAGTTGATCATTTATTGAGACTTGAAGCCTCATTTTTGTACTATTTTGTGAGTCTTAGAAAATTATTTTATCTAGTTAGGTAAGGATATGTGGATTATATTCCTGGTGATGTTGATATACACATTCTTATTATGTATTTATTTTGTTATGATGCTACTAAATTTGTATCTTATATAATAATTATGCAATTTTATTATTAATAGAAATTGAATTTTCCTTCCAAAAAATAAAAATAAAAAAATATTGGAGTCTCCCACTACAACTGTAGACTTAAAACAATGCTCGATAAGAAAGGAGAGACCTTCCACAAAACCCACATCTCTTCCCGATTAATTGAGGTAGTGCCAATCCCCTAGGCATAAGACATTATTTTTTTACCATTTTGGTTTAAAATGCACCTCTCACTCCAACAACCCCCAGATTTCCTTTTGAGGCACCATATGGTAAATTTTTCCATATGATACACTAAGCATATTGTAAATTTGTTCTACTATGTGAAGAAGGAATATTTTGTATTTCAAATAGAAATTTAGTACATTCCATAGCACCAATTTCTTGGTTCAGTAAGCTATCAACGTACAAAATTCCATTACATTGCCCAAAAATAAAAGAGTATGTAGATCTCAGTGAGACCACAACCAGATGAAAACTCCATGAAGGAGATATAAAAGTAAGTCTTCAAAAAAGACTAGAAATTTATTCAAAAATGCACATTAACATAAATATAATGATATATAACGCACATTAAAATAGCATAACAATATGTATATTACATCTTGAAATGTGTCTACATAGATACAACATAAAAATTGTTATTTTGAAGCTCTAGGATGCTTAGGAGGTTTCTACAAGCCCTCCTCTTGAGAAGAAGAGTGTCTCTTCCATGATTGTAATGACGCTATAGCAGACACATCCTTTAATTTTTGTTGAAGCTCTCAAATTTTCTTTTCATAATTTTCTCTCAAATTGGATTTTTCTTAGCTTAGCATGTTCAATGGTTGCACATTTTTCATATATTTATCCTTGTGCTCAATTTGCTTCCTTTCAAGATATCCCTTCGTAGATTTTGATTGATATGTAGATTTGGCTAATTCACTAATGAGTTTTTGTACTTTATCCCCACGCTCTTTTTCCCTCCCGGTTGTTATGTATTTGCAATAGACATAAGCAATATTGCCTCATGTGTGGGCCTTTATAATTGCTGCTGCAAATTAGAAATGTCGTATTTCAAATTTTATATTGATCCATGTGGATATTGGTGGCCACCCACCTATTTCACTTAGACCCCCACTATTGTTTCTTTTCAATTTCCTTAATTTTAGCACAACTTACTATTTTTGGTAGTTTTTTCGATTCCTAAACTTCTGGAGCCATTTTGAGGGACTAAAAGACATTTTTTTAGGGAAAACATAGACACCGGAAAAGTCCTAAACTATTTACTAGTTTGTTTTCAGCCTCTTCTCTGAGATCTTTGAAACGAGGTATTATGATAGCCAAACGGAGATCGTATGCCAAAGTTACAACCCCGCAAAGTTAATGTACCAGTTTACCCAAACGGGGCCCACAATTTTGGCACTTCATCTCCTAGGGTTAGTTTTTTGCATGTTTAGTATTTTCCATTGTTTCTCAATAATAAATAGGCCTTTGAGCCTCATTGTAACACAGTTCAAGGGCATGTAGTTGCCACATCTCTTCTCAGACATAAGATACCATTTCTCGAGCTAGTATATTTCCATTTTGTATGTAAGCATATTTCAGTGCTTTGATATTAATTAAATGAAGTGTTATTTTTGCTGAAACTCTGTATTTATGGTTATATTTGTATTATGTTTTGTTCCTGTTAAAATTTGGATTAGTGGTATTAGCACAGTCAACCCTTTCTCTGTTTTTCTTTGAATGTCCCTAACGAGGTTAGGGTATAAGGAGTTAGGACTCGAATTGGTTGAACCTTTGCAAGACCAGCCTTGCAAACCCTGACAACCTCCCATGGCAGAAGAAAAGAAAGATGAGGGGGCTAGAGATCCTTTCAAAATATTTCTTGAAGAGGCCCTTGAGCGACATAGGAATTCCATGATGGACAAATTTTCCCAGATCCTTCGATGGCTACCCACATGCAATGCATATCCTTCCAAAACCACTTTGGAAGCACCATAACCTTTAAGGTACAAATTAAATTTGACATCCCCATATTTTAAGATTAGATAGATGCAAATTTTGTAGATAAATGGTTAAATCTACTAGAAGGATATTTTTTGGCTCATGATTTTTCTAAATGGGAAAAGATTACTTTTACACTCCCCAAAGCTGCTCCCACATCAAAGACTGGTGGGAAACCTATTGTGAGAAGACAGATGAGAGTGCACCCTCACTATTTTTCGCTGCACCCACTTGGAATTCTTTCTGGGATGCCATCAATGAGCAATATTACCCTATTGGGAGCTATGAGGATAAATACACAAAGTGGACCATGCTACGGAAGGGAAGGGACCAAGATGTTTCAGAGTTCACAAATATTTTTCTTACCCTTCACATGAATTTGGGTATCAAGGATTCTGAGCGACATTTGGTACTCACATATCACAGTTTCCTACACAAGTACATCCAAGACGAGATGGAGTTCCTAGAGATCTCCTCACTCAGCGTGGCCTATTGATACACTATAAAGATTGAGCAAAAATTTAGACAGAAAAAGCAAGACTTTGGATCTGTGAATCCAAAGTAAGGGAAAGGTTCCCCCAAACCATAGAAAAAAGGACAAAGCCAAGGTGGGGTGACCCAAGACTACTCACCAAATCCGTAAGAAATGAACAACACCATGAAGACAAAGAAGGACATGGGAAAATGGTGTGAGTTCCATATGAGCCCCACTCACAATGCAAGTGAGTGTCAGGCCAAGCAGGCACTAGTGGTCGAGCCCAAGGCTTCTGAATCAGATGCATGTTCAGACCCTAAGTCGGACCCGACAAATATAATGAAAAAGGGAAGCAGATTATTGACATGGAGCCCAGTGCCACTATTTCCACCATTAAGATCTAGAAGAATTAGCCCGAAGACCCAGAGGAGGGGAGGCGCCTCTTCCACTCACATATGTGGGTGAAGGGTTCTCCGCTATAGTTCATTGTCAACAACGAGAGCCAAAATAACCTCATTTCAGAAGAGGTCATGAAGCACCTGGGCCTGTCGACCATAGAAGACTCGTAGCCATAGACCATTGGGTGGCTTCACCAAGGACGAGATCTCAGCATTAGTCAGTAGTGCCGCCATCCCTACAACATCAATCCCTTCACGGATGAGGTACTATGTGATTTTTCTCCTCTTGAAGTTTATGTTGTATTATTAGGACAACCATACTTATGGAAGCGACATGTTGTGTATGATTCTAGTCTTCGCACCATTATCATTGTTGGGTGCAAGAATTGAGCTTGAGCAAACTCCTCAACACTTAATTATCAACACGAGGGTTTTGTAAACTTAGAGACAAAGTATAGGCAATGCCAAAAATGGTATGAAATTTTCGTATTTCTAATCCCACTTATTAAAGGAAATTCTTTGCAGAATCAGATAGAAAACAATTGGAAAGGAAATTGACACCAAGGGAACTCTAGTGCTGGAATGTAAAAGACAATTTGCAAGTAAATCAAGTAAATAAATTCCACACAATAGAAACAATATTAAATCTTGGAATGAAATGCTATGTTCATCCTCAGATGTATGGTAAGCAATTTGACAAGTGGGCCCTTGCAGAATCCTGCCTTCTTTTGATTTTTCTCCCACACAAACAACCTATCCTGGCACGATTGCATTCTGCTTGCACTAGTGCAGGTAAAATATTTATGTGTAAGAGTATATTCAATCTTCCTTACTGAAGACTTATGTCTAAGTGAAGGTGCTCTAAGCCTCAAGGCTTCGAGCACTATGTTCCTATGTCAAGAGACTTTCTCTTGCACTGAAGCAGAGTCCCATTACTCAGTTTTTGAATTACTTTCGAAACCTGAAATACGTGCTAAAAATGAATTGCAACTATAAATGAAATTTTGAAGTAAACTAGCTGTGAAAATGAAAAAGCTTCAACTCATTAAAATTAGTAAGGGAAATAAACTTCATGAGATAAAAACACTTACAAAAGAATAAATCAATAGCCTAAGTAATTTGCATGTGTCAACCAGCTTTTGTGCTTCACCCACAATAATGACATTCTTTGCAAGTATAATATGGTAGTTTAATATAACTACGTCAAAATCTTTTAGAGATGAACTTTTAATACCAAAAACAGTTACTTGATTAATGGATCCATTCACTTGCGAAATAATGGGAAATCAGATGCAGGTAAGTGATTCACTATTTGCTACAACGAATGACTACGCCAAGGTGCAAGAAACAGCATGCACTGGTGTAGGAAAGAGTTCCTTGCACGATACTCTTCGAAAATGAATTAAGACATAAAACAAGAGTAAAGTAAATGTGTGAAAGTTATCCTATAAACAAAAGTAAACACAACTACTCTGCAAACCACAGATCCATTCCACACATAGGCTACAAAAGATAATTTAATCCAGAACTTAAAGATTAGCGATTAAACTATTACATCACACAGCTGCAAAGAAATAACCACACCATCTTTACAAATAACAAAAGCGAGAGGGGTCAATGAGTTAGGTTGGTCGGGCCCTAGCCAACTAGCTCATTCCCCTTCTAAGGAACGAAAGTGATAAGCACTTCAAATAATACATCAAAGGCAAAATTAAACACTGTGTGTGAAAACCATAGCAATTCTATTGTATTTACTTGATTCGGAAAATTACATTACAGAGTAGTCCAGCCCCAGAGCGAGGTGATAACCAGATTAAATAAACTAAAATAATAACCAATGATTCATTAGCTTCCTATCTACAATCTACATCATATATATCCTTCGGCTCTAGGTCGTTTACACTAATTACAGATAATTATTTTTCAGGCCTCTCGGCCGAACAGACTTAGAAAACCGAATTACAAACTTGGCCAATGGTTATAACACAAACGAGCTTCGCTGGGCCGTAATCTATCTTTGTAGAAAAATCCCTAGATATGCACCACCTACTTCAATTCATCAACAATTAGACTCTGAGTCGAAGATCAAGGTCCGTCCTCATGGAAGGTAGCTCTCGGAAATCTCGGACAGTGGCGGTGCAAGAATATTCCTGCACTAGTCAACTCATACATTATTAACACTATGTTCCATGATTACTTGTAGGAAATCAATATTAGTTGCAAGAAATATGTAAATAACACGAAATCTATATAAAATGATTAATAAGGTGTTGTAACAAATATTAATATAAACTATGAGCATTTGCAGGAAAAGGGTAACCATCTTGTACTAGTGTAGGAAAGAAGGGTCTTATATTAAGGTAAAACAAAGGTTGATATTGATGGAAATGGGGTAAAAAATAGGGAAATTTAGGATAAAAACATCCTCCCATCCCTAAGTTGTTGTGTGTCCTCACACAATGTTTTACCTCTGCAAAAAAACTTCAAAAAAATGAGTGGCCGCTCCTCAGTTCTACACTTTAATGTTTATTCGTTTCTTTACTATCTTTGGCTTCTTGTCTCGAGCTTTTCGCAGCTGGTTAGTTACCTTCCTTAGGTGTCTATAGCATCTAGAAGCCCAGTATTTCCACAACTTTACCTGCTACTTCTGCTTTTTTACTTCTGCCAGTAATTCCACCTCACTTTGTTTCTACCAACTCTACTCTTTCATGGCCTGGTTTAAAACTTCCAAGTCACGGACTTGTTGCTCCAAGTCCACTATTCTGCTATTAAGGAAGAGAGTGGATGGTGTTGTACTGAGATCTCCAGGTGTGAATGCATTTTCTGCCACAAACTCAACATCAAGGTCAAGACTGTCAAAAGTATGCCTTAAGACATCGTCGAGGGTTTCTATGCTCGGGGTTTTTCTATCATTGAGGGTTTGGATACCCTCACCAATCTCTATGCCAGGGGCTTCAGTACCTTGTGCACCTAATTCCTTCGGGCTCTTAAAAACTTTCTCTCCCAGTTTCTCAGGGAATTCCACACCATGTCCTTCCAAATCAGTAGGGGTTTCGATTCCCCATTCTTCTACAACCATAGGGACTTTAGAACCCTATCCTTCGAACACCGTAGGGCCTTCAATGCCCTGATCTTCAAAAATCGCAGGGTCTTTAGTGCCATGGTCCTCAAAATCATTAAGGGTCTCCACATCCGGTTCACTAAAATTGTCAGGAGGCTCTTCATGTTGTTCCTCTTCGTCCTCCTCTGCTTGGACTTTGCCGGTGTTTGGTGTCAACATTATTTTCCTACTCCTTAGCCTGCTGACAAACGTTGAAAACAACACGCCATCTTCTACATTCTCCTCATCTTCCACAGTGTGTCCCACTACATCTGCAAGCACCGAGGGATTATGAACTTTGGGGCAAACTTGCGACGAGTCGTCAACTACAATTGGAGAACCCGACTAGTTTGTCCCATGGCCGACAACTTTCCTCCTCATCGAGGTCCTAATTTTCCTTTTCTTTGTTGCAGGTGGAGTGCTTTCAATGACTCTCTTCTCTGCTTGCACTAGTGAGCCTTTACTTTGTTGCTTGGTAGGAGACAATGTCTCTGCCTTTCTCTTTTTACTTGCACTTGTGCTAGCAGGTTCTTCTAAACCCCTTTCTTGGAATTCTTTCAGAAATACCTCCCATGCTATTCCCTTTTTCTCTAACTTCTTCTTGACTAGCATCGTAATGAGTCCATGATGGCATAGTTTGGTTGCAACCTGGCTTGCACTTCTGCTCTGCACATTTTTTGCCATCTTTTCAAGGCTCCTGAGCAAGAAGTGATGGAAATTAATTAGTTTCCCCGCCTCAAAATGTGACAGCAATCGAAGGTGGTATACAAATTCCAAGATATAGCGTCCTTCACCTATGTCAAACTTCTATAATACAAATAGTAAATCTCACCATTTCTTGACCATGGCGGTCTATGGCAGTCCATTTTTCCAATCGACCTCAATCTTCTTATCGACCACGAACCATTGCCAACGCTTCTTTATCAACCGATATTTCTTAAACCACTGCTCACATGTACGTGGCAGGCATGTGTTGGTCACTTTAATTGCTTATTAATTCAAACAACCAAGTGCTACATAAATTGTCAACCCAGGGAAGTTTGTTTATTTCAAAGGCAACTGCATCCTGTATGCAATCAATCTTAAAAGCAATGAAAGTTGTAGTAGAAACTAATCACACCTTTCTTAAGCAAACTAAAGCTCCACTCTGAGTTACAGCAAAAAAAATCTATTGCAGACAGCTACCAAAGAAGGCTTAATTTCATTAAAGAAGTAATCTAATGAAAAAGAATCAATCTGCAAAGGAAAGCACTAGCTATGCTGTAACAGAGAACAGGACCCTATTCCCAGAATGGGAATCTTTAGCACCTATTTTGGATCACCACACTGCCAACTCACTCTGTAAACTCCATTGCTAATGAAACACTCATGAATGAACTTTGGATAAACTAAATAGTGTAGCAATCAATTAGAAAGAAAACAGAGTTTCAGCGATAATGTGAAAACAATATTCAAAAAATAGTACTATTAACAAGGCATGGATAAAAGACACACTTAACACACTACAGAAATATAATGGGTGAATCTTGTGATGAAGGTGGGCCCTATCCTTCTCACAAGATTCCCCAGGAGACGAGAACTAGAAAGAAATGTTCAGAACAAGATTTTATTCATCTATCAATATGTCATGTTACAAGAAAAAAGGATTCCAATTCTGTTCCTTCAACTAAGCCCTTCCCCGTAATCTGTTCATCCCCTTCTAATGTAGATGTCTCCTCTTTTTAAAGAGGAGACATCTATTACAATAGATTACATTGTAAGTCCTATTTTAACCCTTTATACAAAAATAGGGAAGTCAGTTTTCCCATCAACAAAATGTTGTTACAATAATACTGTCTTTAGATCATGATCGTTACATCCAGTGTAGCAACTCCTTCGGTGATTTTCTTCTGTTGCTCTCAAATCTAGACCGAAAATCACAACTGTTCAGTCATGAGATTTGTGCATCGTTCCTACTGTTTCAGCAACTGCAGAAGTAATATTGCAATCTCCAAGCAGTTTCAGCAACGTGGACTGCACATCGTTCTTTAACCGTTCAACAACTATCAATTCAATGATCAACAATGAAGATACATAATTATATGTAAAATAATTAAATGTATAGTGATGAGGAGAAATATTGTGTACCTTTGGAATAATTGGGTTAAAACAATAACAAGGACTTTAAATATAAGTTGAAAAAGGATGACATCATAACAAAATGTATGGTCAAAAAGAGACAATATGAGGTCCTAACATCCCCCCCAACTGAAAGGGTTGCATGTCCTCATGCAACTTTTACTCCGAGTCTGAGTCTGAGTACTGGGCTGTAAAGTGCAAATTACTTAGACAGTAAGTATAGAAGGTGCTATCAACCAAATCTCTGAAACACTGGACATATTGTAGTCTCTACCATGCTGTGAGCTCCTCCTTTTTGGACAACCTGAAATAAGCCTTATATTGCTGTACTGACAACCATAGAAGAGGGAAGTGAAAATGATATCCTAACCACTTTGCAGCACACTGTTGAATGCATTTGACATAATTAGGTAGCCGTGAAATTGTTGTTTGAAGATTAAGAGGGTTAAAGGGATGATATTCCTTTCTCTCCTTAGGGCAGTGTTCCCAAAATAGATTGTTTTCCTGTAAGGCAAGAGCTCCCTTGGCTTTGACATAATGTTGGAAATATTTTAAGACTACTGCCTATAATTCTCTAAGATGCTCGGTCATTCCTGGTTCCCTTAAAAACTAACGATGTTCAGCGACAAAAACAGCAGCATTCTGTGGTTTGGATCGAATCCACAGAAGGCGATTATCTTCATTGTGTTTTGCTGAAAGGAAGGCATTTTGCCACGTGAGCTGATTGGCCAGGAAAGAGACAAAGGCTCTAATCTGAATGTCCCCAACCAGAGGAATCAGATTAAGCTTTCTATCCTCAGGCATGGCTTCATTATGGAGATATAGTTCACAGAGTAAATTTTGTTCACTGAATGATGCCTCTGTGAATTTTTTGATAAACTATTGAGGTGTAGATACCTCATGAGATCATCCATCTCTAATTTCATTTACTTGGAAGAACGTTAGGTTCTCTACAAGAAACACAGAATAATTAAAGGATGGTTTCCTGGTGGCCAGTAGTCTTTGAACCAGATCAAACATGAGAGACAATTTAGTTTTTAACTGTTTATTTTCCTTGTTCTGTGCACGAGACTGTTCCAACACTTCCCAATTTGCATATATATGATTTTTCCATGATAATTTATGTTCCTGAAAGATCATTTCCTATGACATAACATATTCCTTCTTCCATATATCCATTTATGCTTGAGTGCTTATGGTCTGAGTGAAGGCAGTATTTGAATGCTAAGGTTCAATTTGAGTAAATGTAATATTTTTAGGCCTTGGTACAGGACTTTCAGCATTAACAACCACAGTGGGCCGAGATACTTGTGGTTTCACTTCTTTTTCAAAAATCTTTGAAGGCCCTGTTGGTTCTTGTGTAACAGCAGGGCGTTCCTTTTTAACTATAACAGGAGTTGATGCAGGAGTGGCTCCAGGCAATGGGACTTCGACTATCTTATAACCAGCTTGATGATAAATATTACCACATTGGCTGCACATGTATTCATTATATTGATCTTTCTCTACACTTTTCTCGGCTACAGATGCTACATGAACTAAAGTATACAGATTAAGCTCTCTTTCATAGGCTTCCCTTGCCACTATTAGTTCCTGCTTATAAACCTCGAGCTCTGATTTCAGAAACTCGTTTTCTTGTAAAAGGGAAGCCAAGGTGACTAGGCTTTTTGTAGCAGTCACAATCTCAATAGCTGATTCTAGTGGATGGAAGGGTTGTTGTTCGGTAACAACTTCATTTTTTGTAGCCTCAGCAGGTAGTTTTTGTGTGACATTGGCTGAATCATCAGTTGGTTCTGTAACAGCTATATCATCCTGCGCATCCAAATTTTGCATATCAGTAGATGGTTATTATGTGCCAACTGCTGACTGCGTAGCTGATTCCTGATTATCTATATTTTTTTCATCAGCAGGTGATTCTTGTGTAACACTTGCCGAGTCAGTAGCTGGTTCTTGTGGGGCAGCTACATCTTGATCATCAATTTTATGGACATCAACAGGTGGTTCTTGTGTGGCAACTACTGAGTTAGTAGCTAGAGTAGCTACGTCCTGGTCATCTGTTTTATGAACATCAGCATGTGGTTCTTGTGTGGCAACTTCTGAGTCAGTAGATGGTTCTTGTGGGGCAGCTACATCTAGGTCGTCTGTTTTTTGTTCATCAGCAGGTGGTTCTTGTGTAGCACCTGTTGAGTCAGTAGCTAGTTCTTGTGGGACAACTACATGTTGTATATCATCTTGGGTATCCACTTTTCATGGATCAACAGCTGGTTCTTGTGGAGCAGCCGCTGAATCAGTAGTTGGTTCTTGTGTGACAGCTATGTTCTTTGAAAGGAATGATGTCACAAAATACTATGCTTTTTGCATTTCAGTACCCGAGGGTGAGGTAGGTAAAGATTCAGGGCCTTGGGACTGTGGTGGGGTATGGGGTTTTAGGATAATAGGTGGGGAATTTAGGGTAGTGGTTTTAGTTACTGCTTCAGAAGACGTCCTCGTTCATCTTCGAGGTAAAAAGGTAGGAAGAACAGTGGTTTTTCTTTTATGAGTAGCTTTCTTTGGGGTAGGAGGGTCATCAGAAGTGATAGCTTCTTTAAATGAGGTCCTTGTTCATCTTTTTGGTAGGGGCGTAGCCTTTTCTTGCCTTTTCCTTTTAGCTTAGCAATGGGGATGTTGTCATCTGAATCATCACTAGGGATATGGACAGTGGGAGTGGATGATTCAGCTAAATTATGGGGTGTGGTTGATGCAATGGAGGGGTCAATTGGATTAACTGCTACAGGTGTTGGGGAATCAAAGACTCTCCCTGGTTGTTGTGCAGAAGGATTTTCAATTTGCTGAGGGATTCCAAGGGTCTGTTGAGGATTTTTGACATTTAATTGGGGAGTTTCGGCTGCTGTTTGAGAAATTTCAGTAGTTTCTTGAGGATTTTCGGCTGTTGCTTGAGGAACTTTAGCAGTTTCTTGAGGATTTTTGGCTACTTCTTGAGGAATTTCAGCATCTTCATGGGGTTTCAGGGGTGGGTTGTTAAGGAGATGGGGATTCTATTGAGCAAATCCCCTCTGAATTAGAAGCTGAACAAGATGATGGTGAGTGAGGGAAAGAAGTGGGTACTTTGCATTCATAGAATAATGTGACATATTCTTCAGACACCCAAGCAGATAGTATGGCATATTTAGTAGACGACCATGTCTTAAATGATTTAACAACACAAAATCATGCTGATAAACTACCTGGTAATGTCCTCCGCAAGTGAGATAGTGCTTGATAAACTCAGCAACCGTCGGCCATGGAAGTGGTGATGAATGAAGTGCAACACCCCTGCCTTTAGGCTCGACCCACTCTCCTGGTAGAAGGAAGTCCTATTGTGCGTTCAAAATGATGTTTTTACGATTGAACCATCGAATGTCATTAGCTATTAAACCTGAAACCTATGCTATATCATCCTCTATTACTAGAATTCGGACTCCTTGAACAATAGAGTAACCTTCTCGTAAATTGCATGCAAATTCAAGGACTTGCTGAGAATCAAATCCTTGGAGCCTTCGAAAATAATCTACCCAGCTTGCCTTATGAAAAATCTGATATACTTCTGGGTGCAATTCCAATAGAGCTGTTGAGCTGGGTTCATTTCGAATAGTGTTGCCTCCCATAGTTACTTGCTTCAGTAAAATGCACAGTACAGAGCCGAGTTACCGCACCCAAAATAGAGTAATTTTGGAAATGAGGTCGTGACATAATAAGACAAAGATGGCGTGACGAGACATGATCATGGTAAAAAATGACGGTGATTGGCGTATCGTGAAATGATTGCAAAATTTTGGTATCCCCCCCCCCCCCCCCAACTGCGGCTAAAATGATAAGCATGAATGTATGGCGATTGCGGTAATCATATCACAATCTTCTCATTAACTATAGTTTAATATTTACACATAAAAACACATACCTCATGTTTACCTTCGATTGATATTCTTAGAATATAATGTCGTCACTAATAGATCACTAATGGTTATGAAAAAGGGTTTTGTAATATGAGGGTATTTATATGAAAGGCTTTTATAAACATAGGAGGAGGTAGTGAAAGCAAAGTTATAAGGATCAATAGATGATTCTCACAATGGGGAGTAATATGTATTCATTCTTTTGAGAGGAATTAATGTTTCAATTATGGGAAAAATGGGAAAAATTGGTGTTTTAGGGAGAGATGGAAAAATTCGGTGTTTCAGAAATGGGAAAAATTGGTGTTTCAGCAACAGGAAAAAAAAAGGGGAAAATTTGGTGTTTCATCAACGGGAAAAAGGGGAAAATTTGGTGTAAAGAAAAATAGGAAAGTGTTGCTGAGAGGTAATGTGGGGGAATGAGCTATGAATTGAGGTGAGATGAGAATGTCCAAAAATGAAACTTGATCCTGCTTGCAATACAATTGTTCTTTTCAACCAGCCTCCCAATCTGAGACCTGCAAAATAATAAATTGTAACATGGAAACCCTTGAAAGGGATTATTAGTTAAGAAATATAATCTAATAAAGAAACATATAATGCAGAGATTAAATGCAATGAGGGGCAGTAGGCTCCCCCAAAAAGATATAATGTGAATATGCCATGCAAGTGGCCTTAAAATCCTCTTTAGAAATAGGTTGCTGGTACGGACGGAGTCGATACCCATTCACTAAAAATGGTGTTCTAGAATCATCAATTGTTAGGAGCCTTACTGTTCCATTGGGAAAAACAGTATCTATCGCGTAAGGTCCCAGCCACCTTGTTCGCAATTTTCCTTGAAATTTTTCAAACCGGGAATCATACAATAGAGCCCAATTACATTTTTGGAACTGCTTATGCTTAATAGTTTTATCATGCCACCTGGTTCTTTGTTGTTGAATCATATTTGTTTGATGGATGGCATCCAACCTCTTTTCATCCAATTCCTGAAGCTGTTGCAACCTAGTTGTTTGTGCATCAGTCAAATCAAGGTTAACAGCTAAAGCAGTTCTTAAGGTTTTGATTTCAAATTCCACAGGAAAAGCAATACTTTTACCATAAACCAATTCATAGGGTGAAAAACCTGTAGTGTTCCTCCAGGTAGTTCTGTAAACCCATAATGCCTCAAGCAGCCTTTGGGACCAATCCTTCCTATTCTCCTTCATTGTTTTTGTTAAAATGGCCTCTATGACTTTATTTGTAATTTCCACCTGACCATTAGCTTAGGGGTGGTAAGGTGTAGTCATTTTATGATTGATATGATATTTTTGAAGCATAGCCTTAAAACTATGAGAATTGAAAGGAGGTCCTCCATCTGTGACTAGTTCTCTAGGCACTCCAAACCTAACAAAAATTTCTTCAAATAGAAAGGTTAAAATAGATTCCTCATTAGCTCTAGTAAGTGCCTTCGCTTCCACCCATTTGGTCATATAATCTGTACAAACCAATATATAAACTCTTCGACTGGATGGAGGATTGATGGGTCCTATAAAGTTTAGAGCCCATCTTTCAAAAAAGTTCAAGTATTGCCTAGGGGTTCAGTGGCATTTCATCTCTGTGATTAGGTTGACCCATTCTCTGACAGCTATCACAGGCCCTGACATATTTCTTTGCATCCTTAAAAAGTGAGGGCCAATAATAACCCATCCTAAGAATCTTATTTGTTTTTCTCTTATCATCAAAATTCCCTCCACAAGGCCCATCATGACAAGCCTTCAGTATATCATAAACCTCATCTTCTCTAATGCATCTTCAAATTTCCTGATCAAGTCCTGTATGAAAAAGACACCCACTTATCTAGCTATACCGAGCACTTTGTTTAATGATCTTTCTTTTCTCCCAGTGTGATAGGTGTGATGGTAACTTCCCTGCAACCAAATGATTGGCAATGTCTGCATACCAATGTGAGTGAGCAGATACTGCAAACAAGTATTCATCAGGAAAGGAATCATCTACTGGAGTATTATCATCAGTTTTTATCTGAGAAAGGAAATCATCAACTACATTTTATTTACCTGGTCGATCTACAATTGTATTATCAACTTCTTGTAATAACAATAACCACCTGGTAACTCAAGCATTTGTGGCAGATTTTTTCATTAAATACTTAATAGCCGAGTGGTCAGTATGAACAAAAGTAGGATAACCAGTAATGTAATGTCAAAATTTATTAATAGCGTAAATGACTGCTAAAGATTCCTTTTCGGTAACTATGTAATTAAACTCAGCAAGGGTCATATTCTTACTAATGAAATAGGTAGCATAAGGAAGATTATTTTCTTCTTGTCCCAAGACAGCTCCAATTGCAGTATCTGAAGCATCAGAGGATATATGAAAGGGAAGTTCCCAATCAGGTCCCCTTAGAATAGGAGTTGTAGACAACTGATGCTTAAGTTCATCAAATGCTTTCTGACAAGCATCAGTCCACTTAAATTCATCATTCTTCATAAGTAACACAAACAAAGGAGAAGCTATTTTAGAAAAATATTTAATAAATCTTCTATAATATCCAGCATGTCCTAAAAAAATTCTTACATCCGTTTGTGTTTTGGGGATAGGAAGAGTCTAAATTACCTGTACTTTGGATGGATCTACTTGAATCCCTAGGAATGAAATGAAGTGTCCTAGTACAATTCCTTCGTTCATCATCATATGACATTTTTCAGTACTCAAGGAAAGATAAGCTTGTATACATCATTTAAGTACTTTCTCAAGGTTTTGTAATGCATCTTCAAAAGTCAGACCATAAGGAGTAAAATCATCCATAAATATCTCCATAGAGTCATTAAGCATATCAAAAAAGATTACTATCACTACTCTTTGAAATGTTGTTGGAGCATTACATAGTCCACAGGGGAGGACTCTATAGGCAAAAGTTCCCCAAGGACTAGTAAAATTGGTCTTGTCTTGGTCTTGGAGTGCAATTTTGATTTGGTTATACCCGTTGAAACCATATAAAAAGGAAAAGAATCTCTTTCCTGACAAATTGTCCAGCACCTGATCAATGAATGGCAAGGGGAAATGATCTTTTTGAGTGGCTTTGTTTAAAGCTCTATAATCTACACATACTCTCCATTTCCCATTTTTCTTAGGTACTATCACCAATGGAGAAACCCATTCACTGTCAGATATGGGGTATATAAACCCTGCATTAAGAAATTTTTGAAGTTCTTCCTTAACAATTTCCCTCAAATTGGGATTCATTCGCCGCTGGGGTTGACAGACTGGTCAGCACCCCTCCTTAATATAGATACAATGAGAACATAATTCAGGAGAGATCCCCTTCATGTCTGTGTAGTCCCGTGCAAATTCTTCCTTGTTTTCATGAAGTAACTTCGTTAGCTGTTGTGTTTCAACATCTGATAAATTGGGGTTTATGTTCAATCTTTTGTCAGGTTCGATTTCTACTGTTATGCTTTTAGAGGAGATAGCAGTTGATGTTTGAGGTAAATTTTCAGATTTAAGTTTTTCCTGAGTTTCAGGTTCCAAAATTGCAGTTAACTGATTATATGTTTCAGAAGTGACCGATGAAGGTTCATAAATAAAATTACTAATTACTTCATCTTCCGTGGTGTCTTTAAGAGTTAAGGCTTGTCCAATGGTCAAAATGGGTTGAGTGTCATTATCCTCATAGTCTAACCATACAGAATCATCATTGTTAATCATAGGTGTAGCATGAGGGTAAAGAGTAATCTTCTTGGTTTCACATCCATTAGAAATTTTCATTGATCCTGATCTACAGCTGATAAAGGCATCTGTTATAGCCAGCCAGGGTCTCCCCAAAATCAGAGGATGTCCCCCCAACTTTGTTTTAGGCTGTAATATGGCAAATTCAGCTGGGTAATTCCAGGATTCAACTGAAATGATCAGGTCTTCAATAACCCACTCTGGTTTGATTGTGGAATGGTCAGCTAATTCCAGGATGGTTGGTGTCTCTCTAATTACATTTTTTAGCTGTAACAATTGCGTAGTTTCAAGGGTCATAATATTTATAGCAACACCTAAGTCTACCAGAACTCGTGAAACAATAGTTTTTCCAACCTGTACCATGACCGTAGGATGGCCTGGATCACCATATTTTATAGGAGTTTTTCCCAACATTAAAGCAGCTAGATCACCCATCACATGAACTGTAAATGTGTCTTTAGCTTTCCTACCAGGTTTCTTGATGCAAATGTCTCTGACAGTTCTGGCATAAATCAGTACATCCCCGAGTGCTTGTAAAAGTGGAATTTTAACATAAAGATTCTGCAATTCCCCTAGAAGATTAAAATAAGGCGGCTTAGGTGTGTTAGTAAGAGCTAGACACTCAGGGAATGGTGGCTCTGTTGTTTCAGCAACTTTATTAGAGGGTGGTTTAACTGTTTTAGCACCCTTATTAGGTAAATTATTATTTTCTGTCTCTTCTTTGTCAGAGTCAAAAGAGGTAATATCATCAATAATCGGCTCAACTACTCTCTTGGATCCTAAATGAATATCATTACACTGCACAGGAGATGTAGGCAGTTCTAAATATCGATTACTTGCACAAATTTATTATTATTAGGGTTAGGGTTCGGTTGTATAGGGAGTTGGGGTCTCATTGTCTGATTATTTGGTGGAGCACCTAACGGGAGAGAGAGTTGTTGCTGAAACTAAGGAAATTGGTTTGGGAACGCAATTTGTTGAGATCTCCAGTTTGGGTTCCATTGATTAAAATAAGATTGTTGTGGAGGCCAAGGAGTCCACATTGCAGGGTCTACAAAGGGAGGGTTTGTTTGCTGCATGGGTGGGAAATTCATTTGATTAAAGGGGGGTATTGCATTTGGTTGAAGGGTGGGTAGTTTGCTTGATTAAAAGAAGAATAATTATTCCAACGATTAAATGGCATACTGGAGTTCGTACCTTGTCCTTGTGGTTGCCATTGCCTCCTTTGTGTCAGCAAATAAACTGCTTCAGCTTCCTCCTTAGTTGGTTGCAATGCTACTTTTATCACTGGTAAAGAAGGGCATTGTTGAGTTTCATGGTCCTTCTCCAAATTGGTACCTTGTCCAATGGTCATTCCCTTAGTGGATGTTTTTCTCTACATTTAGGACAGAAGACAGCCAAATCAGCTTCTGCCTCTGCCAGTTTTCTCTGAACCTGCAAGGTATCAATCTGTGAAGCAAAAGAGCTTAACATTTCAGTTTTAAATTCTTCAAGTAGATTACCTATTTCAGCTCTCGTTGCTCCCCCACTGGCTGATTTTTGGACTCTTGAATATGTATTGTCCCTTCTTTTTGATCTATTTGTAGCTCCTCTTGAACATCTCTTGCAGAGGTTGACAGTTTCATCATAAGATTCTTTAGATATATCCCCTTTACCAAGCATATTTAACATATCTAAACAGTCATCCCTTACCCCTTTCAATAATATTGTCTTAAGAATATCTTTACTTACATCGGGGTGATCGGATCTTTGCAGATTATACTGGAGTCTTTCCACAAAGTCCTCCAGGTTTTCATCCTCCTTCTGAATCATCTTGAATAGTTCCTCCCTTTTCTCTCTCATCCGGCAATAGTCTTGGTATTTGGCCAGAAACTTCTCCTTCATCTGATCCCATGTTGTGATCACATGACCTCCCAAGCTCATAAACCATCTCAGTGCATTTCCTTTTAATGTTGCTAGAAATAACTTCAATTTTTGAGCATTAGTAACATAATCATAACTTCTACACAATATATCAAACTCAAAAAGAAACTCATCAGGGTCTTCAAAGGATAAACCATGGAAGTTGGGTAAGGCTGAGAGTGGGATGTTCTTCATAGGATTTGCTCCTCTGGGAAGTTCCCCAATAGGGAATTCCAAGATGGAGAGAGAGTTTTTTCCTCTTCCTTCTCCTCCTCCATGTCCTCCACCAAAGATTCCTTCATTTTTTCCATCCATTGATTGTTCCCCTGTTGCACTTGCCCGGTCTTCAGCACTTTCTGTTGGACTCTCAATGTCCTGAACTGGTTCCTCAACTTCAATATCTTCTATTGGTTCTTCAATGTCCTCCACTAGTTCCTCAGTATGTTCTACTACCTCTTCAACCCTTTCAGGTCCCACTACTTCCTCTATTTCGTAGTCCGTTTGGAGAGAGTGTTGAGTCTGTGGCCTTCAAGAGCTTAGCCTCTGAGAAGTCTCAGCTTTTGAAATAATCTCATCAATAAAAGTTTTTCTTCCTCCTCTTCCTTTTCCCTTGCAACCGATAGGATTAGTTTTCTTGTGTCCTCTCATGCATCCTACATATCTAAAAGAAAATCATCAGTGCTTTTAAAATCTATGATTGCCTTCCCTGGCAATGGCGCCATAATGTTGGTCACTTTAATTGCTTATTAATTCAAACAACCAAGTGCTACATAAATTGTCAGCCCAGGGAAGTTTGTTTATTTCAAAGAAAACTGCGTATTATATGCACTCAATCTTAAAAGCAATGAAAGTTGTAGTAAAAACTAATCACACCTTGCTTAAGCAAACTGAAGCTCCACTTTGAGTTATAGCAAAAACAATCTATTGCAGACAGCTACCAAAGAAGGCTTAGTTTCATTAAAGAAGTAATCTAATGAAAAAGAATCAATCTGCAAAGGAAAGAACTAGCTATGTTGTAACAAAGAACAGGAACCTATTCCCAAAATGGGAATCTTCAACACCTGTTTCTGATCACCACACTGCCAACTCACTCTGTAAACTCCATTTCCAACCAACACTCATGAATTAACCATGGATAAACTAAATAGTGCAACAATCAATTGGAAAGAAAACAGAGTTTCAGCAATAACGTGAAAACAATATTCAGAAAACAGTATTGTTAACAAGGCATGGATAAAAGACACACTTAACACACTACAGAAATATAATGGGTGAATCTTGTGATGAAGGTGGGCCCTGTCCTTCTCACAAGATTCCCTAGGAGATGAGAACTAGAAATAAATGTTCAGAACAAGATTTTATTCATCTATCAATATGTCATGTTACAAGAAAAAAGGATTCCAGTTCTGTTCCTTCAACTAAGCCCTTCCCCGCAGTCTGTTCATCCCCTTCTAATGTAGATGTCTCCTCTTTTTAAAGAGGAGACATCTATTACAATAGATTACATTGTAAGTCCTATTTTAACCCTTTATACAAAAATAGGGAAGTCAGTTTTCCCATCAACAAAATGTTGTTACAATAATACTGTCTTTAGATCATGATCGTTACATCCAGTGTAGCAGCTCCTTCGGTGATCTTCTTCTGTTGTTGTCAAATCTAGACCACAAATCACAACTGTTCAGTCACGAGATTTGCACATCGTTCCTACTGTTTCAGCAACTGTAGAAGTAATCTTGCAATCTCCAGGCAGTTTCAGCAACATCGACTGCACATCGTTCTTTAACCATTCAGCAACTATCAATTCAATGATAAACAATGAAGATAGCGTAATTATATGTAAAATAATTAAACGTATAGTGATGAGAAGAAATATTGTGTACCTTTGGAATAATTGGGTTAAAACAGTAACAACGACTTTAAATATAAGTTGAAAAAGGATGACATCATAACAAAATGTATGGTCGAAAAGAGACAATATGAGGTCCTAACAGCATGTGGCTTGTGAAATGAACTCTTCCGTGATTTCAAATATTAAGGCGTTGACCCTAACTAAACCTTCCTTTAACGTTCTTGCAAACTCTATCACTACACCCATGTCGAATCTGTCAAATTTTTGGAGAAATGGCAAGAACCCAAATTATTGCAAAAGTGCAAGATTGTTCCTATATTCAACAGTTTGTTCAATCTCCTGTAGCGATAGTGGTTCAATCGTCATAGGTGCCATTTTGAACCTCTTCCATTTCACTCATCACACCCTCGAAGGAATTTCAGGGTAACTCCAACATTCATTGATGATTCTATGTCGGAGGTTCCTTGCCTTCTGTCTTTGTATACTTGCTTACCCAACTATGATGGAACAGTCCCTTCCACTTCAAGTGTAGATTCCTGTCATTTCATTATAGGTGAATCGTGATGATTGGATGCAATGGTGGTATAGGTGGCGGTGATGCAACAGCTAGAATGATCTGATCACAGGTAGGTTAATGATGGTCGACTAGTGCAGAATGATTGCAAAGAGGGTGAGTGAAGGTTATCGAATGGAGTACCCTTCCGTAGTTACCATCATAATTCAATCAGACTTATTTTCAGCATTTATTAAGAAAAATTAGATTTCAGCCCTACACATCTTCAACTTTAAAGATTTGTCCCTAGATTAGTAATTAATCAAACAAAGCATCAATTAAAACATGGAATGAGTTATCATATCAACACATGTACAAAAAAATACAGGCCCATAAATCTTTGATAAACCATTTCAGGACTGTGTAAATTGCTTCCACAGTCAATTGTATTTCTGTACTAGACCTGCTTACACTACTGTGCTTGCACTGTGTTGTGCTTGCACTACGCTGTGCTTGAACCATAGATTTTCACCAAATAGAAATTCTGATAGGACATACTTCTATAGCTATACTTTAAAATTTTTTCCTTATTATAGAAGAAAAATTTATTCACCATCCTTTGGTGCTTCTCGACATGCCTTCTAAATGACTCCATCAAATTCTGAAATCAACTTATGAGGGAATAAAGAAGTCTGAAAGGGGTAAAAAAAAAATGGGAAGGAATATTACAGCAAGGATTTCAGAACAATATCACCAAGGGGGATAAATGAAACAGGATGTGGAAAAAAATTCAAGGGAAAAGAGGGATTTTACGAATCGGGTAAGGGTAGTTTCTTGGAAGAAAGAGGAAGGTAATTCATTGGGGAATTTAGAAAAGAACTAGTGGGAAATTTTGAAATGGGAAATAGAAGAATATTTTTACATTGAAAAATGCCTGCACTAGTGCCGGAAAAATAACTGCAGTGGGAAGTAAGCATTTACTTGGATAAAAATGTCCATGCTAGTTACCCCAAACTTGGGTAGGTGCTCAGTTTCGTGAACCCGCTTCTTCTTGGTGGCAACCACCATATCTAAAAATCAAGTAACATTCCCTTTTTATGAAAAAATTGATCTTCTTGCTAGCATGCTAGTTTTCAAGTTGATCCTTCTACAATTATGTCAGTCAGCTAATATTCACAATTACAGGAAAAAAAATTATACTTTTTATTTTTTGTCATTTCTTTCTTTTTATTTTTCTTTGATTATTATTATTATTATTATTATTATTATTTTAAATAAGGATAAGAAGGAACCAATTCTTCAACAGGTCAATGATATCACCTACCAACTCCTTTTCAAATGGCTGTTGGACTTGTTGCATAAAATCTCCTTTAGTAAGGGGCTGAAAATATACCTTCAATCTATGTCCGTTTACCAGGAACACAGAATTTCATCCATCAATATTTTTGATTTCCACTGCTCCATTTTCAAACACTTTGACCACCTCATAGGGTCCCATCTGGCGTGTATGGAATTTTCCTTTAAAATGTTTGAATCTTGAATCGTAAAGGAGCACCCAATTACCTGGTTGGAATTACTTTTTCTGAAGACACTTGTCATGCCACTTCTAGCGATGTTGTTGAACCAAGATATTCTACTAAACAACTTTCCTCGGATTTCATCTAGCTCGTTCAACTGTAGAAGGCATCACTGCTGTTCCTCAGAGAGATCTAGCCCCAATTGGACTGCAGTCCTAAATTATAAATTCTATCGGCAAGAGGACTTGTTTCCCATACACCAACTCATATGGTGTGTCCCATGCTATTTCTCCAAGTGGTCCGATAGGCCCACAATTCTTCTGGTAATTTGTCAGCCCAATCCTTTATGTTCATATTTACCATCTTTGTGAGGATAGACTCAATCACCTTATTTGTGGATTCTACCTGGCCATTTGCTTGCGAGTGATATGGTGTGGATTTCCTGTGCCGGATTTTGTATTGCTCCATTACACCCTATACCAAATTAGAAATAAATTGTGATCCATTGTTAGAAACAATTTCTCTAGGTAAACCAAATATAGTAAAGATTGTAGTAAAAAGAAAATCAACAACAACTCTTTCAGTAGCAAAAGAAACAGCTTTAGCTTCTATCCATTTTGTAACAAAATCTGTACAAACCAAGATATGCTTTTTTATTTGATGATGAGGATTTATTGGTCCTACGAAATCAATAGCCCATTTTTCAAAAGGCTCAATCATAACTTGACAACATAAAGGCATCTCATTGGTTTGGTTAGGCTGGCCAATTTGCTAATAGCTATCACACCGCTTGACATATTGTTTGGCATCCTTGAACAAGGAAGGCCAAAAATAGCCAGCTTGTAACATTTTGTATGCAGTTCGCTTATCGGCGAAGTGACCTCCACATGGTTCATCGTGGGTAGATTTTAAGATATCAAACACCTCTTCCTCCCTTACATATCTACGAATAATGAGGTCTGCTCTAGTGTAAAAGAGGTCTCCTTGGATCCAGGAATATGCAGCACTTTTCTAAATGATATTCTGCTTTTCACGAGTGGATAAGTGAGGTGGTAATTTTCTAGTGACTAAATAGTTAGCTATGTAGCAAACCATGGAGATTTTGTTGACACCGAAAAAAGATGTTCATCAGGAAAATCATCATTAACAGGAAATGCTTCACCAGGATTATTTAATCTTGAAAGATAATCTGCTACTACATTCGATTTCCCTGGTCTATCAGCAATAGTAATATTAAATTCCTGTAAAAATGGCAACCACCTAGTTTCCCTACTGCTAGTTAATGGTTTATTCATCAAATATCTTATAGAGGAATGATCATTATGTACAAAAACTTCATATCCTATAATATAATCTCTGAATTTATTAATAGAAAAAATTACAGCTCAAAACTCTTTCTCAGTAATAGTCTAATTGAGTTCACTGGGTGACAAGTTTTTACTAATGAAATAAATCGCATAAGATTGTTTTTCTTCTTCCTATCCTAAAGTTGTGCCAGTAGTAGTATCTGAGGCATCAGAGGAAATATGGAATGGCAGGGACCAGTTTGGTCGTCTCAAAACTAGTGTCTGAACTAATTTTTCCTTCAATGTCTCAAAGGACTGTTAGCAAGCTGTAGACCAAGAAAACTCACTATCTTTAGTCAAAAGTCTGAAAAGTGGGGTATCTATCCTTGAGAAATTCTCAATGAATCTCCTATAGTAGCCCGCATGTACTAGAAATCCTCTCACTCCCCTTTGAGTTTTGGGTATAGGAAGACTCAAAATGACTTCTATCTTTGCAGGGTCAACCTGGATACCTTTTTCAGAAATAAGATGGCCAAGAACTACTCCTGCCTTGCACATTAATCTGCATTTCTTGTCACTTAAGGCGAGATGAGCTTCTTGGTAGTGAAGAAGCACTTTTTCTAGATTTTTGAGGTCTTCCTGAAATGAATCATCAAACATATAGAAATCATCCATATAGATTTCTACGCATTCAAGGTGAGAAAAAATAGCCAAAACTGCCCTTTGAATGGTAGTTGAGGCATTACATAGCCCAAAGGGAAGCAATCGGTAAGAAAATGTACCCCATGGACATGTAAAAGTGGTTTTGTCTTGATCCTCGGGTGCTATCTGTATCTGGTTATATCTGCTAAAGCCATCTAGAAAAGAAAAGTACTTCTTACCGGCAAGGGTATCGAGTACCCGATTAATGAAAGGAAGGGAGAAGTAATATTTGAGAGTGGCTTTATTTAATTCTCTATAATCAATGCAAATGCACCATCTCCCATCTTTCTTCGAGACTAACACTAATGGAAAAACCCACTGGCTATCAAAAATGGGATAGATAAAATCAGCATCTAAGGGTTTTTGCAGTTCTTCCTTTACAACATCTCTTAGAGCTAGGTTCATTCGCCTTTGGGGTTGTCGGATAGGTTGGGCTCCTTCATGAATATAGATATGGTGTGTACAAGTTTCAGGAGGGATGCCTTTCATATCTTCATGACCTCGTGCAAAGGCATCGAGATGGTTTCGCAAAAAAATCACAAGCTGCTCTCATTGAGAAGGGTCTAAGTCTGAACTGATATACAAGGATTTACCTAGACTAATCTCAACAAGGGTGGTGTCAGGCTCAAGAGTACACAAAGGTGTTGCTAGAGATGGTGATGATGGAGGTAGAGAGTCATATCCTTCCTAAAAATCTAGACTAAAAAATTGACTCAATGACTCAAATTTAGGCATGGTGTCTAAATTGTTTAGGAAGTCTTAAATCTCACCCTCTTGTGAGGACTCGGCATTTTGATGCATCAAGGAAATAGGTTGGGTCTACTCATTACTACTATAGTCTAACCATAAAGTGTCTCGGAGCTCCTGAATAGATCTATCAGGTGGGTATAAGGTGACTTTCTTTCTAGAATCTCCATGGGAAATATAAATATCACCAAAACAACATCCAATATAAGCATTAGTCGTAGCAAGACATGGTCATCCCAAGATCAAGGGATTCCCTCCCATAGGATTCGTTCGCTGGAGCACAATGAAATATGTGGGATATTCCCAAGAATCTAAGGAAATGACCACATCATCCAATACTCCTTCTAGCTTGATTTTAGATCTATCTGCCAGTTCAAGCACAGTGGGAGTAGGACGAATATGGACCAATCCAATTTGATCCATGGTTTGATTGGTCATAACATTAATGGTTACCCCTAGGTCTATAAGTACATTGGAGACAAGGACATCACCTATCTGAACAGAGACAATAGGGTTTTTGAGGTCGGTATATTTTTCCATGTTCATACATCCCATCATCAACTCTTCTGCTCTACCAACAAATTGAATGGTTTGGGGTTACAATCTTCTCCTTCCTAGCTTCTTGAGGTAGAGTTCCCTAATTATTTTTGTATAGATGGGGATCTCTTTGATAGCTTGGAGCTAACGGTACCTTTATGAAAAGGTTCCTAAGCTCAAAAGCCAGGCTAGACTCAGGAATGGAGCCTTTCTTCTCCACAACTAACCTCTATGGATAGGGAGGTCGGTTGGTGGAAGATGACGAGGACTCAGAATGCACAGGGATAGGTTGAACAGTGTCATCTTTCCCAAAATGGTCAGGATTTTCCTCCTCTCCTTTCTCATCAATAATCACCATGGGTTTCTTTTGATTTTCTGAGGTTGCTACTTTGCCTTATCTCAATTGAAGATCATTGAATCCAACTGGCATGGTCTGAAACCTAGATGAAGAAAGTGGGGTCATAGAATGGATCATTTGTACTGATTTATTATTGGGCTTGGGTAAAGGTTGAGCAGGCAGCTGAGAAGGTTGAAATGGTGGAGGTAAAGGGAATGGTGGCATCCTGTTTTTATTTTGAATTCCTTTACCAAATCTATATTGGTTCCTTGAGAATTTCTTGCACAAGTCACAGATCTGATCAAAAGGTTTTTGATCAATATCCCCTTGTCCTAACAGATTTATATTATTTCTATAATCTTCAGTAATCCCATGTAAGAACAAGTTTCTAATAGTTCTTAGATCAAATTTGTTCTTTGACCTTTGGAGGATGTACATGAATCTCTCCAAATAGTCCTCTAGCATTTCATCATCATTTTGCACAATAGTAAGGATTTCATCTTGGATATCTCTGGTTTTAAAATATTACTGATATTTTGATAAAAACACTTTCTTCATCTGCTCCCAAGAATTTATAGTGCTTCCCCCTAGTCCCATGAACCAGCGGAGTGCTGCATCATTGAGAGTTGCAAGAAACAACTTTAACTTCCTAGATGCGTGCCACCTGCTTCAGTTCATCAGCAATTAGACTCAGAGTCAAAGATCGAGATCCGTACTCATGGAAGATAGCTCTTGGAAATCTCGGAATGTGGTGGTGCAGGAATCTTCCTCCACTAGTCAACTCATACATTATTAACACTACGTTCCAAATTACTTCTAGGAAATCAATATGAATTGCAAGAAGTATGTAAGTAACATGAAATCTACATAAAAATATTAATAAAGTGTTGTAACAAATCTTAATATAAATTGTGAGCATGTGCAGGAAAAGGGTAACCATATTGTACTAGTGTAGGAAAGAAGGGTCTTCTATTAAGGTAAAACATAGGTTGATATTGATGGAAATGAGGTAAAAAAATAGGGAAATTTAGGATACCAACAATTATTACTTTAGGAAATAAATTGTATAGGATAGTAGAGGTAGCACTGCATACCACCCTCTCTTTGATCATTATGAAGCAATGCAGTAAGATCATTTCCCAGGCCAAGAAATTCGTTCTCCTTATGATTCTCCCTCAGGGAAAGAAGACGATTATGGCCATAGCCTCCAAACAAAGTTCCTCTATGTCGAAACAACAGATGGACAAGGTCATAGAGGAGTATAGGAACATTTTCACCTCACTCATAGGGGTACCTCCACACTATCAGATCAATCACTCCATCGATTTGACCCCAGGTGCAATGCTACCCAATGGATCAATATCGACACATTTTTCTAGAGAATGATGAAATCAAGAGGCAGATTTAGGAGCTATTGTAGAAAGGGAACATCAAGCCAATTTCATCACCATGTGGTAGCACAATCATGTTGGTACAAAATAAGGATGATACTTGGAGACTCTGCATTCACTATCAAGCATTAAACAAGATCACTATCTAGAATAGGTATCTAATCCCACAGATTGATGACCTACTGGACCAGCTCAAGTGGGAAAACTATTTTAGAAAGATTGACTTGAAGTCTGGTTATCGCGAGGGACCAATCAAACCCTCCGATGTGTGGAACACTACCTTCAAGTCCAAGGAGGGCATTTTTGAATGGTTGGTCAAGCCTTTCGGGTTGACGAATGCCCCCGCAACCTTCATGAGGCTGATGGATGTCATCTTGCAACCATTCACCAACTCATTCACGGTGGTACATTTGGATGACATCTTGATCTTTAGCCATAGTTGGGAAGAGCACCTCCACCATATTTGACAGATCCTCCAAACCCTGTGATAACACAAGTTGTGTGCCTATTTTAAGAAATGCATTTTTTGTATGACCCAGGTTCAATATCTGGGGTACATCATTGATGAGTGGGGTGTACATGTGGACCCAGCTAAGATACAAGTCATTCAATATTGGCTAGCCCCAACCACTCTAACATAGCTCTGCATCTTTTTGGGTCTTGCCAATTTCTACCATAAGTTCATGTTGGGGTTCTCTCATATCACTTTTCCTTTAATTCAAGTCACAAAGGGAGGAGCGAAAGAAAATTTATTTTGGTCTAAATCCAAACAGCAGGCATTTTCTGAGTTGAAGCATCACTTCTTTTCTACACCAGTGCTCACATTACCAGGCCTACAACAACCATTTGATATTGAGACAGATGCCTCTGACTGTATTATTGGTGCAATTCTTACTCAGCAGGGGCATCCAGTAGCATATCACAGTGACAAACTTTCAAACACAATCGTAAAAGTATCCCACCTATGATAAGGAGATGTATTCCAATGTGTGGTACTATTGACAATGGAACAATTACATTCTAGGGAATGAAATTATCATCCACATAGATCACCGACCCCTGTAGTTGATACAGATACAAGGGAAGTTGTAGAATGATCGCCATCAAAAATGGTCCACATACCTGCAACAATTCCATTTGAACATTAAGTACAGGAAGGGAAAGACCAATAATGTTTCATACTGCCTTAGCCAACAACGGTCATGGCATTGACCACTGTGCTCGACTCATATTGGCATGATACTTCGAGGTGGCTGGATCTTTACAAGAACGATCTAGAATTCGTTAAAATATACCAGACGCTTCTGGAAGGCAAGCAAGTTTCAAGTTTTCACCTCTAGGATGCACTATTGTGCCACTTGGGACACCTCTATGTTCCTTCAAGTGAGGTGCCAAGGTGATTTGGGAGGCGCACTATAGTCAAGTCATTGGACATTTCAAAGTAGAGAAAATAATGCCAGTCCTACATAAGTATTTTTTTGGCCAAACCTTCAATAGGATCTTCACAAGTACATCAAATCCTGAATTGCTTGTGCCATTCCAAAAACCATCAAGAAGCAATGCCTATACACTCATCTTCCTACTCCTATTTGACCTTGCGAATCCATATCCATGGATTACATTTCTGGCCTTCCTTCTACTAAGCATGGAAGCGATTGCATTTTCGTGGTCATTGATAAATTCTCTAATATGGCCATTATGGAAACCTATAACAAGAGTATCACAGAAAAATACATAACTAAGCTCTTCTTTGAATGACTGTGGGTACACTTTGTGATCCCACAGTCCATTAACTAAGATCAGGACAACAGGCTCCTAAGCACATTTTGGTCAAGTCTCAGGTCGATGTTGGATACCAATCTCACTAAGTCTAAACATTTGTACCCCTAAACGAATGGCCAAACAAAGGTTGTCAACAAGATGATCGTACACATTTTGTGTATGTACAACTCAAAGCATCCACACACATGGGATGAAAGACACCATATGTCCAGCACAGCTACAACAAAGCTCTCCATAGCTCAACTGGCCACAACCTAGTTTAGGTGCAGTTGGGATTCTAGTCACTATGTCCCATTGATGTGGCACACCATTTGTAGCTACTCAGGTAGTTTAAACTCATGTCCAGTCTGAAGCTAACAGGGCTAACATCTACATTGAGCGTATTCAACACATCTGCTAGCAGGTCCATGACATATTGGGCAGAGGTAATGCTAAGTACAAGCAGTGTCATGATCAACATCAGTTGTTGTTACGAAATATTTTATCACACCTCCTGTTCACTTCCTGTTCCATATCCCGAAGTGACAAAATGTTGAAACTATGAAGCATATCCATCATGACACATAGACAAAAATATCCTTGAAAAACCAAAGGAAAAATTCCCTGAATCAATTCTGAAGAAGGTTAGCTAAAACCCTAAATTTTAGGGCCAACGCGCTTTGCTCCACTATATGCCCATGCTGATGGTAGGTTTCATTGCTTTTCCATAGCACTTCCAGCATGGTTTTTGATATTGAAACTGGCGTTGAACCTCTTCTGGCATGTTTTTCGAAAATGGGGGAGAATCTTCGTACGCTAGAAAACTCGAGAACAACAAGCTGGATATTGGTTGTTATAGAAATGGTCGAGCTCTCCCATTTGGAGCTCTTGATCTTATCATTATGGGACTTTGTTATAGAAATTTTTGGGCACTGCAACCCCAATCATAAATGTCCATAAACCAAGGGCTCCTAAGTCCCTAAAAGTGTTGTTCCAACCCCTAAAAGAACAAGGTCAATTGATTACAGTATCTCCCAGAAGTTCTCCATGAAAAGCTACTCAGAACTGGTCAAAACTGGACCATCTCACCTGCTCCATGGTCAAAGTGCACTACATCCCACCTAAATGCACATGGGAGATGCGATGCATACTGAAAAGCCCTTCTATGGGGTGTGATGGGCGAGAGTGGACAAATGGCAGGGTCAATCTGTGAGGTGGAGGATCATGGAATCTTCCAGAAACTTCTCCTGTAACACTTGCCTCTCTGCATTCGCCCAGGGATGAGTAAGAGATCATCAATCTCCAAGTGGAATCAAGAACTATCAAAGAGAGGACACTAATCAAATCTCAGAATCTGACTCACCCCCCTTGCAAACATCTATATATGGATCTCTCATCCCAGAGATCCAGAGGCTAGAATTTTGTATCTTGTAAGGAAGTGTTGCTGGTTTCTTGGTGTAACATCATAGTGTTGGGTGATCTAAGCTTTTCATGAGGTGAAGAAGGGCTTTCTTGCTGAGAGGATGACGCTGGGTCAGAACAATTGGTTGTAATCCTCTTTTCTATTCTTGATTATTAATAAAGCTATTTGAGTTTTCCTCCACATTCTTGTATGATTGATGATATATGCATTTGTCCGGTCAATATATATCTGGTCCTATATTGTTTATGATAGTAGATCTCTATTCTTCGATAGTGTTATGCTGCTTTGATTCTACAGGTACTCTTTGAAGCAGGGTAAACGAGGAAGCAAGTGGAAAAAATCTATCAGAAGGGAGAGGAATCAAGCAAGGAACCAAGCGCAAGACAGAGGTTGGTATCCTTCTTTCCCCTCTTATCTACCTCTCATAAAGGAAAACGAAAGTGGTTTTTGTTTGTTTGTTTCTAAGGTAGCTACCAGCCTTAGTGGGACTAGCAGCTCTGCATAGACACTAGATTTCCCAATAACAAAATGGTGACTCCACTAGGGAGCAAATAGATTGTTTGTGTGTCTATATTTGTTTGCTTTATAGACTTACAGACGGGGCCTGAAGTCAAGCGAGCTAGCCTTCGAACTGCATTTGCTATGCAAGTGCAAAGTAGATCAACGCTGCTTCATTCTATCTACGGGTTTTGTTTATGAACTGAACAATCAATTTAAAAGCTCTCTAATTGCCCTTGTGGTGGCTCTAGTAACCTCCTTAGATCTACCCCTATGATTTATTTACTGATTACCACTTGCTCAGCCAAAATCCCTGAACTGTGCTGCAAAATGTGATCAAGAACTGGATCAAAAGTCTCGCACTATACCATCGCACCCTCCCTTCAAGGATATCAGTATGCATCGCACTTCCCATGTACTGTAGGTGGGATGCATACTGGAATCCCTGTGTAACAGGTGCGCTGATCAGAAAGGGCTAATTTTGCCTTCAGACTTTGGTTTTTTCACTCTTTTCAGCTCTATTCAGGAGTTTTTCTGTCTGTAGTCAGTATACCTCTATTGGAAACCCCCTTCCTTTCCATTATTTCGCCTCTATTGTGCAAAGAACTATAAATTTTTTTACATCCATTTTCAGTTCTCTTTTACAAAGAAGTAGCGTAATTGAACTGTCGTTTCTTGATTTGGAAGTGTCGCAAGTGTCGTTTTCAGTCATAGAAGAGAATATGATTGTTCTTGATAGTCGATTACACTGTTACTCTTGTATTTGATTTGAATGAATAGTTTTTCAAGTGTCGAAAGCAAGTTTTCAATTCCAAATAACAAAGTGTCCTCATTGTCTTCATTTTGTCTTGAAAAGAAACTTGTTAGTAATGTCGCTTTGAAAATAACTCAGATTTGCGCTTAGCTTTATTTTTATCATTCACACATTAAGAAGGTAGAAAACAAATACATGCATGTTCATTTGCATTTACACTGTTTGTTGGTTTGATTTAGGACAATGCATATAGTGTGTGCTCTCTACTCTATGTTGAAAGAATATCATCTCTCTTTCCTTAGTAGCTAGGATTTTCATTGCAAAAATAAGATTAAACGATTGTTTATCATCTTAGATTGCATTTTAGGAAATTGTATATCTACATCACGTGGTGAACCTAAAAGGAAAATTTCTTAATCAAGATCAACTGTAAAATAAATTTAATGAATCTAAAAATGCTTTGGAACCTAACACACAATATTTAGAAGTCTAGGCTAGAGATGTATTTCGGTGTCATAAAGCCTGGTAACTGTTGTTTTCATTGCTGGTTGGGTGATTCCTCCAATTTGAGATGATAAGTGCCAGTACGGACTTGTGCTCCCACGTACCATCGAGTATATATTGGGAGACCACAATAGGCTTTATCCTTTATCCATAGGAAGCCGTGTCTACTGCACTATCGAGCGCAATGCACTGAACACAACATTTAGGAAGATTGACTGCTGTACCATAAAACGTATTCTGCAGTTTTGCGATTGGTTTGGTAATCCCTCTGTCTAGATTTCCATAGTAGTCTCTTTCATTCCTTTTCAGACTCCTTAAAGGAAAAGATCCATCTCAGCACTTGTGACTTCAAGCTCATTAAAAATCGAAGGCAACTAGAGTCATCTTTTGTTTTTTCTCGACTCTTAAAAATTGAAAAAACAAGTTGTGTCAAAGCGTCTAAAATTTATTTTAATCGGAATAAACATCACCTTTCCTACGTTGGTCTTAGGTTGAGAAAAATGGATTCCACCAACCAAGGATTTCCCCTTGGAGGAAATCCTAGTCCTTTCTCCTCTTGGGGAGATGTTGGTGCACCCCATATGGCCACATTGTCGCTTCCTGGATTGACAATCGGCTTGCCCGTATGGCTCTTCTCGACCTCTATCGTTCAGAACACCGTGATTCCTGAACAATCAAACCAGTAACTAAACGATACCAGAGCTACCCCATAACCTTCTACTTCGTCCAATTCTCCCTCTCCTCCTTCCTGTTCGCTTGATGAACCTGGTAAAGCCAAAAATCAAGTAACCGAGAAGAAGAAGGAGAAGAAGAAGAAAGAGAAGAAGAAGAAGGAGCCAAAGGCGAGAAGGGGTAATCAAGCATCGTCTAGCGAAAATCCACACACTGCACCGTCCAGGCATAAATCGCCATGTGTAATTTTCAAAGGAGACCACTATCATCGAGATTGTCCTTGCATCCCTTGGATCTTAAGGGACTGGTCTCCTCGTTTTCACAATCCGATGTCATCAACCTCTGACGATCATGTTGAAGATACACCTTCAACTAGTGAAAGTGAAGTCCCTAGACAAAAAGGAAAATGTAAATTTCCTTGTAAACTATGTGAAGGCAATCACGCCATCCACCGTTGTCCCTTCTTAGATGAGGCTAAAAGAGTTTTGGACGACCACCTGGTTTCACCGTTACAGCTTCCTCCTGGATATAAGAAACTCTTGCCGAGTCCGTCACTAGTTAAAAATCTGGCTGACACGCCATTATGGTCAGCTGAAGCGTCTATCATTGAAGACGAACCCTCTGAATCCACACCAGACGAAAGTCAAAAGGTTGAGGTGGCAGTTGACCTGGTCTTCGTAAGCACAGACTCCGACGAACATGGGGGCAGTCTACCCGTTCCTTTACCGCAGGAAGGAAGTTTGTCAGAGTCGTATCCGGACGTCTATTCGGTCCCACCTCCAAGTAACCTAGTTGTTTCCTTCGATTGGAACCTGCTAGGCAGACCCCGTTTACCAGCTAGTGTACCATTTCGAATCATTGCTCAAATATATAGAATGGTCATGGCCAGTACCATCATAGATGAAGGGGCTTCTGTGAGTATCCTTTCCTCAACTGCTTGGAAAGCACTTGGTTCACCATCGCTTTTGCCTGAAATGAGAAATCTAACAAGCTTTGACAAAGGAACCAGTCGACCATTAGGGATCCTTCCCGATGTGCTGATAACATTGAGAAGGAAAACCATTCACATGAACATAATGGCAATCCAAGGACCCGTAGATTATAATCTACTCCTTGGATGCAACTATATTTATTGCATGGGAGCCATTGTCTCCACACTCTTTAGAGTAATGTGTTTTCCGCATGAAGGAAGAGTGGTCAAGCTCATAGACCAGCTTTCATTCCCCGGTTCACACATAGAAAATAGTCAAATACCATCCTTGAATGGTATTTTCACACAAGGAATGTATCATCAATCCCCAGTCCGTCCACCTGATGAGCGCGAGTGATTCGGAGGACATGAATGAAACCCAGGGGGCATGCACCCTGGCCTGTTTTGACAGGAAAACCTTGGGTATAGGGTAGGTTTCCGTGAAGGATATATGACTGGTTTATGAGATTAGACTGTAGTAAGATTCCTTCGTCAAATTTATGTGAGTGGAGCCAGTTGCACCACTCGCCTTTGTTTATTTCGGTAGACGTCACCGAGGAAGTGTTTTGTCTGAAGTATGGATAGAACAGTCTTTGGTAACCCAGAAATTTTTCGCTATACCCGGTGGCATGCAAACCTTTTGGCGTGCAAGCGAAGAGTGACCATTTATTTTTTTAAAATTTTAGGTCCTCTAACCCTTTAAACTCATAGGATTGGTCATTTCCTAACTTGCATAAAGAAAGGATGCGGGGTAAAGCTTTGAAAAATGCCATTTTAGATGAGACATCCTTATTATACGAATGGATCGAACAGTTTTAAGCGCGGAATTCAAGCTCGTTAAAAAATAAACATAAGCAATGAGCAAACGTTCCCCCAGAGTTTAAGCTCATTAAAAAATGAACCAATTTCTGGTAAATAGCCATCGTGAATGCATTATCATCAGCCTTTTAAGCCTTGGTCGTGTTCTCATCATCACCTTCATTTTATATTGGCCGATCATTCACCTCCATTCGATTGTTTACCCTTTTTGCGGAATAGCTGCGAAGAGTGACCCTGTTAGCCATCCTTGTGACACTGTCATGATTGGAAAATTCCAAACCGTACCTGGAATTAGCTACTACCCAAATTTATCACTGGTTCCTCGAAAAACGAGTCTCCTTTAAGCTCTTTTCATCTGACTCGTAAAATATGAAACAATTACTGAGCAATTGGCCTCTCCAGCTCGTTAAAGTGACCGAAAGTGCTATCCCTCCTTTAGATTTTAATCTTTTTGGACCTGAGGGATTATTACACAAAAAGATCGAGCGCTTGTTTTGTTCGGCTCGTTAAAATTACCGAAAATTCATCCCTTCTGTATTATTTTATACTTTTTCGGACTTAAGGGATTATATGACGAAAAAGGATTGTCGGAGTTTTCTTTATGTCCCTTTTTAGACTCTCTAAAATTGAAAAGGACCGAGTTATCTTTGTCGTTAAACTCATTAAAACCGAATAGCGACAAACTTCTCCATACAGACAAGAATGAGTTTCACTATCACTAGGCTCGTTAAAACATAGCGATGGGTTTGCCCGAACGGAAAATTATAGAACAAGCATATGTTATCCTCCTCAAGCTTGAC
Organism: Pinus tabuliformis; assembly: GCA_031772625.1. NCBI lineage: Eukaryota > Viridiplantae > Streptophyta > Pinopsida > Pinales > Pinaceae > Pinus > Pinus tabuliformis. The sequence continues at coordinate 776,903,121 of CM062820.1, read as the reverse complement.
AAAAATAAAGAGGTACTGGTTAGCAATGACTGGGGAAAAATTGGGAAGAAAACTTGAAGAAACTTTATTGGTAGCAAGTCGCTCTTGAACATGACACTTTCACTCTGCATCCGAGTTGGGTTGGGTTGTTCCGTTCACCGGTCATATCACCATTGGTCCATCACACCATCCATATTTGGGGTTAACACTACCAATCCATCATGTTAGTGTCGCCGATATGTTCAAGAGAAGTCACTCAGAGAATTCACCTGTGTCTCATCCACTGCAATACATTTATGCTCCATTCTTTCATGACTGCCACCCTGAACCTTATGTCATCAGATCATTTTCACCTCCATTAAAATCATTTGCTCTGTTCCATGTCATTGATGTGGGATTCACTAAGGCCCTCCTATGATGGATCGCTTCTTGTCGACATCAGCTCATTATCCAAGAAGTCGATCTAGGAATAACCCTTTCAGTACTTTGAAGCTTACATGCCTCAATGGCAAGTTTCTCACTTCCGGCAACAGGTTTACATCAATGGCCTTCAACCGAAAGATTTTGCGTGGTGTTCAATGCTAAGTCCCTTATTCACACCACATGAATTGTACTATAGTACCTTGAGGTTCATCATCATTATCAGTGATTTCTCTCGCGCCTGTTAACAGCTTACATCATTGGCTGGTAATCAGGTGATGTCTTTCCATGTTTGACTCCAGAACATCTCTCACACGGATCGACTTGTACTTTGGGTGAAGATGGAACGAGATTGAAGACCCCGGATCTAGTTTAATCCATCCAAGCTGCGATATATATTCAGGAAAATAAAGACATCAAATGTACGTCATTACTGCACAGATAATCATCCAATCCAAGGGATGATGGCTCTACCAGAATCATCAGTCCGCACTCAGAAAATTGTCTGTCTTATGTACATGAAAATGAATTTATAAAGCTAAGCATGGGAATGCCTGCCTCAGCTAGATCATTAAAATATTATGAAGATAATGTATTGTATTGTATCTTATTACAGGTCACCTTCCAGCTTGAAAAAACTTCGGATCCTCATGATAAAGCATTTCACTTGACATCAAAAGATTAACGACCTCATGCTTTAGGGGGCAACTGTTATAGACATTTTTGGGAACTGCAACCCCAATCATAAATGTCCATAAACTAAGGGCTCCTAAGTCCCTAAAAGTTTTGTTCCAACCCCTAAAAGAACAAGGTCAACTGATTACAGCATCTCCTAGAAGTTCTCCGTGAAAAACTACTCAGAACTGGTCAAAACTGGACCATCTCACCTGCTCCATGGTCAAAGTGCGTTGCATCCCACCTAAATGCACATGGGAGGTGCGATGCATACTAAAAATCCCTTCTATGGGGTGCGATGGGCGAGAGTGGACAAATGGCAGGGTCAATCTGTGAGGTGGAGGATCATGGAATCTTCCAGAAACTTCTCCTATGACACTTGCCTCTCTGCATTCGCCCAGGGATGAGTAAGAGATCATCAATCTCCAAGTGGAATCAAGAACTATCAGAGAGAGGACAATAATCAAATCTCAGAAGTTGACTCACCCCCTTGCAAACATCTATATATGGATCCCTCATCCGAGAGATCCAGAGGCTGGAATATTGTATCTTGTAAGGAAGTGTTGTTGGTTTCTTGGTGTAACAACATAGTGTTGGGTGATCTAAGCTTTTCATGAGGTGAAGAAGGGCTTTCTTGCTGAGAGGATGATGTTGGGTCAGAACAATTGGTTGTAATCCTCTTTGCTATTCTTGATTATTAATAAATCTATTCGAGTTTTCCTCCACATTCTTGTATGATTGATGATATATGCATTTGTGTGGTCAATATATATCTGGTCCTATATTGTTTATGATAGTAGATATCTGTTCTTGGATAGTGTTATGCTGCTTTGATTCTACAGGTACTCTTTGAAGTAGGGTAAACGAGGAAGCAAGTGGCAAAGATCTATCAAAAGGGAGAGGAATCAAGCAAGGAACCAAGCGCAAGACAGAGGTTGGTCTCCTTCTTTCCCCTCTTATCTACCTCTCATAAAGGAAAACGAAAGTGGTTTTAGTTTGTTTGTTTCTAAGGTAGTTACTAGCCTTAGTGGGACTAGCAGCTCTGCATAAACGCTAGATTTCCCGATAACAGACTTCCCCTTGAGATGTAGACATTCCTCCCTCTTTTTTGGGTCCCTAACTCCCTCTCACTTCCTATAAATCAACTACCTTCCATCCCTAAATGGTTGGTCATTGATTGCCTGCATTCCTATACTAAGATCATGCCCCAATGCTACCCATTCTAAATTGGAAAAGGAGTGCATGAAGAGTCCTTGCTTGGACTTGGACATCCACCAAAAGGAGGTCTCCAACATCAAGGCATAGGTTGTATGCTTCCCTTTTTAGCTCATTTATATATACATTTGATGTTCACTTTCCATAATTGTGTAAATGTTTATGCTTTTAGCTTAATACTCCTTGATCTATTAAGTAGTTTATGTTTAATGTATGCCATATATGCTCTTGTATCTTTCGTTGCTCTTTGATCTTTCTTGCGGCTACTCAGACGTGAAGAACAAGTAAGGAGCGAACCTAGAAGGAAAGGATTCAAATTCATCTCCATTTGTTAAACATAAACTAGGAATGTGTATGTTAGTTAGTTTAGTTTGTTGCTAGACCCACTCATTGGGCTAGAGGGATTGTCTCCATTCATAGAAGGGATTTACCTTCACAACTAAATGGTGACTCTATTGGGGATAGAACCCAGAATCTCTTGTTTCGGAGGGTAAAAAGAAGGGTAAAGGAAAAGCCAAACCTGATACCCTAAAACAGGATCCCCTGAAATCATCTGCTGATGATGCATCTAAACATAAGCCCAAATATCCTTGCCTCATTTGTGAGGAAGATCACTATACCAAGGATTGTCCCCATCATGATGAAGTTATTCGCTTGTTGTCATGCGGAAAGAGTCAATTTTGCGGACAAAACCGACCTCCCTAGAAACTAAGGCTTTTCTAGTGACAAACAAAACAATCAAGCACTATCTTTCCCTAAATATGCATTTAAAATAAAAGCAACCAGGTGTTTAAGGCTTACCTTTAGTCCAACGCTGTTTGTAGCAGCCAAGCCTCTTCGATCCAGATGAGCTCCTATCCTTGAAGCATGCATACACAAACAAGCAAACGATTACATAGCACCTGAATAACTCATATGATAAAACATATTCATCATAAAGACCAAGGAGTTTATGAAACAAATTATATATAACAACTTGTTGAGAAAAATGAACTTAATTGTATTAATTGGAAACAAAAGAAACCTTACAACCAATGCCTTGGTGTTGTGTAGGTCCCTCCCAAGGTCCAACAAGAGTTCTCCTCTACTTTGATCAGCTTGCCCACTTCCAAATGAAGCTAAGAAAGGAATGTGATCTCTCCTCTCAAGCTCTATAAGGGAGTCCTAATTTCAGCAGCATCTACCCTTAGGAATGTTCAACTTTCAACCTCCCTTGCCTCTGGCCCAATGCCTGTATTTATAATGCTTTGGAGTAAGTTAAACAGGTCCACCATCAATGGGATAAGCCCCTCTTTCAAAGGGATAGCTCCCCTCTTCATGGGATAAGTTCCTCTTTTATTGGGATGCATGAACCATCTGGAGGTGCTCAATCCACGTCAAACCATCTTCTAGAATGCTCTAGAATCGACCGCAAGTAAGTTTTTTGAAGTAAAACTTGTGCCTTTTAACTTTTACAGGGGTACGCACCCACCCCTTTACAGACAGAGCATACAAGTACGCAAGTATTATGTACTTAAGGTGCGGGCCCGCAGGCAAGAGTAAGAGAAAGTGTGGAACCAGAGTTATATTGATTTTCTAAAGGCTTTCTCTCTTTTTTGGATTTTGACATGAGGAACAGAGGTATAAGACTTGCCAAGGAGGATAGTATGGTTATTGATGGAGCCATACTGACTGCAAATAGTCATGGTGACAAATTTTAGTGTAACAGATTGCCCCCTAAAGTGCGAGGTCTGTAGTAGATCAGGGTTTTATATCATCTAGGAAGGGTGAAGCACTTTATCATTTCTAGGATTATCTTGTGGAGAGCCCAGTCGGAACCTGCAAATATTCAACACAAAATACATATATGAGATCATATCATCGCTGAGGTAGGCATTCCATTCTCAGATCAAAAACTTAACTAACAAACTAACTACTGCTCTGATATAGGAATGATTTCGCAATACATCATAATCATAGACACATATAGACACAGTATGGACGCAGCCATCTGTTTATAATTAGTCTACTGTATAATGAATACAAAACTCCTCGCAGCCTGGATGGCGGAAACTAGATCCAGGGTCTTCATTTCTGCTTCCCGAAATAGTACGATTCTATGCATGCGAATAAATGAGTTGATGTCGAACATGGTAGAAACCACTTGATTACCAGTCAATGATGTAAATTGTTAACAAGTGTGAGAGAGACCACCAGTGATGTCAATGGCTCTCAAAGTACCCAGTACAATCCATGAGATGTGAATGAATGTGTTGATGTCGAACATGTCACAGAATCCCTTGATCGAATGTCATTGATGTAACCTGTCGTCAAAGGCAAGAAACCTGCCATTGGGGCATGCAGATCCCAAGGTACTGATGATTTCTAGATCATCTTTCTAGATAATGAACTGAAGTCGATAGAAAGCGATTCGTTGCAGGCAAGCCCACAACACGAAATCATAGATCAAGTTGAAGAAATGTAGTTGTAAGGATTGACTCAGGGATGGTCAATATGGATGACAGATATTTTGCAGATGAATGGTTCATTTGCAAGACTCCTCTTGAACACATAACGACACTACAGATGGTTTGGTGACAATTGTCCCAAAGTTAATACCCAGAAACCGGCTGAAGACTTTCAATGTGGTTTGATCAACTGTTAGGCAAAGGATTTCCCAACCCAGGTGAATGAAAAGTGTCGTGTTCAAGAGTGGTGATAAGGTTTTTCCGAAACAAAGTATAACAAATACGCTCATTTTCCTCTCTTTTCCCCCACCATTTCTGGCAAGTACCTCTTTATTTTTTACAATCTTGAGGAGGATAGCATTTTCTTGATTATAAGCTCATCCTTCAATGAGTCCAACTTAGTTTAGATTTGAACCTTAAGAAGGAGTGGTCCGTTCCTGTTTGTAATCAAACAGGTCCTTTACTGTGAAATTTTAACGAGTCCAGTATAGGAGAAACTCAGCGTTTTTCAATTTTAGAGAGTCTGAAAAAACTTAAGAAGACTCTAGGGTTGACCTTTTTTGTAAATTTGTGTCTCCCAAGCCCGAAAAAGTATAAAATAATACTTGAGAGAACTGCTTGATCTTTTACGACCAAGGAGTACTTTTCATTATTAGTGTCACTGATCCGAAAAAGTAAAAAAACGATCAACGACACGTCATTTTATAACCAATATCAAATTTGAAACGACAAAAATTCGGCAATCTTTTCATGTTTTTTACGGTCGGAAAAGAGCTGTAAGTGGACCGTCTTTTTAATTCCATTTTAATGAGTTTAAAAAGAAAAAACTCAGCAATCTTTTCATATTTTGAGAGTCTGAAAAGGGCTTAAAAGAAAACTCCAAGGTTTCACTTTTTCGTAAGTTTTAATGAGTTTGAAAAAATGATAAAAATGTACTCATGGTTTTCACTTTTTCGTAAGTTTTAATGAGTTCGAAAAAATGATAAAAATGTACTCATATGGCCGACTTTCAATTTAATTTACGAGAAGGAAAAGACGGAAAGAACTCGGTATTTTCATTTGTTTTACGAGAATGAAAGATAGAAAAATAATCTCGAGATTTTCATGAGTTTAACGAGTCTTGAAAATAACTGAAATTGACTCGAGATAGGTTTCATTTTTACAAAAGCTTGAAACAGAGAAAAACTATGCTTCAAAGTAATTTCATTTTTACACAAGCTTGAAATAGAGAGAAAACTGTGCTTGATGCCCCCTAAGCATAACTGCTAGAGCGCATGCCCCCCAGCTTCATTTCATTCAACTAAGTACAAGCTGGATGGAATGAAGGTTCATGTACGAGATTGTTTGAAAGACTCGACCTAAAACTGTAAGAAAATTATGCAAAACACTGAAATAACTAACCTAAATATGCAACTTAACATTTATGAGATCTAGTCAAACTCTCGAATCAAGTAGAGGAGGATTTGTTTCATTTTTTAACGAGCTTGACACAGGAAAAGAACTATGCTCGGATTCAGTTTCATGTTTACGCAAGCTTGAAACAAAAACTATGCTTGTTATAAGTTCGCATGCCCCTAGCACAATGACGCAAATCAAGGTACATGCCCCCCAAGCTTCATTGCATTCAAACAGGTGGATGAAATGAAGGTTTACTTTCGAAATCTTGGAAAGACTCGTGGGAGTTGTTTCATTTTTTAGTGAGGTTGACACAGGAAAAGAACTATCCTCAAAACCCTTGTTTCATTTTTTAAACGAGCTTGACACAAGATAAGGAACTATGCTCATGACTACTCTCTACAATCTACCTAACAAGGAACTACGCTCTAAAAATCCTTGATTCATTTTTTAACAAGCTTGACACAAGACAAGGAACTATGCTCTAAAAATCCTTGATTCATTTTTTAATGAGCTTGACACAAGACAAGGAACTATGCTCTAGTCTACTCTCTACAATCTACCTATATAACCTACCCTTGTTTTATTTTTTAAAGAGCTTGACACAAGACAAGGAACTATGCTCAAGACTCCTTGTTTCATTTTTTAACGAGCTTAACACAAGACAAGGAACTATGCTCCAGCAGTTCGCATGCCCCCAGCAAAGCGAGGTACATGCCCCCCAAGCTTCATTGCATTCAACCAGTGGATGGAATGAAGGTTTACTTTCAAGATTTAACTTGAAAAGGGAGTTGTTTCATTTTTTAAGGAGGTTGACACAACAAAAAAACTATCCTCATACCTGATTCATTGTTTAACGAGGTTGACTTAGTAACAGGAACTATCCTCGCACTCACTGATTCATTTTTTAACGAGGTCAACACAATAAAAGGAACTTTCCTCAAACTCACTGATTCATTTTTTAACGAGGTCGACACAGTAAAAGGAACTTTCCTCGAACCAACTGATTCATTTTTTAACGAGGTTGACACAGGAAAAAAATTGTCCTCATGATAGCCTGTTTCATTTTTTAACGAGGTTGAGACGGGAACAGACTATCCTCGTACCTGATTCATGGCTTCCAACTGGAAGAAAGACATATCAATGGACACACCTTGATCATGTCTTCTAGGAGGTCTTCATCAGAAGGAAGAATAGTTCTCTGGAAGGAACACATGTCAAGGGACTCAAAAGGGATAAGAACATCGGGTTCAAATAATCCCATAGAGTTTTCCATGTCAATTATCGGATCTAAATCAAAGGAAGATGAGCAAACAGTGGGAGGCTCACGTACAGAAGTAACTGAAAACATGGGACCAGTTGCCACATAATTAACCTGTGGCGGGGTAGATACCACCTTAGAATCAGGAACATTTAGGGGTGTCATATTATTGGTAGTTGAAACAAGACTAGGGAATGAAAGATGGTCTATAGTCACAATATTTCCATTGTGAGGGAAAGAAATCACGCGAAAGAGTGTTGATACGACAGCTTTCATTGCATAAACATAGTCTCGCCCAAGGAGTAAATTGAAATCCAAGGGACCTTGAACTACCATAAGATCAATACAGACAGTTTTACCTTCCAAGGTAATAGAAAACTTAGGAAGGATCCCTAAAGGTTCACTAATGGTTCTGTTAAAAGCTTTCAGATTTTGCGTAATAGGCACAAGCTGAGGGGAACCCAAAGCTTTCCAAGCAGTTGAGGATAAAATACTAACAGAAGCACCTTCATCTACTTGTGTGCGGCATATGTCCCTACCACCAACCTTGACAATGATTTGGAAAGGGATGGAGGAAGGAAGACGAGGTTCTGTCAGTTTATTCCAATCAAAGGAAAAGACCACAGTGCTTGGAGGGGGTTCTGTAGAAACAGGTGAAATGCCCCCGGCATAGAAGAATCTGATGTAACAAGAAGAACCTGAGCGGTATGAAGTTCACTCTCTAAAGGGAAAGTGGGATCGACCGAATGTGAAATTGAATCGACCACTTGATCAACTAACGGATCATCAACCTGAGTGACATGAGTTTCACTCTCCAATGGAAGAGTGTGATTGACCGTACTTGAAATTGGATCAATCACTCCGTCAGTTGACGGTAGGTTGGGAGAAATTTTACGGTAACCAGTTGGAAATTCTTGTTGTGGAATAGTAAGGTTTTCCAACAATTTCGAGGCTTCATCCATGTGAGGGCAAATGTGAGTTTGATGACTCCCTTTGCATAACTTACAAGGAAACCTAACTTTACCCTTTTTCCCAGGAACCTGACTATCACTGGTTGATGGTTCAATGGAAAGTTGATGATATTTTTCTGACCATACTTCCAAGACCTTTGGAATACCATGACAATTGACAAGGAAGTGGTCACCCTTACAAACCCTACAAGGGTATTTGGGTTTACGATGCATGTCGAAGTTTTCCTCAACACAACTAACACTTACAGTCGTGGTTGGTTGGTTGACTTCTTTCTTATCTTGCTTCTTCTTCTTCTTTTTCTTCTTCCCTTTCTTCTTCTTCTTAGCCACCTGGTTACTAGCATCAAGGCTTTTACCAAGCGAAGAGGAAGAAATGGAGGAAGAAAAATTAGGTGAAGAAGGTAAAGGGTCAACAGAAGGTTGGTGATGTTGAGATGGTGAACTCTGTTGAGGTGAAGCATTCGGTTGAGGTGGAACAATTGGAGTATTTGGGCCAACGAAGTTGAAAATAACCATATCGGTAATCCTATTGTAAATCCAGGTAATGACAAAGTAGCCATATAAGGAGGACCAACATTTCCAAAGAAAGGAAAAGTACTAGGATCCTCGTTAAGAGGGGTTCCTTGGTCGGTAAATTCCGGAACAGTTGCCATTATATTCAACTTCATTGAATTTAAAACTAAAATTAACAATTCACAATTCACACCTAACAATTAAAATTCACAATTCACACCTATGGTCTCTAAAAGTAAAAACAAACAAATTAACACGCACTATCAAATCTAGGAGTCAAACCACACACAAACAGTAACTTTCCGTACCGAAAACACTAGTTGGTGATGAAATCCAACGTCGCAGAATCCAATACAGAAATGGCGGTTGGAATAGTTACCCCGACAACCTGCTTAATGAATAGACTGGCACAAGTTCCTCCACTAAATCGTCTCGAGTGAAGAGAACCCCCCAGAAAATCCAAGTGGGTCTAGTCGACGTCTACTCCAGGTACAGTGGGATCTTCCCACCACTGTCACCTTAGGAAGAATCTTAAATAATATGGCCACTAAGGTTACCAACTGAAACAAATATACCTGGGGGAACAGTCTACGATCCGATACGCACGTAAGGGCAGAGTAGCAAGCTCAATCCCCTTGAAGGCTCCTTGACATAATCCAAGGTTTACCAACAAGTGACCCCAGGCTCCTCGACAATGGTTAATCCAAGGTTTACCGTTTTTAATACGTGAATATCTGGCGTCGTTCCCAATGAGGAAGGATTGATTCCCACACTGGTTCGGACACGATCTCGTGCTTCTCCTTTAAGAGGAGCTTTCCTAGAGCATAAATGCAACAATTGGATTTCTTCCTACCACAAGATATAGCTACTTGTTTGTTTTTACTGTCTTGGAGAGTTAATTACTCTCCTACTCCAAGACACTAGCCTAAGCTATGTTGGTGTATCAAAGCCCTAGAAATGTAAAAATTATTAGATGAATTTTAATTAAGCGTTGTGTTATTTAGGTTGTTATTACTCAAAAGGGTAAATGGATACAAAACCAATGGTGTAATGACCTGACTCAAAACTGAATGCAATCGAATATGATAATGTAATCCTTTCAATTCGATGAATCCTAACTAAAGTAAGGAGAGAGTTTCCATTCACTTCCAACAATGCAAAAAATTGATCACTAAGAGAAAATATAACAAATTCTCTAATGCACTAATTTCATCAAGAAAAACTAATGCAAATCAATTCCAAAATAGTTTTTTTTTATTTTTATTTTTGTGTAAATTCAAATCAAGGAAAACTGATCTAAATCTACGATTGATTTTTTAGAATGTAAGCTATGCAATTGTAATCTATGCACAATTCACTTGAAAAGTATGGAAATGTAATCTATGCACATTTTTCATTCATATTCTGAAAATGAGAATTCTAATTATGCAAATGTGATCTATGCAAGAGAATTCTCAAACACAAGACGATTCTAATGTAATCTAAGAACCAATCAAGTGCAAGTCGAGAAAATTGGGTGAGAGTTCCAAAGATCAAAAAATAAAAACACTCAAAGGCGATTAACACTCATACACAATTTAGCCCCCCCCCCGGCGAATGAGGGGGAATTTTTTTTTGCAAAAACAAGAGAAAAAAGATGAAAATTGTGAAAAGACTGAGACAAACTGCCAAGTAATGACCAAAGGAAATCAAATTAATAATTTCTCAAAAAAGAGACTCAAAACACCCAATTGATAAAAGCTTAAAACAGGAATGCTAATGGAATTAACCAAGGAAAGTTTTTGACAGGGAACAAGCAGGTCTGGGCAATGGCTAAAATCTATAAACAAATTCTAAACTAATAAAAAAGAGAAAATTTTAAAAATTTTCAAATTTTTGACAGGGTACGCAGGCAACCTGTTTACACAGGTGCGTCTATGCTCTGTGCACAAAGCAAAAGTGCGTACTAGTACGCACTGTGCTTAACTCAGAGGGTGCGTACCTCTCCCAAAATTATGAAAAATGAAAACTAACTCAAAATTAATTAAATTCACCCAATCCCACAATCATCAAGTCAAAAACAGAAACAAAAAAATACAGTTTCTCAGATCAAAGTATAGACAAAGAAAACAATCAAGTCGCCAGTGGAGTCGCCATTTTGTCATGCGGAAAGAGTCAATTTTGTGGACAAAACCGACCTCCCTAGAAACTAAGGCTTTTCTAGTGACAAACAAAACAATCAAGCACTATCTTTCCCTAAATATGCATTTAAAATAAAAGCAACCAGGTTTTTAAGGCTTACCTTTAGTCCAACACTATTTGTAGCAGCCAAGCCTCTTCGATCCGGATAAGATCCTCTCCTTGAAGCCTGCATACACAAACAAGCAAACGATTACATAGCACCTGAATAACTCAAAAAATAAAACATATTCATCATAAAGACCAAGGAGTTTATGAAAAAAACTATATATAACAACTTGTTGAGAAAAATGAACTTAATTGTATTAATTGGAAACAAAAGAAACCTTACAACCAATGCCTTGGTGTTGTGCAGGTCCCTCCCAGGGTCCAACAAGAGTTCTCCTCTACTTTGATCAGCTCACCCACTTCCAAATGAAGCTAAGAAAGGAATGTGATCTCTCCTCTCAAGCTCTATAAGGGAGTCCTAATTTCAGCAGCATCTACCCTTAGGAATGTTCAGCTTTCAACCTCCCTTGCCTCTAGCCCAATGCCTGTATTTATAATGCTTTAGAGGAAGTTAAACAGGTCCACCATCAATGGGATAAGCCCCTCTTTCAAAGGGATAGCTCCCCTCTTCACGGGATAAGTTCCTCTTTTATTGGGATGCATGAACCATCTGGAGGCGCTCAATCCACGTCAAACCATCTTCTAGAATGCTCTAGAATCGACCGCAAGTTTTTTGAAGTAAAACTTGTGCCTTTTGACTTTTACAGGGGTATGCACCCACCCCTTTACAGACAGAGCATACAAGTAAGCAGGTATTATGTACTTAAGGTGCGGGCCCACAGGTAAGAGTAAGAGAAAGTGTGGAACCAGAGTTATATTGATTTTTTAAAGGCTTTCTCTCTTTTTTGGAGTTTGACATGAGGAGCAAAGGTATAAGACTTGCCAAGGAGGATAGTATGGTTATTGATGGAGCCATACTGATTGCAAATAGTCATGGTGACAAATTTTAGTGTAACACTTGTTAAAAGGCACCCAAGGGACATCGAATGTATTAAAAGAACCTTTTCCATCACAAAAAACCCAATTGGTAGAACAGTCACAATCTTCTACATATTTAGGTTCTCAGGTTTATATGAGTGGAATGACACCTATTTCTATTGCTATTCAGTCAAAAGACTATTTGACTCCTCCCAAAAACATTGTGGAGAAAGAAGTTACTGGTACACCTTCCACTTCTATTCCACCTAGTTCTGGTCCTCTTCATATTGAGAGACCTAATAATGACTCTGTTATCTGACCACCTCCTAAGGGTGTCCTTCATAAATAATATTACAATTCAAATGCACGAGCTCTGAACATTACAATATTGTTGGATATTTAGATCAAGAACCTTTGGCGTTGTCTACCTTGGAAGTTCTCCATAGTTGCCCATCGTAACGGAAAGCATTACTATCCACTATAGGAGGAATTGACCTTACTAATTCGAGTTTGATTACCTTTGACCTGGAAAATCATGTTCCATGTCTTCCACATCAACTTTATTTTTTAATCCAAGTCATTATCAAAGGGAAATGATTCATTGGATTGTGGTTGATGAGGGTGCTTCCACCTACATCATGTATGTCTCATGTCAGAAAGTTATTGTCTCTCCAGCTCTCAACCAGTCTCATAACACCTTAGAAGCCTTCGATGGTAGATGATCTCATCCATACGGTATTCTCATGAACTTTCCCATAATGTTGGAAGGGAAAACCATTAACTTAGAAGTAGAAGTCATAAATGTCAATTTGAATTATAACCTTCTACTTGGTTAAAGTTGGACCCATGCTATGTTTTCCATGGTTTCTACGTTGTTCCATGTGCTCTGCTTTCCTCATGAGGGGAAAATAGTCAACGTTGATCAGTTAGCCTTTTTCTCTTCTATCTCTTGGAATGGAAATGTGCCATATGTGGGAAATACTAACATCCCTTATGAGAGTGTTGGGGCGGGTGTTTTAAAGACTCTACTCTTATGGGAAACTTTTCCCTCCCACCTCCAAATGTCGCTTCCATCAACATGATATCCACTTCACACGATCCTTGCATCATTCCTCACCCTAATTAAGTTTATTCTTTTGGCGATTTCATGTTGCTCAGCCCAGTAGAACAAGCCTATCAAGTTGTTGTTTTGGCATCAACGATCACTTCTGAAAGTCATGTTAATCTTAGTATGCATCTAGACACATAATCACAATCCCCTTGGCTTTGTTCTTGGGATTCTACAAATCCCTTGAATGAGAAATTTCCCACCAACGAGAGTATCACCAAAGTTATGTCTCTTGAAGAAGCTCCCTGTAATGATGCCCATCACCGTTCCTTTTTCTGTCGAGTCTTAGAGAGATTACATCATGTTTAGATACCTTTGTTTCCCATGCACCAACTAGTCCACTTCAAAAGCCTATTTTGGTACATGAAGTTTTGTCTGAGGGAAACATGGGGAATATTACTAATACCTTGCCCATTTACATTTCGGTCCAACATGAAATTGTCAAAATCTTTCAACTAGAAGTATCTATTCCTTGCAATGGTATTAAGAATTTCCTACCTTCTTTCATGAGATCTTCTCCCCGAGTCTTTACTATTCGCCCATTATCGAAATGGGATATTCATCCTATGACTCACAACCCTCACTCACCCAGGGGGCATGTGGGCATTGTCATTTATGTGTCTTATTCCACTATTTGGCCGAGTCGATTCTTACATGTCATGTCAAAAATGAAACTTAGGTTTTACTCTCTATTGATCAATTACCCGAGTCCACAAGTGGGCTCCATCTAAAAAAAATTATGTGTTTTTCGTGTAAATGCTTTTGTACATTAGTGTGTAGTGTGGTTTTGGTGTGTCAGTTTACTTTTGAGAATGGGTTTTCTTCTTCTTACCTTGTGCTCTACTTGGTTTGCAGATGTCATCCAATCGTTATGTCAGTTTTTTTGATGGTGCTTGTTGTAGTACACAAAATCTATCTTCCATTGCTTAGGCAATCTATGACCCTAATGGTGAGTTAGTGAATTTAGAAGGTATATGTTTAGGTTGTACGACTAATAACATTGTCGAATATAGTGCAGTGATTGAGCTTTTGTCAAAAGCTATCACTCTTGCATTAGATAATTAATCGTAAAACTTGATTCACAACTCATTTAACTACAACTTAATGGATAATAGTTAGTTATAAACACTCAAATTTTGAGAATGTATTTGCACATTCATCTCTTGGAAGGAGACTTTGATTTTATTACTTATCATCACATTCCAAGGTGCATGAACACATTAACATATGCTTTAGCTAACTATGTGTTAGATAGACATTTGTGAAACATGTAAATTATAAAGCATCACATAATAGACATGGTAAACAGAAAAACATGTATATATATAGAGTGTTTGCAAAATAGTTTGCTACATCAAAATGACAAAATCTATGTTTTGAGACACATGGATTATAAGCATACACCAGTGTAGAGAGTAAATTAGATTTGCTATTCACCCACATGGTGCCCACAATAGCATGAAATATCCCTAATGACTCGGCCCAACGGTTGAGGTAGTCTGGTGGAAACCCCTACAGTGTGTCTCTAGTACCGCAATGGCACCTCATCTATTGAGGTGTACTCTAGAATGCCCTTGGTTAAAACTTCCAGGTTACGTTGTACCTTGACAATCAGATCAACTCCCTCCTCATAAGGTGCCTCCTCAATCCGGCATGCTACTCATCTGACTATCGGACACACCCCTGGAGGTCTCTCTGGTCCCACATTTGCAAATCATCACAAGTCAAATATCAGTACACGTACAAAAAGAAATCAAATCAAAACTTCAAAAATAGTTTTTACTTGAATCGATCCACTGTGCGCCTGGTGGAAGTGGAAGATCTAGATCTCCTTGGAAATTCATGATTGCATATGCCAAATTATCAACCATGATTAGTTGTTGACGCAACCAACCAAAAAATGTTGGAGGGAATGACATCTGTTGGCTGCCTCCATGTTGATGCATCAGCTCACCCCCATCTGAGTAATCGTGGATCTCTAGGCACTCGTGCATCCACTTCTAACCATTGATAACGAAACAATGGAACATGTTCTAGGAATAACGTCACCAAAGTGGATCTGAAACTGAATTGTTTCAAACTCCCTGACTTGCACTTGGTAAGTTGGCACTTCATGCAAACCAACAAACCCTCACTCCAATTGAAGACCGTGGGATTTAGACACTCGATTGTGTACTGGAAAGGAGACTTTGTTGCCTCATGAAATGCCTAAGCCCCAACTATCTGGGGCATGGTGTGCAGGATTGTTCACAGTGGGATATTTTTTATGGTCTTTATATTTATCTTCCCACTTTGGGTCTTTTTGGTCCCCATACAATGCCTTGCAATTAGTATGTCCATGCTCTCTCCTCCAGTGCGCGAACTGGACAACTGAACCAGTTGTCCCTTTATATATAAGTCGGTAACGAAATAAATGTCTGCCACATCTATTTCAAGTTCCTGGTCCCCGATCATGAATAGTTGGTGATCCACATCCCACCAACTGATCAGATGTTGTAATAACTCAGGCTGGGATCTAATCCCAAGAATCCTAAAGAACTTGAGCAATCTGCATGCTCTTAGGGCATCAATACAATCTTGATCCTAAGTGGCTTGATGTTCTTCGACTTCATGTCCTCTTTCTTTCCATTAAACCACCATTTTGCACTGGTTATCATCTGGAAAATCAATAAGACAACATTTAATGAGATTCCATAGAGACAAAATCCAAGAAAAACCATTCAACATGGGGGATTTTTCACAAAATAATTTACCTCGGTGCCAACACAACTATGTGTGAATTTTTACTCACTGTCAGTGCGAGAGCCTAATTGACCACACGGTGCGCAACGTGGGTCCAATGGGTAAAACCCATGTTGGTCCCCCTCAATATAAAATTTTTGCAAGTCCTCTTTGCAACCTAATCTATGGATGAAAATGCATGAAATGAGTACCAAAATCAAGGGAAGGGACAGATCTCTTACCTACAACAAGTGGCTTGGTGAATGGTGTCCAGGATTGATCGTAATTTTTTTCCTGGAAATTGAGGTAAAATGAGGTAAAATGCTCCCAAAATTGCAAATTGGTGAAATGGTAAAAATGATTTAATTTTTGGGATTTTTATAAGTTTTAAATAATAAGCTTTACCAAATTAGGGCATATTTCATTCATTTTTTAATATTTTTCCTTGAAATTGGTAATGTGTGTTTCCTTGTGCAGCAACACGTCATACATTCTTGGT
Organism: Pinus tabuliformis; assembly: GCA_031772625.1. Classification (NCBI taxonomy): domain Eukaryota; kingdom Viridiplantae; phylum Streptophyta; class Pinopsida; order Pinales; family Pinaceae; genus Pinus; species Pinus tabuliformis. Next base: position 776,886,773 of record CM062820.1, on the reverse strand, counting down.
GACGGTGATTTATTTTGACTGATTCAACAAGTTTTATTTTATCACTTTTTAAAACTCATAAAAAATAAACAAAAAAGTGACCCCCTGGAGTCATCTTTAGGCTCTTTTCTAACTCTCAAAAAATTAAAATATTGTTGAGTACTTATCATTTCAAACTCGTTAAAGTAAATGAAATGACATCTACTCACTATAAGTTTAACCATTTTCCATATTGACATAGACTATTGTACGAAAAAGGAATGACTTAGTGTTGTCTAGGTAAATCCTCTCTACAGATAGATATGATCCCTCTAGCCCAATGAGTGGGTCTAGCAAAAAATGAGACAACCTACAAGACACTTTCCTAAATTACAATCGAAATGAGTGAAGAGGAAGGAGACCTACCTCACTCTGATGCTATAATGCACTCCTTTATTAACAATCTTGATCGCTTGCTCCCTAGGCTCAGTCCTTACTGTTCACATCATTTGAATACCTGCACAAGAGGCCAAAGACACACAAAGCATAAAAGTGAAACAAGCATAATCGAATGTAATCCACTTAACAGATCAAGGATCATTAAGATAAATGAAGCATTGACACAATCATTTATGGAAAGTGAACCAGCAGTTGTATATGTTAATAAACAAAAGAGGAAGCATACAACCTAGGCATTAATGTTAGTAGCCCTCCTTGAGTGAATGTCCAAGTCCAAGATCAAGCTCTCCAAGCACTCCTTCTTCATGCCAAAGTGAATAGCATGTAGGCAATATATCATACATATAAAGGTACAAATAATCAGAGACCAGCCATTTGGGAATGGAAGAGGATTAATATATAGGTAGGGAGAGGGAGTTAGGATCTTATCAAAGATAGGGGAAGGTCCTCATCTCAAGGAGGATGCTCATAGGGATAAGATCAAATGGTAATATTGGGAGAATTTGACCACATCCACAACAAGCAACATCCATCTCGTCATTATGGAAGCCTCTATATCACAGAGCTTCTTGTCCTCTTTGGGAAAGATTTCCTTTTAGGGATCAGTGCGAGTATTTAGGTAAAAAATGCGTTGGCAGCATGAGGATAATGTGGTGCAACCTACCATCAGCACGAGTAGGTAGTGTCACAGTCACGTTGACCCAGAAATTAGGGTTTTGAGCTCATTTCTTCAGGGAAGGCTCAAGGCATGTTTTCATTAGTTCTTCAGGGAGGATATGGACTACATATCAGGATCGGTACACTGCATAATTGTCAAGTTTTGGGCACTCTAGGGTATGACACAGGGAAGTTCAGGAGGTGTGACAAAATAATGTGCAACATATGCCCCCTAAAGCATGAAGGAAGAACAGGGAGTGATGGTTGAGATGCTTTATGAGTTATTGCAAGGATGAGAACAAACACTGTCATGAGACCTTGATTTGATATATCAAAACATGAGTCCACGATATGTACGTATCCATCCAGATAGAAAGGACCATGTGAAAATATCCATAGTATGGGTGCAGCCATCCGAATAAAAAGGATCATCTGGAAGTCTAAGATCCATGGCATGGATGCAACCACTAGATATAAAAGGATTATCATCATCATAGATATAAGGTCCCATGGTATGGTCACAACCATTCGTATAGAGGAAACATGTATACAATCATGAATAATATATAACTCCACACAGCCTGAGTTATATCAGACAAAACTCAGGGTTTTGCACTCCATCCCAATCCGACCAAAGTACAAATTCTAACATGTGAATGAATGTGTCGAAGTTGAACATGCTAGAAAACCCCCTGATTACTGGTCAATGATGTGAACTATTAACAAGAATGAGAGAAACCTCCAATAATGATAATGGCCCTCAAGGTAGGATAGTACAATCTGTGAATGCGAAAATGAAGTTGAAGTCGAACACTCATGGACTCATCTGATCGAAGGCCAATGACGAGAACCTATCGTCGAATGTGAAGAACTTGCCATTAAGGCATGCAAGCTCTAAGGTACTAAAAGGAAGTTTCTAAGTCATCTACCTGGATAATGAGTTGATGTCGACAAAAAGTGACTCATTGAAGGACAGCCATAATGAGGCCCTCGTCATCGACCCGAAACAAGGAATGAAGTGGAATATATGAGTATGATCCAAGACTGTGGAAAAATATCAAACAATGTATAGGTAGTAAATTGCATATAAGACTTCTCTTGAACATATCAGCGACACAACTCTGGAGTGTGCCAACATTTGACTCAACATAGGAACAAGGGTCATGATGATGAAGTGGAAGAGTCAAATGAGAGGCAAAATGGATCACACAAACCCAGAAGGACAAGTGACTAAGTGAGGATATCCCAAACCCAACATGAGAAACAGATGAGTGTCATGTCTAAGAGAAACATGCTTCCTATACAAGAGATGTTTCATTTTCATTTTTCCCCACTATTTCTAGTGAGTACCCCAATTATTTTTAATCACAAGCTTGAAGGGCATAGCATATGCTTGTTGTATAAGTTCATTCTTCGAATGAATCCATCCTAGTAAATTTGTGAGCCCTAGCAAGGAGAAACTTGGTCTCATCATGGTGACAAGTCTTTCATCGTTTAATTTTTTACGAGTTCGACAGAAGAGTAACTCAGTGTCTTTTTCATATTTAGAGAGTTTGAAAAAGAGACAAAAAAAGAAAACTCCATCAAGTCCCTTTTTGTAATTTGTCGAACCCGAAAAGGTAGAAAATAATATTCGAGAGAATCTCTTGACCATGTCGACCAAGGTGTTCCTTTTTCGTAAATAGTCAATCCCAACCTAAAAACGGGGTAAAATTATATTGAGACGATGTCAATTCATTTAATTTAATGAGTTTGAAAATACAAATACTCAACAATCTTTTCATCTTTTTAGAGTTAGAAAAGAGCTTAAAGATGAATCCAGGGGGGTTCCTTTTTCATTTATTTTTAACGAGTCCGAAAAAGAGATAAAACAAAACTCGTTGAATCGGTGAAAAATGATCAATGTCACCATCAAACGATCTTGTAAACTACACAAAGACAACCACACATCACTGATATCGAGAAAAATAATAACATATTGGTAAAAATTTATTTGAAAACTTATCAATAGACAAAAAGTAAAAAACATTTTACCATTTCACTTGGATTAATTTGGAGAGTTCATTTTACCTTATTTTCCTTAATTATTCAGGCTAGCAGTGTGGAAAATATGGGGCACCATTAACGAATCATCAGTTGCAGGTAAGAGCTCTTCCATTTCTCTTGTTTTTCGTACCTTTTTCATTTCGTTTAATGGAATTTTTTACTGCTTAAGAGGAGGATTTTCATTTTTATAATCGGGGGAGATTATCACAAGTTTGTTCATCAGATCCACACTAATCACCCCTTAGCCGAAAAGGCCCTCACTCTGCCAGCGTGAAAACAATTCAAACAGTCGCACTGGTTGCAGAGCGAAAAATAAAATGAGAAATCCTCTGTCTTAACCAGTTTTTCCAAAATTTTAATCCATGGAAAAGCTTCTAAACATTGTTTATGGGTTATTTGCAAGAGATTTCAATGATTATGGCCATCTAATGGAAAGAGAGAGGCCATGAGGAAGAAGACCACCAAGATTCCCAAAGCGATGAATGTGTCAATGCTTTGAGGGACTGCAGATTACTTAAGTTCTTTCAAACCCCAAGACTCAAAGCTCAGACTGAGCTGCTAAAATATCTCATAGGATTATGGGATATTGGTTGCAAGGTCTTCATCATTGCAGATAAAGAACTAGAACTAGAGGTAGCTGACATCTACTTCATCATTGAATTGTCCAGAAGAGGGGAGAGGGTCCCCAGTGGAGTCGCCATTCTTTTGTCTAAGTAAATCCTCTTTGCGGACATAGATGATCCCTCTAGCCCAATGAGTGGGTCTAGAAACAAACGAGACAATATACAAGACACTTTCTTGAATTAAAATCGAAATGAGAGAAGAGGAAGGAGACCTACCTCGCTCTGATGCTATAATGATCAGGTGCTCAAAATTAGGCACAAAAATCAAATTGTCAAAATCTTGTTAAACTTAGCTTCAGATCGAAGAGCTCGTCATTCTAATTCCAATGATGTGAATGACACTCAAATCTGAGCTCATATGCAAAAGTTATAACAAATCAAAGTTTAGGTTTGACTTGCTCACATGGTAAGATTGGATGATGTGGCAAGGTCCTTCAGCGAATGAGGAGGTGCCAAGTGGCAAGCTTCCATTAGCCCCCACATGTCGCAAATCGCAATGACAAGTAGGTCAGTGTTATAAATTGGCCCCCGGCAGCTACCAGGTTGCAATGCGATATCACAATCACAAATCACAACACTGTAAAGTCCTGATAATACAAGACCCCAGGTTATTTGTCGGTTGTGAAATGTTAAAGGCTTCCAAATGTGAAGCGACTTTAGGTTCTGGTTAATAATCCTGTTGGCTTCGCCACATTGTAATTGCACATTTCCATCCTTGTTCATAGACCATAAGCCCGCAAAACTACGCTGATTGCGATTTCTGATAAGACAGTTGGTGCCAGCAGATTATGGCTCGCTGCACGGTGAAATTTTCGCCCAATTCGCGGATTTTTGGGGCTAATTTGTATGATCATGTAAGGTTTGGAGAATTTTGTGGAACAAATAGTGGGAAAACAAGGGGAAGTCATAAATTCTTCATTTTTTCACCAAATTGGATGCAAAAAGGGGCTAGATGGCCATTTTTTAGTATTCTGGATTGATTGGAGCAAGTTTCAGAAGAATTTGAGCATTGTAAACAAAAATTTTTACACTTTTAAGCATAATAGAGAGGCACAAGCCATTGGAAGCTGGACCAAGGAGATGTATCCTAGGAGGGGTGAACTCCTTTATCATGTGGCTGTTGTAATGTGTTTTTGATGATGTCTTGTACATGTTTATGTTGTTGTTTAGTTTCTGGTTTATGTTACATTCCTCATAAAATTAATATAAAAATCTTCATTTCACTTGCAAAATTTATGAATCCTTAAGCATAATGAAAGCATTTTGTTTATAATCTGAGGAAGATCTTAGCACTGCAAACTAATATTCTAAATCAGATCAATTTGGTATCAGAGTGCTAGGTTTTATTTGTGAAAGAAGGATTTAATTGTTTGCAAGTTTATGTCATGCTTACAAGGTTAAAACTCAAAATAGGTGAAGGGAAGATGGTTGGAAGCCCTGAAGTTGGGTCAAGGGGAAGAAGAGCAAGGTTGCCACAATCTCCAACACCAGTTCAGCTTGAATTTGTAGTTGAGACTCCATAGATCATGTCTCATGAAGGAGAACCTAAAAACATGATAGAAGATGAGAATACCTTCATAAAGGCTTTCTTTAATATGACAGAGATGGCCCAAGGTCCTCTATGAAGATAGGAATAGCAGGTTGCAAGGATAAAGTTCCAAACCTCCCAAAGGAGAAGGCTCTTCAGGAGGAGGTAACGGAAAAGGAGGTAATGTGAATGGAGACAAACATCCACCCTCTCCACTATATTCTTCATCTTCGTCTTCACAGGCATCTTCACACTCTTCCACTAATACAACCCTTACTCATACACATCATCATTCTTCAAAAGGAACTGGTAAATCACGTTTTTTAAAACTTGATGTTAAATTCAAGTTGCCCCTATATAATGGTGAAGTGAATGCAGAGAAGCTTGATAATTGGATTCGTCAGTTGGAGGTCTATTATAGGATTCAAAACCTTCAAGATGATGACATAAAGACTCTGTTAGATTTCTTGAGAATGGAGGGTGCAGCGCTAGTATGGTGGGAACCAAATACCCAAGAGGAGATTAAAAAACACGGTAAGATCTCAATTTATTGGAATGATTTCATTGCTGCAATCAAAAGACAATTCTACCCTCTAGCTTTTATGTAGAAAGACATCATGAATTGGCAAAACTTTGGACAACTTAAAGGTCAAAATGTGCAAGATTACACCCAAGAATTTAGAAAAAGGTCTATGATGTTAAGTGTAGATTTGCAGTCACAAGACACTTTGTTGAAATACATATGGGGTTTACACAATTAACTTAAGCATACTATCTTAATGTTTAATCCTAGTAATATAGATGATGTGTGTGTGCAAGCCACTCATCTTGACGCAAGAGGGAAAAACACCCCAGAAGAAGGTAGTAAAAATCCATTTAAGAGTAAGGGAAAAGAAAATGCTTTCAAAGGGAAGGCAAAGAAAAATGAGTCTATCAAAAAAGGAGGAGAGAGAATTACATGCAAACATTGTTCCAGAGAGGTTCACGATGAAGCTCACTGTTAGAAGCTTCATCTCGAAATGAAATAAGAAATAAACAACAACAAGGGAAAATAAAACACAACTACAACCACTTAATAGGATTTGGGATCCGATTCAGGTGATGAAACTAAAATCATACCCATGGGGTTAAAAGGAAAAGAATCCATTGCCAGCACTATTTCTTTAGAATCACAAAATGAAACTCAAAATGAAAAGAGGAAAATAGAATTGTTTCACATAAAGGTGATCTCAAAACATAACAAGATTGATACGTTGTTTGATAATGGCTCTCAATCCAATCTTATCTCTAAAAACATTGTCAAGAGTTTAAATCTCAAAATTGTTCCACATCATAAACCGTATCCACTTGGATGGGTAGGTGACAATGCGCAATTGCAGGTTACTAGAAAGTGTAAACTGAAATTCGCTATTACTACAAATTTCATAAATGAAGTGGAGATTGACGTTGTGTTGTTAGATATCCGTGGCATGGTTTTGGGCATCTATTACCTTTATGACATAAAATATATCTTCCATCGACATGAAAATAAATATCATTTATTCAAAAATGGAGTAGAATATATTGTGACAGCTCATAGCAAGAAAACAAATCTTTCGCTTGTTAATGTAGGGCAGATGAAAAGACTAGTGAATTTGAGCAAGAATTTCTTGCTTCTCATGATCAAACCCAAAAATGATGTTGATAATGAAGCTTTTAAAGGTTTTGATTCGAATTTGAAATTTGAATTGGTTAACGTATTTAACCAATATGATGAAATGTTTCAAGAACCAAACGGATTACCTCCCAAGAGAGGAATCCAACACGAGATACAGTTGCAACAAGATTGTCCTCTTCCTAACATTAGTGATCCAGGAGGATTCCATTGATTCAATTGTATAGGTGTTCAAGTGTTGTCATCAATGTTTAGTGTTGTCGTCGCTTCAATTCAGCTTCCGCAGATCGACAGTGTTGGTTAGGGATCAGGTTGTTCAGGTAATGTTCAAAGTTTTCATGGCGTTCAATTGATATGGGTTGTACCTAGCTGTCGACTTGAGTTCATCGACAGTTCCCCAAGATTTGGTCGATGATATGTGTTTTGTCATTCGTCTTTCAAGGATTGGTGTCGACATGGGTGTCGACAAAGGGATATCGTCGCAAAGCCAGCTGGTGTCGATGATAGGTATATGGTTTATGTCACATTGTGACAAAAATGTATAAGGGTTATGTCAAAGTGTAATTTTGGACACTAAAAGACTAAGCCTAAATCATTATACTAAAACCTAAACCCTAATAAACCTAACCCTAAGCAAAGTCTAAACCTATGCTAAATCCATGCTATAACCTTAAACCTATCATCATACAATGCAACTATGTATTAAAAAATACATTGCCTAAGTCTGAACCTAACCTTATGTTCCTAACCCTAACTTCAATAACCCTCGGCATATGTATTTAACATATAAAACATTGCAAATTAAAATAAACAGTCTTAACTACCAGAGCTAGACCGTGCGGAGTCTCTAACCGCAGCGGGATCATGTGTTCAGAGGATAAACCATAGTGGAAGAAGACTGCCATCCCAAGGCTGCGCAAGTGGTTGACATGTGAGCGGAGTCATTGTAAAACCGTCGGAGTAGATCGTGACCTAAACTGCCAAATAAACCATGTCAAGACCATGCCACGTGAGCAGGTAGAGCAGAGGTTAGGTGGAGGTTAGCGTTTGGAGGTAACCGCAGTGGAGAATTAATGTAGCTTATTACATGTGAACAACAAATGTGAAACCGCGGGGGTAAGGGAGACCCCCAGTTGAAACTGTCAGTAGAACAGCCAACACCTAAACTGCGGGTTCGGTCACCACTCACATGAGTTTTCCAACCCCGCCCAATTAAAGTTGACGCGAAACGGTTTATATGTTATCCAAAGTCTAATTTGGGTTTTCTTGCAGTTTATGGTTGGAATTAATTCAACCACCAAACCCTAAGGTGGCAAATATCAACTAGACCAAGCCCAAATCTAACCAAATTCACCATGTATTCAGTCAAAGTGGCTTTTATGAACCTGGAGGCCAAATAAAAGGCAGAGTTTTCCTTCATTGAAGAAGAGTGTGTTTTTTGACTTTTGTATGCAGATTCTAGAGGATATAGGCGGTTTTTGTTTTCAGTGTTTCGAGATCATCCGGGGTCGGTTTTGGAAACTATAAGTAGCGTTGGAAAGATGGTTCAGAGAGCTATCTAATGACAGTGATTAGAAGTGCCTGTGTGCACATTCAGACTGATCAATTATCTATGTAATCAACACCTTCTTCTCATTCCTAATAAAAACGGTCGCCCATCTTAAAATCGGACCCAGAGACGTAGTCCATCAGGGACGAACTCCATCATCAATCTTGCTGCCTGGTATTGTTGTGTTTTTACTATTTGCACTTTTGTTATGCACCAATTTTATGTTTAATCAGCTGCCGTAAAGTGTTCTTATCAAGAAGTTTTCCTCGATTTGCATGCTTTTAGCTAACATTCAAATCATTAATGGTTAATCAATTCTACATCAGTTTTTAGTTTATGTTCATTTCAGATCAATTGGCATGTACATGATGTTAGTGACGGAAAACACAAAAATTAAGACGTAGATCCAAGAGTTGTTGAATAAAGGGATCATCAAACCATATTCCTTGCCTTGTGGTTCACCTATTGTCTTGATTCCAAAGAAGGATGGAACATGGCACATTTGTGTGGACTTTCACGTATTAAACAAAATTGTGGTAAATAACCATTACCCACTGCCTCAAATAGATGATTTACTGGATTAATTGAAATATGAAAAGTATTTTACTAATATGGACTTAAGAAGTGGCTACCATCAAATTAGAATAGCTGAAGGAGACATTTGGAAGACAGTGTTAAAACAAAACAAGGTTTGTTTGAATGGATAGTCATGCCATTTGGTTTATGTAATGCTCCTGCTACATTCATGTTTGTGATGAATGATGTATTGAGACCATTTCTTGATGAATTTGTCATATTCTACTTAGATGACATCTTAATTTTCAATAAATCTCGTGACGAACATGTCATGAATGTAAGAAAAGTACTTGATGTCTTAAAAAAAGAACAATTGTATCTTAAGATGTTAAAGTGTGAGTTTGGAAAGACTTCTTTAGTTTCTTTGGGTCATATTGTTAGAGGAGGTGAGTTGAAATTAGATTCCTCCAAGGTTGATGTCATTGTAAATTGGCCAAGGCCCAAGATAGTTACATAGGTAAGAAGTTTTCTCTTATAGAAGATCCTTTGCATGCATTGACCAGCGTGAAAAAAAAAATTCAGTGGGGAGGCAAACATCAAAAGGCCTTTGATGTGTTGAAGTAAAATATCAGTATAATTCCCGTACTCACACTTCTAGACTTGAGACAGTCATTTGAGATTCAGACAGATGCTAGTGACTATGTTATGGGTGTAGTCCTCATTCAGCATGGTAAGCCTATCTTTTTTCATTCGGAAACTTTTAATGGTGCAGTGATTAACTATCCTACATATGACAAGGAACTGTATGAATTGGTGCAAAGTATGAAAAAATGGAAACACTACTTGACAGGTAAGTAAATATTCATTCACACTAATCATCAGCCATTGAAATACTTATAATCTCAATCAAAATTACAGCAGTCATGACATTTCCAATGGATGGTTTTCCTTCAACAATTCCACTTGGTAATTAGGTATAATAAAGGTATCTACAATAAAGTTGTTGATATGCTTTCTAGGCTAATTGTTAGTGAAACTAATTTACTCAAGCATAATTCTATTTTACAAGAAAGTTATATTGATAAATATGAATTAGATAATTATTTTCAAGATGTTTATGCAAGCTTGAGTCAAGGTAACCAAGTATAGGAATTGGATTATCATTTGCATGAACTTTTTGTACCATTTTGGAAAGCTTTTTATTGGGGAGAAAGAGTTAACATCATAAGAGAGGCACATACTTCTCTTATCATTGGTCATTTCGGTGTAAGTTATAAGACAATGGCACATCAATAGAGGTATTTTTATTGGCCTCATATACTTGAAAGTGTGTCTTATTTTATTAAGGGATGTTCATTATGTGTAATTAGTAAGCCTAGTAATAGGAAGTTAGGATTGTACACACCACTTTTGGTTCTTTCATGACTATGGGAGAGTGTTTATATGGATTTTGTAGGAGGTCTTCCATTGTAAAAAAGAGGTCGTGATTATTTTTATGTAGTTGTGGATAGGTTCAGCAAAATGTGTATTTTGATGCCATGTAAAAAGAAAGTTACAACTGAACAAACTACTCAGGTATTCTTTCAGAATGTTTGGGTGCATTTTGGATTGCCAACATCGATTGTTAATGATCGATATTCTCAATTTGTGGGGAATTGTTTGTCAAAGTTGTGGGGATTCATCGACACCAAACTAAAAAATAGTATAGCCTTTCATCCACAAATAGATGGTTAAACAGAGGTAGTGAAAAAAACAGTGATACATATTCTACGTGGGTATTAGAGCAAGCATCCTATGTTGTGGGATGAACAGTGGCACTATATTTAGCATTCTTACAACCGAGCCCAACACTCTTCCACTCAAACTTCGCCATTTGAGGCATGCATGGGATACTTTCCTAAATCTCCTTTGGATTGTATTTTTGGCAAATATGTTGCTATTGAAGGTCATAGCAACATAGAAAAAGAAAGAAAGTTCATTGAACAAATACAATTAGTACACCAAAAGGTTCAAGAACAACTTGAGAAAATCCAAGGGAAGTACAAAGCAAGGCACGACAAGCATCGTCAAGATCACAAGTTCCAAGTTGGTGATGAAGTTTGGCTTCACATTAACAAAGAGACGCTCCAAGTATAAGGTAAAAAGCTAAAACCAATTAGATATGGTCCATTCAGAATTTTGGAAAAGATTGATAACAATGCCTTCGAGTTCGATTTGCCTTCATATATGAAAATTTATGTTGTTGTTAGTGTTAAAAATTTAAGGTTGTATGAGACTGCTTTGATTGAAGATCAAGGAGAGATATTCAAATTCCATCTATTGAATACTTTTCTCCATAATTCATTGATGTGCTTTAACAAGACACTATACTTGATAGAAGAATAAGGACAACACAAAGGGGAAGTATCGATTATCTTCGAGTGGGGTTCAAGGGTACAATTCCTTCAAAATCCAAAAGGATTGAGGTTGGAAAGGTGAGGGAACTATATCCTCACCTACTAAACAATTGAAAGTGATCCTTTTGGGGTCCAAAATGCTTCCAATGGGGACGAGTAATCAGGTGCTCAAAATTAGGCTCAAAAATCAAAGTGTCAGAATCTTGTTAAACTTAGATTCAGATCAAAGAGCTCGACATTATAATTCCAATGATGTGAACGACACTCAAATCTGAGCTTGTATGTAGAAGTTATAGCAAGTCAAAGTTCAGGTTTGACTTGCTCACATGGCAGGATTAGATGATGTGGCAAGGTCCTTCATCGAATGAGGAGGTGCCAAGTGGAAAGCTTCCATTGGCACCCACATGTAACAAATCACAATCGCAGGCAGGTCAGTGTTAGAAATTGGCCCCTGAGCAGGCAAGGAAGGAAGGAAGATTTTCAAGAAACAGTCAGAGGCGTGATGCGATGGATCACAATCGCAGATCAACAAAGTGTCGATATTACAGAATCGTCCCCCATAAGTTATTGGGTTGTGATGTGATATTGCAATCGTAAATTGTAATGTTGCAAATTCCCACATATACAAGACCCTAGGTTATCCGCCGATTGTGAAATGCGAAAGGATCCCGGATGTGAAGCGACTTTAGGTTTCAATTAATACTCCTGTTGGGTCCGCCACCTGGCAATTGCAAATTTCCCTCCTTGTTCACAGACCATAAGCCCACAGAACTCCACCAATTGTGATTTGTGATAAGATAGTTGGTACCAGAAGATTATGGCCCGCTGCGCGATGAAATTTTTGCCCAGATACAAGATTTTCGAAGCTAATTTGTAGGATCATGTCGGGTTTGGAGCATTTTGTGAAACAAATAATGGGAAAACAATAGAAAGTCATAACTTCTTAATTTTTTTCACGAAATTGGATGCAAAAAGAGGCTAGATGGCTATTTTTGAGTATTTTGGACTGATTAGAGTAGGTTTTAGAAGCATTTGAGCATTGTAAACATAGATTTTTACACTTTTGAGCATAATAGAGAGGCCTAAGCCATTGGAAGCTAGGCCAAGGAGACGTAGCGTAGAAGGGGTGAACTACTTTATCATGTGCTTGTTGTAATGTATTTTTGATGATGATATGTACATGTTTATGTTGTTGTTCAGTTTCTAGTTTATGTTAAATTTCTCATAAAATTAATATAAAAACTCTTAATTTCACTTGCAAAAAATGATGAATCCTTAAGCACAATGAAAGAATTTTGTTTATAATCTGAGGAAGATCTTAGCACTGCAAACTAATATTCTAAATAAGATCATATAATGCACTCCTTTGTTGAAAATATTGATCACTTTCTCCCCAAGCTCAGTCCTTACTATTCACAGCATTTGAATACCTGAACAAGAGGCCAGAGACACAAAAATCATAAAAGTGTAACAAGCATAATTGAATGTAATTCACTTAACAAATCAAAGAGAACTAATATAAATGAAGCATTGACGCAATCATTTATGGAAAGTGAACCAACAGTTGTATATATTAATAAACAAATGAAGAAGAATATAATCTAGGCCTTGATGTTAGTAGCCCTCCTTAAGTGAATGTCCAAGTCCAAGCTCAAGCTCTCCAAGCACTCCTTCTCCAAGCCAAAGTGAATAGCATGTAGGAACTATCTCAGTATAAGGGTGAAAATAATCAGAGACCAACCATTTGGGAATGGAGGAGGATGAATATATAGGTAGGGAGAGGGAGTTAGGATCTCACCAAAGATAGGGGAAGGTACTCATCTCAAGGAGGAAGCTCATAGGGATAAGATTAAAGGGTAATATTGGGATTCGACCACCTCCACAATGAACAACATCCAGCTTTTCGTTCTGGAAGCTTCTAGATCACGAAGCTTCTTGTCCTCTTTAGGAAAACTTGCCTTTTAGGGATCATAGTGAGTATCCAGGTAAAAATTATGCTTTCAGTGTGGGGCTAATATGGTGCAACCTGCCATCAGCACAAGTAGGCAGTGTCACAGTCACGCTAACCCAAAAATTAGGGTTTTGAGATCATTTCCTTAGGGAAGGATCAAGGGATGTTTTCGTTAATTCTTCAAGGAGGATCTGGACTACATATCAGGATGGCTACACTGCATAATTGTCAAATTTTGGGCACTCTAGGGTATGACACAGGGAAGTATAGGAGGTGTGACAAAATATTGTGTAACACTTAGTCGAACATGACTAAGATGTTCTCTTGGATATTAATTTCTAACTTTTTGGGTTCAAGAGACGATTTACGAAAAGGGATCTTTGGAGTTTTATTCTTCGCCTCTTTTTCAAACTCTCTAGACATGAAAAAGATGCCGAGTTACCCCTCCGTCAAACTCGTAAAACTTAAACAAGATGTAACTTGTCACCATGACGAGGCCAAGCTACTCCTTCCTAGGACTCATTAAACTTACTAGGATGGATTCATTTGAAGGATGAACTTATACGACAAGCATATGCTATCCTCTTCAAACTTGTGTAAAAATAAAGAGGTACTCACTAGAAATGGTGAGGGGGAAATGAAATCAAACATATTTTGTATTTTTGTTAAGGAAACATGTCTATCTTGAACATGACACTCATTTGTTGCTCGTGTCAAGTTTGGGACATACTCACTTAGTCACTTTCCTCCCCGGGTTTGGGAAATACATTTTTCCTCTCATTTTATTATACCACTTCATCATCAAGACCTCTGATCCTATGTTGAGTCAAATTCTACCAAACTCTAGATTCATGTCGCTGATATGTTCAAGAGAAGTCCTATCTGCAGTTCTTTACCACTTATACATTTTCTGACTTTCTTCCACAATCTTGGATCACACTTATCTACTCTACTACATCCTTCGTTTCATGTCAATGATGTGGGATTCATTATGACCCTCCTTCGATGGATCACTTCCTATCGACTTCAGCGCATTGTCCGAGAATATGATCTAGAAACTCCCTTCTATTAGATTAGAGCTCTCATGCCTTAATGGAAAGTTCTTCGCATACGACGACATGTTTACATCATTGACCTTCGTTTAGATGATTCCATGGGTGTTCGACTTCAGCTCCATTATTCACATTCGTGGATTGTGCTAATTGTACCTTGAGATCCATTGTCACTATTGGTGGGTTCTCTCGTGACTATTAAAGTTTTACATCATTGACCGGTAATGAAGTTGTTTTCTATCATGTTTGACTTCAACACATCTATTCAAATGTTAGAATCCATACATTGATCGGGTCGAGATGGAGCGAAAGACCCTAGATTCTGTGTGATAAAATCTAGATTGCGTGGAGTTATGAGTATTCATGATTGTACACATGTTTCCTCTGGACGGATGGCTACGACTATACCGTGGGTCCATATTCATGATTCTTTGTATTCAAATGGTTGCAACCATACCATGGATCCATACACATGATACCTTCTATTCGGATGGTTGCATTCATACCGTGGATTCATGTTATTATTATATGCCTATTCATGTATCATTAGGAATGATCATCAGAGGTGTTAGATATGTATATGTATATGCTTGATTTTTAGGTCTCCTGATGGTGTTGTTCTAGTCCTTGCCTTGGCTTGTAAAGCATCTCAGCCATCACTCCCTATTTTGCCTTCATGCTTTAGGGGGAATATGTTACACAATATTTTATTAGACCTCATGTTCACTTCCTGTTCCATATCCCTAAGTGCCAAAACGTTGACAATTTTGAAGTATATCCATCATGATACATAGATAAAAACATCCCTAAAAAACCAAAGGAAAACTGCCTTGAGTCAATTTTGAAGAAGGTCATCTAAAACCCTAATTTTTAGGGCCATCGCACTTTACTTCACTATCTATCCATGCTTATTGCAAGTTGCACTACTTTTACCTAGCACTACTAGTGTGCGTTTCAATATGGAAACCCGCATTGAACCTCTTCTAGCAGATTTTCCCAAAATGGGCGAGACACTTCATATGCTAGAAACTTCAAGAACAACAAGTTGGATATTGTTTGTTGTAGATATGGTTGAGCTCTCCCATTTGGAGAACTTGATCTTATCATTATGGGCCTTCCCCTTGAGATGTGGACCTTCCTCCCTCTTTTGTGTATCACTAAGTCCCTCTCCCTTCCTATAAATCAACTCCCTTCCATATCCAAATGGTTTTTCATTAATTGCATGCATTCCTATACTAAGATCATGCCCAAATGTTTCCCATTATAACTTGGAGAAGGAGTGCTTGAAGAGTCCTTGCTTGGACTTGGACATCCACCAAAAGGAGGTCTGCAACATCAAGGCATAGGTTGTATAATTCCCTTTGTAGCTCATTAATATATACATATGATGTTCACTTTCCATAATTGTGTAAATGTTTATGCTTTTAGCTTAATACTCCTTGATCTATTAACTAGTTTATGTTTGATGTATGCCATATATGCTCTTTTATCTTGCATTGTTCTTCGATCTTTCTTGCAGCTACTTGAACGTGAAGAACAAGTAAGGAGAGAGCCTGGAAGTAAAGGATTCAAAGTCATCTCCGAAGGATTGAGCGATTAGCGTCATAGCGAGGTAGGTCACCCTTTGTCTCTGCATTTGTTAAGCATAAACTAGGAAAGTGTATGTTAGTTTATTTAGTTTATTCCTAGACCCACTCATTGGGCTAGAGGGATCGTCTCTATCTGTAGAGGGGATTTACCTTCACAACAGGTGCCACCAATGTTCCAGGTAGGCAACAAAGTTTGGTTACATTTGCAGAAGGAGTGCCTCACTAAAGTTGTAGGAGAAAATTTTTTCGAGCTCAGCATTCCATCATTCCTTGCCCTGCACCCAGTGTTCAATGTGGACAACCTTTGACCATACTTCCCACCATTACTGGACACATCATACATTGCAAATTAACAACTCATACCAACAAAGTTAAACCTAGACGGTATGGAACAAGACACAACTAATCGCATCATGGAATCGCATATCAAGAACGCTTGCCAAAAAAAGATCCAACTGTATTGGGTTTTCAAAGCTAGCCAACTCCTACACCAAGGCAAGTGGCTCACCAAGGAACAAGTTTAGTAGAAGTTTCCCCATCTCGTAGAGGCACTCAATGCAATGGGGACCATTACTTCCTACGGGGGGGAACTAATGTAGGTAGATATTGGTGGCCACCTGCCTATTCCACTTGGACCCCCACCATTGTTTCTTTTAGTTTCCTTAATTGTAGCCCAACTTACTATTTTTGGTAGCTTTTTGGGTCCTAATATTCTAGAGCTGTTTTGAAGTACTAAAAGACATTTTTAGGGAAAATGGATAGACTAGAAAAGTTCCAAACTAGTTTACCTAATTGTTTTTGGCCTTTTCTCCAAGATCTTCAAAACAAGGTAATATGATAGCCAAATGGATAGGGTATGCCAAAGTTACGACCCCGGGAAGTTGACATAACAATTTACCTAAATGGAGCACACAATTTTGGTGCTTCATCTCCTCGGGTTAGGTTTTTGGATGTTTATGGTTTTCCATTGTTTCTCCATTATAAATAGGTGTTTGAGCCTCATTATAACATAGTTCAGAGGCATGTAGCCACCACATCTCTTCTTAGAGATAAGCTACCTTTGCCCAAGCTAGTTTATTTCCATTGTGTATGTAAGCATATTTAAGTTCTTTGATATTAATGAAATGAAGTGGTATTTATGTTGCAACTCTGTATTTATGGTTATATCCATATTTTGTTGCATTCTTGTTTAAGTTCAGATCATATATCTTCATGTCGAATCCCAAAAGTTGTGCTTTTCGTTCTCTCATGAGATTGTTGTGTAGCTCTGTAATTCTTTTTTCTCTCTCATTTACCTTCTTATTCAATGATTCAACAAGTGGTGGTGAGGCATACAGATCACCCATGGAATTCATGGCTGAGATAGTGTCCTCTAAAGCCTTCACTCATGCTTTTAGCTAGGATTTCTCCAAGTCCATTGAAGTCATTTGTTTTACTCTTGTATCTTGACTTATACCTTTACCCTTACCCTCTTTTTTATCCCCACTCATAGTATGACCTTCTTTACTATGCCTATATTTTTCTTTTTCAAGTTCTTTAATCTTAAGTTCTACTTGGATAATTTCAATATATCTCTCTTTCAACTTATTAGCTTTCCTATCACAAGTTTCTCCAACTTAATGACTTTTTTATTGTATTCTTAAATCTATGATTCATGCTTTTGTTGGTCCTCTTTATATTTATTTTCAAATTCAACTTTTAAGTCTTTAATAAATTTATATTTTTCACTTAATATCCTAACTAATTTATCCTCATAATTATCTAAAGTTGCCAATGGAGGTATAATGAGAAACTCTAGTCTTCTTCTCAACTCCTATTCAAGTTCACTAATTTTTCCATCAGATGTAGCCTGAATTTCTTCGAAATTTACTTTTAGTGCATCTATCTCCCTCATACATTCATCTTCCTTATGGATACTTGATTAAGAGATTCATCAATAATTATATCCTTTTTGTTTATGTGTTTCATTGATTTTTGTGTTTGTTACACATTTGTTGATTGCAACACTACAATATTCTTCATGCATTCAACACTATCCTTCTCCTTTACTTCATACTTTTCCTTGTAGTTGTATATAGAGGAAGAATCATCCATCATAACTTGTTTTTAATGGATCATTCTATGATATACCAAGAAAACAAATATGTTATCGAAACTATATGTTGGACTATGGACATTTAAACTTGGAGATGTAGATGTTGAATCACCCATAAAAGGGAAATTATACTGAAGTACCAACTGTTTAGAAGGAATTTTTTCTATTATAGAAAATCATAATTACATGTTTCCAATTAATGATCCATACCTTTCTACTCCTCATCTTCATCCATACATGCATGTAAGTTTTCTACAACACTAACAGTTGTATCTTTCGCGTGGAAAATTGTATTAGTAAAATTTTCCACACCTTCAACTGGAGTTTATTTAGGTTCTTCCTCAATGGTTTTATTTTATTTTGATATCCTAATGTAAGTTTTAAGAGGGCTTTTTTGAACATTAGTTTGATACAAATCAATAATTTTCTGCGATGTTGTTGGGAAACTAAACTTAACCTTCTTAAGTTTACTTTCTTGCCAGGCATAATGTAAAGTTTTAGCCAACAGATGAGGGACATATATGGCCATGGCTTCAACCCTATGAATAACTAGCCTTTGCAGTCACCGGAAATATCAAGATTGTGATGATTCATAATTTTCCTAAGGACAAATTGTATCAAGGATTTGTATAGTCCTTAGGGAACATATTGCATTTTTAATCCATTCCTCAAAAACAAATATTTTTTTCCCACATATTTTTTTTCCCATTTCCATATTTTCTAGCTTAAGGGTTTTCTTGGAGTTAAATATTGCTCCCCCTCTATGTGGAATTTGTGTTTATCTTGCAACCAGATCAAGGTCTAGGTAAATCCTTTACCCAAATAATGTTCATTCCATGGATTTATCATCATAATTTTCTATGGCCTCATCTATCTCATTATTTTGGAAATTGAACTTTCTAAATATAGATTTACAAACCTATGCTCTTCTCAGGATATATAGCATACCTAGTGTGCATTTTATTGTATCTCTCCATGTATCAACACCCACCTAGTGTACAATTTTTTGTATCTATCCATGTATCAACACCCTCTTTGAATTATTTTACTGTGGACTTATCTTGGGAACCTCGTATGTAAATTGTTTGTGAGGAAGATGACACCCCTATTTCAATTGAGGCCATCGTTGTTTGGGTTCAGGGCTATTTAAATGCACATCAAATTCAAGGATGCATGCTAAATAAACTATGAGGAATGCACGCACAAATGAGTTTTTTATTTTTAACTTATTGCTTTATTTTCCTATCAATCACTTATATATATATATATATATATATATATATATATATATATATATATATATATTATATATATATATATATATATATATATATATATATATATATATATATAGATAATATATATAATATATATATATGAAGTGAATAAAAAATTTTATAAGGTGCTTTAACTTTGCTCCTTTACTCATATTTTTTCTTAGACACAAAATTAGAAAATTCTAATTTAATATTTAGATATAAGATACAGCTTATTAAAAATAACACTTTTAAAAATGGGGCTACAAGATTTTGATGGCATTAAGATGGCCATCACTTATTTCTTATAGGTAAAACTGACCAAATTTCCATCATGCAACTTCTTATTGATAAATTATAGTAAATGTCCTAACTAGGTCACTTGACCTAGTCTTAAACTTAAAACCTTAAAAAATATGTACAATATAGAAAAACCCTAAAATAGACCCTGCAAACCCTAGGTTCTATCTATTTATCTATCTTGGAAACATTTAAACCTAATTAATAATAAAATAAGGTCATCCAACCTTACTTGTAGGCACATCTAGCCTTACTTGAGTGGATGTTCCCCACAAATTTCAAATGTCTCTTAGGTCATGTATAAATAAGAAGATACTTCTAATTTGTAAATCATAACACATTGGTGACAAGAGGAAGGAGTTCACTATCTTTTACCTTTTGATTTTTCTTGTTTGGTATTCTACTACTACTGAGGAAGAGTAGCATTTTTGTGGAATTGATTCTCATGATGATGAAATTTGTTGGTTTATGAGGTATTATGTGTTATTTTTATATTGTTCTTAAGTTTTCATCTTTTAATATTTGTTTAGCATTGAAATGTTATGTATTTATTTGAGGTATTATCATGGCATGTTAACACCCGAGTGGATATTAAATACTAAATGCTAGTATAAAATCCCTAATTGATAGTGAATCCCATAAGTTCCTTGGTTCTCTTAAACCCTAGAATTCTAGTCACCATTTTCATTTGTTTTGTGAATTCCTTTTCAATATTTTTCCAATCGACAAGTGGCATTGAAACCCTAGATCTAATTAGACTTCATTTCCAAATAACAGATAAGAACTAGTCCTATTTTTCTCCATTCTCCTTACTTATTTATATTCAAAACCTAACTAGGTCTCTTGACCTAATCTTAAATTTAAAAGCATAAAAAATATGTACAATATATAAAAACCATAAAATAGACCTTGCAAATCCTAGGTGTTTATATCTCTTTCTCTATCCCTTGGAAACATTTAAACCTAATTACAACTGAAATAAGGTAATCCAGTCTTACTTATAGGGTTTTAACCAAGAAACTACAAGTTTCAACTATTAAAATTCAAGTTTGATTTTTCTTAGTCTATCCCCTTGTTCCCAAACATTCCTAGTGTGCATTTATTTGAGGCACACAAACCCTGCCTTTTACCCTATGAAATCCATGCAATTTGGAGTATTCTTGAATAATATAAATATATATGTGAAAATTTAAAAACATTTAATTATATTAATGTTACCTATGAGTAAACAAATAGTCTCTAGTTGAATCATTCAATTTGGCCTTGAAGTGAAGGTTGGGCATGCTTTTTTGTGAAGTGGGCCAAAATTGCCTTGCTTCATTGAGAATGCATGACCAGGCTTCATTTCTTGGCCAATATGATTGATAAAAATTCTATACTATTTAATTACTAATTTTACATACTAATTTTCTTCCAATAAGTTTTTTTTGTTCACAAACTATTGACATTTTTGGGGTGACACTATGAACTGTGATTGCTGCAACAATTTCATTTACATCAACTTCAACCTTAATATCACTAAATTATAAAACTTAATTTTATTAATGTTACCTATGAGTAAAAAAATACTCTCCAATATGAATCATTAAATTTGGCCTTGAAATGAAGACTCGACGTGCATTTTTGTGAAGCTAGCCAAAATTGCCTTGCTTCACTAAAATGCATGTTTCTGCTTAATTTATTTGATTGATTTGAATTGTAGATTGTTTATTTAATGATTTTAAAAACTTTTACATTTTTTAATCTTTATTTTGAGATTAAATATCTATACTTCATATTTCATAACACAATCTAAGTTTTACTTCGACTTATCTTATGTGAAAGTTTTGTATAAGTGGGAAATATAGCTATGTAGGATATTTTTCAGACATAATGCAATGCTATATGCTAAGTTTAGGTATTGTCCAATCATGTCCCATTTAAAATTTCATTACCAACACTATAATTGGTTTTTCCCTGGAGTACATATTTGTTCTGACTTGAACATTAACAAATATGATGAATTTCTAAATTGGAAAAATTGATTTTAGTGAGTAAGATTCCTTTGAGGATAATGAGTATGATATGTTGTAGAAAATGGTGTATCTTTAAGATAGAATGATTATTATTGCACTTCCAATCAATTACAAGTCTTGGTTTTCATTTATTTTAGGCTTTTAATCTTTGCCTTTTACCCTATAAAATCAATCCAATTTGGAGTATTCATGCACAAAAAAACTGTTGAGGATGGATTATTGGCCACCCAAATTTAATGAGTATGTAATTCATGATATGTGGGGAGGAATTTTCCCCACACTTTCAAATTTCTCTTAGGTCATTTATAAATAGGAAGAGACTTCTAATTTGTAAATTGTAACACATTGGTGACAAGAGGAAGGAGTTCACTATATTTTACCTTTTTCTTTTCTTGTTTGGAACTCTACTGCTATTGAGGATGAGTCACACTATTGTGTAAATAATGCTCATGATGATGAAATTTGTTGGTTTTACGAGGTACTATGTGATTTTCTAAGATTGGTTTTAAGTTTTCATCATTTAATGTTTGTTTAACATTGAAATTCTATGTATTGTCGTGAGGTATTATCATGGCATGTCAGCACCTACATGGATCTTAAATACTGAATGCGAGTAGAAAGGAACTAGTTGATAGTGAATCCCATAAGTTTCTTCATTCTCTTAAACCCTAGAATTCTAGTCACCATTTTCATGTATGTTGGGAATTCCTTTTTAGGACTTTTCCAATCAATGAGTGGCATTGAAACCCTAGATCTACTTAGACTTCATTGCCAAACAACAAATAAGAACTAATATTATTTTTCTCCATTCTCCTTACCTATTTATCTTCAAACCCTGACTAGGTCACTTGACCTAATCTTAAACTTGAAACCCTAAAAGATATGTACAATATATAAAAACCCTAAAATAGACCCTACAAACCCTAGGTGATATATCTTTATCTATCCCTTAGAAATATTTAAACCTAATTAATACTAAAATAAGGCCATACATTCTTACTTATAGGTTTTTAACCAAGAAACTACAAGTTTCAACTATTAAAATTTAAATTTAGTCCATCCCCTTGTTCCCAAACATTCCTGGTGTGGATTTATTTGAGGCACACAAAACCTACCTTTCACCCTATGAAATCCATGTAATTTACAGTATTCTTGAACAACATAAATATATATGTTAATATTTAATTGTATTAATGTTACCTATAAGTAAAAAAATACTCTCCAAGTTGAATCATTTAATTTGGCCTTGGAAAGAAGGTTGGGCACGCATTTTTTTGAAGAAGACCAAAATTGCCTTAATTCACTAAAATGCACGCCCAGACTTCATTTCTTGGCCAATCTAACTGATTTAAATTGTATACTATATAATTACTAAATTTACACACTAATTTTGTTCTAGTAAGTTTCTATTGTTCACAAATTGTTGACACTTTTGGGGAGACACCATGAACTACAATTGCTCCAACAATTTAATTCACATTAACTTCGACCTTCAGAAAACCAAAAAAAAATAATTTAATTAATTTTACTTATGAGTAAAAAATACTCTCCAAGTTGAAACATTCAATTTGGCCTTGAAATGAAGGTTAGGCATGCATTTTTGTGAAGTGGGCCAAAACTACCTTGCTTCACTAAAATGCATGCCCAGACTTCATTTAATGTCCAATATGATTGATTCAAATTGTAGATTATTTATTTAATTATTTTGGATATTTTTACATTGTTATATCTTTACTTTGATATTAAATATGTATACTTTAGATTTCATACAACATTCTAAGTTTTGCTTCGACTTTCCTTATGTGAAAGTTCTGTATAAGTGGAAAACATAGTTATGTAGGATATTTGTCAGACATGATGCCAGGTTATATCCTAAGGTTAGGATTGTTCAATCATGTCCCATTCCAGATTTCATTACCAAGAGTGTAATTGGTTTGGCATGGGAGTGCATCTTTGTTCGGACTATGATCATTGGAAGATATGACCAATTATTATTTTGACAAAATTGGATTCTAGTGTATAACATTTCCTTTATTAAAATGACTATGATATGTTACATAAAATGGTTTTATATCTAGGTTGGAATTATCATTATCGCACATTCAATTAATTACAGTTCTTGTTATGCATTTATTTCAGCCACACAAACCTTGACTTTAACCTTACAAAATCGATTCAATTTGGCATATTATTGCACAATAGAAATTTCTATGCTCAAAATT
Organism: Pinus tabuliformis; assembly: GCA_031772625.1. Classification (NCBI taxonomy): domain Eukaryota; kingdom Viridiplantae; phylum Streptophyta; class Pinopsida; order Pinales; family Pinaceae; genus Pinus; species Pinus tabuliformis. The sequence goes on along the minus strand of CM062820.1, from coordinate 776,862,907 downwards.
AATGTTATTTATGAGTAAAAAAGTAATCTCCAATCTTAATCATTCAATTTGGCCTTATAATGAAGGTTGGGTGTGCATTTTTTTGAATTAAGCCAAGATTGTCTTGCTTCACTCAAATGCACGCCAAAGCTTCATTTATTGGCCAATTTGATTGATTCAAATTGTAGATTGTCTTTTTTATTATTTGACACGTTTTGAGTTATTATATGTTTACTTTAATCGTTATTTTTTTCTTCTTCAGAGTTCATACAACATTTCAATTTTTGCTTCAACTTGCATGATGTAAAAGTTGTGTATAGGTTTTTCTTTAGTTTTTATTGTTATTTTTCATACCTGATGCAAGGTTATATTCTAAGGTTAGGTATTGTATAATTATGTAGAATTTATGGATGGTATTACACTCCTAAAAAGTTTAATCAAATCTTAGCTATCTTAGGATTTAGTTGTGAAAAGGGCTAGAATACTTTTATATACCTTGGTAATGATCCACGATATTGCAACAATAATGTTGCAACTCCCAAGGATACCAACATAAAATATCAACTTGGGGTTCATATAAACTCAAGAGGGGCAACACTATATGTGTCACAAACACCTCCCTCTTCCTAGTCTGACTCCCTTTGATGCAAGTGAAATAAGGAAATGAAACAACTTCAAATCAACAAATATCTAGGCAAGTTGTCAATCGTAAATTGCAAAAGGTAAATATCAATAAGAAAATCTATTCTACTTTTGTTGGAAATTGAATATAGACTAATTGCATAAATCAACATTCAAGAAGAAAACAATGTAAGAGCTAAATCATTACCTAACCAAGCCTCAACTCAACCAAATAGTCTTATAGAACTCATAGGCCATAAATCTACTTCTACCATGAACTTAGAGTGAATATGGGAAAGAAATATCTCAAAAACAAATTGTTATATGATTGTTACAGTATTTTTGTTTCTCAAGTTAACTTGCCAAATGCCATAAAATTTAAATGACATGGGCTAAATTTTTTTATTAACCAGGATGTCCTAGGACTCTAATCCAAGTGCAATCACTTCAAAATACCCTTGCTAACATGTGTTAAAAATTAGCAGAAAATTACTACTCTAAAAATCAGAAATTCTCGAATTAGTGAGCTAGTTAACCTACCAAATTCTTAACTTGACCAAGTGAAAATGATATGGGGTCAATTGTGTTATTAATTAGGATGTTTTTAGGACTCAATACAAGTGCAATCAACTCAAAATATCTTCTTTAACATGTTCTAAAATTAAGCAAAACAATTCTACTAAAAACCAAAAATTTCAGAGCAATGAACTAGTGTGCTTATCTAAGTAACCAAATCGCTGAGCTCATCAAGTGAAAATTATGTAGGGTAATTTTTTTTATTAATTTTTAATTTTTAACCTTAAACTCAAGTGGATTCAACTTGAAATAATCTCATTAACACATGCTAAAATTTAGCGTAAAATTACGACAATTTCACTACAGTTTACTTCCATAAATTCTAGAATTGTGAACTAGTAAACCAATCCAAGTAGCTCAATGATGAATGTGAATTTGCAAATATGATATGAATATGCATCATATTTTTAATTTTATAAATGACCTTCAAAACCACTTATTTCAATTATTTAACCAATATAATCTACAACAAATTAAACATGAATATTAAGTGCAAAAATAGGAAATGCAAGAAGAAGAAATGCAAGTGAATAAGAAGTGAAAAGAAGATAAAGAAATTGTAAAACAGGGCTCTGAGGCTCCTAGGATGGCCAAGACTAAGGACAGTCATAGTCCTATGAACGAAACCAAGCTTTAAAAGCTAAAAATGGCACTAAACTTCATTATGAGTCAATCCAAGTACATCCCTACTAGAAATGAAAATAGAGTGTGTTAGGTTCCTATAATAATAGGCTTCATCATTTTGAAATGACTATGTAAAGTCTCGTAATATTGTACATACTTTTTCTTTCTGCAAAATGTTTTCCCATAATAATAAAAAAATGTAAAGAGGGTAAGTCCTAAAAGAAAAATCAAAGGACTAAGAGAAAAGGATCAAAAAAGAAGATAAAATATGAACCCCACCAAAAGAGATAAAAATAGATCATGACAGTGTGCACATTCAAATGCCACGACTCTTAGTTTACTTTTTGCAAATAAGATTGTGTACAGCTTGTAAAAATGCCACAATTCATGATGATCAAACAATTTAATCTTGATTCATTCATGCTTTAAATTTCATGTTGATAGATAGAGAATAAAGATCTAGCCAAACTGTTTAATCTTGGAAGATCAGTAGTTAGGTAGAGAATAATAGTGAGCTCACCAGTTTAATCTGAGCCATTGGAAGTTATAAGATTAGAATTAGATAGTTTGATTATCAAAGAAAAATAAATGGTGATCAAGCTTAAATGCACCTAGTAAATGAAGAAGAAATGTTAGGGTAAATGATGGGTAGGCAGAAGTAGTTTTCACAAGGCATGCAGAGCATCAACTCGCTCGTTTCATATTACTAACTTCCTTCCAAACACATTTTCCCTTCTAAAAATATCCCTTCCCTTCATTTTAAACCCTTTTCCCTAGTTAAAAAGCATATTTTCATTAGAAAAGTAAATTCCCCTTTTCAGTGAAACATGTAAAAACCCACTTAACCTAAGTTTGAAATGTTTTAAAATGTATTGGGACCCATTGAAAAACTTTACCCAATATTGTTTTTAACTCCTTACCGTATTATTAAATCCTTCATATATATTTCCCAACCCCCTTTTTCATTAATTCACCCACTAATTAACCCGGGTCCCCCACTTCTATTTTAATACCCATCACATCACTTATTCCCGGGCCCTGCCTATAAAATCCCCGACTCCCCTCTCCTATTCACCCATCCATCAGATCTTTATTCCTCGGTTCCAATGGTCCCCAATCCATTTCGCACCCCCCTATGCCCGACAGTTAAAGTTTTCAAAAGGATGCGAAATGGGTGGTTTCGTAACCTCACTCCCTTGCTACGTGGAAGCTCCAGATTGTATCGCATCCTCTAATCCAAAACCACTAACTCACTTTTCACCATGTGATAACCTCCAGTCCATCGTCTGAACTATTCGATGAAACCACCCTACCATTTGAATTTAACCCCACGCCATATGTTTAACCACTGTTGGTTAAAACCAATAAACCTACCTTTTACCATCTTTTCACTATTATTCTATTGAAATTTGTGAAAAAGAGCCTCTGCCGACCTATTCTTGAACCAAAAAAGCTTTGCCGACCTGTTTTGAAGGGATTTCACACTAGAAATCAAGCTTTTCCCCACAAGGAGACACTGTCGACTCAACCTGAAGCTTTATAAATACTATTGAAGCCTATTTCGCTGCCAAAAAGCCTCAGTTACTTCCAGAACCCCTTATACATACTAAAAGCTTCATTTTCCAGGTATTCCTAAGTGCCAAGGTTTGTACTTAAGCAAGAAATTAATAACTGCTAAATTGAACAAATTAAATGGCCTCCAAGAGTATTTTAAATGTCAATCCCCTACAACCACATATACTTGATGTTGAACGTAGCCCCCTTGTCGACAAAGACTTCAAAATCAATGATACAGTCACTAATTTCAACCTCCTTGAACTCCACTACTGGAGCCATGATAAATTCATAGATCAGGCTGATGATATCCACCTCTGGGATTCAAACCTACCCAAGTATATCTTCCCACAAACCTTCCAATTTCCAGAATATCATCAGGCTCTATCAAGTTAATCATCTGCCCAGTGAAGGAGCCATAGTAACCCCTAGCAAAAAGATTTTGTTCACAATTACTACAGAATCAACAAAACAATGTTGCAAATTCAACCTAAGCCTGATGAAGCCCCTTTGCCAATTAAAATCCTCACTGAGTTATATCTAAACCTAGACTTTCCTAAGAGGTCTCAAATCTTCCAAACCTTCCTCCCCAAAACAACTCAAATTCCTAAAAAGAACCCACCCTACTCTAATGCCATGTTCCCAGAACAAATCAGGAAAATTGTGACCATGTTGTCCTCTATATTAGGATACTTTACTGATGAGCATGTAGATGAATCCATCCTAGGTTTCTTCTCTATCTTTAGCCCAAACCAGCCTCCAGCTATAACATTTAACTTTTCTCAATACCTATCATATTCTATTCATGAGAAGTTAGTTAAATTACCTTAAGAAGGTGTGTTCAAGTATTCATCTATTTTGTTTCATATGTTCTTATACATCCAATTTGAAAGGTTTGCAGTAAGCCTCCAAAAATTGGACACTAAGGGTAATCCACAATCAGTTGCCTTCTGGACATCCCTAATAAAAAAAGATTCAACAGAGTTCACTTACAAGGACTTCATTGACTCCTTTATTCATCCAGTTGCTACCATGCTAAGCAGTAGCATTCAACCTAGGATCAATGAAGAATTGAAGAAAATATTATAATTGTTAGACCACAGTAGAATAAGAGACTTTTTTTGTACCAGGACCACACTGAAAGTAGGGTGTATGGATGTCAACTCGCTCCTTACAAACTACCCAAATACCTTCCCATGAGGTTATTTGCACTAGAATATATCAGGCGGATCCTAAGTTCAGATGAGGTCAATTTTCTTTCAGCCAAGAAGAAAACAAAGTTCAAAATCAAGAACCAGATTAGTCCTTTCATTGTCAACAATAGAAATGTTGGTCAACAAGAAGATAACTGTTTACAAAAATTCAAGTTCAGTGATAGTTTCAAATGGCAGTATGATCCTTTAGGAGTTATCAGCAAGTTAAGAATCAAGTTTAAATTAATTCCTTTTGTCCATGATTCCAAACTAGAGACTGAGAAGTACTCCAAACAGTGAGAGTGGGTGGAAGGTACTTTGAAAGAGGTGGAGAAACTAGTTGAAACAAGTTTTGTCCTGCAGACTCCAACCCTACAATATAGGAATTCCAAGAGACCAAGAGAAGAAGGTTCATCTTCAGCTCAAACCACTACTGAAACTAAATTCAAACTAATGTACAAGAAGAAGCCCAAGCCAAATCTTGTAAATGAGCAAGAAGAGATAATTGAGACAATTGAAGTCATTAATGCAGACTCAATGGTTAAAGAAAGTTCACCTCCAACAATTTCAGAGGAAACTCATTAGCCTTCAACCTCTAATACTCATATTATTCAAAAGCAACATAGTGTTGAAGTCTCTTCATCAATAAAACCAGTGGATAAAGAAAAAGACATAAGGAATAAATATAAGGAAATCAAATTGAGAAAAGAAGAACTGAAAGCTAAAACCTATGCCCAATATATGAAACCTACTCCTAGTGATCAGAATAGATTATTTTCTGTTTTCGACTATAAAACTAGAAAGATGCAAATGACCTTTCTACAACCATTGATACAAGGCCCAAAACCCACAGCAGATTACAAAAAGATAGAATTTAACTTTTTTCCAAGGATGTTCATCCTATAGATCAAATTGAGTTTCATAAGCAAGCGGGAGAAATGTTATACTCAACTATGACCAACAAAGCTACAAGTGTACAAAAACTACAAAATTCTCTAGATAATATCAAAGCACAATTAAAACTAGAGAATGTGTCCTCACAAGAAAAGGTTAACAAAATCAAAACACTTGAACAATTGGTCATGAGGATTGGGTATGATCCTAAGAACATCAAAGCAACTGAAGAGATTATCAAAAAGAATACTAAAGACATTGCTACATTGAGGAAGCAGCTGAAATTGCCTCCTACTGAACATCCACTAGCAAAAGAAGTTTTGGAGAATGAAGGCCAAAAAGATGAAATGATGAATCTCATCATTCAGTTGAAATCTCAACTGAAAGAAATGGAGAATGAGATGGGCAAATTGGTGCAGGGAAAGAAGGTCAGCATGGAAGAATTTACTGTCACTGCCATTCCTATAATTACTATAGTAGTTCCATCTACTTCATCAACTCCATTACCAATAACACTTATAGCTACTACAGCAGTTCCATCTATATTAGCCACTACATCAGCAACAGATTCAAGAACAACAGTAGCTCACCCCAATGATGAAGCAGGTAAACTGATCAAAGCCATGCAAGATATGTCCATCCAAACAAATGAAATAAATAGACTTAAAGAACAAATAAAAATTCTAGAGGATGAAAAGAAGCTAGTTCAAATCATGCATAAAGATGAAAAACATAAGTCAAACAGATTGAATGAAAGGTTACAGAAGTTAGAGAAATAATTGACCCTGAAAGGGCCACTAGCCCAAGAAAAGCAACAATTATGGGCCAATATCATTAACTCTGTTAATGATATTTGTCCATCCATCCAAGTTATCTTTGAGCATATAGATTTGATCAAGGAAGCAAGTGAGGCAATTCAAAAGGTAAGACCAGAACTTAGAAAGAAACTAGACGAAGCCTCTAAGGTAATCCAGTTCCTAAATTCAAAAAACAAGTATGAATTGTAGGAGCTTGGAATAACAGACAGAACAGAGACCATATTAGAAGTGAAGAAAGTAATCATCAAAATAAATCTAATGATACAACTTTAGGAGAAATGTCAAAACATGGAAATGGAAGTAGACAGGTTCATGGTCAAATTTGAGGTTTTGAGGTAGAAAGGTCTATCTAATCCTTTGGTAATAAATGATAGGTTGATGAAACATGAAGATTATGACAAGAAAATTAGAGAAGTGGCCAAAGAACAATCCAACAATTCCTCCATGAAAGGAATTCCTATAGGGAAAGTGCTCTATCAGACTTTCGAGAATCTCTTTTACCTCGAGCATGAGGTAAAACATCTCTTTATAAACATGCCTACTTTTTCAAAGTACACAAAACTAATGAAATCTACAGAAGAATGGTAAAAATCAAATTACCAGATGAAGAGGCTTGGGATAAACTCAATGATTTACTTTGATAGTTACAAGTAAAAATAGGTAAAAGAACAGACAAGGTCGCAACAAAGCATTCAAATATTAAAAGTAAAGCAGAGACAGAGTTTAAGGAGTATCAAATGAAAGGCAATAAACAGAAAAAGAGATAAAGAAGCAAAATATCAGTGAAAGCAAACGGTAAAGACAAATAAGCAGGGACAACTTGCATTAGTTAGATAGTTGTCTCTATCTTCTTGCATGAAGATATTTCATTTTCCTTGAATAATTCCTAAATCAGTTGTAGGATATTTTGTAGTAGTTTTTGTATAAATACTTCATAATTTTAAGTATTAATGGTGGATCTCTAAATGTTTCTATAGTTGAACTCATCTACAACCTGAGGGTTTACTGTACTTTTCCAGTTGACAGACAGGACAAATAATAGAAGCATTTCTTTACAACATTCATGTGTTGAGCCACTTCAATGAAGTATCTTTCAATTGTTCATGTTCTTTTCTTAGTTATTCCACAAACTTGAATGTTTTTCTAAATTTTAATGGTATAATATGGATGCTATTGTACAATTTGTTTAAGTGCACTCTGTTCTGAACTACTATTCATTTTTTTTGTTTTCTTCTGATATCTGGTTTAAAGGATCCTTAATTTCCCTCTAATCCCAAATGACTTCCTTCATCTTCCTTCATTATCTGGTTTAAGGAATCCTTAACTACTCCTTGATCCCAATTGAAACTCATTTCACCATCTTAGCCCTAAAAGATCTATTGTTGCTCAATTACCTTGCCCTATAACACTACTTTTATAATTTGTTTTTGTTATTTTTTCTTGATATATTGACTCCATAGCCTAATGGAAAATAGACAAGCACCTATCCATCTAAATCAGTAATTCCACCAACAATTCAAAATCAAACCAAATAAAGAAAACATAGCTAGCCTAAAATCCATTAAAATAAACAAAGTTAAATCATATAGAGAGAGCCCTCTCTGAGTTTAGGAATGCTAGATCCTAAACTCCAAAGTAGGTTTGTAGTTACCTCTGATATTTATTTTTCACACATTGAACAACCCTTGGAAATTTTGGAGTGATAACATAATGGCGACCATACTGGGGAGATTCAGTCCCTAGTTAAAATCAATCTTAAAGGAAAAAGTTTTCCTCATTTTTTACATTAAGGTTCTAAAGGGTTGCTTGAAATCATCATTATAAGTTAAAATTCTAGCTTCTAAAAGAACATATTATACCAGGGCTCATCCTAATCCACAACCTGCTACAATTGCTGATGATCCTAACAAAATTTTAAGAAAAACTAAAAAGCTAGAGAGTCAAGAAAGGGTTAATCAGTTAAACAAATAAAATTCACTTCCGAAAGAGCTATCAAGCTTAGAGGATATTAAATTTGACTTATCATTTGAGCATTCTTTATTTCATACCAAATCTGAAAATTCAGTCTATGATACTGTAATAAATCCCAATTTTATTCAATTTATTGAATCAAAGAAGGATACTATACATCCTAATTTAGATCAACATGTTCTGGATACTTTTGACAAACTTTATGAGTTAACCTCCACTTTGATAAGGCATATAGACGAAGCCTATTTTCAACAGTCAGTTCAATTAGTTGCCCTGACTGCTGCTACCCCTGAACTCTCTATAGTATTTTCAAAAAATGTAAATACATACTCATTTAGTACCACCTCACCTATAATATCCACCACAGTTCATTCCACAAAGCCATTCATACCTAAACATCCTCTCCAGCCTAATTTCTCAAGTTCATCTTCAAGCAACACTACTTTGCCTCCCAGTCAAGCTAAAATTGTAGCCATGGTAGACAGATATGCACCTTTGGCCTTACAAGCTCCTTTACATGCTATGCCACAGGATTACCAAAGTAAAAAAATTTAGTTTGATGGTATTGGTCAGTATACTGCTCAACAACATGTAAATAAAATGACAGATTATTTTGAGTTACATGAAGTTGATGAGGGTGATGTAAAAATGATATTATTTGCACAAACACTAGTAGGAGATGTTAAAAAATGATTTAAACCTTTACCTCCTAACCATATTGTTGATCTAGCTGCTTTCCACCAATTGTTCATAAATAGGTGGGAAAGAAAGAAAAACCCTCTCCAGATATTATCTAAGTATGGGAACATTACGAGATCTGCTAGTGAATCTGTTCAAGATTAGTGTACTAGGTTTAACAACATCTATAATGCAATTCCAGTAAATATCAGACCTCCACCAGACTTGGCCCTAATTAAGTTTCCATATGGTTTTGATGCTAACATGTCCTATCAATTAAGAGAAAGAAACCCTCCAACTTTAGAACAGATGCAGAGTGATGTAGTTAGTGTAGAAGCTAACCTATTGGCTAAAAGAGCTAGGATGAGGAATGAGAGGACGATTAACATTAAGGAAGAACCATCCATTTCAGATGTTAAGATAGATAGCTTAGCTAAAAGTGTAGAATGACTAATGGACAGGTTAGATAATATGGAAAGAAAGCCTCAGTGGGAAAATCAACAAGGACCCTAAATTAGGAACCCCAACTTTCGAAAAAATCCTAATACTAGAAAATCAAGAGAAGATTTACCCAATTAGCAGGTTAGACCACCTTTCTAGGAAAATTATGTTGAAAGTTCACAACAACATGAAGAAGACCATGACACCCAGATAAACTTGATGGGAGTAAACAATGAGGATTCCATTTTTATTACTCAAGAAGAACAAGAATTGTACATGTTGCAGCAATTACAATTAGAATTTGGAGAGTCCTTTGATTACAAACAAGGCTATGAATCTGCTATCTATGAAGTGCATAAACAATATAGCCTTAGAAGCAAAAAGAACAGAGAATTTCCTCCTAAGAAATCAGCCCAAACCCAAACTATGAAAATAGTAGAAGCTCTTGTGACCAAGATCCTACAAATTCTACCTAGAGGAGCTCAGGAGACCTCTTGCCCAAAGATTGTGGACATAACATCAACTAAAACTCAAACTTCAACTACACCTCAAACTTCAAATGCAACTCAAACTGTTCCAAACAATAAAATTGAAAACAAACAGTTGGCACACAAACTGAATTACCAAGTGCTGGTAAAGAAAAAAAAATCACACAAACCACAATTGCTAAGGATGAAATCATCCAATTAGGAAAAACTCAAATACCATTCAATATCAAAATTCAGTTATCCAAATTGAAAATACCAGTTCCCTTAATAGAGGTGGTAAAAAATAAATCATACAAAGCACAAATCACTAAAACACTAAACATAGGTGAAGGTGAGGATGTTGTAAACCTTAATGATGATTAACTTGAATTTTTATTTGGTCCAGAAGTAAATGGCAAACATCAACAAGGGGGTATCCCTCCATTCTATATTAGCTTAAATGTTCATGATAAAATCTTACTTAATGCTATGTTAGATTCAAGAGCATATCATAATCTAATGCCTAAAGCAGTCATGGAAAGGTCAAATTTGGACATCACTAGACCCTACAAGGACCTGTTTTCCTTTGATTCTAGTCATGTCAAATGTCTTGGCATGATAAAATATCTGTGTAACTCTAGTCCAGTGCCCAGCAAAGAGTATTGTTATGGACATAGTAGTTGTTTATATTCCACCTAAATATGGTATGTTGTTATCTCACTCATGGGGATAAAAGTTACAAGGGTCACTGCAATTAGACATGTCATGTGCTACCATTTTTGTATTTGGTCAGCAAAAAAAGCTTTACAGAGAAACCTTGATGAAATACATGGTAAGTAGTTTAGAAAGACCACAGAATTACCCAATTTATTCCATGCATTCTGATCTAGACTCATTTATCTTATATAATTAATAAAATAGCAAAGACGAAATCACCATTGTAGAAGAAAAATACAAAGAACCTGATAGTGAAAACATAACCCATGAGTCCCTATGGAATTTAGATTTTGATGGCTCTGTAAATAGGTTAGGAGCAGGAGCTGGTGTATCAATTTACAATTTAGAGAATGATCATTCAGAAGGACATGCTTTTATATTAAATTTCAAATGCACTAAAAACATGGAAGAATATGAAGCATTATTGCTAGGCCTTCAAATCATAAGAAAACTTGGAGCAAAAAGAGTTTCCATCATGGGAGACTCACAACTCATTATAAAATAGGTCAAGGGAGAGTACATTACCAACAAACCTAGGCTTAGCTGCTGCACAGAAACCATCCTAGACTTGATAGATTGTTTCCTTGAGATTGATTTTGCTGTTATTTCAAGAAAGCAAAATATGCAAGCTCATAGCTTAGCCACTTTTTCCTGCACATGCAGGTTGCCCTTCCAACCAAATCATCAATACATAGTTGAGGTAAGACATAGGCCAACCATACCAGATAATTTAAAGTATTAGCAAATTTGCTCACATGACAATCAAATTCATGATTTTATGATTTCTGAAGGAGAATTTCGAAATGGTAATATAGGCACTAACTGTACATCAGATTATACCATCAATAATGAAATGGATGTAAATGATGTAAATAAGTTAGAACCAACTAAATTTACTAAACTAGAGATAGATCAATTAGAATCTGTAGAAATTGAGGAATTAATCAATGATGAATCAAAAGTTTTAAACCTCAAAGGCAAATTTTACCTAAGGAATTAGCCCCACTAGAAGACATATTTGACTTCAATGATGTAGCTAGAAAACCTAAAATGGAGCCTCTAAGGTCAGATATAGAGGAATTCAATACAGGGACAGAGGAAAATCCTAAGCTCATCAAGATATCTAAGACATTACCCCCAGATGAAAAGCTGAAATACATTAGCTTGTTTAAAGAATTTCAAGATGTCTTTGCCTGGAGTTATGAAGACCTCAAGTCTTATGACACCAGCATTATTCAACATAAAATACCCATCAAAGAAAATCAGAAGCCCTTTAAACAAAAACTAAGGAGAATTAACCATGTTCTTATGCCATTAATAGAAAAAGAAGTTAAGAGGATGTATGATGCTCAGATCATAGCACCCATTAGGTATTCTAATTGGGTCTCTAATTTAGTCCCCACTAGAAAGAAAACAGGAGAAATCAGACTTTGTGTTGATTTCAGAAACTTGAACAAAGTATCACTGAAGGATAACTATCCCCTCCCTAAAATGGATCACATTCTCTAGAGGGTGGTAGGGTCATCCATAATTTCATTACTTGATGGATTCTCTAGTTATAATCAAATCCTAGTCCAACTCGAAGATCAAGCAAAGACTTCATTCACCACTCCTTGCCGAACTTTCATGTACTTGAAAATTCCCTTTGGATTGATCAATGTTGGGGCAACATTCCAAAGGGCAATGGACATAGCCTTTGCAAAAGAAATCCATGAGCTTTTGGTCATTTACCTAGATGATATCACAGTGTTTTCCAAGTCAAAGAATTAACATCTAGATCATCTAAGAAAGGTATTCATAAAATGCAGAAAGTTTGGCATATCCTTAAATCCTAAAAAGTCACTTTTTGGGTTAGAAGTGTTAGAAAATTATATATTATAGAGCAATGGAACACATAAAATATTGTAGAAATATAAACAAAGAAAACGCATAAAACAAGAGACACAGATATATGTGGTTCACCCAGTTTGGGCTACGTCCATGGAGAAATAGCCAGTCCTTCTTTTTATATTATCCAGTAAACTGAAGAGATACAACCTACAACAGATCCACTGTAACTCCCTCTTCACTCTCAATATCCTCTCTCTATTCCTCACTCAGAATACCGATCTACATAGACGCAATACAATTCCCTCATATACAGTGAGGGGTTGCCTTCTAGGGTAAAAAACCTTAAATTAAACATAACTTCTACCGTCAGTTCTCTACCTAATGAACGGCCCAGATTGACTACGAAATTACAACATTTTACAAGGCAATTTTACACCTATTCTTAGCTTCAGGGGCGTTGTCCCCAATCCCCCCACCAGGTGGGGCTCCCAAAAGGTCACAGCCACCCCCCCTAGACCCCCCCTGCAGCGAATATTTTACGAGTGGCGTTGCCGCCCCATTTCAAAATGGGGTCCAATGTGGTGATACCTTTGAATATAGAAGATAATCAGGCTCCACACCCAACAAGAAGAAGGAAAACTCCTAGGACAGATAATTTCAAAAGAGGGCATTAGAATTGATCCAGCTAGAATAGATGAAATCCTAAACATTAGTCATCCTAGGAACATTAAATAATTTCAATCATTCGTAGGTAAGATAAATTTTCTTAGAAGATTCATTTCTAACTTAGTAGAACTAATTAGATATTTGAATAACATGTTAAAAAAGGATTCAACACTTAAGTGGACAGTAGAGGCTAAGCAGTCTTTTGAAGAAATCAAAGAAGCCCTTAATAAAACACCTATCCTCATAAGTCCTAATTTTAACAAAGATTTCATAATTTTTTCGTTTGCTTCGAAGCACACCATCGTAGCAGTCTTGTTGCAAAAGAATGATGAGGGTTATGAACAACCCATCACTTTCTTCAGTAAATCTTTGAGAGATGCTACACTAAAGTACAATATAATGGAAAAACAAGCCCTTGCTTTAGTGAAAGCCATAAAGGATTTCAGAGTATATATTCTATACTCTCACATAATAGTATATGTTCCAAAATCGGTTGTAAAGGACATTCTAACTCAAGATGGGCCTAATGGGAAAAGGGGCAAATGGATTGCCACCATACTAGAATATGACATTGAAATCAAGCCTACAAAATTGATTAAAGGCCAAGGTTTAGCCAAGCTCATGGTTGAATCGAACTGTCGAGCCTTAGACATAAATTTCATTGCTGCCATAGATGATCAGGAAGAGATGGCGACTCCAAAAATCAGTGAAGCTTTCATAGATTCACCTTAGTATGTAGACATTATTTTTGTTTTACTCAACCTACAGGCTCCTCCTGGTTTATCTAGAACTAAAAGTAGATTCCTAAAAATGAAAGCAATGAAATATTGTATCTTAGACAATGTTTTATTTTGGAAAGATAATGGTGGCATATTGTTAAATTGTTTATTAAAAGGTGAATCTAACAAAGTTATGTATGAATTTCATGCAGGGGTTGTGGGGGAAACCTATACTGAAAAACAAATGATGATAATATTTTAAGGGCAGGCTTTTACTGGCCCACCCTTTTTGTAGATGTGAAAAAATATGTGACCTCCTCTCACAAATGCCAAATATTTGAAGGCAAGAAGAAACTCTTACCATTACCCCTAAAAGCTATCTCAGCAGAAATGCATTTTCAACAATGGGGTTTAGAATTCATTGGGGAAATTCTCCCACCCTCTTCAGCCCAACATAAATGGATCCTGACAACCACTAATTATTTTACCAAGTGGATAGAAGCCATCCCTTCTAGACAAGCCACTGACTCAGTCATCATATCATTCCTTGAAAACAATATCCTTTCAAGATTTGGATGCTCACAAAATCTCATTACTAATAATGTAGTTGCTTTCAAATCCAAGAAAATGGTTGAATTATGTAACAAATACCACATCACCCTTGGTCATTCCACTTCCTATTACCATCAAGAGAATGGACTAACAGAATCTTCAAACAAAATCCTAGTCAACGTCATCAAGAAGTTGTTAGAAGATAACAAGAAAACCTAGAACAAAAAGTTGGTGAATGCCCTATGGTCAGATAGGTTTACTACTAAGAAATCTATTGCTACATCTCCTTATCAATTAGTATACGGGATGGATGTTGTTTTTCCATCCTCATTAGGAGTACTAGTGATGAAAATGATTCAAGAGCTGCAAGTAGAACCAAATGACAGCCAAAGGAGGATAAACCAAACAATTCATTTGCAGTAAACTAGGGAAGAAGTTTATATCAAATCCCAAGTAATTCAAGAAAAAATCAAGAAGATATTTGATAAGAAAACTAAAGCAGAGGATTTCTACATAGGATATTAGGTACTCAAATGGGATTCCAGAAGGGAGGACAAATGGAAACATGGGAAATTTGACTTTCTTTGGAAAGGCCCATATGTTATTTATGGTTACAGAGGGAATAATGCATTTTTCTTGAAAGAATTAGATGGCGCAGACTTACAAGGTGGACCAGTCAATGGTCAAATGCTAAAGCACTATTTTCCACTAGAATAATCAGTAGTTCATCATCTCTATTCACTGTAAATACCATAGCAAATTTTAGATTGGATTGGATTATTATCTTCTAAAGTTGAAGCCTGAAAAGGGAATGTTAAGCTTTAAAAGGTATAACATCATATCTTTGAATAAAGGAGATCACAAAAAGCAGCTCCGAGTAAAGCACGGTCAAAGTTCCAAGGCTACTGATCAGAAAGTTCTTGACATCTCACATGAAGAT
This sequence comes from Pinus tabuliformis, assembly GCA_031772625.1. Lineage (NCBI taxonomy): Eukaryota > Viridiplantae > Streptophyta > Pinopsida > Pinales > Pinaceae > Pinus > Pinus tabuliformis. The sequence goes on along the minus strand of CM062820.1, from coordinate 776,847,667 downwards.
GCCATCCCCAAGTGGAGCCACTGTTAGGCTCCTATAATAATAGGCTTCGTAATTTTGAATTGCCTATGTAAAGTCTCATAATATTGTACACACTTTTGCTTTATGCAACATGTTTTCCCATATTAAAAAAAATTGTAAAGAGGGTAAGTCCTAAAAGAAAAATCAAAGGACTAAAATAAAAGGATCAAAAAAGAAGATAAAATATGAACCCCACCAAAAAGAGATAAAAATAGATCATGAAAGTGTGGACATTCAAATGCCACTACTCTTAGTTTACTTTTTGCAAATAAGTTTGTGTGTAGCTTGTCAAAATGCCACAATTCATGATGATCAAACAGTTTAATCTTGATTCATTCATGCTTTAAATTTCATGTTGATAGATAGAGAATAAAGATCTAGCCAAACTGTTTAATCTTGGCAGATTAGTAGTTAGGTAGAGAATAATAGTGAGCTCACTAGTTTAATATGAGCCATTGGAAGTTATAGTATTAGAATTAGATAGTTTGATTATCAAAGAAAAATAAAGGGTGAGAAAGCTTAAATGCACCCAGTAAAAGAAGTAAAAATGCTAGGGTAAATGATGGGTAGGAAGAAGCAGTTTTCACAAGGCATGGAGAGCATCAATTGGCTCATTTCATATTACTAACTTCCTTCAAAACTCATTTTCCCTTCTAAAAATATCCTTTCCCTTCATTTTAAACCCTTTTCCCTAGTTAAAAAGCATATTTCCATTAGAAAAGTAAATTCCCCTTTACTAATTCCCCTTTTTCAGTTAAACATGTAAAAACCCACTTAACCTAAGTTTGAAATGTTTTAAAATGTATCAGGCCCCATTGAAAAACTTTACCCAATATTGTTTTTTAACTCCTTACTGTATTATTAAATCCCACATATATATTTTCCCAACCCCATTTTTCATTAAATCACCCACTAATTAACCTGGGTCCCCCACTTCTATTTTAATACCCATCACATCACTTATCCCCGAGCCCTGCCTATCAAATCCACGACTCACCTCTCCTATTCGCCCATCTATCAGATATTTATTCCTCATATCCCATAGTCCCCAATCCATTTCCCACACCCCGACGCCCGACAGTTAAATTTTTCAAAAGGATGCGAAATGGGTGGTTTTGTAACCCCACTCCCTTGCTACGTGGAGGCTCCAAATTGTATCGCATCCTACAATCCAAAACCACTAACCCAGTTTTCACCATGCGATAACCGCCAGTCCATCTTACGAACTATACGATGAAACCACCCTACCATTTGAATTTAACCCCACGCCATATGTTTAACCAATGTTGGTTAAAACCAACAAACCTACCGTTTACCATCTTTTCACTATTATTCTGTTGGATTTTCGAAAAAGAGCCTTTTCCGACCTGTTCTTGAACCAAAAAAGCTCTGTCGACCTGTTTTCAAGGGATTTCACACCAGAAATCAAGCTTTTCGCCACCAGGAGATAGTGTCGGCTCAACCTGAAGCTTTATAAAGACTATTGAAGCCTATTTTGCTGCCAGAAAGCTTTAGTTTCTTCCAGAACCCCTTCTATAGACTAAAAGCTTCATTTTCCAGGTATTCCTAAGTGTTGAGGCCTATACTTAAGCAAGAAAGTAATAATTTCTAAATTGAACAAATTAAATGGCCTTCGAGAGTATTTTCAATGGCAATCCCCTGCAACCACCTGTAGTTGATGTTGAACGTAACCCCCTTGCCAACAAAGACTTCAAAAATAGTGATACAAACATTGATTTCAACCTCCTTGAGCTCCACTGCTAGAGCCATGATAAATTCATAGACCAGGCTGATGATATCCACCTCTGGTATTCAAACCAACCCAATTATATCTTCCCAAAAACCTTCCAAGTTCCAGAAATCATCAGGCTCTGTCAAGTTAATTATCTGCCCAGTGAAAGAGCCCTAGTAACCCCTAGCAAAGATATTTTGTTCACAATTATTGCAGAAACAACAAAACAGGTGTTGCAAATTCAACGTAAGCCTGATGAAGCCCATTTGTCATTTGAAATCCTCACTGAGTTATATCTAAAGCTAGACTTTCCTAAGAGGTCTCAAATCTTCCAATCCTTCCTCCCTCAAATAACTCAAATTCCTAGAAAGAACCCACCCTACTCTGCTGCCATGTTCCCATAACAAACCAAGAAAATTGTGACCATGTTGTCTTGTATGTTAGGATAATTTACTAATGAGCATGTAGATGAATCCATCCTGAGTTTCCTCTTTATATTTAGCCCAGACTAGCCTCCATCTATAACATTTAACTTTTCTCAATACCTATCAGATTCTATCCATGAGCAGTGAGTTAAATTACCTGAAGAAGGTGTGTTCAAGTATTCATCTTTTTTGTTTCATATGTTCTTATACTTCCAATTTGAAAGGTTTTCAGTAAGCCTCAAGAAACTTGACACTAAGGGTAATCCACAATAATTTATCTTTTGGACATCCCTAATTAGAAAATATTCCACAAATTTCACTTGCAAGGACTTTATTGACTCCTTTATTCCTCAAGTTTCCAACATGCTAATCAATAGATTTCAACCTAGGATCAATGAAGAAATGAAGAAAATATTATGGTTGTCAAAGCTCAGTAGATCAGGAGACTGGTATTTGTACCAGGACCACACTGAAATTAGGGTGTATGGATGTCAACTCACTCCTTACAAACTGCCCAAATACCTTGCCATGAGGTTATTTACACTAGAATATATCAGGAAGATCCTAAATTCAGATGAGGTCAATTTTCTATCAGCCAAGAATAAAACACAGTTCAAAATTAAGAACCAAATTGGTCCTTTCATTGTCAACAATAGAAATGCTCATCAACAAGCAGATAAGTGGTTACAGGAATTCAATTTCAATGATAGTTTCAAATGGAAATATGATCCTTTAGGAGTTATCAACAAGTTAAGAAACAAGTTTAAATTAACTCCTTTTGTCCATGATTCCAAATCAGAGATTGAGAAGTACTCCAACCAGTCAAAGTGGGTGGAGGGTACTTTGAAAGAGGTGGAGAAACCAGTTGAAACAAGTCTTGTCCTACAGACTCTAGCCTTACAAGCTAGGAATTCCAAGAGACCAAGAGAAGAAGGTTCATATTTAGCTCAATCCACTATGGAAACTAAATTGAAGCTAATGTATAGGAAGAAGCCCAAGCCAAATCTTGTGAATGAGCAAGAAGAGATAGTTGAGACAATTGAAGTCATTAATGCAGACTCAGTGGTTAAAGAAAGTGCACCTCCAAAAATTTCAGAGGAAACTCATCAGCCTTCAACCTCTAATACTCAGATTATTTAGAAGCAACATAGTATTGAATTCTGCTCATCAAGCAAACCAGTGGATAAAGAAAAAGACATAAGGGAGAAATATAATGAAATGAAATTGAGAAATGAAGCATTGAAAGCTGAAACCTATGCCCAATATATGAAACAAAATCCTAGTGATCCGAATAGATTATTTTCAGCTTTCGATTACAAACTAGAAAGATGTAGATGGTCTTTCTACAGTGACTGATACAAGGCCCAAAAACCAGAGCAGATTACAAAGACAGAATTTGAAGTTTTTTCCAAGTATGTTCATCCTATAGATAAAATTGAGTTTCATAAGCAAGCAGGAGAAATGCTATACTCAACTATAACCAACAAAGCTATGAGTGTACAAAAACTACGAAATTCTCTAGAGAATATCAAAGCACAGTTAAAAATAGAGAAGTCATCCTCACAAGCAAAGGATAACAGAATCAAAACACTTGAAGAATTGGTCATGAGGATTGGGTATGATCCTAAGAACATCAAAGTAGCTGAAGAGCTTATCAAAAAGAAGAATGAAGACATTGCTGCATTGAGGAAGCAACTGAAATTACCTCCTACTAAACATCCACAAGCAAAAGAAGTTTTGGATAATGAAGTTCAAAAAGATGAAATGATGAATCTCATCATTCAGTTGACAACTCAACTGAAAGAAATGGAGAATGAGATGGAAAAATTGGTGCATGGAAAGAAGGTCAGCATGGAAGCAGTTACTATCACTGCCATTCCTACAGTTACTACAACAGTTCCATCTACTTCATCAGCTCCATTACCAATAGCACTTACAGTACTACAGCAGTTCCATCTACATCAGCAACTACATCAACAACAGATTCAACAACAACAACAACTCATCCCAATGATGAAGCAGATAAACTGATCAAAGCCATGCAAGATATGTCTATCCAAACAAATGAAATAAATAGACTTAAAGAACAAATAAAAATTCCAGAGGATGAAAAGAAGCTAGTTCAAATCATGCATAAAGATGAAACACATAAGTCAGACAGATTGAATGAAAGGTTTCAGAAGTTAGAGAAATAATTGACACTAAAAGAGCCACTAGCCCAAGCAAAGCAACAATTATGGGCCAATTTGCCATCCATCCAAGTTATCTTTGAGCAGATAGATTTGATCAAGGAATGAAGTGAGGCAATTCAAAAGGTAAGAGAAAAATGTGGAAAGAAACCAGAGGAATCCTCTAGGGTAATCCAGTTCCTAAATTCAAAAAACAAGTATGAATTGCAGGAGCTTGGAATAACTAACAGAACAGAGACCATATTATAAGTGAAGAAAGTAATCACCAAAAGAAATCTTATTATACAGCTTGAGGATAAATGTCAAAACATGCAACTGGTAGTAGATAGGTTCATGGTAAAATTTGAGGTTTTGAGGCAGAAAGGTCTGCCTAATCCTTTGGTGATAAATCACAGGTTGATGAAACATGAATACTATGACAAGAAAATTAGAGAAGTGTCCAAAGAATAGTCCACCAATTCCTCCATGAAAGGAATTCTTACAGGAATAGTGCTCTATTAGACTTTCGAGAATATCTTTTACCTCAAGCATGAGGTAAAAAATCTCTTTATAAACAAGCCTACTTTTGCAAAGTACATAGACATTGTGTTACAGGGAAAAGTGTCTATGCAGAACTGCTAATCCCACTAAGGTGTGGTAGCTACCTTAGAAACAAACAAAGTAAAACTACTTTCATTTTCCTTTATGAAAGATAGATGAGAGAAGAATAAAGGAGACCAACCTCTGTCTTGCACTTGGTTCCTTTCTCGATTCCTCTCTCTTCTGATAGTCCTTTGCTACTTGCTTCCTTGTACACCCAACTTCACAAAGTACGTGTAGAATCAAAGTAGCATAACACTATACAAGAACATGGATCTATTATCATAAACAATCTAGGATCAGATGTAAATTGACCATACAAATGCATGAAACATAAATGATACAAGAGTATGGAGGAAAACTTGAATGGCTTTATTGATAATCAAGAAAGAGCCAAGAGAGTTACAACTAGTTGTTCTGACCCAGCATCATCCTCTCAGCAAGTAAGCCCTTCTTCACCTCATGCAAAGCTTAGATCACCCAACACTATGATGTTGCCTCAAGAAACCAATAGCAATTCCTTACAAGATGCAAAATTCCAGCCTCTGGATCTCTGGGATGAGGGATCCATATATAGATATCTGTAAGGGAGATGAGTCAGCTTGTGATTTGATTAGTTTCTTCCCTCTGATAGTTCTTACTTCCACTTGGAGATTGATGATCTCTTACTCATCCTTGGTCGAATTCAGAATGGCAAGTGTCACAGGAGAAGTGTCTGGAAGATTCCATGCTTTTCCACCTCGCGGATTGACACTGCCATTTGTCTCTTCTCGTCCATCACACCCCATAGAATGGCTTTTTGAAATGCAACGCACCCACTGAGTGTACTTAGGTGAGATGCAACACACTTTGCCTATGGAGCAGGTGAAATGATCCTGTTTTTACCAGTTCTGAGTAGTTTTTCATGGAGAACTTCTGGGAGAAGCTGTAATTAGTTGACCTTGTTCCTTTAGGGGTTGGAACAACACTTTTAGGGACTTAGGAGCCCTTGGTTTACGGACATTTTATGCTTGGGGTTGCAGTGCCGGAAAATGTCTATAACAGTTGCCCCCTAAAGCATGAGGTCGTTAATCTTTTTTGATGTCGGGTGAAATGCTTTATCATGAGGATCCGAAGTTCTTTCAAGTTGGGAGGAGACCTGTAATAAGATACAATACAATACATTATCTTCATAATATTTTCATGATCTAGCTGAGGTGAGCATTCCCATGTTCAGCTTTATAAATTCATTTTCATGTACATAGGACAGAAAATCGTCTGAGTGTAGACTGATGATTCAGGTAGAGCCATCATCCCTTTGATTGGATGATTATCTGTGCAACAATGATGTACATTTTGATGTCTTTATTTTCCTGAATATATATCGCAGCTCGGATGGATGAAACTAGATCCGGGGTCTTCAATCTCGTTCGATCTTCACTCAAAGTACAAGTCGATCCATGTGAGAGATGTTCTGGAATCGAACATGGAAAGACATCGCCTAATTACCAGCCAATGATGTAAGTTGTTAACAAGCATGAGAGGAATCACCGATAATGATAATGACCCTCAAGGTACTACAGTACAATTCACGTGGTGTGAATAAAGGACTTGGCATCGAACACCACGCAAAATCTTTCGGTCGAAGGTCATTGATGTAAACCTGTCGCCAGAAGTGAGAAACTTTCCATTGAGGCATGCAAGCTTCAAAGTACTGAAAGGGGTGTCCCTAGATCGGCTTCTTGGATAATGAGCTGATGTTGACAAGAAGTGATCCATCATAGGAGGGCCTTAATGAATCCCACATCAATGACACAGAACAGAGCAAATGATTTTAATGGAGGTGAAAACGGTCTGGTGATATAAGATTCAGGTTGGCGGTCATGAAAGAATTGAGCGTAAATGTATTGCAGCGGGTGAGACATGGGTGAATTCTCTGAGTGACTTCTCTTGAACATATCGGCGACACTGACGTGATGGATTGGTAGCATTAACCCCAAATGTGGATGGTGTGATGGGACCATGGTGATGTGACTGGTGAATGAAACAACCCAACCCTACTTGGATGCGGAGTGAAAGTGTCATGTTCAAGAGCGACTTGCTACCAACAAAGTTTCTTCAAGTTTTCTTCCCAATTTTTCCCCAATCATTGCTGACCAGTACCTCTTTATTTTTGTCAAGCTTGAGGAGGATAACATATGCTTGTTCTATAATTTTCCCTTTGGTCAAACCCATCGCTATGTTTTAACGAGCCTAGCGATAGTGAAACGCGTTCATGTCTGCTATGGACAAGTTTGTTGCTATTAGGTTTTAACGATTTTAACGACAAAGATAACTCGGTCCTTTTCAATTTTAGAGAGTCTTAAAAGGGACGTAAAGGAAACTCCGAAATCCTTTTTCGTCATCTAATCCCTTAAGTCCGAAAAAGTATAAAACAATACAGAAGGGATGAATTTTCGATACTTTTAACGAGCCGAACAAAACAAGCGCTCGATCTTTTTGTGTAATAATCCCTCAGGTCCAAAAAGATTAAAATATAAAGGAGGGATAGCACTTCCGGTCCCTTTAACGAGCTGGAGAGGCCAATGGCTCGGCAATCTTTTCATATTTTACGAGTCAGTTGAAAATAGCTTAAAGGAGACTCTTCTTTGAGGAACGAGTGATAAAATTGGGTAGCAACTGATTCCAGGTAAGGTTTGGAATTTTCCAATCACGGCAGCGTTACAAGGATGGCTAATAGGATCACTCTTCACAGCTGTTCCTCAAAAGGGTTAAACAATCAAATGGAGGTGAATGATTGACCAATATAGAGTGGAGGTGATGATGGGAACACGACCAAGGCTTTAAAGGCTGAAGTACTACATTCACGATGATTATTTACCGGGAATTGGTTCATTTTTTATTGAGCTTAAATGCTGGGGGAAACATTTGCTCATTGCTTATGTTTATTTTTTAACGAGCATGAAGTCCGCGTTAAAACTGCTCGATGTAACGGTCTTTTCTTGACTTTACCATAAATAGCTTTGTTCCTTCAAAGATTGTACTGCATGCTCAATTGCTTCATCAAAATAGTTAGAAATGAACAATATACATTTGAAAAAAGAGTTAGGACACTAATATTTTACTCAAATTACGTAAAAGTAATTTAAAATTGCTTTTACCTCTCATTTTACCATTTCATTTGAAGTTTGGCTTGTTGGAGCTTTAGAGGTGCTTTCCCCCCTTGATTTTTCATAAGCTGATTCCGGGAGATTCTGTGGATGATCTTCGGCGTCGTCTAGACCAGGTAGGAGCTAAACCTGAGCTCTTTCATTTCATCCTTTCCATTTTGCATTCTGAGCTTGATTTCTGGTTTTTATGAGCCTCTGGGGTTTGAAAAACTCGCCCTGGCTCCATCGCACCCTTTATGTATCGAAAGGTGCATTGGATGTTAGCTTGTCTACTGGAAAATTGATATGCAACGTACCCAGAACACTATTGTAGGTGCGATGAGCGCAAGGAAGGAAATTTATGCACAGTTTTTTGATGGAAATTTTGCCTGTTTCTCACCAAATCAAGATCTAACTCTTCTCTTGTTTGTTTTCAGAGATTTTTTGGAGCAAGATGACTATTACATGGCGAGAATGTGAGCATGAAGAAAAGGACATGCTTTCTTTACATGATCCGGTTACAGTAAACGCACTGTGGAACTGTGGCCTGTTGAAGTTTTTCCGCATCTCTAGCATGAGACAACAAATCAACTTGCTGCAATATTTGCTCGATGCTTGGGATCCTACCAGCCAGCTGTTCCATATTAGGGGCAAATCCATCCCCTTGACTATAGTGGACATCTATTTTTTGACCGGCTTATCGAGGCGGGGTGCCCCCATCTCTCTATCAGGTTCGGCCCATGGAGGTGAATCTGTGAGAGATTATGTTCGCAGGTATTGCAGAGAGGGATCTCAGCCGAGTAAATACGGTAAGATCATCATCTATGATGTCACTGAAAGGTCTTTGAGGACCATTCTGTTCACTTTTGGTAGGATGGTTGGTGGTGCAACTCTTCATGTGGCCAACTGATCTTATATGCAGTACGCCTTGGAATGTCTCGAACCGAAGGTGTTCAACTAGTGTGACACAGTACTCCTTGTGATGAAAGAATAGTTGACCAAGGTGAAGAGCGGGAGACTGAAGAACTTTGGATATGTTTCTTTCTTGACCGTCTTTGCCTTGGAAAAGATACCACTAATGTAGCCGCAGTATATTGCACTCGGTTTACCGACTGAACCACGTATGCAGAGATGGGTCGACCATATGTCTAGGCATGCTAGTCAGTCTCAGATTTCCTTTTCTGATACCTTCTTCGGGTGGTTTGATCGTCAAGAGATGGTTTATGCTGAGTATCCATATGCTAGTATGGACTTCCGGGGTGACCCATATTTGGTACTGCCGGCTGGCGAATAGTGGGGTGCCATTGGTAAATTCTTTGACCATATTCCTGTTTATCGTTTTTCTTTTATAATGTCCTTGTGCTTTACTCTGTCGAGACTAATCAAAACTCATGTGCCCATGCAGATGTCGGTCCCGTCCGGCCAGTAGTACGCCTGAGAGTGCCAGCTGCTGTTCCTGTAGGAGAGGCTATGGGAAGGGCTATCGTTCGTGACCTTGATGTGGCCGAGACTCTTTCAGCATTACAGCATCAGGTCGAGGGCCTCACTCTCGGTATTCCAGATGTGAGGACTGACGAGCTGCCTTTGAGGTTGCAGCGACATACTACTGGCGTGCCAAGTCGATGGACTAGGCTTTTACGCATGATTGCACAGGCGGTGACTTGTTATCACCAGCATCATTAGACTAGGGTGCCCCCTAGCGTTTTGATTTTTGGGTCATTTGACCAATTTTGTCTTGGTTATAGAACATTATGTGTAAACCATAAAAATTTATATATATATTTTTGATTTTCGGAGTTTTATTTTGGTTAAGTTACATGATCCTGATGCAAATATTGATGAGATGCTTCTTTTTATAAATGTTGCAAATGTCTATCTAACACATAATTAGCCAATGGGTCAGTTAATGTGTTTAAGGTTCTGGAAATATGTTGATATTGAATAAAATCAAATTGCCTTTCCAAAATCTTGACCCTTAGGAACATGCGATAGATATCAGGATTTCGGACGGAGTAGATACCAACGAGTTGTAGTATGACGAGTTGTGAGTCTAGCCTGATGACCAGTCGGCGTATGCCATGTGTGATGGCATCATAGAGAAGTTCTACCAACGCGCTATATTCAGCGATGTTATTCGTTGACCGACCAATGCATACCCCTCTGAAACTTACTAACTCGTCGCTTGGGTCAAAAATGGCCCGGGCCGCAGAAGATAAGTTCCGCGAACTACGACTTGCTCCGTCGACATATCCAACAAAATATTCCAATAGGTTCAACATCTGCGACAAATGTAAAAAGTGGATTTACTTGACCAAAACAAATACTTTAGCGAAAACAAAAATGTAACAAAAGCATATAGGTTACCACACTGAATCACGCATAGTAACGCTTAAGGTACAACCCATTACGAGGTTGTGCCAGTGGAATCCCGTCATAATCCATTAACTCGTAGGCTCCTTTTGCTAACACTCGCTTAACAATATAGGGGCCCATCCATAAAGACTTGAATTTACCTGCTCCCAATTTATCGGATTCTTGGTCATAAAGCAAGACCAAGTCACCTTCTGAGAAGACATGGGGTTTGACATTCTTGTCGAACTGCGCCTTGATTCATTTCTTATGGGCTTCGTTGGCCAAAGCGGCATCACGATGGGTTTCATCTAATTGGATTAGTTCCAAGAAACGAGCCTCCCCTTCTGAAGTCCCGGGGAGAAGGTCGATTGCGAGTTTGAGGGACGAGATTTCACACTGAACAGGTAAAATTGCTTCTAGGCCATACACCAGTTGGAAAGGTGTGAACCCGATTGCATTTCTTACCGATGTTTGGTATGCCCACAAGGCTGAGTATAGGATCAGGTGCCAACTCCTCTTGTGAACTCCAATCATCCTTTGCAGCATGCACCTCAGGACTTTGTTGATTGCTTCAACTTGTCCATTGGCTTGCGGGTAATATGGAGTAGAGCTGCCGTGAGACAACCCTAATTTGGCAGCTAATTCGACCATCATGTGATTGCGAAAATGTGATCCATGATCTATGACTATAGCCTGTGGGACGCCGAATCTGGCGACTACATGATTGAAAAAGAAAAGGGAAACTATTTCACCTGTGTTATCTAATGTAGGCATCGCGTCGGCCCATTTGGTAAAATAGTCAACTACGACTATGATATACCCATGCCCCCCGGTCGAGGTGGGGTTACATGTCATGAAATCGATGCCCCATTTGGTGAATGGCCCAACAGCAACTATTGGCTGCAGAGGTGCGGGTGGTCTTCTGGTTTTGCTATCGAAAATTTGACAGGCATGGCAACTTCTAACTGTGCTTATGCAATCTTTGAATATTGTTGGCCAGAAGTACCCTGCTCGTAAAAATTATTGCGCCGTAGTGTAACCGGATTGATGCCCCCCACACGCGCCTAAATGGCAATCATTCAGGACTTTTTCGGCCTCCTCATGGGTGAGGCACCTCCGTAGAACTGTATCGACACAATGACGGTAAAGTGTATCACTGACGATCATGTAGTCTTTTGATTGGTAACGAATACGTTTTTGTTCAGAGCGGGAGGTATTGGGCCTATATTTTTGGGTTTGGAGATAAATGATTATATCCCCATACCAAGGATTGCTTGAAGATATCAAAAACAAATTTTCATCCACGATCATTTCTTCGGATGTTTCATCGTTGGACGACGATGGGAGATCGCATAATAATTCTGTGAAAACCAGGGCTTTCTTTGACTTGGATTTTACAAATTCCAGATCAAACTCTTGTAGAATAGCTATCCATTTTGAATATTTTCCCCCCAGCAATTGTCGCAACAATATACAAGTCATGGGGTTGCAATCTGACAGAATGGTAGTTTTTCGAAAGAGGACATAGTGTCGAAATCTCTGTATCGCTTCAATAGCTGTGATCGCTAGCTTTTCAACATAAGAATATTTGCTTTCTGTATCATTTAAGTTCTTACTCAAATAATATATAGGATGTTCAATTCCATTGTCTTCTTGAACTAAAACCATTGCAATGGTTGTATCCGCTGCAGCCAGATACAGGTTAAAGTCTTTTTGATAATCGGGAGTGTACATTAATGATGCTTTCATTAGGGACTCTTTTAAAGCATCAAAGGAAGATTGCACATCCTGATCCCAGATGAAGAGTACTTCCTTTTTCAATAGATGAGGATAACCTTTAGCAAGCTCGGCGTAATTTGGAATGAACCTCCTCAGAAAGTTTGCTTTCCCTTGGAGTTTCTGAATCTGAAGCAAATTCGAAGATGGAGGCAAATTTATGATTGCCTGAACCTTACATGGGTCGAGACGAATCCCATCTTTCGAGACTACAAAGCCAATTAAATGACCAGAACTGACACAAAACACACATTTGTGTGGATTGAGTCGTATCTTGTAGTGTTGGGAACGTAGAAATATCGCTCTTAAATGCTGCAGATGATCAGTCCACTTTCGTGAATGAGCTGGAAGGTCGTCAAGATATGGTTGAACGATGTTTTTGATGTCATGGAAGGCATAATTCATTGCCCTCTAAAATGTTTCTCGTGCGTTCTTTAAACCAAAGGGTAATTTTCGATATGCGAATGTGCCCCATGGACAAATAAATGCAGTCTTTGACTGGTCCTGTGGGCGGATATTTATTTTATTATACCTGGAGAATCCATCCATAAATGAAAAGATTTCACATCCGGCGCATTCATCAATTATTTCGTCAATGAAGGGTGTAGTGTAGTTGTCTTTTGGACAAGCTTGATTTACATCCCTATAATCGACGCACACTCTAATCGTTCCTTGCTTTTTCATAACAGGAACAATGTTCGATACCCAATCGGTTAGAGGAACTGGGTAAATGAAACCAGCATGGAGAAGTTTTTCAACTTCTGCCTTGATGGCAGTGGCTTTCTTGGGGTGCACCTGTCGTAGCAATTGTCGTACTGGTTTGACATCTGGATACATCTTAATTTCGTGTTCAACGATACTCGAGTCAATGCCTGGCATTTCGTTATATGACCAAGCAAAGACATCTCTGAATTCGCGAAAAAGAGCGTTATATATTTCCAGTTCTGAAGGAGAACAACATTTGCCAACATAAATATTCTCTACAACATCTGTTTTGGTTGAGATATTTATGGCGATAGTCTCTTCAATGTTGGACAAGTTTCGCTCAGAATCCACCGTGTTTACAGTATTTGATAGGAAATAAAAAACTGAAGGATGATGAAGGTCGTCAAGGATATCTTCTTCACAATGCAGAAGAAGGGAACGATGGTGGTAATCTTCCCAAGGTGCCCCTTCAATCACCATTGATTGAACAGTTCCTTCGTCGGTGTGATGCACTCGCGACTAAGGATCTAAAGGGGTGCCATATTCCTTAGACCTATCTATCCAAACGCTTGATGAGCGTTGATTTTAGTTTGCCTCCCATTCTAGGAACATTGATTGCTACAATATTTCCATTGGGCTTGGAGGCAATACCTGTGTATGATCCATGTTGATATTGTTTTCTGAGATCTTTTCAATCGAAGATATCAAATTACAGGTTCCTACCGATGCGACTTCCACCAGATTTATTGGAGGTGGAAGGGCAAAAGTTCCCATTAATATAGGGTCTTTTAGTAGGCCTACTCTGATATTTTGAAGCGAATGGGGGCTTCAATGGATCATTGGAATGCTTCCCGTAACTTGAGAACCATTGGGAAGGAAAGTTTGTTGGTCGACGATTGTAATCCCTCCTTGAAAGGGGAATGCAATCTTCCTAAAATAGGTCGACACAACAGCTGCCATAGCATATATCCATGGTCTTCCTAGTAGGATGTTGTAATCGATGTTTCCATCGATTACTTCAACATCTATTTCTATTGTTTTGCCTCCTAGTTCAACTTGCAAGTTACTTAGAATACCATACGGGGTATATGTTCATCTGTCGAATGCTTTTAATGTCATCGAAGATCGCGACAAGGTTGGAGATCCTAAAGTTTTCCAGCAACTCATCGACATAATACATGTAGATGCCCCCTCATCAATAATCGTTTGGTGAACGGTTTTGTTGAGGGCTTTCACTTGAACGAGGAAAGCAAGTTGAGCTGGCAACTGAGGATCGTATCCTTTATGATTAAAGGATACAAGATTGGAATCCTTTGGGTCTATCCCACCGATGGCTGATAATAAAGCCTGCTTTTGGGATGGATAATTTTGCAGTACCTCAAGTGTCGACATAGCGGATGGCGATTGGGCCAGATCTTCCACTATATTATAATGTTATGCCGCTCTAGCACGAGGATTAAATGTTGACTTGTGTACTACTCCCTTTGGCAGTTTTATTGTCAGTTCGGGAATGATGGGTGGCGCAACTTCTGTCGAAGTTGTTGTCAAACTACTAGGTTGATCTTTATCCTTGTTGTTCGACAGCTGTGGATTCCCGTAATCTTTGTTCCTTATCGATATCAAAGCATCGTTTTGTTGTTTGGAAACCTACAACATCAGCACTTGAGACGAGGAAGCATTTCCACTATCAACCAGATTTGTTCCTGGATTCGGAAATGGATCAGTTAATACTACTGAGGTTTTTGAATTCTTGAAGAATTTTTTAAGCTCATATCTATGTGGACAATCTGTTGTCCAATGATCCTCATCACATATAAAGCATGGACGATTTGGTTTCCTATTTCTAGAAGGGTTTGTAGAAGATTTTTCAGGTGATGATTCCTCCTGTTTCTTCTTCTTCCCTTTGGTTTTCTTCTTGCCTCCTGGTTGCTTGGTTTCTTTGCCTTTATCTGTCGAGACAGCATTTACTTCCGAGGCAAGAATTTCTTCTTTTGCATTTTGACTGGAAATCTTACAGGCCTTTTTAGATGTAGCCTTTGTTGATTTCTTGTCTGTTGTGCCAATCACGCCATCGCCGACATGAGAGTCATTGTTTGATTTAGGAGGAGGGGGGGCTGAGAATTCCGGTCTAGGAGCATCAGGTATTTTATCGTAGAGCGTACCAGACTGAGTGTAAATCAAGTCTAAATATTGCGCATGAGCGATAACTTGCTCTTCGGTGACGACTCCCCCTTTTGCCACATCTTCCGTAATGGAAGGCAATAATGACTTAATAAACCATTCAGCTAAAAGCTGATCAGGAACATACGTTTTTACCATTATACGACGACGTCACCACTCATGTCTATGATCAGATATGTGAGTGGTCGTTGTTTGTTTGAAATTCGTAAGAAGTTCCGTTCCCGTTTCGTACCTTATCAGTAACTGAAAATGGGTTAAAAAGGTTGTGGCTAGGGTACTACAGTTGTCAAACGAAGCTCTAGGCAATTCGATATAGCATTTTGCTGCCAGACCAGTTAACATCCTCTGAAAAAGGCGAAGTCTAATCAAATCATCATTTAGGGTGTTTGATGAACACCGCAGATGAAAGGTCATCACATGATTTGACGGATCTTCACCCAGATTTCCATTAAATTTAGGAATATCTGATGGAAGTTTATGCGGAATCACTGGCCACTAAGGGGTGTAAGCGATTGGATCGTTTGTTAACCGATTTAAATCAGGTAACTCTAAAGTTGCCACGAAGGGTAACTGTTGATTCAGGTTAGGTGAAGCATACCCAGGATAAGATGGAATCGCCTGAGCAGTTGGTCTTTGCATACCAGCATAATGCATTTGATTCTGGTAACTTTGGTAAGGTTGGTGGGCATAACCATTGTAGAATGGTTGATTTTGACCGTTTTGAATATATGGCTGCCCACTATTTGCAAAGATTTGTTGCTCAGATCCTTGGTATACTTGTTGGAATTGTGGTTGTTGGTATTGCACCAGCCATGGTTGTGAAGCCATGTGTTGTTGCCCGATACTAATTGTTTGACCAAGATGAGGGGTAATTGTACCCGTTTGGACCTGTGTCATTCCACCAGTCAGCGATTGTGGTTGAGTCGCAGGGTCAAGAGGTTGTTGCATTACAACCTGAGAAACTTGAGGTTGGCATACAACAGGCAATGCTTGTACTTGCGACACCATCACAATAGCCGGCGTAGTTGGTATATTTGACATAGGTAAACATTGTTGCATTGAATATACAACTCTTGGTTGTTGAGGTAGTATCGGTACCCAACCGCTTGATGTAATTCCAGCATAACCTGAATTTTTTTGTGAACTCCCGTATGGTTGTCCTCCCGGAGGGGACAATGAAAGGGCATATTTCCCCCCATACGACAATAATCTGGTACTTAAAGGAATGGTTTTCCCTAGAGGACCGGACTGCCCAAATTGACATCCCAAAGAATCAATTTATTGAGACTCAACATAAGAGTTTCCAGATATTATTCCGGATGAACAAACAGGAACAGACCATGTTGTCGAAATAGCCCCTGAGTGGGCTCCTTCTAGCGATTGAGAGCTAGTTGGGACAGATGGTATACCGGCGAACATTGTTGGAGTGATAGAAGGAAGTTTTGTCGTCGCTGTGTCGAACGACATAGTTCTAGATGTTGAGGGTTGTTCATACATTTCTAGTCTATCCAAAAGATTACCTAGCGATTCTACATGAGCTTCCGCTGGCAGTAGACTATTTTCTGATGAAGAAGGATACAGAGTGATCCTGACTCCAAATTGCGATGGAGTACTAGATGGAGGATCCTCCACAATCTCTTCTATAGAAATCAGACCAGGTGGAAGAGGTAGACCGTCAGGTCCGTAAAATATTTCTGGTGCCGAAGAAGGTATGGAATCTGCAGCAACAAATGTTTGGGGAACAACACTCTCTGAACCGGTTGTAGAGGAAACTGGTTCAGTAACACAAGTGTTTACCCTCAGACTAGGATCAATACTACTGTCCTTCAGTGGCTGTTGAACTTCTTCTGTAAAGGCAGGGATACCAGAAATGTTTAGAGTAATCGGAGTCTCAGATGTTGTTGGAACACTTGTTCTAACTTTACCAGGATATTTGGAACCGGTTAAACGAGTTCGCTTTGTCCGTAATAGTTTCGATTCCGGAGACAAAGACGGTTGACTCGTAAGCCTCCGCGAACGACGGGGTTTCAATTGACTTTCTTCGACAATTGCGGATTACTCGATCAACTAAAAATAAAGGGGAAGTATGTTTCTGAATTAGATGAATTTTAGACGCTTTTGACACAACTTGTTTTTTCAATTTTAAAGAGTCCAGAAAAAACAAAAGATGACTCTAGTCGCCTTCGATTTTTAATGAGCCTGAAGTGACAAGTGCTCAGATGGACCTTTTTCATTAAGGAGTCTGAAAAGGAATGAAAGGGACTTCTCTGGAAATCTAGGTAGATGGATTACCAAACCAATCACAAAACTGCAGAATACTTTTTACGGTACGACAGTCAATCTTCCTGAATGTTGTCTTCAGTGCATTGCAATCGATAGGGCAGCAGACATGGCTTCCTAAGGATAAAGGATTAAGCCTATTGTGGTCTCCCAAAATATACTCGACGGTACATGGGAGCACAAGTCCGTACTGGCACTTATCGTCTCAAAGTGGAGGAATCACCCAACCAACAGTGAGAACAACAGTTACTAAGTTTTACGACGCCGGAATATGTCTCTAGCCTAGACTTCTAGATGTTGTGTGTTAGGTTCCAAAGCGTTATTAGATTCATTAAATTTATTTTATAGTTGATCTTGCTTAAGAAATTTTCCTTTCAGGTTCACCGCGTGATGTAGATGTACAATTCCTAAAATGCAATCTAAGATGATAAACAGTCTTTTATCTTCTTTGTGCCATGAAAATCCTAGCTACTAAGGAAAGAAAGACAGAATTATTTCAACAAAGAGCAAAGAGCACACACTATATGCACTGTCCTAAATCAAACCAATCAAATAGTCTAAATGCAAATGCACATGCATGTATTTGTTTTCAGCCTTCTTAATATGTGAATGATAAAAAGAAAGCTAATGCGCAAATCTGAATTACTTTTCAAGTGACAATTACTAACAAGTTTCTTTTCAAAATCAAAATGAAGACAATGACAACACTTTGCGATTTGGAAATGAAAACTTGTTTTCGACACTAGAAAAACTACTAATTTAGATCAAATACAATAGTAACAGGGTAATCGACTATCAAGAGCAATCAGACTCTCTTCTATGACTGAAAACGAAACTTGAAACTCTTTCGAATCAAGAAACGACAGTACAATTACGTTACTTTTTTGCAAAGGAGAACTGAAAATGACTCAACAAATACACAACAACATTTACAGTTATTTTCACAATGGAGGCGGAATATCAGCAAGGAAATGGGTTTCAAATAGAGGTGTACTGACTACAGGCAGCAAAATTCTTGAATAGATCTGAAAAGAGTGAACAGAAACCAAAATTCAAGAAAAATGCCTAGTCTGATCAGCGCACCTCTAACACTGTGAACTTGAAATGAAGTGCACCTACTACACTCGGGAAGTGCGCTGAATTTCAGATTCACGAAACAGGGAGTGCGTTGGGCCAGGGATGAGACTTTGCTTGGGTTCCGGGTCACAGTTTGCAGTTCAGTTCAGGGATTTTGGCCGAGCAAGTGGTAATCAGTAAATCAACAACAGGGGTAGATCTAAGGAGGTTACTAGAGCCACCACAAGGGTAATTAGAGAGTTTGTAAATCAGTTTTTTAATTCATAAACAAAACCCGGAGATTGACTGAAGCGGCATTTATCTACTTTGCATTTGCATAGCAAATTCAGTTCGAAAGCTACCTGGCTCAACTTCAGGCTCCGTCTGTAAGTTTATAAAGTAAACAAAAATGTAGATAAACAAACAACCTAGTCGCTCCCCAGTGGAGTCGCCATTTTGTTACAGGGAAAAGTGTCTATGCAGAACTGTTAATCCCACTATGGTGTGGTAGCTACCTTAGAAACAAACAAAGTAAAACTACTTTTGTTTTCCTTTATGAAAGATAGATGAGAGAAGAATAAAGGATACCAACCTTTGTCTTGCGCTTGGTTCCTTGCTCGATTCCTCTCTCTTCTGATAGTCCTTTGCTACTTGCTTCCTTGTACACCCAGCTTCACAGAGTACCTGTAGAATCAAAGCAGCATAACACTATACAAGAACATGGATCTATTATCATAAAAAATCTAGGATCAGATGTAAATTGACCATACAAATGCATGAAACATAAATGACACAATAGTATGGAGGAAAACTTGAATAGCTTTATTGATAATCAAGAAAGAGCCAATAGAGTTACAACCAGTTGTTCTGACCCAGCATCATCCTCTCAGCAAGTAAGCCCTTCTTCACCTCATGCAAAGCTTAGATCACCCAACACTATGATGTTGCCTCAAGAAACCAACAACAATTCCTTACAAGATGCAAAATTCCAACCTCTGGATCTCTGGGATGAGGGATCCATATATAGATATCTGTAAGGGAGATGAGTCAGCTTGTGATTTGATTAGTGTCTTCCCTCTGATATTTATTGCTTCCACTTGAAGATTTATGATCTCTTACTCATCCTTGGTCGAATTCAGAATGGCAAGTGTCACAGGAGAAGTTTATGGAAGATTCCATGCTTTTCCACCTCGTAGATTGACACTGCCATTTGTCTCTTCTCGCCCATCGCACCCCATAGAAGGGATTTTTGAAATGCAACGCACCCACTGAGTGTAATTAGGTGAGATGCAACGCACTTTGCCTATGGAGCAGGTGAAATGATCCTGTTTTGACCAGTTCTGAGTAGTTTTTCATGGAGAACTTATGGGAGAAGCTGTAATCAGTTGACCTTGTTCCTTTAGGGGTTGGAATAACACTTTTAGGGACTTAGGAGCCCTTGGTTTACAGAAATTTTATGCTTGGGGTTGCAGTGCCCAAAAATGTCTATAACACACTAGTGAAATATACAAAAGAATGGTAAAAATCAAATTACCAGATTAAGAGGCCTGGGATAAACTCAATGATTTACTTTGATAGGTACAAGTAAAAACAGGTAAAATAATAGTCAAGGTCGAAACTAAGCATTCAAAGATTAAAAGTAAAGCAGAGACAGAGTTTAAAGAGTATCAGATGAAAGACACTAAACAGAAAAAGAGATAAAGCAGCAAAATATCAGTGAAAGCAAACAACAAAGCCAAATAAGCAAGGACAACTTGCATTAGTTAGATAGTTGTCTCTATCTTATTGCATGAATATATTTCATTTTCCTTAAATAATTCCTAAATCAATTTTAGGATATTTTGTATTAGTTTTTGTATAAATACTTCATAATTCTAAGTATTGAGGGTGGATCTCTGAATATTTCTATAGTTGAACTCATCTACAACCTGAGGATTTACTCTACTTTTCTAGTTGGCAGACAAGACAAATAATAGAAGCATTTCTTTATAGGATTCGGGTGTTGAGCCACTTTAGTGAAGTATCTTTCAATTTTTCATGTTCTTTTCTAACTTATTCCATAAACTTGAATGTTTTTCTAGATTTGAATGGTATAACAGGGATGTTATTGCAGAATTTGTTTAAGTGCACTATATTCTAAATTGTTATTCATTTTTATGTTTTCTTCTGATATATGGTTTAAAGGATCCTTAATTTCCCTCTAATCCCGATTGACCTCCTTCATCTTCCTTAATTATCTAGTTTAAGGAATCCTTAACTTCTCCTTGATCCAAATTGAAACTAATTTCACCATATTAGCCCTAGAAGATCTATTGTTGCTCAATACCTTGCCCTGTAACACTGCTTCTATAATTGGTTTATGTTCTGTTTTCTTGATATATTGACTCCATAGCCCAATGGAAAATAGACAAGCACCTATCCATCTAAATCAATAATTCCACCAACAAATCAAATTCGAACCAAATAAAGCAAACATAGCTAGCCTAAAATCCATTAAAATAAACAAAGTTAAATCATATAGAGAGAGCCCTCTCTGAGTTTAGGAAGGCTAGATCCTAAACTCCAAAGTAGGTTTGTAGTTACCTCTGATATTTATTTTTAACACATTGAACAACCTTTGGAAACTTTGGAGTGATAACAGAGTGCTAAATGACAAGCTTTCTTCACAAGAAGACTAAGGAAATCATACCCCTAGAGGAAAATTTGAATTTTTAATTATACAAAATGATGGGGAAGCATCCTCCTTAAAAGGAGGAAGCCTTTCCCTCCAAAATCTGTCAAAAAGTGGATCTGGTTCCCGACAATATGAATGTGCATTAAATGATAGGAAGCAAATTCCTAGATTTTCTCAATCACCGTCCCTCTAGAATCTGTTCAATAATTTCATAATTACATGTTCATTTATTATCCATTCTTGGTCCATCCTGTAGTAGCGAGAATGTCCCTATACTATCTCATTTAGAATTTTCTCAATATTCTTTCAATATTCTACAAAAATAAACAACATTAGGTAAATAATATGCAATTATATCCAAACCATCCTAATGAACACATTATAGCTCAAAAGTATGTCATCAAATGCAAATAGAGAAGTTAAATGTGTTTAAGGATGGTTATGGGCCTTAAATTGTATCTAATTTGGAGGCCCATCATACCCTCTACTGAAAGTGTTTCTCATCCTCTGAGCAATTTAGTGACCTAGTTGTACTTCATTCATGGATATAATGGCCTCTGTCTTGTACATTTCTCAGTCCTTTCTCTTAAGAATATTGGTCATAGGTTCTACAAGGACAAGCACAAAAATATAGTTATTCTTTTCATGCATGTGTTTAACAGTATTTTCAAGCACAAAAACTTAACTTTTCTCTTTACAGGTGAACTATGTTGGCTTATAGGGAAAAGTGGCATAATTTCCATTGCATTCACACCATCTCCCTTGACACTCTCATTCCATTTTCACTCATTCCAAACTTCCTATGCAAAAAAAAATCATAGTTTTTCTAGAGACCGTTATTCTACCTTTTCCCCTTTGTGCAAGATGGGCTCTTAAAGGGTTATAGGATTGGAAAGGTCTTCCACATACTTTCCGAACCTCCTGCTACCTTTTTCCACCATTTTTCCTCCTTTGTAACCCTCAAAATGCCTTCAGATGCAACCATGTAGAAATATAAAGCATCATGTAGCATCTTATAATATACCTGTAGCATCATGTAACACATCACAAAATCTATTACATCTTGACCATAATTGCACCTCATGCCTATTTTATTCCTCTTACCTTTTTATAACATCTTCTAGGCCTTGGACACAAGCTGGAAGAGATCATAGACATCTTGGAAAGCTTCTTTTCATCACTATGGTTTGAGTTATATTTTGATGGTGAATGCCTTCTTTCCTTTTGTTGCCTTCTTCTTATATTTTGTAGCCTAGATTATTGCCCAATGGCCTCTAAAGTTCTCTCTTCTTCTATTTGTGTCACAACAAATTTGATTAGGTATTTCTTAGGCACTGTTATTTTGGTGTTTAGCAAATTTTGTGCCTTTGCTTCTCCTTCTTCCTCCTTTACTTTTTCCTTTTGGCTTATCTCCCTTTTATCCATCCTCTTATGCTTCTTCATTGGCTTCTTCTTCTCCTTCTTGGTTGTGGGCTCTCTACAGTTCAGTCCACCCCCCATAATCTTCAATATAAATTTTCAAAGTTGGAAAGGAAATTCTCCCTTTCTGCTATAAGTTTTAGAGATTTTTGTGCAATGAGGGATTTTGAGATAGAGGTAAAAAGAATAATTTTCTTGCTTCTTGGAAGAGGGAAAAGTTCATGTTCAACTCAAAACAATTGTGATTACCCTTCTTATCATGTTCAATTCAAAAGAATCATCCATAATTCATCTTCCTTTCATTCCCAAACTTCTATAAAAAAATTGTTATATGATGTACTATTGAAAAACTGAATAATAATAAATAAATTACAGGATTTTTGTCCAAAAGGGGCAAGTAAAAACGTGTACTTACTTCCATTTTGATGCTCCTAATTTTAATTCTAGGGTTTGGTGACAAATTTTCTCAAAACCAGGCTTTTTGTAGCTCTTTAGACTTTCCTGTAGCACTTAGAAGTAATCATGTAACAGCCTGTGTTAATTTTGTAGCACATTGTGTCGATCATGTAGCAGCAACCTACAGGTCGAGCATCTCCTATATATCAGTTTATAAAAGTGATAGCTTGTGTAGCTAGTCCTTCAATAGTGATGGCATGCCTCTTTAGCTTTTAAAATATATTTTTTTTAATTCCAAATGAGGCTCGGACCGAACTTGTGTTATTGGTGGTTGTGTGGTTGGCTTAGCATGTTGTATGAGTTTTCCCCAACCTACCACCTTCGTAATGTTGGAAATAATACTGGGGGGGTGGGTAATCAGTATTACCAAATCAATGTAACTTTTTCATTTTCATACTCAGATTCATACACGCTACTTCAGTTAAGACAAATCGTGTGTATACGCAATTGTGTGTAATGCAACAAGCGTATATCAAGTAAACTTATGATTCAGTTAGTTTATCCTTAATGAGTGCATCAGAACCATATTAATAGTAAACAGGTGCAGTAAAACAGAACAGATCATCACACATAAGGAGCACACATGAACACCATGATATAAGGTGGAAACCGAATGTGGGTGAAAACCACCTATTGCAATTCGTCTCTATCTTATTTTAATAAGAAACTTCTTTTTACAATAGTACTGGTGCAGTCTTATACCAGTACGCGACCTTCTTAGCTCTTGTACTAGCCAATCCATTTACTAGTATGTAGGCGTCAGCCTACTAAAGGCTCCAACCTTCACTTGTCTTCCAGCTGCTCCTGGAAGGGAGCTACAACCCCGTGGCTCTTGTACTGGCCGATATGTTTACCAGTACGTAGGCATCGGCCTACTAAACTCTACGATCTTCCAGGGACCACGTTTCATAAATTTTCATACTGGATACTCCTGAAGCACAACACCATAATCTGAAGGCCACGTTTCATCCAATTTTCATACTGGACCCATCAATATCATTGAAGCACAAAATTAACCATCACTGCAATACACCCATCAACTACACCTGCATCATCAATCTTTGAATCACCCAACACTTGAAATACTGAAACACAGTCACCAGAACACAGAACAGACAACAGAACTCTGCAATAACAATCAGACCCAACTGCAACTTCAAATATCATACTTCATAATGTATACGCTACTACGATGAACCAAACTTGTGTACGTACGCGCTTTTACCAAAGCTAACCCGCGTACACATCTACAAATATTAACTCAAAACTTTGCAGCTATTCTAGATATCAGTCATACCCAGATCATAACATTCATACAATAAAACATGTGTCAATAATTCAGATCTAGTCTATCCATGATCAAACCACATAATGATAATACATTCCAAGCCTTATGATCCCGATCCATCATCCATCATCAACAGCATAGGTGCATCCTTGATTCAGATCAAGCACAACATCACAAACCCATAACCAACATACTAGATCTCACACTTCATCAGATATTCATCACTTGCACACTTGCTCCCCTTGGCCTAATGATCTTCTCTTTATATAGTTTTAGGCTTCTCTCAATACCATGGTCCAAAACCATGTTGAACCAATACCTTGGACCCAATACCTGGGGTCAACACTTCGAACCAAATACCACGAACCAGTACCAAAATACCATGGACCAAATACCACCGATCAAAACTTAGTTTTCTGACATGTACACACCTTTCCTTCTGTGAACCTGTGTGTGTACGTATACACACCTTTTGTTCTTCTCACCAACGTGTATACACACTTTCGTCAAGGTTAACCTGCGTATATATCTCTCTTGACCTATTGTACTAAGATCTGTCCTCTGATTGAGTTGCCATCACCTGTATCATACCTCTAAGTGAGTTGCCATCAAGGACAACACTTGTATCATAATGCCAACAATCTCCCCCTTTGGACTTGATGGCAACCACCACACCAAGTCACTCTCCCCCTTTGACATCAAGGGCAAAGGGCAGACCAAGATATTATCTTCTTTGATATACATTCTGCTGTCCATGCTCCCCGTGAGTACATGTTGAAGTTTCTGATTGAGCTCCCCCTTTGTACATGCCAAGATGTACCAATCCGTCCATGCTCCTCCTGGGCACATGCAAGCATAACATGACTCTATACATACATTGCCAAAAGACTCATACATACATCAATCTCCCAACAAAGTGGGGATACACCATTTTTGACTCAAACACAAGAACCATTACATCATCCATCCCATGCATAGTGGGGTAATAAGATACATCATATGATTCACAAAGGCTAGGGACCTAAACAAGACCATGACAGTTATCAGCAGCTATCATACACCATATGATATGCACTATAAGCATCTTAACCTGCAATCCATTCTCTTGGTCAATCAATAATCAATAGCAAGATATGTCAATAAGTATCATCACCAAAGGCTTCTAACCAGAATGCCAACAATGCATTATTTGAAGCATATTCTCCCCCTAAGCATGTGCCAACCATCATATACCGCGAAAGAACCATTTCCTGAGTCTGTTCTGCTGTTTTTTTTTTCAGATCTCCATATACGTGACTGTGCAGCATCTAACTCGCGTATATACACGACTTGTCTTCATTATACCTGCGTATGAGATTTAGAACACTGATGTTCCACACTTTCAGCTTCCTCTGAGTCTGTCATGTCTATGTACTCTGCTATGCCACATCTTTCTGGCTGTATTTCCTTTTTCTTCCATATCTTCAACTGTGATGATGTTTTCTTCTTTTGGCATGGTGTCCAAAGTCTTCTCCTGCATTCCTTTGCTATATGTCCAAGCTTGTTACATGCATAACATCTTACATGTTTCATATTCCTCCTAAAACAGTCAATGGCTTTGTGACCAAACATATTGCAAGCAAAACAATATCCCTTGAAGTACTTGGAACCTGATGATCTTCCTGTGTAATGGTCTTGAACAATTCTACTTCTGCATCTGGCTACAACATCTCCAAGATTATGACATACATAACATTCAACATTATTCATCAGAGGAAATAATCGTCTATCACTTCCACAATTAGGAGCAAAAGATATTCTTTGAGGAATTTCTTTCCTTGGCTGTTGACGGGGTTGTCTTCTCATCTCCTTGTTGAGCATTTCAGATTTCTCATTAGAGTTCCTTGCCTCACCTTGTGATCTAGATTCACCTTCAACAGATTCATAAAATCCAAGACCAGTTTTGATAGCAGGCGATCTTTGACTACTAAGAATATCATCCAAAATCTTAGTACTGTCTTGAAATCATAATAGTTTATCCTTTTCTTCTAATTTACCTCTCAAGATATTTACCTCAACCTGATGTTGTTCTTCCTTTTCCAGACATTGCTTCTTCAAAATTTCTTCAGACTTTCTTCCTTCTTCCACTTGTTGCCTTAGTTTGAGAATCTATTTTTCTTGTTCTTCATTCAGCTCCTGCAGCATTTGTTGAACTCTGAAGGCACATTCCAGCTGAGCTTTTAAGCTGATAATTTCTTCTTTGAGGGCACTCTCCCTTTTGCTAGGTAGATCTTTTTTATCTATGATTTTATCTGATGCTTCATTTGCTTGTCCATCTTCAATCTAAGGTGATTTAGGATCTGAATACCTGCTTCCACTCAACCACAGGTTGCCATTGTTCCTTTGAGCTGTCTTCTTCTTTTGACATGCTTTCTTTCCCATTGTTCTACGGATCTCCTTCAAGCAATCAAGCTTCTACCAAAGGACCTGCTCTGATACAAATTTTTTGAAATAATACTAAGAGGGGGGGTGAATCAGTATTACCAAATCAGTGTAACTTTTTCATTTTCATACTCAGATTCATATACGCTACTTTAGTTAAGACAAACCACGTGTATATGCAACTGTGTGTAATGCAACAAGCGTATATCAAGTAAACTTATGATTCAGTTAGTTGATCCTTAATGAGTGCATCAGAACCATATTAATGGTAAACAGGTGCAGTAAAACATAACAGATCATCACACATAAGGAGCACGCATGAACACCATGATATAAGGTGGAAACCCAATGTGGGTGAAAACCACCTGCTGCAATTCGTCTCTATCTTATTTTAATAAGAAACTTCTTTTTACGATAGTACTCGTGCAGTCTTATACCAGTACGCAACCTTCTTAACTCTTGTACTAGCCAATCCATTTACTAGTATGTAAGCGTCGGCCTACTGAAGGCTCCAACCTTCACTCGTTTTCCAGCTGCTCCTGGAAAGGAGCTACAACCCCCTGGCTCTTGTACTGGCTGATATGTTTACCAGTACGTAGGCGCCAGCCTACTAAACTCTATGATCTTCCAGGGACCACGTTTCATAAATTTTCATACCGGATACTCCTGAAGCACAACACCATAATCTGAAGGCCACGTTTCATCCAATTTTCATACTGGACCCATCAATATCATTGAAGCACAAAATTAACCATAATTGAAATACACCCATCAACTATATTTGCATCATCAATCTCTAAATCACCCAATACTTGAAATACTGAAACACAGTCAGTAGAACACAGAACAGACAACAAAACTCTGCAATAACAATCAGACCCAACTGCAACTTCAAATATCATACTTCATAATGTATATGCTACTATGATGAACCAAACTTACGTACATACGCGCTTTTACCAAAGCTAACCCGCGTACACATCTGCAAATATTAACTCAAAACTTTGCAACTATTCTAGACATCAGCCATACCCAGATCATAACATTCATACAATAAAACATGCATCAATAATTCAGATCTAGTCTATCCATGATCAAACCACATAATGATAATACATTCCAAGCCTTATGATCCCGATCCATCATCCATCATCAACAGCATAGGTGCGTCCTTGATTCAGATCAAGCACAACATCACAAACCCATAACCAGCATACTAGATCTCACACTTCATCAGATATTCATCACTTGCACACTTGCTCCCCTTGGCCTAATGATCTTCTCTTTATATAGGTTTAGGCTTCTCTCAATACCATGGTCCAAAACCATGTTGAACCAATACCTTGGACCCAATACCTGGGTCAACACTTCGGACCAAATACCACGGACCAGTACCAAAATACCATGGACCAAATACCACCGATCAAAACTTAGTTTTCCAACATGTACGTGCCTTTCCTTCTATGAACCTATGTGTGTACGTATATGCGCCTTTTGTTCTTCTCACCCATGTGTATACGCTTTCATCAAGGTTAACCTGCGTATATATCTCTCTTGACCTGTTGTACTAAGATCTGTCCTCTGATTGAGTTTCCATCACCTGTATCATACCTCTGAGTGAGTTGCCATCAAGGACAACACTTGTATCATAATGCCAACATGTAAAACAACCATAGGCACATTAGTCCATGCCTCGTAGTCAACACCTTTTTTATTTTGTCTTTTTCATGCGTGTGATGGGAAAAGAAGACAACTCCAGTTAACTGTTGAGGGTGGCTCAGATTGTTGAACCATCCTTAGCTTATAAAATCTCATATCTCATGTATTGATAACAATTTTTTAACCATAATATGCTCAAGAGGAGAGGTGAAGAATAGTGCATACATGTGCCTACTTGGAGGTTTCTTACTGATGGTGTTGATCTTGTGGTGCTTGCATGACATTTTTGGACATGGATGAAGTTGTTCTTGAGCATCTTCTAAGATATCATTGCCTTTACATGTTTCTTCAGGAATAATGGTTGATATGTTGGCTCCTTGAGGTGTTATCTTCCCATGCTTGCTTCTTTGTGCTTTGGCTCTGTTTTGGGTTTTTCTTTTATCTTTTTCTTTACATGTACTTGACTGATAGAGGCTTGTCAACACAAGTTTTGTTGATGGTGGATCAAGTGTTGTTGTGGGAGATGAACAGTGACCCTGTAGCAACTTTGCAAGAGTTTTGTGGCTTCCAAAGATCACAAAGATGATCCCTCAACGCTTTAGGATGGCTAAGTCTTCATTTTCATGCTTCCAAGTGCTTCCAACTGTGGTTTTGTAGGGTTTGTGCAAACTGCTATAGGATTGGATTTCTTCTTGTAGTAGTCACACAGACCCCTCCATGATCACAATAACCTTCATGCAATGCATTTATAAGCTTTGATAATTCATGGTGAGATCATGGACAAGGATCATAAAATTTGGTGGTCATGAAAATAGTGGAAGAAGGGGTGAAAATGGGTTTTTTTCATGGACAAAGATGGATGTTTGGATGAAGAAGATGGTGGCAAGGATGGATGATGGCAAGGAAAATTTTAGGGGATAATATTTGCAAGTGGGCTAATTTTCCATGATTTTTCAAAAAAACAATTCACCAATTTGCATTTCCTCACATAATTATTTGACTAAATTTTACAGTATAAAATTATTTTACCCTCAAAGGCGCCAAAATTATATGGACTCTACCTATAAAATAATTAGAAATTAGGATGTTTTTATAAATATATCAACAAACATTTTGTAGTTTTCATATTAGAGACTTGTGATATTCACCAAGATTTATAAACTTTAAAATAAATTTCCATCCTTAAAATTTTCTTTGAATGATGGTGGTGTGGTGGAATTATCTTTTCATTTCACCATGGAAAGCATAAAATTTGAACCCATTCTCTTTGTTGATCACAATCATTTAGCAAATTTGAGACAATCCTGTAGCACTATAGGACAATCCTGTAGCAAACTTTTTTAATCCATATCTCTCAAATGATAGATTGGATTCACCTAAAAGTTTTTAAGGATGTTTACATCATCCTTATACATCTCCCCAGAAAAACGTTGGGCCAATGGATGCATGAATATCAAGAAAAACGGAAAATGATTGTAGGTGATGGTGGCCAATTTCTTGAAAGTTATGCACTAGAATTTACTAAAAATTTTTAAGCATGTCACCATCATCCTTATGCATCTCCCCATGAAATATCTCAGAAAAAAGATGAATTTTTTTACATATGGTTGAAACAATTTTTTCACTGTGTATTTTTACAATCCTTTAGCAACACAAAACTTTCTTGTAGCACTTCAGGACAACGAGGAAAATGAATGGGAAAGGCTTGGCAATGATGAGGAATGGCATGGGGATGAATTGTGAGGATGAAAATATATGTATGGACTTCATCTTAGCCATGTTGGAGTATCTTGGTGCAAAAGGTGGAAAACCCAATGTTGACATCCCTTCACTAAATGTTTGCTTCCTGATCAAGTTTTTGTTGCTTGTGCAAGTTGGAAAGACCCTGCTGGAGCAAAGAATATTTTTTCCTTTTCATTTTTCATTTTTTTCCCTTAGTCCCATTAGCTACCTCAATGCGATTTTCAACTAGCAGGTCTTCCTAGGTGCCCCAAAGGAGGTTTTCACCTAAGATCTTATTTCTTTCTTTTCTCTTTTCCTTTTTTTCTTTTTTCCAACCCACTGACTACCTCATGGAGGTTCTCAATCAGTGAGTCAATATCTAGTGCCTCAAAGGAGGTTTTCACTTGAGATTTTATTTTTTATGTTATTTTCTTTTCCTTTTTTTTTTCTATCCTACTCTACTTGAAAAAAAGGAAAATCTCTTTCGAGTATAAGAATACTTTCAATGGAGCCATGTGCACATCACGATTACAGATAAACTCGTGTGTACGCTAGAAAGATATGATTTGACATGTACCTGAATATGAGAGACTAGCTACTTTGATGATGTCAAGATTTTATTGAAGAAGAGAGTGGTGCTCCAACTTAATGACTTTCTGGAACCAAACCTCAATATAGTTGTGATGCCCTTGGTTCTCTTGCTCATCTAAATCATCATGTATGTCTTCTTCTTTCATGAAATCCAAATATTCTTCTTTTTGTTGATTATTCTCTTGAACAAATAGAGGATCTAATGGTAAGCATAATGGAACTTTTTCAACCTTTGATTCTAATGTCTGCTCTCCATCAAGTGCAGTCGATGATTCTTTGATCTCCTCATTTGAATCTTCTTTTCCTAAATGTTGTCCTTAAATGACATTAAGAGAATATATCTTTTACAATACTCTTCTTCATCTAAGATGAATACCATTTAGATCAAAAGGAGGTGTTTGGAAGTGTTGTACCTCAACACTGTAAGTGGGTTGAGTTAATTTATTATTTGGATTTGGAAAAAGTTGTACAGGTAGTTGAGTGGGCGTGTATCTTTGAGATGGATGTGGTTAAGGTTGTGATGAATGTGAAGGTGGATTATAGGCATAACATGGAGTTGTGTATGGAGGATATTGAGGAAAATTTTGAGGATATTGTGGATTTTTCCATAAGATATTGCCAACCTTGTTTCCAATATTAGTTTTGGAGTTAAGATGGCCAAGGTTTCAAAGGAAAGGGTGTGCTCCAATTACTTTGAGATGGTTGTACATAACCTTGAAATTGTGAATTAGTTTCTTGTATCATACCAGGTTGACTAGAATTCCATGGTCTTCTTGGAGCTACACAACAAAGTTTCTTTGGTGATTGACATGCTCCATTTTCCTCATGGTAAAATTCCTTCAACCTTGGGAATGATGGGAAATATTTAGTAGCATGTGATTTTTCATGGATAACACAAATATAAACATCATCTTTTTTCTCATTTCACATTCTTAACATTTCTACTTATTCACTTAGATTGCTAAGAATTTATGTTTTAAAGTTATTTCCAGTTCAGCTTGAGTTACCAATATTTATGTTGATTTACTTACTCTTGTCCTTCCTCTTGATATTCACTTGCATATTCCACAAATTTCTTTGAGTGATAATTGGTATACATCGCCTCTACTTGTGAGATCAAGGAGATCAGTCCACTCATCCCTAATTATTCTAAGTAAACGGGTTTTTAGTGTGTCAAATCCTAAATGATGTAATTTTGACCTCTTAACATTATACATAAATATGTCTATTAGATCCTCAAGGCTCTGTTGAAGGCCCAAAAATTAGGTCTACAACAAGGGGGGTAACCACCTAGTCCAAACCTTGAAAGCAGCATCTTTTCCATTTGGAATAGTGGCTCCGACTGGGGGTGATGGAACCAGTTTCCTAATTTGTTTATGATGGTACACTAACATGATGATGTTTTCCTTTTTTAAAGGTTTATGGGGAGAATGCTTTATTCTAAATCTAATCTATCTATTAACTAAAATATGCAATTTTATTCTAATGAAGGAAAACATCTAACTTTAAACTATCCCAGGAGTAACACTTTGTTTATGCAATCTAAAGTAATTTCTAACAGCAATTGATAATAAAAATCATTCAATCACTACGAGAAAGGAATCCGTTAAAAATGATTGTTTCGTATAAGAAATTAGCCGAAACGATTATGATAAACACATCACATAATGAGTTATTCATACACTGAGCATAAAAGAATAGTTATCACCATACAAAAGTGCAATAATGATGACTCAACATTCAGGCTTTCATATATCAATAACTGAAAATAAATTATCACTTAGCACATAAGCAAAAAGTATTAGGAGATAAAAATACCATTGGCAATAGGTTCTACTCATGAGCTTCGCGATATAGATTTATCTTCAAATAATTCATTATCCACTAAGAGTACAAAAGTGAATTTCAGTAGCAGACATCAAACTCAAATATAAAGAAATCTCATTCCATTCATTTATAAAAACCTCCTCAGTGGGGGGCAAACTGCACGTTCTGAAGAATTGTTTTGGATAAAATTCTGGACCCCTCTCTAAATGCATGAGAGGGGTTTAAATACTACTCTAATGAAAACTAAAAATAAATATTACAAAAATAGATGAGGAGGTTTAAACCACCTTCCTCATTTTAAGCAAAATGAACTAAAATCAAACAAAAACTGTATCTATGCTAAATCATGCATATGTTCTTTTAAGTTGTAAATATCCATAATGGGCTTCAAGAGCGTTGGTTGGCCGACCTCAAATTTTAATTGTCATGTGAATACGGAATTGGCAAGTGCTGGAGTTGTCTTCTCGGTGGATGTTATGAGGCATTTTAGAGTCATCCACTGGCTATGTGGTTTTACCAGGTACTACCAGTAACTGTCCCAGTTTAACTTTCTTATCTATTTGATTGACTCTGCCTTTTCCTCTGTCATTTGCTTCCACCTAGTTTGGAGTTGTTGTGCCTTTGGGAGTAATCCTGGAGTGGTCTCTAATATTAAATTTGCTATGTGTAGATTTTCGTTGATGTAGTCAATGACATTGTTTGTTGCTTCTACTGCTTCCTCCATTGCCTACTCTGCTTCCTTGAGTTGTGCATCCCATTTTGTAAATAACATTTCTTTATGAGATTCATCGATCCTGGGAAATTCTGCTCTTTTTCCTTCCTTTGATTTCTGCCAATTCAAAAAGTTAGAAACATTTTTAAAAATTGAATCATAATCAAGTCATAAATCTACGACTTGATTTGTAATGTTATCGCTTTTTTCGCAATGGAAATTCCACTGCAAGATCCTTTGGCAGAGTGTTTCTTCCTATTGCAAGAGTTGGTCATTGAGGGCAAGGGCTTCTGTGATGAATTCTTCAATTTTAGGATCATCCTTATGCAATACTATCATGGTCTTTAATTGTTCTTCTTTATTGGTGAGACTGCTTTGATAGTTCAATTACATTTGCTGGAAGTCCTGTTGGAGCTTTGCTAATTGTATCTCTACTTCTTAGCTGATACTGGATTGCTGTCATTGTTGCTCCAAAAATAGGATCTTATCCTCCTTTTCTTTTAATAGCATTTGAACTTCAATTACTTTATCAATTGTTGCAGAAGCATATGCTTCTGCGATCTGAGAGAGCCTAGTTAGGTTTTACGATGGATCGGTAGTTGGGTCTTGCCAAAGGACATCCAAAGGTTCAGCCTATGGGGAGAGTAAAGTATCTATTTTTCATTTCTTCCTTTGTCTCCTGAAAATAGCCTTATGTTGCGGGCTATTAAATACATCCAGAGGAGGAATCTCCTCTATTTTCATTACAATTTCGCATGACGGAGCAACAAGAATATGCTTTGTGTCTCGAGTATTAATAACCTCTTCTATTATCATCTCTGTTGCTATCTCCCATGGGTTAATCAGTGGCTTTTCACTCTGTTCCTCGGTGTTGATTATCTCATTAAAATTCTCCCACTCCTTTTCTAGATCTACTACAATTGGCTTTATTGGCTTTGTGAGGGGAGCGAGAGTCTTGGCTTGTTTTGGGGACAAAACCTGCTAATCAGGCTTCCCTGTAGACTGAGCTATATCTTTGATTGACCCTTCACTTATACTGTGTTCACTCTTTGACTTCTTTCTAGATTTTTCAGCTGATTCCCTTTCAGAATTTGATTTAGACTTCTCTTCTCCTGAACTTCCACTTATGCTAATACTGGGAGTGGGCTCCCTTATTGGTTCAATGCGCAATTTGTCCAATGGGACATTTGCCAACCTCTGTTCTTTGTAATGGTTAAACTCTTGAAGTTTTCCTTGGTCAAACTGAATTTGTGCCATATGTAGAATCTCTCTGAGAGTGCTCTTCTACTGAAATACGTTGTCGAAGAGATCATCTTCTTTAGTAAACACTTTTATTTTGACCATCATTGTAAAATTCTTTATAACATCAAAGGGATTGTACTGCCTCCCTGGGAACTTGGGTAGCTATAAACATAGCATATTATCAACCTCTTTAAAAGCATGCCTAAATCAAATAATGCAAAAGCCCCCCAGACTACATGGAATTGAGGCCAAATGGCCTTCTTAGAATTCTTGACTTCTCTACTCATTCCCCCAATACCACAGGTCTTGGTAAGTTATTTCTAGGGCCATTAGTTTGTTGGGGACATACAGAGGAAGTACATGAGGTGAAGAAATGCTCCCAAATATCCTAATGTATGTGAATAACTCCTCCCCGAACCACCTTCCCACAGGGAGAATGTCAATTTCAGCTTCTGGGGAGAATCTTGGGGCGTCTTTGTTATATAGAATTTTATGAATAGGAAGCATCACTCCATGACAAATCTTGTAGAAATGTGGGATGAAATTGGATTCCCACAGTTCTTTGTGATAAACATGAATAGGAAGAGGGTTCTATACTATCAATTTCCACCCCATGATGGTGTTATAGCTCCAAATCTCACTTTTATGGTTTGTGATGCTGCACTCATGGCCTAGGGCAACCCCGCCTTCCAGACCTGGTCCTAAAATTTAAAAAACAGTGTTTTATCCCTTATACGCGACATTGCCCTGAGTTAAACGCGTGTACACGCAGGTCTGTGTATACCCAACCCGCATGTATGTATTAAAACACTTAAAAAAAATAAATAATTCCTTATTTTCGGGCGGAGATCGCGGGTTTCACCTGCTGATCACCTGTTAGTGCCCGTGGCCCAACTGTTCCCAACCAACTCCTAACTAAAAAACTACTTTGGAGATGGTATAAAAAGACATCAAAGGGAAGGCCTAAGAGAGAGAAAAGAGAGCAAGATTATTATGCTGAGATTTTCCCCTTAGACCAGGTCTGAAGTCCTTGGTGCTTTCTGCACTTCCCCCATTTTGCATAGGAAACCCTTGTTTCCATCTGTATTGGTGATCATTCATCTTTTATATCACCATTGAGTAAGAATTGGAAGGAGCTCTTGTTGGAGGCTTGAGGTTGGAACGAATCCGGGAGGAAGCTTTGCTTGGAGCCTGCTGAAGGTGTTTCAGGTGAAATGTTTTCGTTATATGTACTTTATTTGCCTTTATATAAAGAAACACGTCTTGGTTCCCGAAACAATCTTTCTTTGTGCTTATGAGATTCTTGTCTGGAATTCTTATGCAAGTAGTTACTTAAAGATTTTTATAACTAACTTTATAGCATGAAGATGGTTTATGTATAAGTATTTTTCCATGTATTGTTGTGTTCTTTGATTGGTTTGTTTTACAGGTCAAAGGAGAAGAAGGGAACTCCAAGAAGGGTTTGGACCCTAAAGGCCTTCTCGAACGTAGGACCTTAGGTACGTACCCTCAACATTAGAATTTGCTTACAGTAAAGATAATGGTTGTGTGTGTGTTTCTTTGAATAAGCAATTTTCAGTCTGGTAGAGTCTTAACCCAAAGGACCCTAGGGGTACTTTCCCCTCAACCAGAATTGGCGACTCCAGTATGTTTCCAGTGTACACAAGATGTGGCTAGCGCACGGCAGAAACCCTCTGAACCAACCAATAATGAAATCTGACACAGAGGCGAGGTATCCACCAATAGGGTCAAATGGAAACCAAGGTACTGCATGAATCCCAATGTGTGATAATGTATGCTGATGTCGAACACAAGGGAAACCACTCAGTCAAAGACCCATGATACTGATCGATGCTGAGCACAAGGTGACCTATCAATAATGAAAATAGGGCCAGGGTGCGGCTCTAGGCCTGTCCTCAGAGCAAGGTGTCTTCGTCGATAAGGACAAGACCTGCCAGCAAGAAGTCAATGGGGACCTTCTCAAACTGTCACGAGTAAAGGACCAATATAACTGATGTGATGATAGACATGACACTGACAACCAAGGATGGCCGACTGAAAAATGAGTCAAGAGACACCGCAGAGAGGCCGACTCAGGCTAACTTCCCTTGAACAAAAGCACGACTCAATGTGACTATATGGCAGCATATGATGACTCTGTATAAGTTCGCCGTGTAGGAGGCACAAACGAACCCTCCAATTGATTGGAAGAGATAACCAATCGGGGGAGAACTGACTCAATAACAAGGTTATGGCATACCTAAGTCAAACTAAATCCCACCCATACGGAGGAGACTTTGTTTTGAGTGCTTTGTTCAAGGGCGACTCGACTGACTCTAGCTGCCAACAATAAATGGAAATAATGTCCCTGTTCCCGCTCTTTTTGGAATATTTAATTTTTTTGTCTTTTTCTGTTAAGCTGGAAAAAGAATAAAAGAATGTTATGGTACAGTGGAAAGAACGAGTGTCGGTGAAACAGATGATCTGGTTCCTGGGAAGGGAACGTTCCTATGCTCAATGCAGGGAGGTGAAAACTGGTCAGTGACACTCAGAGGTATGTTCTTTCCACGGATCTGGGTATGTCAAGCTGCAGAAGTCAAAGGTATGCAAGGTTGATTTTGCAGATGTCATGGTCAAAAGTTGGCTTAAACACAAGTCCAAGTGAAGCCGGCTCTAGGCCAAAAGGTGCAAATGGTCAACATGCAATGCAGAAGTACAACTCGACACACATGGGAGCCTCTAGGATATAAGGCCAGAACAAAGCAGAGAATCTAAGAGGAATGAGTCTTCAACGCATAAGTCATGGCGGGACTAAAGAGGACTCCCGAGCCTAGGGATGAAAAATCAGCATGAGTGCCAAGCGACAAAAAGGTACTAACTAGGGCACCCATGATAAGGTAGGCTCTACCACACAAGTCATGATACTTCTAAGCAATGAGAAGGTTCTGCACCATAACTTGGTGGGGTTGATCCTAAGGCAAAATGGGAAAGGAAACTGATAAATGCACAATGCAGGTGGAAAAACCTAACCTATATGCCAGTTTCGAGAACCAATACCTGTCAGAACGGACCAACCATAAACTTCCAAAGGAGAAATCTTCCAAGTTCTGTAAACATAAATAGGAACACTAGACACGAAGTTAATACATCCCACATATAAACTTCATATAAAATCTTTGTGTTATAGAATACAAAACTTGAAAATGCGTACCTCATATGTACAATATGGCACAGGGGACCACGCAGCCTTTCGGCTTATGCATAATAGTTCTTCTGGACAAACCCCTTGCAGGGATCGGACCAAGGACTCCTTTGGTAGTCATAACTCATGGCTTCAAAGAGTTCCTCCTGTGAAGGCAAAACAAGTTCCAAGAAATCATGAGAACTACAAGGATCAAAAGATGGAATTAAAGGGTCCCATGTCCCTATAGGATGAATCTCTCGGTCAACTGCCGGGACCAAGTCCCAATAAGTCAAAGGATCCTTCTCAGAAGCAATTGAACATTGAGGACTCAATGCCACATAATTCACCTGTGGTGGGGTAGAGTCTACTTGAACACTTGGAACAAACCAAGGGGCATTCTGCAGTAAAGTCGAATTAGGGTGTTGATTATCAGATGCAAGTTGATCAATAGTGACAATATTCCCGTTATGAGGAAAGCACATTACTCGAAAGAGTGAAGACACCACAGCATTCATAGCATAGACATAATCACACCCAAGTAGCATATTAAAGTCTAAAGGGCTATCAACCACCATCATATCGATTAAGACAGTCTTCCCACCTAAAGTGATAGGCACTTGAGGAAGAACACCCATAGATTCACCAGGTCTTCTATCATAGGCTAACAAATGACTCTGAGTTGTCAACAACTTTGGGGAACCCAAAGCTTTCCAAGTCAAAGAGGATATAATACTTGCAGAGGATCCTTCATCCACCATACATCGATAGACATTTGTGGAATTCACTCTGACCTTTATTTGGAAAGGTGCAGCGGAAGGAAGATGAGGCTCAACAAGACTATCCCAATCAAAGGAAACACTCTTAGCACTTGGAGGGGGAACATTCGAAGTAACCGGAATGCCCCCTATACTAGAAGACTCTGTACTAGAGATCAAACAAACTCTTTTGTTAGGCACTTCACCCCCCAAAAGAGGAGTGTAATCGGCCAGCGATTGCACTGGTTTTACCACATTA
The DNA here is from genome assembly GCA_031772625.1 of Pinus tabuliformis. NCBI lineage: Eukaryota > Viridiplantae > Streptophyta > Pinopsida > Pinales > Pinaceae > Pinus > Pinus tabuliformis. Next base: position 776,809,037 of record CM062820.1, on the reverse strand, counting down.
TCAACCAAAGGTTGATGGGATTGATGAGAAACCATATCAGGTTTAGGAGTAGAAGTACTTTCAGACTCAGACCATATCCTTTGAACCTCTGGAATACCAGGGCATAAATGAGTAAGATGGTCTCCCTTGCATATCTTACAAGGGAACTTAGGTTTAAAACTTCTACGTCCAGGTTTCTTATCAACCTCCATTCCGCCAACATGAATAGCAGTGGTTTGCGGAGAGTCCTGAACATGACTTGCAGAGGTCGGTGACTCTTTGCTAGTATGACTCGCAGTGACTAGACTCATGCCCCCAGCATGACTTGCAGCGGCTGAAGACTCATCTCCAACATGACTGGCAGAGGTTGAGGATGAAGTGCTAGTGTGACCTGCAGTGACTAGACTCATGCCCCCAGCATGACTTGCAGCGGCTGAAGACTCATCTCCAACATGACTGGCAGAGGTTGAGGATGAAGTGCTAGTGTGACCCGTAGTGACTAGACTTGTGCCCCCAGCATGACTAGCAGTGGCTGAAGGCTCATCTCCAACATGACTTGCAGAGGTTGAAGATGAAATGCTAGTGTGACTCGCAGTGACTAGACTTGTTCCTCCAGCATGACTAGCAGTGGATGAAGGCTCATCTCCAACATGACTTGCAGAGGTTGAAGATGAAATGCTAGTGTGACTCGCAGTGACTAGACTCGTGCCCCCAGCATGACTAGCAGTGGCTGAAGGCTCATCTCCAACATGACTCGCAGAGGTTGAAGATGAAGGGATAGACTTATTCTTCTTCTTTGACTTCCTCTTTCTCCTCTTTTTAGATTTCTTGTTACAAGAAGGAGGCGAAGAAGGAATCCCAGATTTCTCTTTGAGAGAAGATGAACAATTAGCACCCATGTGATGCCCTTGAAATAAAGCATTCAACTGAGAGGCTTCAAGAGCATTTGGAATGTTCGGAGTGGACCACAGCCAAACGGGTAGTCCAACATTCAACCCAGGAATATTCAAAGTGGCCATCAAGGGAGTACCAACGTTTCCAAAGAAAGGAAAAGCACAAGGATCCCCTTTTGGAAGGGTACCTTGGTTGGTTTCCATAGGAATATTGGCCATATCTAACTGATCCAAAGACCCTTTCCCTTACGGGAATATAGAAATAACTCTTCAAGGAATATGGATAAGCAATCAAAACCTTTTCCCTTGAGGAAGCAACTCCACAACTTCTGAAAGAACAACCAAAGACCTTTCAAGATTGGTAGAGTGGTAAGCCAGTCACTCAGAACATAAAGTCTAAACGTGACTAGACAAAAATACCTAAAGCCAACTATATACAAGGAGCAAAGAGCACACACTAGAAAGTCCCTAAAGATATCAGCCAGTCAAACAATTTCCAATTATTTCCGCTCCGGGTGATGAGGACCGGACACCAAAATACAAGAAAGTGGAGTCAGGGGCCTTCCGAAGATAGTCTGGGATAATAACGGCCCAGTCCTATCAGCGAAGGTAACAGAGGAAGTTACGCTGACCTCCTAACAACAGCCTGTGCCGGTGCAAGCCCCCAAGCTTCACAAGGGTGCCCTCCAGTAGTACTGTCAAGAGTGATACAACGTCGACCTCAGGTGCCACGGGATTCCCCTCCGCAGCCACCTGTGTAGATCCCTAGGAGAGGCAACTATGGGCACCAACTCGTCGCAGAAGCCAGGCGGAACAGTCGTGAGGTAAGTTTGGACAAGTAGGAGAGGGGGTATCTCTCTTCCCTGTCTTCACAGACCCTCGTGCTTAACTCCCAGATCCGGAGCTTTCCTGGTCTTCCTAACGCTATTGGATTTTCTCTCGTTATTCAGACTCCTACGTTTGACGTTTATATGGCCTTGGAGAGTTAACTCTCCACTCGCCTAATCCAAGACCCTAAAATCCTAAACTTGTTGCTGTAACTGACTAAAACAAAAAGTTCTAGTGGATTTTAATTAGCGCTTGATTTTATTAGGCTGTTCTTTAAGTCACAAGGTAACGGAAGTGAAACTAGTGGTGTTTTTTGACGCAAAAGAAATTAATAAAAACTTAACTACATGCACATGCACTTTTCGTTTTTCGATGAAAAGTAATCTCTACAGGGTTCAGAGGAACTTCAAATAAAAAAAAAATTCTTTTCTTTTCAAACTCCACACTCACAAAAGCTAACAAAGCTATGTATGCATAAAAAGGGATGCAAATCTATCCTAATGCAACAACTATATGTGAATTCAAGATTTTAAGACTACTCTACAACCAAAGAAGGAAAGTTGCTCACTTATCAAATTTGTCTTGCCACTAAAATGCTTAGATAGAATATGATGTGCTACCAATCATTTCTTCCAAACAATAAAAACAAGTTCTAAGATAAACATAAAGCACTTTCACTTCACAAAAAAGGAAATCAAATGAAAAGAAAGTTTAAGAAAGCGAAACTTAAAACTTGAAAAAGATTTTCTTTTTCAAGGAATTCTCTCAAAAATACTGACACCAATGATTGATGAATAGGCAACCAAACACTTTTGTGAATTGACACCTTTCAAATGATGAAAACCCAACAAAAATAAATGTGTTTGAAATCGCTCTTGACAATCAAAAGCAGCAATGAAAGTCCAAGAGATCAAAAGACAAGTTTCGAGAAAATGGTAACAAACAACTTTCCCAAAATGAAGGAGCAAATGGTCACAAAAATGGTTTCGTTGAGCAAACAAAAGGGTCACCAAAACAAAATGAACACAAAGATTGAATCCAATCTTCCTACTCTGTCAAAACAGAGCAGTCAAGATTCTTAACCAGAAATCTTGTGTGTCAAAAAACAATGACGCTTGCAATCAACGAAAACAAGACTAATACTCCTTATAATTAGAGAGAGTTCAGAACAAGATGCCCCCTGTTAAACAGAGGACTGTTACTGGAAAATGACTGCTTCAAACTGACCCAAACCACCAGACAAACATTCAGCAAAAAGAAAATTTATAAATCTTGAAAATTATATAATATACGCGCCTGCAGTGATGTGCAGAATGCATGTACACGCGACTGTAACTGAGGAAACCTGCGTATATGTGGGTTCACTTAGTTCAACTTGCGTATATACGCTTCTGTAACCCAGAAAAACAGTGTATCTGAAGATTTTCAAGAAAATTAAAAAACACAGACTGAAAAAACTGGAAAAGCTTAGAGTTCAAGAACAGATCAGACAGTCAGAGCCAGCAAACATAGGGGCTGAGCCTTGATTGGCTTGAAGACTACCCAAACTAGGAACAACAAGAGTGTTGTTCCCCAGCGGAGTCGCCAATTCTGGTTGAGGGGAAAGTGTTGGAAATAATACTGAGAGGGGGGGTGAATCAGTATTATCAGAAAAACTTTTTCATTTTATGCTCAGAAACATATACGCTACTTCAGTTAAGTGAAACAGCGTGTACACGCTACTGTGTCTAAAGAAACCAGCGTATAACAAGAAAACTTATGATTCAGTAGCTTATCTTCAGTAAATGCATCAGGACATTATTAACCATGATAGTAAAATAGGTGCAGTATAACAGAACAGATCATCATACAGAAAACACACACATGAACACCATGATATAAGGTGGAAACCCAATGTGGGTGAAAACCACCTGCTGCAAGTTGTCTCTATCTTTCTTTAATATGAAACTTCAGTTTACAATCTTTTGTACTGGTGCAGCCTTATACCAGTACGCAGGCTACAACCTGCTAAAGGCTTCAACCTTCTCTCGTTCTCCAAACTTCCTTGGAAGGGAGCTCCAACCCCCTTTGCTCTTGTACTAGCTAAGATACTAGTACGTAGGTGCTGGCCTACAATATTCTTTCCTTCAGGTACCACATTTCATACATTTTCAAACTGGATATTCCTGAAGCACAACATTACAATCTGAAGACCACAATTCATTCAACTTTCATAACAGATCATTGAAGCACAAAACAACTAATACTAGCATCATCAATCTTTGAATCACTGAACCACTGAAACCCTGTCAACACCAGTCACCAGAACACAGAGCAGACTACAGAACTCTGCAATAGCAGTCAGACCCAACTGCAACCCCAAAAATCAAACTTCAAAAGATATACGCTACTTCAATGAGAGAAACCCGCGTATACACGCGCTTTTACCAAAGACAACCTGCGTACAGATCTAAAAATAAATTCTCTTAACTTGTAGTTGTACCAGACATCAGTTAGACCCAGAACATAACATTGCGTCAGTATGCAGATCTAGAAATACGCATAATCAACCATATCATAATAGTGCATTTCAAACTATTAGATCCCGATCTCTCCTTAGATCTTGTTCTCCATCAACCGGTGAGATCTCTCCTTAGCTCAGATCAAGCAATTGCATCATCAACCCATAACCTGCATACTGGATCTAATACTTCATCAGATATTCAAGACTTTTCAGATACATTTGCCTAATGATCTTGCTTCTCCTTATATAGCCTTAGGCCTTGCTCAATACCACGGGCCAAAACCATAGAAATCCAATACCATCAACTTCAAAACTAAGGATCAACACGTCCGTCGAGACACCATGGTCCAAAACCATAGGCACAACTTCCAAGGAATAACCACCACGGACCAAAGATAATTTTTCCACATACACGCTCTTTTACTAAAGCCAACCTGCGTGTACACGCGACTTGGTATATAGCGAACCTGGGTATACGCGACTTGGTATATAGTGAACCTGCTTGTATACGCGACTTGGTATATAGTGAACCAGCGTGTATATATTTTCTCTTCATACTTGTAGTCTGATCATCAATTCCTTGCTGCTATCCTTCTGCACTATGATTTGTCATCAGTGTGATTCGCCATCAAGGCCAACACTTGTCTCATAATGCCAACAATCTCCCCCTTTGGACTTGATGGCAACCCCAAGATCCTTAGAATCATTCTCCCCCTTTGTCATCAAGGGCAAAGGGTGTGCTCCCCCTGTGAATGTGCTGATATCTCTGCTCTGCTGTGCTGAACATGCTCCCCCTGACTGTAGGCAAGATCTGCAAAAGATGTTCTTCAAAAAGAACCACTTATACACCCTAAAGGACCTTCCTACCACCAAAAGACTTAATACATACATCCATACTCCCAACCAAGAGGGGATACATCAGAAAATAACAACCAATTATATTACATCATTCATCCCAGGCATAGTGGGGAAACCAACATAGGCTGTTACATGACCTTGACACCATAAAAGAGATATCACAAAAGAGATACATGACATAGAGACGAAAGATCTAGATCAAGACTTATGAAAGTCATCAGCAGCATCTGATAATCATCTTTTAGATCAGCAACCAAGATTTCCTTCTGTGCTCCTTCTCCTGAAACCAACAACAGTTGTGAACTAGAACCAAAAACATCTAAATGCCAACAATGCTTTATTAGATTTTAAGCTGCTCCCCCTGAAACTGTGCCTACTGCACCCCCTGAAACTGTGCCTGAAGGATTCTGGCATACCCATCTCAGACCTTCTCCAACCAGAGTCTGCCCTAGCTGTTCAGAACTCCATATACGCGACTTCACCTGCATAAGACAGCGTATGCACGCGGATATCCTTTATACAACACGCGTACACCATATACGTGACTTTCCCCGCATAAAACAGCGTATGTACGCGGATATTCTTTATACAACACGCGTACACCAACTTTTCTTTAGAACAGACAAGCTTTAACAGCAAGATGAAGCATCAACTACTCCCAGCTTTTGTCTGAGATATTCAAAAGTTTCCCTGGGCAGTGGTTTTGTGAGAATATCAGCAACTTGCTCCTTAGAAGGAACATACTCCAACTTGACCTTCTGCTCAAGCACTTGTTCCCGGAGGAAGTGATACTTGATTGGTATGTGTTTGGTCTTTGAATGCATGACTGGATTCTTTGAAATGCTGATTGCACTTGTATTATCACATAAGATAGAGACTGGTGGAGTGCAGGTGATTTGAAAATCTTGCAATGTCTGCATCATCCAAAGAAGTTGTGTGCAACAAGATGCCGCAGCCACATATTTTGCTTCAACTGTAGATAAGGCAATCGAACTCTTTTTCTTGCTGAACCAAGATACTAATCTAGAACCCATGAAGAATGCACCACCACTTGTGCTTTTCGTGTCATCCACACTTCCGGCCCAGTCTGCATCTGTGTAAGCATGAAGAGTGAGATCTGTATCTCTAGGATACCATAAGCCATAGTTTTGAGTCCCTTGAAGATACTTGAAGATTCTTTTGACTGCCTGAAGATGAGTTTCCTTTGGGTTGGCTTGAAATCTTCCAACAATTCCTACTACATGCATAATGTCTGGTCGGGTACCTGTCAAATAAAGCAAACTCCCAATCATGGATCTATAAGTTGGTTGATGAACTGCTGCTGATTCATCATTTGTACTAAGGCTGCATCCTGTAACCATGGGGGTACATACTGGCTTTGAATCTTCCATGCCATACTTCTTCAAGATCTGCTTGAGGTACTTGGTTTGAGACAAGAAAATACCTTCTTCATTTTGTTGGATTTGCAATCCAAGAAAGTATGTCAATTCTCCAAGTAATGACATTTCAAATTCTTTCTGCATAACCAAGGCAAAGTTTTGACTCATAGCCTCTTCATTGCTGCCAAAGATAATATCATCTACATACACAACAAGTATTAGCAATTTGTTATTTTCAACTTTCATATAGAGATTGCTATCTGTTGATCCTTTTGAAAAGCCTTGTTGGTGAAGATATTTGTCCAACCGATAGTACCAAGCCCTTGGAGCTTGTTTGAGACCATAGAGAGCCTTTTTCAATCTGCATACAAGGTTTGGATCATTCCCAAGAATGAAACCATCTGGCTACTCAATGTATACTTCTTCTTCTAAGTCTCCATTCAGAAAGGCTGATTTCACGTCCATTTGAAATACCTTGAAGTTTTGAAAACTTGAGAGAGCAAGGAACATTCGGATGGCCTCAAGTCTTGCAACAGGAGCAAAAGTTTCTTCAAAATCTATTCCTTCTTGTTGTGCATACCCTTTACAAACAAGTCTGGCCTTGTTTCTAATTACTTCTCCATTTTCATTCAATTTATTTTTGAAGACCCATTTTGTCCCTATGACATTCTTATCTTTTGGTCTAGGAACCAATTCCCAAGTGTTGTTCTTTTCGATCTGCTCAAGCTCTTCATCCATTGCTTTGACCCAAAATTCATCTTTGCATGCCTCTTTCACATTTTGTGGTTCAGTGGAAGAGAGTAATGCCAAATAGCTTGAAGCTTCTGCAATTGTTCTTCTTGTTTGTACTCCTGCTTCTTTCTGTCCCACAATCTGAGATTCTGGATGATTCTTCTGGACATATCTGGATGGAGTCTTCTCTTCTATTCTTGTCTGCTCCTCTGGTTCTTCTTGAGGTTCTTCTTCTTCTTGAGGTTCTTCTTCATCATTCTGTCTTTGAGGGTAGCCTTCATCTTCTTCGATGTCTTCATGATGACCTTGCCTAGGAATGTATCCCTTCTCATCAACCACAACATCAATGCTGTCAAAAATTCTGCCAAGTCTTTTACTGTAGCACTTGTATGCTTTGCTATGTGGAGAATAACCAAGAAGAATGCCTTCATCTGCTCTTGGTTCAAGTTTGCCAAGTTGCTCATCAGTATTCTTAATATAACATTTGCTCCCAAAGATTTTTAAGTGCTTCACCGAAGGAGTCTCACCACTCCAGAGCTCATGAGGTGTTTGAGTGTTGTTTACTCGGACATTTGTTTTTTTAAGAATAATAACCGCAGCATGTGCAGCTTCACCCCAGAAAGTTGCGGGAGTACCTAATTCATCAAGCATAGCATGAGCCATTTGTTGGATTGTTATGTTCATTCTTTCCACCACCCCATTTTGCTGAGGAGTTCTAGCTGTAGAGAATTCTCTTCTTATCCCATGTTCTTCACAGAAATCGAAAAATTCGTTTGAGGTAAACTCCCCACCTCTGTCAGATCTGAGGCACTTAATTTTGTGTCCTGATTCATTTTCAACCAAGGCTTTGAAGGATTTGAATTTTTCGAATGCTTCATCTTTGTGCTTCATAAGCCCTAACCAGACAAACCTGGAGAAATCGTCAATGAATAGTATCAAATATTCTTCTCCTCGAGGTGTCCTTTTCCTAAATGGACCACATACATCTGTATGGACTAGCTCAAGAGGTATGCTGGCTGATCCTTCCTTCTCTGGAAAATTAGTTCTGGTTTGCTTCCCAAACTGACAAGATTTGCATATAGTGTTGTCTGGAATTTTGATATCTGGAAGACCACGAACTGCCTGATATTTGCATGATTTCCTTATTTGTGAAAAGCTTAGATGCCCCAACCTCTGATGCCATAGCCAGTGTTCATCATCCTTGCTCAAATAGCATTGTTGTGGTCCTTCTTCAAATATGTATAGATTATTTGGAGTCCTTCTTCCTTTGATCACTGTTTTACCTGTATCAAGATCACAAACACAACATCCATTTGATCTAAATATTACCTCTGTTCCTTGATCGCACATCTGACTGACACTCAGAAGATTATGCTTCAATCCATCAACATACAAAACATTTCCAGCTTTGACCTTCTCTTTCAATGGAGCAACACCTTTTCCTTTTATGGCTGCAGAGATATCGTTTCCAAAAGAAAATTTCTTCCCCTTTTCTAATGCGGTATATGACTCAAGCTTTTCTTTGTCCCCTGTCATATGCTTCGAACATCCGCTGTCAATGTACCATAGACTTTCTTGACCTTCTGCATAAAAGGCTATCCCACATCTTTCTGGTTGCGGTTCCTTTATTCTCCATGTTCTGACATTTGAGGTTTGTTCCTTCTGAGTTGTCTTACGGAACCTGCTCCTGCATTCAGAGTCTTCATGACCAAAGTTATTACAAATAGAGCATTCAATTTCATTTTCAAGAACCGAAAAGTTGTTATAAGTCCTTTTCATGGTTCCAGTCATTCTCCCTTGCTTTTGAGCTTCTCTAGTCATGATTGTCTTGTAGGCAACACATTGAGCTACTTTGTGACCGAAGTTATGGCAAGAAAAGCATTGACCATTAAAGAAACTTCTGTGATAATCAGATCTATCATCCAACCGATTGTAGCTTCTATTCACATTCATTCTTGAAGCAAATTGGGAAGATTTTACCTGTGGCTGATTGTAGCTTCTGTTTGTCCTTAAGGTAGTTTGTCCCCAAATTTCTTGATGGTCTTTATTTGTTCTTGAGGTAAACTATCCTTGATTCACCTGATGACTTTTATTTGGCCTTTGCTCGCTTCTCCTTGCTGCATCAAGATAACTTTTAGAGGTAGAGGCTTGAGATGTTTCTCCATTATATCCAAGATCTGTCTTGATCAGAGGAGATCGCTGCACATTGATAATCTCATCCAAGGTTTTAGATCCTTTAACAAATTTAAGATTAATCGCTTTTGTTTTCTCAATCTCCTTTCTAAGACAAACAATCTCACATTCCAATTTTTCAAGATGTTTTTCCTTTTCAGCTAGTTGACATTGTAGAGAATCAATAATAGCACTCTTCTCTTCTAAGCAAACTTTGAGATCTTTCATTTCTTCACAGAAGCCTTCTACATCTATAGCATCCACGTAGTCATCATCTTCAAAAGCCATTAAAAGTTTATATCTATTACCTTGTTCATCTTCATCACTATTTGAAAGACCATCACTATCTTCATGAGTGTAATAGCTTTTCTTCTTTTCATTTTGTTTCTTGTTCCATTTAACAGGTTCCTTTCCCTTATCATTCTTATCTTTGTGAGGACATCTGGCAGCATAATGACCTACTCTTCCACAAGCAAAGCATTTAAAAGGTAACTTACCTCTGAACCTTCCAGAACCCCTTTGAAGATTTCTGACAAAATTTTATTCTTCTTCTTCATCTTCTGGCATGTGACTTGCTTCATAATAATCTCCTTTGCCTGAAGCCTTGAAAGCAGCTTCTCTTCTGTCTGATGGACCTCCCTTTCTAATTTCATAAGCAGTTAGAATTCCATGAAGCTGAGACATAGTAAGAATTCATAGATTTTCCTTTTCTTCTATTGCAGACACTTTAGATTCAAATTTGGGGGACAATGATCTTAGAACCTTTTCAACCACAATAGCCTCTTTTATTTCTTCACCCAAGTTTTTCATGAAATTAACAATCTCATCAACTCTAAGGAAATAGTTAGCCACACTTTCATCATTATACATTCTGAGAGTCTCATACTTAATCCTGAGAGTTTGAAGTTTAGCACGCTTTACCTGTTCGTCTCCTTCATAGCTCGTGACAATCTTGTCCCATATTTCTTTTGCAGATTTATAGTGCATTACCTTCATGAATTCTGATTGGGATATACATCCCAATAGAGTACTGACTGCTTTCGCATTTGTTTCATATTTCTTTTTCTCGTCTGCATCTGTAGGAGTAGCTGAAGGAAAAGTGTAGCCTGTCTCTACGATGTCCCAAACTTCTGTACCAAGAGATTGAAGATAGGCAGTAACTCTTACCTTCCAATAATTGAAGTTTGTCCCATCAAAAACCGGTGGCCTGATTGATGCTTCTTTCTCATAGTTGCTCATGATGAACGATCTACCTTCAAGCGATCAAGCTTCTCTGAAGGACCTGCTCTGATACCAATTGTTGGAAATAATACTGAGAGGGGGGTGAATCAGTATTATCAGAAAAACTTTTTCATTTTATGCTCAGAAACATATACGCTACTTCAGTTGAGTGAAACAGCGTGTACACGCTACTGTGTCTAAAGAAACCAGCGTATAACAAGAAAACTTATGATTCAGTAGCTTATCTTCAGTAAATGCATCAGGACATTATTAACCATGATAGTAAAACAGGTGTAGTATAACAGAACAGATCATCATACAGAAAACACACACATGAACACCATGATATAAGGTGGAAACCCAATGTGGGTGAAAACCACCTGCTGCAAGTCGTCTCTATCTTTCTTTAATATGAAACTTCAGTTTACAATCTTTTGTACTGGTGCAGCCTTATACCAGTACGCAGACTACAACCTGCTGAAGGCTACAACCTTCTCTCGTTCTCCAAACTTCCTTGGAAGGGAGCTCCAACCCCCTTTGCTCTTGTACTAGCTAAGATACTAGTACGTAGGTGCTAGCCTACAATCTTCTTTCCTTCAGGTACCACATTTCATACATTTTCAGACTGGATATTCCTGAAGCACAACATTACAATCTGAAGACCACAATTCATTCAACTTTCATAACAGATCATTGAAGCACAAAACAACCAATACTAGCATCATCAATCTTTGAATCACTGAACCACTGAAACCCTGTCAACACCAGTCACCAGAACACAGAGCAGACTACAGAACTCTACAATAGCAGGCAGACCCAACTGCAACCCAAAAAATCAAACTTCAAAAGATATACGCTACTTCAATGAGAGAAACCCGCGTATACACACGCTTTTACCAAAGACAACCTGCGTATAGATCTAAAAATAAATTCTCTTAACTTGCAACTGTACCAGACATCAGTTAGACCCAGAACATAACATTGCGTCAGTATGCAGATCTAGAAATACGCATAATCAACCATATCATAATAGTGCATTTCCAAACTATTAGATCTCGATCTCTCCTTATATCTTGTTTTCCATCAACCGGTGAGATCTCTCCTTAGCTCAGATCAAGAAATTGCATCATCAACCCATAACCTGCATACTGGATCTAATACTTCATCAGATATTCAAGACTTTTCAGATACATTTGCCTAATGATCTTGCTTCTCCTTATATAGCCTTAGGCCTTGCTCAATACCACGGGCGAAAACCATAGAAATCCAATACCATCAACTTCAAAACTAGGGATCAACACGTCCGTCGAGACACCATGGTCCAAAACCATAGGCACAACTTCCAAGGAATAACCGCCACAGACCAAAGATAAGTTTTCCACATACACGCTCTTTTACTGAAGCCAACCTGCGTGTACACGCGACTTGGTATATAGCGAACCTGCGTATACGCGACTTGGTATATAGTGAACCTGCTTGTATACGCGACTTGGTATATAGTGAACCAGCGTGTATATATTTTCTCTTCATACTTGTAGTCTGATCATCAATTCCTTGTTGCTATCCTTCTGCACTATGATTTGTCATCAGTGTGATTTGCCATCAAGGCCAACACTTGTCTCATAATGCCAACAGAAAGTACCCCTAGGGTCCTTTGGGTTAAGACTCTACCAGACTGAAAATTGCTTATTCAAAGAAACACACACACAGCCATTATCTTTACTGTAAGCAAATTCTAATGTTGAGGGTACGTACCTAAGGTCCTACGTTCGAGAAGGCCTTTAGGGTCCAAACCCTTCTTGGAGTTCCCTTCTTCTCCTTTGACCTGTAAAACAAACCAATCAAAGAACACAATAGTACATGGACAAATACTTATACATAAACCATCTTCATGCTATAAAGTTAGTTATAAAAATCTTTAAGTAACTACTTGCATAAGAATTCAAGACAAGAATCTCATAAGCACAAAGAAAGATTGTTTCAGGAACCAAGACGTGTTTCTTTATATAAAGGCAAGTAAAGTACATATAACAGAAAGATTTCACCTGAAACACCTTCAGCAGGCTCCAAGCAAAGCTTCCTCCCGGATTCGTTCCAGCCTCAAGCCTCCAACAAGAGTTCCTTCCAAGTCTTACTCAATGGTGATATAAAAGATGAATGATCACCAATACACATGGAAACAAGGGTTTCCTATGCAAAATGGGGGAAGTATAGAAAGCACCAAGGACTTCAGACCTAGTCTAAGGGGAAAATCTCAGCATAATATTCTTGCTCTCTTTTCTCTCTCTTAGGCCTTCCCTTTGATGTCTTTTTATACCATCTCCAAAGTAGTTTTTTAGTTAGGAGTTGGTTGGGAACAGTTGGGCCACGGGCACTAACAGGTGATCAGCAGGTGAAACCCGCGATCTCCGCCCGAAAATAAGGAATTATTTATTTTTTTTAAGTGTTTTAATACATACACGCGGGTTGGGTATACACAGACCCGCGTGTACACGCGTTTAACTCAGGGCAATGTCGCGTATAAGGGATAAAACACTGTTTTTTAAATTTTAGGACCAGGTCTGGAAGGAGGGGTTGCCCTAGGCCATGAGTGCAGCATCACAAACCATAAAAGTGAGATTTGGAGCTATAACAGATGGGAAAATCAGAGACAAAATAAATGGCATCCATGACGTAGGCACTTAAAAAGAATGGAGGTTAAAACCTCTGAGCAAAACTTATTTTAGTTCGATAACTTAAAATAGAAGAAACTAAATTATCTGATAAAATTTGGGCCCAATCCATTATGGTGGCATTGGTGGCTGCATCTAATAAAGGCAACCATTATAATGAAAACTTATTGATATCAGGCTTTCCAAATAGTCTACACAACATTGCAGTGGCAAAACAATAGGGAGAAGAGAGGGAGCCAGTGGCGTACATACCATTTTTATCCTTCTTTAATGGTTCCTCCTTCACAGACCAGATTTCTATGCAGTCTGCTAAATTCTCGTTCTCTTTAGCGAATTTTTCCACAAACTGTTTGTATAACTGACCTAGGGTTCTGGCAAGTGATACATATGCCTTAAATTACTTGGGGTAAATGACCCCATGACCTCCTGGCTTTGCGTCTTGAATTTCCTATCAGATATATCAACGTGGTCTATAATCCATTTTACCATATCCGTGTAAGGAAGTATCTTCGGCCTCGCAGCAATACGGTGCAGAAACGATCATGCAAGCTCTTTTAGTGATGCTTTAGATAAGCTACGTCCATCTGCCGTAACTATAACCTTCATAACTCTTGGGTTTTCTTCTTCTAATAATTGGTACATGCCTTCCCAAGTAGATATCTCGGCTCCCCTGGTACAAGTGGTGTCTATAAATAATGGAGTCATCTTTGATTTTTCAGATGCGAGAGATTTTCTTTCTTTCCCATTACGCTCTGCGTGTTGTTCTGTGTACTGCTCTTGAAAATTATAAGCAGAGAACAAAGATACGAGAAGGATGATGGTGAATAATGAACAACAATAAGGGGACGGGAAAGATTTTAATTTTTAAAATCATATCAAAGATATCACCTTACGTGAGATGGTCCTTTAAACCAGATCTGAATCATTTTTAATAAATAACCATCAATGTACCGTTAAGCTAAAATTTAATGCTCATAACTCTGCATTGAACGATGAAAAGTACTGTAATTGAACTCTGGGCCCTTAGATTTGTGATAAAGCGATTTTGTGATTTGCTTCGTAATATTGCAAAACCTATTATCTTTAACAACCATTGTTTCACTAGGCGGCTGCGATTTGTGAGAGGCTTATTGCATTTCGCAAAATTTGGGCATTTTACATTAAGTGGTGTTGTGCTATTTGAAATTTGCGATATGCAATGAGCTTGTAAGGCTTATGATCTCGCATTCTCGCATTTTCGAAGAGTTACTTATGTAAGGGATGCCCGCCATGACCTATTTTGCGATGAGATTCTATCATTAAAAAGCGGGTTTATTAAAGTTTTTCTTAGTACTCGAGACTTTCTGCTTACAAGGGTTTTCCTAGCTTTTATGGTTATATGGTGCTTTTCATCAGGAGATCCAACACATGTAATGTTTTTTATGCACATGAAGCGAAAAGGTAAGAATTCATATTTTTGGGAGTTTTGCTTTGATATCATGTTTTATTGAAAACAAAAAGGCAATCTTAAGTGCTAAGTTTTGATTTTTTGGAAGGGTCCCCATTTATCAATGTTATTGCTAACACTAATAAAAATGGGGGTTGTTGATGGTCACAACAATTGGCAATTCACTTGAAAGAACCAGTTATATTTGATAGTTTTTTGAATTTTCTAAAACTTCTAAAATAGAAATGGTTTTGGAAAATAAAACTTTATTGTAGAAATATAAGGTACACAGTGCTATTTGCTAACAACAACATCCTGTTCCATCTATCCTAATTTTGATTATCTTCTTCCCAAAGTTTAGTTGTACTTACATCATTCATTACTTGGTTTATAAAGATAAAAACAAAGATATCTCTGTAGATCAATTTTAGGTGTACTCATTTGTCATAGGTAGAGCCTCTGCTGCCAGTAGGCATTCATTACCTGTTACCCAACAATGATCCAGTATCCTACTTAAGAAGTATGCAATTTTCAAAGATAAATCCTTATCTACACTTATTGTTTTTTCTTTTCTTTTAATTCTTAAAGAATAATGTCTTGGTTTGGTGGCCAAATTTGACAGTGCCATTCACTTGATTTATAACTTAACTAAACAAGCTGGCTCATTATGAGACCCCTTGTCTTTTGATTGAAACAATCTCGAGTCATTACCCTATTTTGGTATGCAATTTGGCAATGTCAATTACTTATAATCTTTATGATCATGATAAGCCGACTCTTGATGAGACCTATTATTCTTTAAGTTTAAAGTGCATAACTAGATTACTCTTTGAATCTTGCAATTTCCTAAAGTGGGGATGAAGTCATTGGTTCCTTAAGAGTTCTTCTGGACGACAATTGTAGAGTTTAAAAGTAGCTTTTCTATAGAGAATCTTTGTCTTGTTATTGATACTTTTCATGACTGATATGAAGAAACGTCTACTAAAGGTTGATTTTAATCAAAACTTGTAAAGTTGAAACAAAAGAACAAGTAAAACCTTCAGAATTATAGCACTTGACCGTATGTTTCAAAAATAAAGATTAATTCTCCTAATCACCTACACTTGTACAAGCGAAAAACAAAATTGACAAGAGACACTACTCTTTTTGTGGAAACCAAAAGTAAAAATTTTCAACCTGTTTTATTATTAAAAAGAAAAAAAAACTAAAAATAATAATTTACAAAAAATAGAAGAGGTTATCTTCTATGGAAAGTATTTTTTAAGGATCTTCCCATTAACAGGTAAAGACTCTCTTTTCCCTACTAAGTCTTGTAACATGAAAGTCGATGGACCTATGATTTCAATAATTTGGAATGGTCCAAGCCACATCCGTTGGAATTTAGTATGCTTGCCTTTATCTTCATGAGCTTTATCCCATTTCAATACTAAATCTCCAAGATGAAAATATTTTCTAGATACCAAGTTTGAATCAAAAGAAGCCTTTACTAATTGTTGATGATGTGCATGGGTAATTCTGGCCTGTTCTCATTCCTCTTCTAGCTTAAGAATCTGCAATTGTCTTAGTTGCAAGGATGAGGAAGGAGTTTCTTCGATGAACTGAACTAAGGCTAAAGAAGGAATAACTAGGTGTGTTGGGAGAACCACTTATTTCCCATAAACTAAATTAAAAGGAGAAGTGCCAATGGAAGTTTTCTGAGTTATTCGATCTACCCAAAGAGCATACATCAAAGACTTATGCCAATTTCTATGATTTTGATCAATAGTTCGTTTAATGATTCTGATCAAGTTTTTGTTTGTTGATTCGGCCAACCCATTCCCTTGCGGGTAATAATTGGCAGAATACTTAAGTTTAAAGCCTCTTTTGAGCGCAAATTCAGTCATAGCATTACCATAAAAATATGATGCATTATCAAACATTAAAGCTGAAGGTAAGACAAACTTGGTAATTATGAATTGATCTATAAAATCGATGATGCTCTCAGCGTTTGTTGACTTGAGTGGAACTACTTCTACCCATTTGGTAAAGTAATCAGTAGCTGTAAGGATGTACTTATGATGTTTAGAAGAGTGAGGAACGATCTCACCTATTCCATCTAATCCCCATTGTTCAAATGGTTGATCGATGTTGACCGGCTGTAATGGCAATGATGGTTTCTTCTGTCTTCCAACAACAGTTTGACAAATCTGACATCTTCTTACATAGCTATGTGCATCCTTAAATAATGTTGGCCAGTAGTAGCCTGCATGCAAGATTTTGTGTGTTGTCGCATCTCCTGCGTAATGTCCACCTGCTGGTCCATCATGAAGTTCCTACAATACTTTTTCAGCTTCAGATTTCTCAAGGCATCTAAGAAGAACAGAATCATAATTCATCCTAAAGAGTACATCATTTACAATTTGATATTGCTTGGCTTTTAATCTCAGGGCTCTTTTCTTTGTATGATTCAAATGTGAAGGAGCATATCCATTCTTTAAGTAAAACATGATATCAGCATATCTTGACTCATTATCGTTTAGGCTTACCTCATACATTTGTACCTCACTGTCTGGGGACTGTATTTCTGATATGTGCGATGCTCCAGCCAACATCCTGCAAAAACCTTGACCTTTTACAATATTTGCTGGCTTGATTTCAGCGTCATATTCTTGCAGGGTTGTGACCCAATTCGCTCTCTTTTCACCCACGTCTTTCGGTACCAAAATATTTCTTACCGCCGGAAATGGTACTATTATTTTTGTATGAGTCTTAAGAAGAAAAGGTCTAAAGTTTTTGATCGCTTTGAATACAGCATAAGCTTATTTCTCAACGTCGGAGTAATTTAATTCAGCTCCTTGCAAGTTTGAACTGAAAAAGGCAATTGTAGCTTCTGCTTTATCTTGATTGGCTTGCGTGAGTATTGTAGCATATGATTTCTCAGAGGCAAATGTATAAAAAATGAAAGGATCAAAAAAGTTTGGAGTCACTAGAGATGGGGCATTTATAATCGCTTGTTTTATCAAGCTGAACACTTCATGTTTTGCCTAACCCCATTTGAAGAGAGAGTTTTTCTTAATCACTACTTGGAGAGGTGACACAATTCTTAAGAAATCAGGGACAAATATTTTAACGAAATTGATCTGAACAAGAAAGGATTGCATTGCTTTTTTGTTATGGGGTAAGGATATCTCAGAAATCTCCTTAATCTTATTTGGATCAATATGGATTCCATATTTAGACACTATGAATCTGAGAAGATTTCCTTCACTTAATGCAAAAAAGGACTTTTTTTTATTAAGTGAGATCCCACATTTTTGACATCGTTGAAAGATCTGCTTTAAATCTTTGAGGTGACTACTACGTTTTTTAGAATACATTGTTATGTCATCTAAGTAAATCACCACTGACTTATTTACTAATCCTTTAAATGCAATATCCATGGCCCTTTGAAATGTGTCGCCATCATTAATCAGTCCAAATGGCATCTTTTGATATGCATATGTGCCCCATTTCGTTATGAATGTCGTCTTCAATCGATCATTCAGATGGACTAAAATTTGGTTATATCCAGAGAAGCCATCTAAAAAGGACATCAAATCAGACCCTGCAACTGATTTTAATATCTGTTCCATAGGGGGTAGTGGAAAATTGTCCTTTTGGTAGGCTTTATTGAGATCTCGAAAGTCAATACAAATCCGAATGTCTCTGTTTTTGTTTCTGACTGGTACCAAGTTGGAAGCCCATCTAGAATGTCAAACGGGAAAAATAATTTTAGCTTTCAGTAATTTCTTGAGTTTAGACTTAATCTGGTTTTCTAAATTAGGATGGATTTTCCTCAGCTTCTGCTAGACTGGTTTTTCGTCAGCGATCATCGAAATTGTATGCTGTATGATTGAAGTGTCGTAGGTGTTTAGGTCATTGTAATTCCAAGCAAATACATTTTTATACTGTTTCAAGAGTTGAATGAAGGCTGATTTTTCCTCGGGAGTTAGACCAAGACCTAAGTTGATATTCTGCGGCTTTATGTCAGTTCCTAGATTCACTAATTCATATCTCACAGTTGAACTCTGAAGTTTTGAATTGGTGGACCTTTTGAATCTATTCTTTAAATCATATAGGTCTTCCAATTTGACTACAGATTTGGGTATAGCATTATTGGTGCTTCCTTTTTGTAACTTCTTGTCATGTTGGTCTTCATCAATTATCTAATTATTGTAAGAGCCTTCTAATGTCATAAAATTTACAATATTAGGGTCGTCGTTAAAAACTATCGAGCTAGTAACATTATCCGGGATGGAGGGTCTAAAGATCAATTCGATTGAGAATCTGTCTGGACTATAGTCTTCTGAGGGAATGAGCTTGGAAGCTACATTAGCCAGGACGTCAACACTAGCATTTTGGAGTCTAGGAATAGATGAAATATTGAATGTTATAAAGTGTGAAGTCAGGTCTTGTACTAACAATTGATAATGCTTTAGGTGACCTGATAGACAATGTATATTATTTCGTACCTGCTTAATAACGATCTCAGAATCTCCAAAGACTTGTAGATATTTGATGTCAAGTCTGATTGCCTTGTATAACCCTTGAACTAGAGCTTCATATTCCACAGTATTATTTGTGCAATTGAACTTGAGTCTATAGGTTAGCATGGTTTTCTGTCCTTCTGGACTAATTAATATGCAACCTGCTCCTGCTCCATCATTAGACTTAGAACCATCGAAAAATAATTTCCAAAACAAAGATTTATTTGTAGGCCTATCTACAAAATTAATTAATTTAGAAGTATCCATTTGAGGGATTTTCTATCTGAGATAAAACTGAATTTTCTAAAAAAGATGAAGTATGAGCATTGAAATTCCCTAAGAACAAATCAACAGAATAGTTTCCAATTATATTATTGTTGTATGCTATAGGTTCATTTTCTCCTTCTAACTCCGTTACTATGTATTTTTGGTGTCTTTCTCGCTCAACCTTTATCTGATTTGGTTTACCATTGTAAGGGAGCCACATGTGTGACCAGTCAGTTGCAAAGTAATCGTGAAGCTTTTCTGACCAATCCCTGCTAAGAATTAATCCATAAAACTCAAGAATATTTGCAACAAGTATATCAATGACTTGACATACCTTTGGATTCAATGAAAGCCTTATGGTCACTTGATTGAGTTCGCCAATAACTTCGACTTGAGACCGATCTAGCTGTACTATGCATACTACAGACTTTTGAGGTTGGACATTTAACTTTGCACAAACTGTCTTAGGCAAAATATTAGATGAAGCACCAGAGTCTACCAAACAGTTATGCAAATTTTTATTGAAAACTTCAAAGGTAAGGAGGAATGGAGGAGTATGGGATTTTGACCTTCCTCCAATTAAAGAAATTGTATAAATTTTGAATAATATAACACTTATTCACAGAGATGATCCTGATTATACACTATTTTCGGAATGCATGCATAATACATAACCTCCTCTACCATTGATCATCAATTTGCGGAATTAAGAAACAATCGCATGCGCACATTGAAACATCAATCACACATATCAACACAGTATGTAATGGGGAAAGCATACAGCTGAAAACCCCCAACTATCTATATATTATAATGATATAGAACATGTAACAATACATAGTACAATACTCCTCACAATTACTCAGTACTATCTCCACCTGCTACACACAAACTAGCTCAGATCTGAACAAGTCACGGGTTCAAATCTCGTCCACTGTTTGCCTGCCTCTACTGCGCAATCCAAGTTAAGAATAGATCTAATCCAAGTTTGAATTCCCTTTGGTTGCACTGCGCAATCCTCATTTGCAATCTCAATCAATGATTGTGCAAATCTCATGCACAGCTATAGTCACAACTGATAGTAGTCTCACCCTTTCACCCACCTCTAACACTTGTCTCCACTGATCTATCCATGCACTGAGTTAATTGATGTATTATTTAGTTGATTTATGAGTTAATAATTATTGAATTAATTAATAATTAATTCACATCACTCATCACTAGTGTATTTGGCAGTTAGACTAAATACAACTAGTTCAACTAAGTCAAACTGAACACAACTCCTCAATCAACTCCACCAAACTCAATCACTTGAGTTCTAACTGAAGTCCATCATGCAATAGCTCAACTAACCCATAAGAAAAGTGCATTTCCTTCTGGCAGTTGCATGTGCCACATCCGTAGCTCGAACTAAAGTGCTACAAGAGGATAAGATAATGTTTGTAGTCCAAATATTATTAAGAGCTAATAATATTCGATTGTTCTATTTTTAGACTGGCAGTCTAAAAATAGACTCTGCCCATATGTCTAAAAATAGAGGTCCATCTATTTTTTCCAACATGACAAATCATCCATAAATAGCATCCTGCAACTCATAGACCATGATCCATATGTCTAAAAATAGACTTTGCGCCAAAAATAGCCTACGGGCCCACTTAGTGAAGGAGACTGCTTTTCACTAAGCTCCATCATCTTGTTGCATTTTCAACACCCCCTCTCAACAAGATATGGATTATCTGCAACCCCTATCCTGCCTCTTTGGTATTCGAATTTGCTCCTGGTGAGTGCCTTCGTCAAGATATCAGCATCCTGATCCTCCGTGGGAATGTATGAAAGTAACATGATTCTCCACTGCACACAATCTCTGATATGATGGTACCTGATGTCGATGTGATTTCTGTCCATTGGGCTCCCTGCCCAATCTGCATCCGTGAAGCCACATAGCTTCACCTCATCCTCCTGTCTGTACCACAATCCATATCCCGATGTGCCTCTAAGATAACGCAATACATGCTTGCCTGCCTTCCAGAAGAGATTGGTTAGCTTAACCATAGCTTGTGAAAGCTGGTTAACAGCATAGCATATATCGGGTCGTGTATTGACCAGATACATAAGCGACCCCACCAACTATCGATAAATAGTGGCATCCACTACCTCCGCTGAAGTAGCATCCTCCTTCCTCCAACCTCCAGGAAGAGGAGTATCAACAGGCTTGCAGCCATGCATGTTGAACTTCTCCAGTATCTCCCGGGCATACTTACCCTGAAAAACAAATAGTCCATCACTGCGCTGCCAAATTTCCAATCCCAGGAAATAATGAAGGAGGCCCAAGTCCATCTCAAACTCTCTAGCAAGATCCTCCTTGCATGAAAGTATCAACAGCTCATCTCCCGTCAGAATAAAATCATCTACATAAAGTACAATGATCAACAACTTACCCTCAACCACAATCTGGTATAGGTTAGGATCCACCTCACTCTTGGAGAATCCAAGTCCGGTGAAACAACTGTCTATCTGTGTGTACCAAGCACGAGGTGCTTGTTTCAACCCATACAGTGCTCTCTTAAGCCTGCACACATGCGACTCGCTGCTGAAGATCTCGAAACCTTCGGGCTGCTCTATGTACACCTCCTCCTCAATGACTCTATTGAGGAATGCAGTCTTCACATCCATCTTATGGATGTGCCACCCCATCTGTGTTGAGATATCAAGAATCGTTCGTATGGAAGAATACCTTGCGACGGGTGCAAAGGTCTCCTCATAATCGATCCCCTCTATCTGTGAGAAGCCTCGGGCAACAAATCTTTCCTTGTACTTCTCCACACTCCTGTCAGCTGCCTGCTTCACTTTGTAGATCCATCTCAATCCCACCACTGATTTCCCTTCCTGTCTTGGGACAATCTCCCATGCACTGTTTCTGACAATCGAATCATACTCTTCCACCATGGCATCTACCCATGCGGGATCCTCCACAGCTTCCTCGAAAGAGGATGGCTCAGTCACAACACATTTGATCACAAGAGCCATGTATCCAGTGTACTGATTAGTTGACTGTCTCTGTCTGCGCTGTGCTGTAGGTGGTCCTACAACCTTCTCTGCATCTTGAGCCAGTCGCTCAGCTTCTGTAGTGCGCTTTCACCCTATGATGGTTGGCGCTGCATGAGTGGTCTCTTCCAGTCCATAAACTTCCTCTTGTGGCTGATCCACATCCTGAAGCTCATCCTTAGGAACTAATAGCTCCTCATCTGCATGCAAGTGTGGCTCCCTCTCAAGCGAACACTTCATGGCTTTCTCCTCCTAAAATTTTATATCCCATCGCACAATAGTCTTGCGACTGTCTGTCAAATACACACGATAGTTGTGGGGCGTATCAGTGTACCCAAAAAATATCCCAACCTCTACGGTTGGCTCCAGCTTCTTCCTGGCATCCTTCATCACATGCATGTAAACAGGAGAACCAAAAATCCTCAAATGGGAAATATCAGGCCTCTTACCAGAATAAGCCTCCTCGGGTGTACTCATGCCAAGTATCTTGTGAGGACAACGGTTCTGCACATATATTGCAGTATTGCATGCCTCCGCCCACAAGTGAAGGGGTAGACCCTGGTCATGCAACATCGCCTGTGCAACACCCACGATCATTTTTTTCTTCCGCTCAGCAACCTCATTCTGTTGTGGGTTATGGGGAGCTATGAGCTCTCTTCGAATCCCTTCTATGCTGCAGAAGTCCTTGAACTCGCTAGAGATGAATTCACCACCATTGTCACTCCTAAGAGCCTTCACCCTATTCCCTGATTCCATCTCAACCAGTGCTTTGAACTCATAGAACTTTGAGTATGTCTCGCTCTTCTTCTGCATGAAGAAGATCCAGCACTTTCAAGATCAATCATCAACAAAGATCACATAGTACTTGTTCTTTGTTGTCGAAGCTACTGAGAAAGGTGCACACACGTCTATGTGAATTCTCTCAAGGATCGTCATGGCACGACTATCCTTCTCGTGAAAGGTGGATTTCACAAATTTTCCCAAAGTACACCCCTTGCACTAATCTAACTGTGCAAGAGTGCCTTTAGGAAGCCCAGTAGAAATCTGCTGCAGTATCTTCAAGGCTTCATGGTGAAGGTGGCCCAATCTCCCGTGCCACAGCTTGCCATCATCCCAGCTCACCAATACTTTTACCTTGCATGCCATTGCTGCGTGGCCATATACATGCAACTAATAAAGGTTCTTGACTCAAACCCCTATCTTCTAGGTTTCTCCAGTTGTCTTACTACGCAGGAAAGCCTTTCCCTCGTTGAAGACAACATCATATCCCTTGTCTTCTAACATCGCCACAGAGATAAGATTCTTCTTCAATCCTAGAACTTGCATCACTTCCTTCAATACGAAGGGTTTACCAGACTCCCTCTCAAAGGAAATGGTACTGATACCGGACGCACTGTATCTACCATCATCTCCCATCTCGATGTGCACTCCAAGATCTTTCTCATCCAGATCAGAAAACAAATCTTGATCTCCTGTCATGTGAAAAGACGCACCACTGTCCAAAAACCATACTGATCCCATCACACTTGATACGAAGCATGCGGTCAATCTAGCTCAAACTGCGAGGCTAAGGCCTCTCCCGTTGCAGATCCAAAAGCTTGCTTATTTTTCTTCTTCTGCAGAAAATTTGTGGCATAATGTCTGTACTGGTGACAGTGAAAGAAATTCACCTTGGACATGTCTGGCTTCTTGCCTTTCACATCAGAATGAGAAGCTTTCTTGTTCTTCCCCTTCTTTGCTTTGGCAGCCAAAGCGTAATTTTCTTCATTAGATGCCTTTGATGAAGATCCGTCCCTGGTATTCCGCCTGATCTCCTCTTGCACAAGATTAGACCAAAGTCTCTCCCATCTTGGCAATTTCTCCCAACCATTGACAAAGTCCTGATAGGAATACCAACTCTTCGGAAGACCAAGGAGAGCCAAGCTCACCAAGTCCTCATCATCAACAGTCACCCCCACACTTCCCAGCTCATCCCGGCATTGAGTGAACTTCGTGAGATACTTGGGCATACTGTCTCCTTTCTCACACTTAATGTTTCTGAGTTTATCCTTGAGCACCAACTTCCTCTAGTCGCTCTTTCTTTGGAATAAATCTATCAACGCTTTCCACATCAAGTATGGAGAAGCCTTTCCATGCAGGCTGGATATAATGTGATCCTTCACGCCCTCCAACAGAATCCTTCGACACTTTGCTGTCTTCTTTTGCCAAGCCTCAACGTGAGCAGCATCAGTAGGCTTTGGGACCTCAACCTCTATGAATTCCTTCAACCCATTGTCATCTAACACCGCCTCCATCTTGTCTTTCCATGCAATATAATTCGAGCTACCTTCAAGAGCATACTCCAATCGTAATCTGTTGAAAGACATTTCAACTTCGACACCAAGAAAACACTGCTGCAAATTCGAATTCCACCAGCTCAAAACTCAACCGCTTCTGATCTAAAATTCATGAGAACAAAGTATTTCTCGTATAGAGATTGACTGTATGGGCATTTACCGGATATCTCACCTTCCAAAAGAAGGATGAATCTAGAAGCTACCTGGCCCGATTACAGACTCTGCCTGAAGAAATAAAATGTAATCACTTTCTGAATAATAGATCTGATGATCAACTTCGCTCTGATACCATGTAGAACTTTTTCTACAAATCAGCTAGATCCGATACCATGTAGAAATTTTGAATAATATAACACTTATTCATAGATATTATCATGATTATACACTATTTGTGGAATGCATGCATAATACATAACCTCCTCTACCATTGATCATCAATTTGCGGAATTAAGAAACAATCGCATGCGCACATTGAAACATCAATCACACATATCAACACAGTATGTAATGGGGAAAGCATACAGCTGAAAACCCCCAACTATATGTATATTATAATGATAGAGAACATGTAACAATACATAGTACAATACTCCTCACAAGTACTCAGTACTATCTCCACCTGCTACACACAAACTAGCTCAGATCTGAACAAGTCACAGGTTCAAATCTCCTCCACTGTTTGCCTACCTCTATTGTGCAATCCAAGTTGAGAATAGATCTGATCCAAGTTTGAATTCCCTTTGGTTGCACTACGCAATCCTCATTGGCAATCTCAATCAATGATTGTGCAAATCTCATGCACAACTATAGTCACAATTGATAGTAGTCTCACCCTTTCACCCACCTCTAACACTTGTCTCCACTGAACTGTCCATGCACTGAGTTAACTGATGTATTCTTTAGTTGATTTATGAGTTAATAATTAGTGAATTAATTAATAATTAATTCACATCACTCATCACTTGTGTATTTGGCAGTTAGACTAAATACAACTAGTTCAACTAAGTCAAACTGAACACAACTCCATCAACTCCTCAATCAACTCCACCAAACTCAATCACTTGAGTTCTAACTGAAGTCCATCATGCAATAGCTCAACTAACCCATAAGAAAAATGTATTTCCTTCTGGAAGTTGCATGTGCCACATCCGTAGCTCGAACTGAAGTGCTGCAAGAGGATAAGATAATGTTTATAGTACAAATATTATTAAGAGCAAATAATATTCGACTGTTCTATTTTTAGACTGGTAGTCTAAAAATAGACTCCACCCATATGCCTAAAAATAGAGGTCCATCTATTTTTGCCAACATGACCAATCATCCATAAATATCATCCTGCAACTCATAGACCATGATCCATATGTCTAAAAATAGACATAGTCTAAAAATCAACTTTGCGCCAAAAATAGCCTGCGGGCCCACTTAGTGAAGGCGACTTATTTTCACTAAGCTCCATCATCTTGTTGCATTTTCAACAGCAATGTCATTTGGATCGACTTTATTTGACATACCAGTGGGAGGTCTTCCCATTTCATTAGTAGCTTGTGAGATTACAGTGGCAGGTAGAGGCGCAATCGGTACTACATGTAGTTCTTTCAAAAGTAGTTTCTATTGATGCTTTAATTTACTCAGCTCATGAAAAGTAATGTTGGCCCTAGTCTTCTTCATGTCCTCAACAATATTATATTCCATTTCATCGGAAATGATAAGTGTTTTAGATGGAGTTGTTGAATCAGAATGGACTGGGTTTGTCTGAGTAGTCTTTGGTGAGGATTTCTTTCCTGCAATTTTATCTTTAGAATCTGGGCTTGAGTTTTTCTTTTTAAAACTAGATTGTGGAGGATCAAGTTGATTTCTACTTCTGGTAGTCACTGGTAATGCATCTTGATCTTCTTCATCCGAAAGAATGAAGTCCCACATTCCTTGTAGTTCTACAACCTCATCATCATCAGTATGTTCCTCATTCGAAACTTCCTCTTCTTCCCCTTCCGATTCTGCATTTGTTATAGCATTGGGAGGCTTTGGATCGGTTGAAGGATTCTTCCTAAAAGGTTTGAAAGGTTTCTTGGAAGAGGTTTCTGCCACTTGTTTCTTAATATCTACCATTTCGTTGGACATGGTTTTTAAAACTTTATGTAACCCTTCCAAGTTGAATGGGTCCTTTGCTTGTTTTTTCTTAGGGTCATCTCTAAAACTAACCTTTTTAGATTTTCTTTCATCTACAGTGTTTTTCTTTTCTAATGCTAAGATACGTTTTTCCGCCGCTATCGCTTCTTTCATATTTTCAGCCAATGTTGGCTTGGTATCCCTATCTACAAAGATTGCTATATTCGAAGGTAAGGCAGATATATACCATTCACTTTGAACCTCTTCACTAGGTTTTGATGTGGTAGGAATCTTATTTAAGAGTTTATTAAATCGTGAGTTGAAATCTTTGATAGGTTCTCTTGATTCAGTTTTAAGATTTGAGAGATCATTAATTAATGTCGTTGTAGACCTATCATCACCGAATTTAGTCAAGAATTGCTCTTGGAAAATGTTCCAACTAGTAATGGATCCTGATGGTAATGAAAAATACCAGGACCCAAATGCTCCTTGTAAGGTATACGGGAACAGCCTAACAATGGCATCTTCTTTAGTAACTCCATTTAAGTTTATTGACAACATAAAGTTGTTTATGTGTTCTTCTGCTAGTACGTCTACATCTGGGTTAAACTTGGGAAGCCATTTTTTAGGATGAGCTGCCAATTGACTCAAGGGTGTAGGCATTAAAACTGCCCCTAGATTGTCCCATGGCCTTGGTGGAGGATTTCCTGCCATTGTTGAGATACTAACAGAGGAAAGCGTAGATGAGGTTACGAGTGGTTGGGAAGACGATGTTGGAGTTCCAGTAGCCTGTTGAACAACAATATGGAGTTGGGGAGTGGATGGTTGACTTTGCAATGGATTAGATGAAATGGATGATGATGACGAATGAGTCTCACTATCAGACCCTTCCAATGTCTTCCTTGCTCTTTTTATTTTAGGCAGAGGGAATTCTGTTGGTTCAATACCAAGCTTTTCACTTTGTAATCTAGTAAGAGGATGGGAAGGAATGTATTGCAAAGTCACACTGCCTTGAGATAACTCAGATTTCTATGGTGATATTGAAAATCCTTGAAGTTTATGAATTAAAGACTGAACTTCAAGAGGTTCAACAACAGATTTATCTGAAATGTTCAGGTTTTCAACAGTGGTTGTTGTTTTCTCAACTTCTCTCTTAGAAATTGGAGATTCAAAATGTGAGGGAGAAGCTGGAGGAGATGTTGAGGGAGATTTACTCTAAGAATGGGCTATGGATTTGAATTTGCTCGCCATTCATAGTTCAGGCCTTCCTTCTAGCGACAAATATGATGAAGGCCTGAAAATCGGGTCTACAACAAGGGGGATAACCACTCGGTCTGGACCTTGAAATCAGCTCCTTTTCCATTTGGAATAGTGGCTCGAATTGGGGGTGATGGACCAGTTTCCTAATTTGTTTATGATGGTACACTAACAGGATGATGTTTTTATTTTTTAAAGGTTTATGGGGAGAATGCTTTATTCTAAATCTAATCTATCTATTAACTAACATATGCAATTTTATTCTAATGAAGGAAAACATCTAACTTTAAACTATCCCAGGAGTAACACTTTGTTTATGCGATCTAAAGTAATTTCCAACAGCAATTGGTAATAAAAATCATTCAATCACTATGAGAAAGGAATCCGTTAAAAATGATTGTTTCATATAAGCAATTAGCCAAAACAATTATGATAAACACATCACATAATGAGTTATTCATACACTCAACATAAAAGAATAGTTATCACTGTACAAAAGTGCAATAATGACAACTGAACATTCAGGCTTTCATATATCAATAACTGAAAATAACTTATCACTTAGCACATAAGCAAAAATTATTAGGAGATAAAAATACCATTAGTAATAGGTTCTACTTATGAGCTTCAGTGATATAGATTTATCTTTAAATAATTCAATATTCACTAAGAGTACAAAAGTGAATTTTAGTAGTAGACATCAAACTCAAATATAAATAAATCTCGTTCCATTCATTTATCAAAACCTCCTCAGTGGGGGGCAAACTGCACGTTCTGAAGAATTGTTTTTGATAAAATTCTGGACCCCTCTCTAAATGCATGAGAGGGGTTTAAATACTACTCTAATGAAAACTAAAAATAAATATTACAAAAATAGATGAGGAGGTTTAAACCACCTTCCTCATTTTAAGAAAAAATGAACTAAAATCAAACTAAAACTGTATCTATGCTAAATCATGCATCTGTTCTTTTAAGTTGCAAATATCCAGCATGGGCTTCAAGAGCGTCGGTTGGCCAACCTCAGATTTTAATTGTCCTATGAATACGAAATTGGCAAGTGTTGGCGCTATCTTCTCGGCGGACGTTATGAGGCATTTCAGAGTCATCCATTGGCTATGTGGTTTTACCAGGTACTGCCAGTAAGTGTCCCAGTTTAACTTGCTTATCTGTTTAATTGACTCTACCTTTTCCTCTGCCGTTTGCTTCCACTTAGTTTGGAGTTGTTGTGCCTTTGGGAGTAATCCCGGAGTGGTCTCTGATATTAAATTTGTTGTGTGTAGATTTTCGTTGATGCAGTCGATGACATTGTTTGCTGCTTCTGTTGCTTCCTCCATTGCCTACTCTGCTTCCTTGAGCTGTGCATCCCATTTCGCAAATAACATTTCTTTATGAGATTCATTGATCCTAAGCAATTCTTCTCTTTTTCCTTCCTCTGATTTCTACCAATTCAAAAAGTCAGAAACTTTCTTAAAAACTGAATCATAATCAAGTTGTAAATGTACGACTTGATTTGTAATGTTATCGCTTTTTTCACAATGGAAATTCCACTGCGAGATCCTTTGGCAGAGTTTTTCTTCCTGTTGCAAGAGTTGGTCATTGAGGGCAAGGGATTTTGTGATGAATTATTCAATTTTAGGATCATCCTTATGCAATACTATCATGGTCTATAATTGTTCTTCTTTATTGGCAAGACTGCTTTGATAGTTCAATTGCATTTGCTGGAAGTCCTGTTGGAGCTTTGCCAATTGTATCTCTGCTTCTCGGCTGAAGTTGGAATGTTGTAGTTGTTGTTCCAAAAATAGGATCTTATCCTCCTTTTCTTTTAATAGCATTTGAACTTTAGTTGCGTTATCAATTGTTGTAGAAGCATATGCCCCTACGATCTGAGAGAGCCTAGTTAGGTTTTTCGATGGATCGGTAGTTGAGTCTTGCCAAAGGACATCCAAAGGTTCAGCCTCTGGGGAGATTGCAATATCTATTTTTCATTTCTTCCTTTTTCTCCTGACAATAGCCTTACGTTGTGAGCTATAAAATACATCCAGAGGATGAACCTCCTTTATTTTCAGTACAATTTCGGATGACGGAGCAACAGGAATATGCTCTATGTCTTAAGTATTAATAACCTCTTCTATTATCATCTCTGTGGCTATCTCCCCTGGGTTAATTAGTGGATATGCACTCTGTTCCTCGGTGTTGATTAGCTCATTAAAATTCTCCCACTCCTTTTCTAGATCTACTATGATTGGCTTTGTTGGCTTTGCGAGGGGAGCAGGAGTCTCGGCCTGTTTCAGGGACAAAACCTGCTAATCAGGCTTCTCTGTAGAATGAGTTGTATCTTTGATTGACCCATCACTTCTGTTGTGTTCAATTTTTGACCGCTTACCAGATTTTTCAACTGATTTCCTTTCGGACTTTGATTTAGACTTCTCTTCTCCTGAACTTCCACTTATGCTAATACTGGGAGTGGGATCCCTTATTGGTTCAATGCGCAATTTGTCCAATGGGACATTTTCCAACCTCTGTTCTCTATAATGGTTAAACTCTTGAAGTTTTCCTTGGTCAAACTGAATTTGTGCCATATGTAGAATCTCTCTAAGAGTGCTCTTCTGCTGAAAGACATCGTCGAAGAGATCGTCTTCTTTAGTAAACACTTTTATTTTGACCATCATTGTAAAATTATTTATAACATCAAAGCGATCGTACTGCCTCCCTGGGAACTTGGGTAGTTGTAAACATAGCATATTATCAACCTCTTTAAAAGCATGCCCTAAATCAAATAATGCAAAAGCCCCGCAGACTATAGGGAATTGAGGCCAGATGGCCTTTTTAGAATTCTTGAGTTCTCTGCTCATTCCCCCAATACCACAGGTCTTGGTAAACTATTTTTTAGGCCATTATTTTGTTGGGGACATATAGAGGAAGTACGTGAGGTGAAGCAATGCTCCCAAATACCCTAATGTATGTGAATAACTCCTCCCCAAACCACCTTCCCACAGGGAGAATGTCAATTTCAGCTTCTGGGGAGAATCTTGGGGTGTCTTTGTTATATAGCATTTTATGAATAGGAAGCATCACTCCATGACAAATCTTGTAGAAATGTGGGATGAAATTGGATTCCCACAGTTCTTTGTGATAAACCTGAATAGGAAGAGGGTTCTGTACTATCCATTTCCACCCCATGATGGGAAAATCGGAGACAAAACAAATGGCATCCATGATGTAGGCACTTAAAAAGAATGGAGGGTAAAACCTCTGAGCAAAACTTCTTTTAGTTCGATAACTTAAAATAGCAGAAGCTAAATTATCTGATAAAATTTGGGCCCAATCCATTATGGTCGCATTGGTGGCCGCATCCAATAAAGGAAACCATTATGATGAAAACTTATTGATATCTGGCTTTCCAAATAGTCTACACAACATTGCAGCAGCAAAACAATAGGGAGAATAAAGGGAGCCAGTGGCGTACATACCATTTTTATCCTTCTTCAATGGTTCCTCCTTCGCAGACCAGCTTTTTATGCAGTCTACTAAATCCTCGTTCTCTTTGGCAAATTTTTCCAAAAACTGTTTGTTATAACTGACCTGGGGTTCTGGTAGGTGATACATATGCCTTAAATTACTTGGGGTAAATGACCCCATGACCTCCTGGCTCTACGCCTTGACTTGCCTATCGGATATATCAGCGTGGTCTATAATCCATTTTACCATATCTGTGTAAGGGAATATCTTCGGCCTCGCATGAATATGATGTAGAAATAAGCATGCAAGCTCTTTTAGTGATGCTTAAGATGAGCCACGTCCATCTACTGTAACTGTAACCTTCATAACTCTCGGGTTTTCTTCTTCTAAGAATCGGTACATGCCTTCCCAGGTAGATATCTCGGCGTCCCTGGTACAAGTGGTGTCTGTAAATAATGAAGTCATCTCTGATTTTTTAAATGTGGTAGCTTTGCCTTTCTTTCCCATTAAGCTCTATGTGCTGTTCTACTTACTTCTCCTGAAAATTGTAAGCAGAGAACAAAGATACGATAAGGATGATGGTGAATAATGAACAACAATAAGGTGACGGGAAAGCTTTTAATTTTTAAAATCATATCAAAGATATCACCTTATGTGAGATGGTCCTTTAAACCAGATCTGAATCATTTTTAATAAATAACCATTAATGGACCATTAAGCTAAAATTTAATGCTCATAACTCTGCATTGAACAGTGAAAAGTATTGTCATTGAACTCTGAGCCCTTAGATTTGCGATAAAGTGATTTTCTTCGCAATATCACAGATCGTGATATCGCAAAACCTATTGTCTTTAACAACCATTGTTTCATCGAGCGTCTGCGATTTGCGAGAGGCTTATCACATTTCACAAAATTTGGGCGTTTTACATTAAGTGGCGTTGCGCTATTTGAAATCTACGATATGCGATGAGCTTGTAAGGCTTATGATCTCGCATTCTTGTGTTCTCGCATTGTCGCATTTTCAAAGAGTTACTTATGTAAGGGATGCCCACCATGACCTTTTTTGTGATGCGATGCTATTATTAAAAAGCAGGTTTATTAAAGTTTTGCTTAGTACTCAAGACTTTCCACTTACAAGGGTTTTCCTACCTTTCATGGTTATATGGTGCTTTTCATAAGGAGGCCCAACACTTGTAATGTTTTTTATGTGCATGAAGCGTGAAAAGGTAGGAATTCATATTGTTGGGATTTTTGCTTTGATATCAAGTTTTATTGAAAACAAAAAGGCAATATTAAGTGCTAAGTTTTGATTTTTTGGAAGGGTCCCCATTTATTAATGTTATTGCTAACACTAATAAAAAGGGGGGTTGTTGATGGTCACAACAGGATCTCATCTTCTGTTTGAGTCATTCTAAAAATTTCTTCTTTAAGATCGCGATCTTTATATTTTTCTAGAAATATCTTTTGCGTATCATTCCATGATCTTATTGAATTAGTCCTTAAACTCGTGAACCATTTTGGAGCTCTATCCTTTAATGTTGCCGGAAACAATCTCAATTTTTGAGTGTTTAATGGTAACCATAATATCTGCAAAGTATTTCAAATTCAAAGAGAAAGGTTTATGGATCCTTTGACCTCATACCATGGAATTTGGGAAGAAAACATGGAGGGATTTTCTTCATAAGAACACTAATATCAATATCTTGAATGGGAAATCCGAGATGATATTTTTCATTTCCATCATCTCCATCCATTTCTTCTACCTTCTCTGCCACCTCTTCTTCTTCGACCTGCAAAAATGGATGGTGATGTGGTTCTTACTGCACCACGTGGTCAAATGGGGGGGTTTTAGTTTTGGAGAAGTATTTTTTCTTTTTTTATAAAAAAAATGAATAAGAATGCTAATGCAATGAAATCTTATGTTTTTGAAATGAAATATGTCTAACGCATTTTTTTAAGTAGAAAGTAAAAGAAACGAATCAACTAGGGAAGAAAACAATGCATACTTTGACACCTCCTCAACAATAATGCCAAAAGTGATGAGCCTAAGTATTGCAACAAGAATGTTGCAACTTCCAAGGCTACTAACTTAAATTATCAACCTGAGGTTTGTACAAACTTAAGAGGGGCCTATTAGTGTCAGTCTCATTAGCCTGTTGCTTGGATCAAATGTGCTTTTACTATGCTTATCAAGACTATCAAAATCAAATTTTTAATGTCACTAGGTTTACACAACAAAATTTGGTCATTGTTTGGTGAGTCTAGAGATGAGGTCGATATTTTGGAAATTCACTCATGCTCGTCACCTATCACACTTTTATGGAGGTGTCATAATAAAAACCTATCAGTCATCGTCATCATTCCATTTAGTCTCAGGTCATTCATTAAGTCACCAGGGTTTCCAAGGTCCATCATTTTCATGAATAAAACCAGTAGTGAATATAGAATGAAAAAGAACTCATGGGAATTGATTTGTGAATTTTCACACATTCATCATGCTCTCATGTTCAAAAAGTTCCAGAAGAATGAGTTCCAACACTCAGGAAAGTAAAAGGCAGCTCAGGTTTTTAGTGGTAAAGGTAGCTCTGTTTTGATAAGTGAAAAATCAGTTTTTAGAGGATGGTGGATACCATTTATTTTTAAAAAGAGAAGTAACTTTCCCTATATAAACCCAAAATCCCCCAAACTTGTTCATTTACCTCCTATTCACTCTTGAGTATCGAGCTATCCCATCCAAGAGAGTAAAAAATTTGGTTTCCTAGGAAAATTTGACAAAAATCTTCAAGTGCTGCACTTAGAAACAAAGCGCTACACTCAGAGTAGAGGTGATGCACTCAGAAGAACTGCACTGCACTCAGGAACAAAGTAATGTGCTCAAGACAGAGTGCCCAGAAATCGCTCAAAACTCTCCCAAATCTCATTTTTTGACTTGCAAGCTTAATTTTATTGACTTCTAAGCCAAGAGACAAGTAAGTACACCATCATTATCCCTCATTTTCTTTTCCAAATTCATCTCATGTCAATGATTCTTCAAATTAGGGTTTGTAGTGAAATTTTGCATGGGAATTGATAGGGTGAAAATGGCCATTTTTATTTTTGGTTTCTAAAACATGTATAATGTTGTCCTACACTTGCATAAATGTTTAATAAACCATTTAAACCATTTAAACCATCTCAAAAAGCAAAACCCTAGCTCATTCCTAGAGGTTTTTAGGCATGTTCTATTATAAACCCTGTTTTACCTTCTTGCCAATAGATCACTTTTTCACTGTTTCTTCACTCATTTTCATCAGCTTCCAAAGTCCAAATCCACCTTTTTCAAACCTCCTCTATCATTTTTTCAAAATCCACCTTCACATCACTTCATTTCCATTCACACCTCACACTTTATTTTTCGCTACCTGCTGCTAGGATTTTTGTCATCATGGAGGTAGAATCTTCACCAAAGAGAAAAAGACATCATAAAGGAGGGAATATCCTCATATATGAGCCTTCAGATTGCAATACAATCAACTCCTATCCTTTCATCAAACAGTGCTTTGAGGATGTACATTGCCTGGAGTTTTGCAAAAGAGTGAGCGAGGTGGGGTTTCATCAACAATTAACAGATTAGGTGGAAACTCAGTTGAAAGGTGAAATTGTTGTCATTGTTGGTGTTGATTTCAGTTTTTCAGTGGCCTCCATCTCATTTGCAACAAGGTTACCGTATAATGGCGAATATTGGTTCAAAGGAATGAGCCTAGATCTTCAACACTACAAGCCTTTCTTAAAGACGCCATATAGAGGAACACATACTCACCTTATGCATTTCAGATATTTATTGGAGAAATATGCCCCTTTGATGAAGAGTGTCATGAGGTTATTTACATTTGAAGGGAGATTCTACAGGTTGTATGCTTATCATATTCGCCTCCTTATGTATTTCACCTATCAAAAGCCACTCAACATGTGTAACTACCTATCTAGGAGCATTTCCAAAATGTTGTAAAAAATACAATTGAAGGACAAAGAGAACTCCCCAAGCTTGTTTCATCACAGTCTAATAAAAACTATTGTCCTTCACTAACTTGCAGAGAAAGGTATGGCTTGGGAAGCCTTTTTGGAAACAACCCTAAAATGGCATGAAGCCAATGTAGCATCTCAGTCTCCTAGTGTGCCAAAACAGCAAACAGAGTTGGGGTCCTCTAGCAAATCAATGGAGAAAACTCAGCTACCTAAGCCTGAGGTGACTAAAGTGTATAAGAGAGGAGAAAGGGTTGTGTTTTCTTCTCATGGAGAGAAAGGAGCCAAGCCTTCTTCATCGGCAAAGAAGGGACCGGCAGCAAAAAAGAAAGACACAGTTGAGCATGAGTTTGAGTTGGTTGATTTAGAGGCTGAGGATCAGACTTCAAGCATGCGATAGACAATCAAAGAGAAGTACTATCAAATCAAGGAGTTAACAATCAATATGGAAAGAGAAAAGTATGTCATATCATTCCTTGAACAGGAGAATAGTCAGCTCAAAGCAAAGGTGTTGATCATGGAAAAGGAACAAGCCAAGTTATTGCAGCAGATTGGAAAAGGCAAGGAGATCATAGAATCAAGCAAGCCTAAAGGATCAAAAGGGAAGGGAAAGAGGAAAATCCCAAGAACAAGGGGCCTAAAGAAGGCATTGCAAGAAGAGAAAGTGCACATTCTGTTGAATGAAGACCTTGACCTAGAGGATAAGATTACCCTTGAGGTCCATCGAGACAAGAAATATTGGCTCAATAAGGTAAATTAACACTTGAAGAAGCTCCTTGAGAAGGCAAACAAGGATAATCAGTTGCTCAGACATATGGCACACCACTACCAAGCTCAAAACATGATCGCCAATGTCAAGGTAAAGTAGCTTGAAAATAAGCTCAAGGAAGCCAAAAAAGACCAAAAAGATGAGGGAAACTTGGAGATTCTTGCTGAAGAATCCATGAAGCTTTAAAAAACATACTTTTACACCTTCCATCCAATTTTGAGCAAATTCTGAGCATTTTAAGTTTTTTGAGAATTTTTGGTCTAAATTCAAAAAATCAGCTGCTCCAGAAGCACAATGCCTTGGCGTTGCACTTTTTCCTCAGACCTCCATTTGAGGAAAGATCTTTCCATCCTATAAAACTAAATTTGCTCATATTTTGTAGAGGTGGCTCATTTTTGGAGAAAAATGTAAAAAAAGTGGCAAAAAATAGCATTCTGGACCATTTTTTTAATGGCGCTGCGCTTCTAGAGCGACCTTGGGAGAATGGATTTTTGAAGGTCTTCCCATGGTAAAAATTCAAAAATTCAAACTATTTTGGAAATTAGACCTGAAGGGCTAGTTGACCATTTTCTCATTTTTTTTATTTTGAACCCAAGAAGGCACCTGAAAATCATCGTAAAGTTTCTAGTTTCTAGTTTGACTTAGTCAAAGTCAAGATTCTCTCTGTAATGGAACTAGTTTTGAGGCTAGGTGATGCAGGCATGAATAAATTTACATCATAGGTGTTTTTTATGTTTATTAGGCCTCATAAAATAAGCAAACTCCTAAACAAACTCTCCATGAAGTGTTTGAGTTCCACCTTCTCACTCTCACGTGTTGGTTGAGAGAATCTTGAAGTCAGTTTCTCCACCAAGGAATTCAACTCTTGAAGGTGGGAAAGTGGTCTAGGAGAGTCTATATGTATCATTTCTCTTCGGGAAAAGAGGGTTGGACTTTTTGTGAAAGAAGCTTACATGTAATCATCTTTTCAGCTAATATAGAGACAGGTTGTATCTATTTTCAAGGAACTCTAGGCCAGTGAGTTCATGGTGCTTGTACTTCATTCTATTTGTTTTCGAATGATATAAACATATTTATCTACATTATATCCCTTCTTTCTATGGATGCCTTACAGTGAAATATACAGAATTCTTGTTTTTCAAGCTATGTTATCTTGTCTTCATAATTATGTTTATGTCTTCCTAAGCTAATGAAATCATGTTTACTTATGCTCATTAGTTTCTTATACACTTTCTCCTCTATACTACACTGACAATATTCAAAATACACCATGGCTTCTGATATCTAGCTCCCTCTCATATTTTCTCCTGCACTCCTACAGCCTAGACCTATTTGTCGCTCCAAACCCTAAGTTCAGCAAACCCTAAAATTTAAATTTTCACCAAGAAACAAACAAATACACATATCTAGCCTAAAATTAATTTGCTTTAAAGTCATATCACTCATAAGAGACTTAGAGATATCCCTCTCATG
Source organism: Pinus tabuliformis (assembly GCA_031772625.1). Lineage (NCBI taxonomy): Eukaryota > Viridiplantae > Streptophyta > Pinopsida > Pinales > Pinaceae > Pinus > Pinus tabuliformis. The sequence continues at coordinate 776,771,155 of CM062820.1, read as the reverse complement.
CTTAGTAGGGATAGCTACTGAGCTAAAGTGGTTTGAGTTTACCCTTCTCGATTTCCTTTTCAGCCTAGGAGATTGTAAGGACTAACATTTTTGGCGTCGTTGCCGGGGAACAATTGTTAAATCATTCCTAGGAAATATCCAAAGAACTTTCAAAGAACTGGTTTTGTAGTTCACAACTTCTAGTATTCAAAGATAGGCTGAATTCATAAATTTCATCCGTTTAGGGTGTATAAATACTGGCTTCCAAAAGGCATACCAAGTCAAACCCTGATCCAAATCCACCCTTCATTGTTGAAGATCCAGAAAGACTTCTCAGAAAACTTAGATTACCCATCACTAAAAGTGCAGTTCGAAAAATTAAAAGAACAACCTCTCTTCCTAAAAATTTGTTTGCCTTTGAGCAAGTTCCTTTTGATGAGCAGATAGAATTATCTCTTTCCAGGTCAAAGTCTAAGTCTTGTATTTCTGAAGTAACATTAGAACCTTTAAAGGTTGAAACTCACTTTATTTCATTAAAATATTTGTCTACTAAAACTAATCATGAACTATGGTTGGATTTTGATAAGCTTCAAAGCCTTGCTGACCAACACCAGATTACTACTGAAAAGGATTTTGTTCAATATCAACTTGAACACGTGGCCACTGCTTCATCTTCTGTTTCACCTCCAAGCACATTTGCTACATCTCCCAAAGCTTCAGTTTCATCATCTTTCATACCACCTCCATTTGTCCCATCTTTGCCTTTACAACCAATTGTAGTAGTTCCACCCCCCCATCAGTATCATCATCCTTGCTTACACAGTCCATTGTAGCACCTCCACTATCTCCAACAGTCATGGTGATATTTGCACCTCTCTTACTGCTTGCTCAACTTGCTACTTTGCCTCAAAATTATGGTCAAAGACTCCCTTTTTTTTATGGAAGTTCAGAAATTACAACTCAATAGCATGTTCACAAGTTAATAGATTTCATTGATTTAGAAGAAATTGATGAAGAGAATGCCAAGATGAGGATCATAGCTAAAAGTTTATCAGGAGATGTTAAGAAATGGTTTCGAAGTATGGCTGCTAATTATATTAATAGTTCTTAAATATTGATTGAATTATTCTTATCTCATTGACAAGAGAAGAAAAATCCATTACAGATATTGGCTTAGTATAATTCAATGAAAAGGAAAAGATTCAACATAGTGTACAATTCCATACCTGTTGATATGAAGCCTCCTCCTGGTCTGGCTCTTCTTCATTATCCTGATGATTTTGATCTAGACATGGCATACCAGCTGAGAGAGAGAGATCCTACTACTCTTGAAGAGATGCAGTGGAATACGATCAGTGTCGAAGCAAATTTGCTCATTAAGAAGTCAAAATCAAAGCCAGAGAGGGCTGAGAAGAAAGTTGTCTTTAAAGAAGAACCTACATCATCTTGTGATGCAAAGCTTGACAATCTAATAAAAATTATGGAGAGGATGATGGATAGAATATCCATAACTGATCGACAAGCTAAACCTTCAGTGAGGAATCCTAACTTTTGCAGACAGCAACAACAACAGTTTAGAAACCGACAAAAAGAGTAGCGAAATCAAGATCCTCAAGGTTAAGTAAGACCTCCATTTCAGCAAGATTATACTGAAGGTCGGGAAGAATATGAAGAAAAAATTGTAGAATCAAATCACTTCTTTCAAGAAGATGAATTGCCTACTTTCCTAACAGAAGAAGATTAGTTTTCCGAAGATTATCTCATACCAAGTGATCAGCAATTTGTTTTTGCAAGCGAAGATCTATGGGATGTTCAAACTGAAGAGTACCAAAGAGGATATCAGAATACCCTCAGTCATCTCCAAAAGAAATACAATTTGAGGAATAAAAATGTACCTGTCAATCTAACTCAGAAAAGACAAAATCTACAAAACGACACACCAAGCAAAGAAACTGCTCCTACATGTTAGAATAAAGAGAAATACATTGTCATACTAAGTCGGGATAGAATGAATGAAGCCTCTACAAGCAATGTGAGGAAAGAAAAATAATTGCAAACTGAAAGACACAAGAAGGAACCTCAAGCTAAAGGCCAAACAGAAAGGAAGGACATCACTGAAAAAGAGGTAGAAAAGCAATCTAATATTTTTAGTTTGGAAAATGAAATTTATAAATTGAAGATTGTTATTCCCCTCACCGAATTAGTGAGGAATGACAAATATAAATTTCAGATTGCAAAGATGCTTAAGGTTGACTAGATGTCTGATACAATTAATGTGGTTGATGATGAGCCAACAATCCTTTTTGGTCCAGCCTTAGAAGGAGCTCCTGAAGATAGTGAAATCCATCCTTTTTATATGAGTCTTAAACTTCATGATTTTATCCTTCACAATGCCATGCTAGATTCTGGTGCCTCACATAATCTGATGCCTAAAGCCATCATGGATAAACTAGGACTGAGTATCACCCGACCCTACCATGATCTTTATTCCTTTGATTCTGGGAGAGTGAAATTCCTTGGCCTCATTAAAGACTTGGTAATTTCCTTGGACCAAATTCCAGCTAAAAATGTACTCATGGATGTAGTAGTTGTCGATATTCCTCCAAGGTTTGGCATGTTTCTTTCAAGGTCTTGGGGAGCAAAACTAAAGGGTACTCTGCAGCTTTACTTTTCATATGCCATTATCCCTGTTTTTGGACAACTCTGGAAACTTTATAGGGAAAAGAAGATGAAATTTATGATCAGCAGTAAGGAGAAGCCAGTTAATCATATTATACATGATGTCCATACTGATCTTGATTCTTTCATTCTGTTTAGCAATATAAATTTTGTTGATGATGAAAGTCAGCTAGTGGAAATTTCAGAAGTTCCCAAGGTCATGAGCAACATACATGAAGTTATTACAGTATAAGGTAAAGAGGTTAGTGAAGAGTGTTTGCAGCCTACAAATCCTATTGAGGAAATTGAAAGAATAGTGTTGAAAATAGAAAGTTTTGAGATAACTAGTCAAAATCCTAAAAAGCAAAAAGTTCAGTCTTCAAAAATCCTTTTTCCGGATGAAGAAAATGGTCTTTGGACCATGGAGTTCAATGGTGCATCGGGAAGAGAAGGAGCAAAGATTGGTGACTGGATACATGGTCCATTACATCAGTCAAATAAAATCCCTCAAAATGTGAGAATGAGTTCTTACAAGTTGGCTTTTGAGTGTTCAAACAATGAGGCATAGTATGAGGCATTGATTGCTGGCCTCAAAATTATGAAAAAGTTGGGAGAAAAAAAGATTTATGTTTATGGCGACTCCGAATTAGTAATCAATCAATTCAAAGGGAAATACCAAGCCAAGAACCCAAGAATGAGAGCTTATCGTAATGATGTACTTGACATCCTCAAGACTTTTTCAGAATACACTTTGTCTCTTATTCCTAGAACTCAGAATGTCATAGCTGACTCACTCGCCACTGCAGCAAGTATGGTGAAGATCCCTATTCATCCTAATCAAAAGTACTCCATCCATGTCAAACATCGCCCAGCTATTCCAGATAACATGAGATTTTGGCAAGTGTTTGGGGATGATAAACAGATAGACAGTTTTCTACAATTGGAAGGAGAATTTCAGAATTCTCACATTGATGATGCATACAATTTGAATGATCCGGACATCCACTCAGCTGAGATTGAAGTATTACAGCTCAAGGACAACAACATTCCAAGAGGCTTGGTGCCTTTGGAAGAGTTATTTGACTATGATGATGTCGCCAAGAAGCCCACCATGGTTCCTACAGAAAAAGGAGTTGAGGATGTAACTGATAATCCTAAAATGGTCAAATTATCAAAGTCCTTATCTCCTGAAACAAAAGGTAAGTACATGTCTTTAATGAAAGAATTCGTTGATGTATTTTCTTGGGACTATTCAGATCTGAAAGTTTATGACAAAAGTATCATTCAGCACACCATTCATATTAAGCCCAATCATAAGCCATTTCGCCAGAAATTGAGGAGGATCGATCCCAAGTTGCTGCCATCGATCGAGAAAGAGGTAAATAGGATTTATAAGTATAGAATCATAGTCCCAATTCAATTTTCTGAATGGATGTCTAATCTAGTGCCTGTAAGAAAGAAGACCAGGAAATTTGTCTATGTATTGATTTCACAAATTTGAACAAGGTGTCCTTGAAAGACAACTATCCCCTACCTAAGATGGATCACATACTATAGAGGGTGGTTGGATCCTCTAGGATGTCATTGCTAGATGGATACTCTCGATACAACCAAATTCTGGTATACAAGGACAATCAACTCAAGACAGCCTTCACAACACCATGGGGTACATTCATGTATGCCAAGATGCCTTTTGGGTTTTAGAATGTAAGAGCTACTTTTCAGTGGGCTATGGACATAGCTTTTGCAAATGAAAAAGATGTATTTTTTGTTATCTATCTTGATGATCTTACAGTGTTTTCAAAATCTAATGAAGATCATTTACATCATTTAAGAATTTTTTTTCAGAAATTCAAAATTTTTGGCATCTCACTTAACCCAAAGAGGAGTTTTTTCGCCATTGAAGAAGGTAAGCTACTAGGGCACATCATCTCTACAAATGGTATCCACATTGATCCTGCAAGAGTGGAGGCCATTCAACAACTAGACTTCCGAAGGAACAAGAAAGAGATTCGGTTTTTTAATGGGAAAATCAATTTTCTGAGAAGATTCACTCCTAATCTAGCTGAGCACTTGAAAGAAATGAAAAACACGTTGAAGAAGGACAGTGAGGTAAAGTGGTATTTAGAGGCTAAGAAATCATTTCATGTAGTAAAGTTTGCATTATCTACTGCTCCTATTTTGATTAGCCCAGATTACACTTCAGATTTCATCATCTTTTCTTTTGCCTCTAAGCATACATTAGCAGCAATCCTAATGTAGAAGAAAGATCAGAAAAATGAGCAACCCATAGCTTTTTTTAGTCACACTATAAGAGATGCAGCACTAAGATACAATATCATTGAAAAGAAGGCATTGGCATTGGTGAAAGCCCTCAAGGATTTCCGAGTTTATATTCTGCATTCTCACACCATTGCTTATGTTCCTATGGTAGCAGTTAAAGAAATTATTGTGTAGACAGATCCTGAAGGCGGAAGAGGAAAGTGGATTGCAGCCATGTTGGAGTATGACTTGGAGAAAAAGCCTAGAAAGCTCATCAAAGGACAAGTTTTAGCCAAACTCATGGTTGAATCAAATCTACATGCACTAGACATCAATTTGATTGTTTCACTTTCTGAAGAACAAGAAGAAGACGATCCTTTCCTGCAGGTGTCAGATATGTTCATGTCCTCACCTTAGTATTTTGACATTGTCTATGTCTTGAAGCACTAGAACACCCCACCAGAAGTCCCCAAAGGTAAAACTAGATCACTGAAATTAAAAGCTTCAAAATATTGTATTCTAGGTGGTGTTTTATTTTGGAAAGATCCTGGTGGTGTGTTGCTGAATTATTTGGTAGAAAATGAAGCTAAAGATGTCATTAAGAATTTCCATAAAGGAGACTATGGTGGTCATCACTTTTGGAAAACTACAACAAATAAGATCTTAAGAGCTAGCTTCTATTGGCCTACCCTCTTTTCTGATGCATACAAAACAGTCAGGAGATGCCATGAATGTCAGATTTTTCAAGGAAAGAGGAAGCTTTTGCCATTACCACTACAACCCATTTTAATTTCAACTCCTTTCCAGCAGTGGAGTCTTGATTTCATTGGCGAAATCCATCCTTCATCTTCAACACAACATAAATGGATACTAACAGCCATTGATTACTTCACAAAGTGGATTGAAGCAATCCCAACCAAGCAAGCTACAGATTCTGTCATCATTCAATTCCTTGAGTCTAATATTTTGTATAGATTTGGCTTCCTACGGAAAATAATTACTGACAATGTTGTTGCTTTCAAGTGAAAAAGAATGGTGGACTTTTGTGCCAAATATCATATTGTGCTAGGACATTCTACTGCTTATCATCCGCAAGTGAATGGTCTTGTTGAATCTTCCAATAAATCCTTGGTTAATATTATCAAGAAGGTTCTAGAGGCGAACAAGAAGAACTGGCATAAAAAGCTCAACAATTCCTTGTGGGAAGACAGGCTCAACACTAAAAAATCAATACGTATGTCCACTTTTCAGCTGGTGTATGGAGTTGATACAGTGTTTCCTTCATCTCTTGTTGTCCCAATCATGAGAATTCTACAAGAATTGGATAGTGAGACTAATGACATACAAATGAGGATAAATCAGATGATTCATTTACAGCAGACAAGGGAAGAGGTTCTTCAAAACACATCCAAACTCCAGGAGAAGATTAAAAATATTTATGATTCCAAGACCAAGGAAGATAATTTCAATCTAGGAGATGTGGTTCTTCGGTGGGATTTTATAAATGAAGAAAAGGGAAAACATGGTAAGTTTGAAAACTTATGAAAGGGACCTTATAGAGTTTCTGCTTTTAGAGGAAAGAATGCTTTCTTGTTGGAAGAAATGGATGGAAGAGATTATTCAGGAGGGGTGACCAATGGTAGGCTTCTCAAGCACTACTATGTCTGAAAAAGGTCCTGAAAATTCATCATCATTGTATATACCGGTGTGTATTTTATTTCCAGCATTTTAGATGGTTGTCATAGGAGTTTGAAGCTCGAAGTGAAGGCCCTAAGGCTTTTTAGGTCAGCCACTATTTTGGTATTTATTTTTCATTTTTTGTCATGTCAGAAGGTCAGTCAGTTTTAAGTCAAAACTTTGTTTTTGATGTTGACTCCATTGCCTAATGGATAAGGCTACTTGGTCTATGGTGTTCTTGACACCTCCAAGGAGCTGCCATCCCCAGTTAGAGCCAATGTTAGTGTCAGTCTTGTTAGACTGTCACCTGGATCAAATGTGCTTTTACTATGCTTGTCGAGACTATAAAAATCAATTTTTTTATGTCACTAGGTTTACACAACAAAATTTAGTCATTGTTTGGTGGGGTTTCATGAAAAATTAACAGATTGGGTGGCAACTCAGTTGAAAGGTGAAATTGTTGTCATCAATGGTGTTGAGTTCAGATTTTCAATGGCCTCCATCTCAATTGCAACAGGGTTACCAGAAAATGGCGAATATTGGTTCAAAGGAATGAGCCTAGATCTTCAACACTACAAGCCTTTCTTAAAGACGCCATACAGAGAAATAGATGCTCACCTTATGCCTTTTAGATATTTATTGGAGAAATATGCCCCTTTAATGAAGAGTGTCATGAGGTTCTTTACATGTTAAGGGAGATTCTCCAGGTTGTATGCTTACCATATTCGCCTCATGATACATTTCACCTCTCAAAAGCCACTCAACATGTGTAAATACCTATCCAAGAGCATTTCCAAAATGTTGTAAAAAATACAATTGAAGGACAAAGAGAACTCCCCAAGCTTGTTTCATCACAGTCTAATAAAAACTATTGTCCTTCACTAACTTGCAGAGAAAGGTATGGCTTGGGAAGCCTTTTTGGAAACAACCCTAAAATGGCATGAAGCCAATGTAGCAGCTTAATCTCCTAGTGTGCCAAAACAGCAAATAGAGGTGGGGTCCTCTAGCAAATCAGTGGAGAAAACTCAGCTACCTAAGCCTGAGGTGACTAAAGTATATAAGAGAGGACAAAGGGTTGTGTTTTCTTCTCATGGAGAGAAAGGGGCCAAGCCTTCTTCATCGGCAAAGCAGGGACCGACAACAAAAAAGAAAGACATAGTTGAGCATGAGTTTGAGTTGGTTGATTCAGAGGATGAGGATCAGACTTCAAGCATGCGATAGACAATCAAAGAGAAGGACTATCAAATCAAGGAGCTAACAATCAATATGGAAAGAGAAAAATATGTCATATCATTCCTTGAACAGGAGAATAGTCAGCTCAAAGCAAAGGAATTGATCATGGAAAAGGAACAAGCCAAGTTATTACAGCAGATTGGCAAAGGAAAGGAGATCATAGAATCAAGCGAGCTTGAAGGACCAAAAGTGAAAGGAAAGAGGAAAAGGCCAAGAACAAGGGGCCTAAAGAAGGCATTGCAAGAAGAGCAAGAGCACATTCTGTTGAATGAAGACCTTGACCTAGAGGATAGGATTGCCCTTGAGGTTTATCAAGACAAGGAATATTGGCTCAATAGGGTAAATGAACACTTGGAAAATCTCCTTGAGAAGCAAAAGAGGGATAATCAGTTGCTCAGACATATGGTGCCACTACCAAGCTGAAAACATGATCGCTAATGTCAAGGTAAAGTAGCGTGAAAATAAGCTCAAGGAAGCCAAAAAAGACGAAAAGGATGAGGGAAACTTGGAGATTCTTACTGAAGCATCCATGAAGCTTTAAAAAACATATTTTTACACCTTCCATTCAATTTTGAGAAAATTCTGAGCATTTTAAATTTTTTGAGAATTTTTTGTCTAAATTCAGAAAATCAATTGCTCCAAAAGGCGCTGCACTTTTTCCTCAAGCTTTGAGGAAAGGTCTACATTTGAGGAAAGCTCTTGCCATCCTATAAAACTAAATTTGCTCATATTTTGTATAGGTGGCTCAGGTTTGGAGAAAAATGAAAAAAAAGTGGCAAAAAACTAGCATTCTGGACCATTTTTTGACAGGCACTGCACTTCTGGAGCAACCTTGGGAGAATGGATTTTGGAAGGTCTTCCCATGGTCCAAATTCACAAATTCAAACTGTTATGGAAACTAGACTTAAATTTCTAGTTGACCGTTCTCTAAGTTTGGAATTTTAACCCTTGAAGGCACCTAAAAATCAGCTCAAAGTCGGCGCTGCGCTTCTGAGCTTTTTTGTGTTTTAACTTGTAAAGTTCACTGTGTAAAATTTCTAGTTTCTAGTTTGACTTAGTCAAAGTCAAGATTATCTATGTAATGGCACTATTTTAGAGGCTAGGTGATGTAGGCATGAATAAATTTACATCATAGGTTGTTTTTTATGTTTATTAGGCCTCATAAAAGAAGCAAACTCCTAAAAAATCTCTACATGAAGTGTTTGAGTTCCACCTTCTCACTCTCACCTGTTGGTTTAGAGAATATTGGAGTCAGTTCCTCAACCAAGGAATTCGACTCCTAAAGGTGGGAAAGTGTTCTAAGAGAGTCTATATGTATCATTTCTCTTCAGGAGAATAGGGTTGAACTTTTTGTGAAGGAAGCTTGCATGTAATCATCTTTTCAGCTAATACAGAGACAGGTTGCAGCTATTTTCAAGGAACTCTAGCCTAATGATTTCATGGTGATTTTACTTCATTTTATTTGTTTTCTAATGGTCTAAACATCTTTATATACATTATATCTCCTTTCTATGGATGCCTTATATACAGAATTCTTGTTTTTCAAGCTCTGTTATCTTGTTTTCATAATTATGTTTATGTCTTCCTAAGCTAATGAAATCATGTTTACTTATGCTCATTAGTTTCTTCTACACTTTCTCATCTATAATACACTGAAAATATTCAAAATACACCATGGCTTCTAATATCTAGCTCCTTCTCATATTTTCTCCTGCACTGCTACAACCTAGACCTATTTGTGGCTCCAAACCTTAAGTTCAACAAACCATAAAATTCAAATTTTCACCAAAAAACAAACAAATACACATATCTAGCCTAAAATTTGTTTTCTTTAAAGTCATATCACTCATAAGAGACTTAGAGAGATCCCTCTCATGCTCAGTAGGGCTAGCTACTGAGCTAAAGTGGTTTGAGATTACCCTTCTCGATTTCCTTTTCAGCCTAGGAAATTTTAAGGACTAACAGGGCCGACACTGTATGTGCAACATACACCTTCCTCTTCCTAGTATGACTTCCTTTGATGTAATTCAAAGGAGGAAATGAAACAACTTCAAATGATCAAAGATCTAGGTAAGCCGCCAATCCTAAGTTGCAAAAGGTAAATATCAATAAGCAAACATATTCTACTTTTGCTAGAAAGAGAATTTAGACTAGTTGCAAAAATCAACGTTCAAGAGGCAAACATTGTAAGAGCTAAATAGAAACCTAACCAAGTCTAAGTTCAACCAAATTAATCTCAAATCATTCAATGGCTATAAATCTACTTCTACCATGAATTTTGAGTGAATATGGGCAAGGAAGATCTAAAAAACAAATTGCTACAAGCTTGCTACATGATTGTTGTTTCTCGAGTTAACTTGCTAAATTCCCAAACAAATCAAATGAAAATGAGATGGGGTAAAAAAAATTATTAACTAGGATGTCCTAGGACTTCAATCCAAATAGAATCACTCAAAAATACCCTTGCTAACAAGTCCTAAAAATTAACAGAAAATTATTACTCTAAAAATAAAAAATTCTAGAAATAGTGAGCTAGTTAACCTACCAAATTCCTAATTTGACCAATTGAAAATTCTATGGGGTAGTTCTTTTTACTAATTATGATGTTTTTAGGACTCAATCGAAGTGGAACCAACTCAAAAGAGATTCCTTAAATGTGCTAAAATTCAGCAGAAATCACTATTAAAAACTAGAAATTTTAGAACAATGAACTAGTGAGTTGATCTAAGTACCCAAATGCCTAAGCTAATCAAGTGAAAATTATGTAGGGTAATTTTTTTGTTAATTTGGATGTTTTTAAGCTTAAATCCAATTGGAATCAACTCGAAATAAGCTCATTAACAAATGCTAAAATTTAGCAAAACATTATGACAATTTCACTACAAGATACTTCCAGAAATTCTAAAATTGTGAATTAGTAAACCAATCCAAGTAGCTTGATGATGAATATGACTTTGCAAAGTTGATCTAAAGATACATCATATTTTTAATTGTATAAATGACCTTCAACACCACTTATTTCAACAATTAACCAATCTAACCTACAACAAATGAAAGATGAATATTAAGTGTAGAAATAGGAAATGTAAGAAGAAGAAATGCAAGTGAATAAGAAGTGCAAAGAATATAAATAAATTGTACAGCAGAACTTTGAGGCTCCAGGGATGGCCAAGCCCAAGGATACTCAGAGTTCTATGAAGGAAACGAAGATTTTGAAGCTAATAATGGCACCAAACTTCATTATTAGAGTTAATCCAAGTACATCCCTGCTAGAAATGAAAGTAGAGCTACTAAATGACAAGTTTTTTTCACAAGAAGACTAAGAAAATCATGCCCCTAAAGGAGAATTTGAATTGTTACTTATACAAATTGATGGGGAAGCATCCTCCTTGAAAGGAAGGGGGTCTGGGTCTGGGTCTGAAGGACCCTGTTTGCATGCAATTAGCTTTAGGGGCAAACCTGGTTTGGAGATTATTAACAGAACCCTCTGAATGATGGTCCCAAGTTCTACAAAAGAAATATCTTCCTTTCCATAGAGAGATCCTTCAATAAGACATCAATACCACAAGATGGCTTCCACAAGTGCTAAGATCCTCTTCACAAAGTCTTCCAACAAGATCACAAATGCAAGGTTGATCCTCTCTTAAATGCAGGGCCGGTGTGCGGTGAACCGATGATGGATTAAGTTCAGAAGGAAGGATGAGACCAAGTTGTCCCTATCACCCGTTGCATTGAAGCATTAATGTTTGGTGTTTGACCATGGTGAAGGGAATGAAATAGAGGGATGGAAGTACGTAGTGAGACTGTTCTAAAGAGCAGGGTGAAGAAAATCTAACTTCAAGTGAGTTGAATGAACATGGGGGGAGTATGGGAGGGCGAAACCAAGGTGTGTGGATGAAGGAAGTTAATAGAGAGAGCATACCCAAAGCAGAGAAAAAGGATTGGAGAGACTCTTTGAGGAAAAGAAAGTAAGGTAAATAAAGGAGATGGGAAGAGAGACTAAGGGAGAGGCGAGAGATTAACTCAGAGAAAAAATAGACCTGTCAGGGTAATCAACCCAAGGAGGGGATAAACAAGCAAAAATCCACAAAATCATAGACGATATTCAAAGCATTGACGAGAATTTATAAAAATGAAACAAAGTTTCAAATTAGGATAATGAAAAGATTGAATTTGCAATTATTGAAGATGTTGCAAGTTGGTTAGAGATTGGAGTGATCTACCTAAAGAGGTTTCTGCCAAGGAGAAAATATAGACCCTTGTGTCTCAGCAGTTTCATGGATCAACTTTATTAAAACAACAATTCTAGACCATTTCTCTGCTTTCCATGATCATTTGTTTATATGCATGTGGCCGCATTCAAGCCTTACAAACTATTCCTCAATTGGCCACCTCTCGGCATAATGTGTTTGCCTATCACCATTTCCTGCCATAATGAATACCAACTTTCCTCCATAGCTCAAGATCCGAGCCAAGTATACCCTCCTCAAGTTTCACTCTATGAAGCTCAAGTGCCCTACAACTTTCCTAAATCATGTTCACTTGTTTCCAATTATTATGTTGATATACATGTTTATTTTCGAATTAGGCTTCAATAATTTTAATTTAATTATCAATAATTAGGAGGTGGATGGTAGGGATTTAACATCCATGGAATATTTTAGAATATGCTTAGTAGTACACACAATTCAAAGGTTGAGATTTATCCCCAAAGTACTTATGCCATTTTTTCTACTTTAATTAAATTGATCAATTAAAAAAAATGCCATATAAACAAGTGTCATATGAAATGAGTTATAGTTTTTTGGGCGTGTGGTATTCACTAGCATAGGCATATTAAATCCAGATCTACCAAGATCTGAGAGGGATCAAGTCAAGAGTTAAGATGGATCTAAGCTAGTACTCATGCATTCCAAAATGGATTTCCTCAAGCCCTTTAAATAGGCTTCACGATAACAAATACCATGGACTTGTAAACCATGATAATTTTATAGTTTAATATAACTTTATAATTTTAGAATTAAAATGATAATTATTATTATTATTTTTTTAACTTTAATTATTCAGAGATCTCTTTTATTTTATTTTATTTTTTACTAACTCAAAATGTTTATGTTTACCCTACCACTCTGCTTTGGAGAGACCCTCCTTAGTACATGGTATTGTAACAAAGTATATTTACATCTTGTTCCATATCTTAAATCTCTATGAATAAAAATCTTTGTTCCATATTTTTTCAAATATATATATTTAATTTACATATTAAATATTTTTACAATTAATAATAATAATAATAATAATAATAATAATTTTTTAAAATTTCATAATATTAAATATATTATAAAGTAAGTATAATAATAATAATAATAATAATTTTTTAAAATTTCATAAAGTAAGTGTTTTGATATGAATATGTTTATCAATATTTTAATTTATAAAACAGCCGTAACATATTAAACTTACTACGAATTTATCAATTTTTATTATATATAAAATATTGAATACACAATTTCCATCCTTGCAAATTCGAGGTTTCTTAATAGCCAACAATATTGGCTTACTCCTATAATATATTCCCTTAGCTTAATAGCCCACTATATTGGCCGTTTCCTGTAATCTATTCATAAGGGACCCCATGTGGAGCAGTTAAAAATAAAATTTCAGAAATTCTCTTTATATTTAAACCATCAGCTCTAATTTTCCGCAAAAAATAAAAGGACGTATATTTTGGCATCAAACCGATTTTTCTTCCTCGCATGCTATTTCATGCTTAATTAAATAACGGCAATCGCCTGAATATATATATATATATTAATTAGGGAATAAATTGCGTGCTATTTCATGTTTAATTAAATATGAAATATGGGGCATCAGCAAGAAAAATGATCCCTTTGCTGGCACAGTGAAAAATGAACTCTTAAGCAGGAATTTGGTTGATATCCTCCCTCCTAAAGTGCTTTCGACGTGGGAAAATGGAAGAGTCGAAAAGGCTTATATAGCTAAGAGGCTCGATAGATTTATTATTCATGTTAGTTTAATTGATGAGATGGGCATGCTATTCTCATTGATTGAGAATGTGTTCATATCTGATCACAGACCATTCTGCTAGGCTGGAGAGAAAAGGGTTTTAGGAAAGGCTACTCATTCAAATTCAACAGATCATGTCTAGAGGATCCAGAGTTTAATGATATGATAATAAAATCCTAGAATGAGTTATCGTCTAAAAAACTTTTCCATCTTTAATGATCTTCAGGGATAAAATGGATTCCATCCGAAAGGTGGTTAAGGAGTGGCAATTCAATAAAAGGCAAATGAACAGAAAGGCTCTCCGAGAAGTTCAAATAGAGTTAGATAGCGCATCGAGATCCATAGCTTCCCATCTTCTATCTTTCAAGATGAGATGCCGGATAAAGGAGCTTCAAAAGAAAAAACTTAAAATTTTAGAACAGGAGGAAATTTTTTGGAGATTGAAGAGTAGGGCGATCTGACTTAAGGAGGGGGACAAGAATACAAATTTTTTTCATAAATACGCGAGCTCCAGACGGGAAAAGAATTCTATTTGGAAAATAAGTGATGGAAGAGGAGGTTTCTTATGCTCTCAACAGGATATCTCAAACGAGGCCGTGAGATTCTTTGAAAATCAGTACAAGAGATCTGAAGTCTGTAGGATTCAGGATATTTTGTGGGGCATAGAATTGTTCCCTCAGATGTTCAATGAGTAATTAAATGATCAAATTTTCCAGCCAGTAACTAAGGAGAAACTTTTATCAACAATGAAATCTTTTAAAAGGGACAAATGCCCAGGTCCAGACGGCTAGACGATAGAATTCTTAATACACTTTTTCGATCTTATCAAAGGTGATCTATTAAGGATGGTGGAAGGATCCAGGATGTCTGGCAATATCAATCAGAAAACTTCCTCCACTCATATAGCGCTCATTCCAAAAAAGGGAGAAGCAGAATCTTTCCTGGATTTTAGACCGATTTCAATTTGTAACATCTCTTTCAAAATCATCTCAAAAATCATTGCAGAAAGAATCAAAGAAACTCTTTCAAATTTCTTAACAAAGGATCAGCATGGATTTTTAAAGGGAAGAAATATTCTAGACGCGGTTTCTAATACTCAAGAAGGCCTATTTGCCATACATTCAAAAAAAAGGGATGATGTCATTTTCAAGATTGATCTTCACAAGGCATATCATTTCCTTGACTGGGGCTTCACTAGGTGTTTACTGGCAAAGATTGGTTGAAGAGCCAACATGATTAACTGGATCATGGCTTGTGTCGAAAAGGTGAACTATGCGATCATTATCAACGGGATTCAATCTTTTTATTTCCTTGCGGCCAGGGGTCTTCACCAAGGCTGTCCTCTATCGCCCCTCTTATTCATCTTGGCTTTGAATTCGCTTAGCCTCCATATCAACAACGCTGTCAAGGAAAACAGGGGTCGTTCACTAAAAATCTGCAGGAATTCTTCATTCTCACATAATCTATTTGCGGATGATATTATTTTGTTCGGAATGTTATGTAGGCTCACCTGGTTGTGTTTTTATGATATCCTTAAAAATTTTCAAAAGGCTATAGGATTGCAAATAAACAGGGAGAAGTCAATAATTTACCACAATGATATCAGTCAGGAAGCAGTTGATTGGTTATCAACTCTTTTCGGAGTTGAGATGCAATCCATCAGAGTTGGAATTAAATATTTGGGTTTCCAGATTAAAGCAAATGGATATTCAAAGACGGATTAGCAATGGACTCTAGATAGATACTACAAGAAGATTTTAGTTTTGGAATACATGTGTCTTTCTCTGGCAGGAAGGGTGATCTTGGCGAAATCAGTGTTAAATCAATTGGCAGTATACTGGGTCCATCTATTTTTTCTTCCTGCGAGCATTATCCAAAAAATGAATATGCTATCTGCGAATTTTATATGGGGAGGCCAAGCAGGAAAAAGGAAATTCCATCTCTCAAAATTATCTAATATCTCTTTGCCGAAGAGCATGGGAGGATGGGGTCTGCTGGAATTACGGTCTTTCAGAAAGGCTCTATTATGTAAGTCATTGTGGAGAGGGATTTATGGAGAGGGTTCATGGAGCGCCACAATCCAAAAGAAATACTTGGGCAAGAAGGATTTTTCTTTCTGGTTCAGGGAGGGAAGGATCGGCCCCAATTATGGCTCCTCAATTTGGTTAAGCCTTCGTAAGGTAGAAAGATATTTCTTGAAGAACTTAATTTGGCGCTTTCAAGCAGGAAATAAGATCCTTATTGGAATAGACCAGTTTCTGAGTGGTTCCGAGGAAATCAATGTGCTCGAAACTTTGTTAAACTTTTTTCATAGAAAAGGTTTTTTCTATTGGGACAGTTTGATCTCTGGTTGGCAAGGTTCGATCCCTCTGTGGAAAGACGTAGAAAGTCTGGAAATGCTGGTTGCTATCGCTCAACAATGGGAACTCTTAAGGACGTGCCTAAGAAATTGCAGTATTTTTCGCTCATCGGGGTCTGATTGTCTCATCTAGAAAAATTCAAAAGGGATGAATCTTGTTTGTGTTAAAGACGTTTATCAGAATTTAATTGGTATGAAGGGTGCCCCACATAGTCCTATTTTTCCTTGCATATTTTGGAAAGCTGGATGTCCTTCTAAAATGATTTACTTTTCCTGGTTGACTTTCCACAATAAAAATCTATCTTGGGAAAACTTGATGAAGCGGGGATGGCAAGGTCCTGGTTTTTGCCCTATATGTAGGTCAGCGGAGGAAAACAACTGTCATTTATTTTTAAATTGCCAAAAATCTCAGCAATTATGGAAATCTTTGGAGAAATGTTATGGAATTCAGCATATGCCTCACGCTTTCAATTATTGAAGCGTTTCTCTGGTGGAGTGAGAAAAAAGATATATGGCGACCACTATTTATTATCACCCTCTGGAGCATTTGGAAGTGGATAAACAATTCTATTTTCAATGACAGAAAATCTCCTTTTTTGGAAATCTCTTCCAATATTGTATCCCTCTATGACAATCTCCCGCAAAAGATGCTCAAGCAAAAAAAGGAGGCCTGTATAGCCCATTCACAGGCGCTCACTTCTCTCCCAAGGGTGTTTTTTGATGGAGCTGAACAGAAGGGATCCTGTGGCTGTGGGGTTTATATTATTATAAATCAAAATAACAAATTTCACATCCATTGGAATGGCGGGAAGGGCTCCAACAGCAAAGCTGAAGCGATGGCTCTTGTTGGCCTCTTATACTTTTGTTCCTTTCTAAACATTCAGTCTGTCTCAATTCTTGGAGATTCAAAAGTAATGGTGGACTATGTTGCAAGGAAAAATAATATTTTCAAGCCTCACCTAGTTGGATGGTTGGACAGGATCAGGTTTTTTTGGGGAAGAATGGAAGGGAGTTCAATTCACCACATCAACAGGGCTCAAAACCAGTAGGCAGACTTATTGTCAAAGAAGGGTCTTCTTTCGGCTCCAGGCTTTTGGTTTTTGCAGGTATCTTCTGAAGAGAAAATTTTCACTATCCAAGAACTTTCTCTTCCAGTTTTCTAATTCTTTTATTGTAGATCCTCAATTATGCCTGTGTGTCTTATCGTTTTGCCAAAAGTTTTCCCTATGATTTTTTTTAAAGACTCATGCATCTTGTAAACTTTTCTATGTAAGATTTCCTATATATGAAACGATGCCTCCTATGCCAATGCTATGGTCATCATAAAGCTGGTGGCTGGATGACAGTTTATGAGCTATAGCTTTTTCTGGCAAGTCTGTCTTACATTTTTTGGATTTATGCTCCTCGCTCATGCAGCTCGAGATAAACCTATTTGGATCTTTTTCAGAATTATATACAAATGTAATAATTTCACTCTTTATATAACTTATATAATACAATCTTACTTTTTTCATCTAAAAAATAACGGCAATCTCCTGAAAATATATATATATCTATAAATTAATTAGGGAATAAATTTATAAATTCGAGATGATGAAGAGGACCACTCACTAAACAAACAAGAGATTGTTGTAATAAGGTGACACCAATCCATGAAGTTGAGGACCCACCATTTGACAAATAAATAATTCCATGAATATGGGCTTTTGATAATTAATCAATTAAGGCGGTTATGTCCCCTCAAAAAAGCATTATTAATAATTTGATATTGACGAAATGTGATCGTAATCATATTCCATTGTGATAGTGATGAAACAGCAGGCAGCCAACAAGTGGTTGATTGGATTGGTCATAAATGATTCACTTTTTTTTGCATTTTATGGAAAGTAAAATGCAACACTAGGCCTAGTGAGTGACCGACCGACCATGTGACTTGTCGGCACCCAAATCTCATCTCATATGAGTTTGTATATCTATCATTGAATCTGAAAGGCAGGCCACTACTGAATAAAAGAATTGCAACACAAGTGGAACACTAGCATTTAAATTGAATAAAGAATTGCAACACTAGCATTTAAATTAAATAAAAAATTGCAACACAAGTGGAACTCTAATCAGCACCACTTACTTGTTGAGATTAGAATAAATGTGAAACACTATTACAACTACTTCCATGACAATGTGTAAACCATTTCAACCACACAATTCTCCATCCATTCGCATGTCAAAAGTTCATCATTTCAGTTGAAGACATAGAGGCCCCACAAGTCCACACATTCCACTTATAATATAAACCTTCCCACTGAAACAGAAACAAATAAAATTTCGTGCATAATATTAAAAGTAATTATTACATGATTGAGCAGCTGTGGGGATTCTCATCGCTAAATACGTCAGCTGCAATTGAACCTGCAGAGGTGGCAGGTTCTTCATACGGATAGGGGTAGGGATACGGGGCGTGGTTTGGGTTTAGTGGAGCACCCCGATATGGCGCTGCTCCATCGTAGGCGTAGCCGCCATGGTAGGGCGCTGCTTCGTCGTAGCGGTAGCCGCCATGGTAGGGCGCTGCTCCGTCGTAGTTGTAACCGCCTGGCTGTGGCGGTGCTCTGTCGTAGCCGTAACTGTCCCCATACCGTGACGTTGCTCTGTCGTAGACGTAACTGCCGCCATACCCTGGCGGTGCTCTGTCGTAGTCGTAACTGCCGCCATACCCTGGCGTTGCACTGTCGTAGCCGTAGTCGCCATACCCTGGCGTTGCTCTGTCGTAGCTGTGGGTGTACTCAATTGGACTTTCATCATAGTTATGGCTGTTCCCTGCATAATACTGTGTTGTGTGTGGCTGCATGTGCGTCTGCATCCTCATCTCGCTTACTGTGCTACTTGTATTCAGCACCCGGTCACTGCCACCCACATCGTCGCTGCCACTCACTTTCCCCTCAGCTTTGGAAGGAGGAGAAGTGGCACCACCAGATTCCTTTTCCACTTCTTTACCTCCTTCGCCACCACCGCTGCTACTTTCTTTCTGCTTCGCGTCTCCTTCGCCACCACCGCTGCTACTTTCTTTCTGCTTCGCGTCTCCTTCGCCACCACCGCTGCTACATTCTTTCTGCTTCGCGTCTCCTCCTCCGACACCACCGCCACCACCTCCTTTCTGTTTGGCGTTTCCTCCGCTACCACCGCCACCACCTCCTTTCTGCTCCACGTCTTCTCCGCCACCACCGCCTTTCTGCTTCGCGTCTCCTCCGCTCGCTTTCTTGTCTCCATCGGCGCTTTTCCCCTCGTTCCCACAGCCATTGCTCGGCGATTCCACCACTCCGGTGCCGCTTATTTCACCCTTATTGCCTGGATCCACCTGTGCTTCTTTCCCCTTCTCCTCAGTTGCTCTGATTTCGCTGCCCTGGTCGGCCTTCTCCTCAAAATTGACTCTTTTTTTTGGATTATCCTTTTCCTGGCCATGGCCCGGCGCCTCTGGCATCCAGAGCTCCGCGTGCTTCCCGCTTTTGAGTAGCTTCTTAATGAGAATCTCAGAGTCCACATTCCCAGTGACTGTAACCTTTTGTTGCGCCGAGTCCACAACGGTGGTGTAAACACCTGCACTGCACTAGATATTATTATTAACCAACTTTCAATTACCCAAATATCCAATTACATACCTCCAACACTCATTACCCAAGTATTGAATCGTATGCCTTCAATACTCATTACACATATTTATTCCTTGAATCACATACATACCTTCAACGCTCTGCAAAACCTTTTTGACCTTCTTCTTGCATCCTTCGCAGTGTATATGAACTTTCAAAACCCATGTCTGCACGTATATATATATATATGAATAATCCAGTTTTCTAACTACAAAATCTAAAGTGCACAACAAATGAAAACAGTACCTTTGCCTTGAGAATTTCATCTTTGGCCATGAGTGAGCTGCTGAAACAAAGAATGCTACAAAATGCAGAGAGTAGTCATAAATTGAATGAGGAGCTCATGAATTGAAGCAATTGATGAGTGTGTGAAGCTCAATCTGTGGGTGTGCAGAAGCAGGCGCCTCCGTGGTGGGCATAGGCGGAATTGATGGAAGAACATAGAAACAGAAAGTTAGTGATGGTCCCAGTGAGTGAGTGAGTTGGGATTTGAGCATCACATTTATACATGAATGCAGTGAGTGAGTTGGGATTTGGGCATCACATTTATACAAGAATGCGTTGTTCATTCCAGCCGCACAGCATACCGAATACGCATATAGTATGTATATACGATGCGATGCGATGCAATAAAATGTTAAAGGGGACACCACTTTTGTAGGAGTTGTGTGACAGTAGGCTTTGCTTTGCGAGTCTGTTTCCGGGCACTTTCATGCTTTGTCTCCTTCGCTTACCTTTTTCTTCTTCGTCGCAGCGCCAGCCCCAGCCCCAGCCCCAGCCCCAGTTGTTGCGTTGCCAGTAGCGGCGACTACAAACCAAAGTCATGAAAAGCAGAGATTCCCACACCTTAATGCCGCACACGTATTTAATCACTTTACTCCCACCACTTGTTTCTTCCGCACAAAGTTAGGGTTTTATTCATATTTCACTTTCATTTCAACATGACATTACAAAATTACAAATTTAGCTTACTGCGACCGGAGAGGCATAGGAGCAATATCTTTACAACTCAAAACATCCGTGTAAAGGGCTACAAAATTCATTCTCTCTCCTAACTAAAGGGGAAGCGAAGTCCATTTTACAATTCTACGTGTTTTCTATACTATCTTT
This sequence comes from Pinus tabuliformis, assembly GCA_031772625.1. Taxonomy (NCBI): domain Eukaryota; kingdom Viridiplantae; phylum Streptophyta; class Pinopsida; order Pinales; family Pinaceae; genus Pinus; species Pinus tabuliformis. The sequence continues at coordinate 776,750,206 of CM062820.1, read as the reverse complement.
AGTAGTTATTGGCGCAGTCTTACTAAAGGAAACCCAAGTTTATTTTACAATTCTATATTATTTTAGTATTTATTGTTGCCCTTTAAATAATAGAGAATTTTTTTTACGGGGATGCAATTTTAAATTTAGATTGTAATTTTTTTTTTATATTTAAAATATATTTTTGAGTATAAAAATAGATTCAACTCCTAAAAATATGTTAAACTAAGTTTTAAAAAATATCTTTTTAATAATAATTTTAGTTAAAATTGACAAAGAAAAAAGTCATTTCATGGTTAATTAGGCTATGTTGTATTGAATTTTAAAAATTATTTTTAGTATTTATTTTTTGGGTGTGAGGGAGAAAGTCAATTACCCTACATCGCATTTATATTGCAGTGACACACAAAACTATAACTTGTATATTTAAACATGTAGTTTAACTAATATATGAAATGACATTTTTTTCAAGCATTTTCTTTGTCAATTGTGTTCAAAATCCATATCAAAATTTTAAAAATCATAATTTTAAGTTGCTTAATTTGTAAAGATATAATGTCTCACATAATTTATTTATGCATTTAAAAATAAATTTTAAATAACAAAAAATCATAATTCAATTAAAAATTATATTGTTAAATTCCAACCAAAAAAATTATTTTATCTATTACTTAAACTACGTCATGAGATTTGAATAATAATATAAGAAAAAATACTTTCAAAATTATTTTATCAAATATAATTAACTAATTTACCCTCAAAAACAATTTCAACTTATAATATAGGTAAAAAATTAAATATAAAAAAGACATTTTTCATAAAAGTCAAACAATAATGATTAAAAAAAATTATATTAATATAAAAAATTAAAATAATACCACTATCATACTTAAAAACAAATACAAAACAATTTTATTTCACATCATTTTTATCATGCATCAAGTATACCAATAATTCATCTTCAACTTCCAACTTTTTAAATATAAAAATAGGTATTTAAATTGTTTTGGATCACTTTCAATAATATGAAAACGTTTATTTGACCATATATAAAACATATAAATTATATGATTAATATATGGGCTGTTCCCCTCTCGACGATGAAGCTTATCCCCATCGTCTCACTGGTTGACCCTTACCCCCTTTTATTGGGGTAATCTAGTATTTAGAGTTTGCCTCGATTTGGTACCGCTCTCCGCCGGTCAACCAAAGTGTAATGAAATCTCATATCGGTTTCTGAATGAGGGAGATTCCGAGCATATATTATATATGTCATTATGCATTCATTCGTTGCTCAATATTCAAAAACCTCCGCCAAGCTAAAATGGCCAAATTAGTAGGGACGTAGGTTGATTCTAGTTGTTTTTTTTTTTAAACAGAAACGGTTATGGATTGGTTATATTCCTCTTGGCGTGAATGTCGTAATAGCTGTTACAATTGATAGCTCCATGTTTTGTTGCTGCTTTCCGCAGAGATAGAGAATACAGTTAAAGCTTGTTGGTTTCCTAATTGTTGAAGATATCAAGAATTCCAAGTCTGAGATTTTCCCCCACTTGAAGGTGCAGACAAATTGGTTTAATAGCCAGCAATAAAACATGGCGAAAATCTGGTTATGGGATTGGTTCCCAAGTTTCTTCTCCGTCCTTCATCTTAGTTCCTTCAGGGAGGAGGACTGCTTTATTAGCTTCGCTGTCCGCCGCTTTGTTGTGCATTCGCAGCACATGATAATAACTTAGCTTCTGAAAGTGCCTTTCCAATCCTTTAATTCGGGTTATCATTCTTGCTAACTTGAGATCCTTGACAGGGGAGTTGGAAATCATGGAGTTGATGATGATCTGGGAATCTCCAATTATATTGGCTTCTTTTATATTTAATTCTTTTAGACATTGGAGACCTTGGAAGAGGGCTAAAGCCTCCGCTTGGATGCTGGAGGCATAGCCAAGGCCCCAGGCAAAGGACTGGACTTTTTCTCCTTTTGGAGTTAGCACGATTCCTCCTGCTCCTGCTTTGCCCGGGTTGTTCTTTGCTGCCCCATCAAAAAAGAGGGAGTGATTTTCTTGCATTTTAATCCAACTTTGCATATCACTTTCAGATTTCCTTAGCTGCCAGTATTTATTTATAGGGCTCTTTTTTTCTGTTGGCCTGATTTGAAGGCCGAGAGACACTGCCCAGGCCATGTCTTGCTGACTCAAATTGGTATCATCTCTGGTATCCCCCAGGCATTCCTTGATTTGGCTTTTGATTTTGTTTTCCAGAGTCCTGTAGTTGTGCTTTGTGTCCCTGAAAATCCTTCTATTACGCTCCAACCATATCTGCCAGCTTGTGATCTTGGGTAGAATTGCCCACGCCTTTCTTATGATCAGATTTTTAGGGGCAGGCCCTGGATAGTTATGGGCCCAAGTAGCAAAGAGGTCCGCCGTGGAGCTGGGGAGATTAAGATCTGGCTGAGGGCTAAGAGCGGTCCATATAAGCTTTGAGAATGGGCACTTGAGGAACAGATGGGCCGCTGTCTCCTCGCTTTCTCTGCATAACTGGCAGATGGAGGGACCGTTCATACCTCTTTTCTGCAATATGTCAAATGTGAGGATTTTGGAATGACATACCTGCCATGCGAAGATGTCGATTTTTGGCAGCGAAGGAGAACTCCACACGCCGCGCCATGGAGCAGGGTCCGGAGGAGCGTAGGGGATCTTGCTAAGCTTTGCATATCCTTGGTTAACTGTATAGCCTTTTCAAATAGGGCTTTTTCCACTAGGGCTTTGGTCCGGGTCCATATCAAATAGGGCTTTTTCCACTTCTTCTTTGGTGATTTTGGCCTCCAGAGATTCCTTTGTTTTCTGATTTATTAGAGAGGGAACAGCATCTAGGAGGTCTAAGTTTTGGTTCAGCTCCTTATCCTCGGTGTATAAGCTTTGGAAGTGTAAGAACGTTGTTTTCTTTATATATTCAAAATCTTTATGAGTGACATTGTCAACTTTGATCTCAGCAATGGAGTTATGGCATTTTCTTACCAGTGTTTGCTTATGGAAGAAGGCGGTGTTCCTGTCCCTAGCTTTGAGCCAGAGATTGCAGGATTTCAACCTCCAGAGTTCTTCTTCAGCAAGGCAGGCCCTGTGGTAGCGTTGCTGCAACTGGGATTCCTGTTCAATCACCTCCTCAGTAATAATGTCCTTCTCCATGCTCTTTTGGTGGGAATCAAGCAAGATTTTCAGGGATTTTCTTTCTGCAGTCGGATTAGACAGAGATTTTGCCCATCTCTTGAGATCCCTTTTTAATCTTCTGAGCTTTTCTTCCCATATATAAAAAGGCGAGCCTCTGACCGCCTGGTTCCAACTGTCCTTGACTATTTGCATAAAATCTGGCTCCTTGATCCAAAGCGGGCTGAAGCGGAAAGGGATAGGCCCCAGATCCAACTGGGCTAGAAGCTCCAATTAAATGGGCTTGTGGTCCGAAATACTGTTGGGAAGAATGGACATTCGAGGTTCTAGTCCTAACAGCAAAAAGGAACTTTGAATAAAGAATTTGTCAAGCCTAGCGGCTATATGGCCCGGGCCTAGTCTTTTATTAGACCAAGTGTACTTACCGGAAGATGGTTTGATATCCAGCATGTCCCACTCCTGCAAGATGTCCTCCGCCCATTCCCTTGCTGGGTCATGTACTATGATGCCTCCCCTTTTTTCAGAAGAATGAAGGGTGAGGTTTAGATCTCCAGCAATTACGATGTTCTCCATGTTTACCAAATCGGCTTGGTGTCTTAAGGATTCCCAAAGCGATTTTTTGTCCCCAGCACCTGTTGGAGAGTAAACGTTAAAAAGACAAAAAGTTTCCTTAGTGTCAAGGTTCTGCATTTTCAGCAGTAACCAGTGGGGATTTCTGACCTCGAATATGACTGCAAATTTACTCATATTCCATATAGTGGCTATTCCTCCCGAGGCACCTCGGGCAGAGATTGCTCTCGCTTCACTTTTGTACCAAATTTTCTTGCTTGCTTGGATGAAGACGGTGTCTTCCAGCTTTGTCTCCTGGACCAAAAGGATGTCTGGGGTTTCTGTTCTGATTAGAATTCCGATTGCTTCTTCCTTAGTTTTGCTCCCCATACCTCTGCAGTTCCAGGAGATAATCTTCATTATTTGTGTTTCTGGTGGGCTCCCTTGGAGCCTTGGATCTGACCTTTTAGCATCTTCGCCTTTGGTGCCAGCAGTTTTTCCAATGTTGGTTGACTGCCCTGGAGTTTTTCTCTATAGGTTTCCTGTTCTCTTTTTTCTTTATCCGTTTTCCGTCCTCTGGTGGATCTTCTTACTGAGGTATGCGATTCACCTATTTCCCCTTCCTCTTCTGACTCTTCTGTTTCCGGTTCTTCTTCCTCCCCTGCTAGATTCTTTCCGATGAGATCTTTGGAGGAAGGAGTGGGGTTACTTTTTCCTGGGGGAGCTGTGGATGGGCCTTCAGTCTCCTGGACTAATTCTGATTCTTTTTGGATCTCAATCTCCTTGGCGCCCTCTGTTTACGAACTCAGAGGATCGAACTTGTTTTCTGATGCAGTCTTTGTTGGGTTCTGATGAGAAGTAGTCTGCTGGTTCGCTCTGCCAGGAGGGCCTCCCTGTTTCTGAGCTTTTGGATGGGCTCTGGTTCTCTTGACTTGATTCCATCCGTCCTCCTTCCCTTGTGCAGTCTCGCTGCTGGAAGGGCAATCTCTGGCGAAATGCCCATAGACGTGGCATTTCCAACATTTGAATGGCAACTGTTCGTAATCCAATTTCTGAAGATGCGTCCAGCTTCCCACCTTTAGGGTAATGGCCTCCGGTAACCCTTCCTCCAGATCCACCTCTATGCAAATCCTGGCACAGTCATATTGATCTTTGTTGTTGGCTCAGTCTATGAATTTCCCTAGGGCGTTGCCGATATGCCTCAATGAGTCCCAGTTCCAGCAGTGAACCGGGAGGTTTGGGAGTCTGACCCAAACCGGTACTGCTTTGGGGACGTCGACTGTCGGATCAAAGTCCGGGGTCCAGTTGTTTAGATACAGTCCCTGAGGGCCCATGAAATAGGGGCCATTTTGGAAGATCAGCTCCTTATCTTCTTTAGATGTGAATTCGAACAGGAAGAATCCCCTTCCCAAAAAATATGAGGTGACGTTTTCTTTAATAAGCGGCGCCCAATTTCTGTTAACCCAGTTCTCGGTGGACTTTGGAGATGGCCATAAGCCCGTAAATTGGCCGATGAGAGCCCGATCTGCTAGCGACAAAGCGACTTGTATTGGGGTTTCAGGGGGAAGGGAGATCACCGGGATTTCATCTAATCTTTTGACAAATTTCGCTGCCTCTGATGTCTTCTTCTGCGGGAGGCCAGCCAGGAGCTGAGAGAAGGCCTCAGCTGACGATCTCGGCGGGGGAGGCGGGGACTGAGGGGAGCCCAATCCCTCCATTGAGAAAGCCGAGAGGTCAGAGCCCAGAGGCTTCCATTTGCAGCGAGAAGAGGTTCTGGAATGCGAGATTGCTCTGATGCTGGACGATCCTCAGCATGCAGCGGAAGAACAGATACACAGGAGGCGATCTGATCCTGAGGCGAGGGCCAGTCGCTGCATGCAACGCAGGGAGGCCGGGGAGAGTCAGGATCTCACTGCAGAAATGGTCAGGCACTCCCAATCTGGCTGAGGCGATCTGGAGGCAAGGGCCAGCCGCTGCATGCAGCGCAGGGAGGCCGAATGGAGCGCCCTGGTGGCGCAGAACCAGGTCAACGCGCAGGAGCGACTGATCCAGAGCTCAACTCTCGCACGGGGTTCACGTTGATTCTAGTTGTTATTATTATTGTAGTAATTAAATACACCATATCTATTTAATAAATTAAAAAGTTTATAATATTTTATATAGCATATATATGCTTGGCCAATATATATATATATATATATATATATATATGACAATTTGAAATCCATAATAAAAACTAAACATGAACTATTTGTTCATAGTTCAAAATAAAAATAAAAAAGATCATTGGAACTACATAGAGCCAAATATAAAATTCTAAATAATGGTGTTTAATGAGAATTATTAATTCAATGATATTTCTTAAATTAATAATGAGCAAGTATTATATATTGTCTTTTAACGTGTGTAAATAATTTTTATTAATTAAAAAGAGCTTAAATTGAGTTTATAATATTTATCTGTTTTTTTTAAGGCAAGGTTTTATTGAGAGATCAAAACCAAACTATAAAGAGATCTAGATAAACAGAGTAATAGAAACAAAAGTATCACCTAGCTTGTGGTAGGTTGTTGGATCTACTTTTTCTCCTTTTCTTTTTTAGTTACTTTTACTCATCCATTCAACGAAGGAGTAACCAAGGTTTGTTAAAGAATTTCTTGACAAGTTGTTATTGCATCCTTATCAGAGTCCGAGGAAATTGATTTGCAAACATTGTTGGGTGTGGAGCCTGATTATCTTTTGTATTCAAAGGTTTCAGCCGGATGTATACCCCAGGAAGACTGTACACCCCTCCACACGCGGGGGTGCGGGGGGGACTTGTCCTCCCCGCGGGGGTCTGGGGGGTAAATCCCCCCTGGTTGGGGGGTCTGGGGGCCAGCGGTCCCCTTGCGGGGGTTCGGGGGTAGCGCCCTCGAAGCTAAAAATAGATGTAAAATTGCCTCTTAGAAGTCTAATAATTTCTAGTCAATTTGTGTTGTTCATTAGGTGGATGATCTTACGGTAGAAGTTATGTTTAATTTAGGGTTTTTTGTCCTAGAAGGCAACCTCTCACTATATATGAGGGAATTATATTGTGTCTATGTAGATTAGTATTCTTATTAAGGAAGAGAGAGGAGATTGAGAGCAAAGAGGGTGTTACAGCGGATTTGCTGTAGGTTGTATCTCTTTAGTTTGCTGGATAATATAATAAAAGAAGGACTGTTTGTTTCTCTCTGGATGTAGCCCAAACTGGGTGAACCACGTATATATGTGTCTCTCTTGTTTTATGCATTTCTGTGTTTATATTTCTGCAATATTTTATGTGTTCCATTGCTCTGTAATACATAATTTTCTAACAAACACGTTTTACTGCTCCCAATGACACAATATTACTATCTATTTCTTTTCGAACTACTAAATTTTTATTCTCCTTACTCTCCTCACAATGAATTTGAAGATCTCAAGTCTGGTCCTCGATCGAGGAGAGCATGTCATCATTTAATTCATTATCCTCCTAGTCTAAAGCAGAGGAGTCCCCTTCCTCGAGAGGGGGTGGGATGCATGGATTCCAAGACTTAGATTTAGTCTTATGTTTTATTAGGCTTTTGAGCACTAGAATTATGTAGGTTTCCTGTTTGATGGCAGAGGTGACAACAAAAAGTCGTGTTCTCATAGTCCAGGAGTTGGATCCAATGGAAATCACCTACTTTCAAGTTTATTTTGTTTGGCAAGCCTTTACTAATGTCGAGTCCTACATAGATCCTACCATAAGTATAGACTCCACTTTGGCCTTGCGTAGGATCTGTGGCTGGGAAGCGACCTAGGGTGTTTCCAATTCTTGTAAGCACATAATCATTTTATAGATGAGCCAAGAAGTTTGGAAGCCAGACCCAAATTGGGAGCTTTGTGATTACTGCCATAGAGGGTCAAAGTCTTAGAATCAAGGGGTCATGAACAACCTTGCATTTCCCCAAAACTATGGTCCCTTGGATAGAGCACTCTAATAATATTCCTGGTGAGAAAACTCAACTATGAAGAAGTCCTTAGAACATAAGAGAACCCTAGAGGATTTGGTCCAATTAAAGTGGATCCATCGATAAAGATCTATTGTGCGATGCCACAACTCATTAAAGAGATAGATCAAGTTGTTTTATGCCATTAGTGTTACACAATAATTTGTCACTCTCATGTCACTCCCCGTTCTTGATCCTGGAGAACCTTAGTGTGCATACTGTGTTATACTTTCGCCATGAAACCTATGCTCTTGCATCCCTTGAAGTTTGAATAAAGTAGTCGCCACTCCCTTCGGAACATTTCCAGAGAATCCTTCTTTAAACCCAGTTTTTAAGATCAGCACTCTTTCCCAATGTCTCACCCGTGCCAATGGCAGAGTTTTACACTGTGACCCGCGCCAATTGGCGCTACTGTTAGCCCAATACCTGCACCGATCTACTTTTGGAAAGTTTTTATAAAAGGAAATGAAATTTCATGTCTAGAAACTTCTATTGGCGATGTGTTGGATGTTCGTTTGGTTGGATAAGGGCCGAGAACTCCATATAAGGTTCTTTCCCCCTTAAAAGTGGACCTTCCCAAGGAGATAAGACCTTCTTCCCCCTTGATTGGATCTCATTCTTATCCTCCTCTCCCTATATAAACCACTTCTTCTTACCCTTTTTGGTTAGATTTTAGAATACAATATAATACAACACATAGTGAAAGTGGTGGAGAGATAGAACCAGCTGCAAAATTCTGGAATCTTTAGCTTTTGACATAAGAAGATTAGTCTTAGATGAAAAAAGACTAGGAGAGAGAGAGTTAGAGATTGGAAGCCATTTCATGTCAAGCTAGAGGAGGAAAAGAGTGTTGAAAATGCATGTAGTAGGATTTGGATACAGCAAAGGAGATATCCAACATTAAGGCTTTAGTTGTATTTCTCTTTGAAGTTTATTTTAATACAACTAATGGTTTATTTCCTATATCAGGTGTAATATTACATTTGATATCTTAGAACTCCTTGACCTTTTAAGTAGATTGGATTCGATTTTATGCTATCATGTTTGATGTTTTTCTTGCATGCTTGTTTTAGGTACTTGAATGAAAGGAATGAAAGGAAGCTGGATCAAGGAAGTAAGATCACCATCAAGTGGATTAGCGTTATAAGAGGTAGGCCCTCTTATTCGATTCTAAACTAAGGAAATTTACATTAGATTGTCTTGTTTGTGGTTAGACCCACTCTCTTGGGCTAGAGGGATTGTCTCTGTCCGTAAAGAGAATTTTCCTACTCCACAAATTGGCAACTCCACTGGGGAAATATATCTCCTTTTCATCACTCAGTTTTTTCTACTTGTGTGGCTAGTTTGTTTATTTATGGTCTTTTGGATCTATATTGACCTGTTTGAGGGCATACACACACTAGCCCACCCTTTGATGTGTTAAATCTAGTCCTGTGTGAAGCTCCTTTTTATTTTTGCTTTGAATCCCTCGATCAACACTACTTTTGGCCAAACAGTGGCATCGATCAGGCCTATCAGTGCTAGTTTTAGCCTGACAGTCGTGCCAATCAATGCTAGTTTTAGACCAAAATTCGTGACGGTTTCTGAGTTAAGAAAAATCAAAGTTTTTTTGTATTCCAGTGCCAGTGTGTCTTGACCCTCAGACTCTCTTATTCTGCCCAGAAGTGACTAGGATGATTTGTTTGTTGGGTTTGATTGATTGATTGGCTTGAAGTTTCGTTGCTTGTTTTTTTTAATTTTTTGGATGGTTTCTATGACCCTAGGGAATGTAGGTCAATTACCGTTCATTTGTTTGTTTACTCATTGTGTCAAGTTTCTGATTTACTGCTTCATTTAATCCATCTTTCAGTCACAACATCTTCATTGCTTCACTTTCAATTGAATGAGTAAAAGAGTCTCGTTTGTTCTCATATTTCGAGTGTCTCTTTTCTCTTTCCGAACATAGATTACATTGCTTGGTTTTTCGATTGAAGTATTTATGTGTTTGTTTTGTTTGATTCAGGGAAGAATTTGCTTTTAGTTTCATTTGTCATGATTTGGATTTGATCGATGCTTGTTTGTTCGGAATTGTGAAAATTTTCATTAAAGTGATTTATGCAAAAGATTCATTTTGCATTTTATGAAAAGAAGAACATCATTCTAGTTTACTTAAGCGAAAATATTGCATTAGTAGCGTTATTGAGAAGCTACAATTGCATCATCATAGGCATGATGAATGAAATAATTTTTGTTTTGTTAAAGGAAGATTAAGTGCATTTAGGACATGTATTAGTAAAAGATTTCATTCTCTGGTTGTTTCGTTGATTGTGTGTTCTCTATCCCTCAATTAGTGTTAACTTTTGTCGAAGAAATATTTCTTTTCTCATACAGTTGCTGTTACAGGGAAAAGTGTCTATGCAGAACTACTAATCCCACTAAGGCGTGGTAGCTACCTTAGAAACAAACAAAGTAAAACTACTTTCGTTTTCCTTTATGAAAGATAGATGAGAGAAGATAAAGGAGGCCAACCTCTGTCTTGTGCTTGGCTCCTTGCTCGATTCCTCTCTCTTCTGATAGTCTTTTGCTACTTGCTTTCTGGTATACCCAGCTTCACGGAGTACCTGTAGAATCAAAGAAGCATAACACTATACAAGAACATGGATCTACTATCATAAACAATCTAGGATCAGATGTAAATTGACCATACAAATGCATAAAATATAAATGACATAAGAGTATGGAGGAAAACTTGAATAGCTTTATTGATAATCAAGAAAGAGCCGAGAGAGTTACAACCAGTTGTTCTGACCCAGCATCATCCTCTCAGCAAGTGAGCCCTTCTTCACCTCATGCAAAGCTTAGATCACCCAACACTATGATGTTGCCTCAAGAAACCAATAGCAATTCCTTACAAGATGCAAAATTCCAGCCTTTGGATCTCTGGGATGAGGGATCCATATATAGATATCTGTAAGGGAGATGAGTCAGCTTGTGATTTGATTAGTGTCTTCCCTCTGATAGTTCTTGCTTCCACTTGGAGATTGATGATCTCTTACTCATCCTTGGTCGAATCCAGAGAGGCAAGTGTCACAGGAGAAGTTTATGGAAGATTCCATGCTTCTCCACCTCGCGGAAGACACTGCCATTTGTCGCGTCTCGCCCATCACACCCCATAGAAGGGCTTTTTGAAATGTAATGCACCCACTGAGTGTACTTAGGTGAGATGCAACGCACTTTGCCTATGGAGCAGGTGAAATGATCCTGTTTTGACCAGTTCTGAGTAGTTTTTCATGGAGAACTTCTGGGAGAAGCTGTAATCAGTTGACCTTGTTCCTTTAGGGGTTGGAACAACACTTTTAAGGAGTTAGGAGCCCTTGGTTTATGGACATTTTATGCTTGGGGTTGCAGTGCCCAAAAATGTCTATAACAGTTTCCCCCTAAAGCATGAGGTCGTTAATCTTTTTTGAAGTCGGGTGAAATGCTTTATCATGAGGATCCGAAGTTCTTTCAAGCTGGGAGGAGACCTGTAATAAGATACAATACAATACATTATCTTCATAATATTTTCATGATCTAGCTAAGGCGGGCATTCCCATTCTCAGCTTTATAAATTCATTTTCATGTACATAGGACAGACAATCGTCTGAGTGTAGACTGATGATTCTGGAGGAGCCATCATCCCATAGATTGGATGATTATTGTGCAGCAATGATGTACATTTGATGTATTTATTTTCCTGAATATATATCGCAGCCTGGATGGATGAAACTAGATCCAGGGTCTTCAATCTCATTTGATCTTCACTCAAAGTACAAGTCGATCCATGTGAGAGATGTTCTAGAGTCGAACATGGAAAGAAATCGCTTGATTACCAACCAATGATGTAAGCTATTAACAGGCACGAGAGGAATCACCGATAATGATAATGATCCTCAAGGTACTACAGTACAATTCACGTGGTGTGAATAATGGACTTGGCGTCAAACACCACGCAAAATCTTTTGGTCGAAGGCCATTGATGTAAACCTGTCGTCGGAAGTGAGAAACTTGCCATTGAGGCATGCAAGCTTCAAAGTACTGAAAGGGGTGTCCCTAGATCGACTTCTTGGATAATGAGCTGATGTTGACAAGAAGTGATTTGTCATAGGAGGGCCTTAATGAATCCCACATCAATGACACAGAATGGAGCAAATGATTTTAATGGAGGTGAAAACGATCTGGTGATATAAGGTTCAGGGTGGCGGTCATGAAAGAACGGAGCGTAAATGTATTGTAGCAGGTGAGACACAAGTGAATTCTCTGAGTGACTTCTCTTGAACATACTGCGACACTGACATGATGGATTGGTAGCATTAACCCCAAATGTGGATGGTGTGATGTGACCATGGTGATGTGACCGGTGAATGAAACAACCCAACCCGACTTGGATGCGGAGTGAAAGTGTCATGTTCAAGAGCGACTTGCTACCAACAAAGTTTCTTCAAGTTTTCTTCCCAATTTTTCCCTAGTCATTGCTGACCAGTACCTCTTTATTTTTGTCAAGCTTGAGGAGGATAACATATGCTTGTTCTATAATTTTCCCTTCGGGCAAACCCATCGCTATGTTTTAATGAGCCTAGCGATAGTGAAACTCGTTCTTGTCTGCTATGGACAAGTTTGTCGCTATTAGGTTTTAACAAGTTTAACGACAAAGATAACTCGGTCCTTTTCAATTTTAGAAAGTCTGAAAAGGGACGTAAAGGAAACTCCAAAAATCCTTTTTCGTCATCTAATCCCTTAAGTCCGAAAAAAGTATAAAATAATACAGAAGGGATGAATTTTCGATACTTTTAACGAGCCGAATAAAAAAAGTGCTTGATCTTTTTGGGTAATAATCCCTCAGGTCCAAAAAGATTAAAATCTAAAGGAGGGATAGCACTTCTGGTCCCTTTAACGAGCTGGAGAGGTCAATAGCTCGACAATATTTTCATATTTTACGAGTCAGTTAAAAAGATCTTAAAGGAGACTCGTTTTTTGAGGAACGAGTGATAAAATTGGGTAGCAGCTGATTCCAGGTAAGGTTTTGAATTTTCCAATCACGGCAATGTTACAAGGATGGCTAATAGGATCACTCTTCGCAGCTGTTCCTCAAAAGGGGTAAACAATCAAATGGAGGTGAATGATCGGCCAATACAGAGTGGAGGTGATGATGGGAACACGACCAAGGCTTTAAAGGTTGAAGTACTACATTCACGATGGTTGTTTACCGGGAATTGGTTCATTTTTTATTGAGCTTAAAAGCTGGGGGAAACATTTGCTCATTGCTTATGTTTATTTTTTAATGAGCATGAAGTCCGCGTTAAAACTGCTCAATATCCAGTTGTATAATAAGGATGTCTCATATATAAAAACAACAATTTTTCAAATCTTTGCCCCACATCCTTTCTTTATGCAAGTTAGGAAACAACCAATCCTATGAGTTTAAAGGGTTAGAGGACCTACAAATTTAAAAAAATAAATGGTCGCTCTTCGCTTGCATGCCAAAAGGTTTGCATGCCCTCGGGTATAAAATAGATTTTCAAGGTCACCTTTTATTCTACTGACAAGACATTCGTTTTATCGGGAAAGGCCTACCTCTTTCAGGTTACCAAAGATTGTTTTATCTGCACCGCAAACAAAACACTTCTTCGGCGATGCCTACTGAAATAGAGAAAGGCGAGTGGTGCAGATGCCTCCACCCACATAACTTTGACAAGGGAATCTTATTCTAGTCCAACCCCCTTTTCCAATCACGGATGGGAGTGTCAGACTAGTCATATATCTCTCGCGGAAACCTATTTTGTACCTGAAGTTTTCCTGTCGAAGCAAACCAAGGTGCATGCCCTCTGGGTTTCAGTCATGTCTCCTGAATCACTCGCGCTCATCAGGTGGACGGACTGGAGATTGATGAGACATTCCTTGTGTGAAAAGACCATTCAGGGATGGTATATGACTATTTGCTATGCGTGAACCGGGGAATGAAAGCTGGTCTACGAGCTTGACCACTCTTCCTTCGTGCGGAAAACACATTACTCTAAAGAGTGATGATACAATGGCTCCCATGCAATAAATATAGTCTCGTCCAAGGAGTAGATTATAATCTAGGGGTCCTTGGACTACCATTACGTTCATTTGAACGGTTTTCCCTCTTAATGTTATGGGCACATTGGGAAGGATCCCTAACAGTCAACTGGTTCCTTTGTCAAAGCCTGTTAGATTTCTCATCTCAGGCAAAAGAGATGGCGAACCAAGCACTTTCCAAGTAGTCGAGGAAAGGATACTCACAAAAGCCCCTTCATCTATGATGGTACCGACCATAACCATTCTATAGACTCGAGTAATGATTTGGAATGGTACACTAGCCAGTAAACGGGGTCTGCCTAGTTGATTCCAGTCGAAGGAAACAACTAGGTTGCTTGGAGGTGGGACCGAATAGACGGCCGGGTACAACTCTGACGAACTTCCTTCCTGCGGTAAAGGAATGGGTAAATTCCCCCCATGTTCATTGGAGTCTGTGTTTACGAAAAGAATTTGGACAGTGTCATCCTTGTTCTCTTCAGTGACTGTATCATCTGAAGATGGAACCTCTGAAGGCAAGACCGGGTCAACTGCGCCTCAACCTTTTGACTTTCATCTGGTATGGGTTTAGATGGTTTATCTTCAATGATAGATGCTTCGGCCGACCACCTGGGCGGGTCAACCAGATTTTCAACTAGTGACGGACTCGGCAAGAGTTTTTTATATCCAGGAGGAAGTCGTAACGTTGAAACCGGACGATCGTCCAAAACTATTTTAGGCTCGTCTAAGAAGGGACAATGGTGGACGACGTGATCGCCTTCACACAGTTTACAAGGAAATTTGCACTTTCCTTTTTGTCCAAGGACTTCACTTTCACTAGTCGACGGTGTGCTTTCAACATGATCATCAGAGGTTGATGACACCGGGTTGTGCAAACGAGGAGACCAGTCCCTTAAGATCCAAGGGATGCAGGGACAATCTCTATTATAGTGGTCTCCTTTGCAAATGACACATGGCGATTTAGGCCTGGTCGGTGCAGTGTGCGGATTTTCGCTAGACGATGCTTGGTTTCCCCTTTTCGCCTTTGGATCCTTCTTCTTCTTTTCCTTCTTCTTCTCAGGTACTTGATTTTTGACTTTACCAGCCTCATCAAGCGAAGAGGAAGGAGGAGAGGAAGAGTTGGACGAAGTAGAGGGTTGGGAGGTAACTCTGGAATTGTCTAGTTGCTGACTCGATTGTTCAGGAATTGCGATGTTCTGAACGACGGAAGTTGAGAAAAGCCATACGGGCAGGCCGATTGTCAATCCTGGAAGTGACAATGTGGCCATGTGGGGTGCACCCACATCTCCCCAAGAGGAGAAGGGACTAGGATTTCCTCCAAGGGGAACTCCTTGGTTGGTGGACTCCATTCTCTCAACATAAGACCAACGTAGGAAAGGTGACGATTATTCTTTTTAAAATAAATTTTAGACGCTTTGACACAACTTGTTTTTTCAATTTTAAAGAGTTGAGAAAAAACAAAATATGACTCTAGTCGCCTTCGATTTTTAATGAGCTTGAAGTGACAAGTGCTCAGATGGACCTTTTTCGTTAAGGAGTCTGAAAAGGAACGAAAGGGACTGCTCTGGAAATCTAGGCAGAGGGATTACCAAACCAATCACAAAACTGCAGAATACTTTTTACGGTACGGTAGTCAATCTTCCCGAATGCTGTGTTCAGTGCATTGCGATCGATAGGGCGGCAGACACGACTTCCTATAGATAAAGGATTAAGCCTATTGTGGTCTCCCAAAATATACTCGACGGTACATGGGAGCACAAGTCGGTACTGGCACTTATCGTCTCAAAGTGGAGGAATCACCCAACCAACAGTGAGAACAATAGTTACCAGGCTTTACGACACCGGAATACGTCTCTAGCCTAGACTTCTAGATGTTGTGCATTAGGTTCCAAAGTGTTGTTAGATTCATTAAATTTATTTTATAGTTGATCTTGCTTAAGAAATTTTGCTTTCAGGTTCACCGCGTGATGTAGATGTACAATTCCTAAAATGAAATCTAAGATGATAAACAGTCTTTTTATCTTCTTTGTGCAATGAAAATCCTAGCTACTAAGGAAAGAGAGACAATATTCTTTCAACAAAGAGCAAAGAGCACACACTATATGCACTGTCCTAAATCAAACCAATCAAACAGTTTAAATGCAAATGCACATTCATGTATTTGTTTTCAGCCTTCTTAATATGTGAATGATAAAAGAAAGCTAATGCGCAAATCTGAATTATTTTCAAAGCGACAATTACTAACAAGTTTCTTTTCAAAATAAAAAATGAAGATAATGACAACACTTTACGATTTGGAAATGAAAACTTGCTTTCGACACTAGAAAAACTACTAATTCAGATCAAATACAATAGTAACAGGGTAATTGACTATCAAGAGTAATCATACTCTCTTCTATGACTGAAAACGACACTTGCGACACTTTCAAATCAAGAAATGACAGTACAATTACGTTACTTTTTTGCAAAGGAGAACTGAAAATGACTCAACAAATACACAAAAACATTTACAGTTCTTTGCACAATGGAGGCAGAATAACAACAAGGAAAGGGGTTTCAAACAGAGGTGTACTGACTACAGGCAGCAAAATTCTTGAATAGATCTGAAAAGAGTGAACAGAAACCAAAATTCAGGAACAATGCCTAGTCTGATCAGCGCACCTGTAACACAGTGAATTTGAAATGCAATGCACCTACTACACTCGGGAAGTGCGTTGAATTTGAGATTCACAGAACAGACAGTGCGCTAGACCAGAAACGAGACTTTGCTTGGGTTCCAGGTCACAGTTTGCAGTTCAGTTCAGGGATTTTGGCCGAGCAAGTGGTAATCAGTAAATCAACAATAGGGGTAGATCTAAGGAGGTTACTAGAGCTACCACAAGGGCAATTAGAGAGTTTGTAAATCAGTTGTTTAATTCATAAACAAACCCCGGAGATTGACTGAAGCGGCATTTATCTACTTTGCATTTGCATAGAAAATGCAATTCGAAAGCTACCTGGCTCGACTTTAGGCTCCGTCTGTAAGTTTATAAAGTAAACAAATGTAGATAGACAAACAACCTAGTCGGTCCCCAGCGGAGTCGCCATTTTGTTACAGGGAAAAGTGTCTATGCAGAACTGCTAATCCCACTAAGGTGTGGTAGCTACCTTAGAAAAAAACAAAGTAAAACTACTTTCGTTTTCCTTTATGAAAGATAGATGAGAGAAGAATAAAGGATACCAACCTCTGTCTTGCGCTTGGCTCCTTTCTCGATTCCTCTCTCTTCTGATAGTCTTTTGCTACTTGTTTTCTGGTATACCCAGCTTCACAGAGTACCTATAGAATCAAAGCAGCATAACGCTATACAAGAACATGGATCTACTATCATAAACAATCTAGGATCAGATGTAAATTGACCATACAAATGCAGAAAACATAAATGACATAAGAGTATGGAGGAAAACTTGAATAGCTTTATTGATAATCAAGAAAGAGCCGAGAGAGTTACAACCAATTTTTCTGACCCAGCATCATCCTCTCAGCAAGTGAGCCCTTCTTCACCTCATGCAAAGCTTAGATCACCCAACACTATGATGTTGCCTCAAGAAACCAACAACAATTCCTTACAAGATGCAAAATTCCAACCTCTGGATCTCTGGGATGAGGGATCCATATATAGATATCTGTAAGGGAGATGAGTCAGCTTGTGATTTGATTAGTGTCTTCCTTCTGATAGTTCTTGCTTCCACTTGGAGATTGATGATCTCTAAATCATCCTTGGTTGAATCCAGAGAGGCAAGTGTCACAGGAGAAGTTTCTGGAAGATTCCATGCTTCTCCACCTCGCGGATTGACACTGCCATTTGTCTCTTATCGCCCATCGCCCCATAGAAGGGCTTTTTGAAATGCAACACACCCACTGAGTGTACTTAGGTGAGATGCAACGCACTTTGCCTATGGAGCAGGTGAAATGATCTTGTTTTGACCAGTTCTGAGTAGTTTTTCATGGAGAACTTCTGGGAGAAGCTGTAATCAGTTGACCTTTTTCCTTTAGGGGTTGGAACAACACTTTTAGGGACTTAGGAGCCCTTGGTTTATGGACATTTTATGCTTGGGGTTGTAGTGCCCAAAAATGTCTATAACAGCTGCACATAGGAGTTTTCAGATGACAGTGGTAGGGCCTTGAAATTGAAACCTAATTCAAGATAAACTGTTAAAATTTATTGAATTAACCTAAGGAAGCATTGAAACTTAACGCTCACATTTAGTGTTCTAGTCTAGAAACGTGTTCTGGCATTTTTAAACCTAGATGTTGTCGTTCACAACGATCTTGCATTAGATAACACTAGCATGGACTTGTGTTCCTTGTATCGTCATGTATATAAAGGGAGACCCCTATAGGTTGCAATCCTTTATCCATAGGAAGCTAAGTTTGCCGCCTTGTAAATGTGATACACCGAACACAACATTTAGGGAGATTTCCTACTCGTACTTTTCGGTTCGCCGGGAGGTATTATGCAGTTCATGGTTACCTGGTAATCCCCTTGCCTAGATTATCCTGATCAGTCATTTTGATCTTTTTATACTCTTTAAATTTGAAAATATCATCAATCACTTGTCCTTTTGAGCTTGTTAACTCCGAAAGTGACTAGAGTCACCTTTCACCCTTTTCTTGACTCTTGAAACATGAAAAGGAAAAGTTTTGTTTCAGTGTCTTATATTAACTGCCCACGAAATATTACTGGTTAAAGGTATCTTCCTTAGTGATTCCAATGGAAACATTTCCGGAGTTTACCAGTCAAGGATTCCCCTCCGATGGGAGTCCTGGTCAGTTTTCTTCTTTTTGGAAATGTTGGCGCTGCTTATATGGCAACGTTGTCCCTTCCTGGGTTAACTATTGGTTTACTTGTTTGGATATTTTTGACCTCGGTGATCCTGAGTGTCCCAACTTTTGTCCAGCCATCTCCTTCACCTGAACAACACCATGTTGATTCTAAGGTTGAACTCTCACCTTCTTCACCTATCACTTCACCCTCCTCTTCTACTTCGCCTGGTGAAATTTTGAAATCCAGTAACCAAGAGGCTAAGAAGAAGAAGAAGAAGTTAGATAAATGAGAGGCCAACCATGCAGATATTGCTCCAAATGCACTTCCCTTTGACAAACCTCCTAATCCTTTGTGGAAGGTAAAATTCCTTTGCAAGTTATGTAAGGGTGACCATCTTCTTCGAGACTGTCCTATTATTCCCAAAGTCTTAGAGGTATGGTCTCAAAATATGGATTGACCATTCCCATTGACCTCTAGAGATCATGTCGATGCTACACCCTTGAATCGCGATGGTAAGAAGAAGGGAAAAATTAAATTCCCCTATAGGTTATGTGAAGGAGAGCATATTCTTCACCTTTGTCCTCTTATGGATAAATCTTCCAAAGTTTTGGAAAACCTTACAGCTCCTCAACCCCAACTTCCTATTAGTTATCAGAGGCTTTCTTCTAACCCTCCTCTAGTCGGTAAAGAGATTGACTCGGATTCATCTCTTGCCCATCCTTCTCTTCCTGAGCATGACTTTCTCATGTCTATTCCCAACCAACCATTGGTTGAAAAGAGTGTCGACTTGGCTTTGCCTTTAGTTGTTCACTCTGTTCCCAAAGAGAGTAGTGATCATACTACTCATGTTCTTCTCATCTCCTCAGATTCTCATGAATCAAAGAGTGGCCCTCCCGTCCCAGTTGTTCAGGAGAGTCCTTCTCCTATTCCTGTAAAGAATCGGGGCAATCCTATGATACCCCCACCAAGTAGTTCTGTTGTTTTTTTTATTGGAGTCAATTAACTGCATTCTGCCTCCCATATTATGTGCCTTTCTAGATTATGGTACAAGCCTATAATATGGTAGTACATGGCACTCTATTAGATGAAGGCTCATATGTTAACATCATGTCTTTTGCTACTTGGAAAGCTTTGGGATCCCCACAGCTTGTGCCTGACACCTAGAATCTGTTGGCTTTCAACGGAGGATCTAGTCAACCTTTAGGGATCCTTTCGAAGTTCCCTATTATTTTGGGAGGAAAGGCCACCTATATAGACATGATGGTAGTCCAAGCTCCCTTAGACTTCAATCTTCTCCTTGGGCATGCCTATGTTTATGTCATGAGAGCTCTTATTTCTTTCCTCTTTTGTGTGGTGTTGTAGCATTTTTTTGGTTTTGTTAAGTTAGAATCAATTAGTCAAAAAATGAAAATATTTTACAAAAAATGTTAAGCTAGGATATGGAAAAAAAGAATACTAAATAAAAATGTTAGGAAATATTTTGATAAATATGTCCATATCAAAGAAAATGTTAGAATAGATGCCCTAAAAAATGAAGACAAAAATAAAATGTTAGGTTAGAAAGAAAAGAAAAAATCAATCTGAAAGTGTGCAAGTCCAAGTGCCACTACTTTTTACTTTATTATGCAAAATAATGGTTGTGTGCAGCTTGTCATAAATGCCACAACCCATGACAATGAAACAGTTTAATCTTGACTAGTTCATGCTTTAACGTTCATGTTTATAGTTAGAGAATAAAGATCTAGCCAAATTGTTTAATTTTGGCAGATCAGTAGTTAGGTAGAGAATAGCAATGAGCTCATCAGTTTAATCTGAGGCCTTGGATGTTATAAGGTTAGAATTAGATAGTTTTCTTTTCAAAAAGGAAAGGAAAGAAAAGGGTTTGCTAGCCTAAATTCACCCAATTAAGTGAAGAAAAATGTTAGGATAAGTAAAGGGTGGGTAGAATAAAGGTTGCAGAAGTAAAAAGTTGATTGAGCATAAGCACATTTATCATGCTTGATCATGTGTTATAGTGTGCAGGAGCAATTATGAAGGTGAAAGGATGTTCACAAGTTGATTTGGTTAACTTCCCCTCATTTCATTTCACCCCCCACTACATACTTACTAATTTCCTCATTATACCATCATTTCCTAATAAAATACCCATTTCCCTTCATTTTCACCTTTGCCCCTTGGTTTCACACATTTTCCTAGCAAATTACCCTCCAAACTATTGAAAATAGCAACAAGAAATGATAAAAATAGAATCCATAATATTCCAATTTTAATTTGTCCTTGAATTAAAATTGTGAATTAAAGTTCGAATGTAGTCTCACCAGCTGCTTGGAATTAATTAATTAATTCATTATGGATTAATTAGTTGGATAAATTCAAGTTAGAAGTCTTTCTGAAGTCATGCAACAATTATCCTTTAAATTAAGGAGATTATCCCTTAATTAAGGAGATAAGATTGAGTTATGTTTGAGTTGTAATTAGTTATCTCAGTTTATTGAGTTAAGTCTAGTTAAATTAGTTCCAAACTGTTTGAGGAACTAATTGTGACTTATCAGTCAGTTGATGCATGCATGCACTCAACCAATGTACTCTAGATAACTGAAGATTCCCTCATCAGAAACTCTTGCATGTCTATTCTGAGAAAGACCCAGTTGAGATAAATGTCAAGGATAATCTACTATTAGTTGCATGTGTTTTCCTATAAAGGAAACTCATGCATGCAGTCAAGGTAAGGTTCCTTGAGGATTGTACAGTTTTGACAGGGTGTAGGATCAGTGTGAGTGATCAATCTTCCACTTGGTAACATGAGGATCACCTAGAGTAATTGCGCAAGGAAATAGGAGCTTGGAGGGCAGAGGAGAAGGCTTGTGAGAAGCTTTGATTGCTTGTGAGAGTCTAGGAGATTGTATTGAGAGTTGGCTAGCTGTGAGAGCTAAGGCTTTGTATAATTTTAATGTATTTCCACCTTGTATGATAATATAGAGAGTGGGGTTTTTAGCTGAGGCTTTCCCCTGAGTATTTTCTGTGGTTCATGTGCATTGATTCTTCTTCTTATGGTTATATGTTTTCAGCTCTGATTTAGCTTGATCTTTAAGCTTCCGAAAGTTTGATAGTAGAAGTAGATTATATTATTTTGATTTGGTATATTGCATTATCGAGTAAATCTACAGTCAGATTTTCTACATAGATCTCAGAGGTAGATTTGTAGAGAATTTGCAGGAAATTCTACATGGTATCAGAGCTAATTGATCTATAGAGAAATTTCTACAGGGTATCAGAGCCAAGTTTATGAGAGACAGTATACGAAGAAAATAATTTGAAGTTTGAAGTTTGGAGTTGCAGGTGCAAATCAAATTCATATCATACTTTAAAAAAAGAAAAAAAGAAAAGAAAAGAAAAGAAAAACGAGATGGGACATTATGTGACTAATTTCCCATCGAATAAGTCCAAGAAGGGATCCTCGGAAGGATTGGAAGGTGAGGCATTAGCCTCTTAGTTCAAAATGGACTTCACCCTCATTACATGCACGGTATCATCGATGATGGGTTGTGGTTGGTTTCTTAGCAGTGGAGCCTCATTCCATATGACCAACGATAAAAGTTTATTTAGTGCCTTGGAGGAGAAAAACCTCAAGATGCACATAGAGATGGGTGACAATGAAAGGTTTAATGTTTCAGGAGTGGGCACATTTGCTTTTCAGAGGGAGCATGGAGCTTCTATAACCTTTACAGATGTGAAGTATGTGCCTAGACTGAAGAATAACTTGGTATCGGTCACGATGTTGGAGGACAAAGGCTATGATGTTGTCTTTAGTGAGGGAAAGGTTTTCCTTAGACACATCACCACGAGATAGGTGAAGCAGATTGGTTCACGAGTCAAGAACCTATATGCTCTTGAGTTTCAAGATGCATGCAAACCCTTGAGGATCAAGGCAAATGTTAGAGACTTAGTGGTTGAGAGGGAGAGTACGTTGCCTCTCAACATGCAGTCCTAGAAGAAGTCTCAGACAATTGTGGAGGAGCCACAATTAGAGTCAGCAGAGGGATCACATGCAGCCATACCTCCAGGTGTGAGGTGGGGCAATGTGGAGTGATAGTCCCAAGAAGGCTAAAATAGGGGCAGGATCCTTGAGGTACCCAACGTCTTTGATTAGACCTTGCTACGGGAACCTAGGAGTAGTAGGACTTGCTGAGTGGGTAGAGACAGATGTGGATGGAGCGGTGCAGAGAGCTACAGTGCAGGAGTCCTGAGAATATGTGAGGCTAGCAAGTTGCAACAGTGCGAGAGGCAAAGGAGTGTTGCACTAGTGCAGGATGGCACAAAGAGATGTGCAACGGTGCGAGATGCAAGGAGTTGTTGCAACAGCGCAGAGGTCAAAAAGGGAGCACTTGTCAGTGGCAGAGGGAGCTTTAGCATTAGAGGGTGTTCTAACTGAATAGGAGGTCAGTTGGGAGATCAGTTACTTACTTCTCAGTAACTGAGTTGCAGTGCAATAGTGGGTAGCACGATGCAACATGATGAGAGGAGGTGTAGTGCGGATGCAGTGCCGGGTGAAAGGACCAGGACTAGCATGGATGTAGGGGGAGGAATTAGTGGGATTGATGCAGTCAGAGATCAAAGTGACAGAGGCTAGAGCCGTCAGATATTGAAGAGCGTAGAGAAGGATTGACAACAGTACAGAAAGGATGAGTCAACAGAAGCACAAAGTTTTCAGTCGACAGAGGCAATAATAGTCAAAGACTTTGATGACAGATGCATCATACTGATTCAGGTTGGATGTTTTTTTGTTTGTTTCTGGAGTTGTTGGAGCTACAATAGTAGAGAGAAGTGTTGCATGCAGAACATTTCAAATGTTTAGGTTCGGGATCGAGTTGAATTCCTTTCTTGTTGAGAGGGAGTGTTGAAAATAACAACAAGAAATGATAAAAATAGAATCCAGAATATTCGAATTTTAATTTGTCCTTGAATTAAAGTTCAAATTTAGTCTCACTAGTTGCTTGGAATTAATTAATTCATTATGGATTAATTAGTTGGAAAAATTCAAGTTATAAGTCTTTCTGAAGTCATGCAACAGTTATCCCTTAAATTAAGGAGATTATCCCTTAATTAAGGAGATAAGGTTGAGTTATATTTGAGTTGTAATTATTTAGCTCAGTTTACTGAGTTAAGTCCAGTTAAATTAGTTCCAAATTGTTTGAGGAACTAATTGTGAGTTATCAGTCAGTTGATGCATGCATGCACTCAACAAGTGTACTCCAGATAATTGAAGATTCCCTCATCATAAACTCATGCATGACTATTATGAGAAAGACCCAGTTGAGCTAAATGTCAAGGACAATGTGCTATCAGTTGCATGCGTTTTCCTATAAAGGAAACTCATGCATGTAGTCAAGGTAAGGTTCCTTGAGGATTGTACAGTTCTGACAGGGTGTAGGATCAGTGTGAGTGATCAGTCTTCCACTTGGTAACAAGAGGATCACCCAGAGTAACTACGCAAGGAAATAGGAGCTTGGAGGGTAGAGGAGAAGGCTTGTGAGAAGCTCTGATTTCATGTGAGCATCCAAGAGGATTTTACTAAGAGTTGGCTAGCTGTGAGAGCTAAGGCTTTGTATAATTTTGATGTATTTCCACCTTGTATGATAATATAGGTAGTGGGATTTTTAACTGAGGCTTTCTCTTGAGTATTTTCTATGTTTCATATGCATTGATTTTTCTTCTTATGGTTATATGTGTTGAGCTCTGATTTAGATCAATCTTTAAGCTTCCGCAAGTTTTATAATAGAATTAGATTACAGTATTTTGCATTATTGAGTTAATCTACAGTCATATTTTATACATATATCTTAGAAGTAGATTTGTAGAGAATTTGCAAGAAAATCTACATGGTATCAGAGCTAGCTAATCTATAGAGAAAGTTCTACACAAACTCGTTCTCCTGCCTTAAAATCCCTTTTCCCTAGTGTGAAACCCTTTCCCCATGAAAAATCATTTTCCCCTTATAGATTCCCTAAAACCCATAAAACCCCCTTTAACCTAAGTCTTATTAAAACCATGCATTACTTAACAAACCTCTGCAAATCATATTTTTCCCGATATAAGAACTCTTTTAACCCACCACCCTTGGTGTGGTTAAATAAACCCTACCACGTTAACCTTGGTCCCACTCCATAAACCCGTGCATTATGTTTAAATTCGCTTATGTTTAAACCCTACTTATTCATTAAAATACTTACAAATCATTTGTAATTAACCCCTGGGCCCCACTAATCTTTGCTGATTTCCCTCCTTACAGCTTTACCACGCGATAACCGTCAGATCATCCACTCCCAGATCCAACGACCCACAACAATATTGCGCACTCTCGATCTCCTAGCTTTACCCACTCGAGAGCACACAAGATTCATGGTTTTGCTCGGGCCCCTTGAGGTTACGTGGCAGTCCCACATTAACTCTCATGCCCTCGGAGAAAAACCACCCCACGGCCAAAAGTGGTGCAATGAGCCTCCGAAATCGCTCCTCGCGTGCGATAAAACCATTCACTGTTCACTTAACCCTTACGTGCCAAATTTTAAAAGTTTCTTGTTTAAACGTTGAAACCCTCACTTTTTCTCTTTTCACCGTTTTACACAGTAAAACATGTATAACCTTGCCTACACCACCCTGAACCTATGCAACCTATTTTTACCTCCTATTACATTCCCGAAACTGCCAGGATTCCATCCATATGCTATCCTGTTCCCTGAAGCCATTTTGGCCCTCCTTGTCAACCTGTGTTTTTCTTAACAATTGTTGTGTTCTGCAGACGATCATATAAAACCCATTTGTTATAGATTCACAAGGAAACAAATTCAAAAGCCTTTATTTAGTTAAAAGACAATTATCATTTACATAGAGCAGAATTCATTTACATAGTAATGGTTAAAACAAAGAAGAAATCCTTTACACAGAGACAGTAAATGATAAAATAGAGGAGGCAGATAAAACATACAGATAAAAGACAAACATATGAAATATATAGAAAGACGATCAAACATCCAACTACCTAATACTGAGACATGTAAAAATTAAATGATTTACTGTTGAAATAATTAGTAAAAACTTGAAATGTACTGTAAAAGTAAAAAGCACAGTAAAGTTTATTGACAAGTCAACAAGGTCAAAGAGTAACAGATGAAAGTGTATCAGATGAAAGCTCATAAGTAAATATGACATCCGTTGTGGAGACCAAATAGACAAGCAACTTAAATGGCAAAAGATCAAAGTCTAAATGACAACAGAACCTAAATAACAGGGACATCAAGCAATAGTTCAATAACTGTCTCTATCTTCTTGCATGACGATATTTCCTTTTCCTTCAATAAATCTATTTTTGTAAAAACACTTTAGGATATTTTCTTTGTTCTACTGGTGTATAAATAAATCTCCTTATGAGTTATTATAGGTTCATCATTGAACCAAGTTCACCATTGAACTAGGTTGACCATTGAAAGAGAGTTGCACTCTTGATGAAGCATTTCAAAACACTTGATGTACTTGAATTTTCTAGACCCTTAATACAAAGAAAAGGATTCTAAATTCAGTTTTACACAATTTGTGTTTCCTGTAAGTGTTTCCAGTGTTACACATTATGTTTTTCTTCATATTATTATGTCTTACAGAGATACCTAGGTAGGAATAATTGTGTTTCAATCTATTCCTACAAGCTTCTGAAGTGATAATCTATAAAGAGAATGGATTAATGAATTGTCTGTTTAATTAATTCTCTATGAATCAATAAATCATCAGCATCTTGTTGTAAGCATAAGAATATTCTCTTGAACCTTCTGAACATCGGTCAAAGGTTTTCATACTTATGATTATTTAATTATCTATCTGAAAATTGTGATATTCATATTATTTTTTGTTTCTGCTTAACACTATTCAAGCTTTATCATTGTGTGAAATTTTATAACAGCCCTATGTTTTGATATTAATATTAATCAAAAGGTTAGGCATTACAATATTACATCTGTTTCATTCATTGGTCTTCCAAATTAAAACAAAAACCCCCAAAACAATTATCTTAGATGCTCTTGCTTGATAGCTGACCATTATCAACTCAGAGGTACAACATCAATGTGGTATTGTTGCCGAGGATTCAAATTCCATTAATTTTCCCTGGGACAACGATATTCATTCTATTCATTTAAGGTTATTAAAGGTCTAGAAAGGTTAAAATCTTTCACTTGGCGACTCCACTAGCCCAAACTAGCACCTTTTAAGCACACCAGAGCTCATTCAGAATTTGACTTAGTTAATCCTATGTCAGATTCTGAAAAACTTATGAGAAAAGCCAGTTCTAAAAGGAGACAACAACTATCTTATTCTTCCTCTTCTGCCTTCCAGTCTAAAGAGTTAGCATTATTTGATCCTTTTAGTAATATTTCATCTAATCCTGATTTGACACAAATACCTCCTAGCGTTTCTGAACTATTAGATAGGGGAGTTCATTTAGATTCAACTTTCTTCATTCATTCCTTTTAAAAGAATCCAGAACCCCCTCTACCACCAGGATCACCTAAAACTGAGTCTGACTTGGGTGTTCATTTACTTGAATACAAACCCATAGATTTCATATCCCTTACCATCATTGTATATAAAAATCCACTCTTTGAAATAAAAGAGGATATTCATTCACAGGTCCCAAAGTTAGTTCTTAAGACTCCTTTAAAGTCATTCAGAAGATCCCCTCCTTCTTCACCTCCACATAGTCACACACCCCCTCAATCACCTTCTTCTTCCTCTTTTTCATCTTCTTCTTCTTCATCTTCATCTTCTCCATCTTATTCTTCTTCTTCATCCACATGAACACCTCATGCACCACCTTCTACTATGACATTCCAACCTATTGTACAAGCTAGATATGCAGCTTTAGTCTTAGCTGCTAACCTCGATGCATTCCTAACTGGATACTTGAAATACCTTCCTAGGTATAATGGAGAAACTGGTCCCACAACTAAGGACCATCTTCAAGCTTTCCTAGACTTTGTAGACAACATGAATATTGAGCAAGAAAATGTTTACATGAGATTGTTTGTACAGTCACTAGAAGGAAATTTAAGAATCTGGTTTAGGCAGTTACCTGTAAATTCCATTAGAAATTAGGAAGAGCTTACAAACATATTTAAAAATCAATGGGGTGTAAAGAAAGATCCTCTTTACTTTCTGACTGAGTTTGAATAACTTAAAAGAAACTTTGGTGAACCTGTATCATATTTTATCAAAAGGTTCAATAAACTTTATCATAAGATGCCCCCTGATTGTAAACCCCCTGTAGCAGTAGCTAAGCCTAGGTTTTCTAAAGCCCTTAACGATGATTTTTCTATAATGCTAAGAGAAAGAACTTCAAGAACTCTCGAATATATGAAAACAAATGATATAGAGGTGGAAGCAAGTAGGGCTGCTTCGACTTCCTTGAAAGATAAAGAGGAAAAGGCCCAAACAAAAATCAAATCTATTCAAGAAGCCTCTAGTTCCTATAGTTTTTCTAAGACTAAAACAAAAGATTATAAAATAGATGAAATAACTTCTCTTCCTAGAAATCTATCTAATAGAATTTCCAAGATTGAGACTAAACCTAGGACAATTCAACAAACAGTTACTAGACCCCAAAATCAAAATCAAGGTCACTATAGAAGGAATCCACAATTACAAATTCTTTAGAGACCTAGTAATGATCAGCAGGTTCCCACTCCTTTACAGATAAATGACCAACAACCTAATGAAAATACTATGACTATTACTGAATATGTCAATAACATGGATACTTCTTCTAATAAAAAAGTTATGATTCCTCTCTCACAACAAAATCAGGTTCAAGAAGATCAAGAATCCTCACAAGTTTCCAAATGCCATGCCTTCTCTGAATTTTTAATTGTAGAGTTGAACAAGAGATATGATCTTAGGCCTAGACCCGGCCCTGGAAGACCTCCTAAGGAGACTCCAATAATTAAACCTCGTACCAAAGCTGTTGAAACTAAAATAACTATTATTCGACCATTAAATCAGTCAACTAATACTTCTCAGGTTGATAAAAATGCTTTGACTACATTTAATGTTGAAAAAGAAAGATTTAAAATCCCCATTCCACTTTCAGAACTTTCCAAAAACCCTGGGTATAAAAGTCAAGTCTCCAAATGGATACAAAACACCTCGGTTGATGCTAAAAGTGATATCATTTGTCTGCAAGATGAAAAACCAGCAGTTGTCTTTGGTCCTAGCTTAGATATGATAGATGAAATAGTGCCTCCTTTCTATGTAACTCTTAAGGCAAATGATTCCATGTTATATAATTGTATGCTTGATTCTGGAGCATCACATAACCTCATGCCAAAAACTATCATGGACCATTTGAAACTTGACATAACTAGATCCTATCATGACTTGTACACCTTTGATTGTAAAAGGGTGCCCTACTTAGATTTGATTAAGGATTTAGTAGTCACCCTTGCCCAAATTCTAGGGAAAAGTGTAGTGCTTGATATAGTTTCATAGATATCCCTCCCAAATTTGGAATGCTCCTTTCTATGTATTGCTGAGCCAAATTAGGGGGAACTCTTCATATGGATATGTCTTATGCCACTATTCCAGTTTATGGGGGAGAATAACTAAGGTTATATAGAGAGGTAAGATTTGTGCACACTGTTTGCAAAACATACCAGCCAAGGAACCATCCCATTTATGCAATTGATCAGGATTTTGGTTGCTTTCAACTCTCTTCAAACCAAATTCATGAAACTCAAGTTAAAATAGAAGATTTAATTGAAAGTCCTGAACCAAATCACACTGATGTGTGGAAACTATTTTTTGATGGTTCTTGTACAAAAGACGGGGCAGGAGCTGGGGTAGCTTTAATTTCACCAGAAAAAGAAAATATCGCCCAATCATGCAAACTCGACTTCGAAGTTACCAATAATGTGGCTGAATATGAAGCTTTCCTTTTATTACTCCAATTAGCCAAAATCTTAAAGGTTCAAAACTTAAGTGTTTTGACTGATTCAGAACTTACTATTAAACAAGTGAGAAATGTTTGCCAAAATAAGCATCCTAGACTTAGGTCTTATAGAAATGAAGTTTGGGATTCAGTTGAAAACTTCTTTGATGATTTTAACTTGACTTATATTCCAAGAAATTAGAATATTCATGCAGGTGCCTTAGCTGTTTCTGCTAGTTCATTTAAAATCCCTGTTCAGACCAATGTACTCTATCAAATACAAGTCAAGTATAGACCATCCATCCCAGACAATCTAAAACACTGGTAGATATTTGAAGATGATGAACATTTGAAATATTTTCTGCAGGTTATAAATGATTTTTTAGTTCTACAAATTGATGAAGATAGAACATAAATAAATGAAAATGCAAATGAAAATGATACTTCAAATTTCAATTAAAAAATTGTTGATCATGACATTATTCAATTGTCTAAAAATTTTATTCCCAAAGGCCTTATTCCTTCAGAAAAATTGTTTGATCAAAATGATGTCTTTTATAACCCTCAGTCCATTTCTTCACAAGATGACATAGAAGAAATTAATATTGGAATAAATGATGATATAAAAACATCAAAATCTATGCATCTCTAGATCTTGAGATCAAAGCTCAATATCTTAAGTTACTTCAAAATTATAAGGATGTTTTTGCATGGACCTATGCTGATCTAAAAACCTATGATACTTCATTAATATAGCATAATATTCCTTTAAAGCCAGAAGCGGTTCCTTATCAATAGAAACTTAGGAGGATCAATCCATCTCTTCTACCAACTGTAGAAAAGGAAATTAAGAAAATGTTAGATGCCTAGATCATTCTCCCTCTTAGATATTCTAATTGGGTTGCCAATTTAGTTCTTGTTAGAAAGAAGAATGGAGAAATTAGACTCTGTGTGGACTTTAGAAATTTGAACAAAGCATCATTAAAAGATAACCATCCTTTGCCCAAAATGGATCGTTACTTCAAATGGTTTCAGGAGCACAAAGACTTTCTATGCTTGATGGTTTTTCAGGCTATAATCAGGTAAATGTTGTTCCAACAGACAGAGAGAAGACAACCTTTACTACACCCTGGGGTACACTCATGTATGCTAGAATTCCATTTGGTTTAACCAATGTTGGAGCAAAATTTCAGAGAGATATGGATGTAGATTTTGTGGGTCAGGTAAATAAATTTGTGGTCATTTATCTTGATGACATAACTGTTTTTTCTAAATCTGATCAAAAACATCTAAAGCATTTGATGAAGGTTTTTGACAGGTGTAGAAAATTCGGAATATCGTTGAATCCTAAAAAGTCTTTGTTTGCTATCAAAGAAGGAAAACTGTTGGGCCATATAATTTCAAAAGAAGGAATAGTGATTGACCCCAAGTGTGTGTCTTCCATTGAAACATTGACCTTACCTAGAAATAAGAAGGAGATTCAAGCTTTTCCAGGCAAGATTAATTTTTTAAGGAGATTCATCCAAAATTATGTTGAGATTGTAAAGGATATAACTGACATGCTCTGAAAGGATCATGAAGTTAAAGGGATTGTCTCTTCTAGGCATGCATTTGATTAGATTAAGAAATCCATCTCTGAAGCTCCCACCTTAGCCAGCCCTGATTACACTAAACCATTCAATATCTTTTCCTTTGCCTCAGAAACAACCCTTGTTTCTGTTCTACTACAAAAAAATGAAGATTCCCATGACCAACCCATAGCCTTTTTCAACAAGGTTATGAGAGATTCCGAGCTTAAGTATGACATAATTGAGAAGCAAGCCTATGCCCTTATTCAAGCCCTGAAATCATTCAGGATGTATGTCCTACATTCTCCTATTACTGCGTACAGTAATGTGAAAAATATTTTAACCCAACCAGACACTGATGGAAAGAGAGGTAGACGGATCACTCAAATACTGGAGTTTTATCTAACTATCAAAAATACAAATACAGTAGAAGGCCAAGGATTAGCTAAGCTTCTAGCTGAATCCAACTGTAAAGTGCTTGGAATCAATTCTATTTTAGAGACACAAGGGAAAAAATCCACAAGAACCTTCTCAAATTTAATATGGGAAGAATACACAAGAACCTTCTAAAACTTCAAAAAAGAAGAATACAAAAGAACCTTCTATCCTTGTAGAAGAGGAGAATCCACAAGAACCTTCCCTTCATCCTAAAGAAAAGAATCCATAAGAACCTTTACCTTCAGATCATATCAGCCCTTTACACATTGATGAAAAATTTTTGTTGTCAGATTGGTACCAAGATATTGTAAATTTCTTGATCCATTTTGAATGTCCAACATCATTCTCCAAAATCCAGTGTAAAACTCTCAAACTGAAAGTAGTCAAGTACTGTATCATAAATGCAAATTTGTAGTAGAAAGACCCACTAAATATTTTGTTATTATGTTTAACAGAATCAGAAACTGAAGGAATCATTGACCAGTTTCATATAGGATTTTATGGAGGACATTATTGTAAGGACTCTGGACACCACATATCTCCACAATGGTATGATATTGTCCACTTTGGGCCTAAGCCCTCATGGATTTGCTTTTGGACTTACCCCAAAAGGCCTCATACCAATGGAGATATTTGTCCATCCTTATATATCCATGATCCTCCCCACCTCTAGTCAATGTGGGACTTTGGTCGTATACCCAACAATCCTCCCCTCGAACAAAGGACCATCGAGCCTCCCCTCAAACGATTATCCATCCGTCCACTCTCTACCAACTAGGATTCTCCGCTCCAATGCGTTGGAAGCACACGCCTTACATGGAGCACCACCTGCCTCGAGAGCTTGCTCTATCCCAGGTCAACTCCTCTTCACTGTGTTGGGACCAGGACACGTCCATGAAGAATCTGGAGCACACCGCCTGTCTAACCGAGCTCATCCATGGATCCCATCGTGATATTACCGGGGCCCACCACCTTCGTTCGGTATTACGAGGATTCAACCACTTGGCTAACTTCGGGGCATGGCTCTGATACCACTTGTAAGGACTCTGGACACCACATATCTCCACAATGGTATGATATTGTCCACTTTGGGCCTAAGCCCTCATGGATTTGCTTTTGGACTTACCCCAAAAGGCCTCATACCAATGGAGATATTTGTCCATCCTTATATATCCATGATCCTCCCCACCTCTAGTCAATGTGGGACTTTGGTCGTATACCCAACAATTATGCTTGGAGAGCAACAACATATAAGATACTAAGGGGAGGATTATTTTGCCCAACATTGTTCTTACAAGTAGGAGAATAGGTCAGAAGTTGTGTTCCTTGTCAAATGTTTGCTGGTAAGAAAAAATTAGTAGCTCTTCCATTGGTTCCATCAATAGTCTCAGAACCTTTTAGCAAATGGGGATTAGATTTTATTGGAGAGATTCATCCCACTTCAAGTAATCGGAATAGATGGATCCTCACTGCAATAGACTACTTCACTAAATGGGTGGAAGCAATTCTAGTCAGAAATGATGCTGATTTAGTAATAATCAAATTTATTAAAGAGAACATCTTATCTACATTTGGTTTCCCAACTCAAATTGTCACTGATAATGAAAAAACTTTTTCTAGTGTTAAAATGATTGAGTTTTTCTAGAAATATTAGATTTTGTTACATCATTCAACTCCATATTACCCACAAGGTAATGGCCTTGCTGAATCTTCAAATAAAATTCTGATAAAGGTAATAAAAAAGACTCTAGAAAATCATAAAAGAGTTGGGACTCTCATTTAATTTATGCAGTATGGGCAAACAGAATTACTCCAAAGAGATCTACTGGAAAATATCCTTTCCAGTTAGTTTATGGGAAAGATACAAGCTTCCCTACCAATTTGGCCTTCCCTGTTTTAAAATTCTTGCAGGATTCAACAGATGAACCTGATGATTTTTCAAGGAGAATAAATCAGATTATTGAACTAAATGAAAACAGAGATGAAGTTCAATACAAATTGAAAAGTATTAGAGTAAGATGAAGAGCCTATTTGACAGAAGAGCCAGGGAAAGGGACTTCAAGGAAAGTGATCTAGTTCTAAGATGGGATTCCAGGAGAGAAGAAAAGGGAAAACATGGCAAGTTTGACAACCTATGGTTTGGACCTTTAACAATTTCTGAAGTAAAAGGAAAAAAAAAATTGTGCTACAAAACCTTGAGGGGCTATATTCCACTTACCATGTAAATGGAAGGTTTCTTAAACATTACATTCAATACTTAGAAGTTGAGGTAGATTTCATTACTACCATTGTAAAAACTTCGGTTTCTTTTACTTTTCAAGCTGCCAATGTGATTTTTTACAGCAAAAGACTCCGTAGCCCAAGAAGAAGGCACATGGATCTGCAGGTTCTCTTCATTCTACAGGAGAAAGAAGTCCCCAGTTGGAGCCAATGTTGTAGCATTTTTTGGTTTTGTTAAGTTAGAATCAATTAGTCAAAAAATGAAAATATTTTTCAAAAACTGTTAAGCTAGGATATGGACTAAAAGAATACTGAATAAAAATGTTAGGAAATATTTTGATAAATATGTCCATATCAAAGAAAATTTTAGAATAGACACCCTAAAAAATGAAGGCAAAAATAAAATGTTAGGTTAGAAAGAAAAGCAAAAAGCAATAAACTCTGAAAGTGTGCAAGTCCAAGTGCCACTACTTTTTACTTTATTATGCAAAATAATGGTTGTGTGTAGCTTTTCATAAATTCCACAACCCATGATAGTCAAATAGTTTAATATTGACTAGTTCATGCTTTAAATTTCATGTTTATAGTTAGAGAATAAAGATCTAGCCAAACTGTTTAATCTTGGTAGATCAGTAGTTAGGTAGAAAATAATAAAGAGCTCATCAGTTTAATCTAAGCCCTTGGATGTTATAAGGTTAGAATTAGATAGTTTTCTTTTCAAAAAGAAAATGAAAGAAAAGGGTCTGCTAGCCTAAATGCACCCAAATAAGTGAAGAAAAAAAGTTAGGATAAGTAAAGGGAAGGTAGAAGAAAGGTTGCAGAAGTACAAAGTTGATTGAGGCATAAGCACATTTATCATGCTTGATCATGTGTTGTAGTGTGCAGGAGTAGTTATGAAGGTGAAAAGATGTTCACAAGTTGATTTGGTTAACTTCCCCTCATTTAATTTCGCCCCCCACTACGTACTTACTAATTTCCTCATTATCCCATCATTTCCTAAGAAAATTCCCTTTTCCCTTCATTTTCACCTTTTCCCCTTGGTTTCACGCATTTTCCTAGCAAATTACCCTCCAAACTCATTCTCCTACCTTAAAACCCCTTTTCCTTATTATGAAACCCTTTCCCCTTGAAAAATCATTTTCCCCTTGTAAATTGCCTAAAACCCATAAAACCCCCTTTAACCTAAGTCTTATTAAAACCCCACATTACTTAACAAACCTCCGCAAATCATCTTTTTCCTGATATAATAACTCTTTTAACCCACCACCCTTGGTGTGGTTAGATAAACCCTGCCGCAGTTAACCTTGGTCCCACTCCATAAACCCGTGCATTATGTTTAAAGTCGCTTATGTTTAAACCCTGCTTATTCATTAAAATAATTACAAATCCTTTGTAATTAACCCTTAGGCCCCACTAATCTCCACCGATTTCCCTTCATGTAGCTTTACCGTACGATAGCCATCAGATCATCCATTCCTAGATCCAATGACCCACAATAATATCGCACGCTCCTGATCTCCTAGCTTTACCCACCGGAGAGCATGCGAGATTCGTGGTTTTGCTCGGGCCCCTTGCGGTTACGTGGCAGTCCCACGTTAACTCATGTGCCCTCAGAGAAAAACCACCCCACGGCCAAAAGTAATGTGATGAGCCTTCAAACCACTCGTGTGTGATAAAACCATTCACTGTTCACTTAACCCTTCCGCGACAAATTTTAAAAGTTTCCCGTTTAAATGTCGAAACCCTCACTTTCGCTCTTTTCACCCGTTTACATAGTAAAACCTGTATAATCGTGCCTACGCCACTCTGAGCCTCTACAACCTATTTTGACCTCCGATTACATTCCTGACACTTCCAGGACTTCGTCCATATGCTATCCTGTTCCCTGAAGCCATTTCGGCCCTCCCTGTTAGCATGTGTTTTTCTTAACAATTGTTCGGTTTTGTAGGCGATCATATAAAACCTGTTTGTTCCAGATTCACAAGGAAACAAATTCAAAAGCCTTTATATAGTTAAAAAAAAATATCATTTACACAGAGAAAAATTCATTTACACAGTAATGGTTAAAACAAAGAAGAAATCCTTTACACAGAAATAGTAAATGATAAAACACAGCAGGCAGATAAAACATACAGATAAAAGACAAACAGATGAAATATACAGAAAGATGATCAAACATCCAACTACCCAATACTGAGACATGTAAAAATTAAATGATTTACTATTGAAATACACAGTAAAAACTTGAAATGTACAGTAAAAGTAAAAAGCACAGTAAAGGTTATTGACAGGTTAACAAGGTCAAAGAGTATTAGATGAAAGTGTATCAGATGAAAGGTCATAAGTAAATATGAAATCTAGCATGGAGACCAAATAGCCAAGCAGCTTAAAGGGGAAAAGATCAAAGTCTAAAGGACAATAGAACCTAAATAACAGGGACAAAAAACAGCAATTCAATAACTGTCTCTATGTTCTTGCATGAAGATATTTCCTTTTCCTTGAATAAATCTATTTTTACAAAAACAGTTTAGGATATTTTCTTAATTCTACTATTGTATAAATAACTCTCTTAGGAGTTATTACAGGTTCATCATTGAACCAAGTTCACCATTGAACCAAGTTGACCATTGAAAGAGAGTTGCACTCTTAATGAAGCATTTCAAAACACTTGATGTACTTGACTTTTCTGGACCCTTAATATAAAGCAAAGGATTCTGAATTCAGTTTAACACAGTTTTTGTTTCCTGTAAGTTTTTCCAGTGTTACAAATTATGTTTTTTTTTCATATTCTTATGTCTTACAGAGATACCTAGGTAGGAATAATTGTGTTTCAATCTATTCCTACAAGCTTCTGAAGTGATAATCTATAAAGAGAATAGATTAATGAATTGTCTGTTTAATTAATTCTCTATGAATCAATAAATCATCAGCATCTTGTTGTAAGCATAAGAATATTCTCTTGAACCTTCTGAACATCGGTCAAAGGTTTTCATACTTATGATTATTTAATTATCTATCTGAAAATTGTGATATTCATATTATTTTTTGTTTCTGCTTAACACTATTCAAGCTTTATCATTGTGTGAAATTTTATAACAGCCCTATGTTTTGATATTAATATTAATCAAAAGGTTAGGCATTACAATATTACATCTGTTTCATTCATTGGTCTTCCAAATTAAAACAAAAACCCCCAAAACAATTATCTTAGATGCTCTGGTTTGATAGCCGACCATTGTCAACTCAGAGCTACAACATGTGGTTTGTTTTCCACACAAAGGGATAATAGTGACCATTGATCAATTATTGTTCGTTGGTCACAAGATGGTTCCAATACTACCGTCATCCCCTATTGGTTCTCGTTTATAAGCAGTATCCTCCCCACCACAGGTAAATTATGTGAATACCCGTTCCGTCTCCACATCTGCTGATGACCATGCAAATGGCATGGTACATTATGTATTGGGGGCATTGGAACCTGATTTGTCATTTGTACCAGTTGACATGTGTTTCTCCCAGAGCGTAGTTCTCCCGTCTAGTGAGGACCTCTTGGGGGCCATGTTATCATATGGTCCATGATCAGTTGTTACAAGGATAGTTCTTTTTATGTGCCAACCTCGTTAAAAAATGAAACAGCATACGAGGATAGTTCTTTTTCTATGTCAACCTCATTAAACAATGAAACAACATGCGAGGATAGTTTGTTCCTCGTCTTGTGTCAACCTCGTTAAAAAATGAAACAAGGGGTCATAACATAGTTCCTTGTCTTGTGTCATGCTCGTTAAAAAATGAAACAAGGAGTGTAAGCATAGTTCTGTGTCTTGTGTCAAGCTCGTTAAAAGATGAATCAAGGAGTTTGAGGATAGTTTCTTCCTGTATCTACCTAGTTAAAAAATGAAATAGATATCCGAAGATATTTCTTTTATTGTGTCAACCTCGTTAAAAAATGAAACAACGCCTTTTTCCAATTCGAGTCTTTGATTAAGATCTCATAGAATCCCAGTCGGGTCTTACTTGGATCACGAAAGTGAACCTTCATTCCATCCACCTAGTAGAATGAAATGAATCTTGGGGGGCATGTACCTTGAGTTATGTCATTATGCTGGGGGCATGCAAACTTATCTCAAGTTTAGTTTGTATTTGTTTCAATCTTGTGTAAAAATGAAACCAAACTCAAGCATATTTTTTCATTTCAATCTTGTGTAAACATGAAACCAAATTCAAGCAAAGTTCCCTATGGTTCAAGCTTGTGTAAAAATGAACCCATGCCCAATTTACATCTCGTGATTGTCGTTTTTATCATCTAATTTATGCTATATGAGCCTTGGTCATTTCATTCCATTGCCACCATCTCTTTGGCTGATCATATGCTTTCACTTGGTTGTTTTTTCCTTTCCTGAGGAACTGCAGCAATGAGTGGCTTTTCTAGCTAGCCTCTTGACCTTTCATTTTTTTGAGCAGTTCCCCATTAACTGGAACCTATTTCTACCCTTTATACCACTCGTTCCTCTAGGACGAGTCACCTTTAAGCTCTTTTCTGACTCATAAAAAATGAAAAGATTGCCGAGTATTTTTCCCTTTTAGACTCGTTAAAGAAAATAAAAGCAGGGAGTCATCTTTGAGCTCTTTTCTGACTCTCAAAGTATGAAAATATTGCTTAGATCTTGTTGCTTTGAACTTGTTAAAGGCTACAAAATGTCATTTACCTAATATATGTTTACCCCTTTTCGGGTTGGGATAAAACTATTTAAGAAAAAGGTATACCTTAGTCAGACATGATTAGGAGGTTCTCTTGAATATTGTTTTATACCTTTTTGGGTTCGAGAGACAACTTTACGAAAAGGGACCCTTGGATTTTTCTTTTATGTGTCTTTTTCAAACTCTCTAAACATGAAAAAGATTCTGAGTTTCATCTTTTTTGGACTCATTAAAAGATTAAACGACATAGGACTTGTCATTATGATGAGATCGAGCTACTCCTTCCTAGGGCTTCTAAAACTTACTAGGATGGATCCATCTGAAGGATGGACTTATATTACAGGCATATGCTATTCCCATCAAGCTTGTGTAAAAATAATTGGGGTACTCGCTAGAAATGGTGGGGGAAAATTGGAAGTATTTCATCAGTGGTATTCTTCACTTGAGGCAAAATTTGTCACTCTTGAACATTGATAATCATTTGTTGTTCGTGTTAAGTTTTGGGACATCCTCACTCTATCACTTACTTCCCTGGGTTTTGGGTTATCCATTTTAAACCTCTCATATGATCTCTGCCATGTCAACATGACCTTTGATCCATGATGTCAAATGCTGCCTAAATCCGAAGTCGTGTCATCCACATGTTCAAGATAAGTCTTCCTACCTGTACATTGTCTGATCATATGTCACCATATTGGATTACTCTCATTCATCATGTTTCCCATTTCGTGTCGATGATGAAGGATCCATTATGACCTTCCTTCAATGGATAGCTTCCTATCGAATTCAGCTCATTATCCAGGAAGTTGATCTTGAAACTCCTTTCCAGTACATTAGAGCTTGCATGCCTCAATGGAAAGTTCTTCGCACTCAACGACAAGTTCTCATCATTGGCCCTCGATCGAGTGATTTCACAGGTGATCGACTTCAGTTCATTGTTCACACTTCATGAATTATACTGATAGTACCTTGAGAGCCATTGACATTATGGGTGGTTTCTCTGGCGCTTGTTAATGGTCTGCGTCCTTGGTTGGTAATCAAGTGATTTTCTAGCATGTTTGACTTCATCACATCTATTCACATGTTAGAATTTGTACTTTGATCAGGTCATGTTGGAGCGCAAGACCCTGGGCTTAGATCACAAAAGTCTAGGTTGCGAGGAGTGACCAGTCATTCATGATTCTTTAGATGGATGATTGCCACCATGCCGTGGGTATCATTTTGATCCTGCTTAGTCGAATGGTTGCATCCATGAACATGATCCTTTTCTTGATGGATAGTTGCACCTATATAATGGATTCATATATTGTTATATGCCTCTCATGTTTATCAAGCATGGCTATCAGATTTCAGATATGTACATGTATGTTTGAGTTGCAGGTCTTCTGATGCTGGCATTCCATGTCCTCACTCTGTCTTAAATCATTTCAGCCATTGCTCTCAGCTCTGAATTCATGCTTTATGGGGCATCCATGTACCTTGAATTAAGTCATTATGCTAGGGGCATGCAAACTTATCTCAAGCATAGTTTGTCTTTGTTTCAAGCTCGTGTAAAAATGAAACCAAACTCAAGCATAGTTTTTCGTTTCAAGCTTGTGTAAACATGAAACCGAATTCAAGAAGAGTTCCCCATGGTTCAAGCTTGTGTAAAAATTAACCCATGCCCAATTTACATCTCGTGATTTCTGTTTTTATCATCTAATTTTTTCTAGATGAGCCTTGGTTGTTTCATTCAATCACCACCATCTCTTTGGCTGATCATATGCTTTCACTTGGTTGTTTTTTCCTTCCCTGAGGAACCGCAACAATGAGTTGTTTTGCTAGCTAGCATATTTCCCTTTCAGTGTTTTGAGTAGTTCCCCCTTAACTAGAACCTGTTGCTATCCTTTATACCACTCGTTCCTCCAAGAAGAGTCACCTTTAAGCTCTTTTCTGACTCGTAAAAAATGAAAATATTGCTGAGTATTTTTCCCTTTTAGACTCGTTAAAGCAAATAAAAGCAAGGAGTCATCTTTGAGCTCTTTTCTGACTCTTAAAATATGAAAATATTTCTGAGTTCTTGTCATTTTGAACTTGTTAAAGGCTAAGAAACGTCTTTTACCTAGTATACGTTTACCCCTTTTTCGGGTTGGGATAAAACTATTTACGAAAAAGGTATACCTTAGTCAAACATGACTACAAGGTTCTTTTGAATATTGTTTTCTACCTTTTTAGGTTTGAGAGACAACTTTACGAAAAGGGACCCTTGGAATTTTCTTTTCCATGTCTTTTTCAAACTCTCTAAACATGAAAATGATTTTGAGTTTCACCTTTGTCAGACTTGTTAAAAGATTAAACGACATAGGACTTGTCATTATGATGAGACCAAGCTACTCATTCCTAGGGCTTATAAAAATTACTAGGATGGATCCATCCGAAGGATGTAATTATATTACAAACATATACTATCCCTGTCAAGATTGTGTAAAAATAACTGGGGTACTCGTTAGAAATGATGGGGGAAAATTGGAAGTATCTCATCAGTTATATTCTTCACTTGAGGCAGCATGTCACCCTTAAACATTGACACTCATCTTATGTCCGTGTCGGGTTTTGGGACATCCTGACTTTGTCACTTACCTCCCTGGGTTTTGGTTTATCCATTTTAAACCTCTCATATGATCTCTGCCACATCACCATGACCTTTGATCCTATGATTTCAAATGCTGCCAAAATACGGAGTCGTGTCATCCACATGTTCAAGAGAAGTCTTCCTACCTGTACATTGTCTGATAATATGTCACCATCTTAGATTACTCTCATTCGTTGTGTTTCTTGTTTCGTGTCAATGATGAAGGATCCATTATGACCTTCCTTTGATGAATCGCTCCCTGTTGACTTCAGCTCATTATCGAGGAAGTTTATCTAGAAACTCTCCAGTACCTTATATCTTGCATGCCTCAATGGAAAGTTCTTCGCACTCGATGACATGTTCTCATCATTGGCCCTCAATCGAGTGATTTCAAAGGTGTTCAACTTCAATTCCTTATTCAAACTTCGTGAATTGTACTGATAGTACCTTGAGGGCCATTGAAATTATGGGTGGTTTCTCTCGTGCTTGTTAACAATTCACATCATTGGCCGGTAATCAAGTGATTTTATAGCATGTTCAACTTCAGCATGTCTATTCACATGTTAGAATTTGTACTTTGATTGGGTCGTGTTGGAGCATAAGACCATGGGCTTAGATCACAAAAGTCCAGGTTGCGAGGAGTGATCAATCATTCATGATTATATACATGATTCTTTAGATGAATGGCTGCGACCATGTCGTGGGTATCAATTTGATCCTACTCAGTCGAATGGTTGCATCCATGCTAAGGATCCATGCACATGATCCTTTTCTTGATTGATAGCTATGCCTATACCATGGCTTCATGTATTCTTATATGCCTCTCATGTTTATCGGGCATGACTATCAAATTTTAGATATGTACATGTATGTTTGAGTTGCAGGTCTTCCGATGCTAGTATTCCAAGTCCTCTGTCTGTCTTAAATACTTTCAGCCAACACTCTCAGCTTTGACTTCATGCTTTAGGGGTCATCTGTTTCACGGTAATTTGTCACTCTCTTGTCACTCCCTGTTCCTGATCCCGGAGAACCCTAGTGTG
Source organism: Pinus tabuliformis (assembly GCA_031772625.1). NCBI lineage: Eukaryota > Viridiplantae > Streptophyta > Pinopsida > Pinales > Pinaceae > Pinus > Pinus tabuliformis. The sequence continues at coordinate 776,708,106 of CM062820.1, read as the reverse complement.
CATATTGTGTTATAATTTCACCATGAAATCTATGCTCTTGCATTCCTTAAAGTTTGAAAGAAAGTAGTCCCCACTCCCTTCGGAACATTTCCAGAGAATCCTTCTTAAAACCCAGTCTTTAAGACAGTTCTCTTTCCCAGTGTCTCACCCGCACCGATGGTAGAGTTTTACACTGTGACCCACACCAATTGGTGCTAATATTAGCCCAATACCCATGCTGGTCTACTTTTGCATTTTTTTTATAAAAGGAAACGGAGTTTCACGTCTAGAAACTTCTAATGGATGTGATGGATGTTCTTTTGGTTGGATAAGGGCCAAGAACTCCATATAAGGTTCTTTCCCCCTTAAAAGTGGACCTTCCTAAGGAGATAAGACCTTCTTCCCCCTTGAGTGGATCTCATTCTTATCCTCCCCTCCCTATATAAACCACTTCCTCTTACCCTTTTTGGTTAGTTTTTAGAATACAATACAATACAACACATAGTGAATGTGGTGGAGAGATAGAACCAGCTACAAAATTTTGAAATCTTTAGATTTTGATAGAAGAAGATTAATATTAGATGGCAAAAGACTAGTCTTTGGTAGATAAAGCATGAGGAGAGAGAGTTAGAGCTTGGAAGCCATTTCATGTCAAGCTAGAGGAGGAAACGAGTGTTGAAAAGGTGTGTAGTAGGACTTGGATACCGCAAAAGAGATCTCCAACGTCAAGGCTTCGGTTGTATTTCTCTTTGAAGTTTATTTTCATACAATTAATGGTTTATTTCCTATATCGGGTGTAATATTACATTTGATATCTTACAACTCCTTGACCTTTTAGGTAGATTGGATTTGATTTTATGCTATCATGTTTGTTGTTGTTTCTTGCATGTTTGTTTCAGGTACTTGAACGAAAGGAACAAAAGGAAGATGGACCAAGGAAGTAAGATCACCATCAAGTGGATTAGCGTTATAAGAGGTAGGACCTCTTATTCAATTCTAATATAAGGAAATTTACATTAGATTTCCTTGTTTGTGGGAAGACCCACTCTCTTGGTCTATGTTACAGGGAAAAGTGTCTACTCAGAACTGCTTATCCCACTAAGGTGTGATAGCTGCCTTAGAAACAAACAAAGTAAAGCTACTTTCATTTTTTCCTTTATGAAGTATAGATAGAGAAGAAAAAAGAAGACCAACCTCTGTCTTGCGCTAATCTCCTGGTTCGATTCCTCTCTTCCTTGATAGTCTTTCGCTACTTGTTCCCTTGCACGACCAGCTTCACAGAGTACCCGTAAGATCACAGTAGCGTAGCACTATACAAGGACATGGATCTATAATCATAAACAATCTAGGATCAGATGTAAATTGACCATACAAATGCAGCAAATATAAATGACACAAGAGTATGGAGGATGTTGGGTCCCTATAATACTAGTGATTACCCCATTACTATTGTAGTTATACCCCTTATTTATATTGTTGTGCCCCTATTACCCCCATATTGTTATTTCTGTGCCCCTTAGAATCCCTCTATTGTTATTTTTGTGGCTTTATATTATTATTGTTAGGTTGGCTGGATTATATTGTGACTCCTTAGACTCCTATATATAGAAAGAAGGTTTTGTCATTTGTATCATCCAAGAATTGTTCATTTATGTAATGTAAAGGAGGTTTCCCCCTCGAAGAGGCTGAATTCTAAGGCGTTGATCTTTCTTTTCTATCTTTTCTTGAGCTGGTTCCATAACATTTGGTATCAGAGCTTTGGATTCTAGGGTTTCGCTGCTCCAAACAGGTCATCGTGGCATTTTCGCTATAACTTTTTTTCTGTGACGTTTCAGAAGTCGCAAAAACAAACCCATTTGAGAAAACATCGCGCTGAACCTTGGGTCGAATTTCAGAGCATTTCACATGATATTTGCGGAGATATGATATGAGGAAGTTGGTCTTTTTGCAGACTCCTGAATTACATTCAAAACAGGTGACCTGGGGAAAATTGTCATAACTTTATTTCTGAGCATCGGATTGAAATTTCGTAAGAAGGTACAGAAAGAGGACGGACTGTAGTTTTCTTTATATATTTTTTAGAGTCAAAGGTTGGAACAGTGACACGTGGCACTTCATACAAGTTCGCTCTACTGAACTAGTCTATAATCAGGTCACTACGGGAGATTGTGCATAACTCTTTCTTGGAGAATACAATTTGGATCAGACTAGTGGCATTGGAAAGAGGACATTGAAGGCTACTACAGGTCACAGTTTCAGAACTGGATGATTCGAAATTATGAAGATACATCAGATTCAATATCAGGCTTCTACAAAGTAAAAAAAAGGTGTGTAGTTTTTTTTTAATTTTTGCATAAGCTTGGTTTGAAGGAATTCAAAGGGCATAGTAAAGCATTATTATCGGTAACTGATGCCCCGAGGAAAGAAAATGCAAACACCTAGTAAGGAACCTGAAAGCTCTAGCATGACTCATGAAGAAGAGGAAGAAATGCTACATGATATATCAAAATTACAAGAACAAGTGCAACAAATGTCACGCTCACAAAAGCTAACAGATGCTAAGATAAATGGCATGGAATCTAAGATAAATGGCATGGAATCTAAGATAAAGGGCATGGAAGCTAAGATGGATGATCTGAAGACAGATTTGAGGACAGATTTAAAGACAAATTTGACAAATTTTCTACAAGAAATACTTACTAATGGTGAAAAGGTTGTAAAGGAAACTCATGATGTGAACAAAAGAAATGTTAATCATGATTCCATAGACTCTAATGTTGGATCGAAGACCCACCATGTTCCAAAAATCGATATGAGGAAGTTTGATGGCAAGGATCCCGCCACATGGATATTACAAATGGAGCAGTTCTTCGATCTCAATAATGTGCAAAACACACAAAAGGTACGTATGGCAACTTTATATTTGGAACCAAATCAATTTGTATGGTATCAATGGCTTTGCTCTCGTAAACAATTTATCACTTGGGCAATTTTTACGGAAGAATTGATAGCACATTATGAGGATACAAAAAGCAACACTTTTTTTAGCCAATTGATAAGTCTCAAACAAAAGGGTTCAATAATGGAGCACATTGAGGAGTTCCAAAAATTGAACATAAGGGTAAAAGATATTCCAGAGGAGCATAGGATTGATGTGTTCATAGGGTCTTTAAAGGATAATATCCAACATGATGTGCGCCTTTGGGAACCTGATTCATTAGAGAAGGCATTCAGGTTAGCAAGAAAAATGGAAAGCAAAATTATGGCAACTAGGAAGCATACCATTCACAACTATAAAGACGGAAGTGTTGTTGCCCATAGTCTTCCACAACCTACAAGGTTGACACCACAAAAATTGGAAGAAAAAAGAGCAAAAGGGCTTTGTTACAATTGTGATAGCAAATACACAAAAGGTCATAAGTGTGCTGAGAAGAAATTATTCTACATAGATTGTGAAGAGGAAGAAGAAAAGGAGCAAGAAAGGTCAAAAGAAGAGGATATATTCCAGGAACAAAGCCTAGATGAAGAAAAAATAAATCTGACCATATCTTGTAATGCATTGGTGGGAATTACCACTCCTCAAACCATCAAGATAGAAGGACAAATCAAGAAGAAAAAGGTAATAGTGTTGATTGATTCAGGAAGCACCCACAATTTTATTCATTGTAGGGTAGCAAAAGAATTGAATTGCTTCCTATATCCAGCACCAGAGTGTCAAGTGATGATTGCAAATGGAGGAACAATAAATTGTTCTGGAAAGTGCCATAATATCAAGCTATCCATGGGAGAATATGTATTGACTAGCCCAATGCTTTCCATTCCAATGGGAGGTGCTGATGTTGTACTAGGAGTCCAATGGCTACAATCCTTGGGTACAATAGCTTTTAATTTTCAAGAACTTTTCATGAAATTTTCTATGGAAGGAAAGGAAGTTGAATTAAGGGGTATTGCAGGGAAACCAGGAAAGATAATCAGCTCTAATGGCATGACAAAGCTTCTAAAAAAGGAGCAAAGAAGTGTAATTGCACAATTATGTTCGCTAGATGTTTCCACATTGGAATCATCTATTTCTCCAGATCTCCAAAAAGTCTTGGACAATCATTCCAAGGTATTTGAGACTCCCAAAGATCTCCCACCTATGCGTGATCATGATCATGCTATTCATCTGATTCCAGGAAGTGTTCCTCCAAACATCAGGCCGTACAGATATCCATATGTCCAAAAAAGTGAAATTGAACGTATGGTTGCAGAAATGCTAGAGGCTGGTATAATTCAACCGAGTCAAAGTTCTTTCTCAACTCCAGTAGTATTGGTGCACAAGAAGGATGGATCATGGCGCATGTGTCCAGATTATAGGGAGCTCAACAAGCTCACTATTAAAGATAAGTTCCCCATTCCTGTCATTGATGAATTACTGGATGAATTGCATGGATCAATTTACTTCACCAAGTTGGATCTTCGTTCGGGATATCATCAAATCCGAATGAAGACATTCCGAAAACGGAATTTAGAACTCATGAGGGTCATTATGAATTTTTGGTCATGCCTTTTGGCCTTACCAATGCACCTTCAACATTTCAAGGTTTGATGAATTCAATTTTCAAACCATTCCTTAGAAAATTTGTGTTGGTATTTTTTGATGATATACTAATCTACAGCAAGTCTTGGAAGGATCATGTTGAACATGTTGACAAGGTGCTACAACTATTGGAGGAGAAACAATTATATGCAAAAAGATCCAAATGTTTCTTTGGAGTCCAGGAGGTGGAATATTTGGGTCATATTGTATCTCATGAAGGAGTTAAGGTAGACCCTAGCAAAATTAAAGCCATTAAGGAATGGAAAATCCTCACATCCATAAAGCATCTGCGAGGATTTCTTGGGTTGACAGGGTATTATCGCAAGTTTGTTAAGAATTATGGGAGAATAGCAGCACCTCTAACAACATTATTGAAGAAAGATTCATTTTCATGGACTCCGGAAGCAACAAAGGCCTTTAAACATCTTAAAGAGGCAATGTGCCAAGCACCGGTCTTAGCTACACCAGACTTCACAAAAACCTTTATTGTGGAATGTGATGCTTCAAGAAATGGAATTGGTGCTGTTCTAATGCAAGATGAAAAACCCATTGCTTTTGAAAGTCGTCCAATCAAGGGAAAGTTTTTAAGCAAAGCTATTTATGAGAAGGAAATGTTGGCAATACTCCATGCACTTAAGAAATGGCGACCCTACCTAATGGGAAGACACTTCAAGGTAAAAACGGATCATGATAGCCTTAAATACTTTTTAGAACAAAGATTATCCTCTGAAGAGCAACAAAAGTGGGTCACAAAGATGTTGGGTTATGACTTTGAAATCATCTACAAAAAAGGGAAGCAAAATGTGGTGGCAGATGCACTCTCAAGAAAGGATGAGGATATGGAAGCATTGTTGTGTGCCATTTCTATTATCCAACCAGATTGGATAAACGAAGCAAAGGAGGAATGGAAGAATGAAGAAGTGTGGGCACTTATTCGAAAGCTACAACAAGATTCCAGTACTTCTGATACATTTAGCTGGAAAAATGATTCGCTATGGTACAAAGATCGCTTATAACTTTGTAAGAATTCCCAGCTAAAACAAAAGATTCTTATGGAATTACACACTTCTCCCTTAGGAGGGCACTCAGGATTTTTAAAAACTTACCACAGGGTTAAGAAGGAATTTTTTTGGGATGGCCTTAAATCAGATATTCAAAAGTTTGTGGCAGAATGTTTGGTTTGCCAACAAAATAAAGTTGAAACAATTAAGACACCGGGTCTATTACAACCTTTATCCATTCCAAGCCAACGTTGGGAGGAGGTTTCAATGGATTTTATCACAGGTTTACCCAAGTCTGAGGGAAAGAGTGTCATCATGGTGGTAGTTGACAAACTTACCAAGTATGCACACTTTTGTGCATTATCACATCCATTTAAAGCCAGTACAGTTTCTACTGCATTTATGGAAACGGTTCAAAAGCTACATGGAAATCCAAAGATTATTGTAAGTGACAGAGATCCCATTTTCACTGGAAATTTTTGGACAGAATTATTTTCTTGTCTTGGTACTCAGTTAGCTCATAGCTCATCTTATCATCCTCAATCTGATGGGCAAACTGAGATAGTAAACAAATGTTTGGAAGGATATCTTTGTTGCTTTGTATATGATAAACAGACACAATGGGTCAAATGGTTGCCTCTGGCTGAATGGTGGTATAACACTTCCTTCCATACAACAACAAAAATGACCCCATTTATGGCACTTTATGGGTACCAACCACCATCAATCACATCATATTTAAGAGAAAATTCTAAGGTTCAGGCAGTGGAACATCACATCGAACATCAACAACAAGTCCTCCAACTCTTAAAGGATAACCTCGTGTTGGCACAAAATAGAATGAAACAACATGCAGATCAACATCACAGTGAAAGAAGTTTTGATGTAGGTGATTGGGTATTCCTACGGCTACAACCATATAAGCAAATGTCCCTAAAGCAAGCTAAGAAGGATAATAAATTATCACCAAAGTATTATGGTCTGTACAAGGTGTTGGAAAAGATTGGTACTATGGCATACAAATTGGAGCTTCCTGCAGCTTCTCGATTGCACCCAGTTTTCCATGTTTCATGTTTGAAGAAGGTTATAGGCAACAAGCTCCCAGAGCAAACAATATTGCCAGAACTTGACGAGGAAGGAAAAATTATATTGGAACCGGAAGCAGTCATAGAAACAAGAACTCGACAGCTACGAAATCGATCAATTTCAGAGTATCTTATCAAGTGGAAGAACTTATCCGCTGAAGATTCCACATGGGAGGATGAGAATTTTATGCAGAAGTATCCAGAACTGCTCAAGAATTGAGGACAACACTTTTTTGAAGGAGAGGGGCATGTTGGGTCCCTATAATACTAGTGATTACCCCATTACTATTGTAGTTATACCCCTTATTTATATTGTTGTGCCCCTATTACCCCCATATTGTTATTTCTGTGCCCCTTAGAATCCCTCTATTGTTATTTTTGTGGCTTTATATTATTATTGTTAGGTCGGCTGGATTATATTGTGACTCCTTAGACTCCTATATATAGAAAGGAGGTTTTGTCATTTGTATCATCCAAGAATTGTTCATTTATGTAATGTAAAGGAGGTTTCCCCCTCGAAGAGGCTGAATTCTAAGGCGTTGATCCTTCTTTTCTATCGTTTCTTGAGCTGGTTTCAAAACAGAGGAAAACTTGAATAGCTTTTATTGATAAACAAGAAAGAGCCATGGGGAGTTAAAACCAGTTGTTCTGACCCAGCATCATCCTCTTAGCAAGGAAGCCCCTCTTCACCTCATACAAAGCTTAGATCACCCAAAAATCTGATGTTTGTCTCAAGAAACCAACAACAATTCCTTAGAATATGCAAAATTCCAGCCTCTGGATCTCTGGGATGAGGGATCCATATATAGATATCTGTAAGGGAGATGAGTCAGCTTGTGATTTGATTAGTGTCTTCCCTCTGATAGTTCTTGCTTCCACTTGGAGATTGATGATCTCTTACTCATCCTTGGTCGAATACAGAGAGGCAAGTGTCACAGGAGAAGTTTCTGGAAGCTTCCATTGCCTCTCCACCTCGCGGAATGACACTGCCATTTGTCATTTCTCGCCCATCGCACCCCATAGAAGGGATTTTTGAAATGCAACGCACCCACACAGTGTGTTTAGGTGAGATGCAATGCACTTTGCCTATGGAGCAGCTGAAATGATCCTGTTTTGACTAATTCTGAGCAGTTTTTCATGGAGAACTTCTGGGAGAAGCTGTAATCAGTTGACCTTGCTTCTTTAGGGGTTAGAACAACACTTTTAGGGACTTAGGAGCCCTTGGTTTATGGAAATTTTATGCTTGGGGTTGCAGTGCCCAAAAATGTCTATAACAGTTGCCCCCTAAAGCATGAGGTCGTTAATCTTTTGATGTCGGGTGAAATGCTTTATTATGAGGATCCGAAGTTCTTTCAAGCTGGGAGGAGACCTGTAATAAGATACAATACAATACATTATCTTCATAATATTTTCATGATATAACTGAGGCGGGAATCCCCATGCTCAGTTTTATAAATTCATTTTCATGTACACAGGACAGACAATCGTCTAATTGTAGACTGATGATTCTGGTAGAGCCATCATCCCTTTGATTGGATGATTATCTGTGAAGCAACAATGTACATTTAATGTCTTTATTTCCCTGAATATATATCGCAGCCCGGATGGATGAAACTAGATCCGGGGTCTTCAATCTCGTTCGATCTTCACTCGAAGTACAAGTCGATCCATGTGAGAGATGTTCTGGAGTCGAACATGGAAAGACATCGCCTGATTACCAGCCAATGATGCAAGATGTTAACAGGCGCGAGAGGAATCATCGATAATGATAATGACCCTCAAGGTACTGTAGTACAATTCACGTGGTGTGAATAAAGGACTTGGCGTCGAACACCACGCAAAATCTTTTGGTCGAAGGCCATTGATGTAAACCTGTCGCCGGAAGTGAGAAACTTGCCATTGAGGCATGCAAGCTTCAAAGTACTGAATGGGGTATTCCTAGATCGACTTCTTGGATAATGAGCTGATGTCAACAAGAAGCAATCCGTCACAAGAGGGCCTTAATGAATCCCACATCAATGACACGGAACGAAGCAAATGATTTTAATGGAGGTGAAAATGATTTGGTGATATAAGGTTCAGGGTGGCGGTCATGAAAGAATGGAGTGTAAATGTATTGTAGCGGGTGAGACACAGGTGAATTCTCTGAATGACTTCTCTTGAACATATTGGCGACACTGACGTGATGGATTGGTAGCATTAACCCCAAATGTGGATGGTATGATGGGACCATGGTGATGCGACCGATGAATGAAACAACCCAACCCGACTTGGATGCGGAGTGAAAGTGTCATGTTCAAGAGCGACTTGCTACCAACGAAGTTTCTTCAAGTTTTCTTCCCAATTTCCCCCAGTCATTGCTGACCAGTACCTCTTTATTTTTGTCAAGCTTGAGGAGGATAACATATGCTTGTTCTATAATTTGCCCTTCGGGAAAACCCATCGCTATGTTTTAACGAGCCTAGCGATAGTGAAACTTGTTCTCATCTATAGACAAGTTTGTGGCTATTAAAATTTTAACGAGTTTAACGACAAAGTTAACTCGGTCCTTTTCAATTTTAGAGAGTCTGAAAAGGAACGTAAAGGAAACTCAAAAATTCCTTTTTCGTCATCTAATCCCTTAAGTCCGAAAAAGTATAAAACAATACAGAAGGGATGAATTTTCGATCCTTTTAACGAGCCGAACAAAACAAGCGCTCGATCTTTTTGTGTAATAATCCCTCAAGTCCAAAAAGATTAAAATTTAGAGGAGGGATAGCACTTCCGGTCCCTTTAACAAGCTGGAGAGTCCAATGGATTGGCAATCTTTTCATATTTTACGAGTCAATTGAAAAGAGCTTAAAGGAGACTCGTCTTTTGAGGAACGAGTGATAAAATGGGTAGCAGCTGATTCCAGGTAAGGTTTGGAATTTTCCAATCACGACAGTGTTACAAGGATGGCTAACATGATCACTCTTCGCAGCTGTTCCTCAAAATGGGTAAACAATCAAATGGAGGTGAATGATCGGCCAATGTAAAAGTGGAGGTGACGGTGCAAACACGACCAAGGCTTTAAAGGCTGAAGTATTACATTCATGATGGTTATTTACCGGAAATTGGTTCATTTTTTAATGAGCTTAAACTATGGAGGAACATGTGCTCATTGCTTATGTTTATTTTTTAACGAGCATGAAGTCCGCGCTAAAACTGCTCAATTAATCCAGTCGTATAATAAGAATGTCTCATATATAAAAACGACAACTTTTAGAGTTTTGCCCCACATCCTTTCTTTATGCAAGTTAGGAAACGACCAATCCTACGAGTTTAAAGGGTTAGAGGACCTACAAATTTAAAAAATAAATAGTCGCTCTTCGCTTGCACGCCAAAAGGTTTGCATGCCCCCAAGTATAAAACAGAGTTTCAAGGTCACCCTTCAAATCACCAACAAAACATTTGTTTTATCAGGAAAGGTATACCTCTTACAGGTTACCAAAGATTTTTCTATTCACGAAGTAAACAAAACACTTCTTCGGTGATGTTTATCGAAATAAAAAAAGGTGAGTGGCAATGCCTGCCAACCCACATAACTTTGACAAGAGATTCTTATTCCAGAATAACCCCCTCTTCCAATCACGGACGGGAGTACAGACTAGTCATATTCTCTCGCAGAAACCTACCCTATACCCGAAGTTTTCCTGCCGAAGCAGACCAGGGTGCATGCCCCCTGGGTTTCAATCATGTCCCCCGAATCACTCGCGCTCATCAGGTGGACGGACTGGAGATTGAGACATTTATTGCGTGAAAAGACCATTCAGGGATGGCATATGACTATTTGCTCTGTGTGATCCGGGAAATGAAAGCTGGTCTACGAGCTTGACCACTCTTCCTTCATGCGGAAAACACATTACTCTAAAGAGTGAGGAGACAATCGCTCCCATGCAATAAATATAGTCTCGTCCAAGGAGTAGATTATAATCCAGGGGTCCTTGAACTACCATTGCGTTCATTTGAATGGTTTTCCCTCTCAATGTTATGGGCACATTATGAAGGATCCCTAACGGTCGACTGGTTCCTTTGTCAAACCCTGTTAGATTTCTCATTTCAGGCAAAAGTGATGGCGAACCAAGCACTTTCCAAGCAGTCGAGGAAATGATACTCACAAAATCCCCTTCATCTATGATGGTACTGGCCATAACCATTCTATATATTTGAACAATGATTCAGAATGGTACACTAGCTGGTAAATTGGGTCTGCCTAGTTGATTCCAGTCAAAGGAGACAACTAGGTCGCTTGGAGGTGGGACCGAATAGACGGCCAGGTATGACTTTGACGAACTTCCTTCCTGCGGTAAAGGAACAGGTAATTTTCCCCCATGTTCATCAGAGTCTGTGCTTACGAAAAGAATTTGGACGGTGTCATCCTTGTTCTCTTCGGTGACTGTATCATCTAAAGATGGAACCTCTGAAGGCAAGACCGGGTCAATTGCCACCTCGACCTTTTGACTTTCGTCTGGTATGGGTTCAGATGGTTTGTCTTCAATGATAGATGCTTCAGCCGACCACCTGAGCGGGCTAGCCGGATTTTCAATTAGTGACAGACTCGGCAAGAGTTTTTTTATATCCAGGAGGAAGTCGTAACGGTGAAACCGGACGATCATCCAAAACTCTTTTAGCCTCATCTAAGAAGGGACAACGGTGGACGACATGATCACCTTCGCACAGTTTACAAGGAAATCTATATTTTCCTTTTGTCCTGGGGCTTCACTTTCACTAGTCGACGATGTGTTTTCAACATGATCATCAGAGGTTGACGACACTGGGTTGTGAAAACGAGGAGACCAGTCCCTTAAGATCCGAGGGATGCAAGGACAATCTCTATGATAGTGGTCTCCTTTGCAAATGACACATGGCGATTTATGCCTGGTCGGTGTAGTGTGTGGATTTTTGCTAGACGACGCTTGGTTGCCGCCTTTCGCTTTTGGCTCCTTCTTCTTCTTCTCTTTCTTCTTCTTTTCCTTCTTCTTCTTGAGTACTTGGCTTTTGGCTTTACCAGCCCCATCAAGCAAAGAGGAAGGAGGAGAGGAAGAATTGGAGGAAGTAGAAGGTTGGTGGGTAACTCTGGAATCGTCTAGTTGCTGACTCGATTGTTCAAGAATTGCGGTGTTCTGAACGACAGAGGTTGAGAAGAGCCATACAGGCAAGCCGATTGTTCAGTCCTGGAAGCGACAATGTGGCCATATGGGGTGCACCAACATCTCCCCAAGAGGAGAAGGGACTAGGATTTCCCCCAAGGGGAATTCCTTGGTTGGTGGATTCCATTTTCTCAACCCAAGATCAATGTAGGAAAGGGTGATGAATATTCCATTTAAAATAAATTTTAGACACTTTGACACAACTTGTTTTTTCAATTTTTAAGAGTCGAGAAAAAACAAAAGATGACTCTAGTCACCTTCGATTTTTAATGAGCTCGAAGTGACAAGTGCTCAGATGGACCTTTTCCATTAAAGAGTCTGAAAAGGAACGAAAGGGACTGCTCTGGAAATCTAGGTAGAGGGATTACCAAACCAATCGCAAAACTGGAGAATACTTTTTACGGTACGACAGTCAATCTTCCCGAATGCTGTGTTCAGTGCATTGCGATCGATAGGGTGGCAGACACGGCTTCCTATGGATAAAGGATTAAGCCTATTGTGGTCTCCCAAAATATACTCGATAGTACGTGGGAGAACAAGTCCGTACTGGCACTTATCGTCTCAAAGTGGAGGAATCACCCAACCATCAGTGAGAACAACAGTTACCAGGCTTTACGACACCAGAATACGTCTCTAGCCTAGACTTCTAAATGTTGTGCGTTAGGTTCCAAAGAGTTGTTAGATTCATTGAATTTATTTTATAGTTGATCTTGTTTATGAAGTTTTCCTTTCAGGTTCACCGCGAGATGTAGTATAATTCCTAAAATGCAATCTAAGATGATAAACAATATTTTTATCTTCTTTGTGCAATGAAAATCCTAGCTACTAAGGAAAGAATGACATAATTCTTTCACAAAGAGCAAAGACCACACTCTAAATGCACTTTCCTAAATCAAACCAATCAGACTATCTAAATGCAAATGCACATGCATGTATTTGTTTTCAACTTTCTTAGTATATGGATGATAAAAAAGAAAGTTGATGCACAAATCTGAATTTCTTTTCAAGCGACAATTATCAACAAGTTTCTTTTCGAAATCAAAAATGGAGGCAATCACAACACCTTACGATTTTGAAATGAATACTTGTTTTCGACACTAGAAAAATTACAAATTCAGACCAAAAACAATAGTAACAGGATAATAGACTATCTACAGCAATCAAACTCTTTCCTATGCCTGAAAACGACACTTGCGACACTTTCAAATCAAACGACGACAGTACGGTTACGTTACTTTTGCAAAGGAGAACTGAAAATGACTCAACAAACACACAAAAATATTTACAGTTCTTTTGTACAAAGGAGGTGGAATAACAACAAGGAAAAGGGGTTTCAAACAGAGATATACTGATCACAGGCAGCAAAATTCATGAATAGAACTGGAAAGAATGAATCACAGAAACCAAAATTGCACAATGCCTAGTCTGATCAGCGCACCTGTAACACAGGGAATTTGAAATGCAGCGCACCTACTACACTTGGGAAGTGCGCTGAATTTTAGATTCTCAGAATAGTACCTGCGCTAGGCCAGAGACGAGACTTTGCTTGGGTTCCGGGTCACAGTTTGCAGTTCAGTTCATGGGTTTTGGCCGAGCAAAAGGTAATCAGTAATGCAACAATCAGGGGTAGATCTAAGGAGGATCTAAGAGCTATCACAAGGGCAATCAGAGAGTTTGTGAATCAGTTGTTTAAATCATAAACAGATCCCGGAGATTGACTGAAGTGACATTTATCTACTTTGCATTTGCATAGCAAATGCAGTTCGAAAGCTACCTGGCACGACTTCAGGCTCCATCTGTAAGTTTATGAAATAGACAAAAAGGAAGATAAACAAACAAACTAATTCATCCCCAGCGGAGTCGCCATTTTGTTACAGGGAAAAGTTTCTACTCAGAACTGCTTATCCCACTAAGGTGTGATAGCTGCCTTAGAAACAAACAAAGTAAAGCTACTTTCATTTTTTCCTTTATGAAGTATAGATAGAGAAGAACAAAGAAGACCAACCTCTGTCTTGCGCTAATCTCCTGGTTCGATTCCTCTCTTCCTTGATAGTCTTTCGCTACTTGTTCCCTTGCACGCCCATCTTCACAGAGTACCTGTAAGATCACAGTAGCATAGCACTATACAAGAACATGGATCTATAATCATAAACAATCTAGGATCAGATGTAAATTGAACATACAAATGCAACAAACATAAATGACACAAGAGTATCGAGGAAAACTTGAATAGCTTTTATTGATAAAAAAGAAAGAGCCAAGGGGAGTTACAACCAGTTGTTCTAACCCAGCATCATCCTCTCAGCAAGGAAGCCCCTCTTCACCTCATACAAAGCTTAGATCACCCAACAATAGGATGTTTGTCTCAAGAAACCAATAAAAATTCCTTACAATATGCAAAATTCCAGCCTCTGGATCTCTGGGATAAGGGATCCATATATAGATATCTATAAGGGAGATGAGTCAGCTTGTGATTTGATTAGTGTCTTCCCTCTGATAGTTCTTGCTTCCAATTGGAGATTGATGATCTCTTACTCATCCTTGGTCGAATTCAGAGAGGCAAGTGTCACAGGAGAAGTTCCTGGAAGCTTCCATTGCCTCTCCACCTCGCGGAATGACACTGCCATTTGTCATTTCTCGCCCATCGCACCCCATAGAAGGGCTTTTTGAAATGCAACGCACCCACACAGTGTGTTTAGGTGAGATGCAACACACTTTGCCTATGGAGCAGTTGAAATGATCCTGTTTTGACTAATTCTGAGCAGTTTTTCATGTAGAACTTCTGGGAGAAGCTGTAACCAGTTGACCTTGCTTCTTTAGGGGTTAGAACAACACTTTTAGGGACTTAGGAGCCCTTGGTTTATGGACATTTTATGCTTGGGGTTGCAGTTCCCAAAAATTTCTATAACAGTCTAGAGGGATTGTCTCTGCCCGCAGAGAGAATTTTCCTACTCCACAATTAGCTTGTGAAGATATTCCATATTTAGAATACAATACAATACAACAAATAGTGAAAGTGGTGGAGAGATAGAACCAGTTGCAAAATTATGATATCTTTAGCTTTTGATAGAAGAATATTAGTCTTAAATGGCAAAAGACTAGTCTTTGGTAGCTAAATCATGAGGAGAGAGAGTTAGAGCTTGGAAGCTGTTTCATGTAAATCTAGAGGAGGAAAAGAGTGTTGAAAAGGCGTGTAGTAGGACTTGGATACTGCAAAGGAGATATCCAAAGTCAAGGCTTCAGTTGTATTTCTCTTTGAAGTTTATTTTAATACAACTAATGGTTTATTTCCAATATATGTGTAATATTACATTTGATATCTTTGAACTCCTTGACCTTTTAAATAGATTGGATTCGATTTCATGCTATCATGTTTGCTGTCTTTTCCTGCATGTTTGTTTAAGGTACTTGAACGAAAGGAACAAAAGGAAACTAGATCATGGAAGTAATATCACCATCAGATGGATTAGCGTTATAAGAGGTTGGCCCTCTTATTTGATTCTAATCTATGGAAATTTACATTAGATTGTCTTGTTTGTGGCTAGACCCACTCTCTTGGGCTAGAGGGATTGTCTCTGTCTGCAGAGAGAATTTTCCTACTTCATAATTACCTTGTGAATATCTTCCATATCTGGATGGGAAATGTCAACAAAGGGATTATCCTTAGATTTGTCACCTATAAATGGACTAGGAATATCCTGGGAAGGGGCCACTTTGCTTGAAGCCTAAGGGTGAGTTGAAGGAGGAACAACACCTTGGGAAGCCTAAGTATGAACTGCGTCTTTGTATGAGAAATGCTGGGAGGAGGAGGGATTCCCCAAGGCACCCCCTTGCAGGGAAAGAGTTAAGAGCATAGTGGCATCCTTGCAAATATTATAATTAGAAATGGGAACATGATCTTATAATTTCTTACCTTAAAAAAGGATGCATTGCCTTGGGGAAACCCTAATTTGAGATCCAAAAATAGTTTGAAGTCCCTTATTAGGTCGCTAGATCGCACCCAAAAAAGTAGAGAGTTTCTAGACAACAATTTGACTGAGATATGGAAGGGTTTGAGGACTTTAGGTTGTTTCCCGGTAAGAACATCCTCCAGATTTTTTCAATTATTCTTTGTTACATAAAGTCCAGAGGCTTCCCCTGAGAGCCCCTTAAACTATCAGGAGTCATCTTCTCCAGTCCAAGCCGACAAAGGAAGGGGCACAAAAGGAAGAAAGGCAGAAGGAGAACTGTCACACCTATGAAGAGAATCGCCTTTGGGGGGTGCATCATTGAGAAGAGGGCCATCATCTCTGCTAGGGAAGGAAGCCAAGAGAACAAAGGTTACAAGGGTTTTAGGCCTTAAATTAAATACCATCAATTTTTCCACGATGATATATATGGGGACAAAATCAACTATTGAGCATTATGTATATTTATTTATTTATTTATTGTTTCAACTTTCGTTGAAAATATATTTATATTTCATAAAATCTGTGTTGGGGGCATAGTTGTACATCCTCTACAAATACTTCTTGCCAGATTAGATTTATCAACGCTGTAATAAGCAAGAAAAATCTAAATAGTGATCCAAAACTATGTGGTGGAGTAGAGGCATCACCGTATTCTAAAAATTCTAGCTTATAGATCTTTCAAAAAAAGGACCAACTAAAAGCATATACTTACAAAACATGGTTTGTAGGCAGGCTTAAGGACTTGAGGTCAGGCTTAAAACCCCTCCACCTAAAGGCTTTCTTTTTCTAAATGGACCCCCTTAATGTATAAATTATTATAAAATAATTAAATTATAATTTAATAGATAATTAGCATTTGTACAATGGAAGCTTTGATTTACCACAATTGATAATTAATATAAGATTAAATGGATTTCTCATAATTATTGAAGATAAAACAAATTTATAATATATTTATATATTTTAATTAAATTAAATTTATTGTATGAATATATTTATATATTTTATTTAAATCAAATTAGTGATTTTTGTCCATGAGGTCTTACATAGACAGTGATTAGGTGCTATGTTAAGACACTCCTTGATGTGAAGTCATTAGTTCAATTCCCCACCCCGATCAAGGTGTTATATTGGACATGATGAAGATGTAGTCTTGCCAAGCTTACAAAAAAAAATAGTGATTATTTTTTTAATAAAAAACAATTACTCTTAATTTAGAAGTAATTTGTAAAATATTCTTTTTTTGTAACTAGGTGGAGCTTAGGCCAGGGTCGACCAACTTATTGGTTGGAAGAAGACTAATCCACCTACAATGGGATGTTTATCACTGGGATGTGAGAGGTTTTTTTCAAGCATGGATGCCCCTTGGGAAGTTTAATTCCCCCAAAGTGGCTTCCCCTCCTTAGCCCATCCCCATGAGGTTTGAACTTGTGACCTAGCGGGGACTAAACCCCATGAAAACCATCTAGTTTACACCTCATGGGTAATTTGTAAAATAATTATATAGCTTTCCTTTTTGTTAGGAAAGTGGGGCTATCCACCAATTTTTGAATCAATGATCTTAATATCAAGGAGTGACTTAACAATACACCTGGTCACTGATAAGCCTCATTATTGGGTAATTATATGGGCCTTAATTCACCTCCTAGGTTACTTAAACCAACTATTCTCACAACTTATTGCATACTTTTGATTATATTTTGTTTATGAGATGAGTTAGAGTTAAATATTTTGCTTTGTGGTCTAATGTGCATTTAACGCAGGATTAAAGGGTAAAATCAAGGAATTTTGGCAAAGACCTTGGTCAAAACTCGAATGGGAAAAGGGAGAGGAATTATAGGAGGCAAATCCTCCTCATTTACTACCCCTCCATTCAAATATTACTCCATCAGCTTAGAGTGCAAACAGCCAAATCATGAGGACTAGATGGTAGCCGAGCAAGTGAAAGTCAAAGCACCAGTTTATCTCGAGTTTGGGAGCCGAGCCTCCCTAATTTTAAGGAAGTCATTGGAGACTTCAGTTGTATAGGTAGAGAGGCTTAGGACCTCAGTAGGATTCAGAATTTTGATTGTAAAAATCTACTTTATTTTCGAGCTGCAAGACTTATGACCGTTTTTGATGTAATCCATTGTTTTGATAATAAGAATGAGTTTTTTTTGAGCCAACACTAAGTTAACTCAGAGGGCTGAAGCTCTTGGGTTAGGGCCCAACCCTAGCAGGTAAGGCTCCTCTTTATTACATGTATGATAATGTAGATTCATGGTTTAATCGTTCATTTGCTTAAGTAGCTGCATTTCCATTACGGTAGTGTAGCGTAGATTAGTTGTGTTTTAGTTTGCTTCCATCTATGCCTTCTTTCAATTAGTAGGTTAGTTAGGAGTTCTTGCATGAATTTTGTTGTCTTGATCCAGTACAAGGTTCAGTTCATTTTCATCTTTTTCCATCACTTTTTGCTCATATTCTCATTTTCTTCAGCACAAAATGCTTAAGTGGAAGCTAATAAAACATGTCTTGATCAGATTATACCCATAGATTTCCTTACCATCCGATCCACAACAAACCTGACCAATCACCGTTCGAATCATTTCAATGCTTGACTTTATATGCTCCAAATCTCCAATGTCGATCTTTCTAGCTTGATCCAACGACTATTGTGAATTCTTCCACCTACTTTTTGCGCTCCAAATATCCATAGTCGATATGTTGTTCCCTCGAGCCAATGGATATCACGTCACCTGATTGCCAACTAGCTTGGTTGATCTCCACTGTTGATCAATCCCGCATGATCCAATGGCTATTGCACAATCTCATGTGAATTCTTGCATGGCCGATATCTGCCTGAGAGCACGTGAGAAAAGTGGTTTTCCTGTGTTACGTGTCACTCACTTAGGCTAATCGCGTGAAAATTAGAAATATAACTTACAACTTTGAGGGTGCACGAGAAACTGCTTACCACCTACGAAACCCGATCCATCATTTCGCACGTTTTTTTACCCTTTTGTCGCCATGTGACTTGATGTGATCCCTCCATCTATTCACTTCATCGCCGCGATAAGATCTCCACCATTCATCTCCTGTTAATCCTATTCGCCCATATATTGACTTAACCTCCCGTGATAAGATCTCCACCACTCAATCTTTCGTTAATCCTGTTCATTGATCGATCCATCCATCTATTCACTTAATCCCATGATAAGATCTCCGCCACTCATCTCCTGTTAATCCTGTTCATCCATTGATTCACTTAAACTCCTTGATAAGATCTCCATCGCTCATCTTCCGTTAATCCTATTAAACCATCTATTAACTCAATCTCTCGTGATAAGATCTCCGCCATTCATCTCCCGTTCATCCTGTTTGTCCATCTATTCACGTAAATCTCCGGTGATAACATCTTTGCCGCTTATCTTCCGTTTTTACTGTTCGCTGATCGATCCAATGGATCCTATGCACTGCTACTTCATTACATCCTCCCTTCGCTGATTTCAATCTTCGATTTCCTTTCCGCTCAACTCCTTCCCGAACTTTGTTCTGCATATCATTTAAACGCTACCACTTCTGAGCTTCGATTTGGTTATTCAATCAGACTCTAACACTATCCGATCATCAAAAACCAAGAAAGTGAAAACAAATTTAGTTTAGTTTTCTTGCTTACTCATTAGTTTAGTTTGATGCTCTTTACTTTTGTAACTTAGATAGCAGCATTAGGTTAGTGTTGATTTAGAAATTTTGCTTAGCATAGCTGTTTAAATGGTTAATTATGATATGGTATGATTTAGAATTACATGTTGTTTTCTTCATTACTACAGTAGAGTAGCTTTCTTAGAATAGATTTTCTCTTCTTCCATCGAAGAATCAAGCTTCTTCTGACTATATAGAAGTCTATCTTGGAACCTTTGGGTCTCTCGCTAGATGAACAAGTGACAACAGGTAGGACCTTCAATTCTACTTGTGCATATAACGCTGTCACCTCCAAGTTTGTATGAACCCCGGGTTGATAAGTAAAGCTAGTAGCCCAGGAGTTGCAGCATCCTTGTTGCAATACTGGTGCTTATCACTTTTTGGCGCCGTTGCCAGGGAGGTATCTGAGTAGAATGTGATTCCTACTTTCTTTTCTTCTATTTCTAGTCTCCAATTTTCTACCATTAGTTTCTTTCTACAAAATTACTCTAGTAGCTTCCTTTCTTTCAGATGTCATTATTTGCTTTCCTTTCCTAGTTGATTCATTTCTTTTTACTTTTTGCAAAAAAAAATCATTAGGCATATTTAATTTCAAAAGTAAAAAATTGCATTGCATTATAGTTTTCATTCAATCATAAAAACAAAAACAAAATTCTCCAACACCAACCCACCCCGCCATTTGATCACATGGTGAAGTAAGAGCCATATCACAATCCACTTTTGCAGGTAGAAGAAGAAAGAGATGGAAAAGAACGTAGAGGAAATGGATGGAGATGATGAAAATGAGGAAGATCCTCTCAGATTTCCCATTCAAGACACTAATGGTAATGTGCACATGAAGAACATCCCTCCATCTTTTCTTCCAAAATTTCATAGTCTAAGGTTAGAGGATCCGGAAACCTTTCTCTTTGAATTTTAGATTTTTTGTAGATCTTAAGATTACTTATTAAAAACTAAAAAACTAAGAATGTTTCTAACAACTTTGAAGGATAGAACTCTTAAATGGTTCATGAGTTTAGGGACTAATTCAATAAGATCATGGAATGATATGCAAAAGGTATTTCTAGAAAAATATAAAGATCGTGATCTTAAAGAAGAATTTTTTAGAATGAATTAAAGAGAAGATGATAGTCTAGGGGATCTAATAGAGAGGTTCATGTATAATGTTAAGAGGGGAAAACTACATCATTTAAGGTCCAACACACTAAAAACCGTCTTACTTATAACAATTTGGGATGAGTGGATTGATCTCCTTAATCTCATGAGTAGAGGTGATGTATATCAATTATCATTTGAGGAAATTTGTGAAACATGCAAACACATATCAAGAGGAAAACCAAGAGTAGGTAAATCAACATCAAGATCGGTAGGTCAAGCTAAACTTGGAAATTTGTTTGATGATTTTAAAATAGAAATTCTTAGCAATCTAACAAAAAAAGTAGAAGTGTTAAGAATGCAAGATGAAGGAAAAGAAAATGTTGATATTTGTTTTGTAGAATCACATGATGTTAAACATTGTCCATCATTACCAAGGTTGAAGGAAGTTTATCAAGAGGACAATGGAGCAAGTCAATTGCCAATGTAGCTATGTAATGTAGCTCCAAGAGAACCATGGCACCCTATTCAGTCGGATATGATGCAAGAGCCTAATTCACATTTTCAAGGTTATGGATATCCACCTCAAAGTAATTGGAACACACCTTTTCCTTGGAAACATTGGCCATTGACGCCAGCCTAAGCTACATATACCCCAATGATGCAGCCTAATTTGCATATACCCACAGTATGCAAATACAATTGCATGTCACACTATGTGTGTCTGAGGAATTATATGATTCCATACTTAGGAAACCTTCCATAAGTCAAGGTTTAACTCTCTTAATTAAATTTTTAAGTGGAGACGTTTGTTTTAACTATCCAAAGGTTAAACTTTAATAAACCCTTGAGAAAATCCTTATAACCCTTCATAATATTTGGTTAATTCTTCTTACCCGCACATAAAAACCATACCCTTTTAACCCTGGTTCCAGTTTAACGCAACTTAAACCATAATACCTTAACTCCTCTTATTTCTATTATAATTTCCATATAATAGAAATATTTAATAAACACACTTAAACCTTACCTTTCTGCCATTCTTCAAACCTTTTGCACATATATCGATGCTCTCCTTAGCGCGTTAAATCTCCACTGTCGATCTCATTCCCCGACCTGACGTTATCATGTCACCCAATCATTAACTGTCCCAGACGATCTCCACCATTGATCTGCTCCTTCTGATCCAACGACTGTCGCGTCACCTGATTGCCAACTAGCTTGGCTGATATCCACCATTGAACAATCCCGCTTGATCCAATGGTATCATGCAATCTTGCGCAGATATTTGCACGAATGATATCATATTGGAAGCACGTGAGAAAAGTGGTTTTCTCTCTCCACCGTTTGCTACGTGTCAGCTGCTAAAGGTAATCACGTGAAATTTTGAAAGACCACTTACCACCTTTAGGGTGTGCGAGAAACTACTTACCCCTTGCGGATAACACTCCATCTTTCCGCTAACACGTGGGTTTAATCTCTGCCATTCATCTTCTTAACTTTATGTTTCACGACTTAATCTTGGCCATCTATCACACACAACCTAGTCTGTTGATCTAATTGATCCAACGACTATGCTTTGCTGCTACGCTCTTTGTTTCTTGCTATGTAATAGCCATTCATTTGAATTTCTGCCTGTGTATTTGTCTTCGCTTCATGATCTTCACTTGATCTGATCTCGATCCCCACTCACATCTTTGTGCTTCCTTCACCTTCGCTGTAACATTAAAGGCTTTCTCCAATAATGTCTGTGTGTAAAACCATAACACTCCTCTCTGCACTTCTTCTCTGATCCTGCACACCTGCAACCTACGTTATGTAGAATTACTCAAGTTCACACACAACTTATAATTCAAAATACACATCACACAAACTCAGAATCAAGTTATCTATATTAGTAAACAACCAATTACATAAGAATTTCTTACTCGGCCTGATTTTCAATATCAGTGGCCTTTCCTTTCTTGCTTGCAGGCCTAAATGACGGTCTCTCTTACTCCTGACTGACTGACTCTCTACCTGACTACTATGCCTTTTAGGCTTACATTTATACAAAAATTTACGTTTAACCAATTCTGGTTCAGATCCCTAATCTGCTGAGCTAAATCCCGAATATCCTCTAAGTCCACTTTTAAATCTAGTAATCCTTAAGAATCCTCTCTGGTTCCATGAATCATGATACCACTTCCTAGTCCAAGACTTACAATTGATTTCCAACTCTCTCATCATCACTCATCATCACTCATGTTATCCAACATTCGAGAGCATTTACAAATATCCTCACAATATCTAATTAATTCCTATTCTAATCACTCAAATATTAATAATTACATACATAGGAATCCAACTTCCTTGAAAACACAAGACCCCCTAAGTTAACTAGAACATAATGATATTGTTGAGCTGTATGCTCCTGCATCAGACTCCCAAGGTTAAAATAATCATGATCTCCTGATCATGTGCTTCCGACCTTTGTCCTCCTGGATCCCACACTTTGTTCTACAATTTGTCTTTGATTGTCGTTGTTGTTTGTTGTTGTTCTCCAAGTTCCCACATTTTATGCTGCATTTCCCCACTAGCTTTGCTTTCACTGTTTGCTGCTATATTTCTCTTTCTACTGCTCCTTGGCCTTCTTACTATTGTTTTCTTCTGAGGTACCTTCATCATCAATCTTATTATTCTTTCAATCTCTATGTCCAATTTATATTTTGACTAATAATTACTTTTCCATTTGTTATTGTACTTTGTCCACTCATATTCAAACTACTGTGTGCTATCTTCTCTTTGAAGTTGTTAGTTTCCTACTACCGCCCTTTCATCCTTACCCTCTTGTTGCTGTCCAAATAACCTCTATTCAATATTTGTAAATTTACTTTCAAAAAGTAAATTGTCCTCCAATTTCCTCTGTACTTGATTCCTTTCAAATACATCACTATGTTGTTCATCAGTTCCAGGATATTCTCTTTCCTTTTCTTTGACAACCCTCAGCAATTGTCCTTCACTTCCTTGACTACTTCTGACAATCAATTTAACTTCTTCAAGCATGGTATCTTAATGCTTTTCATCTTCCTCATCAGCCTGTCTGACCTGGAAAATTCCAGTCTTCATCAGTTCTAAAAGTGACTCTTCAACTTGAAACATGTCTGTCTCATCTTCATCAAATCCATGCTATGTAACGGTATTTGAGAATTGTCTTCCTTCAACACTTATAATCCCTATATTCACACAACAATTGTCAGTTTGAAAAATGTAAGGCTCAACAACCTCAACTAATGTTTTACATGTCAGTGCTTTAGGATGAACTTCATTTCCTTCTTCCATAAGGAATTGTCCTTGTTTTATAACAGCTCCAAATATCAATTTATCAATAATTTATTTCTGCTGCAACAATTCAATATTTTTCTCATTCAAGAGGTATTCTCCATCATACTCTAATCTAGAATAATTATATTTTGAGAAGTAATCTTCATCCTCTGTCAGCACATCAGTATGCTGAACCAAGTTCTCCTTTGAAGTCTGGGGACTTTTATCAATTTTTATGACAACCTCATAAGACTCTCTTCACTCATTAAGTAACTCATCCATAGACTCTTTCTGCTGTAACCAGTCAAATTATTCCTCTTCTGAGAAATTTTCTTTGTCACCTTTTACTTCAACATCTTCATCCATCCCGAAGACATCTTCAAAAGTTTGTTTTTCTCCTGCAATACCTGCAATCATACACAAATGATCAGTTTTAGAAACATAAGACCTTGTGGTCTCACTTAATTCTTCAGTCATCATATCTCCTTGCTATCTTGAATTCTCATAATAATTCATAAGATATTCCACCGATCTCCAGTCTCCATTTGTACCCAGAACTTCACCCTATTTTGTTTCACAAATGGAAACTTCCATTTCCAAGTCAGTTTCTCTGAGTTCTTCCACCAGCCACTTCACTTGCCTTTGTTGTAGCCTTCTTTGTAGCTCAGACCACTTCACTGCTTTTTTCCTCAAGACCCAACCTTGTCTTTGGTTTTCTTCTAGTATCATCCTTAATACATTGAGTTGTTCTTTTAACTCTGCAATCTCCTTGTCACACTCCTCTTGACTCATTCTCTTGCCAATTGCCTTGGCATCCTCCTTCTTCACTTTTCTTCTACTGTGGTCTTCCCCAGAACCTTTGTTACCTCTTTGATGACTATTAGTAGTCATCTTCTTCTCTATATTCATGAGTTCTTCACTCACTTACTATAAGCTACATTAAAGCCTCTGCAACAACAAGTCCTCCCTACTGCCACTTACCTCACCAAGCTTTCCTCTGTACTTGGTCTTTTGGAAAGAACTTGGTTATCTATTCTATGGAACCTCTCGAGCATTTCTCTTTGATCCTTCTAGGCTTAAAATCATATGCACCTTTTAAGAACACAACTGTCCTCTTGTATTTCAATCACAAATGAAATACTAGGTTTTGACCACCTCTTCTTTCACTCAGAAAATATTACTAGTATTCTTCATCTCTTAGCAATTCTACCCACATCCTCTTTGGAATTGCCTTCATGATCTTCCTGTGAGCTACAATAAAACATTTGCAGTAACAAGTCTCCTTCTTGCTACACATGCCTCACTAAGATTCTCTCCTCTGAGCTTAGTCTTTTGGCATCTCTTTGGTTCTCTCCTCTGGAACCAATTGAGCACTCCTTGCTCTAGGTTGTTGCAATCTTCTCACCTTCTTATGCTGGTAGCTTTAAGAACTCTGCATGATCTTGTTCTACCATTCACCTGCACTTTGAATGGATTGTTCTATGTTTCCTGTGCATTTGCAATTTTGCTGCACTTTATCTCTGTGTGCCTACTGTTTGTCAGATTTAAAATCTGATCTCCTCTTGCATGCATACACATCTTCAAAACATAACTCTATTCTAATTTTTCTCAAAGAATTCTTACATGTAGAGTTTCCTTGTTCTGATCTAATACCAAATGACGCCAACCTAAGCTGCATATACCCCAATGATGTAGCCTAAGCCACATATACCCACAATATGCAAATACAATTTCATGTCACACTATGTGTGTCCCAGGAATTCTAAGATTCCATGCTTAGGAAACCTTCCATAAGTCAAGGTTTAGCTCTCTTAATTAAATGTTTAAGCGGAAACGTTTGTTTTAACTATCTAAAGGTTAAAATTTAATAAACCCTTGAGTGGATCCTTATAACCCTTCATAATCTTTGGTTAATTCTTCTTACCCATGCATATTAACCATACCCTTTTAACTCTGGTTCCATTTTAACGCAAATTAAACCATAATACCTTAACTTCGCTTACTTCTATTATAATTTCCGTATAATAGAAATGTTTCATAAACACACTTAAACCTTACCTTTCCGCAATTCTTCAAACCTTTTGCACACATATCGATGCTCTCCTTAGCATGTTAAATCTCCATCATCGATCTCATTCCTCGATCCGACGGCTATCACGTCACCCGATCATTAACTATCCCGGACGATCTCCACCATTGATCTGCTTCGTATGATCCAACGACTGTTGCGTCACTCGATCACCAACCAACTTAGTTAATTTCCACCATTGATCAATCCCTCTTGATCCAACGGTTATCGTGCAATCTCACACAAATATTTGCATGATCGATATCAGATTGGAAGCACGTGAGAAAAGTGGTTTTCTCTCTCCACTATTTTCTACGTGTCAGCCGCTAAAGGGAAAGACCCCTTACCACCTTTAGGGCACGTGAGAAACTACTTACCCCTTGTGAATACCATTCTATATTTCCGGTAACACGTGGGTTTAATCTCTGCCATTCATCTTCTTCACTTTATGTTGCACGACTTAATCTTGGCCATCTATCACACACAACCTAGTCCGTTGATCTGATTGATCCAACGACTACACTTTGCTGCTACACTCTTTTGATTCTTACTATGTAATAGCCATTCATTCAACTTTTTGCCCGTGTATTTGTCCTCACCTCACGATCTTCACTTGATCTGATCTCTATCCCCACTAGCGCCTTTATGCTTCCTTCACCTTCGCTGTAGCATTAAAGGCATTCTCCAATAATGTCTGTGTAAAACCATAACACTCCTCTTTGCACTTCTTCTCTGATTCTACACACTTGCAACCTACATTACGTAGAATTACTCAAGTTCACACACAACTTATAATTCAAATACACATCACACAAACTCAAAATCGAGTTATCTGTATTAGTAAACAACCAATTACACAGGAATTTATTCCTCAGCCTGATTTTCAATATCAGTGGCCTTTCCTTTCCTTCCCATAGGTCTAAATGACCGACTCTCTTACTCCTAACTGATTGACTCTACACCCGACTACTATTTCTTCCAGGCTTACATTTATACAAAAGGTTTTGTTTAACCAATTCTGGTTCGGCTCCTTAATCTGCTAAACTAAATCCTGAATATCCTCTAAGTCCACTTTTAACTCTCATAATCCCCAAGAAATCCTCTCTAGTTCCACGAATCATGATACCACTTCCTAGTCCAAGACTTACAATTGATTTTTTACTCTCTCGTCATCACTCATCATCCCTCATGTTCTCCTACATTTGACAACATTTACAAATATCCTCACAATATCTAATTAATTCCTATAATAATCACTCAAACATTAATAATTACATACATAGGAATCCAACTTCCTTGAAAACAAAAGACCCTCTAAGTTAAGTAGAACATAATGAAATTGCTGAGCTATGTTCTCCTGCATCAGCCATCTCAACCCTAAAGCCAATCTTGGAAACAAGGTTAGCAAGGAACTTATGGGAGCCATCCACAATATCCTTAGTATTTTCTTCAATATCCTCCATACCAAACTCCATGTTATCATTACCATTCTTCTCCACCACAAACACAACCCCATCCATACCCATCTCAAATATACACTCCCACTCAACTACCTATACCACCATTCCCAAGCCCACACATTGAAGTATCTCAGCCCACTTACAATGCTGATGTACAACACTTCCAAACATCTCCTCTTGAGATCAATGGTATTTACCACAACTTAGGAAGACTACTGCAAAAAAGAGATCATCTTGATATCATTGAAGGACCACATCCAAAAGAAGAAGATTCAAATAAGAAGACCACAGAACCATGGGCTACGATTGATGAAGAGCAGACATCAAAATCAGAGATCGAGAGAACTCCCTCATGGTTACCATCAAATCCTCCATGTATTCAAGAGAGCAATCAACAAAAAGAGGAAGATTTGAAGGTCATGGTAGAAAAAGACATGAAGAATGATCTAGACCAGCAAAAGGACCAAGGACATCACAACTATATTGAAATATGGTTCCAAATAGTCACTAAGTTGCAACATCACTCTCTTCCTCAACTATGCTTGATCCATTCAAAGTCAAATCATTTGATCTCTCAAATCTAGTTACATGTAAAAGCATACATTTCGAGCCTCCACATCATTTTGTCTGTCATCTTGATGTGCACATGGCTCCATTGGAAGTATTCTTATAATTGAAAGTGATTTTGTTTTTCAAGTTGTGTAGGGTAGAAGAAAAGAAGAAAAAAAATAGAAAATAAGAGAAAAAATAAAAAACTAATGTGAAAACCTCCTTTGAGGCACCTAGGTAGACCTACTAGTTTAAAACCTCATTGAGGTGGCTAGTAGGCCTCAAGAAAAAAGAAAAAAAATAAAATAAATCCTTGCTCCATGCATCTCTTTGATAAATGCATGTACTCTCCAACATCTACAAGCAACAAGAACAAGTTGGTACCAAAAGGAAAATTGGTCAAGCCTAGTCAAAAGAAGTCAAATTTTGACTTTCTCCTACTTCGCTCAAACACTCCAACAAGGCCAAGGCCATGTCAATACATCATCCTTTCACTCTCCATTCAAAATAGAAAGAGATCAGTTTCTGCCAGTTATGAAAAGAAAAAGAAAAAAGGGAAAAAAGAGTAGAGTAAGAGCATTACCTGAATGTCCCTTGCTCCACACACACTCCTACTCCCTCTGTCCATTCATTGCAGCATCCTCATAGCCCCAGCCTATCCCACAGAATATCAATCATTAGCTACAGGACTTCACTAGGATGATCTAGGAGCTCCAGACAACAGACAATGGACAACAGACAACAGATAACACAGGAGGAGTAAGAATGGCCATGCAACAAATAAACAACGCAACACCTCTGATCTTCGACAATTGTAGCATGGCATTGAGACCACAAGTAAGTATCCTTCTCAGTCACTCATATGCATCATTTGATCAAAAGTTGTAAGGGTTATGAGGTAGTTAGTTTATAAGTGAAAAGGTGGCCAGTTAACTTGGCCACCTTTGACAAAGCAGGTAGTCAGGTGGCAAAAAGGAAATTATTTTTAAAATCAAAAGAGAATGCAAGAGTCCAAAAACAATGATTTATTTTTTATGGCATTCACATCTGATGTAAGGTGGGGCCTCGACCCATATTAAAGTTTGAGTGATAGCACAAGATTTAAGTAAGTGCGGGTTCAAGAGGAAGATAAAGTGCTCTGCAGAGGAGCAATGAGCATGAGTTATAACTCAGGCTCAACCCCCGTAGTTGACCATAAAGTGATCCAAAATGGATCCTAAAAGCCTCTAAGTATTTCAATACTTAAACATTATCACAAAGGATAAACCTTCAAGAATGGCGGAAAACACTATTAGACGGGAAAAACATGAAGAAATGGCGAAAACAGAGTCTATCGGAGCCTTAAATAACATCACACAGGAGCCATCGGATCAGACCGATCAATGGTCCAGATCTAATCAACATATCGCAATTGGAGGTGGCAAGCAGAGTCTATTGGAGGCAGCCTTATGGAAATCACGATTAAACGAGACCCATTGATCAAGCGCGCAGATCAACGGTCCAGATCTACTCGCGCAATATTGCATTGCTCATATGCATACATAGAAGGACTTAGCCCGTAGTTGGAAGGATTGGCGATATGCGATTGTGATATATCGCATCACAATATCGCATCGTAGCTTTGTAAGGGGCGATGCCAAGAAGGCCAGCGACCATGCGATAGCGATGTTCCGATAGTCGATAAGGCCGATCGGCGCACTCAGCAGTCGGAAGTCAAAATGGATATGTAACATCCGATATAGTCGGACCTGAAAGGGTTTATGAATGCGATATGATATATTTTGAAGTCTGATATGGAGCAATTTGTCTGGTTTTCCTGTGTATTGGGGTTTTTCGTTATAAACCCAAATACAAAGGAACCCGTGACTAGTGACTTGCGATAGAGATATAAAGGCAGACCTGATGGAGTTTACGGCGGATTCAATAATATTTCAAGTCCGATAAAAGGCATTTTGGTGAATTTTTTAGTGTTTCTATGTATTTCTATGTGTAAACGGAGAAACAACTATTTTGGGATTTCAAACGCGCCGATGGTCCCTTCCGTTTAAAAATAGGTGGCCACCATACCTGAATACATTACACCATGATCAGTTAACGCTCAAAGGGTATTTGAGCAGACAGAGGCCGGGAGCCAGAGAGCCCGAAAGGGAAAATGAATAGATAAGCGCTGATAGGCTTAAAAGCCACTCAGTGTTATGGACAGAGACAAGCAGTGCTGAGACAGAGAGAAAACAGAGATAGAAAGCGAGAGGGAGAGTCTGTGTAATCACAAAGACTTGAGGGATTCAAGCAAAACCTTGTTGTGTTGAGACTCAATTTGAGCTCACCTTTGTAAAAAATCTGCTCTTGAAGACATAATAAAGAGGTCACCATTGAAAGCTGGACTAGGAGACGTAGCCCAATATTTTTGGGTGAACTCCTTGATTATTTTTTATGTTATGTGTGTGTGTCTGTTGTGTTTCTCTAACTGCTCATTGTCTATATTATTCGCAATATTTTCGATCCATTGCACTAAGATATATAGGCAAATCCTGCACATGAGTTTATAATACCTTAATATTAATCTAAGATCTCAGTTTCAGATCAACGAGCATGAGATATAACTCAGGCTCAACCTTCGCAGTTGACCATGACGCCAAGGTGTTTGACCGAGATCTACGGCCTGAGATTGCTACGGGGGGGTTCAAGTTTGATGAGCATCCTGTACACTCCCTACCCCTGCAACGGGCCACCCCAATCGCTCCATTCCATCTCATCTGCTCCACGTCATTCGCCACCCTCATTCATTATTGTCCAGCTCATTCACCATACCCTGTCACCTCATCTACCAGTCCATAGATACATTGTTGTTTATGCTACCATTTTAGGATGATTAAAGAATTAATATTTGGGGTAGAAACACCAGTTCACCACAGACTCGACATACCCTATTTCTTGATGCAATCACTCATAGACTCCAGCAATAAAGTAAAGGAAGGGAATTCCCAACAATTGGCTCACCATGGGTTGATCAGGATCCTCATTGATGATTCCCTCCAAAACCTCTAGATCCCTATAACATAGTCATTCTTTAGAGACTTACCAGTAGAGGATGACATGAAAACCCTCACCTATGATGTTATTCCTTCTGTCAGTGAGGAGGAGGCAAGACAAAAATAAGAAGATACAGAGCTAGATGGGGATGAGATGGACAAAGAAAAAACTAATATAGAGGAACATGATGAAGTAGGAGAAGAGAAGGAGGATAATGCTAAAACAAAGGAGGAAATGAAGGAAGAAACTGATGGATATGAGAAAGAATAGCAAGAGTAAGAAGATAAGAAAAATAGAGAGGAAGAAGGCATTGATACAGAAGGGGAAGAATACAAGGAGGAGTCACCTAGGGTGTCTCCAGAGGCCCCTAAGAGGGAGGCAGTAGCTTCCCTCACTGCTCTCAGCACCCCAATCAAGAAAAAAGGGAAAAGAAGGAGGCAAACCCCTCTATATTTCAGAACAATAAAGAGCACAAGAGTCAAACAAGGGAAGCCACAAATATCAACAAAAATCCCTATTGAGATTGAAGATTCCCCTACACCAAGCGACATAGAAGTAATAATGAGAGATCAACTTGAGAGGGAAAATGCATGGCCGAGAGGACAGATGCAGGAAAAGGAAAACCAACTAGCATGTATGGCTAGCCTCTCCTTGGAGGCCATCTAGTGTAGGATGCCAGCTAAATCGTATGCTCTTTACCTCAGAGAACAATGGATGCAATTTTAGATTAAAGCACTAGCACAAAGGGGCACCATGCCACTTCAGGACTATAGGCAGTTTATTGATCTTTGTGACCAAAGTACAGTAGAGGATAGGGCCAAAATGGCTGAGTTTTACTTGCAAAACATGGCCCT
Organism: Pinus tabuliformis; assembly: GCA_031772625.1. Lineage (NCBI taxonomy): Eukaryota > Viridiplantae > Streptophyta > Pinopsida > Pinales > Pinaceae > Pinus > Pinus tabuliformis. The sequence continues at coordinate 776,676,298 of CM062820.1, read as the reverse complement.
CACAGACATGAATGTTTGGGATCCTAATGCCAAGCTAGGAGATCTACAATTAATGGCTTTGGCATCAAGGATGAACCATGAGGAGTCAAGGGCTGCAGAGATGAAAAGAATATTGGCCAAAGAAAAAAATGAACCTATTTTAATCAGAGCTGAACAATCAAATCCCATGGCCCTAATCAACAACCATAATCTAATTGCAAATGATCCTTAGCTGGCACCTAGATATTTTGCTGCCCAAGAGCAAGCAATTTCACATTTTGAGGATATGTTTAGGCTGCTAGGAGATGATAGTATACATGGCTACTTCAGGAGATGGAACACACTGTCACACAACTTTAAGATCAGAGAATATCGCTCCCCTCAAAGGTTGAGAGAGGCACTCAACAGGACACATATGTATAAGCAATCAATGCAAAGGTTGAAGGTCAATTGGATAGGCCTAAAACTCAGTTCACCACTACTCCTAGGGATGCTTGAAGAGAGAAAAAAAGAAGAGAAAAAGAGGTAGTGGGAAGAAGTAGAAAGGAAAGCAGGCTTCTATGAACCAGAAGAACAGACCACAACAGAGACATGGGATGTCAGAGAGGCTACAAGAGCCATGAATGACATGGAAATTGACTAAGTTTCTCAGAGGATGAGCAACACTTTCAATAGGGGGTGATGATGAGCCTCATCATTGGGTAATTATATGGGCCTTAATTCACCTCCTAGCTTACTCAAACCAACTATTCTCACAACTTATTGCATACTTTTGATTATATTTTGTTTATGAGATGAGTTAGAGTTGGATATTTTGCTTTGTGGTCGAATGTGCATTTAATGCATGATTAGAGGATAAAAGCAAGGAATTTTGGCAAAGACCTTGGTCCAAAATCGAATGGGACAAGGGAGAGGAATTATAGGAGTCAAATCCTACTCATTTACTACCCCTCCATTCGAATATTCCTCCATCAACTTAGAGTGCAAACAACCAAATCACGAGGACTAGAAGGTAGTCGAGCAAGTGAAAGTCGAAGCACTAGTTTATCTCAAGTTTGGGAGCCGAGCCTCCCTAATTTTAAGGAAGGCGTTGGAGACTTCAGTCGTATAAGTAGAGAGGCCTAGGACCTCAGTAGGATTCAGACTTTTGATTGTAAAACTCTAATTTATTTTTGAGCTGCAAGACTTGTGACAATTTTTGATGTAATCCAATGTTTTGATAATAAGAATGAGTTTTGTTTTTAGCTAGCATGAGTTAACTTAGAGTGTTGAAGCTCTTGGGTTAGGGCCCAACCCTAGCAGCTAAGGCTCCTCTTTATTATACATGTATGCTAGCATAGATTCATGGTTTAATCACTCATTTGCTTAAGTAGTTGCATTTCCATTACAGTAGTGTAGCGTAGATTAGTTGTGTTTTAGTTTGCTTCTATTTGTGCCTTCTTTCAGTTAGTAGGTTAGCCAGAAGTTCTTGCATGAAGTTTATTGTCTTGATCCAGTACGAGGTTCATTTCATTATCGTCTTTTTCCATCACTTTTTGCTCATATGCTCATTTCCTTTAGCACGAAATGCTTAAGAAGAAGCTAATAAAACATGTCTTGATCAGATTATACCTATAGATTTCCTTACTGTCCGATCCACAAAAAACTTGACCAATCACCGTCCGATTCATTTCAACGCTTGACTTTATGCACTCCAGATCTCCACCGTCAATCTATCTAGCTTGATCCAATGGCTATCATGAATTCTTCCACCTACTTTATGCACTCCAAATCTCCACCATCGATCTGTCACGCCCTCGATCCAATGGCTATCGCATCACCCGATCGCCAACTAGCTTGGCCGATCTCCACCGTTGATCAATCTTGCATGATCCAATGGCTATCGCGCAATCTCGTGTGAATTCTTGCACGACCGATATCCGCCCGAGAGCACGCAAGAAAATTGGTTTTCCCATGCTACATGTCACTCACTTAGGCTAATCGCATGAAAATTAGAAATACAACTTACCACCTACGAAACCCACTCCATCATTCCACACATTTTTTTACCCTTCTGTCACCATGTGACTTGATGTGATCCATCCATCTATTCACTTCATCGCCGTGATAAGATATCTGCCATTCATCTCCCGTTAATCTTGTTCATCCATCTATTGACTTAACCTCCCGCGATAAGATCTCCACCACTCAATCTTTTGTTAATCATGTTCGTTGATCGATCCATCCATCTATTCACTTAATCCCCACGATAAGATCTCCGCCGCTCATCTCCCATTAATTGTGTTTGTCCATCAATTCACTTAAACTCCGCGATAAGATCTCCACCACTCATCTTCCATTAATCCTGTTCAACCATCTATTAACTCAATCTCCTGCGATAAGATTTCCGCCATTCATCCCCCGTTCATCCTGTTCATCCATCTATTCACATAAATCTCCTATGATAAGATCTCCACTACTCATCTTCCATTTTTACTGTTTTCTGATCGATCCAACGGTTCCTATGCACTGTTACTTCATTACGTCGTCCCTTCGCTGATTTCGATCTTGGTTTGCTTTTCTGCTCAACTCCTTCCGAAACTTTGTTTTGCATATCATTTAAATGCTACCACTTCCGAGCTTCGATTTTGTTATTCAATCAAACTCTAACACTATCCGATCATCAAAAAACCAAGAAAGTGAAAACAGATTTAGTTTAGTTTTCTTGCTTACTCATTAGTTTAGTTTGATGCTCTTTACTTCTGTAACTTAGACAGCAGCATTAGGTTAGTGTTGATTTAGCAATTTTGCTTAGCATAGCGATTTAAATGGTTAATTAGGATATAGTGTGATTTAGCATTACATGTTGTTTTATTCATTACTGCAGTAGAGTAGCTCTCTTAGAATAGATTTTCTCTTCTTCCATCAAAGAATCAAGATTCTTCTGACTCTATAGAAGTCTAGCTTGGAACCCCTAGGGTCTTTCTCCAAATCAACAAGTGACAACACGCAGGACCTTCGCTTCTACTTGTGCATATAGCACTGTCGCCTCCAAGTTTGTACGAGCCCTGGTTTGATAAGTAAAGTTGGTAGCCCAGGAGTTGCAACATCCTTGCTGCAATACTGGTTCTTATCAGCGATCATCTATTCAAAGCCTAGTAACCATAAAATAGGTATATAGTTAACTTAGAATAATTATGTATTTTTTTTTATTTGTAAAAAAATTGATTTTCAACCTAATATGGTGGTGATTAACGTCCATTAAGATCAATTTTGGTTTATTGGATCTTAAGAAAAGTAAAGAATCACTCATCATAATTTTGATGAGTTAAAAGTTTCAGAAAATCAATATTGTAACAAATACTTTGAAATAGTGATTTAATGTAGTGTACACTATTTCAATCCAAGATGTTTTAGAAATGATCAAACATTTTATATTTTATAATGGAGCTTGTGAGCATTTGTTATTATTTTAGCAATGTTGATTTTCCTCTTAATAAGCTATTAAATAAAAAAGATACGTTTGATCTTCTAAATTAGGGTTGGTAACCTCCTTATAGTATCTTAATTTTATTTTATCTTCTAAATATTTATTGCACCACAATTTCTCCTTAAATTTAGATGTGAATATTTTTAATACTATCATTATTCTATAGAGTTACCTCTTCCTCTATTCCACATTACTTAGCCATGACTTAGCATCATTATGTGACCCCCAGTTTGAGTCAAAGTTTGAAGCGATCTTATGAATATTATCTTGTTGTTTATCATGTTCTTGTACATTAGGTACCTAGTTTTTTGGCCTTGTAATTGCTTCATTTCTTCTATTTAATTCCTTAGTTCTTATATCAATTCGTTGTGCTTTTTTTTATCACATTTATATTCTTTTCCTCATTATGATCCATACCGTGGTGAATTTATTTATTCATGAAATTATGTTTTAATGAAAATAACAAGGTCGTTTTACCTATAAGTGAGCAAACGATTCCAGGAACAAGACTTTTCTATAAATAGGGACTTTGAAGGTGGACGCAGGGAAATTGCATCTAGGACTATCCTTGGTTGATTCAAATGCAAGTTGTTCCTAGAATAAGGAGTTAGTTGTAGAAATAGAGTTTTTGGTCTCTCTGTAGAAGATAGAAGACTTATCTTAATTTGGTAAGCGTGTCCTAATAATCTATAATTGTCAAACGTTCCTTATTTCACAAACATTTTATTGTGATTCCTTTTTATAATATAAAATAGAGGAAGTTGCCTCTCGATGGATGATGAACACTTGTTGAACTCAAAACAAAGTTGTGAACAATATTTTGACTATATTTACTTTTTTGAGACTTCTTAATACAAAGGCTTATCAATTGAATTTAGTCTTCAATTATTTGTATTTCGATCTCAGTGTCTTTTAAAGAAATATTGACTCCTAGGAAGTTGGGCCCACTTCCCTAAACGAGGTGTTTCCTCTCATGTAAAATATATTAGCTTAGTCTCATGTTGTTCCTTCCTAATCAATTGTTGTTTCTTCATCTGTATGGTAAATAGTTATTTTGGATATCATTCATATTATGCATGTTGAATAGAAATTTAGTCTATTGTGACTTTTCTTAATAGTCGTTTCTTTGGACATGTAATTGTTGTTTCCTTAGTTTTTGATTATTGTTTCTTGAAATATTGTTGTTACTTAGTTATAGTTGTTGGTTTATCTCGTGATAATTAAATAGCTAAAACTGTATTAGATAGGGATTGAGGTTTTTGATGTTACTTGATTGATCTCTTATCTAAAGTAGTATGATTGATTAGTTTTGCATTTGAATTTCATTTCTACAAGAAAGATTTTGATTTAGTTCAAACATAGAGTTTATTTCCATCCTTGTCATTTGTTCTCTTCATTTTACCTTTTTTATTTTAAGTGCCGGTAGATGAAATATTATAAGGGTGAGCATATGATATATTTGTTTTTAATAGAAAGATTAGGACCTTAGATCATTTCATGTAGCACCAGTATTAGTATTTGGTAGTTCCCTGCTAGAGTTTTTTGATTGCCTTGAAATAAAAGGACGCTTCTTGGGTTGATAAGATTAATGTTTTAGTGATTAGTTGTTTTCTTTAAGCAACTAAAAACCCCAAAATTTTGGCATCATTATCGGGCAGTCTATCAAAAGAGTACTAATATACAAATAACTAGTTGTATATGCATACTTAACTCTAGGAGGGTTGGATATTAAAGGCAAAAGTTAAGAATATGCACATGCACCCTGGATAAGTTTGTAGTGGAGTATGCTCTTAGTTGGTAGTTTCAGGTCACATAATATGCATGACTAGAAGAGGAAATAAAGGTAAAAATAAAAAGAAACGAATCCAAAAACCATCCCTGTGATTAACAAAACCTGGCCAAGCAAGCTTTGGGAGAGCAACCTTTATAGACGACATCATACGGAAAGCAGAATCTCAAGCTTCAATAGGACCCCAACCAATATTTGTAAAAGGAACTATTTTTTTCATTACTTGTGTGGAAAAACCTTCTTTTGTAGTGGAAACTGAGATTCATGATAGAATTTCGGTATCAACAACAAAAGAAGAGGAGAGGTTCCAATCCTCATCAATTCGACATCCTCATATTCATAAAATGAGTGAGGGGCACTCTTATAATTTGAGAGAAGGAGGAGGCAAAACAAGTGATCCAAAATTTCAAACATTTGAACAAGATCCTCCTACAACACCAATATCAAGGGAAGGGAGTTTGATTCATGAATTACACAGTGATTTGTGACCTAGATATATTCCCCAAAGCGAGAACAAGGATCTCAAATCTGCACTGGTCCTCATCAATTAGCACCTCCTAACATTGGGATCCCAAACGGGTATTGGCAAATTTTTGACCAAATGGTGGGACATGTGAAGCAATCATCCACAACAACCTCAACAATAGAATTTCCTATTGTTGACCCATAGGCAATTGTACCTATGAAATATATACCAGTGCAAGGTCTTCTAAATTTCAATAGATTGGCTTCAGAAGATGCAGATGCATTCTTGTTTGCATTCAGTGTCTTTGCAGAGGGTATGATTATACCACTAATCCATAAAAAATGAAGTTGTTCCCTCTACCTTGAAGGGAGAAACAATACGGTGGTTTATGGGATTAGGAGGTGGTACCATTAACTCTTGGGATGAAATGAAGGAAGCCTTTCTCAAAAAATACTAGGACAACTGTTGGTCTAAGGATCTGAGAGAAGAAATATTTAAGATGAATTACAAAGAGGATGAAAATTTAGAGGAGTACATAGAAAAGTTTCAATATAACCTGCAAAGGTAACCTTATACTACTCTTCCTAAAGAAATAATTAAATTTGTCCTTATCTGGGGAATGAAAGATGAATAGTTAGAAACACTCAATAAATGGGATAGGGAGATATTTCCAAGGAAGAATATGATGATATTATTAAGTTTTGTATCACGTGTTCCTACATAAGCACTAGGAGAAAGCATCAAATATGAAACCCCCTGAGAAAAATTATCAGAACTACTAGTGGGGGAGTTACTCGGGAAGAAATCGGTAATTTATTAGAAGACTTTAAAATTGATATTCTTAGTACCTGTTGATTGTGTTGGATCCCCAACATTTAGGGGATCTCCTCGATATGAATTCCCAACTAGACCTCACAACATTTTGTGTAGGCATCCCATCCATTATGATGGCCCGATTTCCATTATCTTAAAGATATTCCTTAGCTCTTGCTTGTCAGCACATGAGAGTGGTATACATAGTCTTCAAACAATGAGGTTCTTGTGCCTGGTGAGTTCTTAGTGTAACTTGTGTCTAAGTTATTTCATTACAGAGGGAGAGGGTGAGAGTGAGTCTCAGGTCAAAAGGGAATAGTCCCAACTCAGTTAGAGACACACAACACATCAGGACATGCACAACTTCTGGCGGAGTAGTCCACATGGATGTGACAGTCACAAAAACAAAGTGAACATATAGCACCTACAACACCCAGCATAATAGTCCGCACGAGTGTGACAGTCATTATAACAAGTTTACAAGAATAAATTTGTTGAGTGTCAGGGGGAATAGTACACATGGGTGAGACAACGTTAACAACTGATACAATACATTTACAAAAGAATATGCACTAAAACAACCGAAACAATTCAACTATCTTAATACAGGTTAAAGAAACATGCATTACAAGCGTCCAAAGAATAGTCTTAGAAATGAATACAATACATGTGTGAAAACGTGTTGGCCTATTAACAAGCTTTTGAATTAAGCAAAAGTTCTAAGACACATTCGTACACCATACATCACTAACCTCGATAGTGGGGCATTGGAGCCACTGCTCACTCCTCAAAGAAAAGACTATAGGCTCTCAAGTATATGTGGGAGGAGCCAAGGTGAAATGTCTCTTGCATGTACAAATGAGGGGTATATATATAGCCAAGAGTGAAACTGACCCTTGTGACTGTTTGACTTCCCTCATGACTCTTCAACTTACATGACACTTCGATTTACATGACTATTTGACTTCATCCATGGGTATCTTGGACTTCCACGTTGCATTACGTTGATTACACAGTTATGACCAAAAGTAGTGATGTGGTCGAGGCGACTCATGAAACAACTTGACATGACATTGCTAGTATGCACATGTTGACTGTGTTGTTCATGTCGAGTTTTTGTGTGTTAGGATATTCCGACACATAGGAAATAGTTAAGTATAACTCGGTCTAGTGTAGAGTTAGGTAAAGTGTGCTTCTTTACTATGTACTTTTATAACCTACAATCCGATGGTCATCATATGTTCTAGACATGAACTGATCCAACGGTTCATTCTCTCCTCGGTATTACTGACGCTTGATCCATGGCTTAACACCCGATTGGTCCATGATCTCTATTTAAAGAGCATGTAGGGTCATTTGTAGGGTAACCATTCATGAGAGAAGCTTATGTAAATTTTCATTCTTTTATTAATAAATTTCCTAAAGTGGTCGCGTTGGCTCAGGTCATGAATTGTTTCCCTCTTTGAGGGTTTTAACCACGTCAAGAATACTGGTGTATTGATCTATGATCTATTTGTGAGTGGTGTCATTTGGTGTTCTGTCTAAGGAACTTACCCTATAAATTCATACATGGTATCAAATTTATTTGAGGGCCACATCCATTGGTGATCCAAATTTGAAGCTGGTACAACTATATCCGACTGTCATTTCCTAGATCTAATATTTCTGACTGCGTTTTGGCCGAGAGGACTGCTCTATTGTGTTAGGAGCATTTGTTCCAGTAAGGAACCCCTTTAATTTCATGCGAAAATGTTTCCGATGGCCATAGCTACATCATTATTAAGATCTGGAGGTATACAATCTTTATTTACAGTTCTATCTATTCATTTCTGAGTTTATTTCAGTTTATTTAGTTCTTTTCTTTTTATTACTGAATCTATAGCTTTCATTTCTGCATATGCTCTTTGCACCGCAACTTTGTGTGATAAGGAAAAATTAGAAATAGAAAGGAAGGATTGTTCTCATGTGTATGCTCTTTTCCGCTGCGCCTTAGTGTGATCTCGGAAAATAAGAAACATTGAGGAAAATATTTAGTTGTGAGCTAAAGCTAACTTCAAGCCGTAAGGTTTGTTTTTTTTGTATGTCCGTGTTGGGTTTTGTAGTTTTTGTTTTGTATGAAAAAATGAGCTTTTCTAAGTAAGCACGCACCCCAAAGCTTTAGTGACTAAAAAAACAAAATAAAACAAACAAAACAAAACCCCTTCCTCTTTTCCAAAAATTACTAACCTTTTAAACTAGCTCACTTGGTCCAAAGTTACTTTATGAGAATAGAGATCTTGAGTTCAAGTCTTTCTTTTTGTTGAGTTACTTTTTCAAAAAGCACATGTAACTTATATTTTAAAGTTACTTTATGTAAAAGTGTTCTCACCCATTATAAAAAGTGAGTCACTTATAATTCTGAAGTCTCTTTATCTTTTATTTAAGTTGCAATTTAGTGGGTAGCTCATAAAGTACCATTGTAAAAGTGGATTTCACATATTTATACAAGTGAGTCACATATTTTTTTTTTTAAAGTGAGCTAATTAGATTAAGTTTGTAAAGGGGCAGGGGGAGGGGGGCGAGGGGATTCTTTTAAATATAAAATTATCATTCATTTCCACACATTCATGCATTTCGTTGGCATCTTTAACAACTTTTTTTCAAAAAGCCATAACTTCTTCATCCGAAAGCCGTTTTCAAAGCTGTTTTTTTTTTTATTAGCCTAATTTTTTGAGATCTTTCCATTGGAACACTTAGTTTCAGCATCTATAGCTTCAATTTTTGTTAAAATGGAAAGTACATGCTAAGTTATTCTTGACAGCACCAACTACTTCCAATGGTGGTCATACATTGTGGATTTACTTAGAAGTAAAGGTCTTTATAGAACAACCTCAGGCTAAGAAACCTAACCTCAAGATGAAGATAAGGCAGCCAAATGGGAAAACAGGCAAGATCAAGCATGTGGGTTAATAGGGATATATATTTCTCCATACCTTAGATTCCGTATTGCAGAACTTGATACTCCTAATGAAGCAATGGAACAAATCACTAAAGTTTTTGGAATTAAAAATGAAATTAGAGCCCATCAACTCGAAAATGAGTTGCTTACATTCGACCCCAATAATTTTTCTTCCATTGAAGATTTTTTTTCCAAGTTCAATACCCTTAGACTTCTTGTGGAAGGTGTTAAGGTTAAGAAAGAAGATGGTAGCCTTATCTATTCCATTCTTACTAAGTTGGGACCAGCCTACTCTGTGTTTGTTTCTGCCTTCCATTCTACTAGAGAAGCCTTTATTTCTCAAGGACAAGACTACAAGTCCCCCTCTTTTGATGCCTTTTGTGATTCTTTAATAAGAGAACAAGAAAAACTCTTATATCTTGGTCTTCTTAATCTTGGAAAATTTTCTAAGAAAGCCTTAGCCACCCAGCATCAACCAAATTCAAAGAATCCTAAGAAGCAGTGTCCTAAAAAGAATGGTCATAAACCAAACAAGGGTCCTAAGCAATTTTAGTCTCAAAATGAAAAATCATTTCAACAAAATGATAAGGCAAATAAAAACAAAGGGAAGAATACTAATAGAAATTCCCACTTTTGTAATCGAGATGGCCACTTAGAATCCAAATGCTTTAAGAAGATGGAAGCCTTGGAAGTAGCAATGAAGAAGCATAACATCCATTTGGAGCACTCTTCAACTTCAACTTCATCTTTAGGAATATCACTTTCTGCATGTGGTTGTCAAGCATCTCAATCTGGTTATGCACTAAATGTATCTTCTTCTTCTCATTCTCTTGAGTGGCTAATTGATTCTGAAGATTCTTATCACATGGCCAAAAGCAAGGCCATGTTTTCTTCTTTAACTAATTGTAACACCAAAAATATATATGTTGGTGATGATAGATCTCTTAGTGTTGTAGGGACTAGAACTGTTCATCTAGACAATGGTCAATTTAATGATGTATTATGTGTTCCAACCTTATCCTACAACCTTCTATCTATATATCAGATAACTCATTCAGGTGAAGGTAAAATCATTGACTTTTCACCTCACAATGTTGTAATTAAGGACCTAAGAGATCCTAGACAAATTTTAGCTACTAGCATTGTTGATGATTTTACAAGGTTTTATAAGTTGTTAAACAACTTTGGGTCATCAAATATTCCCTCGGTATTTTTTGCTCATAATGATGAAGTGAGCAGACTTTGGCATGAATGATTTGGTCACTTAAACTATCGCTCCCTTCATAATCTATGTAAAGAAAATATGGTGACAGGTCTTCCAATGGTATCTTGCAGAGATGGTGTTTTTTCTGGATGTGTACTCAGAAAACATCATCAGGATAGTTTTGAAAAACATGCCTCTTGGCACGCCTCAGCCACTTTACAGCTTATGCATAGTGATTTTTGTGGTCCACTTCCAATTGTTTCATTCTTGGTTACAAGTATTTCTTAACTTTAATTGATGATTTCTCTAGACGCACTTGGGTATCCTTCTTAAAACTCAAGAGTGAAGTATTTAACATGTTCTTGGCCTATAAGGCCTTTGTTAAAAAGCAATTTGGACATCAAATTCTTAAGCTAAGATATGATAATGGCGGAGAATATGTTAACAACAAATTCATCAACTTTTGCAGTAAGAATAGAATTCAAATGCAACATACTGTTCCATATACTCCACAACAAAATGGTGTAGTTGAAAGGAAGAATCACACCTTAAAGGAAATGGCTAATTGTATGCTTCTATCTAAAAGACTTAGTCTTAATTTTTGGGCAGAAGCAATTAACTATGCAAATTACATAGTAAATCACACTCCACTAAGGTTTTAAAGAATATCACTCCAGAAGAAGCATGGAGCTCAATTAAACTAGATGTAAGTCAATTTTGTGTTTTTGGAAGTGAAGCATGGGCCCATATTCCTGTTACACTAAAAAATGTCACCATGGCTATTTACAGTTAGTATGGCTCTATCAACAGTCATGCTATCCTCTTAGGCAAGTCTTATGCCTCTGATCTCCATGTCAAACTCCAAAAAGAGAGAAAGTCTTTGTAAATGTATTTATCTCTGGGTACGTAGGTTCTCTCAACCTTACCTGCGGGTACGCACCCAATGTTCACAAAAGCTGCGTACTTGTATGCTCTGTATGTAAAGGGGCAGGTGCGTACCCCTGTAAAGGTCAAAATGCACAAGTTTCATCTTTAAAAAGTTACTTGTGGTCATTTCTAGAGCATTCTAGAAGGTTGTTCGACGTGTATTGAACGCCTCCAGATGGTTCATGTACCCCTACCAAAGAGGAACTTATCCCATCAATGAGGGAGCTATCCCATCCAAAGAGGGGATTATCCCATTGATGGTGGACCTGAATAACTTCCTCTAGACCACTATAAATACAGGCATTGGACCAGAAGGAGGGGAGGTTGGAAGCCAAACATTTCTAAGGGTAGATGCTGCTGGAATTAGGACTCCCATTTAGAAGCTTGTGAGGAGAGATTGCCATCTTTGCTTGTTCTATTTGGAAGTGGGTGAGCTTTGTCAAAGTAAAGGAGAACTCTTGATGGACCCTGGGAGGGACTTGCACAACACCAAGGCTCAGGTTGTAATTGTTCCTTTTGTTTCCTATTAATGCAAATGAGTCCATTCTTCTCAATAACTTGTTATTTATGAGAGTTGTTTCATGTACTCCTTGGTCTATGTGTTAAACATGTTTTATTTTATGAGATTATCAAGTGCTATTTAATCGTTTGATTGTTAGTGAACGCAGGTTTCGAAGTGAAGGAGGAGCTCATCCGGATCAGCGAGGCTGGACTGCTACAACAGCGTTGGACTACAGGTAGGATCTAAACACTTGATTTCTCGTATAGTAAATGCATGTTTAGAGAAGGATTGCTCTTGTTTGTCTTGTTTGTCACTAGAGAGTCTTAGGCTCCTAGGGAGGTTGGTTGTGTCCGCACTATCGACTCTTTCCGCCTGACAAAATGGCGACTCCGCTGGGGACTCCATTGATGTGAAAGTCTTTTCCTTTGTATGCAACTTTGATCTGAGAAAAGTCATTTATTTTCTGGTTTTTGGCTCTGTGACTTTGCATTTGGGTGGGTTAGCTTAGGGTCAGATTGAATTTAGTTTTTCTTGGCTTTTTCAGTAGTACACACCCTCTGAGTATTGCATAGTGCGTACTTGTACACACTGTTGCTGTGTGCACAGAGCGGGCCCGCACCTGTCTTAACGGGTTGCCTGCGTACCCTGCTAAAAATTAAGAAATTTCCATTTTTTACATTTTTCCTCTTAGATTTTGCTTTTTCTTAGTTTTTACTACCCAGATCCATTAGTCTCTTGTCAAAGATCTTCACCTGAACTTGTTTCGATAGCATTGAGTGTTTTAGTGGATTTCATAGAAGTTTAAGCCCTAGGGTTTGATTTTTGAGTAGGTCTTGTAGTGACTTTGGCGGTAGAAGTTGTCAAGCCTTAGATCTCTCTGGTTTTGTCAGCCTTCTTAGAAGTCGGACCTGTCATAAAGTCTACCTGTGAGAGCAACTTACCTTTGAGTTATCTCTTTGGCAAATTTCGAAGTGCTTGTTGATTGAGTATTGAATTCCATTTTACAAAAAGAACAAAAAGATTTGAGTTTTGTTTTGACTGGTCTTTTGATTCTGCATTAGCTGGTCCTTGACTTGATTGTGGTCAAGTAAAACAACCTAGAATCATCCTTGTAGGCTTTTGCCTCGTTAGGTTTGCTTAGAGTAAATTTCTTTTTGATTTGCTTGTGAGTCAAGTTTTCATAGATTTTATAACTTTTGAAATTGGTTTTCGTTAAAATAGATTTATATGCTTTATTAAATAAGAGAAAATACAAAAACATCTCCTTTGAAAAGTTTTGTTTCAAGTAGCTTTGAAGGGTTTTGAAAGAAAAAGAGTTTTTCGTGCACGTAAGGAGTGGTCATGTTTGTATGCTTGGAAAGATAAAGAGAATTGTTTCTTTGATTGTCTTTACTAAGAAAGTTGTTTTCTATAAAGTTTGCATTTCTCAACTCTCTTAGTTAGGAATTTCATTGAAAGAGAAAAGTAGCGTAAATCATCTTAGGTGCATCTTTGTAGTGGTTTGAGTCGAGTCTACACACCATTGGTTTCACTTCCGCTACCTTTTGTCTTTAAGAAAAACCATAAAATTAACGCTTAAAGTAAAATCAACTTAGTAACTTTTATTTACTAGGGCTCTGAAACACCAATTTAGATCAGGCTAGTGTCTTGGAGTAGGAGAGTAATTAACTCTCCAAGACCACAAAACCAAACAAGTAGCTTATCTTGTGATAGAATAAATCCAATTGTCTCATTTGTACTCTGGGAAAGCTCCTCTTAAAGGAGAAGCACGAGCTCGTGTCCGAACCAGTGAGGGGATCAATCCTCCCTCGTTGGGAACGACGCCAGACATGCATGTATTACAAACGGTAAACCTCGGATTAACCATTGTCGAGGAGCCAGGGGTCACTTGTCGGTAAACCTTGGATTATTGTCAAGGAACCGGCAAGGGGATTGAGCTTGATACTCTGCCCTTGCGTGCTGTCGGAGTGTAGACTGTTCCCCCAGGTGCATTTGTTGCGGTTGGTAACCTTAGTGACCATTATCTTTAGGATTCTACCGAGGTGACGGTGGAGGGAAGATCCCACTGTACCTGGAGCAGACGTCGGCTAGACTCACTTGGATTTTCCGGGGGGTTCACTTCACTCGAGACGGTTAAAGTGGAGGAACTTGTGCCGGTCTATTCATTAAGCAGGTTGACGGGGTAACTGTTCCACCCGCCACTTCTGTACTGAATCCGGCGATGTTGGGTTTCATCTCCAACTAGCGTTTTCGGTCTGGAAGGCTAATGTTTGTGCTTGGTTTGACGCCCTAGATTCTTTAGGCGTGTGATTCAAATTTGTTTGGTTCTTTAGAGACTTTAGGTGGTTTGATTTGAGATTTTACTTTGTTTTCGTGTGTAGTAGTTAAAAGTTTTTAGCTGTGGCGGAATTACCGAGACAGTCCCGTAGACTTCGGGGCCAGTCTCCTGAAGTTGCTTCTGTGGCTGAATTGTTGAGAAGATCCCGTAGACTTAGGGGTGAACCTCCTCGAGACGACCCGAGTAATCTAGAAGGTTTGAAGGTCCTTGTAACTCCTCCTAGTGGCAGTAGAGTAGGTTCACCTGAAGAAGGAGAATCTTACTTGGTAGTCCATCCAGATTACCAAAGTCTAGAGACAGGTTATAATCCCGAAGCTGTTACAGTTTCTGAGCTTGTTGGTAGTTTTTCGTCTGCTAGTGATATAGGCGAAGAACCTGAAATATCTGAACCTGTTACTCCGACTTCTAGTGTTCCAGATTCACCAAGAGTAGAACGAGTTATCACCGAAAATCTTCCTACTGGTCTGATTGCTATCGAAGAACTTGCTCCAGAGGAAGAAATAGGCATCTCTAACCTTGAAGATCAACTTACTATCGAGCTCAGGGAGCGTGAATCTATATTTTACAGTCCTCCTAGAAGTACTACTTGGTACCTTTCATTAACCAATTATTTAGACAACTCAGGGGTAGGTTTTTCTACACCTCGTACTCCCTTTCCACCTAGAGGTATTTATACTCCTGTAAATATGTCTGGTCAGTCGTCCGTGTTTACTCAAACTCCTGAATCTTTCTTACACAGCGGTCCTTCTGTTCCCACCGGGTATCAATCACTTTCTGGTACCTTTGCGGGGGCATCTCCTCAACCCATTGATCATGGGTTATTAGCTGGAAACAATGGTAATATACCATTGGGTGTAGGATACATTTACATGATGTCAGGTTCAGTTCCCGTTTCCCAACCTCAAAGTGGCCAATTACCGCCTGGGGGGCAGCCTCAGTTAACGCCTGGGGGGCAGCCTCAGTTAACGCCTGGGGGGCAACCTCAAGGTACACAAATCGTGTCTGGGGGCAACCTCAAGGTCAGTATGTACCTATGGTGCAATACATGCCTCAAGGTCAACCCCAGCCTCAATATGTACCCCAGGGTCAACCTCAGTATCAACCTCAAGGTCAAGGTCAACCCCAGTATCCGTATTTACCTCAAGGTTATCAACCTCAAGGTTATCAACCTCAAGGTCAATACTCGAGTCAAGGTTATCAACCACCTCAAGGTCAGTCATATGTTCAAGGTATGGGAACTGTACCTTTCAATTATCAATCCTATCCTCAATCCGGTTATGGATCTCAGTATCCTCAACCTGTTACGGGTCAGTACCCCGGAATGATAGTGTGGGATCCATCACAGGGTCAACAGGTGTTGCAGCCAAGTATACAGTTGGTACCTCAAGCTGGAAAACCCGTAGTTTCTGGTCCACCCCAGCAACCGCAACTTGTCCAGTCAAATGTTCAAACTTCTGTAACTTCGGTAGTTACTTAGCCGCCAATAGCACCTAGTACTCCATCTCAAACGGCTGCTGCAACTACCGCTACATCTGCCGCACTTACCTCTGGAGTATCGACAGCTCCAGTTTCTACTATCTCTGCAACCACTCCTCAGACATCTTTACCGTTGTCTGGATCTATGATTCAAACCACGGTCCAGATGCCTACGGGTCAGCCTGGTATAAGTACGGTTGTCACTACTCAACCTCAATTTGTCCATCAACCGTACCAGGGACAGTATCAACATGGGCAAGCTGTCCAACAGTCGGTTTACCAGTATCAACCGTATCCTGGGTACACTTATCAACAACCTCAACAACCCCAGTACGGTCCGGTTAATCCTGGTTTTCCAGGAGGATATAATATCCCTAATGCGACTCCTGTTCCTAGTTATCCTGGATATCCTCCTCCTGGGACTGGTCTTGTGACCCAGAGTTTTAGAGATCCTAACCGGCAGTTACCATTTATCGCAACTTTGGATTTACCAGACTTGACGCGCCTAACGAACGATCCAATTCAATATCTTCCGTTCTGGCCGCCAATGCCAAATAAGTTGCCCAGTGATATACCCAAGTTCGAAGGTAAGTCTAGAGAGGATCCGTCCAATCATGTGATGACTTACCATCTCTGGTGTGCTTCAAATTCTATCTCGGATGATTCGATCCGCTTACGTCTTTTCCAGCGTACACTCATTGGTCTCGCGGCCAAGTGGTACATTGAGTTACCACGGGCCTCTTTTTACAATTTCAGCCAGTTAGCTACCTCGTTCTTAACTCACTTTCAGTTGCCGGTCAGATACGATAACGGCACGGAGTTATTAACTTCACTAAAACAATCGACGTCCACGTATATTTCTGATCACATTCATGAGTGGAGACGTCGAAGAAGGCTAGTGAAAGTTTTTATTCTGGACCAAATCTTAGCTGAATGGTTTGTTAAATCATTATTACCGAAGATTACTGAAGATGTAGCTAAGGCTGGAGTAGTTACTGAGGAGCAAGTCAATGCTCAGGCGCAGTACCTTGACTTAGTTTATACTCAGTCGGGTACGTTACACGAGAAGATTCCAGATCTTCCAAAATCGAATCAAATCGCTGCTGCTCCTTCGGGATCTCATGCCGCTGATGGTATGATTGGCATCGTGAATACAAAGAGCAAGAAGAAATCCTCCAAGACTTCTACTACTCCTATAATCACTTTGCCTGATTCCCCGACAGGAGAGTCTTCTCCTGAACTTTCCGCCGATATTCACGCTGTAGAGTCATCTACGGCCAAATCAAAAAACGGTGGAAAGAAGAAAGGAAAGAAGAAGTCTAAAGCAGACAAAGCTCCGAAGGAGAAAACGGAAAAGTCGGAAACCAATGACGAAAAGCGCAAACCTCGATATCCTTGTCTTATTTGTGAAGAGGATCATTTTACAAGAGATTGCCCTCATCGGGCCGAGGTTGTGAAAATAGTCAAAGGTTCTCCCACTCCTGCTGTGTTAAAAAATCCATTTCCAGAGCAGGAGAATAAGATGATAGGTTCTTCCTCGACTGCCAGTGAAGAACCCATTTTGATGATGTCTCATGTGAGGATTGTGACTCGATCACAAGATTATGGTAGTAAGAATCCTGTTGATGGTAAAGAAGCAGAATCTTCTCATTCTAATCCATCAACCTCAGCTCCTGGTTCCGATCCACTACAGATCGAAAAACCTAACCCGAACTTAGTAATTAAACCGCCTGCCAAGGGTGTACTTCGAAGGTCTGCTTTCAATCCACATGCGAGAGCGGCCCAGAATTACAACATTGTTGAGGACTTAGCTGTTTCACCCTCAACAATGTCGGCTTTAGAAGTGCTGCAATCATGCCCAGCACAACGAAAATTACTTTTGTCGGCTATCGGAGCTATTGATGTTCAAGACCCGAACCTGATAATCTTCGATCTAGAAAATAGTACACCGTGTCTACCCCATCAAATGGCTTTCCAAATTCCAGTGATAGTAAAAAACAGGCCTATTCATCGCACTGTGATTGATGAGGGAGCTTCTACGTGTATTATGTCGATTCAATGTTGGAGATCGCTTGGTTCTCCTTCGTTGAACCAATCCCCAACCATCCTTAAGGCCTTTGATGGCCGTGGGTTCCGTCCGTTTGGTATTCTACAGGAATTGCCTATAGGGGTAGAAGGTAAAACCGTTAGTCTGGATGTGGAGGTGGTTGATGCCCCTCTAGACTACAACCTTCTTTTGGGTCGAAGTTGGTCATATGCTATGACAGCGGTCGTTTCATCGGTCTTCAGAGTAATTAAGTTTCCACATAACGGTAATATCGTGACGATTGATCAGCTGACATACTTTTCATCCGACCCAGCCTCTTCAGAGAGTATCCAGCATGTTGGTAAGACGACAATCCCTTATAGGGACGTTGGCGTAGGTTTAGTTAAAGATTCTGGTTTACTGGGAACTTTTCCTTTCCCTCCAATCAACGCAGACCCTTCATTTGCATCAATTCATATGATTACATCAGACAACATTATTTATGATGATCCGTGGATTGTCCCATCTGAATCTGAGATAGACTCATTCGGTGATGCTATGCCTTTGAGTCCATATGAAATTGCTTATGAAGCCGTCATGTATTTTACCGACTCGCGTTCAACCGAAATCGACCAAATGAATGTGGTCAGTGAAGAATCATTTTTCACATCAACCTTAGAACGGATAGCATTTCCCGAAGTCGTGTCATCTGACGAAAAACTTCGCGAAATCCTAAGTGTAGACGATCTACCATGGGAAGATCTCCATCACAGATCTTCGTTTTTACCTAAGGATGATGCTTTTGAAAATGATTTTTCATCAATCTTTACCGCTAAATATGTCAAAGATGCTCAGAATCCAACGAAACATTCTGATTCAGAGTTGAATTTAGGGAATATTTCTCGCACTATTCCCAATGATATTTCAGTGAAGCCCGGAATTGAGGAAAACATTCATATAGGTGCCTCTTGTACAGAAGATGAAATCCAAACTTACAAGGCCCTATTCCAAGAATTCCGCGATGTGTTTGCCTGGTCTTACGAGGAAATGCCAGGAATCGATCCCGCCATTGTTGTTCATGAAATAAAGACCTATCCGGATGCTAAACCCGTCCGGCAACGGTTGCGTCAGATTCACCCTCGGAAAGCGGCTGCAATTAAAGCAGAAGTCGAGAAGCTGTTGAAAGCAGGTTTCATTTATCCAATCCCGTTAACGGATTGGGTATCGAATATTGTTTCGGTAAACAAGAAACAAGGAACAATAAGAATCTGTATCGACTATAGGGATATAAATCGAGCTTGTCCAAAAGACAACTATCCTACGCCTTATATCGATCAAATTATTGATGATTGTGCCGGAAGTGAAATGTTTTCCTTCATGGATGGTTTTTCGGGCTATAATCAAATCAATATTCTACCTGTCGACCAACCAAAAACGGCATTCATTTGTCCATGGGGGACATTTGCTTATTGCAAATTACCTTTTGGACTTAAGAATGCCAGGGCCACTTTTCAACGGGCGATGTCTTACGCATTTCATGACATCAAGCACATTGTGCAACCGTACCTCGATGATTTGCCTGCTCATTCTTTACATCGAGCTGATCACCTTGTCCACTTACGAGCAATCTTTATGAGGTGTCGGCATTATCGAATTCGGTTAAATCCCCACAAGTGTGTGTTCTGTATAGAGACGGGTCGATTGCTGGGATTTGTTGTTTCAAAAGCCGGCATTCGCGTCGATCCCTCGAAGGTCGAAGCTATCATCAAATTGCCTCCTCCTTCGAGTTTGTGCCAACTCCAAAGTTTGCAAGGGAAAGCAAACTTTTTACGCCGATTCATTCCAAAATACGCCGAGGTCACTAAAGGTTTTACACGGTTGTTGAAACAGAACACTCAATTCTTTTGGGATGAGATTGCCCAACAATCTTTTGATGCACTTAAGCACGCGTTGACCCATGCACCGTTGTTGCATCCTCCCAACTACAAATAGGACTACTTCTTATACCTCGCAGCTTCGCATTCCACCATTGGAATGGTGTTAGTTCAAGAAGATGAATTCAGAGCGGAACATGTGATATATTATCTTAGTAGGACATTAAACCCCACTGAGCTAAAATATTCGCATGTGGAGAAGTTGGCCCTGGCAGCCGTTCAAACTGTCCAGCGTTTTCGTCACTACTTTCTTCTCCGTAAAACTACAGTTATTTCGGATTGCAACCCTATGATTTATATTTTGACAAAACAACTGCTAGGGGGCAAGTACTCTAAATGGATCGTTATCCTGCAAGAGTTCGACTTGGAGTTTGAGAAGTCCAAGTCTAAGAAATCCTTAGTTTTTGCGGAATTGATGTGTGATTTCCCGCGTGCTGACACAGAAACTGTGGCAGAGGAGTCCATTGCGGACAAATATTTGTTTCTTATCAGTACTTTAGATCCGTGGTACGGGGATATAACCATCTATCTCCAAACCCAAACCTTTCGGCCTGAAGCTTCAAAGTCGGAACGTCGAAAAATTCGGTTTCAATCCCAGCAATACAAGATTATTGGAGATACACTTTATCGCTGGGGGGCAGACTTAGTTTTTCGACGTTGTTTAACTCACGAAGAGGCTGAGAGGGTTTTGAATGATTGTGACTCTGGAGCATGTGGCGGTCATATGTCTGGGTATGCCACAGCTTAGAAGGTGTTGCGCGCTGGCTATTTCTGGCCGTCCATGTTTAAAGATTGTATCATTGCGGTCCGGGAGTGCCACAACTGTCAAGTGTTTGATCGCAAGATGCGCGCACCACCTGCTCCTCTCCATCCTATAATTGCCGTTGGTCCTTTTGCCAAATGGGGTATCGATTTTATTACTTGTAACCCTCACTCGGCCGGGGGGCATGCGTATATCATCCTCGCGGTTGATTATTTTACTAAATGGGCCGAGGCGATGCCTACATTCGACGCAAGCGGCAAAATAGCTGCAATTTTCGTATTCAATCATATTATAACTAGGTTTGGTGTCCCACAAGCAATCATCACTGACCATGGGAGCCATTTTCGAAACATCATGATGACTGAGCTTACAAGCCAGCTTGGTTTGCGCCACGATAGCTCTACTCCTTATTATCCGCAAGCCAACGGTTTGGTTGAGTCTATCAACAAAGTTCTGGTTATCATGATCTGACGAACCATTGGTATTCATCGGTCGAATTGGCACAACATGTTATTTTCAGCGCTATGGGCATACCGAACCTCAGTGAAAACTTCAACAGGGTTCACTCCTTTCCAGCTAGTTTATGGCTTGGAAGCTGTGTTACCCATTGAATGCGAAATCCCATCACTTCAAATGGCTGTCGAATTACTCCCAGCCACTTCCGAAGAGGAGAAACGTTTATTATACTTAGCTCAGTTAGATGAGACTCAACGTGACGCTGCATTGGCAATTGAGACTCACGCGAAGCGAATGAAAGCTCAGTATGATAGAAATGTGACCCCTCGAAGTTTTTCGGAGGGAGACCTAGTGCTATTATATGATCAAGCTAACGATAAGCTAGGTGCTGGAAAATTCATTCCTATGTGGCATGGACCCTACATTGTAAAGAAAAAGCTAGCAAAAGGGGCCTATGAGCTGGTAGATTTTGATGGGGACTCTTTAGGTAAACCCATAAATGGACTTTACCTTAAGAGGTATTATGCTTAAATGATGGGTATGGAGAATGTTAGTTAGGTTAGGTTTTCTTTCTAGCTAGTATGTTTGTTAGTTTAGATAGTGTGCTTAGCTTAGAAAGTGTGTTTTTTCGTCGTTATTCTGGCTTATCTTGGTTTTACTCTTGATATTGCAGATGTCGACGCCTCTCCAAACATACATTGGATTTGCTGATGGTGCTTGTCGTAGTACACAGAATATCTCTTCCGCAGCTTGGGTTATCTATTCGCCCTCTGACGAGTTAGTTTCTATGCATGGGGTAAGCCTCGGTCAAACGACGAACAACATTGCAGAATACAGTGCAGTGGTTGAATTATTATCTGAATCTATTTCATTTGGAATTCGACGTTTGATAGTGAGGTTAGATTCTGAACTTGTTGTATTACAGCTTAATAGAGTATATGCCATTAGAAATCCTATGTTATTAAGGTTTTTTTTGAGAGTGCGTCTCTTGGAACGTGAATTTGATTACATTGAATATCAGCATATTCCAAGGTCTTTAAATACATTAGCAGATGCAATTGCTTCTCGAATGTTGGACAGACATTTACGATAATCATACAAGTAAATTAAAACATTTCATCACATATGTTAAACAAAATGAGCCGGTAATAATGATATATATATATATATATATATAGATAGGAGTGTGTCAAAAAATATACATCGTCTTCGATCATAGGTTGAAAAACACCTGATGATCGACAAAAATGATAAGTACAAAAAGCCAAAATGTCATATGTGTTTACAAAAGTGACTAGCCAATCACTGGTGGTGCTCTCTATACGAGACCACTGCCCGCGCTACCCTACACAAGAACCTCCTAAAAGGTCCTGGGACTGCGACCACATAGCACTGAAGTCGAATAGGAATATCATCTATGGTGGTCTCTGGTATATCCACCGTCAGACGCTCTAGATCTTGTTCCAGCTCGGCTAAGGTCTCTGCGGCCGCATCCTGTGGGGCTGGTGCTGGTACAACTGGTACTCTCCTCTCAAAAGCCCGGAGGTTGGCTGGACACCGTGGACCTACATCTGCATTTTGAAAATTTGTGCTGTTAGTTTGAGGCGATATATATAAAAACAAAAAAAATATATAATTTGAAAACTTGTGAAAAATGAAATACCTCTGTCGTCCCACTGTTCTCCCTGTGGAAGAACCATGTCCGGATCATTCCGAAAATCCATTCCCGCATAAGGAAAGTCCTGAATAGCAAAGACCTGGCTCTCTAGCTAGTGAAAGTAACCATCAGGAAATCGAACAACTGCTGCACCCTCATCAGGATGCCGGGCCATTACCGCAACCCATCTCGTCAACTTAGGCTCCCGAGGCGCCCCAACTGGAACTGTAAGATGCTGGGGGACCAGCATTGGAACTCTCTCTAGGGCAAAGCTGACAACTATAGGCCCATATCCAAAGGTCTTCAGTTGTCCTCTCTTTGCCCTGGTTAGTTGGCCCTTCAAATTAGCCAACACAACATCACACCAGTTGAAAATGGTGCCATGGAAACAGTCTATAGCCATCCGCATTTGGGACCCGGTGGCTTGGTGCAAAGTGGCCACGCCGCAAAGTCTGGTAACAGTAAAGGCTATCACCATAAGTTCAGGTCGGGATATGTACTTGATTTCTATCCCCTTCTCATGGTTTTGGTTGTTGCACCACTCTAGTCGGAGACTAGCAAGGGATTGGCCACTCGGCCTAGTCCCAAATAGAGAAAGTTTCTCGCCCCTGTTAGGCAAGCCAGTGAGAAAATATATGTCGGAGGGATCTATCTCGAGCTGGTGCTCTCTGATGTAGAAACATTGCTCCTGAATGTTCCACCTTTCAACCAGCCACTCAAGAAAAGGCACTTGGCCCCTCATGCCAGGTATGGCCCAGTATTTGTACAGTCCACAGGCTTTTAATGCATCAATGGAAGGTTGATGACCTATCACGGCCAAATCAACATCCTCGTGCTCTCTTTCACGCCAATCAAGCATGGTGTGCTCCCTGCACATCATAAAACATTAGTGAGAATCCATAAAATTTAAAAATTTTGGTTTATTTTGGAGGGCCAAGGGTTTCAAATTGTGTTTTGCGGGGTACGTACCCCGGCCTTTAGGGACAGAGCGCCCGTACGCAGGTTCCCTTAAGGCCGGGTGCGTACACCTCGTAATTTTCCCATTGGGAAAATATCGGGGTACGCAGGTCAGCAGTGCATGACCTGCGTACCCCGAAGGGCGCATTTTGAAACCCCAATGCCCCCAAAAAATCAAATAAAAACTTAAAACTAGATTCTAAACGGATGAAAAACAAGAGAGGGGTGTTGTAGAATACCTGGTGAAACGGCGTTCGATTCTGATGGTCGGATTCTCCGCAATCTTCACGGGAAGTTTCTTGTCAAAAGCCCTTTTCTCAACCTTAACAGTAAAATGGTAAAAATGACATGGTAAGAAGTCTTTTTATAGGTTTTTTGGATAAATAAATGCTAGATTTGTTTATTTTTC
Organism: Pinus tabuliformis; assembly: GCA_031772625.1. NCBI lineage: Eukaryota > Viridiplantae > Streptophyta > Pinopsida > Pinales > Pinaceae > Pinus > Pinus tabuliformis. Next base: position 776,652,195 of record CM062820.1, on the reverse strand, counting down.
ACCATGAAAGGACATTTTCGATGAATTTTTGCCCATCTTAAACAGGTATGAGTAATGTGTTGCTTCTGTGCAGGACAAAGGGACTTTAGGGTAAATTATCATTTTTCACATCAGAGTCATCTTTTAAGCTCTTTTTTGACTCCTAAAATATGAAAAGATCACCGAGCGTTTCTTTTACACTCGTTAAAACGGAATTAAAAGACGGTCCCCTTATAGCTCTTTTCTGACCGTAAAATCAGGAAAAGATTGCCGGGTTTTTGTCGTTTCAAACTCGATACGGAAATAAAACGACGTGTCCTTGATCGCTTTTTACTTTTCAGGTCAGAGACACTAATCATGAAAGTACTCCTTGGTCGCAAGATCAAGCGGTTCTCCCAGGTATTATTTTATACTTTTTCGGGCTTGGGGACACAAATTTACGAAAAAGTTCAACCTGGAGTCTTCTTAAGTTTTTCAGACTCTCTAAAATTGAAAAACGCCGAGTTTCTCCTATACTGGGCTCGTTAAAAATTTCACAGTAAAGGACCTGTTCAATTACAAACAGGAATGAACCACTCCTTCCTATGGTTCGAATCAAAACTAGGTTGGACTCATCCGAAGGATGAGCTTATAATCAAGCATATGTTATCCTCCTCAAGCTTGTTAAAAATAAAGAGGTACTTGCTAGAAATGGTGGGGGAAAAGAGAGAAGAATGAGCCTATTTGTTATCTTTTGTCTAAGAAGAAACTTTATTACCACTCTTGGACACGACACTTTTCATTCACCTGGGTTGGGAAATCCTTTACCTCACAGTTGATCAAACCACTTTGAAAGTCTTCAGTCGGGTTCTGGGGATTAACTTTGAGTCGTTTGTCACCAAGCCATCTGTTGTGTCGTTATGTGTTCAAGAGGGTCTGCAAGCAAAACTTTCATCAGCAAAATACTTGTCATCCATTTGACCATCCCTGAGTCAGTCCTTACAGCAACATTTCTTCAACTCGAACAAATGATTTCGTGTTGTGGGCTTGCCTGCAACGGGTCGCTTTCTATCGACATCAACACATTATCTAGAGAGATGACTTAGAAATCATCAGTACCTTGAAGTCTACATGCATCAATGGTAGGTTTCTCGCCTTTGACGTCAGTTTACATCATTGACTTTCGATCAAAGGATTCCGTGAAATGTTCGACATCAACTCATTCATTCACATCTCATGGATTGTACTGGGTACTTTGAGAACCATTGACATTACTGGTGGTCTCTCTCACACTTGTTAGCAATTTACATCATCGACTGGCAATCAATGTAGAAATTTTGAATAATTTAACACATATTCACAGAGATTATCCTGATCATACAATTATAAGCGGAACATGTATAATACATAATCTCCTCTACGTTGATCATCAATTTACAGAAGCAGAAACATTCACAGGCACACATAGAAGCATCAATCAAACTCATTAACACAGTATGTATCCCGGGGAAAGCATCTCGCTAAAAACCCCACACTATCTGTATATTATTGATTGAGTCATGTAACATTACACAGCAGAATACTTCTCACAAGTATCTCCACCTCTGTTACACACAATACAGCTCAGATCTGATCTCCAAATCTATTCCACTGCTTGCCTGCCTCCACTGCTCAATACCTGCTCAAGAACTGATGAGAATGGCTCACCAAACTCGTTTTTCACCTGCAAAATAGTCACTCACTCTTTGTGGACGTGAGAAAAGGCTAAAATGTGGGCCAAATACGTGAGCAAACTCATTGGCATACTCAATCCTTTGATTGTGCAAGATCTGATGCACAACTATAGTCACAACTGATAGCAATCTGATTCTCTACCACTTGTCCCTGTTGAACTGAACATGCACTGACATGCAACTGAGTTAACTGATGTATTATTTAGTTGTATTATGAGTTAATAACTTGTGAATTAATTAATAACTAATTCACCCAACTCATCTCTAGTCTATTGATCAGTTAGACTAAATACAACCAGTTTAACAAAGCTAAACTGAACACAACTCCATCAACTGTACCTCCAGTCCACTAAACTCAACTCACTTGAGTTCTAACTGAAGTCATGCATGCAACAACTCAAATGACTCATAAGAAAAGCATATTTCCTTCTGACAGCTGCATGTGCCACCTCTGTAGCTCAAACTGAAGTGCTCCAAGAGAATAAGATCAAGTTTATAGTCCAAATATTATTGTGAGATAATAATATTTAACTTTTCTATTTTTGACAGCCAGTCTAAAAATAGACTTTGATCACTCACACTGTGATCACTCACACTTTCATCAAAAATAGAAGTCCATCTATTTTTCCCAACTTGATCAATCATCCATAAACATAGACATGATCCATATGTCTAAAAATAGACATAGTCTAAAAATAGACTTGCGCCAAAAATAGCCTGCGGGCCCACTTAGTGAAGGCGACTCTTTTCACTAAGCTCCATCATCTTGTTGCAATCTCAACAAGAATTTCTTGTTGCACACTTTTCAACACTCCCTCTCAACAAGAAAGGCTTCCTCTCAAACCCGATCCTGTAACTCTGGAATGTTCTCCATGCAACACATCTGGCCGGTCCACTTGCTCTGTCATCAAAGTCTCTGACTGCTATTTCCTCTGTCGACTGAAACTCTGCATCTCTGTGCTCTTCAGTATCTGACTGCTCTAGCCTCTGTCACTTTGATCTCTGACTGCATCCGTGCTGCTGCTGGTTCTATCTCCCAGCATTGCATCCGCACTGCACCTCCCAACTGACCTCCCTGTTGGGATAGAAACATCCTCTGATGCTGAAGCTCTACCTGCTGCTGACAAGTGCTCCCTCTCTGACATCTGCGCTACTGCAACATCTCCATGCATCTCGCACCATTGCACACCTCTCTGTGCCACCTAGCACTGTGCAAAACACTTGTGCCTCTCGCATTGTTGCAGCCTGCTAGCTATGCGCTGTCCTGGGATTCCCTGCACTGTCGCTCTCTCTGCCGCTCCATCCACATCTGTCTCTACCCAATCAGTCAATTCCTACTACTACACATTTGGGGCTCCCGTAGCAAGGTCTCATCCAAGAGGTTGGGTACCTCAAGGATCTTGCCCCTCCTCCTTGGGACAATCAATCCACATCACCCCACCTCCTACCTGGAGGTATGGATGCATGCGATCCCTCAGCCCACCTGGCTTGAAGTTTCCCCCTACTGGAGGTCTCTGGATGAGTAGATGTCTCTACTCGATCTCCTCTTAGCTTCCCCTATTGTGGCTCCTCCACAATCTCCTGAAGCTGCTGCACCAATCGTGGCTCCTCCACAATCGTCTGAGACTTCTTCTGGCTCTGCATGTTGAGAAGTAATATACCCTCCCTCTCAACCACCAAGTCTCCATCAGTTGCCTCTCTACTCAAGGCTTTGCATGCATCTTGAACCTCAAGAGCATACAGGTTCCTGACCCATGAACCAATCTCATGACAACGAAAGCATCTCACCTTCGACTTGTCAACATTCTTCCCATCACTGGAAGAACAAGATTTGAAAAGAGAAACCTTCTCCTTCCCCTTCTTCGCCTTACTCGCTAAGGCACAGTTCTCCTCATCATGCATAGATGAAGAACTGTCTCTGGTGCACCGTCTAATCTCCTCCTGCATCAAATCCGACCATAGTCGTTCCCAATTTGGCAGTTTCTCCCTTCCATTCACCGAGTCCTGGTAGCTATGCCAACTCTTAGGAAGTTCAAGGAGTCCTAGACTCACCATCCTTATCCGACAATCACCCCCACACTTCCTAGCTCATCCCGGCATTGGATGAACTTCGTGAGATACCTGGGCATATTGTCTCCATTCTCACACTGAATGTTTCTGAGTTTATCTCTTGCTTTGGAATAAACGAATTCCACCAGCACAAAACTCAACCGCTTCCGATCTAGAATTCGTGAGAACAAAGTATTTCTTGTACAGAGATCGACTGTATGGGCATTCACCGGATATCTCACCTTCCAAAAGAAGGATGAATCCAGAGGCTACCTGGCCCGATTACAGACTCTACCTAAAGAAATAAAATGTAAACACTTCCTGAATAATAGATCTGATGATCAATACAACACTGATATCATGTAGAACTTCTTCTACAAATCAGCTCGCTCCGATACCATGTAGAAACTTTTTCTACAATTATCTGGCTCTGATACCATGTAGAAATTTTTTCTACAAATCATTTAGCTCTGATACCATGTAGAAATTTTGAATAATTTAACACATATTCACAGAGATTATCCTGATCATACAATTATAAGCGGAACATGTATAAGACATAATCTCCTCTACGTTGATCATCAATTTACAGAAGCAGAAACATTCACAGGCACACATAGAAGCATCAATCAAACTCATTAACACAGTATGTATCCCGGGGAAAGCATCTCGCTAAAAACCCCACACTATCTGTATATTATTGATTGATTCATGTAACATTACACAGTAGAATACTTCTCACAAGTATCTCCACCTCTGTTACACACAATACAGCTCAGATCTGATCTCCAAATCAATTCCACTGCTTGCCTGCCTCTACTGCTCAATACCTGCTCAATACCTGCTCAAGAACTGATGAGAATGGCTCACCAAACTCGTTTTTCACCTAAAAAATAGTCACTCACTCTTTGTGGACGTGAGCAAAGGCTAAAATGTGGGCCAAATACGTGAGCAAACTCATTGGCATACTCAATCCTTTGATTGTGCAAGATCTGATGCACAACTATAGTCACAACTGATAGCAATCTGATTCTCTACCACTTGTCCCTGTTGAACTGAACATGCACTGACATGCAACTGAGTTAACTGATGTATTCTTTAGTTGTATTATGAGTTAATAACTTGTGAATTAATTAATAACTAATTCACCCAACTCATCTCTAGTCTATTAATCAGTTAGACTAAATACAACCAGTTTAACAAAGCTAAACTGAACACAACTCCATCAACTGTACCTCCAGTCCACTAAACTCAACTCACTTGAGTTCTAACTGAAGTCATGCATGCAACAACTCAACTGACTCATAAGAAAAGCGTATTTCCTTCTGACAGCTGCATGTGCCACCTCTGTAGCTCAAACTGAAGTGCTCCAAGAGAATAAGATCAAGTTTATAGTCCAAATATTATTGTGAGATAATAATATTTGACTTTTCTATTTTTGACAGCCAGTCTAAAAATAGACTTTGATCACTCACACTGTGATCACTCACACTTTCATCAAAAATAGAAGTCCATCTATTTTTCCCAACTTGATCAATCATCCATAAACATAGACATGATCCATATGTCTAAAAATAGACATAGTCTAAAAATAGACTTGCGCCAAAAATAGCCTGCGGGCCCACTTAGTGAAGGCGACTCTTTTCACTAAGCTCCATCATCTTGTTGCAATCTCAACAAGAATTTCTTGTTGCACACTTTTCAACAATCAAGTGGTTTCTACCATGTTCGACATCAACTCATTTATTCGCATGGCTAGAATCGTACCAATTCGGGAAGCAGAAATGAAGACCCTGGATCTAGTTTCCACCATCCAGGCTGTGAGGAGTTTTGTATTCATTATCTAAGTAGACTAATCATAAATAGATGGTTGCGCTCATACTGTGTCTACAAAAGTCTATGATTATGATGTACTGCAAGATCATTCCTGTATCAGAGTAGTTAGTCTGTTAGTTAAAATTTTGATCTGAGTATGGGAATGCCTACCTCAGTGATGATATAATCTTATACATGTATTTTGTGTTGAAAATTGCAGGTTCTGACCAAGCTCTCCACGAGATAATCCTTGAAATGATAAAGCGCTTCACCCTTCCTAGATAATACAAAAACCTAATCTATTACAGGCTTCGCACTTTAGGGGGCAATCTGTTACACTAAAAAATGTCACCATGGCTATTTACAGTTAGTATGGCTCTATCAACAGTCATGCTATCCTCTTAGGCAAGTCTTATGCCTCTGCTCTCCATGTCAAACTCCAAAAAGAGAGAAAGTCTTTGTAAATGTATTTATCTCTGGGTACGCAGGTTCTCTCAACCTTACCTGCGGGTACGCACCCAATGTTCACAAAAGCTGCGTACTTGTACGCTCTGTATGTAAAGGGGCAGGTGTGTACCCCTGTAAAGGTCAAAATGCGCAAGTTTCATCTTTAAAAAGTTACTTGTGGTCATTTCTAGAGCATTCTAGAAGGTTTTTTGACGTGTATTGAGCGCCTCCAGATGGTTCATGTACCCTTACCAAAGAGGAACTTATCCCATCAATGAGGGAGCTATCCCATCCAAAGAGGGGATTATCCCATTGATGGTGGACCTGAATAACTTCCTCTAGACCACTATAAATACAGGCATTGGGCCAGAAGGAGGGGAGGTTGGAAGCCAAACATTTCTAAGGGTAAATGCTGCTGGAATTAGGACTCCCATTTAGAAGCTTGTGAGGAGAGATTGCCATCTTTGCTTGTTCTATTTGGAAGTGGGTGAGCTTTGTCAAAGTAAAGGAGAACTCTTGATGGACCCTGGGAGGGACTTGCACAACACCAAGGCTCAGGTTGTAATTGTTCCTTTTGTTTCCTATTAATGCAAATGAGTCCATTCTTCTCAATAACTTGTTATTTATGAGAGTTGTTTCATGTACTCCTTGGTCTATGTGTTAAACATGTTTTATTTTATGAGATTATCAAGTGCTATTTAATCGTTTGATTGTTAGTGAACGCAGGTTTCGAAGTGAAGGAGGAGCTCATCCGGATCAGCGAGGCTGGACTGCTACAACAGCGTTGGACTACAGGTAGGATCTAAACACTTGATTTCTCGTATAGTAAATGCATGTTTAGAGAAGGATTGCTCTTGTTTGTCTTGTTTGTCACTAGAGAGTCTTAGGCTCCTAGGGAGGTTGGTTGTGTCCGCACTATCGACTCTTTCCGCCTGACAATTCCAGATGAGAAACATAAAGCTTTAGAACCTAAGAGTGAAATGTATTTATGTTGGATATTCTAAAGATGTCAAAGGATATAGACTTATTCCACTTAAGTCCAAAAATGTTATCATTAGAAGATATGTAAAGTTTGCTGAAAATGTATCGGCCTACGAGCCTAGTTCGGTGGATGTGCCACCTCTCTCTATCCCTTCTACTTCTAAAAATATTTGTTCTTCAGATGATGACAGAGAGGATGAAAATCCTCCCTCACCTTCTCAGGATCCTCCTTTATCTCCTTAGCTTCCAAAATGGGTCTGTGCTACTCGGGATGCAGAAGGTTCTCTTGTCGGTGATCCTATAGATTAGTGATGTACATGTTCTTAGTTCGATAGAGCCTCTTCTTTACTAGCTCAAGCTTCAGCGAATTATGATCCTGACACCTTTGCAGAAGCTTCAGGCCATCGAGATTGGGATGTAGCTATGAATGAAGATCATCGTTCATTATTGGAAAATGATACATGGGACCTTGTTCCTCTTCCAAAGGGATGAAAACTTGTTAGATGCAAATAGGTTTATAGAACCAAGTATGGACTAGATGGAAAAGTTGATAAAATTAAAGCTCGTCTTGTTGCTAATGGTTTTTCACAAGTTAAAGGCATTGACTATACTGAAACCTTCTCCCCTATTTCCAAAATGAACTCTATCTACCTTGTTCTTTCCTTTGTTGCCTCTTTCAAATGGGAAGTCCATCAGATGGATGTTAAATCTGCCTTCTTGCATGGGGAATTTCATGAAGAAATGTATATGGAACAACCTACTGGATTTATACAAACAGACTCCAGCCTTGTATGTCGGCTTAAGAAATACCTTTATGGTCTCAAGCAAGCCCCTTGGGCTTGGTATGCCAAAATGGATAGATTTATTCTAGAAACTAGCTTTTCTAGGTGTCATTCTAGAAATACTGTCTACGCTAAGAAAGCAGGCAAGTCTCTTATCATTATTTTTATTCATGTTGATGATATTATCCTTACTAGTAGTGATCCCAACCTTATAAACCATGTGAAGTCCATCCTTAAAAATAAGTTTGAAATGACAGACTTAGGACACTTGCATTATTTTCTTCATCTTCAAGTCTTGCAATCCAAGGAAGGTATTTCCCTTTCCCAGTCCAAGTATACCTGTGATATTCTACGCCATTTTCACATGGAAGACTGTGATTCAGCCCCTTCTCCCTTTTAGTCTAGAGCCAAACTTTCAGTCGCTTGTACTTCCCTTGAGGTTGATACTATCTTATATCGTCAACTTGTAGGAAAAATTTTGTATCTGACCCATACTCGTCCCGACCTTTCATTTGTTGTTGGCCTTATTGCTCGGTTTATGTAAAACCCACATGAAAGTCATTCGAAAGCATCTAAAAGAATACTTCATTATGTTTGAGGTATAGTTCAGTTTGGGATTCATTAGAGTGCAGAAGCATCTCCTCTATTGGTTGGTTTCACTGATTCCGATTGGGCTAGCGACTCTGATGATCAGAAGTCTACTGCAGGTTATGTGTTCACTCTTGGTTAAGGACCTATTACATGGGCTTGCAAGAAACAAAGTTCCATTTCCCTTTCTTCAACAGAGTGATGAGTGTGATTGTGGTGTATCATAGCTTCACCTCCACATGGCAGAGTGCGTAGAGTCTTCAATGGTCTTGGTGTTCATTTGATGGTTCATGTATGTGCACATGTCTCCCTCGCTTACTACTGGGTAGGATTCTTGTGTTCATCCAACCACAAGCGAGTCTTCTAGCATGTGCTCCTTTTTAATCCCGTTCATCATCACGCCATGTCTCATCCATGTACCTATCTCTACAATCACTCATGATGAGACAACATCAAATCCACAAATCCCCTAGTCTACCATGATGCATCATCTTTCGTTATCGGGTGCAGGTGACTGGAAGAGAGGACAAGGCTCTGAAACTTTGCAAAGCACATTCCAGGCTAGGATGCGGGGCTCGAAGCACTATCAAGAGAAAATATGCAGAGGTCACTAAGAGGATGGGTTGAGAAGTCCGGGATAGCAGTGACATTCTACAGGATCTGGCTCAGCTGGGAGGTAGAACTGCGTAGTATTTTCAGGGAAGAAAGTGCGGGCAGCAGGGGACACTTGTAGTGAAAACTGCATAGATTTTCATAGGAGGCTAGGAGCCGGCTGCGAGAGCTTGCTGGCCAAAACTGTGAAAACCTGGGAGGCATTCATGCAGGACATGCCTGTGTAGTTTCCGAGCTAAGTGAGGTGTCGAGAAGCTGGTGTATAGTCTAAGAAAACTACGCAATTTTCATGAGGAGCAGCAAGCTGGCTAGCAGGGGGACTGACTGACAGAATTGCATAATTTTCAGAGATAGTGCAGTGACAGGCAGTGGGTGCCTGTTGCTCTTGTCTGCACAATTTCTTCAGTCAATGTAGGAAGGCATGTTGACAACTTTTGTTCAATTTTTGGGAGGAGTGAATCCCAGGTTCACTGGTTTGTCAAACTCTCCAATTGACTAGAGGGAGGCTTGATGGATTGGCTTCTAGGTAGCGCAGATTGAGATGGGTTCTTGGGAAAATTATGTGCTATTCTGGGTGATAGTTAGCCAGGTTGATTTTAGATTTACATAATACATACTACCTAGGAGGCAGCCTCAAGCTCTGCACAATTCTGGGTAGCAATACTTGGTCACTAGGGGCTGAGACTGGGTAGTGCAACTCAGCGAAGGTCCAGCTGTTGGAGGGTGGTCCGATCGATAGATATTCGACAAAATGGTTAAGTGAGTGAGTAAGTGAACTCATGTATACATGACCTTGTGAATGCACACTCAACATGACTTGACGACAAGACATATTGAACCAACAAGACAACATATGCTTAGTGTGACTGATTGCAGGACTGCCTAATGGTGAAAGCGACAAGTGTGCCACTTCGGATAAACCTTCAGACGAAAGTGACGACATTTGCATGACAATGCTTACAACATCATGTGTGAGTACGATACATTTTTACATAGTGAACAAAACTCATACACAAACCTTCAACATCATCACCAGAACAAGGTCACAAGCATGGCATAACAATCAACATGTCGAAGATGATAGTTGGTCAAACAAGTGAAAAGGAAGAAAGACATGTAAAGGAAACACATGAAATAACTTTTTGTGTTTGCAGACATGCATGTTAATAAGGACATGATGATATGACAATGACAAGCAGTCCTTCAAAGTCAACTAAGAGGTGTACTGTGAAAGGTGTTCTTTACTTACCATACTTACCCTCAAGATGATCATGCATTCGACAGAGTTTGCATGCGGTCTTGCTATTCTTCCATTACTTGGTCTCTTGGTCCTCCTCCATGACTCCTTGGGAGTGATCTCAACATGTCACCTTTTCTTGTAGTCACTAGGCGATGGATCAACATGGTTTCAGTGAGAAGTGTCTGCTTCTGGGATGAGGCCATGGGAGGCCCATTTCTGCAGTTTTTGAATCCAAGACAGACAGGGCAACTTAGACAACACTACACATTTTTAAGGCATGGGACACAACTATCGGATGGGCATTCTGGGAGGACACCTCTACGCAATTTTTGAGTTCATTGCAACATGGGTAACTAAGAGGCAATACTGCATAACTTCTATTGACAATGGGTTCTAGCTAGGAAGGATACTAGAGGAAACCACTACATAGTTTTAAATTCCAAGGGATTTTGAGGTCTTTGTGCACTGCTGGGTTTCAGCAAGCAAGGGAGGAAGATTGATGGTTGCAGAAGTAAAGTGAAATTTTCCAAGAAGCTGAATGAGGCTAGGTTTCTTAGGAAATGGATAAGTGTGAGATTAGTGATACAAATGTAAACAGTGATACGACTCGACTGTGATCACACACAGATGCTTAGTGACACAATTTAGACCATCTAGAATGCATAAGACATAATTTTCTTGATGCAATAACCTTCGTGACAAGAGTGTGTGAAGTAAGTGTGAAACATGTCTATGTGATGACAACCACTCATATTCACACAATTCCCTTGAAGCAAAACAACATTCCCTTTGTATGCCAAACAACAACCCCTATGCCCAAAGGTGACACATGTTGCATAAAGGTGAGAACATGAACAACTCTTAAGATCAAGGAGGGGAAACTTGAGATCATCAGCTTACCAACAAGTGACCAAGGATGATCGATCGTAGGATCCAAGGTAGGCTTCAAAATTTTCATGTGAGAAAAAAGTTTGGAGGGTGGTTGTAGCCGCTACAACATTGGCGACACACTGGTAGAACTCCAATTCTCTGTATGGACGTCGTTTTGTGAAAATTGATTCTAACCCTTCTGTAAGTATTGTTCGATTCTTTGATTATGGTGGCTTCTGCACTTGCTTGTGTGAACTATGTAATCCCTACCATTCTCTTGATCAATCATCACACATTCCAAGCCAAGTAAACTTAGTTGTTTCGATTGTGGATGAGGGATATGTTGATGCAGAAGTGATATAACTGTTAGAGTTTAAATTTCATTTCTGGTGTTGCCCCGCTGCCTGTAGGCCTGGATAGTACCCCGACGGAGTTACACAAGAACACAAGCATCACTTCACTACTAGAAAGCCTAGTCAGTACCCAAGGGATTTACTTGTATCACCCCTCTGCATATGAAGCCTTTCTCTTCTTTCTCTTCTTTCTCCTTATTCATTTTTCATTTTTTCAAAGAACTGTGCATAGGCACTTATTTATTTCAGAGGTGGAAGAGGGATCCCAACTTATTGAGAGAAGAAGAGGTTGTTCCTTTAGAGAAGTATGTTATATATACCTTTGACATACTTGTTAAGGTTTTCCTCCTCACCTTACACTACTTGCCTGAGTTGAGAAGGGTTAACCCAAAAGAATTGATTAGAGTAGGTGGTTCTAGTTAACAGTGCAAGCGTTGTGTTTTCACCAAGACTCACTCTGAAAAGAATGTATTTTCCATTAAGGAATCATTGAATGAAGAAAACAAGCTCTTCATAAAGAGAGAGGACAACAAAAATTAGATTTTGATAGTTGTACAAGTCCTCTTCGATTTGCTCAGCTTGTCTCGAGAGCCAAACACGGTTTCATGTACGACTAACCTACAAACATGAGCAAGAAAAAAGCAAAAAGGAGAAATAAAGTGAAAGAGAAACAAGTAAGGAAAGCAAGAAAGAAAGCAAACCAAACTGAGTAAGAAAGAAAATAGACATGCAAACAAAAAATAAAAGCAAAGAAAGAAACAAATACTACTCCTACTCCTAAGCTAAATAGTGCATGGGCCTACTCACGTGAAGTGATATTTCCAATGCATCCACTAACGCATTGATTGGTCCATGTTGGCGAAGGCATGAAACATATGCATGTAAACCAGTGAACCAGAAATATTGATCGATGAAGACCAACAAGCTCCGAGTTTTAAAACATCCATAGAAAAGAAAAGAGTGAATGCATAAGACAGACATTCTGAAGACTTAACATGGTGTTGTGACATACTGCATGTAGATGATAAGCATGCACACTCTCTTGACTGTGACACACAAGAAAAAGTGACAAAGGGAGACAACTTACACCTTGCAAGTGTGCTTTTTATGTATGATTCCTCCAATGCATGAATGATGGGATCATGTGATTCAGATGGAGAAAGAAAAATTCGTGTATTGGATTGATCTTCAATACATATAGATGAGTGATGAGGAGCCATGGGTGTTTCAAAAAAAATTTGATCGGAAGTGAAACTAACCTTAGGACATCGAGGTCCTGACATAACCATCATCTCAGGCTGAGGTGCCTTGACAACCTACAAGGTTTCCACTTCGTCCATATGTAGATCAGTAGAGACTAGTGGCTTAGAAATATTAACAATGAGTGAATCGACATTGTGATCAAATGAAGAAATACAGAGATCACGACAACCATGATTAGAAAATTTAGGATGTTCGGTGGCATCCTCATGATATGATGAATCATGCAGAGGAGTTGATGAGAAACAAGGAAGTTCACCCTCTGTGTTTTCAAAAATGACAGATGACAGATGGGAAAGATTTTCAGAGGAAGATGTGTCCTCTCTGCAATGTAATGACATGCTGACATCTGGTGTGCCTTGTGAATGATCGGAAGTAGAAACATCCGAAGATGAATTTTCACAGGGGTAATCAAAAGTGGTGGAATCACAAGCGATGTTAGGATAGGGTAGATGAGGCACAGATGAAAGGGAGTCATCCTTCATTGCAGGTTCTTATTTAGATTATCGTACACATTCATCATGAATGATAGTGCATGTTGGAAGAAAAACACCAAATCCTTTGACAACTTGATCCTCGTTCACAACAAGTGTGGAGTCCGGAATGGAAGAACACAAGAAAATACAATCTGGAGGATCAATGGAATGTAGGGACAAAGGTTGAGGGAACGAATCCACGTGAAAAATAGTATGCTTGCAAGCAAAATCTGTCCAAACATTGAGAGAAGGTGGGGTGAGAGGTTGTGACAATTCAACAGATGTGTGCACACCTTCTCCCACCTCATACTACAGAGATATAAATGTTTGATGAGAAGAGGATGGACAATCACTTGTGATGGTGATCTTGTATTTCTTATATTTAGTAGCTCTAATGCCAAGGTTTGCTGGGATGTATTTGAATGATTCTAATAATTATGGATTTTTGGATATGTAAAGAAGATATCTAAATATTCCATTGAGAAATTCCCAATCAATTTCATCTTCAGGAAATCAGTATGCAAGATTACAAAAGTGTGCGTGAAATTGTTCAACGGATTCATCAGGTGCTTTTTGTAATTTCAAAATTTCTTTATTGAGTGCTTTACGATCAAAATGATTGAAAACATGGTCTATCTTTGCGATCAGATGGTGGAAAGAGTGAATAGATTTTTTGGGCAGCATGGCAAACCAATGTAGTGGGTGCCCTCGAAGCGTGTATGTGAACAACACGTAGGTCATGTAATCTTCCTAGATTTCATGTCTTTAATAGGTGCCTATAATGCCAACCGTGTGTCTAACCAAGGCTACTTGGCCTCCACCATCGTATGTGTATTGTGACAAGAAATTCTAGAGCTCCTTAGAGATTTCAAAGTTGTTTCCAGAAGACATACACTCCAGAGGAGAAATTTTGTGATTAGTCATCACAAGTATGCAGATATTCAAAATAGATTGTGAGTACTCAGCTTGTCATATGGCCCTCCTTCTAGCACCAGAAATGTTGATGGTTCTCCACCCACCAACATTTAGGGGATCTCCCTGGTATGAAGTCCTAACTAGATCTCACACTGTTCAGTGTAGGAGTCCCATCCGGTATGATGGACCAGTTTCCATTATCTTAAATATATGGCTTAGATCTTGCTTGTCAACACATGATAGTGGTATACTTAGTCTTCAAACAATGAGGTTCGTTTGCTTGGTGAGTGCTTAGTGTAACTTGTGTCTAAGTTCTTTCATTGCATAGGGAGAGGGTGAGAGTGAATCTCAGGTCGAAAGGGAATAATACCAACTCAGTTAGAGACACACAACACAACAGGACATGCGCAACTTCCAACGGAGTAGTCCACATGGATGTGGTAGTCACAAAACCAAAGTGAACAAATAACACGTACAACACCTAGTTGAATAGTCCACACGAGTGCGACGGTCATTATAACAAGTTTATAAGAATAAATTTGTCGAGTGTCGTGTGGAATAGTCCACACGGGTGAGACAACATTAACAAATGATACAACACATTTCCAAAAGCATATGCACTAAAACAACTGAAATAGTTAAACTATCTTAATACAGGTTAAATAAACATGCATTACAAGCATCTAAAGAATAGTCTTACAAATGAATACAATACATGTGTGAAAACGTGCTGGCCTGTTAACAGGCTTCTGAATTAAGTGAAAGTTCCAAGACACATTTGTACACCATACATCATTAACACCGATAACTTGGCATTGGAGCCACTCCTCACTCCTCAAACAAAATACTACAGACTCTCAAGGTTATGTGGGAGGAGCCAAGGTGAAAAGTCTCTTGCAAGTACAAACGAGGGGTATATATATAGCTTAGGGTGAAACTAACCCTTGAGATTGTTCGACTTCCCTCGTGTCTCTTCAACTTACATGAGTCTTTGACTTCATCCATTGGTATCTTGGCCTTCCACCTTACATTACAATGATTACACAGTTATGAACCAAAGTAGTGATGTGGCCGAGGCCACTCATGACAGAACTCGAGATATACTGTTGCTATGCACATGCTGGTTGTGTTGTTTGTGTTACATTGTTGTGTTGTTAAGTAATGAGTTTGTTCGTGGTGTATCATATCTTCACCTCCACATGTCAGAGTGTGTAGAATCTTCAATGGTCTTGGTGTTCGCTTGATGGTTCATGCATGTTCACATGTCTCCTTTGCTTGCTAATTGGTAGGCTTCGTGTATTCATCCAACTACGAGCAAGTCTTATAGCATGTGCTTCTTGTTCATCCCGTTCGTAGTCATGCCATGTCTCATCCATGTACCTGTCTCTGCAATCGCACATGACGAGATGACATCAAATCCAAAAATCTCCTAGTCTACCATGATGCATCATCTTTCATTTTCGGGTGCAGGTGACTGGGAGAGAGGACAAGGCTTTGAAACTACGTAAAGCACATTTTTGGCTAGGATGCACTGCTTCGAGGCACTGTCAAGAAAAACTATGCACATGTCAATAAGAGGATGGGTTGAGCATTCTAGGACAACAGTGACATTATGCATGATCTCACTCAGATGGGAGGAAAAACTGCACAATTTTTTCGGGAAGGTAGTGCGGGTAGTCGGGGACATTGGCAGTGAAAACTACGTATATTTTCAAAGGAGGTTGGGAACTGGTTGTAGGAGATTGCTTGCTAAAATTCTGCAGAATTGAGATGTAGTCATGCAGGACTTATCTGCACAGTTTATGTGTTGATTGGGGTGTCGGGCAGTTGGTGGTCAGTCCAAGAAAATGCACAATTTTTAGGAGGAGCAACATGTCGGCTGGCAAAGGGGACTGACTGACAGAACTGCATAATTTTTAGAGACTGTGCAGTGAAAGGCAGCGGGTTCCTATCACTCTTGTCTACACAATTTATTTAGTTAGTGTAGGAAGGCATACTGACAGATTCTATGCAATTTTCAGGAGGAGTGAAGTTCAGGATCATTGCTTGGTCAAACTCTCTGGTTGACCAACGAGAGGCTTGATAGATTGGCTTGCGGGTAGTGCAGATTGAGATGGATTCTTGGGAAACTTCTCCGTTGTTCTGGGTGACAATCATCCAGGTCGATTTGAGGATTGTGCAGTGTGGACTGCCTGGGAGGTAGCCTCAAGCTACACACAATTTTGGGTAGTAGTATTTGGTCACTGGGGGCTGAGACTAGGTAGTACAAATCAGCGAAGGTCTGGCTGATGGAGGGTGGTCTGGTTGACATATATTTGGAAAAATGGTTAAGTATGTGAGTGAGTGAAATAGTGTATACATGACCTTGCGAACACACACTCAACATGACTTGACAACAAGACATCTTGAACCAACAAGACTGTCTAATGGTGAAAGCGACAAGTATGACACTTCAGATAGACCTTCGGATGACCATGACGACACTTGTGCGACAATACTCACAACATCGTGTGTGAGTGCAATAGATGTTTACATAGTGAACACAACTCATATAGAAACATTCAACATCACCAGAACAAGGTCACAAGCATGACATAGAAATCAACATGCTGAAGACGATAGTTGGTCAAACACGTGAAAAGGAAGCAAGGCATGTAGAGGAAACACATGAAATGACTTTTTGTGTTTACGTACATGCATGTTACCGAGGACAAGATGATATGACAATGAAAAGAAGTCCTGCAAACTCAACTAAGAGGTGTACTTCGAAAGATATTCTTTACTTACCATAATTACCCTCGAGATGATCATGCATCCAATGGAGTTTGCATGCGGTCCTGATCTTTTTCCATTACATGGTCTCTTGGTCCTTCTCCTCGACTCCTTGGGAGTGATCTTAGCATGTCACCTTTTCTAGTAGTCACTAGGCAATGGATAACCATGGTTTCAGCGGTAAGTGACTACTGTCGGGATGAGGCCATGGGACGCCCATTTGCACAGTTTCTGAATGCAAGACACACATGGAAGCTTGGACAACACTACACATCTTTTAGGTATAGGACACTACTATGGGATGGGGGTCTTGGGAGGACACCTCTGTGCAATTTCTCAGTGCAGTGCAACCCAGGAAGCTGAGAGGAAATACTGCACAATTTTTGTTGATAAGGGGTTTTGACTGGGAAGGATACTTGATGAAACCACTGCGCAGTTTTGGATGCCAAGGGATGTTGGGGTCTCTGCGCACTGTGGGGTTTCAACAGACAAGGGAGAAAGCTTGATGGTTACAGAATACAAGTGAAAAGTTCCAGGAAGCTTAATGAGGCTAGTTTTCTTGGGAAATGGCTAAGTGTGAGATTAGTGACATAGATGTAAACGATGATAGGACTCGACTGTGATTGCACATGGACACTTAGTGACACAACGTAGACCATTTAGAATGCAAATGACATACTTTTCTTGATGAAACAACCTTTATGAAAAGAGTGTGTGAAGTGAGTGTGAAACATGTCTATGTGATGACAACCACTCATATGCACACAATTCCCTTGAAGCAAAACAACATTCCCTTTGTATGCCAAACAACAACCCCTATGCCCAAAGGTGACACATGCTACATAAAGGTGAGAACATGAACAACTCTTAAGGTCAAGGTAGGGAAGCTTGATATCATCAACTTACCAACATGTGACCAAGTATGATTAATGATAGGATCCAAGGTAGGCTCTGAAATTTGCACACAAACCAAAAATTTGGAGGGTGGTTGTAGCCGCTACAATAATGACCTAACTACACAATTGGATGTCATGCAAGTGAAACAAAAACAAGTAGAGGTGGAACAAGCATTAACAATATTTTGTCCTCATTGTTGGTAGAAACATGGTCTCAAAGAATTCCCATTAGATGCAATTGAAATTTGGGTGATATGTACAGCATGTCATTCAACGGATCAATATCCATACTTGCCAGGATTAAAAGTTGCCTACAAGGAGGTTGGGGAGGAACCTAAATTGGCATACCTTGTAGCTCAACGAAGATAATGAAAATATTATCCTCCATGTATGGTCTCGAATCCTTCTACATTTTTACTAACCAATATAATCAACAACGATACCTTATACCATCCTAGCAGAATCAACAACACCCTACACCATCCTGGCTGAATCAACATTACTTTGGATCCCCTTGGAAAAAACAGTAATATTTTGGACCACCTTGGAAAAATATGCAATATACAAAATATCCTTCCCACTAGAAAAAATAAGGCCACTCAAGGGTCACCATGGCCTCAAAATTGGAAATGCCCTCCTGTTCCAACTAATCAATATTTAGGGTCATTACCATAATCACGATCATCACAACAATTACAACCATCGCAACCACAGATTTAATTACCCCCGAATACTTAGCCCCTATTACACCCTCAATTTCCAGCACAACCAAATCGAAATCCAAATGACAAACCTGTGTAACTTGTAGAAATATTAGATACTTTTTCTCATTATCTTCCTCCTTTAGAATGCGATGAAATACAATTGAGATTAGGGCGGAAAATCTTTACAGAAAACTCTCCAATAATTTATGAACAACTAGAAAATAAAGGATATAGTAAAGAACATATTAAAACTCAACCTGGAAAATGCTCATCACCTACAACCTATGGTTGGTCAGAGTCATCCTCACCACCAACATCAGATTCACCTACTGAACCTACTCGAAACCAGAAATCAACTAAGGTTACTATTGTTGCTCCCCCATTTCTAGAAAGATTGACTGTAATGCAACAACTAGTATACCTTGAATTTGATTTAGTAGGGGAATTACATAATCTATGTGTTAACATTCCCCTCTTGTAGGCTATCTTGCTGGCTATCAAAGACGTCCTCATTTATGCAAAAAAAATTAATGGATTGTGTGTCAAGAAGCTTGGGAGGAAGTGTAGAAAATCTGTGATAGGTTAACCCGATAATGCAATATAAATCAAAGCAGAATACTATAACCTACTTCTACTACCAATTTGCGGAAGCTTAAAGATCGAACTGAACAATATAACCAAAAGAAGAAGAATCAATGGCACAATACACATGAAAATACTTTGGGGAAAGCCTCAGATAAAAACACCACACTATTGTATTATCATACATGGTGGAAATACATAGATATTATACAAAGCCTTAGCTCGGACAGCTAGCCAGCTCTCAATACTATCCTCACAGATGCTCACAGGAAATCTTGGCTTCTCTCTAGTCTTCCTCTTTGCCCTCCAAGCTCCTATTTCCTTGCACTGTTCCTTGTGGATGATTTTCCTATTACCAAGTGGAAAAACAACCTTCAAAACTAGGCAATCCTCAAGGATGAATCCTTGACTGCATGCATGAGTTTTCTCCATGAGAAAACACATGCAATTGATAGTACACTGTCCTTGAACATTAATCTCAACTAGGTATTTCTCAGAATAGACATGCATGAGTTTCTGATGAGGGAATCTTCAGTTAACTGGAGTAGCACTAGTTGAGTGCATTAATGCATCAACTGACTGTTAACTCACTATTAGTTCCTCAAATAGTTTGGAACTAATTTAACTGGACTTAACTCAGTAAATTGAGTTAACTAATTACAACTCAAATACAACTCAATCTTATCTTCTTAATTTAAGGGATAACTCTTGCATGATTTCAGAAATAATTCTAACTTGAATTTCTCCAACTAATTAATTTAAAATAAATAAATTAATTATTTCCAAGTAGATATTAAGACTAAATTCAGTTTTAATTCACAATTTAATTCAAGGGAAAATTAAATTGGAATATTCTTGTTTCCATATTTCAACACTCCCTCTCAACAAGAAAGGGTTTATCTGCCACCCCGATCCTGTCTCTATGGAACTTGAATTTACACTTTGATAATGCCTTTGTCAAAATGTCAGCATCTTGCTCCTCTGTCGAAATATACTATAGCAACATGATCCTCCTTGACCTGTGAAAAGCCACATGCAACAAATCTTTCCTTATGCTTCTCCACACTACCATCAACAGCTTGCTTTACCTTGTAAAGCCAATGGGAACTCACAACTGACTTGTTCTCTGGTCTCGGAACCATGTCCCAAACACTTTTACGAACTATGGATTCATACTCCTCCACCATAGCATCAACCCAAATCGGCTGCTGCACTGCTTCCTAAAATAATATGGCTCGGTCTCAACACATTCCCTAGCAAGGGCCATGTATCCAGTGTAACTCTCAAGTGATCTCCTTTGCCTGTGATGAGAAGATGGTTCTCCCACATTCTCTCTCGCATCCTCCAACAATCTGTCAGCTTCTCTTGTGCACTTCTGTCCATCTCTGGAAGACTCTGCTTGAGTGGATGTCTCCACTCCTGGAACCTCTACATGTGGCTACTCTGCATCAATCTAAGGCTCCTCCTCCTTAGGAACCAACAGTTCCTCCACAGCCTGTAGTTGGAGCTCCCTCTCAAGGGAAACTTGCATGGCCTTCTGCTCATCAAACTTGAGATCTCTATGAACCACTGTCCTCCGACTAGTAGGCAAGTACACTCGATAGTTGTGAGGTGTATCAGTGTACCCAAAAAATATCCCCAACTCTGCTATAGAGATTCTTCACCTGAATCCCTATCCTCTTGGTCTGAACCGTGGCTATGTCTCTTAGGAACACCTTTCCTTTACTGAAGACAACATCGTAGTCTTTGTCCTCCAACATCATAACTGATACCAAGTTCTTCTTTAGTCTAGGCACATACATCACATCTGTCAAGGTGAGAGGAGCTCCATGCTCTCTCTGAAAAGCAACCATGCCCACTCCTGAAGCACTATACCTTCCATCATCACCCATCTCTATGCACATATTGAGGTCTTTCTCCTCCAAGTTACTAAATAAATTTTTATCACCAGTCATGTGGAATGAGGCTCCAATGTAAAGATACCAGACACAACCCATCATCGATGACACCATGCATGCGATGAGGGTAAATTCCATTTAAAACTGAGAGGCTAATGCGTCACCTTCTGATCGTTCCGAGCATCCCTTCTTGGACTTCTTCGATGGGAAATTAGTCGCATAATGTCCCATCTTGTGATAATTAAAGAATCTTACTTTAGACATGTCACCCTTCTTCCCTCCATGAGAAGAATTCGATTTGAAATGGGAAGCCTTCCCCTTCCCTTTCCTTGCCTTACTTGCTAAGGCCAAATTTTCTTCATCATCATTCTTGGATGAAGAACCATTTCTTGTGCTCCTCCTGATCTCCTCTTGCATAAGATCCGACGACAGTCATTCCCAATCAGGTAGTTTCTCCCTTCCATTCACAGAGTCCTGGTAGCTATTCCACCTCTTTGGAAGGCCGAGGAGAGCGAGGCTCACCATATCATCATCAATAGTAGTTATTCCCACACTGCCAAGCTCATCTCTGTAGGTGATGAGCTTTTTCAGATATGTGGAAATAGTATTGCCCTTCTCCATCTTTATTCTTCGAAGCTTATACTTGAGTGCAAATTTCCTCTGGTTGCTACTGTTTTAGTAGAGGTCCATCAATGTCTTCCACATTGAAAATGGAGTATCCTTCCCATGGAGACTCAATACAATATGGTCTCGAACTCCCTCAAGGATGATCCATCTCACCTTCGCAACACACTTCTTCCACTCAGCCAACTCTTGTGCATTAGTTGAAGCTGGTTTTGCGATTTCTTGATCAATGAATTCCTTCAAGCCATTGTGTTCTAATACAGCCTCCATTATATCTTTCCATGCTATGTAATTTGAGTTACCTTCCATGGCATAATTGAGTCTCAAGCCATAGAACGCCATTTTCCAACCTTGAAGTATGATATTAATTCGATTTTCACCGACAACCCTGAACTTCAAACTTCAAATTCTGTTCTCAGTATACTGTTCACAGCTCTGATACCATTTAGAAAATCTGTGATAGGTTAACCCGATAATGCAATATAAATCAAAGCAGAATGCTATAACGTACTTCTACTATCAATTTGCAGAAGCTTAAATATCAAGATGAACAATATAACCAGAAGAAGAAGAATCAATGGCACAATACACATGAAAATACTTTGGGGAAAGCCTCAGATAAAAACCCCACACTATTGTATTATTATACATGGTGGAAAAACATAGGAATTATACAAAGCCTTAGCTCTCACAACTGGCCAGCTCTCAGTACAATCCTCATAGATGATCATAGGAAATCTTGGCTTCTCTCCAGCCTTCCTCTCTTCCCTCCAAGCTCTATTTCCTTGCACTGTTCCTTGTGGATGATTTTACTATTACTAAGTGGAAAACAACATTCAAAACTGCGCAATCCTCAAGGATGAATCCTTGACTACATGAATGAGTTTTATCCATGAGAAAACACATGCAACTGATAGTGCACTGTCCTTGAACATTAATCTCAACTTGGTCTTTCTCAGAATAGACATGCATGAGTTTCTGATGAGGGAATTTTTAGTTAACTAGAGTAGCACTAGTTGAGTTCATTAATACATCAATTGGCTGTTAACTCACAATTAGTTCCTCAAACAGTTTGGAACTAATTTAACTGGACTTAACTCAATAAACTAAGTTAACTAATTACAACTCAAATATAACTCAACCTTATCTCCTTAATTTAAGGGATAAGTCTTGCACGACTTCAAAAAGACTTCCAACTTGAATTTCTCCAACTAATTAATTTAAAATAAATTAATTAATTATTTCCAAGTAGCTGTTAAGACTAAATTCGATTTTAATTCACTATTTAATTCAAGGACAAATTAAATTGGAATATTATTGTTGCCATATTTCAATAGGAAGCCTAAGGATCCTCCTGCTATCCATGTAATTGGGAAACTGTTTGATCTAATTCTAAGAAAACAATTTCCTATGAAATATGAAAATCCCATGAATCCTATAGTCACTATACAAGTATAGTGTATCACTTTTCCAAATACTTTGGTAGATTTGAGAGTTGATATTAGTATTATGACATTGAAGGCTTGCACTTTCCTTGGACTACATGAGTTAATACCAACCTCTATTATGTTGGAATTAGCTGATAGATATGTAGTTAAACCAAAAAGAATTCTTGAAGATGTAATTATTTCAGTGGAATCTTGGGAGTACCTTGCTGATTTCCTAGTTCTTAATATTAAAGACAATCTAGAAGGACATCCCTTTATCATGGGTATAACTTGGCTTGCTATTGTTGATGCTTACATTAGATGTGAGACTAGGAATATGCCGATTACTCAGGGAACAATTATTAAGAATATTACCTTTTATCCACCTACTAAACCCAACATAAAATCTAGTAACTCGACGTGGTTTTCTCCTAATTGTGAAAAAGAGAAGTTACATTCTATCTTGACTATTGAAAAAGCCCTTAATTTCAAATAACAAATTGAGGATGATACCATTAGTAGCTTCATTAGTCAAACCTCCACAGTAGAACATCCAACTCGTCAAATGTTTGAAGTTGTATTGGATAATTAAGCTCAGGGTAACCATATGTAGGAGTCTACTAGCAATTATATCCCTAAGATAGTTGTTCATAACAACATTCCAGTTGAAATCAAGCCCGATAAAGCATTAAACATTAGTTCCAACCTTACTAGTTCTCAACAAGAACAAATGATACAAGCCCTCAAGAAGCATAAACAAGATTTTTCCTGGGATTACACAGATATGAAGGGAATGAGCCCTAAATTATGCACACACCATATTTACATAGAGAAAGATGCTCGTCTAATTCGTCAACCTCAAAGAAGGCTAAACCCACACCTTAAGGATATAGTTAAGCAAAAACTTTAGAAATTACTTGATGTTATTTTCATATATCCTATATAAGATAGTCAATGGATTTCATTGCTTGTTTTCATCCCAAAGAAGAATTGGAAATGCCAATTTTTGTAGATTATAGGGAATTAAATAAAGATAAACAAAAATACCACTTCCCCCTTCCATTTATCAATCAAGTCCTTGATACTCTCTCTAGAAAGAAATAATTTTCTTTTTTGTATTGATTCAATGGATATTACTAGATCCAAACCGCTCTAGAAGATCAAGATAAAACTACATTTACTTACCCATGGGGAACATTTTCGTATCTATTTCTCCCATTTGGTCTTTTTTATACACCCACAACCTTTCAAAGCACAGTTCTATGCATATTCTCTGATCTAGTTAATGATGGAATTGAAATTTACATGGATGATTTCATACCTTATGGTGATGAATTCGAGGAAGCTCTAAATAATCTGGAGAAATTCCTCATCAAATGTATATTAGCCAAGCTATGCCTCAGTCATGAAAAGTTCCATATGCTAATGACAAAAGGTGTGGTTTTGGGCAAGGCATTCAAGTGGACCCAACGAAAATTGAATTATCAAGCTTCATGTTCCTTAGACACCAAAAGAGGTATGTAATTTCCTTGGCCATGCTGGTTATTATCGATGGTTTCTAGCAAATTTTTCAAAAATTGCAACACCATTATATGTATTAACAAGTAATGTGGAATTTATTTGGACTGATAAATGTGATAATGCCTTTGCAGAATTAAAGAAATTACTTTTAACAACAGCGGTATTACGAGGTATTAATTGGAAAATCCCATTCCATATCCTATGATGCATTAAACACAACTATAAGAGCAGTACTTAGGTAGGAAGAAGACAAGAAACCTTATGCTATTTACTACATTTACAAAAACATGACACCAACAAAAATAAATTATATCGTGATGGAAAAAGAGTTCTTATTTATTGTTTATGTTGTTAACAAATTTCATCATTATATCAATGGTTGCCCTGTTTTCTTATATACAGATCATTCTACTATTAAGTATTTATGTAATAAAATAATTACTAATGGTAGAGGGACCCATTGGTTACTTTTGTTACAGGAATTCAACATCACCATAAAGGATAGGCTAGGGAAGGAAAATGTCATTGTAAAATTCCTATCCAAGATTCCCCCTGCAAATGACTCATCTCCTATAGAAGATCGGTTTCCAGATGAACATTTATTTGCGGTATATGTTAAAACACCTTGGTATGCTATTGTTGCTAACTATTTAGTAGCAAGGAAGTTAACTTCACATTTGTCTCCTTGAGATAAAAAATATCATTCAATCTAGTTCTTAGTTTTCTTGGATAGATCGTTAACTTTTCATACAAGAGAAAATATTCAGATTCACAAATGCATAAGGGAAGACAAAAGAATCCCATGGAGGTAATTTTGTTGACCGAAGAATAGGACATAAAGTGTTGTAGATGGGTTACTTCTAGCCAACAATATTCAAGGATGTTAATAAGTATGTTCAAGGTTGTAACAACTAACAAAGGATGGGGTTTCTTGTTTAATCTGATGAAAGGCCTCTTCAAACACAACTAGTGCTAGAACCATATGAAAAATGAGCTATGGATTTTGTGGGCCCCATTAACCCTCCCTCAAATAAGAAATCTTATATTTTGGTTTGTAGCAACTATGTTACAAAGTGGGTGGATGTGATAAATGTTTCAAGAGCTATAAAAGAGGAAGTTACAAATTTCTTGTTCGTACTCTTTGTTTGATATGACCTACCTAGAGAACTTAGCATTGATGGAGGATTGCAACTCACAACTCATAAAGTCTCAAGAATATTCCATAAATATGGCATCAAACATAGAGTTACCTCCCCATACCATCTACAAGAAAATGGCCAAGTTGAAAGTACAGACAAAGTGCTCGAGAAATTCTAACAAAAATAATGGCTATTAATTGCCGAGATTGGGCCTTTAAGCTTCTTGAATCCCTATGGGCTTATCACATTACTTGGCCTAATACCACCATATTTTCACCTTACTAGCTTGTGTAAGGTAAAATTCCAATTTTTATAATTGAGTTTGAGATTAAGACTCTTAAGATTGTGCTAGAAGTTAGGTTGTACCTCTCAGAAGCACAAAAGTAGTGCTTGGGGAAATTTAATGAATTAGACGAAATTCGCCTTGCTGCCCTCCAAAAAAAATATATAGTTCCAACAGAGGGCTAAATGGAATGATCATATTATCAAAAGAAAATTTTTATAGAGAGCCGACTGGGCATTATTGTATGATTCCAAATTTCAAGGCTTCCTAGGCAAATTCTAGACTAGATGGTTAGGCCCTTATGAGGTCAATGAAGTATATGATAATGGAATGGTGTGTTGTAACATGCTTTATTTTTTATAAATTAGTTTTTATTTATAAAAGAGGGTATGAAAAAATAAATAAAAAAATGGAAATATGAAAAAATAGAAAATAAAAAAGAGATGAAATAAAACCCCATTAAAAGAAAATAAAAATTTGTATAAGTGTGCTTCTTTAGATGCCACTTCATAGAAATAAATTGCATTGTAATAAATCAAGGTTTTGTGTGCAACTTGTTAACATGCCACAACCTTTTGCTTTGATTTGAATCATACAGTTTAATCTTGATCAAATGATTTAAATTTATGTTTTAGATTAGAGAATAAGTTCACGAAACTATTTAATCTTGGTCGAACACTAGAAGATAAGATAGAATAGGATAAATTAACGTCCTAATATGCTCAAGTTTTGGCCAAAGTTGTATTAGAATAGGATTACAAGTGAATTAGGTAAATAATGGTTATTATTCTAAATGCCCCAGAGTGTTCAATGCGGACCATTGTCGACCATGCTTCCTACCATTTTTGGACATATCAGAGATTGCAGAATAGCTCACCAGAGAACCAGATCAGCAGAAGCTTCCTCATCTCAGGGAGGAACTCAACACAATGGGGACCATTGCTTCCTAAGGGGGGAGGAATGATCCAGGTGGATGTTGGTGGCCACCCACCTATCCCATTTGGACCCCCACAACTGTCTCTTTCAACTTTTTCAGTTTCCTAAATTGTAGCACAGTTTACTATTTTTAGCAGTTTTTCGGGTCCTGAACTTCCGGAGCCGTTTTGAGGCCCTAAACGACGTTTTTTTGGAAATCTAGGGAAACATGGGTCCATGGACGGATGTTGCCTCCCGAAGTGGTAGTACTCGGATAGATATTTCTAACGAGCTATTGTATGCATCAAACGGAGATCGTATGCCAAAGTTACGACCCCGGGAAATTAATGTACCAATTTACCCAAACGGGGCCCACAATTTGGCGTTTCATCTTCTAGGGTTAGGTTTCGGGATGTGAAAGGTTTTCCATTGTTTCTCAACAATAAATAGGCCTTCGAGCCTCATTGTAACACAGTTCAGAGGCATGTAGCCGCCACATCTCTTCTCAGAGATAAGCTACCATCGCCCTAACTGATTTATTTCTATTTCTGTTTGTAAGCACATTTCAGTATTTGACAGTAATGAAATGAAGTATTATTTCCGCTGCATCTCAATATTTATGGTTATCTCATCTCTGTATTTATGGTTATCTCTATAATTTGTTGCGTTCCTGTTTGAATCCGGATCAGAACATTGGCTCAGAACTATCATTGTGTTTTTGTAGACATGGGGAGTCTTGTGTTTTCAAGGAAGTTGGATTCCTATGTATGTAATTATTAATATTTTGAGTGGTTAAAGAAGGAATAAATTAGATAAGTGTGAGGATATTTGTAAATGCTCTCAAATTTAGGAGAACATGAGTGATTAATGATGATGAGAGAGTTGGAACTCAACTGTAACTCTTATATGTCTCATGATTCGAGGAACTAGAGAGGATTCTTAGGGATAACTAGGAGTTAAAAGTGGATTTAGAAGATATTCAGGAGTTAGTTCAGCAAATTAAGGATTTGAACCAGAATTAGTTCAACAAAAACTTTTTGTATAAATGTAAGCCTAAAAAGCTTAGAGCGAGTTAGTCAGTCAGTAGTTAGAGAAGTAGTTAGTGAGTCAGAGAGTTAGTTAAGCCTACGGGCAGAAGAAGAAAGGCCTCAGATATAAAAGATCAGGTCGAGGAAGAAATTCCTGTGTAAATATTGATTATTAATACAAATAACTCAATTTGGAGTTGTATGATGTGTACTATGTAATTGAATATTAGATTGTGTATGAATCAGAGTAAAACTGTGTAACAAAGGGTTGCAGGTATATGATCCCTGAGAAGACGGTACTCGAGAATACCTAATATGCAAAAGAACAGAGAGAGGACAATGCACATAGTGGGAGTAAAACAATCGTAAGTGATTGAACAAGTTTAGAAGGGATAAGCACTCAAAGAATGATATAGGCAAGTGTCAGGTGAAGAGACCAGAACACTAGAAAGGGTGCATAAAGGTGAAGGAAGTAAAGGCACCAAGAAATGAAGTAAACGTGCAGAGGAGTCATTGGATCTATAAGATCAACAGATGAGGTCGTGTGCAATGGGCGATCAATATTAAGTCGCGCAACATAAAAGATGAACGACAGAGATTAAACCCAAGTGTTAGCGAAAGGATGGAGCAGTTTTCGTAAGCGGAAGTGGTTTCTCACGCGGCCTCAAAGCCGTAAGTGGTATTCCCAAAGACAGACCCGAGAAATTTATGGACTGTGACCTAATCCAGTTGAAGTCTGGATAGATAACAACCGTCCATTTAATGGCGATTGGACGGATATGGCGTGGTTAAAGTGCACGGTGTTTAAATTGAAAACCAGACGCGAAGAAGTTTTATACAACGGGGTTAAGAGCTCATTGAGTTCACAATCAGAACTGTTCGTTTATGGATGGATTGGACGATAATCACACGCGGACATGTGCGTGGTTTAACTTTCCTGGTAGACCCAATGGGTTAATTAAAAGAAGTTTAACTTCTTTGAGATCCATGGGAGATGAGTTAAAGTCAGTGAAACAACGCGATAGCCATTGATCTGAAGGAGCGAAAATCGACGGTGGTGGTTGAACGCGATAAGGAGAACCTCGAGATGTGTGCAGAGGTTTGTGAAAATGCGAAAAGGTAAGGTTAAGTGCGGTTAATATAATATTTCTATTATATGGGTATTATAATAGAAATAATGGAATTAAAGTTATTTTGAGTTAAGTCGAGTTTAACCAAAGTCGGAGGACCATGGTATGGTTAAGACTAGTGGGTATTAAGAATTAACAAAAGATTAAGAAAGGTTGTTAAGGTTCCACTTAAGGGTTTATCAAATGTTAAACTTGGAATAGTTAGAACCGAATTTATTTATGCTTAAAGACTTAAACCTTATTAAAGTGGGGTTTTTCATGAGATTAATACATTTTCCTGCATGAGCTTGATTGATTGAGAATTTTTCTAAGTAGGGAATACTTGGGATTCCTGGGACTTGTACATGACAGGTATCATAAGATGACATGCAATTTACTTGCATAATGTGGGTAAGAGGAGCAATTTTACTTGCATAATGTGGGTAAGAGAAACTAAGGCTGCATCAATTGGTATCAGACCAAAATAAGGAAATTCTGTGTTATGTTTTAAATATGTGTATGCAGGCAAGAGGAGATCGGGTTATTTAAATCTGATAAGTAGAAGGCATGAGCTAAGATGAGAGTAAATGATACTCTTAAGAAGAGATTGTAGAAGCATAAAAAAAGCACAGTGTTGTTTGTTTTCTTGAGGAAAATGGAGGTTCACTCAAATTTGAAGGTTGGATAGAGAGGACAAGAGTGTTCTCAGAAGGAAGCTGAGCAGAAGCATTTTAAAGTGGCCATAGAAATTTGGAAGCAACAAAATTTTGAAAGCTCGGGAATGATATTTGTTTAAATAACATTGATATGTAGGTAACAGCAATTAGTGAAGCATCTTAGCAAGAAGGTCACAGCCTGAAGAGCAGTGATGAAGGAAGCCAGTAAAGGGTTTCTGAGAGAGAGTGGCAGAACCTAGTATTTCATTTGTGTTTGAAATACAAGAGGACAGTTGTGTCCTCAAAAGAGCAGATGAGTTGAATTCTAGAGCATGGAGTGCTCATATGGTTCTAGAGGAGAGAACCAGAGAGATGCCAAAAGAATGAGCTCAGAGGAGAGAAGCTTAGTGAGGTATCATGCAACATGGAGGACTTTTTGTTACAAAGACTTGTACATCTCATGGTGAGTGAGTGAAGAACTCATAGAGATGGAGAAGAATATAACTACTGATAGTCATTGTAGAGGTTTAGATGAAATCCACAAAGTGAATAAGGAGGATTCCAAGGCAAATGACAAGAAGATGAGTCAAGAGGAGATTGACAAAGAGATTACTAAGTTAAAATATCAACTAAATGTCTTGAGGATGATACTAGAGGAAAAATAGAGACAAGGTTGGGTCTTGAGAAGAAAAAAGGAAGTGAAGTGGCATAAGTTACATAGAAGGCTACAATAGAAGCAAGTGAAGTGGCGAGTGGAAAAACTCAGAGAAGCTGAGTTGGAAATGGAAGTTTCCATTTGTGAAGCAGAACAGGGTGAAGTTTTGGGTGAATATGAAGACTTGAAGACTGAAATTTCAAGTGAGGCCAAAAGGTCACATGACTTTAAATCTGATAATTTGTGTATGTTTGCAGGTGAAACATGTAAAGAAGGACAATTTTCTGATATTGTCACAAAGGAAGAAGAAGACAGGCAGAATCTAAATTCTGTTCTGAAAGAAGATGAGATAGATAGGTCTCATGTAAATGTGTGTACACAGTTGGGGAAATGTTTTACTTTTCAGCATATTGCAAGGACTGAAAGCAGAGGAATTTTGACTCATGATGATGACCAAAAGCAAGAAAAAGTGGAGAAGGATATCAAGCAACCAAGTGGAGGGCTTGAAGAGGCTGAAGAGCAGACCATCGAAACATTTTTGAGTCATGTAGAGGACTTGGAATAGCAGAAAGACTTTAGTAAAACATTGATGTTTGAAGCTATTACAAGACAAGAACAATTTCTTATGAAAGAAGGAGATGAGATTCAGTCTAAAGAACTGATATGTGAAGCAACAATTGAGACTGTTGAACTCTGTAATTTTCAAATTGATAATTTAAGTATAAATGCAGGAATTATAAGTGATGATGAAGTACTTGTGAAGTGTCATGGGGAACTTGAATTGTTGGAGTATTTTCTGGGAAATTCAGAGCATAACAGTGTGATTGTTGAGGAAGGAGTTCACTATAGTGGACAAGAGCAGAAAGAAATCATTGAAGCAGATGGTGAGGAGGAGAGACTAGCTGACAGTCTCATGAATTCTTTTAAGAGTTTAAATCAACATACTGATGTGCTGATAGAGGAGGAGAAATCAGAGCAACATACTGATGTGTTTCCAAAATAAGAAGAGGCACAAAGGCCTTATGCTTTTTATTTTAATAATTGTTTGGTGAGTGTAGGTTTAGTTGAAGATGCTGGAGAAAATTTGGCACAGATGAACAACCAAATAAAGATGGAAGAGGAGGATTCTATGGAAAATTTTAATCCATGGAAGAAAGATGTTCAATTTCTGTAAAGAATGTTGGAAAGTTAGGATTGAATGCAGAGAGAGATAATCATGAAAGAGGGAAAGGATGAAAGGGAGGTAGTAAGAGTAAGAACCCAACAACTTCAAAAAGAAGATAATGAATAGTAGTTTGAAGAGTTAGTGGACAACAACAACAAACTGAAGCAAAGAGAAAGAGGTAGAAGAAAATTATAGAGTATGTACCAGCCCAAGGATGTGTTGGAGATAGAAATTGAAGAATTATGGCAGTTAATGATGAAGAAGTCCATATGGAGGAGATTGACAGCAATAGGAAGAATAATCAATCAGAATTTAAAACTGATTGACAAGGAGAGGAAGATGAAATAGAAGACAGCTGACATACGACGACAACAAAGGTGCAGAGCATTCAGACAACTACAAACTAATGTTTGGGACCCTGGAGGTTTTCTATCAACATATGAAGACACATGATCAAGAGATCATGAATGCTTTCTACCTTGGGAGTCTGATGCAAGAGCATTGGCTCAGAACTATCATTGTATTTTTGTAGACATAGGGAGTCTTGTGATTTCAACAAACTTGGATTCCTATGTATGTAATTATTAATGTTTTGAGTGGTTAAAGTAGGAATACATTAGATATATGTGAGGATATTTGTAAATGCTCTCAAATGTAGGAGAACATGAATGATTAATGATGATGAGAGAGTTGGAAATCAATTGTAACTCTTATAGGTCTCATGATTCAAGGAACTAGAGAGGATTCTTAGGGATAAGTAGGAGTTAAAAGTGGACGTAGAAGATATTTAGGAGTTAGTTTAGCAGATTAAGGATCTGAACCAGAATTAGTTCAACAGAACCTTTTTGTATAAATGTAAGCCTAAAAGGCTTAGAAAGAGTTAGTCAGTCAGTAGTTAGACAAGTAGTTAGTGAGTAAAAGAGTCAGTTAAGCCTACAAGAAGAAGAAGAAAGGCCTCAGATATAGAAGATCAGGCCAAGGAAGAAATTCCTATGTAAATATTGTTTATTAATACAAATAACTCAATTTAGAGTTGTATGATGTGTATTGTGTAATTGAATATTAGATTGTGTATGAATTAGAGTAAAACTGTGTAATAGAGGGTTGCAAGTATATGATCCATCAGAAGACGGTACTAGAGAACACCTAATACACAAAAGAACAGAGAGAGGACAGTTCACAGAGTGGGAGTAAAACAATCGTAAGTGATTGAACAAGTTCAAAAGGGATAAGCACTCAAAGAATGACATAGGCAAGTGTTGGGTGAATAGACCAAAACACTCGAAAAGGTGCATAAAGGTGAAGGAAGTAAAGGCACCAATAAATGAAGTAAGTGTGCACAGGAGTCGTTGGATCTATAAGATCAACGGACGAGGTCGTGTTTGATGGGCGACCAATATTATGTCACGCAACATAAAGTTAAAATATGAATAGTGGAGATTAAACCCAAGTGTTAGCGGAAGGACGGAGTGGTTTTCATAAGCAGAAGTGGTGTCTCGCGTGGCCTCCGAGCTGTAAGCGGTATTCCCAAAGACGGAACCAAGAAAGTTATAGACTGTGACCTAATCCAGTTGAAGTCTAGATAGATCACAGTCATCCATTTAATGGCGATCAGATGGATATCGCGTGGTTAAAGTGCACGGGGTTTAAATTGAAAATCAGATGCAATGAAGTTTTATACAATGGGGTTAAGAGCTCATTGAGTTCCGGTGATCAGAATCGTTCGTCGAGGGATGGATCAGACGGTAATCACGCGTGGACATGTGTGTGGTTTAACTTTCCTGGTGGACCTGATGGGTTAATTAAAAGAAGTTTAACTTCTTTGAGATATGCAGGAGATGAGTTAAAGTCAGTGAAACGATGCGATAACCATTGATCTGAAGGAGTGGAAATCGATGGTGGTGGTTGAATGTGATAAGGAGAACCTCGAGATGTGTGCAGTGGTTTGTGAAAAGGCAGAAAGGTAAGGATAACTGTGGTTAATGTAATATTTCTATTATATGGGTATTATAATAGAAATTGCGGAATTAAATGTATTTTGGGTTAAGTCGAGTTTAACCAAAGTCGGAGGACCATGGTATGGTTAAGAGGTATTAAGAATTAACCAAATATTAAGAAGGGTTGTTAAGGTTCCACTTAAGGGTTTGTCAAAAGTTAAACTTGGAATAGTTAGAACCGAATTTATTTCCACTTAAAGACTTAAACCTTGTTAAAGTGGGTTTTCATGAGATAATACATTTCCGCTGCATGAGCCTTGATTGAATGAGAATTTTTCCTAATTATGGAATACTTGGGATTCCTGGGATATGTACATGGTAGTACATAATATGACATGCAATTTTACTTGCATAATGTGGGTAAGAGCAGCTGAGGCTGCATCAATTTTCATACTTTATTTCATGACAAATAAAAGGAAGATTATATATCTCTATTTCTGATTCAAAACTGTAGTGACAATTATGAAAGTTTTATTCAATATCTAGAAAATTACTATGATGATGATCAGTTTATGGATGATGAAATAGTAGAGGCTTTAGAAGAAAAGTCTTTTCAAAAGGTAGAAGCCTTGCTTTAATTATCTTCTCCTTAGGAAGGAAAAGATGATGTATGTTGTTTAGAGGTCCATGAAGTTTCCCCATAGGAAACAATTCTTGCAGCACAACAAACTGATTAGCCAAAGGTCAAAGAATAAATTCAGCTTCATGAACTTGCTCAAGTAGAGGACATCAATGAAAATCAATAGCAGTCCGATGATCTCGAAATAGAGGTAGCAAAGCTTAAACATATTGATCCACAAGATCATATTCAACAAGTAGTGGTTTCTTAAGAAATTAAAAACCAGTCAAATTTATTTGATGAAAACCATCTCTCAAATTTTCTCTCCTTGGATTTAAATAAAATAAGACAACATACTTTTATAGATCATGTTCCTTCATCTGAAATTAATGAGAGTTTGCAACTCCCTTGCAAGATTCTATGTGACAAAGAGAATGATAAGGAGTTCCCTGTTGTACATGATATAGTTGTTATATTTGATGAAGATCAAGAGAATTCAGAGAACTTGGTTACATTGGATAACATGGAGGAGAAACAATTTTCTTCCTTTCTATTTCAAGAGAATCACTTAAATCAAGCAACAATTTGGAATGAGGTTTGTTTTCCTATTACAAATCATCCAGAAGATCTTATGTGGTGGGATTACCATGATCCTTTGGTTAATATATTGCAGGCATCAATAGAAGAAGAATTTTCCAAGTTCATCAATAGAGCTATTGAATCTAGTGGAAAAGTTAAGATGCCATTTTTTGAATTTACTTTTCTACCTAGAGAAGTAGAATGCAAACTTTTGTTAAGTATCCATTTACTTGAGTGGTTGCATTGGAAGTTTGTTATTACATGACATGGCAGTATTTTTATCAGACTAGGGTAGGTAGGTGAGTGAAAATAAGCTCAATACTCTGCGCACCTTTCTAGTTTCAGTTTCAGATTACTTTTTAGTTTTCAGTTCAATTATGTTTCAGGCTTCAGTTTGCAGATAGTTCTGATTTTAGCTTCAATATTTTCAGCCACAGTGATCAGGTTGCAGTTTTGGGACCAGCCTAATGGATTAGGCTACTAGTCTACGATGTTCTTGACACCTCATAAAGGAGAGTGGCATCCTCGATTGGACCCATTTTAGTATCCTATAATTATAGGTAACTTGATTCTTCAACTATTTATTTGGCATGAAGACATCTGGCTTGATTAGGCTTGGTTGATTCCATTCTTCCTAATCCTTCATCACCCTACTGCACCCTTCATGTCTTGCCCTCCATTTTTTCACCCCTCCATCATTTTCATCCATTACACACATAAACAAGCTTAGGATAAAAAGAATATCAGGTTAAAAAAATTTAGAGGCATTTTTTAACATTAATTAGAATAATAAATTAGTATGGGGGGGTGCGAAAATAGGTGGTTTTCAGGAGGAGGAACCCCCCCCCCCCCATATGGAATGGCCTCAGCAACTCGAGCCCCCATCCAATACCACTTACCACTCTGGCCAGGGGGGGGGGGGGGGGGTGTTAGGGAAAAATTACCATTTACCCCCTAAAAAACCATTTCCCAAAATTAAAAAAACCATTTTTTTTGTAGTTTTACCAGTCTGTTTCCGAGAGGGATTCCAGGAAAACGGGAAGGAATTTTGGAACATTGAGAGAGGTTTTTGTTTAGAATGGGCTGAGGAAAAAAAACCTCTCCCAAAATTCACACAAGTATCTTTAGTTGTGAGAAACAAATCCATCTATGAGCCCCATTTTTCAGGCTTCCGTTTTTTCTATCTTTGGTCGTGATCTTGCGGTGGACATTTTGGCGAGATGGAGAAGAATTTAGAAAAATTGAGAGAGGTTTTTATTTAGAACATGATGAAGAACAATAATTTATTCCACAATTTACACAGGTGTAATCCATTGGGAGAATTGAATCTTTGAGTTTACCCTCGTTTTCAGCAGTTTGGCCCGTTTTTCGTGGCAATCAGCTCAAGATTTTCAGGGATTTGTGTCTATCTTTGGCTGAGGTAGTTGAATTCGACCTCCTGATCATAGGAGAGGATCTATTCTATATATTTTAATAATTTGAATTATAACAGGGGGGGAATTCATAAGAAGGGAAGAGTCCCATTCTGTAACGGTTCTCACTGTGTTTCAAGTGACGATTTGCAAAGGAATAAAAGATCAGCTGTTCAGGATTCAAGTGGTGTACCAAACAATGAATTTTTATCCTGTTGTTATGTGTTTATCCACTATATTTCTTTGTCTATATTTATGAATCCTCAATTTTAAAACAGAAAGTGAAGATTAAGATTTGCTAGTTGAGCACCTTATTTCTGGTTGTATTACAATTTACCTGTTTTCTTCTAAATTTTGATTGGGGAATTCTTAATTTCTCCTCAGTTCCTACTTGATTCCACTCTTCTTCTATATTCCCAATCCATTTAACTCTCAAAGATCCAAAGTAGTACACCTAGCTTACCCTGTTCCAATCCTATTTGTTGTTTCTGCAAGCTGATCACCCCAAGCCTTTGGCTTCATTGCCCAATGGTCTTTTCCCCTTGCTTTCCCTACCAAACTAATTCAAGATCCACATTTTGAATCCATTAGCTAGCCTAATATCCATAACAACAAAGCTAAATTATAAAGAGATATCCCTCTTTGGAACTGGTAGGGCTAGATCCTAGTTCCAAAAGCGGTTTTGATGTTACCTTTGTGATTTTGTTTTCAGCCTTGAAATTACAGAGTGCTAACAGGGTGAAGACCACAGGAGCTTCACTCAATGAACCTCTGACATATCACGTGCATTCATGGCATATTAAACAATACCCTTAATTTCAATACATATTAGAAAATACCTCTAAAATAACATTATTTAACCCCCTACCAATACAAACCCAATACACCTTCCCAATTCAAAAAACCCCTACTTTCACTAGATATTGTAGGTATCCATTTTTTTATTAACATTTTTTATACCCCTTTATATTTTTTCATTAACTTTGAGCTTCATTTTTTATACCTACCAATATAAAAACCCTTTACCCCTACATATTCCCCAATATATTATGTCATTTTTTCGTCAATATATATCCCCCAATATGAATGCATATGATATGGTATTTCTCCCCTAGTAAAGCCCCCTGAGGATACAATATGATGTACTACCTTTAATTTTGAGATTATAAGCTATAAAACACTCTTGTATTTTCTCTATTTGTCTACATGATTCTTTAGAGATGTTCCAACCACAAACTTAACAATCATATAAGGTAACAAGATTTCAAAGAGGGTTTTCTTCTTATCCCATAGGGAACACAGGTCCACTAACTTACAACTATTTTCTAGTCAATAACAAGTTTTCCACCCTCTATTTAGCTTTTTGAATGCCATAGTTCTATATAAGCTTGTGATGAGGATCAATTCGAAGATATTTGTATGAATTCACATGAGTCAAAGCTATTATGGTCATACACAAAATTAATGCAAGTGATCTGTTAGGATTTAATTATTATAACATTCATTTATAATTATTAATGTGTCAGTCATACTAGAGCCAAAATCCTTGAGTATTTTATTTTTCTCATGAATATTATAGGGACTTATAACCATAAGAACAATTTCATAACATAAAGTTGAACGATGATGACTATATTAGTGGGAGTTGGGTTGACACAACTAGTTTCTTTGAAACATCCCTCTAAATCCTTGTTAATATATATGGAAAAAAGAGTAGGGGATAAAGGGTTTAATGCCTATTTTATAATTAATTTCTTTCAACTACTTAGAGTTATTAAACTAATAAATAACATTCTCATATAACCTTATTATGACAATTGTCAACTCAAGAGGAACTTTTAGCTCTTCTAACTTAATCCAAAGTTTAGTCTTAGGAATTGGGTCAACATATTTTCTAAAGTCAATGAAATAAAATGAGAGATTGATTTCATTATTATGACATTTCTCCACAATGATACTAAGCATAATGAGGTGGTCCATAGTTGAATGATAGATGATAAATCCAATCTATTCTTTAACTCTTTTTCCATGTTTTTCTAGCCACACATTTATAGTTGTTTTCCAAAATAATTCAATATAACTTGGCTAAAAGGGAGTTGATCATAACATTCCTATAGTAAGAGGGATTGGTTTTATCTCAAATTTTTAAAATAGATACAATGAGACTTTGGTTCCAGGGTTTAGGGAAGTCTTACTTGACTGCTAAATTGAAAATCTTGTAGATATGAGGGATGAGTGTAACAACCTCCTCCCACATTTGCCCAAGCTAACTGGTCCACCGGGGTAAAAATGTGACGGGAGGCCACTATGATGTGAATCAACTCCCTATGTATAGTTAAGGAAGTGTAACCGACAGAAAAAGACCAAACTAGCCTTTCTCATGAGCTACATATCGTTTAGGAGGCAGCCAACCCTTCCAGGTGCTTAATCCTTGAGGAAAATTGTCTATTTTTTTTATATCAACCCTCATCCTCTCCAAGACATGCATGTGATTGAGGACCTCCAATCACTCTCACAACAAGGCATGCCAACAACTGTGGAATTTTTCAGGCAGTTATGAGCCATTGACCCCAGATTCTATGCCACTTTTTTAGGGCTAGGACTCAGGTCACTGCCTAGAACTTCATGATACTTTCCATCATGCTAAAAAACAATGGAATAAGGCTACTAATGCAAACATTGGTAAAATTACTTGACAGACCCCTACTAACCACGACCAAAATTTTGTCAAACATATCAAAAATATGTAATGTATAGGTCATACCAACATATCTGAGCATAGGGGTCTCATACTTATCTAATATTTGTAAGAAAGAATTGATGACTTATCACAATAGCTACATTAACATCTATTAGGTCATATAATCATTCACATTTCATAGACTGATCAAATCATGATGAGAGCCATACATCATAATCGTTGTAAAACATGCTCATAACAAACAAATAACCAGAGATATATCAATGATGAAACCAACATTAAATCCACATAACAACAAGCATATTTACTCATGGAATACCAAATGATAAAGAACCCTCATTAACATATGAAAATAAAACCAAGTAAAAGATTTCATGCACCACCCGACCATAGATTGGGCTAAACCATATCTCTATTTTAGCTAATCACCCTCGTGCATTATTCTAGTCATGAATGTGGGATCTCATTAAACAAATAAAAAAAAACCAAACTAGGGATTCCAGATGCCAAACCACCTCAAACCTCAACCAATGGTTCCACCTCACAGTCAGACATCACTAACCATCACCAGATCGGTCTCTATCCAAGCTTTCTAGGGCTCAAGAGAGTTTGTTCCAACCAAGGCTTTCAGGACTAGTAACTCAACCCACAATTGTTGTTGGGTTCTAGAGATTTTGTCCAACTAGAGCTTCTAGGATTAGTAGCTTAACCCACCAAGGGCTTCTAGAGCATTTTTCCAACCAAGGCTTCTAGGACTAGTAACTCAACCCAAGTTGTTATAGGGCTTCCAGAGCGTTTTTCCAACCAAGGCTTCCAGGAACTAGTAACTCAACCCACAACCAAAGGAACATGAGAACCAACCAGGAAAAAAAAGGAGAGGAACCCACAACACCATGTCTATCTAGGTAATGGAAAGGCTAGGTAAATCCACTATCAATCTAGACAATCCTCCATGCCAATGACAAATCATAACCAAGAAACGACATGCATGTTCCATGCATGCCAAAACTAGTGATGTCTAGGTAAATCCTCTTTGTAGACAGAGACGATCCCTCTAGCCCAATGAGTGGTACTAGCAACCAAAGTGATAATCTACCAGACACTTTCCTAAGTTAAAATTGAAATGAGGGACGAAGAATATGGCCTACCTCGTTCTGATGTTATCTTGATCCCCTTTATTGAAGACCTTGAATCACTTGCATCACAGACTCATTCCTGTTACTCACAGCATTTATGCACCTGCACAAGAGATCAAGAAACAACAAGGAATGAAAATAAAAATAGAATATTTAAAAGCAACTTACTTAACTGATCAAGGAGTGTTAAGACAAATGATACATAAACATACACATTTGTGGAAAATGAACCAACAGTTGTATATTAATAGAATAAAGAAGGAAGCATACAACCAAGCCTTGATGTTAATAGGATATCCTTGAATGAATGTCCAAGTCCAAGCTAATCTCTCCAAGCACTCCTTCTCCAAGCCAAATGAGTAGCATATAGGCACAATATTAGCATAAGGGTGAAAATAGACAAAGACCAACCATTTGGGAATGGGAGAGGATGAATATATAGGCAAGGAAAGGGAGTTAGGATCTCTCTAAAGATAGGAGAAGGCCCTCATCTCAAGGAGGTAGCTCATAGGGATAAGACCAAGAGGCCAAGTGGGGAGAACTTGACCTCATCTATGCCAAACAACCTCTAGCTCACCGCTCTGGAAGCTTCTAGATCACGAAGTTTCTCATCCTCTTTGGGAAAATTTCCTTTTTGGCATCATCGTGGGTATACAAGAAAATAGAGTGATTACATCGTGGGTCGAGTATAGTGCAACATGTGATCATCATTGTTTTTAGTCTCATAAGGGCGATAATTCTCAAATTAGGGTTTTAGAGATATTTCCTTCAGGTGAAACTCAAGAAATTTTCCAATCAATGTCTTAGGAAGGATCTGAGTGTATATATGAATGAGTACAACATAATGGTCATGTTTCAGGCACTTCGGGGTATGTCACGGGGAAGTATAAGAGGTATGACAAAATACTGTGTAACAGATGCCCCCTAAAGCATGAAGGCAGAATGGGGAGTAATGGCTGAAATGCTTTACGAGCTTTTGCAAGGACGAGGACAAACATTATTAGGAGACCTGCAAATCAAGGATGCATATACATATACATATACATATATGATATCAAAAACATGAATCCATGGTATGGACACAACCATCAGGATGATAGGACTATATGAAAGGACCCATGGCATGGGCACAACCATCCAAATGAAAATGATCATATGTAAATCTAAGATCTAAGGTATGGACACAACCATCCAATATAGAAGGATCACTATAAATGTAAAGTCCCATGGTATGGTCACAACCATCTGTATAGCAGAAACATGTGTACAATCATGAATAACACATAACTCCATGTAGCTTGAGTTATATCAGACAAGACTCAAGGTCTTGCACTCCATCCCAACCCGATCAAAGTACGCATTCTAACATGTGAATGAATGTTTCGAAGTGGAACATGCTAGAAAACTGCCTGATTACTGGCCACTGATGTGGACCATTAACAGGCACAAGAGAAACCACCAATAATGACAATGGATCTCAAGGTACGTCAATGCAATCCTTGAATGTGATAATGAAGCTAAAGTTGAACACTAGTGGAATCACCTTATCGAAGGCTAGTGATGAAAACCTATCATCAGAGATGAAGAACTTGCCATTAAGGCATACAAGATCTAAGGTACTGAATGGGACTGTCTAAGTCATCTTCCCGGATAATGAGCTGAAGTCGACAGGAAGTGACCTGTCAAAGGAGGGCCATGATGAATCCCTCATCACCAACATGAAACGAGGAAAAAGTGGAATAAAATGAGTAAGATCCAAGATTGTAACAAGCGGTCAGACTATGTATAGGCAAATAACTGTAGATAGGACTTCTCTTGAACACTGGTGACACGACTCTAGAGTGTGGCAACATTTGACTCAACATAGGACCAAGATTCATAATGATGAAGTGGAATAGTCAAATGAGAGGCAAATTGTATCACCCAAACCGGGAAAGACAAGTGACTAAGTGAGGATATTCAAACTCGACACGAGATGCAGATGAGTGTCATGTTCAAGAGCGACATGCTGCCTATACAAGAGATGTTTCACTTTCACTTTTTCCCAACTATTTCTAGTGAGTACCTCTTTACTTTTATACAATCTTGAAGAGGATACCATATGCTTGTCATATAAGTTCATCCTTCAGATGAATCCATCCTAGTATGTTTTACGAGTCCTAGGAAGGAGAAACTCAATCTTTTCATGGTGACAAGTCTTTCGTCATTTAATTTTTTACGAGCCCGACGGAAGAATAACTCACTATCTTTTTCATATTTAAAGAGATTGAAAAAGAGACAAAAAATAAAACTCCATCACGTCCCTTTTCATAAGTTGTCCCTCGAACCCGAAAAGGTAGAAAAAAATATTCGAGAGAACCTCTTGACCATATTAACCAAGATGTACCTTTTTCGTAAATAGTTAATTTCAGCCAGAAAAAGGGGTAAACGTATACTCATACGACATCAATTCATTGAATTTAATGAGTTTGAAAAGACAAGTACTCGACAATCTTTTCACGTTTTTGGAGTCTGAAAAGAGCTAAAAGGGGATTCTACCTCGAGGAACAAGTGGTATAAAAGGATAGAAACTAGTTATGATAATGATGGAACTGCTCAAAACATGTAATGGTCAAGAGGATGGCTAATAATACCACTCATCACAGACGTTCCTCATGCAAGGGTAAAACAACCAAGTGAAAGCATATGATTAGCCAAAGAGATGGTGACTATGGAATGAAAGAACCAAGGCTCATCTCACAAAAATTAGTTGATAAAAACAATAACCACGAGATGTGAAGTGGGAATGGTTTCATTTTTACACAAGTTTGTGAGAAACTATGCTTGAGTATACTTGAATATGGTTTCCATTTTTCACAAGCTTGAAACATGAGAAAAAACTATGCTTGGATTTGGTTTCATTTTTTCACAAGCTTGAAACAAAGATAAACTATGCTTGAGATGAGTTTGCATGACCCCAACATAATGACTCAATTCAAGGTACATGCTCGCCAAGATTCACTTCATGCACCTAAGTGGATGGAATGAAGGTTCACTTACGAGATCAAGTGAAAGATTCGACTGGGATTGATCTAATCAAAGACTTGAATTGAAAGGGGGTTTGTTTCTTTTTTTAATGAGCTTGACATGGGAAAGGAACCATGATCATGACACCTTGCTTCATTTTCTACTGAGCTTGACTCAAGTAAAATAACTCCGCTCATGGATACCTATTTCATTTTTTAACGAGGTTGACATAGTAAAATAACTATCCTCATGGTCCTTGATTCATTTTTTAATGAGCTTGACACAAGATAAGGAACTCTACTCCATGGTCCTTGTTTCATTTTTTAATGAGCTCAACACAAGACAAGGAACTTTGTTCCATGATCCTGATCACAGACCAAAAGAGGCCATGGCTTCTAAGAGGTTCTCATTATATGGGAGAACAACACTCTGGAATGGATACATGTCCAGGGATCCAATAAAAAAATCGGGCTCCAATGCCCCTAGTACATGGTGTACTACATCACCTACTAGATCATCTGTAGATGTGGGAATGGAATAGGTGGATACGTAGTTAAGCTATGGAGGGGGTGATACCGCTTTCACATGAGAACCATTTAGGGATAATGGTTGAGTAGGATTTGATTCAGGACCAATGAATGTACGATGCTCAATGATCCTAATGCTTCCTTCACGCAGGAAACACATCACTCGAAAGAGGGAAGAAACAAGAGCCCCCATGACATAAACATAGTCACAACCAAGGAGTATATTAAAATCCAATGGGCCTTGGACACCATCATGTCTATATATATAGTCTTTCCTCCCAAAGTAATAG
Organism: Pinus tabuliformis; assembly: GCA_031772625.1. Taxonomy (NCBI): domain Eukaryota; kingdom Viridiplantae; phylum Streptophyta; class Pinopsida; order Pinales; family Pinaceae; genus Pinus; species Pinus tabuliformis. The sequence continues at coordinate 776,608,535 of CM062820.1, read as the reverse complement.
GTAACTTAGGAAGGATCCCTAACGGTTAACTGGTTCCTCTGTTAAAAGCTAAGATATTCTGGGTGACGAGGAAAAGTTGAGGAGAACCTAAATATTGCCAAGCAGTTGAGGACATAATGCTAATAGATGCACCCTCATCTATGACTATGCTAGGTATGGGCATATAGTAAGCTTGTACTATAATATAGAAAGGCACATAAGACGGAAGGCGATATCCTGCCAGTCGACTCTAATAAAAATAAGTGACCAAACTACTTGGAGGGGGTGTCGTAGGAACAAGAGAGCTTCCCTCTTGTGTTATGGGAATGGGATAATTTCTCTCATGCACCTCAGGAATGGGAGGATTTACCTCTAGTTCATTCGAAACTGAAGAAACTAGAAGAACCTCAGTAGTATGTGGTTCACTCTCTACAGAAAAAGTACGGTGAACTGAAGGTGGAGTCAAGTTTACTGGTTTATCAACCAATGATTGGTCGAGAACAGATCATGAGACCCACTTTCAGAGAGAGTGTGGTTGACCAAAGATGACTTTTGATCAATGGTTGGATCAACTAGTGAAGGATCAGGGGAAATATTTTGATAACCAGCGGAAAGATGAGGCTGGGAAGTAGTAAGGTTTTCCAACTCATTGGGATCTTCATCCATTAAAGGAAAAAGGTGAATGGGATGATTACCTTCACAAAACTTATAGGGAAATTTGACTTTTCCCTTTTTCCCATGAGCTTTACTAGTTGAAGGTTTATCACCAGCATGATTTCCAGGGGCTGATGACAAAGGCCAATGTGAACTTGTGGCGGAATACCATAAAAATTTCAAAGAAGGTGGTCACCCTTACATAAGATGCAAGGGAATTTTACTTTATGGGGCTCGTTGGAATATTTTTCTTCATTAGTTGCATCCGTAGAAAGGGCTGCCTGGTTTCCCCCTTTCTTATTTTTCTTCCTCTTCTTCAGTCTCTTCTTCTTCTTATTACCTTCCCAATTAATAGAATCCATACTTCCACCAAGTGAAAAGGAAGAATGGGGTGAAGAAGGCAAGTGGTCAACTTTAGGATCAATAGGAGGTTGATGTTGATCAGGTGGAGAAGAACTTGGTTGAAAAGAAGTTTGGACACTCGAAACCACTGAGGTCGAAAATAACCAAACTAGTAGACCAATGGTCAATGCAGGAAGGGATAACATCGCCATATAGGGAGCACCCGTATTTCCAAAAGAAGGAAAAGGAATAGGATTCCCATAAGAGGGGTATCCTTGACTAGTAGAGCCAGGAAATGTTACCATTGATATCAAAATTAGATCTACTAAGGAGTATTTCCATAAGAAGGATGTCGTTCTGCAATCAATTAATTTTAGAATTTGAAATAAGTTTTTTTTCCTTTTCATGTTTTAAGAGTTGAGAAAAGGATGAAAAGGTGACTCTAGTCACTTTTGTTGGTTTATCGAGATTGAAAGGACAAGTACTTGATGATATTTTCAAGTTTAAGGAGTCAGGAAAGAGCGAAATGACTACTCAGGATAATCTAGGCAAAATGGATTATTAAGTAACCATGAATTACAATATACCTTAGAAAATAAATTTACTAAGGACTTGACGTATATGCAGGCAATCTCCCTGAATGTTGTTTTCAGTGTATCACGTTTACAGGGTGGAAGACTCGGCTTCCTATGGATAAAGGTTTGAAACCTATGAGGGTCTCGCTTTATATATTTGACGGTAGGAGGAGCACAAGTATGTGCTAGCACTGTCGAAGGCAAGAGTATTGTGAACGATAGTTGTTGAGTTTTATAGAGGATGAAACACGTCTCTAGCCTAGACCACCAAGTATGAACGTTAATGTTTCAAATGATCCTAAGATTAATTGATAGATTTTAAAGTTGATCTTGAAATTATGTTTTGGTTTCAAGGCCTTAACAAAGTCACTTGAACACCTAAGATGTAGCTATATGAGAAAAGGAAAAATTTTCATTTCAATGAAAGCTAGACTAATCAAGGGAAGAAATTTCAATCAATAATGCATCAAACAAATGCATCATGCGAAAATGCCTTTCACTAACTTTCATTTTCATCTTCCAAATGAAATTCCAAAAGTAAAAATTATTCTAACTTTTCACTATCTAAATGAAACTTTTTCGAGAGAAAAATGATTTTAACTTTACTAAGATGCACTTATATGAATTATGATTTTCTTTTCGTTTTGAATGATTTGATGCACCTAATACAATTTTTAGCTCTCAATCACTGAAAAACATGATCTATTTTCAATGTTGCATCTCAAAAAATATCTTTTCAATGCAAGTAATATAATTCATTTTCACGAAAAGTAAATTTCGAAATACAAACCAAAACAAATGCAAAATGATGTTTTCAATGATTTCCAAAAAAAACAAGACTCAATCAATCAGCAAAACAAGCATCTCAACGACACCAACAAGTAGCAAGTGATGACCAATTGACTAAAAACCCTAGAACTCAATCTGATTTCACTTCAAATCCAATGAGACAAAATTTTCAAATTAATCAAGACAATCAATCAAAAACTAACAAATCCAAGCATACAGGATAGGAAAATACCTTAGGGGCCAAGACACACTGGATTCTAAGGAAGAAACCTTAAAAATTATCACATTCAAGGATCATCGCTACTTTATATACCAAAACCTGTGATGATTGAGTTGTCATCACTACCTTGCATAGCTAAACCCGCAATGGTCGGGGTCATCATCACTACTTTGTATAGCAAAAGTAGTGATGATTTTAGCGCGATCAGATAGTGAAGATTTTTTTTTTCCATTGCAACTGTATAGGTAAAAAACTCGCGATGCCATCGCGACTATTAGAGCTAAACCCTAGATGGGCAAGGAATATGGGAAAAACAAAAAGGATTCCAAGAAAAAATCCAGACTTAACACTCTAAGGTAGTAATCAATAATGGTATAAACCTATACTAATGCATACAAGTCGAGAAATCGATGGTTGGTCTAACTAGTCAAAGGATTTGATTGAAGGAATGGATGGAAAGGGTTATAGCATTCCTAGGGGAGTCACCATTGAATAGAGGTAGGACACGTGGAGGCATCCAGTTTGCTCTGATAAGGATAGAGAAGCATCAGAGTAGATTCGATGAGGACAAGTGGCAGGATCTGATTGATTCCGATAAGGGACACATGGTTGATTGTGTTAGCATGATGTCATGGTACATAAGAACACGTAGCATGATGCTTCCATTTTTATGGATGGCCTAATGGGCCATATATGAGTGACATGTGTCACTGGTCAGAAGATTCCACAAGGCATGAGATGTCATCACTTCGACAATTGGCGATCAGAGGTTTGCAATGGTTGGCTCATGTGTCACAATGAAATTTTGTTGGGATGCAGGACCACAGGTGGTCATGAAGGCTTAAGGGAACTAAGGGCTAGGGCTGAAAAGAGCTACCAATCAGAAATCAATGATCGATGATTTGTGATTGACAACACATTGCCAAAAGTGGAAATCACTGATAAGGGGCTCCGATGTGGTAAGTACAGTATGGTTTTTCATTGATAACTGCATACATACATTGGAATGCATTAAAATCAATGTGAAAAAGCTCGTCATACTGCTCCTGCAATTTGCGGGCTTCTGTGTGTTGGGTGTGGAGCCTGATTATCTTCTATAGTACCGGTATATTGGACCCCAGTTCAAAATGGGCCGGCAACGCCGCCCGTAAAATAATCACTGCCGTGGGGGGTCCAGGGGGGGCGGCAGTGACTTTTGGGAGCCCCCCCCTGGCAGGGGGTTTCGGGGGCAGCGCCCCCGAAGCTAAAAACAACTGTAAAATTGCCTTGTAAAAGTATAGTAATTTCTAGTCAATCTGGGCTGTTCATTAGGCGGATGATCTGACGGTAGAACTTATGTTTAGTTTAGGGTTTTTTGCCCTAGAAGGCAACCCCTCTCTTTATATGAGGGCATTGTATTTGAGGCTGTGAGATAGATGTGTATTCGGTGAGCGAGAAATGGAGAGGTGAGATTGTGAGAGAAAGAAGAGGATATTACAACGGATTTGCTGTAGGTTGTGTCTCTTCATTTTGCTGGATAATAAAAAAGGGAATGACTGGCTGTTCGGGGTGGACATAGCCCAAACTGGGTGAACCACGTATATCTGTGTCTCTCTTGTTTTGTGCGTTTTCTGTGTTTATATTTCTGCAATATTTTATGTGTTGCATTGCTTCGGAATATATAATTTTCTAACAACTGGTATCAGAGCCGAAGGTCTATTTGGCTGATAAACTCGCAGGAAAGAAGGGTTCCTGGTTCGAGTGAGAGCAATGGCAGAAGATGGTAAGTTTAGGGTCGAGAAATTTAACGGCCAAAACTTCTCGCTGTGGAAGATTCAGATGGAAGATTATCTGTATCAGAAAGATCTATACCTACCATTGGGCGGAAAAACAAAGATGCCGACGGGTATGAAAGATGAAGAATGGAACCTTCTCGATAGAAAGGCACTCGGAACAATACGGTTGTGCCTTGCTGCGTCAGTCACCTTCAACATTTCGAAGGAAACCATGACAGAGGGTTTGATGCAGACGTTGTCGAAACTATATGAAAAACCCTCGGCCTCAAACAAGGTATTTCTTATGAAACGGTTATTTAATATGAATATGTCGGAAGGTGGATCTGTTGCAAACCATTTAAATGATTTTAATATAGTTACAAGTCAGTTAAGTTCTGTAGGGGTAAACTTTGATGATGAAGTTAGAGCTCTGTTATTCTTGTGCTCATTACCAGAAAGTTGGAATGGTTTGGTAATGGCCATTAGTAACTCTGTTCTGGATCTAGTACTTTAAAGTTTGATGATGTTGTCGGTGCTATCCTTAGTGAGGAAATGCGACGGAAAAGCTCCGGTGAGACATCGGGAAATGCTTTGAGTGCAGAGTCTAGAGGAAGAAAAATGGAAAGAGGAAAGAGCTCAGGATATCGCAGTAAATCAAGGAAAGGCAGATCCAAGTCCAGATCGGGGATAGTGTGCTGGAAATGTGGAAAGAAAGGACACCTAAAGAAAGACTATAGATCTCGGAAGGGAAAAGAAGGAGATGCACAACAAGAAAACAATCATGAAGCAAATGTGACAGGTGAGGTGTTACAAGATGCTTTGATTCTTTCTTTCAAAAATATTACTGATTCCTGGGTGGTAGATTCAGGGGCTTCATTCCATGCCACACCTGATAAGAAATACTTTCATGACTATGTTCAAGGAGATTTTGGACAAGTTCGTCTAGGTGATGATAAACCCTGTAAAATCGTTGGAATGGGTAAGGTTCTTGTAAAACAGCAGAATGGAAACCAATGGCTATTAAAGGAGGTAAGGCATGTTCCAGATCTAAAGAAAAATCTGATTTCAACAGGGCAGTTAGGTGGTGAAGGTTGTGTTACAACTTTCACAGATAAAGCTTGGAAGGTCACTAAAGGAGCCCTGGTAATAGCAAAAGGCGAAAAGGTTGGTACATTGTATTTATGCAATGGTATTTCTAACTTTGTTAATGCTTTAACTTCCAGAGGAGCAGATGTAGCATTATGGCATCATAGGCTCGGACACATGAGTGAAAAGGGGATGAAGATTCTTCACTCAAGGAATTTGTTGCCGGGTTTGAAGAATGTTGATTTGGACTTCTGTGAGAACTGCATTTATGGAAAACAGAAGAGAGTCAGATTTCTCAGAGTTGGTAAAGAAAAGAAGAACGAAAAATTAGAGCTTGTGCATACAGACGTATGGGGACCTGCTCAGGTATCATCTCTCGGTGGCTCTCGTTATTATGTTACTTTTATTGATGATGCAACTAGAAAAACTTGGATTTATTGTATTAAGAATAAATCTGATGTATTTGATACTTTCAAGAAATGGAAAGCTTTGGTTGAGATTGAGACAGGAAAGAAATTGAAGTGTCTTAGATCAGACAATGGAGGTGAATATTGCAGCAAAGAATTTGATAGGTACTGTTCAGAGCATGGAATTTGAAGAGAGAAGACAGTTCCAAGAACACCACAAGAAAATGGTGTGTCAGAAAGGATGAACAGAACAATCATGGAGCGTGAAAGGTGCATGAGATTGCATGCAGGATTGCCTTTACAGTTTTGGGCAGATGCTGTAGATACTGCTGTTTATCTAATAAACAGAGGGCCTTGAAGTTCCTTGGATGGTGGTGTTCCAGAGGAAGCATGGACAGGTAAAAAGGTAAACTACTCTATTTTAAAGCCTTTTGGTTGTGAGGCCTTTGTCCATATTGATAAAGAAAATAGAACAAAGCTTGAGGCAAAGTCAAAGAAATGTACCTTTATTGGATATGGTGTTAATGATTTTGGTTATTGCTTATATGATTATGAAAATCACAAAATCATTAGGAGCAGAGATGTAATATTCAATGAAAAGGTCTTGTATAAGAATCAGTTGCAGGAAAAGAAACAAGAAAAAGAAAACAAGGAATACGCAGTTCTTGATGAAATTACTGAAAAAGTAAAGGTGCCTGAAAATAATAATAATCAACAACCACAACAACAGCAACCATCACTACAACAACAGGCACCCCAAACACCTGAAAGTGGTGTTAGAAGATCTACCAGGACAAGTAGACCTCCTGAACGATACTCTCCTTCATTATATTATTTATTGTTGACTGATTCCGGTGAACCTTAATGTTATGAAGAAGCAATGCAGGTTGAAAGCAAGAAGAAGTGGGAGGTAGCCATGGAAGAAGAGATGGACTCCTTAATGCATAACCAGACTTGGGATTTAGTCAGGTTGCCTGCAGGAAAAACTACATTGAAGAATAAATGGGTTTACAGGCTGAAGGAAGAAGATGGAGGAAAGCAAAGGTACAAAGCTAGACTTGTGGTGAAGGGGTTTGCACAGAAGAAAGGTATTGATTTTGATGAAATATTTTCTCCTGTTGTTAAAATGACTTCAATCAGAACTATTTTAAGTCTTGTAGCAGCTGAAGATTTGCATCTTGAGCAGTTAGATGTAAAGACAACCTTTCTCCATGGGGATTTGGAGGAAGAGATATATATGCAGCAGCCACAAGGATATGAGGTGAAAGGGAAGGAGAAACTTGTGTGCAGGTTGAAGAAGAGCTTGTATGGTTTAAAACAGGCTCCAAGGCAGTGGTATCTAAAATTTGACAAGTTTATGTCTGAACAAGGTTATACTAGATGTCACTCTGATCATTGTGTTTATCTGAAAAAGCAAAATGATGGCAGCTATATTATATTGTTATTGTATGTAGATGACATGCTTGTTGCAGGATCTAACATGCATGAAATAAATGTGCTCAAAAGAAAATTGGCAAATTCATTTGCAATGAAGGATTTGGGTGCTGCAAAACAAATCCTTGGTATGAGAATAACTAGAGACAGGAAAAATAGAAAATTAACATTGTCTCAGAATGAGTACATACAAAAGGTGTTGAAAATATTTAACATGCAAAATGCAAAACCAGTTAGTACACCTTTTGCTAGCCATTTCAAACTTAGCAAAGAAATGTGCCAAAAGACCCAAGAAGACATGGATTATATGTCTAAAGTTCCATATGCATCAGCAGTTCGAAGTTTAATGTATGCAATGGTCTGCACAAGGCCTGATATTGCACATGCAGTGGGAGTTGTAAGCAGGTACATGAACAATCCAGGAAAGGAACATTGGATGGCAGTGAAATGGATTCTCAGATATTTGAGAGGTACCACAAATCAGGCATTATGCTTTGGTGGTTCAAACATATCCCTACAAGGATATGTTGATGCAGATATGGCAGGTGACAGAGATAATAGGAGGAGCACTACAGGATATGTATTTACTGTCAGAGGAACAGCTGTCAGTTGGGTTTCAAAAATCCAAAGTGTTGTTGCACTCTCAACAACAGAAGCAGAGTATGTTGCTGCTACAGAGGCTAGTAAAGAAATGATTTGGTTACAAAGGTTTATGGGTGAATTGGGTAAGGAGCATGATATGGGCACGTTATACAGTGATAGTCAAAGTGCCATTCATCTTGCAAAGAACTCAGCATTTCATTCCAGGACAAAACAAATACAGCTCAAGTACCATTTCATACGATCAGTGTTGGAAGATGGAGAGTTGAAGCTGGAAAAGATACACACTAGCCAGAACCCTGCAGATATGCTAACAAAAGTTGTAACCAGGGAGAAACTGAGAATATGCTCAGTTTCAGTTGGTCTTCAAGGATGACGATGAAGATGAGAAACAACCAGGTCCAAAGAGGAGTCATTGTCCAGCAAATGGAGCAGCGGTGGAGTTGCTACAATCAGTCTCCAAGTGGGAGATTGTTGGGTGTGGAGCCTGATTATCTTCTATAGTACCGGCATATTGGACCCCAGTTCAAAATGGGGCGGCAACGCCGCCCGTAAAATAATCACTGCCGTGGGGGGTCCAGGGGGGGGCGGCAGCGACTTTTGGGAGCCCCCCCCTGGCGGGGGGTTTCGGGGGCAGCGCCCCCGAAGCTAAAAACAGCTGTAAAATTGCCTTGTAAAAGTATAGTAATTTCTAGTCAATCTGGGCCGTTCATTAGGCGGATGATCTGACGGTAGAACTTATGTTTAGTTTAGGGTTTTTTTCCCTAGAAGGCAACCCCTCTCTTTATATGAGGGCATTGTATTTGAGGCTGTGAGATAGATGTGTATTCGGTGAGCGAGAAACATAGAGGGGAGATTGTGAGAGAAAACAGAGGATATTACAGCGGATTTGCTGTAGGTTGTGTCTCTTCATTTTGCTGGATAATAAAAAAGGGAAGGACTGGCTGTTCGGGGTGGACGTAGCCCAAACTGGGTGAACCACGTATATCTGTGTCTCTCTTGTTTTGTGCGTTTTCTATGTTTATATTTCTGCAATATTTTATGTGTTCCATTGCTTCGTAATATATAATTTTCTAACACTGTGTTTAACATCTACAGGTTAGGTTCTTCCCGTAGAGTTGTAACGACCTCCATAGACTGCTCAAAGAGCACGGTGCAATCTGCCACTGTGGCATCCACTATTGCGACTGCATCCTTCACAAATACCTCGTGTTGTTCTATAATCTCTAGTGGAGTTGAAGGTTGTGACTTCAACTCAAGCTCTGCGATCTTCAGGTCCAGCTCAAACTGAACCTTGGCTATTTTTGTTTTCGCATCACGCACACCTGCAGCCAATTTCCTAATCTTGGCCTCCAACAACGCTTCTTCTGGTATGTGTAGTTCAAAAACTGTCCTGTACGCTTTGGCTACCACGGCTTTAGTGCACCTGTTCTTCTCTTGAACCTTCTTCCATGCTTCTAGCATTGTTGTCTTCTCAACAAAGATTTTTTCGTTGTTGACTTTCTGCTCGCTGATAAAGCTTAGTGCGCACTACTCCCAGGCCCTAATTTCAACAATCACACATGCTTGCAATGTGTGAAGGAATTCACTGGGGAGCGTGGACAAGTTGAGGCCAACATTCCTCAAATCGCAGACAGTATCCTTGTCAGCATCTTCCTTCGCAATTAGAGCTCCATCAGGCAGCACAATGGCTCAGAGATCCAAGGACCGAACCAACTTTGCTACTTGAGTGGTCCCTAGTGCCAAACTAGTCTAGGCAACCTAACTGATAATCTACCAGACACTTTCCTAAGTTAAAATTGAAATAAGAGGCGAAGAAGATGGCCTACCTCATTCTGATGCTATCCTGATCCCCTTTTTTGAAGACCTTGAATCACTTGCATCATGGGCTCATTCCTATTTCTCACAACATTTATGTACCTGCACAAGCGATCTGGACATAAAAAGGCATGCAAATACAAATTTCATATTCAAAAGAAACCTACTTAATTGATTAAGGAGCGTTAGGACAAATGATACATAAACATACACATTTGTGGAAATTGAACCAGTAGTTGTATATTAATATAATAAAAGAGGAATCATACAACCAAGCCTTAATGTCAATAGGATCTCCTTAAATGAATTTCCAAGTCCAAGCTAAGCTCTCTAAGCACTCCTTCTCCAAGCCAAATCAGTAGCATATATGCACAATCTTACCATAAGGGTGCAAATGACAAATACCAACCATTTGGGAATGGGAGAGGATGAATATAGAGGTAGGGAAAGGGAGTTAGGATCTCTCAAAAGATAGGAGAAGGCCCTCATCTCAAGGAGGTATTTCACAGGGATAAGACCAAGAGGCCAAGTTGGGAGAACTCGACCTCATCTACGCCGAACAACCTCCATCTCGCCGTTCTGGAAGCTTCTAGATCACAAAGCTTCTCATCCTCTTTTGGAAAATTGCCTTTTTGGGATCATCGCATGTATACAAGAAAATAGAACGATGCCATCATGGGTCGAGTATAGTGAAACAAGCGATCATTGATGTTTTTAGTCTCATAAGGGCGATGATTCTCAAATTAGGGTTTTAGAGCTATTTCCTTCAGGGAAAAATCAAGGCATTTTCCAATCAATGTCTTAGGAAGGATCTGAGTTGCATATATGAATGAGTAAATTGTATAATGGTCATGTTTTGTGCACTTCAGGGTATGTCATGGGGAAGTGTAGGATGTGTGACAAAATACTGTGTAACAAATAGAAAGGAAATCATACATGAAACTCGGTACCTACAAGAAAAACCCATTGTTCATGTTGATCTTAATGTCCCCTTTCACTTTCTTTCTTGTTGCATTAAATTATGCAAGGAGCCATTGCTCCATGATCTCATGCCCACTTGGTATCACCAGACAACAAAATATAATGGCTAATACAATCTAATAAATCTAAATGGTCATGCATGCAACAAGAAATCATATCTAGGTTATAAAGATAAGAGATCACACCTGGAATCCTTGCATGTGGGGGAAGGGTTTTGAGTTCGATGTAGATCTTGTGCTTCACTTGATTCATCCAACACATCTGCACTAGATCTCTATCCCTGCACATAAACACAACTAAACAAGGACAACAATTGATCTTCCTTAAAAGATCGTTAGATCAAAAGCAATAGATATGATCATATAACATCCTGAACAAAAATTCATTTAAGGAAGGGAACATAGATTTTTCTTAACCATACAAATGAAATTACATCAAATGTATACCTTCAACTACAATATCCTCTCCTACAACTTGCAGTATGTCTCCTCTCCCAAGACAACAATTCTCTCTCGCTATAGTTTGGATCCCCTCCTCCCTTACATCTGGGTGAGACTATTAAGGCTCATTCCATCCTTCAGGAAAATGTATCTAGACACCTAGGGGATTGAGAAGTTAGGAAACTTCTACAATAATGGACCCCTAGCCAACTCATACACAAGTGGGTCAAGTTGATCTCAGTGGGAATGGAAAACTATAGAAACCTTTTTAAAAATTATGAGCTTTTTCTCAATTATCTCAATTATGAAATAAATATTATCTCATAATTATAATATTTTGGAAAAATAATTATGAGGAATTGCTCAATTATGTAATTTCACCCTTTTATGATGGGATAAATCTCACATAAGTAAAAGAAAAGGTGAAAGGGGATGCATTTAAGCCGAACAAATGAGGTAAGTTGATGTTGGGTTTCTCTCACTATAATGAAGTGGAAAATAGGGTTATAATAGATGCCCCCTAATGCATGAGTTCAGAAGAGAAACTGATGGTCAAAATGCATTAAAATAATATTCAATGCTCAAAATGGGAGGAAGGAGCCAAGACTACGAAGATGGATAGGAGGAACTCAAGTGTTGAAGGCTCAACTTTGTTGATAACATCATCGAAGCATGATTCTCCTCAACCCTCCTTAAAATTTCCACCCATCTTATTTGTTGAAGGTATACATTTGATGTACTTTCATTTATATGGTTAATGAAAATATATGTTCCCTTCCTTACATGAGTTTGTGTTTAGTATGCTATATGATCATATCTATTTCTTTTGATCTAACGATATTCCGAGTAATATCAACTATTGTCCTTGTTTATTTATGTTTGTGTGCAGGGATAGAGATCTGCTGCATACCTGTTGGATTGGTTGAGTGGAGCGCAAGATCTACATCGAACTCAAAACCCTTCCCTGACATGCAAGGATTCTAGGTGTGATCTCTTATCTTTATAGCATACATCTGACTACTTGCTACATGCATGACCATCTGGATTAGGGATCATTCCATCCTCTTGGAGAATGTATCTAGAAACCTAGGGGCTTGAGAAGTTAGGAAACTTCTACAATAATGGACCCCTAGCCAAATCACACACAAGTGGGTCAAGCTGATCTCCTTGAGAATGGAAAACTCTAGAAACCTTTCTCACAATTGTGAAATTTTTCTCAATTATCTCAATTATGAAATAATTATTATCTCATAATTATAATATTTGAAAAAATAATTATGAGAAATTACTCAATTATGTAATTTCACCCATTTATCTTGGGATACCTCTCACATAAGTAAAATAAAAGGTGAAAAGGGATGCATTTAAGCCAAACAACTGAGGTAAGTTGATGTTGGGTTTCTCTCACTATAATGGAGTGTCAAATAGGGTTATAACAAATGTGTTATAACCCTACTTGCCACTCCATTATAGTGAGAGAAACCCAATACCAACTTACCTTAGTTGTTTGGCTTAAGTGCATCCCTTTTCACCTTTTCTTTTACTTAAGTTAGATTTATCCCATGATAAATGGGTGAAATTAAATAATTGAGTAATTTCTCATAATTATTTTTCCAAAATATTATAATTATGAGATCATAATTATTTCATAATTGAGATAATTGAGAAAAAGCTCATAATTGTGAAAAAGGTTTCTAGAGATTTCCATTCCCAAGGAGATCAACTTGACCCACTTGTGTATGAGTTGGCTAAGGGTGCATTATTGTAGAAGTTTCCTAACTTATCAAGCCCCTAGGTGTATAGATACATTCTCTTGGAGGGTTGAATGAGCCTTTATAATCTCACCAAGAGGGAAGGGGAGAGGGAATCCAAACTATAACGCGAGAGATTTCCTGTCTTGGGAGAGGAGACCATACTGCAAGTTGGAGGAGAGGACCTTATTTGTTGAAGGTATACATTTGATGTACTTTCATTTATATGGTTAATGAAAATCTATGTTCCCTTCCTTACATGAATTTGTGTTAAGTATGTTATATGATTGTATCTATTGCTTTTGATCTGATGACATTTCAAGGAATATCAAATGTTGTCCTTGTGTATTTGTGTTTGTGTGTAGGGATAGAGACATCATGCAGACCTATTGGATCACTTGAGTGGAGCACAACATTTGCAAAGAAGTCAAAACCCTTCCCCGACATGGGAGGATTCCACGTGTGATCTCTTATCTTTATAACATAGATCTGACTGCTTGTTGCATGCATGACCATCTATATTAGGGATCATTATTATATTGTATTAGCCATTTTTTTTTTTGTTTGGTGATCTCAATCGGGCATGAGATCATGGAGCAATATCTCCTTGCATAATTAAATGCAACATAATTGGTGCTTTCAATGAGAGCATTTTTAGTTTTCCCTCTTTGTTTGAGATCTCCTCTTCTTCTTTATGTTTTTTGGTTTTCTCTTGTTCCCATTGAGTTATTTGTAGTTTTTTGGATTCATTTTTATCTCCATTGATTTTACTTGCTTCAGATTTGAGTTGATCTTAGATCTAGAGTTTTATTTTTGTTTTTTGTATGAGAGAAGAACAAATCTAGGAATTAAAATTAAATTCTGGAATTTTTTGTATATTACTTGATTGAATTAACCATAGATCTATATTCCTCTCTTCTACCCAAAAACAAAAACAAAAAAACCACTGAAAACGAACTCGTAGGAGGAAGTTATGGCCAATTGAAAATTGGGCAGTTTGTGTTTCTTCTGCCCTCGCACACAGTTGTTTTTTTGTTCATTTATGTTATTTTATATACACAATTTAGTAAAAATAACCACAAATATGTAATCCTCTTGATTTTTTACCTAAAAATAAACCACCTAAAACAGAGTCTGAATGAGGAAGATATGGCTGATTTAAAATCAACGTGTTTTCTATATGTTTTTCCCAATTTTTAGGTTTTCTTTCAACTTATTTGCTTGATTTTTCAGGTGTTTTTCTTCAAAACTTGCCATTATTTGTTGGATCTATTTGTTTTTGTTGCTTATAGCTACTAATATCTACTTAATCTGAGCCATTTCTTATTTATTGGTTGGGATCATCAATGCTTGTGTTCTTCAAGGTTTCTCTTGTAGAATTCTTTATGTGCTTTGGTTGAGGACTTGAGTTCTCATCTCTAGATCTCTATTTCAGATCTGTTTGGCTGATTTTGGTGACTACTTAGATCTCTTTGATATCCCACTTTGGTCTTTTTTCATTCTCTCTTGTTTTTTTTCATCACAATTGGTGGTGTTGTGATTTGTTGTGCAACTATCATCTAGGAAAGTTCTTTTGAGTGAGTTTTCATTACTTTATATCACTCTCATTTGATCTTGTTTATGCCTTCCTACCTCTAGGGTCTGGTTTTGACCTTTGTAGAACATTAGGCTTTGTTGAGCCATTATCCTATAGCCCTAGTTGTTACACAATAATTTTTCACTCTCCTGTTACTCCTCGTTCTTGATCCTGGAGAACCCTAGTAGTGACTATTGTGTTATACTTTCACCATAAAACCTATGCTCTTGCATCCCTTAAAGTTTGAAGAAAGTAGTCCCCACTCCCTTCAAAACATTTCCAGAGAATCCTTCTTAAAACCCAGTTTTTAAGATCAACACTCTTTCCCAGTGTCTCACCCGTGCCGATGGCAAAGTTTTACACTGTGACCCACATCGATCTGCGCTACTATTAGCCCAATACCCATGCCGGTTTCCTTCTGGACTATTTTTATAAAAGGAAACAGAGTTTCATGTCTAGAAACTTCTAGTGGCGATGTGTCGGACGTTCGTTTGGTTAGATAAGGGTTGAGAACTCCATATAAGGTTCTTTCCTCCTTAAAATTGGACCTTCAAAAAGAGATAAGACCTTCATCCCCCTTGAGTAGATCTCATTCTTATCCTCCTCTCCCTATATAAACCACTTCCTCTTACCCTTTTTTGTTACAATACAACACGTAGTGAAAGTGGTGGAGAGATAGAACCAGCTGCAAAATTTTGAAATCTTTAGCTTTTGATAGAAGAAGATGTATTAGATGAAAAAAGACTAGTCTTTGGTATCTAAAGCATGAGGAGAGAGAGTTAGAGCTTGGAAACCAATTCATGTCAACTAGAGGAGGAAAAGAGCGTTGAAAAGGTGTGTAGTTAGACTTGGATACCGCAAAGGAGATCTCCAACATCAAGGCTTTGGTTGTATTTCTCTTTGAAGTTTATTTTAATACAAATAATGGTTTATTTCTTATATCAGGTGTAATATTACATTTGATAGCTTATAACTCTTTGAACTTTTAAGTAGATTAGATTCAATTTTATGCTATCATGTTTCCTTTTTTTCTTGCATGTTTATTTCAGGTACTTAAACGAAAGGAACGAAAGGAAGATGGAGCAAGGAAGTAAGATCACCATCAAGTGGATTGGCGTTATAAGAGGTAGGCCCTCTTATTCGATTCTAATATAAGGAAATTTACATTAGATTTTCTTGTTTGTGGTTAGACCCACTCTCTTGGGCTATAGGGATCGTCTTTATCAACAAAAAGGATATTCATACAACAAAAATTGGCGACTCCACTGGGGAAATACATCTCCTTTTCATCACTTTGTTTTTTCTACGTGTGTGCTTAGTTTGTTTATTTATGGTCTTCTAGCTCTGTATTGACCTATTTGAAGGCATACATACACTAGCCCACCCTATAATGTGTTAAGTCCGGCCTTGTGTGAAGTTATTTTTTATTTTTTCTTTTAATCCCTTGATCAACGATAGTTTCAACCAAATAATCGTGCTGACCAGCACTAGTTTTAGCCTGATAGTCACTCTAGACCCCTTTTCAGTGCTAGTTTCAGCCAAAAAGTTGTGCCAATTTCTAAGTTAAGAAAAATCAGAGTTTCTCCCATTCTAGTGCCAGTGTGTCTTGACCCTCAGACTCTCTTCTTTCGCCCAGTAGTGACTAGGATGCTTTTTTTGCCGGGTTTGATTGATTGATTGGCTTGAAGTTTCATTGTTTGATTTTTTGAGTTTTTTGGATGGTTTCTATGACCCTAGGGAATCTAGGTCAATTATTGTTCATTTGTTTGTTTACTCATTATGTCAAGTTTCTCATTTGCTGCTTCATTTAATCCATCTTTCAATCACAACATCTTCATTGTTCCATTGTCAATTGAATGAGTGAAAGAGTCTTGTTTGTTCTTTTATTTCAAGTGTCTCTTTTCTCCTTCTGAGCATAGATTACATTGCTTAGTTTGTCGATTGAAGCATTTATGTGTTTTCTTTGTTAGATTTAGGGAAGAAGTTGCTTTTAGTTTCATTTATCATGCTTTGGATTTGATTGATGCTTGTTTTTTTTGAATTGTGAAAATTTTCGTTAAAGTGCTTTATGTGAAAGATGCATTTTGCATTTTATGAAAAGAAGAACATCATTCTAGTTTACTTAAGCGAACATATTGCATTAGTAGCATTATTGAGAAGCTAGAATTACATCATCATAGGCATGAGAAATGAAATATATTTTTTTCATTGTTAAAGGAAGATTAAGTGCATTTAGGACATGTATTAGTAAAATATTTCATTCTTTGGTTGTTGCGTTGATTGTGTGTTCTCTATCCCTCAATTAATGTAAAATTTCATCGAAGACAAAGATTTCTTTTCTCATATAGCTGCATACAAAAGTTTTCAGATGACAGCGGTAGGGCTTTGAAATCGAAACCTAATTCAAGATAAACCGTTAAAATTTATTGAATTAACCAAAGGAAGCACTGAAACTTGACGCTCACATTTAGGGTTCTAGGCTAGAGACATATTCCGGCGTATTTAAACCTAGATGCTATTGTTCGCAACGATCTTGCCTAAGATGGCACTAGCATGTACTTGTGCTCCCCATACCATCATGTATATAAAGGGAGACCCCTATAGATTGAAATGATTTATCCATAGGAAGCCGAGTCTGTCGCCTTGTAAATGTGATACACCAAACACAACATTCGGGGAGATTACCTTCTCGTACTTTTCGGTTCACCGAGAGGTATTCTGTAGTTCACGGTTACCTAGTAATCCTTTATGCCTAGAGTAGCCTGAGTAGTCATTTTTTATCTTTATTGACTCTTTAAATTTGAAAATATCATCGAGCACTTGTCCTTTCGAGCTCGTTAAATCTGAAAGTGACTAGAGTCACCTTTCATCCTTTTCTCGACTCTTAAAACATGAAAAGGCAAAATTTTGTTTCAGTGTCTTAAAATTAACTACCCACAAAATATTCCTAGTTAAATTTATCTTCCTTAGTGTTTCTTTAGGGTCGATTCCAATGGAAACATTTCCAAAGTTTACCAATCAAGGATTCCCCTCTGATGGGAGTCCTGGTCCTTTTCCTTGTTTTTGAAACACTGACGCTCCTTATATGTCAACGTTGTCCCTTCCTAGGTTAACTATTGGTTCACTTGTCTAGTTATTTTCGACCTTAGTGGTCCCGAGTGTCCCAAATTTTGTCCAGCCATCTCAACACCATATTGATTCTAAGGTTGACCTCTCACCTTCTTCACCTATTTCTTCGCCCTCCTCTTATTCTTCTAGTGAGTGCCAATATGGCAGAAAGAATGTTGCAACTCCTAGGCTACCAACTTTACTTTTATCAACCCGGTAGTGTTATAGACATTTTTGTGCCTTACAGATATAAGCATGAAATGTCCATAAACCAAGGGATCCTAAGTCCCTAAAAGTTTTGTTCCAACCCATAAAGGAACAAGGTCAACAAATTACAGCTTATCCCATAAGTTCTCCACCAGAAAGTTCTCAGAATCAGTCAAATCAGGATCATTTCAGCGGCTCCACTAGCTAGCTGCGTTGCATAGCACCCAAATACACTAGCTAGGTGCGTTGCAACGCACCTAAATGCACTACCAGGGTGCGTTGAGCGGGAAATGACAAATGGAAGTGTCATTCTGCGAGGTGGAAAGACAATGGAAGCTTCCAGAATCTTCCCCAATGACACTTGCCTCACTGAGTTCGACCAAGGATGAGTAAGAGGCTCTCAGTCTCCAAGTGGAAGCAAGAACTGATAGAGAGAAGACACTAGTCAAATCATAAGCTGACTCATCCTCTTTGCATACATCTATATATGGATCCCTCATCCCAGAGATCGAGAGGCTAGAATTTTGGACATTGCAGAGAATTGCTGTTGGTTTAGAGATAGATATCAAAGTATTGGGTGATTTATGCTTTGTTGGAGGTGAAGAGGGGATTCTATGCTGGGAGGTTGATGCTGGATCAGGAATCATCAGTTGTAACTCCTCCTGGATCTTCTTGTTATATCAATAAAACTATTTGAGTTTCTCCTACATGCCTGTGTATCATTGATGTTTGTTACATTTGTATGTTTAGCTTAAATCTGATCCTAAGCTATTTATGAATATAAATCCATGTCTTTGTGTAGTTGTCTTCTTCTGTGATCATACAGGAACTTGGTGAAGCTGGGCAAGTAAGGGAGCAGGTAGCTGGAAGTTGTCAAAGAGGAGAGAGATTGGATCAAAGGACTAGCGCAAGACACAGGTTGGTTCATCCTATTCCTCTTCGTTTATAGTTCATAAAGAAGAATACGAAAGTAGTTTTCTCTGTTTGTTTCTAAGGTCACTGTCACACCTTAGTGGGATAGGGTTGTTCTGAGTAGACACTTTTCCCGTTAACAAAATGGCGACTCCGCTGGGGATCGTGTCTAATTAGTTTGTTTGTGTTTCTCTTGTTGTTTGTTTCATAAACTTAGGAGTAGCAATTGAACTGCATTTGCCATTAACAAATGCAAAGTAGACATCTGCTACTTCAATCCATTCACTGGATCTGTTTATGATCTGAACAGATGATTCAAAAATGATCTGATTACCCTTTGTGATAGCTCTTAGAACTCCTTTAAATCTACCCTCTGATTGTGCATTACTGATTGCTTTTACTCGGCCAAAAACCATAGATTAAATTGCAAACCATGACCCAGAACCCAGATAGAATTCTCGTTTCTACCCCAACACAGGCTCTGTGAAGAGATTCTGCATTTCAATGCAGTTCCCAAGAGGGTACCTGCGCTGCAATCCAGTTTCTCTGTGTAACAGGTGCACTGATCAGCCTAGCCTTGTGCAGCTAAGGTTCTTTGCTTCATTTTTTCAGTTTTGTCTCTGATTTTTGCAGCCTGTGATCAGTGTATGTGTCTGTTTAAAAACCCCTTTTATTTGCCTTAATTCCGCCTCCTTTGTACAAAAAGACTCTAGATGTTTTTGTGTGTTTGTTACATCATTTACAGTTTTCCATTGAAAAAGTAGAATAGTCATACTGTCGTCCTTTGATTTAGATCTGTCGTGACTGTTGATTTTGATCTTAGGAGAAAGTTTATTTGTTGTTGACAGTCGATTATGCTTTTACTTTTGCCTTTGGTTTGAATTTGTGACTTTCTAGTGTCGAAAAGAGTATTTACTTCAAAATCATAAAGTGTCGTAATCATCTCTACCTTTTGATTTCGAAAAGAAGCTTGTTTGTGTTTGTCACTTGAAAGCAAATTCAGATTTGTACATCAACTTTCTTTTTAGGCATCAATATTAAGAAAGTGAAAAACAAGTACATGCACATGTGCATTTGCATATTGACAGTCTGTTTGGCTTGATTTAGGAAAAGTGCATTTACAGTGTGCTCTTTGCTCTTTGTGAAAAGATTGTGTCTTTCTTTTCCCCTTGTAGCTAGGATTTTCATTGCTGAAAAGAGATAAAAGTTTGCTTATCATCTTTGGATTGCATTTTAGGAATTACATCTACATCTCGTGGTGATCCCAAAAGGCAAAATTCTAAGAAAGATCAACTTAAAATAAATTGAATGAATCTAACAACGCTTTGGAACTTAACGCACAACATTTAGAGGTCTAGGCTAGAGACGTATTCCGGCGTCGTAAAGCCTGGTAACTGTTGTCCTAATTGATGGTTGGGTGATTCCTCCACTTTGAGACGATAAGTGCCAGTACGGACTTGTGCTCCCACGTACTGTCGAGTATATATTGGGAGACCCCTATAGGCTTAAAACCTTTTATCCATAGGAAGTCGTGTCGGCCGCCCTACTAATCGCAATGCACCGAACACAACATTCGGGAAGATTGACTGTCGTACCGTAAAAAGTATTCTTCAGTTTTGCGATTGGTTTGGTACTCCCTCTACCTAGATCTCCAGAGCAGTCCCTTTCGTTACTTTTCAGACTCCTTAACGGAAAAGGTCCATCTGAGCACTTGTCACTTCAGGCTCATTAAAAATCGAAGGAGACTAGAGTCATCTTTTGTTTTTTCTCGACTCTTAAAAACTGAAAAAACAAGTTGTGTCAAAAGCGTCTAAAATTCATTTAATTCGGAAACATACTTCCCCTTTTTATTTTAGTTGATCGAGTAATCCGCAATTGTGGAAGAAAGTCAATTGAAACCCCATCGTTCGCGGAGGCTTACGAGTCAACCGTCTTTGTCTCCAGAATCGAAACCAGTACGGACAAAGCGAACTCGTTTAACCGGTTCCAAATCTGCCATTAAAGTTAGAACAAGTGTTCCAACGACATCAGAGACTCCGGTTACTCCAAACATTTCTGGAATCCCTGCCTCTACAGAAGAAGTTCAACAGCCACAGAGGGACAATGATACTGATCCTAGTCTGAGAATAAACACTTGTGTTACCGAACCAGTTCCATCTACAACCGGTTCGGAGAGTCTTGCTCTTCAAACATCTGTCGCTGTCGATTCCACACCTTCTTCGGCACCAGAAATATTTTACGGACTTGATGGTCTTCCCCTTCCACCTAGTCTAATTGCAATTGAAGAAATTGTAGAAGATCCTCAAACAAGTACTCCAACGCACTTTGGAGTCGGGATCACTCTATATCCTTCTTCATCAGAAGTTAGTCTACCACTAGCGGAAGCTCCTGTAGAATTGCTAGGTAATCTTTTGGATAGACTACAAATGTCTGAACAACCGTCAACATCGAGGACTGTGTCATCTGACACAATGACAGCAGAACTCCCTGCTGTCACTCTGACAATGTTCGCCAGCATACCATCTGTCCCGACTAGCTCTCAACCGCTAGAAGGAGCCCACTCAGGGGTTATTTCGACAGTCTGGTCAGTTCCTGTTTGTTCATCCGGAGTAATATCCAAAAAATCTTATGTTGAGTCTCAATAAATTGATCCATTTGGAGGTTAATTTGGGTAGTCCAGTCCCCAAGGGCAAACAATTCCCTTGAGTTCTGGATTACCACTATATGAAGGACAGTATGCCCTTTCATTATCCCCTCCAGGAGGATATCCATACGGGAGTTCACAACAATATTCAGGTTATACTAGAATTACCTCAAGTGGTTGGGTACCTATACTACCTGAACAACCAAGAGTTGTGTATTCGATGCAACAATGTGTACCTATGTCGAATATCCCGACTACACCAACTATTGTGACGGTGTCACAAGTTCAAACGCTACCTGTTGTATGCCAACCTCAGATTTCTCAGGTTGTAATGCAACAGCCCCTTGACCCTACGACTCAACCACAATCACCAACTAGTAGGATGACACAGGTCTAGACGGGTACAATTACCCCACACCTTGGCCCAACAGTTAGTATAGCGCAACAGCACATGGCTTCACAACCATGGCTGGTGCAATACCAACAACCACAATTCCAACAAGTATACCAAGGTTCTGAGCAGCAAATCTTTGCGAACAGTGGACAGCCGTACATTCAAAACAGTCAAAATCAACCATTTTACAATGGTCAAGTCCACCAACCTTACCAAACATACCATCATCAAATGCATTATGCCGGTATGCAAAGACCAACTGCTCAGGCGATTCCATCATATCCTGGGTATGCTTCACCTAACCTGAATCAACAGTTACCATTCGTGGCAACTTTAGAGTTACCTGATTTAAACCGGTTAACAAACGATCCAATTGCTTATGCCCCTTGGTGGCCAGCGATTCCGCATAAACTTCCATAAGATATTCCTAAATTTAATGGAAATCCGGGTGAAGATCCATCGAATCACGTGATGACATTTCATCTATGGTGTTCATCAAACACCCTAAATGATGATTCGATAAGACTTCGCCTCTTTCAGAGGACATTAATGGGTCCAGCGGCAAAATGGTACATTGAATTGCCTAGAGCTTCGTTCGACAACTTCAGTACCTTAGCCACAACCTTTTAAACCCATTTTCAATTACCGATAAGGTACGAAATGGGAACAGAACTCCTTACCAACTTCAAACAGACAACAACCACTCACATATCTGATCATATACATGAGTGGCGACGTCGTCGTAGGATGGTAAAAATGTACGTCCCCGATCAGCTATTAGCTGAATGGTTTATCAAGTCATTACTACCTTCCATCACGGAAGATGTGGCAAAGGGGGGAGTCATAACGGAAGAGTAAGTTATCGCTCGTGCACAATATCTGGACTTGATCTATACTCAGTCCGACACGCTTTACGACAAAATACCTGACGCCCCTAGACCAGAATTCTCAATTCCTCCTCCTCCTAAATCAAACAATGACTCTCACGCTGGCGATGGCGTGATTGGCACAACAGACACGAAATCGACAAAGGCTATGTCCAAGAAGGTTCGTAAGATTTCAGGTCAAAATGCAAAAGATGAACTTCTTGCTTCGGAAGTAAATGCCGTATCGACAAATAAGGGCAAAGAAACCAAGCAACCAGGAAGCAAGAAGAAAGGCAAAGGGAAGAAGAAGAAACAGGATGAATCATCACCTGAAAAATCTTCTTCAAACCTTCTTGGAAATAGGAAACTAAAATTTCCATGCATGATATGCGATGAGGATCATCGGACTGCAGATTGTCCACACAGAGCTGAGCTTAAAAAATTCTTTAAGAATTCGAAAACCTCAGCAGTGTTAACTGATCCGTTTCCAAATCCAGGAACAAATCTGGTTCAGAGTGGAAATGCTTCCCGATCCCAAGTGCTTATGTTGTCTATCTCAAAGCAGCAAAATGATGCTTTGACAAGGAATAAATATTACGGGAATCTGCAGTTGTCGAATAACAAGGCTAATGAACAACCTAGTAGTTCGACAACAACTTTGACCGAAGTTGTGCCACCCATCATTCCTGAAAAAATGATAAAGTCGCCAAAGGGAGTAGTACACAAATCGAAATTTAATCCTCGTGCAAAAGTAGCACAGAATTATAATATAATAGAGGACCTGGCCCAATCGCCGTCGCTATGTCGACACTTGAGGTACCACAAAATTTCCCTCCCAAAAGCAAGCTTTATTATCAGCAATAGGTGGGATTGGCCCAATGGATTCCAATCTTGTGGCCTTTGATCATAAAGGATATGACCCTCAGTTACCAGCTCAACTAGCTTTCCTTATTCAAGGGAAAGCCCTCAACAAAACTGTTCATCGAACAATTATTGATGAGGGGGCATCTACATGTATTATGTCGATGAGTTGCTGGAAAAATTTAGGCTCACCACCCTTGTCGAGATCGTCAACGATGTTAAAAGCATTTGATGGACGATCATACACTCCATACGGGATTTTAAGTAACTTTCAAGTTGAACTGGGGGGAAATACAATAGAAATTGATGTTGAAGTAATCGACGAAAACCTCGATTACAACATCCTACTAGGAAGGCCCTGGATATATGCCATGGCCGCAGTTGTGTCGACCTACTTCAGGAAGATTGCATTTCCCTTTCAAGGAAGAATTACAATCGTCGACCAACAAACATTTCTTCCCAACAGTTCACAAGTTACGGGAAGCATTCCAATGATCCATGGTAGCAATCATTCGCTTCAAAATATTGGAGTAGGCCTCCTAAAAGACCCTGCCTTAATGGGTACTTTTGCCCTACTGCCTCAAAGTAATCTGGCGGAAGTGGCCACACTGGAAACCTACAATATGAAATCCTCTATATCTAATGGATTTAGAAGATTCCTAAACATTTTGTCAGCATGGATCATCGCCATTTTAGAAATATTGTAGCAATCAATTTTCTTGGCATGGGGGTCAAACCCAAATCAATGCTCATCGAGTGTTTGGATAGATAGGTCTAAGGAATATGGTACCTCTTCAGATCCTTGGTCGCATGTACATTCTACAGACGAAGGAATCATTCAATCAATGATGATGGGAGAGGCACCATGGGAAGATTACCACCATCGCTCCCATCTTCCGGATTACAACGAAGATTATTCCAATGACCTTAATCATCCATCAGTTTTTGATTTTCTATCAAATACTGTAAATACGGTGGATTTCGAGGATAGTTCTTTTACTGTGTCAACCTCATTAAAAAATGAAACAAATCCCCTTTCCAAATCTCAAAGGTAAACCTTCATTCCAACCACCGAGTTGAATGCAATGAAGCTTGGGGGGCATGCACCTCGGTTTGTGTTATTATGCTGGGGGCATGCAAACTTATTACGAGTAGTGTTACTGTAGGGTTCAAGCTCATTAAAAAATAAACCCGCCTCGAGCAGTGTTTACCGCGAGGTTCAAGCTCGTTAAAAAATAAACCCGGACCGAGAAAATGTTTCCACCCATGTTTAAGCTCGTTAAAAAATGAACTATTCCCCAGTAAATAACCACCGTGAATGTAGTACTTCAGCCATTAAAGCCTTGGTCGTGTTTGCACCATCACCTCCACTTTTCCATTAGCCGATCATTCACCTCCATTTGATTGTTTACCCATTTTGAGGAACAGCCGCGAAGAGTGATTTCACTAGCCATCCTTGTGACGTTGCCATGATTGGAAAATTCCAAACCTTACCTGGAATCAGCTACTACCCATTTTATCACTCGTTCCTCAAAAGACGAGTCTTCTTTAAGCTCTTTTCTACTGACTCGTAAAATATGAAAAGATTGCCGAGTTTTTGTCTTCCAGCTCGTTAAAGCGACCGGAAGTGCTATCCCTCCTCTAGATTTTAATCTTTTTGGACCTGAGGGATTATTGCACAAAAAGATCGAGCACTTGTTTTGTTTGGCTCGTTAAAACTATCGAAAATTCATCCCTTCTATATTGTTTTATACTTTTTTGGACTTAAGGGATTAGATGACGCAAAAGGAATTTTGGAGTTAACTTTACGTACCTTTTCAGACTCTCTAAAAACGAAAAGGACCGAGTTATCTTTGTCGTTAGACTCGTTAAAAAGATTAATAGCGACAAACTTGTTTTTAGACGAGAACAAGTTTCACTATCACTAGGCTCGTTAAAACATAGCGATGGGTTTGCCCGAAGGGAAAATTATAGAACAAACATATGTTATCCTCCTCAAGCTTGAAAAAAATAAAGAGGTACTGGTCAGCAATGACTGGGGAAAAATTGGGAAGAAAACTCAAAGAATCTTTATTGGTAGCGAGTCGCTCTTGAACATGACACTTCCACTCCGTGTCCTAATCAGGTTGGGTTGTTTCATTCACTGGTCACATCACCATGGTCACACCATACCATCCACATTTGGGGTAAATGCTACCAATCCAGCACATAAGTGTCGCCGACATGTTCAAGAGAAGTCATCCAGAGAAGTCACCTGTGTCCCATCCACTACCATACAATATACTCCATTCTT
Organism: Pinus tabuliformis; assembly: GCA_031772625.1. Lineage (NCBI taxonomy): Eukaryota > Viridiplantae > Streptophyta > Pinopsida > Pinales > Pinaceae > Pinus > Pinus tabuliformis. The sequence goes on along the minus strand of CM062820.1, from coordinate 776,582,844 downwards.
TCATGACCGCCATCCTGAACCGTATATCATCAGATTGTTTTCACCTCCATCAAAATCATTTTCTCCGTTCCATATATAGATGTATGCAAAGAGGATGAGTCAGCTTATGATTTGACTAGTGTCTTCTCTCTGTCAGTTCTTGCTTCCACTTGGAGACTGAGAGCCTCTTACTCATCCTTGGTCGAACTCAGTGAGGCAAGTGTCATTGGGGAAGATTCTGGAAGGTTCCATTGTCTTTCCACCTCGCGGAATGACACTGCCATTTGTCATTTCCCGCTCAACGCACCCTGGTAGTGCATTTAGGTGCGTTGCAACACACCTAACTAGTGTATTTGGGTGCTATGCAACGTAGCTAGCTAGTGGAGCCGCTGAAATGATCCTGATTTGACTGATTCTGAGCAGTTTCTGGTGGGGAACTTCTAGGAGAAGCTGTAATTTGTTGACCTTGTTCCTTTAGGGGTTGAAACAACACCTTTAGGGACTTAGGATCCCTTGGTTTATGGAAATTTCATGCTTATAGCTGTAAGGCACAAAAATGTCTATAACAGTTGCCCCCTAAAGTATGAGGCCGTTTATCAGGTGAAACACTTTATTAGGAGGATCCGAAGTTCTTTCAGTGCTGGGAGGAGACCTGTAATAAGATACAATACAATACATTATCTTCATACTATTTCTCATGATCTAGCTGAGGCGGGCATTCCCATGCTCAGCTTTATAAATTCATTTTCATGTACATAGGACAGACAATCGTCTGATGGTAGACTGATGATTCTGATAGAGCCATCATCCTTTTGGTAGGATGATTATCTGTGCTGCAATGTTGTACATTTCAATGTCTTTATTTTTCCTGAATATATATCGCAGCCTGGATGGATGAAACTAGATCCAGGGTCTTCAATCTCGTCCTATCTTCACTCGAAGTACAAGTCGATCCATGTGAGAAATGTTTTGAAGGCGAACATGGAAAGACATCGCTTGATTACCAGTCAATGATGTAAACCGTTAACAAGCGTGAGAGGAACCACCGATAATGATGATGACCCTCAAGGTACTGCAGTACAATTCACGTGGTGTGAATAAAGGACTTGGCGTCGAACACCACGCAAAATCTTTCGGTCGAAGGTCATTGATGTATACCTATCGCCGGAAGTGAGAAACTTGCCATTGAGGCATGCAAGCTTCAAAGTACTGAATGGGGTGTTCCTAGATCAACTTCTTGGATAAGCATGAAATGTACATAAACCAAGGGATCCTAAATCCCTAAAAGTGTTTTTCCAACCCCTAAAGGAACAAGGTCAACAAATTACAGCTTCTCCCAGAAGTTCTCCACCAGAAACTGCTCAGAATCAGTCAAATCAGGATCATTTCAGCGGCTCCACTAGCTAGCTGCGTTGCATAGCACCCAAATACACTAGCTAGGTGCGTTGCAATGCACCTAAATGCACTACCAGGGTACGTTGAGCGGGAAATGACAAATGGCAGTGTCATTCCGCGACGTGGAAAGACAATGGAAGCTTCCAGAATCTTCCCCAATGACACTTGCCTCACTGAGTTCGACCAAGGATGAGTAAGAGGCTCTCAGTCTCCAAGTGGAAGCAAGAACTGACAGAGAGAAGACACTAGTCAAATAATAAGCTGACTCATCCTCTTTGCATACATCTATATATGGATCCCTCATCCCAGAGATCCAGAGGCTGGAATTTTGTACATTGCAGAGAATTGCTGTTGGTTTTGAGATAGATATCAGAGTATTGGGTGATTTATGCTTTGTTGGAGGTGAAGAGGGGCTTCTTTGCTAGGAGGTTGATGCTGGATCAGGAATCATCAGTTGTAACTCCTCCTGGATCTTCTTGTTATATCAATAAAACTATTTGCGTTTCTCCTACATGCTTGTGTATCATTGATGTTTGTTACATTTGTATGTTTAGCTTAAATATGATCCTAAGCTATTTATGAATATAAATCCATGTCTTTGTGTAGTTTTCTTCTTCTGTGATCATACAGGAACTTGGTGAAGCTGGGCAAGTAAGGGAGCAGGTAGTTGGAAGCTGTCAAAGAGGAGAGAGATTGGATCAAAGGACTAGCGCAAGACACAGGTTGGTTCCTCCTATTCCTCTTCGTTTATAGTTCATAAAGAAGAATACGAAAGTAGTTTTCTCTGTTTGTTTCTAAGGTCACTGTCACACCTTAGTGGGATAGGGTCGTTCTAAATAGACACTTTTCCCATTAACAAAATGGCAACTCCGCTGGGGAACGTGTCTAGTTAGTTTGTTTGTGTTTCTCTTGTTGTTTGTTTCATAAACTTAGAAGTAGCAATCGAACTGCATTTGCCATTAACAAATGCAAAGTAGACATCTGCTACTTCAATCCATTCACTGGATCTGTTTATGATCTGAACAGCTGATTCACAAATGATCTGATTGCCCTTTGTGATAGCTCTTAGACCTCTTTTAAATCTACCCTCTGATTGTGCATTACTGATTGCTTTTACTTGGCCAAAAACCATAGATTAAACTGCAAACCGTGACCCAGAACCCGAATAGAATTCTCGTTTCTACCCCAGCGCAGGCTCTGTGAAGAGATTCTGCATTTCAATGCAGTTCCCAAGAGGGCTACCTGCGCTGCAATCCAGTTTCTCTGTGTAATAGGTGCGCTGATCAGCCTAGCCTTGTGCAGCTGAGGTTCTTTGCTTCATTTTTTCAGTTTTGTCTCTGATTTTTGCAGCCTGTGATCAGTGTATGTGTCTGTTTAAAAAACCCTTTTCTTTGCCTTAATTCCACCTCCTTTGTACAAAAAGACTGTAGATGTTTTTGTGTGTTTGTTACATCATTTACAGTTTTCCATTGAAAAAGTAGAATAGTCATACTGTCGTCCTTTGATTTAGATCTGTCGTAACTATCGATTTTGATCTTAGGAGAAAGTTTATTTGCTGTTGACAGTTGATTATGCTTTTACTTTTGCCTTCGGTTTGAATTTGTGACTTTCTAGTGTCGAAACGAGTATTTATTTCAAGATCATAAAGTGTCGTAATCATCTCTACCTTTTGATTTCGAAAAGAAGCTTGTTTGTGTTTGTCACTTGAAAGCAATATCAGATTCGTACATCAACTTTCTTTTTAGGCATCAATATTAAGAAAGTGAAAAACAAATACATGCACATGTGCATTTGCATATTGACAGTCTGTTTGGCTTGATTTAGGAAAAGTGAATTTACAGTGTGCTCTTTGCTCTTTGTGAAAAGATTGTGTCTTTCTTTTCCCCTTGTAGCTAAGATTTTCATTGCTGAAAGGAGATAAAAGTTTGCTTATCATCTTTAGATTGCATTTTAGGAATTACATCTACATCTCGTGGTGAACCCAAAAGGCAAACTTCATAAGAAAGATCAACTTAAAATAAATTGAATGAATCTAACAACGCTTTGGAACTTAACACACAACATTTAGAGGTCTAGGCTAGAGAAGTATTCCGGTGTCGTAAAGCCTGGTAACTGTTGTCCTCACTGATGGTTGGGTGATTCCTCCACTTTGAGACGATAAGTGCCAGTACGGACTTTTGCTCCCACGTACCGTCGAGTATATATTGGGAGACCCCTATAGGCTTAAAACCTTTTATCCATGGGAAGCCGTGTCGGCCGCCCTACTGATCGCAATGCGCCGAACACAACATTCGGGAAGATTGACTGCCGTACCGTAAAAAGTATTCTGCAGTTTTGCAATTGGTTTGGTACTCCCTCTACCTAGATCTCCAGAGTAGTCCCTTTCGTTCCTTTTCAGACTCCTTAACGGAAAAGGTACATCTGAGCACTTGTCACTTCAGGCTCATTAAAAATCGAAGGAGACTAGAGTCATCTTTTGTTTTTTCTCGACTCTTAAAAATTGAAAAAACAGGTTGTGTCAAAGCGTCTAAACATTTATTTTAAACGGAATATTCATACCCTTTTCCTACGTTGATCTTAGGTTGAGAAAATGGAGTCTACCAACCAAGGAATTCCCCTTGGTGGAAATCCTAGTCCCTTCTCCTCTTGGGGAGATGTTGGTGCACCCCATATGGCCACATTGTTGCTTCCAGGACTGACAATTGGCTTGCCAGTATGGCTCTTCTCAACCAATGTCGTTCAGAAAACCACCATTCCTGAACAATTGAATCAGCAATTAGACGAGTCCAGAGTTGCCCACCAACCTTCTACTTCCTCTAATTCTTCCTCTCCTCCTTCCTCTTCGCTTGATGGGGCTGGCAAAGCCAAAAGTCAAGTTCCTAAGGAGAAGAAGGAGAAGAAGAAGAAAGAGAAGAAGAAGAAGGAGCCAAAGGCGAATGGGGGAAAACGAGTGTCGTCTAACGAAAATCCACACATTGCACCGACCAAGCCTAAATCGCCATGTGTCATTTGCAAAGGAGACCACTTTCACAGAGATTGTCCTTGCATCCCTCGGATACTAAGGGACTGGTCTCCTCGTTTGCACAATCCGGTGTCATCAACCTCTGATGGTCATGTTGAAAGCACACCGTCAACTAGCAAAAGTGAAGCCCCAGGACAAAAAGGGAAAGCTAGATTTCCTTGTAAACTGTGCGAAGGCAATCATGCCGTCCACCGTTGTCCCTTCTTAGACGAAGCGAAAAGAGTTTTGGATGATCGTCCGGTTTCACCGTTACGACTTCCTCCAGGATATAAAAAACTCTTGCCGAGTCCGTCGCTAGTTGAGAATCCAGCTGGCCCGCTCAAGTGGTTGGCTGAAGCACCTATCATTGAAGATAAACCATCTGAATCCATACCAGACGAAAGTCAAAAGGTCGAGGCGGTAGTTGACCCGGTCTTGCCTTCAGAGGTTTTATCTTCGGATGATACAGTCACTGAAGAGAACAAGGATGACACCGTCCAAATACTCTTCATCAGCACAGACTCTGACGAACATGGGGGCAATCTACCCATTCCCTTACCGCAGGAGGGAAGTTCGTTAGAGCCATACCCGACCGTCTACTCGGTCCCACCTCCAAGCAACCTAGTTGTCTCCTTCAACTGGAATCAACTAGGCAGACCCCGTTTACCAGCAAGTGTACCATTCCGAGTTATCGTTCAAATATATAGAACGGTCATGGCTGGTACCATCATAGATGAGGGGGCTTCTGTGAGTATCCTTTCCTCTATTTCTTGGAAAGCGCTTGGTTAGCCATCGTTGTTGCCTGAGATGAGAAATCTGACAGGCTTTGATAAAGGAACCAGTCGACCTTTAGGGATCCTTCCCGATGTGCCCATAACATTGAGAAGGAAGGCAGTTCGCATGAACGTAATGGTAGTTCAAGGACCCTTGGATTATAATCTACTCCTTGGACGAGACTATATTTATTGCATGGGAGCCATCGTCTCGTCACTCTTTAGAGTAATTTGTGTTATTATGCTGGGGGCATGCAAACTTATTACGAGCAGTGTTACTGCAGGGTTCAAGCTCATTAAAAAATAAACCCGCCTCGAGCAGTGTTTACCGCGAGGTTCAAGCTCGTTAAAAAATAAACTCGGATCGAGCAAATGTTTCCACCCACGTTTAAACTCGTTAAAAAATGAACTATTCCCTGGTAAATAACCACCGTGAATGTAGTACTTCAGCCATTAAAGCCTTGGTCGTGTTTGCACCATCACCTCCACTTTTCCATTGGCCGATCATTCACCTCCATTTGATTGTTTACCCATTTTGAGGAACAACTGCGAAGAGTGATTTCACTAGCCATCCTTGTGACACTGCCGTGATTGGAAAATTCCAAACCTTACCTGGAATCAGCTGCTACCCATTTTATCACTCGTTCCTCAAAAGACGAGTCTTCTTTAAGCTCTTTTCAACTGACTCATAAAATATGAAAAGATTGCCGAGTTTTTGCGTTCTAGCTCGTTAAAGCGACCGGAAGTGCTATCCCTCCTCTAGATTTTAATCTTTTTGGACCTGAGGGATTATTGCACAAAAAGATCGAGCACTTGTTTTGTTCGGCTCGTTAAAACTATCGAAAATTCATCCCTTCTGTATTGTTTTATACTTTTTCGGACTTAAGGGATTAGATGACGAAAAAGGAATTTTGGAGTTAACTTTACGTACCTTTTTAGACTCTCTAAAAATTAAAAGGACCGAGTTATCTTTGTCGTTAGACTCGTTAAAAAGATTAATAGCGACAAACTTGTTTTTAGACGAGAACGAGTTTCACTATCGCTAGGCTCGTTAAAACATAGCGATGGGTTTGTCCGAAGGGAAAATTATAGAAAAAGCATATGTTATCCTCCTCAAGCTTGAAAAAAATAAAGAGGTACTAGTCAGCAATGACTGGGGAAAATTGGGAAGAAAACTCAAAGAATCTTTATTGGTAGCGAGTCGCTCTTGAACATGACACTTCCACTCCGTGTCCGAATCGGGTTGGGTTATTTCATTCACCGGTCACATCACCATGGTCACGCCATACCATCCACATTTGGGGTAAATGCTACCAATCCATCACATAAGTGTCGCCGACATGTTCAAGAGAAGTCATCCAGAGAAGTCACCTGTCTCCCATCCACTACCATACATTATACTCCATTCTTTCATGACCGCCATCCTGAACCGTATATCATCAGATTGTTTTCACCTCCATCAAAATCATTTGCTCCGTTCCGTGTCATTGATGTGGGATTCATTAAGGCCCTCCTTTGACGGATCGCTTCTTGTCGACACCAGCTCATTATCCAAGAAGTTGATCTAGGAACACCCCATTCAGTACATTGAAGCTCGCATGCCTCAATGGCAAGTTTCTCACTTCCAGCGACAGGTATACATCAATGACCTTCGACTGAAAGATTTTGCGTGGTGTTCGACGCCAAGTCCTTTATTCACACCACGTGAATTGTACTGCAGTACCTTGAGGGTCGTCATCATTATCGGTGATTCCTCTCGCGCTTGTTAACGGTTTACATCATTGACTGGTAATCAAGCGATGTCTTTCCATGTTCGACTTCAAAAAATTTCTCACATGGATCGACTTGTACTTCGAGTAAAGATCGGACGAGATTGAAGACCACAGATCTAGTTTCATCCATCCAGGCTGCGATATATATTCAGGAAAAATAAATACATTGAAATGTACAGCATTGCAGCACAGATAATCATCCTACCAAAAGGATGATGGCTCTATCAGAATCATCAGTCTACCATCAGATGATTGTCTGTCCTATGTACATGAAAATGAATTTATAAAGCTGAGCATGGGAATGCCCACCTCAGCTAGATCATGAAAAATAGTATGAAGATAATGTATCGTATTGTATCTTATTACAGGTCTCTTCCCAGCATTGAAAGAACTTCGGATCCTCCTAATAAAGCATTTCACCCGATAAACGGCCTCATACTTTAGGGGGCAACTGTTAAAGACATTTTTGTGCCTTACAGCTATAAGCATGAAATGTCCCTAAACCAAGGGATCCTAAGTCCCTAAAAGTATTGTTCCGACCCCTAAAGGAACAAGGTCAACAAATTACAGCTTCTCCCAGAAGTTCTCCACCAGAAACTACTCAGAATCAGTCAAATCAGGATCATTTCAGCTGCTCCACTGGCTAGCTGCGTTGCATAGCACCCAAATACACTAGCTAGGTGCGTTGCAACGCACCTAAATGCACTACCAGGGTGCGTTGAGTGGGAAATGACAAATGGCAGTGTCATTCCGCGAGGTGGACAGACAATGGAAGCTTCCAGAATCTTCCCCAATGACACTTGCCTCACTGAGTTCGACCAAGGATGAGTAAGAGGCTCTCAGTCTCCAAGTGGAAGCAAGAACTGACAGAGAGAAGACACTAGTCAAATCATAAGCTGACTCATCCTCTTTGCATACATCTATATATGGATCCCTCATCCCAGAGATCCAGGGGCTGGAATTTTGTACATTGCAGAGAATTGCTGTTGGTTTTGAGATAGATATCAGAGTATTGGGTGATTTATGCTTTGTTGGAGGTGAAGAGGGGATTCTTTGCTGGGAGGTTAATGCTGGATCAGGAATCATTGGTTGTAACTCCTCCTGGATCTTCTTGTTATATCAATAAAACTATTTGAGTTTCTCCTACATGCTTGTGTATCATTGATGTTTGTTACATTTGTATGTTTAGCTTAAATCTGATCCTAAGCTATTTATGAATATAAATCCATGTCTTTGTGTAGTTTTCTTCTTCTGTGATCTTACAGGAACTTGGTGAAGCTGGGAAAGTAAGGGAGCAGGTAGCTGGAAGCTATCAAAGAGGAGAGAGATTGGATCAAAGGACTAGCGCAAGACACAGGTTGGTTCATCCTATTCCTCTTCGTTTATAGTTCATAAAGAAGAATACAAAAGTAGTTTTCTCTGTTTGTTTCTAACGTCACTGTCACACCTTAGTGGGACAGGGTCGTTCTGAATAGACACTTTTCCCGTTAACAGGGAGTCTTTTCATTTGGTTTCTTTTCGGATTATTCTGGTTTGCCTTCCTGATTTGTTTTGGGTCATTAATTCATAAAACTTGGGATACTTTGCATTCAAGAAGATTTAGAGGTGCATCATAATAGAAATTGGTGTGTTAGAAGGCCCTTACCCTCCTGCGGTTAGCATTCATTGAATTGAAAATCAAATTTTTTATATAGCTGCATTAGAGTGACTAACTAAGATTCATTCAGACCATCTTAGTTTCATGCCACATCCCTCTTGTGTGAGAAACAACCACTAAAACAACGCGATATTGAAATTAACTAGATTCATATTTTATTTTCACTGGTAGCACACCAACACTAGCTTAGGCTATGGTCTTGGAGATAGGAGTGTAAATTAACTATTCCAAGACTACAAAATCAACTTAGCATCTTGCGATAGGGAGTTAAATCTATTTTCATTAGTTTGGTCTGGGAAGCCCTCCTCACAAAAGGGTTAATCACGAGGTCACATTTGGGCTAGGTGAATTGACACAGCCCCTTTCACTTAGTTTTGGGTGGCGCGATATAGAAGAATCTCCACGCATATAAACGATGTCATTATCACTTGGGGACCACTTGGGAGGCAACTCTCAAGGGGGTTTTAGTCTTAGCTCCTTTTGGGGTTAATTTTCCTACCCTTGCATGTGGATTTGTCCTGCGACTATCCCCCAGGTCACGTTATTGTACGTGATGACCATAGTGGCCTATATTCTTAGGGATCATACACAGGTGTAGGGTTAGGTTCATCTTCTCTGTACCTGGGACAGATAGTAGTCATTCTCTCTTAGCCCTCTCGGAGGGTGCCCCAAGGCTAATAAGGGAACTTACACCAAGTTCACAGATAAAAGGGCTAGGAAGCAGGCCACTAGTATAATTTTTCCACCGCCAGCTTCTTTGTATTTTGGTTTATTTGTGCCATATTTTAGGATGTTTCTATTGTATGTTGTTTGGTCTGAGTAAGTAGTTTTGGCCTTAGGGTGTTTTTACTCACATAGTTGTATTTAAGTTATAAATTACCACCCTAGTTGAATTTGTTCATCGAGGGTCACGTCGCATTCACGGTTTTCCTCCTAAACGAGGTGGACTTGTTACCCTTGCATGGAGAGTACACGTCAATGCTCAATACTTAGGCCACCACATTGTCATGGATTCTATACTTGGTCCTTCTGGTATTGATTTGGTTTCTATCGAGACTTTGGCAGATGACTCTGATGCTCCTACCAATCCACCTTTGACCGATCCATTGGGACCTGAGTTATTACAGTTGAACCTTGACGATTCCACACCTTCCTACATTCATGTGCCTTTATCTGTACTTTACCCTATGGTGGAGTCTGAGACGTCCTTACCTTCTGCATTAGCAGTATCAGCTGCCATGATATCATTGCCACCTCTTAGTGTGGCTATACCCACTCCTCCGTCCACACCTTTTACTTCTTCTTGGGGAATTCCACCAATTTCCTCTATGACTCCTACAAATTTCTTGAATGTTTCCATGCCCACACCATCTCCTATGCTGACCATGGAACCCCATCCTAGTCAGTTGGTATGTTCACGAATTTTACACCGCATTTTACCCTACCAATTGTTCTTGTCCCTCAATTAGGCATGGTTACTGCTAGTACTATATGAGGGGGATTGCGAGTAGTCCATAGTCAGCTTGGGGGAAATTCTACTTCTACTATGTCACAACCTTGGTATAATTCACTTTTTGGAGGGGTGCCACCTAACGGTACTTTTACTAGGGGCCTAGATTACCTGGGGGCAACCCTACTGCTAGTATCATTTCTCACATAGTGTATCCTCCTTATGTTGGACCTACTGCACAAGGTGGTTCTTCTTCTATCCCTAGGTACAACCCCATCAACATTCATGCTTTTGAGGGTCCTTTTATCTCCGATGGTATTTACTATAGGGGGAAACCTCCATTTACCATTCAACCTAGCTCGCAACAATCTTATGTAGGGGAAAACTCTTTTCTTCACCAACAAGTACATCACTCCACTCCTTATATGGGGGGACCATACTGTTACTCAGGGGCCTCTCCCACCTATAACCCATTTAGTCAACTCCAAAATCCTTTATTGTCTTCTCTCGATTTATTGGACTTGGCTAAACCAAATAATGACCCCATATATCATGATCCTTGGTGGCCACCTATGCCCTCCAAATTACCATATGATATTCCCAATTTTGAAGGAAATCTTGGGGGGAATCCATCTGTGCATATTACCACTTTTCATTTGTTGTGTTAATCTAATTCTTTGATGGATGATTCTATTAAACATTGCTTATTCCAATGTACATTGATTGGGGATGCTGCAAAGTGGTACATTGAGTTAGATACCACATCTTACGGTGACTTTGCCTCCCTTGCTCAAAATTTCTTGACAAACTTCTAGTTACCTACTCGATATGATATCGAATCTAACCTATTTTATAATTTCAAACAATATGATGCCACATTAATATCTGATCATATTCATGAGTGGCATTGTCGCAAGCGATCAGTAAGAACCAAGTTACCTGATGAGATATTATTTATATGGTTCATTTGATCCCTCTAACCCCAAATTTCCAAATACGTATCTATGTTTTGAGCCATTAGTGAGGAATAAGATATTCTAGTTTCCCAATAGTTGGATCTTATATATTCATAGTTGGGTACGCTTTATGAAGTGCTTCCTAATGCCCCTAGGCATTCCATTGACCCTCCAAGACCTGTTCCTGGCCCACATGCTGATGGTGTGATTGGATCTGGTTCCGATTCTATGAGCCAACTTGCTAACCAACTTGGGCAATTGATTGTTACATATCAAGCCCCAGGAAGTGCACTTGGCTCTGCGAAAGCACCCCCTCCTGAGCTATCCACCGATGTTCTCATGGTGAAGTCCACTCAACTGAAGAACAACCAAAAATCCGATGCTAAGAAGAATAATAAGGGAAATAAACAAAAGAATCAAAATGATCAGGAGTCTCAACCGAACCCTCAGAGTCAGGGAGGGGGCACTAGTGAACGTCACTGTAAAGTTAAGTTCCCCAGTAAAATTTGTCAAGGTGACCACCTTAATCATGAATGACCTCATATGGATGAAGTCCATAGCCGTCTTTCACCACTGCCTACTCAACAACCTATTGTTTTAACCCATCCATTTCCTGCAAAACCCCAGCAACAAATTCTTTCTCAACCCTCTCAACCTCCTCAAGGGAGCAACAAGGGTTCATCTTCTCATAATTATTCTATCTTCATGTGTAAGGAAGATGTTAACGTGACCATGCGAGCCAATTCTTATGACGTTCCTGAGTCGAGTGCCCCATCTAAGGACTCATCAACTCCAATACCCTCCACTAAACCTCTCACTCTAGATAAGCCTATGGAACCAGAGTATTGCCCCTACAAGGGTGTTCTTCGGAAGATGACACACAATCCTTTCACCAGGGTTGCTCAACACTACAATATTGTTAAAGATATTTCCCAAGCTCCTTGTGCTATGTCTGCTTTGGAGGTATTGCAAATCTGTGCTCAGCAACACAAAGCCTTGTTGTCTGCCATTAGTGGCATTGACCCATGTGACTTGAATATCATTGCTTTTAATTTTGATAAAGTCTCTCCTAACCTTTCACATCAAATTGCTTTCCAAATAATTACATGTAATTACCATAGGAATATTCATCACACTTTGGTGGATGAGGGTTCTTCCACATGTGTCATGTCTATCTCTTGCTGGACGGCTATAGGCTCTCTAGTGCTCACCACATCCGACACAACTCTCCAAGATTTTGATGGACACAGCTTTGTTTCAAAGGGACTTCTCCCAATTTTTTCCATCGAGTTAGGAGGGAAAACTATCCATGTGGATGTCAAGGTTGTCAATGCCACATTATATTATAACCTACTCCTTGGGCGTAGTTGGTTTTATGCAATGACCGCAGTCGTCTCATCTATCTTTTGCTTGCTTTTCTTTCCTCATGAAGGCCAGATCATTACTATAGATCCACTTGAATTCTACGTACCATCAACCCATATTTCTACCATGGGTAATTTTGTACCACTCATGGGAGATCACCCTGGTCAATTTCAAAGTGTTGGAGTTGGAATCTTTAAAACTTCACCTCTTATGGGGGTTTTTTGTCAACTTCCTCCACCTGAAATTCCTTCCTCATCTTCAAAATATCCTATGCATATGATCTCTGTCGGCACTTGTGGACCCCATAGACCTACTGATCCTTGGGTGGTTTTGCCTGTTATTATGGAAGTTGATTAAGTGAGTGAGAATCCTTCACCACTTGTTGTGGAAGAGATTTCCTCTTTATCACTCCCATCATTACCTCCTGACGCTGGTCAGAAACTCCATCCCAATATGAAATATGACCGGTCCCTTGTCCCACATGGGCCGGCCCTCTACCTATTCCACATGACTCTCTCAATGACTGTCCTCCCTAGTTATTAAACTTGGAAGTCATGGATGTATCCATTGCTAATCATAGGGAGGTTATGCCTCTTTCTGCTTCTAGTCTCCTCGATTTGGAACATGTAGAGATCAACAAACTAAATCTTGAATAGACCCAGAGGGAATCTCCTCGGCCCTCATTGGAATTTCCACCCATGGACCGAGTCAAGTTTTGGGATTCTACTACCAAACTTGCCACTGAATTATCTAACTCCTTACCACCTGTTGACGAGTGCCTTGTCCCCCCTTTATGTATTTCTCCTCCCTTGTGTCCTCAGGTTAATTTCGAGAATGTGACTATGTTATAATGTCCCTGGCATGGTAAATCTTTTAGTATTGGGCAGCTTGATTTCCTTTGGCATGGCCCCACATTAGTGAGCCCTATGGTATCTCCACTCCTCCATGAGTTGAGGTATAGAAACCCTTAGCTTGTGCCTGGTTGTGGGCACACTTTAGTGTGACCTACTGGACTGTGTTGAGCTTGTACATATTGTACATAGGAGTGTGTTTTTTCTATTTTTTTTGGTTTGGTGTGCAGTGTGAGTATTTACCATGCCTTATTTATTCCAAAATCCAAAAAAAATTATGAAACTCAAAAAATAAAAAATATATGGTCTTGTTTTTACCTTATCCATGTTTATTTCTTTCATTGTGTGATTTAACCATGGTTCTAGTCTTTGTGGATGGTTTTTATAGGATAGGGTGGCATTTCTATTGTGACATCCCTTGGGCCGTAGGTATGTTTCCTCTTGCTGGCATATAGGGTAGGTCATATATCACCATCACTGATGCATTATTGACTGTTAGTGCCATATTTATGCCATAGGTTTGACCTTGTTAAGTTGCGGCTTTAGCCACTTTCCTTTATGCATGTCATCACTTGGCGATAGAGCTTACCTGATCATGGATACCCTAGTTAGCACCTTTTCTCTGAGATGGTGTCCATGCAATCATTTTTTACTCCTTGGAATTCCTCTTTCTGACCCACCATGACCTAGAATGTGAGCCTCATGTCCTCTTCTTCATCATATTTATGGCCTTACCCTAGGAGGATTCCACCACTTTTATCCCTTATGATTGCCATTTTTTAGTAGCCTACTTTTGCACAATGAGCCTTAGTTTCTTTCTCCCATTAGCATTATCTTCTTGGCCTATTATTCACCTTCACTTGGTGTTTTACCCTTTTTTGGAGGAACCGCTACGATGAGCGGTCCTATTAGCCAACCTCTTGTCCTTTTTATGTCATGAGTAGTTCCAACATTACCAAAACCAGTTGCTAGCCTCTATACCACTCATTCCTCCAAGGGGAGTTTTTTGTAAGCTCTTTTCATACTCCTTAATTTAGAAAATATTTTCGAGTGAACTTGTCTACTTCATGCTCATTAAAGTATTTGAAGTGTTGTCTACCTAGTAAAAGTTTAACCCTTTTCTAGACTGAGATAGACTAGTTATGAAAAAGGAATACCCTAGTCTACTTCGGCTAGAAGATTCCCCTTTATATAATTTTATCTCTTTTTCGGGCTTGGGGGAGAACATTACGAAAAAGGAACTTATAAAACGAGAAGGAAGGGAACATATTTTTCCATTAGTCATCAAAATGGGAGCATCAGTTGCATCACCCTTGGACATGGCACATGCCTGTCTCATTATCTAACAGTTACGTTTTAGCTTGCCTACCATCCATATGAGTCTCTTTAATCCTTTGGTTGGTTACTCTTCTACTTATATGAGTATGCTTTGATGCCTCCTTTGTCATTGCATGACATCACATGGTGCTCATCAGTCATGCTGCCAACTCACTCTTGTGTCGTTCCACTATGTGGTCAAGGGAAGTCTCAGCCTATGTCAGCCATCTACAGTAACCTATTGACCTTTTTGAGTCGTCCATCCCTATGTCATTTGTACTTCATAGCTTCATGACTTCATCCATTCATCAAATCATCATGGATTGTTCCATATTGATTGATGGTGGATACATCAAGGCCCTCCTTCGACAGATCTTCTCCTGTCAACTTTAGCTCATTATCCAAGAGCTTGATCTAGGAACCAATAGTACCTTGGAGCTTGTTGACCTTAGTGGCAGGCTTTCTCATGATCGATAGTGGGTGTAGATGATTAGATCCTAATTTATCGAGTTCATTGTTGTTTGACATCAACTCATCTATTCACACTTAATGGACTGTACTAGGCACCTTGGGTTCCATTTTCATCATTGGTGGATACCCTCGTGTCTATTACTAGTTTATCTCATTGGCTGGTAATCAAGCAGTTTCTACCATGTTTGACTTCAACTCATATATTTGCATGACATAGATTCGTATTATTGGGGTTATGTTAAAGACCCTGCGTTAGGGAAATCTCACTCTTATCTGGAACCCTTCCTAGGTTGCGTTGGAATTATGTATCATTTACGTACTTTGAGAGCTATTTGGGACACTTCTCTGTATTTCATGTGTCCATAGTCCTACTGATGTATATTGTGACATAGATCCACATTGTATTTGATGGTGGTTATGCTCTATCTGTTGAGTCACGTGGATCCACTCTGTATGTCTTTGTGGCCATGTTCTAGCATTTCATTTCATGGATCCACCATGTAGGTCTTCGTGGTCATGTTCTAGAATTTCATTTCATGGATCCGAAGTGTATTTTATGGCGTCCCTATTTGGTATATTGTTTTGACTGGGCATGGGTATGCCCACCTCGGGGATGTTATCAACATATTCGAAACTTCAACATTTGATTTCCTCTAATCCAACTTTGTGGTATTGGCTCCTTCCTCCCATTTTGAGCATTGAGTATTATTGTAATGCATTTCGACCATCAGTTTCTCTTTTGACCTCATGCATTAGGGGGCATCTATTATAACCCTAGTTTCCACTCCATTATAGTGAGAGAAACCCAATATCAACTTACCTCAGTTTTTTGGCTTAAATGCATATATTTTCACCCTTTCTTTTAATTATGTGAGATTTATCCCATGATAAATGGGTGAAATTACATAATTGAGTAATTTCTCATAATTATTTTTTCAGATATTATAATTATGATATAATAATTATTTCATAATTGAGAGAATTGAGAAAAAACTCATAATTGTGAAAAAGGTTTCTAGAGTTTTCCATTCCCAAGGAGATCAACTTGACCCACTTGTGTATGAGTTGGTTAGGGGTCCATTATTGTAGAAGTTTTCTAACTTCTCAATCCCCTTAGAGAGAGATACATTCTCCTGAAGGATGGAATGAGCCTTTATAATCTCACCAAGAGGGAAGGGGAGAGGGAATCCAAACTATAGCATGAGAGATCTGATGGCTTGGGAGAGGATACTATACTACAAGTTAGAGGAGAGGACCTAATTTTTTGAAGGTATAAATGTGATGTAATTTCATTTATATGGTTAATGAAAATATATGTTCCCTTCCCTACATGAATTTTTGTTCAATATGTTATATGATCATATCTATTGCTTTTGATCTAATTATCTTCCAAGGAAGATCAACTGTTGTCCTTGTTTAGTTGTGTTTATGTGCAAGGATAGAGATCTGGTGTAGACTTGTTGGATCGCTCGAGTGGAGTGCAAGATTTGTGTCGAACTCAAAACGCTTCTCCGACATGCAAGGATTCCAGGTGTGATCTCTTATCTTTACAGCATAGATTTGACTACTTGCTGCATGCATGACCATCTAGATTGGGGATCATTATTAGATTGTATTAGCCATTATATTTTGTTGTCTCATGATCTCAATCGGGCATGAGATCACAAAGCAATAGCTCCTTGCATAATTAAATGCAAAAATTCTCTTCTTTTTCCTTCTTTCTCTAAATCCCAAGTATGCCACACTCCTCCAAGAGTGCTCCAAGAAAACTTTGTGTGTCCAAAAGTATGAGAGAGAGAGAGTGGAATAAGAGCTTGATCCAAGTGGCTCCAGAGATACAGAAGTCCAAGAGGGCTAAGAAATGGTAAAAAAATAGAAGTGGTCATATTTATCTCAAACAAGTACAAGATTGAAGTGCTTGTCGCACTAATTCCAACAATGTGAACAAAACTCAAATCCGAGCTTTTATGAAGGAGATAGAGCTCTTCAAATTTTGATAAGATAGAGAAAAAGTGGGGCCCACATCATGCCACATGGCATCCCAATCAGCAAGTGGGACCTACTAAGTTTATGTGGTGCCTCAATGACCACTAAACCATTGATGCATGGCACACTAGCATTTGCTCCTAACCCTGCACAAAAAGACAAGAAAATAATCATTTAAAAATATTAATATGACAAAAATCATATAACACAAAGAAAATCATTAAAAAAAGAAAAAAAAGAATTTATATTTAAATATGGTTATTCCATATTAAATACACAAAACGTTTCAAATAAAATTTAAAAGTGTTTGAATGGTAAAATCATAACCATATATATATTATGGTTTATATATGGTGCATAGTTGGTAACGGTGGAACCAACCCAAAACGTTTCAACATTCCGCACCAATTTTTAAATGAAGAGTTGTATAATAAAAACAAACCAACTTGCCAAAAATGGGATCTAAACCCGCAACCTACAAGGTAGAGCCTAATGCCTTAACATCAACAAACCAACTAACATACCAAGCGGTTGGTTCTTGTGAAATTTGCCCAGACGTTCATATAAGAATGCAGTTTTTCCATTCAATACGGATAACGAAACGAAGAGAGAGCCAATGGAAATGGGGAGGTCAAGAATGAAGTTCCATGCAATAGAACCATGCCCAGGTGGAACTATGACGCAGTTCCAGGAGGTGGAACCTTGACACGCTTTTCAAGACGAGGAATATTCTCTTGATGCCCAAGGTTCCTTAGGAGGTAATTTTTCTCAGCATTAGAATGTAATCAAGTTTACAGTGACTGTTCTCATATTTTCGTAGGGAATGCAATGGCAAGGTTAGATTCTCCTTTTGATCACTAGATTTGTAGATTGCCCGCAGAGGAGAATCTTCAAGAATCTTAAGGGAATCTTCCAAATTCCTTGGAGGCTGAAATTTCTCAAATCCATAATGTATCCAACTTTATACTCATTCTTCTCAGAATTTTGCAAGGATCTCAATGGGGAGATCAATTTTCTGATTTGAGTTGAAAATATCTAGTCAACATAGAGGAGGGAATCTTTGGAGAATCATGGGGGAATCTAAAAGATTCCTGCAGACCCAGATTTTTCTCGCATCAGAATTCGAAAAATGGAGAGTCGATTTTACACCTTGAAGCGACACAAATTCAGTGGTGTAGTTAGTTTTTGCATCTGAGCCTTATGTTTTTCAGCTATTTTCCAGATTGGAGTGATGATGTCAGATTCCAAAGCATGGACAGTCGATTCTCTATGATATTTGACGCCACGATTTCAATGATACATTCAGATCCAACAACTGAGTGTTCTATTCTTCAACCAACATCAAAGTTGCAGTATATGAAGTGTTGTTGTCATGCACTTCTTTGATCATTTGTTGTGATATGTACTAAGTTGTTTCGATTCCTAATTGATGTATGATGCAGAATATTTGTGTCTATTTCATGTGAGATGTATTCATCATGGATTTTTATGTATGTTTTGATTGAGTTCCCTTTGTTGCCATGATGGTGAGATACTCATTGTCACCATGGCTGTTTTGGTCGAGATCCCTTTGATGCCATGATGGCGGGATAGGAGGTCTATTGTGAGTGATAGTTCCTGTAGTGGAATGTCTCGTGGAGAGACTTTTCCACTCATGTAGAGGGCACATGTCCTTGTATGACAAAAAAAATAGTCCATGTACATCTTCACCATTTTCATCACTGAATGAAGTCGCCAACACCATCTTGACACTGGGCCCGGAGACGTAGTCCACACTAGACAAACTCCGTTATCAACGTCTTGTGTTTTATGTTGTTGATTCTTTTCATGTTCCCTCTTCTTTACAGTATGCATATATGTTCATTTATGATATTTTACATGCAATTATAACAACATCACAAAAGTAAAAGGTCTTGGTTAAATTCGAAAGTTGAGTCAATTCGGATCAAGTTTGCTATTGGAGCGGTCTTTTCATTGATGTGAATTGTGAGAGTGAACAATGGAACATGCAACGATGGAGGATGACACAGAGATGTACAAGACCATGCTCAAAGTGTCTGAAAAGATGGAAATAATGTATGAATCTCTACAAGAAGAGACAGAGGCAAAGCAACAATTGCAACTTCAGTTGCGAGCCACAGAAGAGGCCCTAGAAGAATTGAAGCACAATAACGAGAGTCTTCAAGAAGATAACGCTGAATTGAAGATGCTTCTACAAGAATAGAAAGAGTAAAAGAGGTAGTTGCAGCTTTAGCTACAAGACACAACAAAGGCCTTGGAGGAGCTGAAGTGCAATGAAGGCTTAAAGAAGTCTTCATCACCTATTTCCAAATCAACAGTTGAGGTAAAAAGTTGCGATTTTTCTTTAGTTTCATCTTCACATGACATTATTTCTATTGGAAATGTAGAGGTTCCACTTCTAGGAACTAGCATGAGACTCCTTACCAATATGGGGTACAAAGGAGGAGGACTTGGCGTTAATGGCCAAGGCATTACTTAGCCATTGGAGGTTGTGCAGAGACCTCGATTCGCAGGACTGGGATACACCGAAGGAGAGAGCTCAAAGGTGTAATATGCTTCCACGATATTGTTGAAAGCGCCAAGGAAAGAGAATGATGGGAACTCATCACCATCATCCCATGACAGTGCACATTGTAGAGAAAGAGTTGAGGCAAGCTCTCATCGCCATAATTTCACCAGAGACAACCGAGAGAGGTATAACAAGTCTCAATATTCGAATGTTCATTTCGATTACAATCATGTTGTTAATGATGGACATAAAACATGGCATTGAAAAACATGTACTTTTTGTGGTTTACATAGCCATATATTTGCTGAGTGCTAGAAGAGAATGGAAACACAAAAGAGGATGAGGCGTCAAAGTCCTTCTCCATCACAGAGGAAGAAACATGTTAAGAAGATCTGGAGGAAGAATACTTATTGGAGTCATTGCAAAAAAAGTTGTCATCAAAGAGTGACATGTTGGAGGCTCCATGCAGAGCAGTGCCTTACGTACAAAGCACCCATGTAGAAACTAGTCAGTGAAAATGTTCAACAAGCAAACCTGCCACATTCATCATGGTTCACTTTGTTGAGTAAGAGATGGTTTTTCTAGATTAGATATCTTATCATGGCCTTACTTTTGTATATCATGTTTATATTGTAAAGGTGATGATGTGTTTTCCATCACTTGTTGAAGCAATAATGATATTTTGGCCTTGTTTTGATAGTTGGGGTATTATTTCCATTTTTATGTAAACTTGACCACATAGTATGTGTTATAAACTCGTGGAAAGTATGGGATGATTGGGTCATTAGTTGGTCATGTAAATTAAGCATGTAATTTTCAAAAAAATGTACTACGGGTTTGTAGGGGATGTAGGTATCGGCTCATCACTTATGGTTTCGAAGGACAAAGGTGAATGAGAAGGAAGGGTGACTTGTCAAGACACTTGTAGTGCAGAAAATGTATAAAGAAGTTGCATATTATTTTCATGCTTTTGGAGGACCAAAAACTCCTCAGTGGGGAGGATTGATCCAAGGGGCTCCAGACACATACAAAAGTCCAAGAGGGCTTAGAAATAGTCAAAATTCAAAGTGGTTAGATTGATCTCAAACCAACACCAGTTCGAAGTGCTCGTCACCCTGATTCCAACGATGTGAACAAAACTCAAATCTGAGCTCTTATGAGGGATATAGAGCCCTTAAATGTTTGATGAGACAAAGAAAAAGTGGGGCCCACAACATGCCACATGGCATCCCAATTAGCAGGTGGGACCTACTAATTTTATGTGATGACTGAATGGCCACTAAACCATCGACACATGGCATGCTAGCATTTTCTCCTAACCCTACAGAAAAATACAAGAAATAATCATTTAAAAAGCTTAATATGACAAAAATCATATAAAACAAAGAAAATCATTTTAAAAAAGACTTTATATTTAAATATGGTTATTCCATATTAAATACACAAAATGTTTCAAAGAAAATTTAAAAGTGTTTGAATGGTAAAAATCATAACCATATATTATGCTTTATATACGGTGCATAGTTGGTAACGGTGGAACCAACCCAAAACATTTCAACATTCCACGCTAATTTTAAAACGAATTGTATAACAAAAACAAAAAAAACTTCCCAAAAATGGGATTTTGAACCTACAACCTACAAGGTAAGCCTAATGCCTTAACTTCAGTAGACTAACTAACATACCAAGTAGTTGGTTCTTGTAAAATCTACCTAGACGTTCATATAAGAACGCATTTTTTCCATTTAACGAGGAGAATGAAATGAAGAGAGAGATACACGGAACGGGGAGGCTAAGAACGGATTTCTGTGCATCAGAACCATGCCCAGTTGGAACCATGACTCAGTTCCACGAGGTGGAACCTTGAGATGCTTTTCGAGATAGGGAATATTCTCTTGATGCTAAAGGTTACTTAGGAAGTAATTTTTCTCAGTGTCAGAATGTAACCAAGTTTACAGTGATTTTTCTTAGATTTTCATAGGGAACGTAATGGCAAGGTTGGATTTGCCTTTTGAGAAACATATTTGTAGCTTTCCCGCAGAGGAGAATCTTTGAGAATATTGAGGGAATCTTTCAGATTCCTTGGAGGTTAAAATTTCCTAGATCTAGAATGCAACCAAATTTATACTCATTCTTCTCAGAGTTTTACAAGGATCTCAATGGAGAGATTAGTTTTCTGATTTGAGTTGCATATCTCCAGTCGACCTAGAGGACGAAATCTTTGGAGAATCACGGGGGGATCTAAAATATTCCTACAGGCCCAGATTTTGTCGGTGTCAGAATTCAACAAATGGATAGTCGATTTTACACTTCTCAATGACAAAAATTCAGTGGCGTAGTCAATTTTTGTAGTTTATCCTTCTATTTTTCAGCAATTTTCTAGATTGGAGTGACAGTGCGAGATTTCAAAGCATGGACAGTCGATTCTATGCCATTCGATGCCACAATTTCGATGGTGCATTCAGATCCAACAGCTGAGTATTCTATTCTTAAACCAACATCAAAGTTGAGGTATATGAAGTGTTGTTGTCATGTACTTCTTTGATCATTTGCTGTGAGATGTACTATGTTATTTCGATTCCTCCTTGATGTATTATGCGGAATATTTGTGTCTATTTCATGTGCGATGTATTCATCATGGATTTTTATGTAAGTTTTGATTGAGATCCCTTTGTTGCCATGATGGAGGGATAATCATTGTCACCATGGGTGTTTTGGTTGAGATTCGTTTGATGACACGATGGCAGGATACTCATTCTCATCATGTGTATGTCATGCTGATAGGAGGTCTATTGTGACGGATAGTTCCTATAGTAGAACATCTCGTGGAGAGAATTTTCCACCCATGTAGAGGGCACATGTCCTTGTATGATAGAAAAACATAGTCCATGTACATATTCTCTATTTCCAGCACTGAATGAAGCAACGAACACCATCTTGACATCGGGCCCAGAGACATAGTCCACATTGGATGAACTTCGTTATCAACGTCTTGTGTTTTATGTTGTTGATTCTTGTCATGTTCCCTCTTCTTTACAACATGCATATATGTTCATTTATGTTCTTTTAAGTCCAATTCTAACAACATCACAAAAGTAAAAGGTCTTGGTTAAATTTGGAAGTTGAGTCAACTCAGATCAAAGCTCCAAAACTGGACTGACAAAAGGCTACACTCACAAAAGCTACCAATTGATCCTCATAAGCCTTTTTATTAATGAGTCTTCTATTTTCTTCATTTTTCATTATTTTCCTTCATTTTCCTCCTCACATGAAACCTGTGACCTTTCACCTTCCTTTTGTCCTATTTTCCATTATTTTCATAAATAAAATGCCAATTAATGCCTCTTTTCCTTTATAAAGCCTTTGCCATTTCCTTTTCCAATTTCCTCTTAGCCATAATAAACTAAAATGAACGCCTACTAGGATGTTTGTCCTACCATTCAACTTATATTACATGTTCCATGACCTTGGTTTTATATTTTTTTACATAAATTTTTAACCAAGGTTTTTACAAAACCCTCCCCCTTAGGGGAACACCATCCTCAGTGTTCAATGGAACCTACAACCAGTAAAACAATTGAAAAGCAAAACATACTACCAATGGATCTTTATAACACAACTCGTTGTAGTATTTTCAATAACCACATATACTCATGCACATTTTCTTTGACCAACAAATAATCATATTGTCTATGGAGCTTTATAAACACAACTTGATACAATATTTACAATAATATATACATATACACATTTTCTCAACCATAAAATAAAGGGATATGATACCTACATCAACAAGAATGGAATCTAGAGGCTCACACATGTTGTGAAGGTAAATCCCCTCTATGGATAGAGGCGATCCCTCTATCCCAATGAGTGGGTCTAGAAACAAACTAACATACACTTTCTTATCTTATGTTAACAAATGCAGAGAGAGAGTGACCTACCTCAATCTGATGCTAATCATTCAATCCTTTTGGATATGACTTTGATTCTTTCATTCCAGGCCTTTCTCCTTACCTTTTCTTCACGTTCGAGTACCGGGAAGGAAGATCAAATATATATGCACGATACAAGAGCATATATTGCATACATCAAACATAAACTACTTAATAGATTAAGGAGTATTAAGCTAAAAGCATAAAAATTTACACAATTATGGAAAGTGAACATCAGATGTATATATTAATGAGCTAAAAAGGGAACTATAAAACCTATGCCTTGATGTTGGGGACCTCCTTTTGGTGGGTGTCCAAGTCCAAGAAAAGAATCTTCAAGTACCCCTTCTCCAAGTTAGAACGGGTAGCATGTAAGCATAATCTCAGCATAGGGATGCAACAGTAAATGAACAATCATTTGGGGATGGAAGGGAGTTTATTTCTAAGAAGGGAGAGGGAGTTAGGAATCCAAAAAAGAGGTAGGAAGGTCCACATCTCAAGGGGAAATCCAATGATGATAAGATCAAGAGGTCCAAATGGGAGAGCTTGACCATTTCAACAACAACCAATATCCTGCTCAATGTTCTCAAAGGTTCTAGTGCAAGAAGCTTCTCCTCCAGTTTGGAAAAACCTACTAGAAGAGGTTCAATGTAGGTTTTCATATCAAAATCTATGCTAATAGTGGTAGGGAAAAAAAATGCAACCTACTATCAACACGGGAAAGTAGTGTAGCAAAACACGTTGCTCCTAAAAATTAGTTTTTTAATTAACCTTCTTCAGAATGGATTCAGGGCATTTTTCCTTTGATTCTTCAGGGAGGTTTTGGTCTGCATATCATGATGGATATGTTGCATAGTTGTCAATGTTTTGGCACTTCGGGATATGGAACAGGAAGTGAACAAGAGGTGTGACAAAATAATGTGTAACAAATTCCCCCTAAAACATGAACGCAAAACAGGGAGTGATGATTGATATGCTTTACAAATGAGTGCAAGGATGAGAAAAAGACAGTTAGGAGACTTTCAAATCAAGCATGTATACGTATCTGACATCTTTGATAATCATGCTTAATGATACATGAATATGCATCTAATAATACATGAATCCATGGTATGGACACAACCATCCAAATAAAAGGGACGATGTGTATGGATCCATGGTATGGTCACAAACATCCAAATAGAAAGGATAATGAAAATGGACCCACAGAATGGTCGCAACCATCAGTCTAGAGGAAAAATGTGTACAATCATGAATAACTCATAACTCCATGCAACCTAGATTTTATCAGATAGAATCCAGGGTCTTGCGCTCTGTTAGTGTCAGTCTTTCCAGCCTTCCTTCAGTGATCAAATGTGCTCTTAAAAAGTGATTTTGAAGTGTCAAGGTCAAATTTTGTCATTTCAGTGAGTCTTCAAGCAAAATTTGGTCACTAGGCATTAGGTCTAGGCTTTGACCAAATGTCAGTCCATGTCATCATTCAGCTGAGACTATCATCATTCAAAGGGTTTTCATTATCATGTCAGTGTCTAATGAGTCATTTTACATCTTGCTCATGCTTCAGTTGTGCTTTGGCAAGTTCATTTCCCTCTCCTAGGGTTTTGAAGCCAATTTCTCTTGGGCGGTCAAATCATTAGCAAAACTTGTTTCCTGATGTTCATACACCTTCCCCTATCCTTAATGTACCTTATCAAGCACTTCCCAACACTCAGATCCCCCAAAATCCTCATTTTTGCACAAACCCTAGTTTCTAGCTACAACCTGGCAATTTTCTAGGTCGGGCCTGTGTTTTGCCCTTTTGGACCCCTTCCCCTCACTCAATCTCTGAGATTCCATTTTTCCCTACTTCCTAACATCCCTCCCTATTCCCACAAATTTACCCAAGAATTTAGAAGCCCCCTATCCCCTTCATCTCGCTCCATTTCGACAAAATTCCTTGTTTCACACATCGGGATAAGTTTCACTCAAAAGCTTTTTATGAGAAATAAAAGATGAATTTTTGAAAATTGAGAGAGGTTATTGTCAAAAAAATGCCAAGGAAGAAAAACCTCCTTCACTTTTTGCACAGGTGTCATTGTTTGAAAGAAATGTCAAGAATACCGTTGCCTCAGGAGAATCAAAGACACCTCTGAAGTGGACTTGGAAAAAACAAGTTTTCTCCTAGCTTGGTGGGCCAAATGATTTTCTTGATGGGTAAAATGATAAATAAACACAAATAGCTTTCTAATGAGCTATCATGAGCTTAATTTGGGGTTGAGGAAGGCATTCAAAAGTTGACTGCAACAACACTCTTCCTTGAGGTAGCCTCATTTGGCACTTTTTGACCAGTCTTGGGAGATTTGATGTTTGATAGGTCAAATCAACTCCAAATTGAAAAATTCTATTTGGGTTGAAAATTAGACTCAAATACCTTTCCAACGAGCCATCCTGTGCTCAATTCTGACACTGGGAAGGCCTCCAAAAGCCTCCTGCAAAAGCGCGACGCGTTGAGTGGTGCGCGACCCGTTGAGAGCCCTCATGCAGTGTAAAAAATCAACATGCGCGACCCGTTGGGAGGGGTGCGACCCGTTGAGGATTTCTCTACAAAAAATTACCAGTGAGCTGCCAAGTGACCAAAAACTTGCTCAATCTTCCTCCAAATCATCAAATTTGTTTGAGGTAGGCCTTCTACACTTCAGTCGGTGGTTTGTCATGATTGATGGCTCTCATGCTTGTGTGCAAAAGTTGAATTGTGCAAGTGGATGAAATTTTAAATGGATGCATTGTTAATGTTTAAATGTGCTAGGGTTTGTGATGTTTCAAGGTATTTCCCTTTGTAAATGGTCTCCATCCTTCCCTTTTTACTCATATTTGCATTTATATCCATTTTCCCCAATGCTATGTTGTGAATAATTGCAAACTCTCCCCTCTCCCTAATCATCAAAATACAAACCCTACCCCCTCCCAAAGCATCAAAAACTTAAACCTTACTCTTGCTGCACCATATGTATAAGTAAACACAACAATTTCATGGTGAATGTATGAAAGGTTTTGTAAATAAGTCTCCAAATGTCCCTTTGTTACATTCATGTATTCCCTTATGTTCACTGTTTACACATATATTCCTATATGCAGTGATTTTGTAATGTATTCCCTAAATTCCCTGTTATTCATGTGTTCCCAATTCCTTGTGTAAGAAGTCCCTCCCCTAAAGTCCCTCCCCTAACATTTCCCTCATGTCATTGTCCCCTTGAAACAGCATAGAATTCAGCACTTTTACAAGCAGAAACAGCAGTACATTTTGTCCATTCTGCTCCTCAAACATGTCAGACACTGAAACATATGAGCAGAGTGATGACCATTCATCATCTTCAGAGGTTCAGGTACAGAGGAGGCCACATAGAGGTGGAAAAGGTGGCCATCATAGGAGAGAGGAGCCTACTTCTTTGGCAGGTCTACAAGCTTGTCCTTTGGCAGTTTCTTGCTTTCAGTACATGTCCTGTTATGAGTTTTGTGAGAGGATCTCTCGGATTCAACACCACCGAGAGTTGGCCCGCCTCTTTGTCTTGCACTTGCATGAAGGACATGTCAACCTTGCCGGGGTGGATTTCACTTTGACACCCGAGGTGATTGCACAGGCTACAGGGATTCCAAATGTTGGGGAGATATGAGAAAGTCCTTGATGAGCTATGGAGGATTCGAGGAGACCGAATCTTGAAAAGAAGGAGGCCCGGTGACCTATTGCTTGCGGAACGAGAGTCCATGCTCATCCAGGTGAATGCCCACTTGGAGAGGCTGTTGGCTAAGGCCAACCAAGAGAGAAAGCTGTTGAGAAACATGAAGAATCATTATTGGGCAAGAATGCATGCATGCAAAGCCAAGATGAAAATGTTCCAAAGGAGGTTGTCCGAGGCTCTTAGGCGGAGGAAGAAGACCAATCCACTCCGTATCTTGGCTGAGGCATCCCTCAAGGATCATGGCACTCACTAGCATCAGCTACAGCACAAATCCCAAAATTTTTTGAGAATTTTGGGTAATTTTGGTATTTTTGGGAAATTTATAGGTTTTGGCTTCTCAACGGGTCTCACCACCGGTGAGACCCTTTGTCATCGTAGCTCTGTTTTGCGAAAACTCAACATTTCTAGATTTTTCATGCAAAGTTACACATGCCTATGGATGGACTTGAGTTTTTATGGAGTTTTGGGCCTCCAAAAGGTCAAAATACAGGCAAAATTTGACTTTCTGCCCCTTTTTTGAGCCGCAGAAGTAGTCTTGGGAGAATTGACTTTTTATTGGGCAAATGACCTTCAAATCCAACAATTCTAGTTGGGTTGGAAAGTAGACTCAACGACCTTTCCAACGAGCTATCCTGCATCTCATTATGACACCGGGAAGGCCTCCAAACATGGCTCCAAAGTGCACGACCCGTTGAGGAAGATGTGCGCGACCCATTGAGGGAACTTTGCCAGATTTGACCAGTTCAGCTCAGAAATTGCAGTTTAGCTCCAGTTTGACTTTCTGAGGTCGATGGTGGTCCTCTTGACTATAATTATGACACTTTTTGGATACTTTTACTCTTGTTTAACTCTTCTAGAAGTTTCTCTCATGTAAAGGGTAAAAATTGACTGTATGAACTGGTTTCCAAATTTATAGAGGCAAGTTGTTTTGACTGCCTATTTTGTAGTGCTTAGTTTAGAAGTTGTTCAAACAGCTCCTAGGATAGTGAGCTCGACCCATGGAGGCAGGGAAAGAGGTTAGATCATCTATATTATGTACTTTCTTGCTCATTTTCATGGTTGGACTCTTGAGGGAGAAGCTATCATTGTATATTATCACTTGTATCTCTGCAATTTTTGGCTAAGGAAGACCAGGGTTTTGCAGTCATCTTTGGGATTCTTGTGGACTCATGTGTTAATGGTGTGTTTCTTCATGTTCTTGTAAGCTTTATTATGTGATTCATTTCCTTTCTTTACTGCTGCACATTAAACAAATGAAGTGATAAAGTATGAATTCATGCTAGTCATGCTCTGCTTTTAAATTTGTTTAATTTCAATGTTTTCTTCTGTCTAAAGAGAATTCAAAGTGATTGTTTGCTCTCTTTAGCTCCTCATCTTTCATTCCTGACCATTCATTTCAATTAAAGGCATCAATACAGGCTCCTACCTCGCCCCAACGACCTCCCTGCAGAAACTGTGTCAAATCCCCGCACCCTAAATTGCAGCTCCTCAATTTGCCACAAAAACCCCAAAAACCCCCAAATCAACCTTTTCTAATCAGTTTACTAGCCTAATATCAGTGTTACCCGTTTGGTCATCTCATCAATTGAAGATCTACCGAGATTGACCGGAGAGAGCCTTCTCCTGCCCCGTAGGGCTAGCTACGAGGCTGAATGGTTTGATGTAGCCTTGAGGTTTACCTTTCTCAGCCTGAGGTGAAATTTCAAGCGCTAACATACTGGCGACCATACTGGGGAACATCTAAACCTTTGCTCATTGATGTGTTTGTTTCATAAGTCTTAGACAGAGCCTGAAGTTACGCCAGGTAGCCTTCGAAAACGCTCTTGCTTTGCATCAGCGCAAGTAGATAAACGCTGCTTCAGTCAATCTCCGTGAGCTTGTGAATACGACCACTTCATTCGCATTTCACCCCAGCACATATATCAAGTTCAGATCTGATGGTTGATGGTGGACAACGATCAGAAACTTGAAAGGCTGAAATCATTCACCTGGCGACTCTAAATCATTTTTGCGATCAGATCCAAAGACTCCACTGGAGGATGATCCCAACCAGCAAAAACATGAAAGGAGAATATGGACAGATCAGGTACTCAAGTTGGAATTTCATCCAAGATATTTTGTTCTTTGTTCTAAATTATTTCTCCTCTTTTCCTAAGAATGTAAAAAGGGCTTTGCAAAGTATACTGTATTTGAGAAGAGATCCTCGACCTACAGTTAATTCTTTTCCTTCGAAGATTGTGAATACCAAATATTTGCATACCTTTGAGCTTGATCAAGACCTTTCTTCCGAATTTTGTGATGACCATCTTCAAGTTGATGAACCTCAAGTGACCAAAGCTAATTCTATACCTGCTGTACATACCCCTATACCTTGTAAAATTCCAGATCGGTATAAACCTCTTGTTTTACCTTCTGTTCTTCATGCTTTCCTTAAAAACTATGATCTATACTTGCCGATGTTTGATGGTGAATGTAAGAATGTCAACACTGAGCAACATGTCCAGAATTTTGAGAATTTTCTAGATCTTTTTGAAGTTGATGATGAAGATGTCAGTATTAGGCTTTTTGCTCTTTCTTTGTAAGCTGAAGTGAAGAGTTGGTTCAAAACCCTGCCTGATGCGAGCATCTCAGATTTCCAGCAGTTCATCAAAGTTTTTCTCGATAAGTGGATGATTGGGCAGAACCTTTTCTTGATTGTAGAAGAGTATAACCAGCTGAAAAGATTGCCAGGTGAGACAGTACAACAGTTTTCGGCCAGATTTAATCAAGTTTATTATTCGATGCCAGTTGATATAAGACCTTCTCCTAGATCTGCTCTCTTGCACTATCCGGGTGCCTTTGATCCGGAGATGGAGTTTCAGCTGAGAGAAAAGAATATTGCAACACTTCACGAGATGCAGAACAATGCAGTAGATGTAGAGGCTCATTTGCTGATCCGAAGGGCAAGAATGAAGGAAGAAGAGATGAAAAACATAGATCCGGCCGAATCAACATCTTTAGAGGTGAAACTTGACATTTTGGTAAGTGCAGTGGAAAAGATGATGAACAAGATCAACACAAGGAATGATTATGATGTTCAAACTCATGGCTCGCTGATTGAAGAAGAACAAGTTGCTGACCCAAAACATTTTGTTTCTGATCCCAGTTGTCATAGTGATTGTTTTATAGATCATTGTGAAGAAGAAAGAACTGTTGATATGACCTACATGCTTGATGATGTGTTTTATAGTGATGATTTCCCTCATTTTGATCAGTATGATGATGATTATGTTCTCCAAACAGAGGCTAATTTTACAGACAAATCAACAGCTAGTTTGTGGGAGGAAAAAGTTCATTTTCAGCAGTTTGAATACAATGTTCAGCCATCACATATCAGCTATGACATTGACGAGGAAAGTGCAGCATAGTTTGAAGTAAGTGGCGGATCTTTGCCTTTTTGTTTTGATTCATGTCAGTTCATTAGAGACAACTTCCATGAAATTAGAAATCAGTTGTCAACAAGTCTTGATCTAGACCATCTTGAAGGAAATAAAAACCTTGCTCCAGACTTTACATATTCAGATTTGCAGTCCCCAAATGCCATTGGTTGTCAAGTTGCAGATGAAAGCATGGAAGCTGACATATTTGATCAAATGATACAAGAAGGTTCCCTACCTTTCTGTTTTGAATCATTTCAGTATTTGAAGGGAAATTTGCATAGTCCATCTTCAGTGAAGAATGAGCAGCATGTAGGCAATCATGTAATCACATTGGAACCAATAGAAAATGGGTTGCAACAGTCTTTTCAAGCTTTTCAGGATCCAATTGCTGATGTTTTGGATGAGGTTTGCAGTCAAAGTCTTTCTCCATTGACCACATGTGAGCTTGAAACATATGCTGATATGAATTTAATCCAGCAGTCAGTTTCTTTGTCATTTTCAGCAGAGGTCTCGTCACAAGGCTCAGATCACAATTTGCATTCATATGAGGAAACGAGAAGTAATCCATTGGATGAGCTAAGTTCCAGTGTGCTTGAATTTCAAGATCCTTATGCAGTGTTTTTGGAGGTGGATAGAGAATTCATATCATTCCACGGATCTGTTTCTAAGTTGTCATGGGAGTTGCCTTTCAGTAGTTCTCTCTTGTTATTCATAAGCGAGAACTTGTGGAGAATTCGAACAGCAGATCGGATACTTGCTTGGTTACATTGGTTGTTTCATTTCACTTGACCCGGTGATGTATGAAACTATTAGAGTAGGTTGTGATGAATAAGCTCCCCTTTGAGCATCATTTTCAGTTTGTCGATTGTGTTTAAGTATTGAGTCAGTTTTTAGTTGAGTCATGAGTCCTTTGTTAGTCCATTTTTAGTCTTGTTGTTAAGTTAGTTTGAGTCGGTTTTCAGTTATGCATTTCAGCTTGAGTTTTTGACTCCATTGCCCAATGGCTGAAAGCACTGGTCTGCTCTCCCAGAGGTCTAAGGTTCTTGGCACCTCCAAGGAGCTACCATCCCCATTGGAGCCAATGTTAGTGCCAGTCTTTCCAGCCTTCCTCCAGTGATCAAATGTGCTCTTAAAAAGTGATTTTGAAGTGTCAAGGTCAAATTTTGTCATTTCAGTGAGTCTTCAAGCAAAATTTGGTCACTAGGCATTAGGTCTAGGCTTTGCCCAAATGTCAGTCCATGTCATCATTTAGCTGAGACTATCATCATTCAGAGGGTTTTCATTATCATGTCAGTGTCTAATGAGTCATTTTACATCTTGCTCATGCTTCAGTTGTGCTTTGGCAAGTTCATTTCCCTCTCCTAGGGTTTTGAAGCCAATTTCTCTTGGGCGGTCAA
Source organism: Pinus tabuliformis (assembly GCA_031772625.1). Lineage (NCBI taxonomy): Eukaryota > Viridiplantae > Streptophyta > Pinopsida > Pinales > Pinaceae > Pinus > Pinus tabuliformis. The sequence continues at coordinate 776,550,874 of CM062820.1, read as the reverse complement.
ATCATTAGCAAAACTTGTTTCCTGATGTTCATACACCTTCCCCTATCCTTAATGTACCTTATCAAGCACTTCCCAACACTCAGATCCCCCAAAATCCTCATTTTTGCACAAACCCTAGTTTCTAGCTACAACCTGGCAATTTTCTAGGTTGGGCCTGTGTTTTTCCCTTTTGGACCCCTTCCCCTCACTCAATCTCTAAGATTCTACTTTTCCCTACTTCCTAACATCCCTCCCTACTCCCACAAATTTCCCCAAGAATTTAGAAGCCCCCTATCCCCTTCATCTCGCTCCATTTCGACAAAATGCCTTGTTTCACACATCGGGATAAGTTTCACTCAAAAGTTGTTTCTGAGCAATCAAAGATGAATTTTGGAAAACTGATAGATTTTATTGTCCAAAACATTGCAAGGAAGAAAAACCTCCTTCACTTTTTTCACAGGTGTCATGGTTTGAGAGAAATGTCAAGAATATCGTTGCCTCAGGAGAATCAAAGACACCTCTGAAGTGGACTTGGAAAAATCAAGTTTTCTCCTAGCTTGGTGGGCCAAATGATTTGCTTGATGGGTAAAATGATAACTAGACGCAAAGAGCTTTCTAATGAGCTATCATGAGCTCAATTTGGGGTTGAGGAAGGCATTCAAAAGTTGACTGCAACAGCACTTTTCCTTGAGGTAGCCTCATTTGGCACTTTTTGACCAGTCTTGGGAGATTTGAATTTTGACAGGTCAAATCAACTCCAAATTGAAAAATTCTACTTGGGTTAAAAATTAGACTCAAATACCTTTCCAACGAGCCATCCTGAACTCAATTCTGACACTGGTAAGGCCTCCAAACGCCTCCTGCAAAAGCGCGACCCGTTGAGTGGTGCGCGACCCGTTGAGAGCCCTCCTGCAGTGTAAAAAATCAACGTGCGCGACCCGTTGGGAGGGGCGCGATCCGTTGAGGATTTCTCTACAAAAACTTACCAGTGAGCTGCCAAGTGACCACAAACTTGCTCAATCTTCCTCCAAATCATCAAATTTGTTTGAGGTAGGCCTTCTACACTTCAGTCGGTGGTTTGTCATGATTGATGGCTCTCATGCTTGTGTGCAAAAGTTGAATTGTGCAAGTGGATGAAATTTTAAATGGATGCATTGTTAATGTTTAAATGTGCTAGGGTTTGTGATGTTTCAAGGTATTTCCCTTTGTAAATGGTCTCCATCCTTCCCTTTTTACTCATATTTGCATTTATATCCATTTTCCCCAATGCTATGTTGTGAATAATTGCAAACTCTCCCCTCTCCCTAATCATCAAAATACAAACCCTACCCCCTCCCAAAGCATCAAAAACTTAAACCTTACTCTTGCTGCACCATATGTATAAGTAAACACAACAATTTCATGGTGAATGTATGAAAGGTTTTGTAAATAAGTCTCCAAATGTCCCTTTGTTACATTCGTGTATTCCCTTATGTTCACTGTTTACACATATATTCCTATATGCAATGATTTTGTAATGTATTCCCTAAATTCCCTGTTATTCATGTGTTCCCAATTCCTTGTGTAAGAAGTACCTCCCCTAAATTCCCTCCCCTAACATTTCCCTCATGTCATTGTCCCCTTGAAACAGCATAGAATTCAGCACTTTTACAAGCAGAAACATTAGTACATTTTGTCCATTCTGCTCCTCAAACATGTCAGACACTGAAAAATATGAGCAGAGTGATGACCATTCATCATCTTCAGAGGTTCAGGTACAGAGGAGGCCACATAGAGGTGGAAAAGGTGGCCATCACAGGAGAGAGGAGCCTACTTCTTTGGCAGGTCTACAAGCTTGTCCTTTGGCAGTTTCTTGCTTTCAGTACATGTCCTGTTATGAGTTTTGTGAGAGGATCTCTCGGATTCAACACCACCGAGAGTTGGCCCGCCTCTTTGTCTTGCACTTGCATGAAGGACATGTCAACCTTGCCGGGGTGGATTTCACTTTGACACCCGAGGTGATTGCACAGGCTACAGGGATTCCAAATGTTGGGGAGATATGAGAAAGTCCTTGATGAGCTATGGAGGATTCGAGGAGACCGAATCTTGAAAAGAAGGAGGCCCGATGACCTATTGCTTGCGGAACGAGAGTCCATGCTCATCCAGGTGAATGCCCACTTGGAGAGGCTATTAGCTAAGGCCAACCAAGAGAGAAAGCTGTTGAGAAACATGAAGAATCACTATTGGGCAAGAATGCATGCATGCAAAGCCAAGATGAAAATGTTCCAAAGGAGGTTGTCCGAGGCTCTTAGGCGGAGGAAGAAGACCAATCCACTCCGTATCTTGGCTGAGGCATCCCTCAAGGATCATGGCACTCACTAGCATCAGCTACAGCACAAATCCCAAAATTTTTTGAGAATTTTGGGTAATTTTGGTATTTTTGGGAAATTTACAGGTTTTGGCTTCTCAACGGGTCTCACCCCCGGTGAGAACCTTTGTCATCGTAGCTCCGTTTTGCAAAAACTCAACATTTCTAGATTTTTCATGCAAATTTACACATGCCTATGGATGGACTTGAGTTTTTATGGAGTTTTGGGCCTCCAAAAGGTCAAAATACAGGCAAAATTTGACTTTCTGCCCCTTTTTTGAGCTGCAGAAGTAGTCTTGGGAGAATTGACTTTTTACTGGGCAAATGACCTTCAAATCCAAAAATTCTGGTTGGGTTGGAAAGTAGAGTCAAACACCTTTCCAACGAGCTATCCTGCATCTCATTTTGACACCGAGAAGGCCTCCAAACAGGGCTCCAAAGTGCGCGACCCATTGAGGAAGATGTGCGCGACCCGTTGAGGGAACTTTGCCAGATTTGACCAGTTCAGCTCAGAAATTGCAGTTTAGCTCCAGTTTGACTTTCTGAGGTCGATGGTGGTCCTCTTGACTATAATTATGACACTTTTTGGATACTTTTACTCTTGCTTAACTCTTCTAGAAGTTTCTCTCATGTAAAGGGTAAAAATTGACTGTATGAACTGGTTTCCAAATTTATAGAGGCAAGTTGTTTTGACTGCCTATTTTGTAGTGCTTAGTTTAGAAGTTGTTCAAACAGCTCCTAGGATAGTGAGCTCGACCCATGGAGGCAGGGAAAGAGGTTAGATCATCTATATTATGTACTTTCTTGCTCATTTTCATGGTTGGACTCTTGAGGGAGAAGCTATCATTGTATATTATCACTTGTATCTCTGCAATTTTTGGCTAAGGAAGACCAGGGTTTTGCAGTCATCTTTGGGATTCTTGTGGACTCATGTGTTAATGGTGTGTTTCTTCATGTTCTTGTAAGCTTTGTTATGTGATTCATTTCCTTTCTTTACTGCTGCACATTAAACAAATGAAGTGATAAAGTATGAATTCATGCTAGTCATGCTCTGCTTTTAAATTTGTTTAATTTCAATGTTTTCTTCTGTCTAAAGAGAATTCAAAGTGATTGTTTGCTCTCTTTAGCTCCTCATCTTTCATTCCTTACCATTCATTTCAATTAAAGGCATCAATACAGGCTCCTACCTCGCCCCAAAGACCTCCCTGCAGAAACTGTGTCAAATCCCCGCACCCTAAATTGCAGCTCCTTAATTTGCCACCAAAAACCCAAAAAACCCCCAAATCAACCTTTTCTAATCAGTTTACTAGCCTAATATCAGTGTTACCCATTTGGTCATCTCATCAATTGAAGATCTACCGAGATTGACCGAAGAGAGCCTTCTCCTGCCCCGTAGGGCTAGCTACGAGGCTGAATGGTTTGATGTAGCCTTGAGGTTTACCTTTCTCAGCCTGAGGTGAAATTTCAAGCGCTAACACGCTCCATCTCAACCCGATCAATGTACGAATTCTAACATGTGAATATATGTGTTGAAGTCGAACATGATATAAAACCACCTGATTACTAGTCAATGATGAAAACTATTAACAGGAATGAGAGAAACCACCAATAATGAAACAGGCTTTCACAGTACAGTCAAAAAAATCCACGAATGTAAATAGTGAAGCTGAAGTCGAACACCCGTGGAATCATCTGATCAAAGGTCAATGATGTAAACTTATCATCGAATGCGAAGAACTTGCCATTGAGGCATGCAATCTCTCTAAGGTACTAAAAGGGAGTTTTTAGATCATCTTCCTAGATAATGAGTTGAATTAAATGGGAAGTGATCTGGCGAAGGAGGGCCATAATGAATCCCACATCATCGACACGAAATAAAAGGATGTAGTAGAGTAGATAAGTGTGATCTACTATTGTGGCAGAAAGTCGTACAGTGCATAAGTGGTAAAGAACTGTAGATAGGAATTATCTTGAACATATCCATTAGGGGAATTTTAAGGTTTAAAATGGGTCTCCTAAGAAAAATGTACAACCAAAATAAACTTTATAAGAACAAATAGGATTCAAGATGATGATGTCAACCATGGGGGATGATTCACCATTTTTGGACTAAAAAAGTAAAAAGATTAAAAAATAATAAAATAATAAAACTACTTTTTCAACTCGTATTTTCAACTTATATCTCTAAAGTTTTAATCAAATTTTGAGTAGGAGTACTTGTTTGATGAAAAATATAATTCCTCATCCGTGGAGTACTCATGTTGCATGATTTTGATAGACCCTGCTACACGAAAAATGAGAAATACATGAAAAAACATGATTGCAATCACTTTTTTCATGTATTTCTCATTTTTTGTGTAGTTGAGTCCATCAAAAGTATGCAACAAGGGTACTCCTTGGATGAGGAATCAAATTATGCATCCAACAAGTGTTTACACTCGATATTTGAGTAAACCCATAGAGAGATAAGTTGAAAATGTGAGTTGAAAAAATAGTTTTTTTCTTTTTTCCCTCTAAAATTTGATGATGTAATCTAATGTTATTTTATTATTTCCACTATTATTTTGTAATTTCCTTAGGAGGCCCATTTTAGACCTCAAAATTCCCATAATGGTTGACATGACTCCAGAGTTTGGCAGCATTTGACTCAACATAGATCCAGAGGTCATGACGACAAAGTGGTATAATCAGATGAGAGGTAAAATGGATTTCCCAAACCCAGGAAGGAAAGTGACTAAGTGAGGATGTACCAAAATCAACATGAGAAATAAATGAGATTCATGTTCAAGAGTGAAAAGATGCCTTTACAGAATACAAGAGATGATCGCTTTCACTTCCCCCCTCCCCCACCATTTCTAGCAAATACCCCATATATTTTTTATCGTATGATTGAAGGGGATAACATATGATTACCATATAAGTTCATCCTTTTGATGAATCCATCCTAGTAAGTTTTACAAGTCCTAGGAAGGAGAAGCTCAGTCTCATCATGGTGACAAGTCCTGCGTCATTTAAGTTTTATGAGTCCGACGAAGGGGAAACTTGACATCTTTTTCATGTTTAAAGAGTTTGAAAAAGAAGCAGAAAAGAAAAATCCAAAAGTGCCTTTTTCTAAATTGTCTCTTGAACCTGAAAAGGTAGAAAACAATATCCAAGAGAACCTCTTAGCCATGTTCGACTAAGGTATTCCTTTTTCATACAATACTCTATCTCAGTCCAGAAAAGGGTTAAGCTTATACTGACTAGACATCATTTCATTTACTTTAACGAGTTCAAAATGAAAAGTTATCGATAATATTTTCATTTTTCGAGAGTCAGAAAAGAGCTTAAATATGACTCCAGGGGGTCGCTTTTTCATTTAATTTTGATGAGTCCGAAAAAGTGATAAACTAAAATTCATTTAATCATTCAAAGTAAATCACTATCACCAGGAATCATAGAAAATTTTAGGGGCGAATGTTCGCCCTTTGGCGAAATTAAGGGGTTTTAAATTTTTAGTGGGCGAATATTTTGTATCATAGTACATTTTTACAAATCACCTCAAATAGCCCACCTTATTTTAAGGGAGAGGGTAAAAAAGGTAAATTTAGCCCTTGAAATTAGGAGTTACAACCTTCCATTCACCCATTTTCAAGAATAGGTTTTATTTAAGTGAATCCTATGGGCCAAAGGCCCAAATACCATATTTATAAAAAAGGTATGGTAAATTAATAAAAATATAAATAAATGAGAGGTATGGTAAGTAAATAAAACATTTTTTATATTTACTCCATAAGTCACCTTATATACATGCAAGGGTGTAAACAAATAAACATATAAGTAAAGTGGAGGTATGGTAAATAAATAAAACGTATTTTTATACTTACTCAAAAGGCATGGTAAATAAATAAAAATATAAATAAACTAGACGCATGATAAATAAATAAAACCTCTTTTTATATTTAGTCCATAACCCTTGTTCTATTTATGAAGGCTCAAGAAAGAGGTTTTATTTAAGTGAATCCTATGGGCCAAATACCATATTTGTAAAAGAGGTATGGTAAATTAATAAAAATATAAATAAACGAGAGGTATGGTAAACAAATAAAACATTTTCTTTATATTTACTCCATAAGTCACCTTATATTTACGAACACTCAAAAATGGCGTTATATTTAGGTGAAACCTATGGGAAAAATACTATGGGACAAATACCATGGACTAGATTGTTATTAATACCATGCAAAAAAACATTATTAACCCTAATATTAGTATTAATAAAAATAAAAATGGCACATGGTATTGACCCATGGTATTCACCTGGAATGTAGCCTATTTAAATGGGGGAATTAAACCAGCATAGATCCATCTTTACTCTGGATCTACTAACCCTCGAGAGGTATCAAATATCGTGATACGCAAACTAGCATAGAGTGAAAAAATATTTGATCCGATCAAGAGTAAAAATGGATGTTGTAATTTAATGTATGTTAAACATTGTAGCTTGGTTAAAATAAAAAATAAAAAATAAAATAAAAATCAACTATTAATTTTATTAATTTTTATAAATTACTAATAGTAATTTTTAAGCTCCAGGTTTATGATAACCCATGGTATTGACCCATGGTAATACCATGGTATTCATGTGAGCATAGACTATTTAAAGGGGAAATTCTATCATATTAGATCCATCTTAATTTTGGGTCTACCAAGTGCTCAGAGGGATAAATAGATTTCATCCCCCTAAGAGTGGTAGATGTGGAGTTAAGATGGATATAGGTTGGTTTTTATGATAATGAAGATATTAAATAGACTTAGGAAATTCTATTGTAAAAACATCTTAAGGTGAATGGTTAAAGCATAGACATTGGACAAGTATATTTGTATACTTCTGTTTTAAACTGAAACAAATCTAGGGCTAAAAGGAATGGATTGATTGCACTAGTCATCCTTCTATAACTTTCCAACATATGCTGAGTAAACAGATTGTAATTTGGGTAATTTTTCTAATTGCAAACAGGAACATACTTGTGTATTGGCAGGGTGGTTACAAGGTCCCTAGAAGTGATGAATTTGAATTTTTATTGGTTTTATATATAGTATTAGGTTTTTTCTCATGCTTTCTGTGAATGACACGGGTGAATTTTATCCTACACCCATTAGGTTATCAATATGTAATTTCAGTAATTTTGATTTCGAAAGATATTTTAAAGAAATGCAATGATTTCATTTGTGTATTCAATAAACACAAGATTTTATAATTGAGTAAAATATTCGCCATGCCTGGTGAGGGATTCGCCAAAAAATTATATATACATATCATATTATTGATAAAATCGCCTTCCATTTTTCTTATATACCATGGAGATTCGCCCATTTATTATACATGTAAATTTAGGGGGGGTTCTTAAAATTTTCCTTGCCAAGAATGTATGACCTATCGTTGCACAAGGAAACACACATCACCGATTTCGAGGAAAAATATTAAAAAATGAGTTAAATATGCCATAATTTGGTAAAAAATATTATTTTAAACTTATAAAAAGGGAAAAGAGTAAATAATTTTTACCATTTCACCAATTTTCAATTCTAAGAGAATTTTACCTATTTTACCTCGATTTTCAAGCAAGGAGTATGATCAATCCCGAACACCATTCACTAAGCCACTTGTTACAGGTAAGAGATCTATCCCTTCCCTTCATTTTGGTAGTCATTTCATGCATTTTTATCCATAGATTAGGTTACAAGGAGGTATTGTTTTTATTTTTATTTTTATTTTATTTTTATTTTTATTTTTTATGTCGAGGGTGACCAGTGCGGGTTTTACTGTCGAACTCACGTTGCTCACCTTATGGTCAATTAGGCCCTCGTGCTACCAAATTCACACATAGTCATGCTGACGCCAAGGTAATTTTTTTTTTTTTGTGTGAAATCCTCCATGTTAAATGGTTTATCTTGGATTTTATCTCCATGGAACCTCATGAAATGTTGTTTTATTTATTTTCCATGGGATGATCAGTCCAAAATGGTGGTTGAATGGAAATAAATACGACATGAAGTTGAAGACCATCAAGACACTCAAGATCAAGATTGTGTTAATGCCCTACAAGAATGTGGGTTGCTCAAGTTATTCAGGATTTCTGGGATTAGATCCCAACCTGAATTATTGCAGCATCTGATTAGTTGGTGGGATGTGGATCACCAACAATTCATGATAGGGGATCAAGAAATCGAAATAGATGTTGCTGACATTTATTTCATTACCCTGCTTTCTAGAAAGGGACAATGGGTCCATTTGTTTGGTTCAGGCACTGGAGGAGAGAACACAAAAATGTTGATTGCAAGGCATTGTCCAGGGACCAAAAATACCTAAAGTGGGAAAATCGATATAAAGACCATCACAATTCTCCCACAATGAAAACATCCTGCATCCAATGGCCCAAATAGCTGGGGCTAAAGCTTTTCATGAGGCAACAAAAACTCATTTCCAGTAGGAAATGGAGTGTATGAATCCCACAGTTTTCAATTGGAGTGAGGTTTTGTTGGTTTGCATGAAGCACAAACTTACCAGTGCAAGTCATGGAGTTTGAAACAATTCGATTTCAGATCCATTTTGGTGACGTTTTTTTTTGAACGTGTGCCATTGTTTCGTTATTAGTGTTTATAAGTGGATGCACCAGCACCAAGAGATCCACAATTAGTCATATAGGGTGAGCTAATGCCTCGACATGGAGGTGACCAATAGATGTCATTCCCTCTGGCATTTTTTGGATGGTTGCATTAGCAACTAATCATGGTTGAAGTTTCAGCATATGCAGGCCCAGTTTTACAAGGATATTCAGATCTTCCACTTTCACCAAGCGCACAATGGATTGCTTCAGGTAAAAACTATTATTGATGTTTTTAAAGTTTTTGACTTTTTGTATGTGTACTGAGATTTGACTTATGATGATTTGCATATGTGGGACTAGAGGGACCTCCAGGGGTTTCTCTGATAGCCAGGTGAGTGGCACGTGATATTGAGGAGGATTCTTATGAGGAGGGAGTAGATCCTATTGTCGAGGTAGTGCATAACCTGGAAGCTTTGGGCAAGGGGAATTTGAGAGTACACCTCGATAGATGAGGTGCCATTTCGGTACCATAGACACAATGTAGGGGTTTCTGCTAGACTACACAGACTGTTGGGCTGAGTCATTGGGGATATTTCATGCTATCATGAGCACCATGTGGCGAATAGCCAGATCTAGTTTACTTTTTGCAATGATGTAGGATTATAAAGCCATGTGTCTTAGAAAACAAATTTTGCCTTTTTGATGTAGCAAACTCTTTTGTAAACACTCTATATATATACATGTTTTTCTGTTTACTACAAACCAAGAAGAGCATGAGGTAAGCAGAGGAAAATGTTTGCAAAAGAAAACTAACACACCAAAACCACACTACACACTAATGAAAACACACTAATGTACAAAAGAATTTACAAGGAAATTCACCCATAATACTTCTTTCGATAAAGCCCGTTTTAGGGCTTAGCCAAAGAATTTCCTTCATAATATACTAACTCATAGGCACCTTTTTGTAAAACTAGTTTAACAATGTAAGGCCCATGCCACATTAGTTTGAATTTCCCAGCTTTGAATTTGTCATTGGCTTCATCATATAGCAAGACCAAGTCACCCTCAACAAAAAAGTGGGGATAAACAACTCTATCATATTGATACTTAACTCATTTCTTTTGTACTTCAATTACTAACATTGTAATATGGAGAGTTTCATCGAGCCTTTCTAGGTAAAGTAAATGTTCCTCCTCAGGTGATGTATTAGAGAGTAATTCGATAGCTAGTTTTAGTGTAGGACTTTCACACTCAATTGGAAGAGTTTCCTCTAGACCGTACACCAACTGAAAGGGTGTGAATCTAGTGGTGGTCTTAGTTGTGGTTCAATAATCCCAAAGTGTTGAAAATAACATGAGATGCCAATTTGATTTATGCATCCCAACGGTGAGTTGAAGCATGGTAACCAAGACTTTGTTGAATGCCTCAACTTGGCCATTGTCTTGTGGATAATAAGGAGGTCAGTTGTCGTGATGCAAACCCAAACTAGCAGTGAGCTCTTCCATCATGTAATTTTGGAAATGAGATCCATGATTAGTAATGATGGCTTGAGGGACACCAAATCGAGCTATGACATGGTCGAAAAGAAATTGAGCTGTAGTTTTACCGTCAACATCATTTGTGGGAATCGCCTCGGCCCATTTAGTGAAATAATCAATGAATACAATGATATATCCATGCCCCCCAGCTGAGTGAGGGTTACATGCTATGAAATCAATACTCCATTTAGAAAAGGGGTCGACGGTAACAACTAGGAGTAGGGGTGCGAGTGGGGCGCAGTGTTTATGATTGTAAATCTGGCAGGCATGACATTTTTGGACTGCTAAAATGCAATATTTAAAGATCAAAGGCCAGAAATAATCAACATGAAGGATTTTATGAGTGGTAGCGTATCCTGATATGTGACCACCACAAGCCCAGAGTGGCAGTCATTTAGGACTCTCTCATATTCTTCAAGTGTCAAACATCTACGAAGGATAGAATCGATACCAACATGGTACAAAATATCGCCAATGATTCAATAGGGTTGGGACTGATGTCAAATGTGACGACGTTCATAATTGGTCAATTCAGATTGAAAATTTTGGGTTTGGAGATAAAAAATAATATCCCCATACCATGGGTCAAGAGTGTTGATGAGAAAGAGAGTTTCGTTAGGAATGAGCTCATCAAAATCCGTAGATGTAGTTGTGGAGGGAAGGTCACAAATAAACTCGACGAAAACCAGTAATTTCTTTGATTTGGTTGTAGAAAATTCCAAATCAAACCTCTGAAGGATAAAAAATCAGCTTATAATACTTGCCCTCGAGTAACTAACAAGTTAGAATGTAGGTCATGGGGTTGCAGTTAGAAATCACAGTGGTTTTCCGCAAGAAAATATAGTGTCGAAAGCGTCAAACAATGTGAACAACTCCTAAAGCTAGTTTCTCGACATGGGCATATCGAGGCTCAGTGTCAATAAGATTTTGGCTTAAGTAGTAAATCACGTGTTCATTTCCATCATCATCGTATTGTACCTGTACCATGACAATAGTACTATCGGTTGTGGCCAAGTACAAGAAGTAATCGCGGTGATAATTGGGAGGATGCATTAAAGGAGCACCGATTAGGGTGTTATTTAACGCATCGAAAGATCATTGAGATATTTAATAAAAAATGAACGAGATTCCATTTTTTAGGAAACAAGTAAATCCCTTGGCAAGTTCAGCATAATTGTGTACAAAACGACGAAGGAAATTAGCTTTCCCTTGTAAACTCTGCAACTGGTGTAAAGATGATGGAGGGGGTAAATTCACAATGGCCTCAACCTTGAGGGGGTCAATCTGGATGCCTTCTTTAAATACAACAAACCCTAGGAGATGACCAAATTTGACACAAAAGACACACTTATGTGGATTTAAACAAACATTGTAGTGTCTACAATGAAGAAAAATCACTCGAATGTGGTCAGGATCATCATGACGCTTAGCAAAGTGGTTGGGTAAGTCGTCAATATATGGTTGAAAAATGCATTTAATGTCATGGAAAGCATAAGACATCGCTCATTGGAAGGTAGCACTAGCATTTTTCATATCAAAGTGGAGCTTTTTGTAGGCAAAGGTTCCCCATGGACATATAAAAGCATTTTTATGTTGATCGGCGAGAAGAATGTTAATCTAGTTGTAGCTAGAAAAACTGTCTATAAAAGAAAAATCTCACTCTTTCCATATTTATTAATGATCTGGTCTATAAACGGAGTTTGATAATTATCTTTCAAACACGTCCGATTGATATCATGGTAATCAACACAAACACGAATATTCCCTTGGTTTTTAGTCATAGGGACAATATTCGAAACCCAATCTGTCAATGGAATGGGGTAAATGAAACTAGCCTTACGAAGTTTTTAAACTTCCCCCTTTATAGTGGCTTCCTTTCTATGGTGCACTGGGCGAAGGCGCTGATGAATAATCTTCATGTTTGGATAAGTAGGTATTTCATGCACAACTATACTTGGATCTATGCCAAAAATTTCTTCATATGACCAAGCAAAGACATCGCATAATTCCTTAAAGAGGAAAGTGTAAATCTTGATTGCAACTGAGAACAAGAAACCCCGAAATGGATGTTTTTGACAATTCCTGGCTTAATAGAAATTTTGATGGGAATCATAGTAGTAATGTTCCCCATGTGTCCTCTAGACAAAACTTCATGTACCAAAATAGGCATTTGAAGTGGATATCTCAATGTATGTGGAACAAAGGTATCTAAACACGTTGAAATCTCTCCGAGACCTGAGAGAAATGAGGAATGCTGATGGGCATCATTGTAGGGGGTTTCTTCAAGAGACATAACCTTATTTAGACTCTCAACAGTGGGAAATGTCACTTTGAAGGGATACAAAGAATCCCAAAAACCAAGCCAAGGGGGTTGTGAATATGTGTCTAGATGCATACTAAGAGTAGCATGACTTTCAAAAGTGACCATTGAAGCCAAAATAATAGCTTAGGCTTGTTTTGGTAGGCTTAGAGGCATGACATCGCCAAAAGAATCAACTTGATCGGGATGAGGAAAGATCCAAGGATCATGCGAAGTGGAGATCATGTTGATGGAAGTGATGTTTAGAGGTGGGAAGGAAAAAGTTCCCATAATAACAGAGTCTTTAAAAAGACCCACCCCAACACTCTCATAAGGGATGTCATTATTTCCCACATATGGCACATTTCCTTTCGAAGAGCTATAAGAGAAAAAGGCTAATTGATCAACGATGACTATTTTCCCCTCATGAGGAAAACAGAGCACACAGAACAAGGTAGTAACCATGCAAAACATAGCATGGGTTCAACTTTGACCAAGTAGAAGGTTATAATTGAAATTTGTGTCAACGACTTCTACTTCTAAATTAATAGTTTTCCCTTCCAACATTATGGGAAAGTTCATGAGAATACCATAAGGATGAAATCCTCTTCCATCGAAGGCTTCTAACATGTTAGGAGACTAGTTGAGAGAAGGAGAGCCAATGGCTTTCTAGCATGAGACAAACATGATGCAAGTGGAAGCACCCTCATCAACCATAGTCTAGTGAATCGTCTTCCATTTAATAATGACTTGGATTAAAAAAGAAACTTGATGTGGAATATGTGGAACACAATTTTCAAGGTCAAAGGTAATCAAACTCGAATCAGTATGGTTAATTCCTCCTATAGCGGATAGTAATGCTTTCTACTGCGATGGAAAACTCTGGAGAACTTCCAAGGCATACATCATCAAAGGCACTTGAGCTAAATCTTCAACAATATTGTAATGCTTGGAAGCTCGCGCATTCAGATTGTAAGATGATTTCTGAAGGAAACCCTTAGGAAGTGGTTGGATAATGGAGTCATTACTAGGTCTCTCAATATGAAGTGGACCAAAACTGGGTGGAGTAGAAGAGGAAGGCGTATCAATAACTTATTTCTCCAAAACCTATTTAGGAGGAGTCATATAGTCTTTTGACCGAGTGGCAAAAGAAATAGGTGTTTTTCCACTCATATAAACCTGAGAACCCAAAGATGTAGAAGATTGCGATTGTTTTACCAATTGGATTTGCTGTTATGGAAAAGGTTATTTTAGTATAGATGACATCCCTTGAGTTCCTTTTAACAAGCGATTGACTTCAACACGATGGGGACAATCCTTGGTATAGTGATCTTCCTCACAAATGAGGCAAGGATATTTTGGCTTATGTTTAGACACATCATCAGCAGATGATTTCAGAGGATCCCGTTTCGGGGTATCAGATTTGGATTTTCCTTTACCCTTCTTTTTACCTTTTAAGGTTTTGTCTATCATGGTAGATTGAATGACATTAACCTTGGAGGTTCTACAAGGATTTTGAGAGGGATTTGAAGGAGGATTGGATGCAGTAGGTGAAATGGATTTCTGCTTCAAAGAAGATTTACTAGAAGTTTGAGTCGTTGACCTAATAATACCATCGACAGGTGGTACCTCTAGAGGTTTGGAAGATGACGGATCCATAGATGGTCTCAGAGTGTCAAGCAAGAGATCATATAACATGCCAGATTGGGAATATACCAAATATATATATTGGGCATGGGCAATGGCTTGATCTTCGGTCACACAACCACCCATAGCTATGTCTTTGGCAATTTTAATAATGAACGATTTGGTAAACCATTTATTTAACAACTCATCAGGTATATCAAAATTGATAAGGCGACAACGACGTCTCCATTCATGGATATGATCAGAGATGTGGGTAGCAGTATTCTGTTTCAAAGACGTAAGAAGATGGGTACCAGTTTCATATTAAACTGGTAACTGGAAGTGAGTAAAGAAGGCCCTTTCCAAAGAATTGAAGTCTTGATAGGCACCTCGAGGCAACTCGATGTACCATTTTGCCAACACCCATAAGGGTTCACTAGAAAAGGCGTAAATGAATGGAGTCATCAACCCAAGAATTGGATGAACAACATAAATGGTAAGTCATAACGTGGGCCTAGGGGTTTTTTCTAGATTTTCCTTCAAATTTTATACAATTTCCAGGAATCTTAGTGGGAATAGGAGGCCAAAACGATGAATGGAGTATGGGGTCATTGGTGAGCCTTGACACATCCAGTAGTTCCAACATTGTTAGAAATTGAAATTGCAGATTGAAAGGCATGGGAGGCCTTTGATAAGGCTTGACTTGTGGATTCCAACCTTGTTGGTACAGGTTCTTCCCCCAAAGTGGCATATTTTGACCATAAGGAGCTTAATATTTCCCCCATTGAGAGGTATTCTGACCAAACAAAGGTGGATTTCCCCCCCATGTGGGTTTTGACCAGGGTAAGGTCAATACTGACCTATAATAGGTCGTTGAGAACCATAAGGTGGATAAACATCTTGTGAACAGTATGGAGTATAAGGTTGTTGTTGCAACTGTTGACCCTGGTGATAAAATTGCTAACCCTATTGCTATAAGGGTTGACCTTGTTGCTATAAGGGTTGGCCTTGTTGATACAAGGGCCGGTTTTGTTGCTGCAAGAGTTGTCCTTGCTGCTGCAATGGCTGTTGATAAAGCCCTTATTGCACATAAGGTCCTTGATGTACATAAGGCTACTATTATTGGAAAGTTCCTTGTGGAATTTATTGAGTTCCAGGTTGGTACTGATAGATTCTAGTTTGAAATTGACCAGATGCCCCCAATGAGGGATTTGAACTAGGATGCATTTGAGGTCTTCTTGTTGAGTAAAGTGTGGATTTTGAGGTTGTTGTGATCCATACGAAAGGTATGATTGCTAGTAGGGTATCTGGGTTGAGAGAGGCTGTTGATATGGGATTTGGCCTAATCCGAATGGAATAGATGATCCACTAGGATAAAGTACACTGCCAACATTTTGACTAACTCTAGTAGCATGAGTTTGATATGCACTCACATAAGTTCCACCTGAAATAGGATGTACATATGGAGGTTGTATTTGTTTCCCCCCATACGGTGGGATAGGTGGTGGAACATATTGTCCACTTAATGGAGGACCTGAGGAACCTATAGGGACATTAACTGTCCCAGTTGTAACTATCAGTTGTACACAAACTAAAGAAACTACAATCAGTACAGGAATTTGAGAGGCCATGCTTGAAACAAACAGACGAGAAGTAGGCATGGTGCCGTATGACCAAATAGGATTGTGATAAAGTGAAGACGCACTTGGAGTTCTTGAAACCAATTCAGCCAAAGAGGTATAACTAGGTGGAAACAAAGGTATGCTACTTTCAAGTGATGGTGGAGGTGGCACACTTCACACATATATTCTTTCAGAATCATCTTCAATACCAGGAGTGTGAGAGGCTGAGGTTTCTAGAGGAGGACCTTGAGGAGAGGTTGGAAACTCACCTTCTAATGCCATGGGTGGAAAAAATTGGTGAGGGAGAATCTGAGATGATGGTGGAGAAAGATCCAAAGGCACACCAAGATTATTGTACAGACTATAGGGTTGCTGAGGAGATATGACTAATGGATCAAAAAGCGGATTCAGAGGGAATAATAAAAAAATCTGTAGAATCTGAGGAGTCTTTGGGTCAGATTCCTAAGATGATGAATCTCGAGGTTGAGGACGAGAAGCAAGGGGTTAAATACTTGGGATAATTCCAAGTTCAATACCTTGGGCTTCAAGTGACTGTGAAATCTCGGGATGGACTCCTCGTAATGACCCTTAAGTGTCAGATTATGAAGGGGATATGTAAGGTGAACCTGGTGGTTTAGCCACGGTGACCTTCTATCAAAAACAATAAGGGGTGGTTGATTTGAGCCTACAATTAAAATTTATTATTAATCTGGTAATATGAAGTGTCATGCAGAAAGAGTTAATTTTGCGGACAAAACCGACCTCCCTAGAAAACAAGGGCTTTTCTAGTGACAAACAAAACAATCAAGCACTATATTTCCCTAAATATGCATTTAAAATAAAATCAACCAGGTGTTTAAGGCTTACCCTTTAGTCCAACGCCGTTTGTAGCAGCCAAGCCTCTTCGATCCGATGAGCTCCTTCTCCTTGAAGCCTGCATACACAAACAAGCAAACGATTACATAGCACCTGAATAAACTCATATAATAAAACATATTCATCATAAAGACCAAGGAGTTTATGAACAAATTATATATTACAACTTGTTGAGAAAATGAACTTAATTGTATTAATTGGAAACAAAAGAAACCTTACAACAAGTGCCTTGGTGTTGTGCAGGTCCCTCCCAGGGTCTAGCAAGAGTTCTCCTCTACTTTGATCAGCTCACCCACTTCCAAATGAAGCTAAGAAAGGAATGTGATCTATCCTCTCAAGCTCTATAAGGGAGTCCTAATTTCAGCAGCATCTACCCTTAGGAATGTTCAGCTTTCAACCTCCCCTCCCTCTGGCCCAATGCCTGTATTTATAATGCTTTGGAGGAAGTTAAACAGGTCCACCATCAATGGGATAAACCCCTCTTTCAAAGGGATAGCTCCCCTCTTCATGGGATAAGTTCCTCTTTCATTGGGATGCATGAACCATCTGGAGGCGCTCAATCCACGTCAAACCATCTTCTAGAATGCTCTAGAATCGACCGCAAGTAAGTTTTTTGAAGTAAAACTTGCGCCTTTTGACTTTTACAGGGGTACGCACCCACCCCTTTACAGACAAAGTGTATAAGTACGCAGGTATTATGTACTTGAGGTGCGTGCACGCAGGTAAGAGTAAGAGAAAGTGCGGAACCAGAGTTATATTGAGTTTTTAAAGGCTTTCTCTCTTTTCTTGGAGTTTGACATGAGGAGCAGAGGTATAAGACTTGCCAAGGAGGATAGTATGGTTATTGATGGAGCCATACTGACTGCAAATAGTCATGGTGACAAATTTTAGTGTAACAGATTTCCCCCTAAAGTGCAAGGTTTGTAGTAGATTAGGGTTTTATATCATCTAGGAAGGGTGAAGCACTTTATCATTTCGAGGATTATCTTGTGGAGAGCCCAGTCGGAATCTGCAAATATTCAACACAAAATACATATATGAGATCATATCATCGCTGAGGTAGGCATTCCCATACTCAGATCAAAAACTTAACTAACAAAATAACTACTGCTCTGATATAGGAATGATTTCGTAATACATCATAATCATAGACACATGTAGACACAGTATGGACGCAGCCATCTGTTTATAATTATTTTACTGTATAATGAATGCAAAACTCCTCACAGCCTGGATGGCGGAAACTAGATCCAGGGTATTCATTTCTGCTTCCCGAAATAGTACGATTCTATCCATGCGAATAAATGAGTTGATGTCGAACATGGTAGAAACCACTTGATTACCAGTCAATGATGTAAACTGTTAACAAGTGTGAGAGAGACCACCAGTGATGTCAATGGTTCTCAAAGTACTCAGTACAATCCATGAGATGTGAATGAATGTGTTGATGTTGAACATGTCACAGAATCCCTTGATCGAAGGTCATTGATGTAACCTGTCATCAAAGGCAAGAAACCTGCCATTGAGGCATGCATATTTCAAGGTACTGATGATTCCTACATCATCTTTCTAGATAATGTGCTGATGTCGATAGAAAGCGATCCGTCGTAGGGAAGCCCACAACACGGAATTATAGATCAAGTTGAAGAAATGTAGCTGTAAGGACTGACTTAGGGATGGTCAAGATGGATGACAGATATTTTGCAAATGAATGGTTTATTTGCAGTGACCTCTTGAACACATAACGACGCAACAGATGGCTTGGTGACAATTGACCCAAAGTTAATACCCAGAAACCAGCTGAAGACTTTCAATGTGGTTTGATCAACTGTTAGGCAAAGGATTTCCCAACCCAGGTGAATGAAAAGTGTCGTGTTCAAAAGTGGTGATAAGGTTTTTCCGAGACAAAGTGTAACAAATAAGCTCATTTTCCTCTCTTTTCCCCCACCATTTCTGGCAAGTACCTCTTTATTTTTTACAAGCTTGAGGAGGATAACATTTGCTTGATTATAATCTCATCCTTCGGATGAGTCCAACTTAGTTTAGATTCGAACCCTAAGAAGGAGTGGTCTGTTCCTGTTTGTAATCAAATAGGTCCTTTACTGTGAAATTTTAACGAGTCCAGTATAGGAGAAACTCAGTGTTTTTCAATTTTAGAGAGTCTGAAAAACTTAAGAAGACTCCAGGGTTGACCTTTTTCGTAAATTTGTGTCTCCCAAGCCCGAAAAAGTATAAAATAATACTTGAGAGAACCGCTTGATCTTTACGACCAAGGAGTACTTTCATGATTAGTGTCTCTGACCTGAAAAGTAAAAAGCGATGAAGGACACGTCATTTTATTTCCAATATCGAATTTGAAACGACAAAAATCCGGCAATCTTTTCATGTTTTTACGGTCAGAAAAGGGCTGTAAGAGGACCGTATTTTTAATTCCGTTTTAACGAGCTAAAAAGAAAACTCGGCAATCTTTTCACATTTTAGGAGTCAGAAAAGAGCTTAAAGATGACTCCGATGTTTTTGTAAAAAATGACAACTTTCCCTGAAAATCCTTTATCCTACACAAAAACCAACACATTACTCATACCTGTTGAAGATCGATAAAAATACTTTGAAAAATACCTTTTCATGGTGAAAAATAAACAAATTTAGCATTTATTTACCCAAAAAAGCTATAAAAAGGGCTTTTACCAATTCATTTTTACCATTTTACCATTTGAGGAGAGAAAAAGGGCTTTTGGCAAGAAACTTCCCATGGATATTGCGGAGAATCCGACCGTCGAAATCGAATTCCGTCTCTTCCTGGTAATCTACAACATCCTCCTCTTCAATTTCATCCGTTTAGAATTCTTTTTTAGGCCCCAGATTTCATTTTTGGGAGGTTTTGTGGTTTCAAAAACCACCTCTTGGCATACGCAGGCACCACACTAGGAACCCGCGTACCTCGACATTTTCTTAGTTGGAAAAATGTCAGGGGTACGCACCTTGCCTTCAGGGACCCTGCGTACCTATGCTCTGTTCCTAAAGGCAGGGCACGTACCCCGCGTAACGAGTTTTTAAAACCTAAATTCTCCAAAATGGACCAATTTTTTTTGATTTTATGGAATCTAATGGATGTTTAATGGTATGTAGATTGCTCACCATGCTTGATTGGTGCGAGAGAGAGCACAAAGATGTTGATTTGGCCGCCATTAATCATCAACCGTCAATTGATGCTTTGAAGGCATGTGACCTTTATAAATACTGGGCCATACCTGGCATGAGGGCCCAAGTGATCTTTCTAGAGTGGCTGGTAGAAAGATGGAACGTTCAGGACCAGTGTTTTTATATTGGAGGGCACCAGCTTGACATGGAGCCGACAGATATCTATTTTCTCATTGGTTTGCCCAAGAGAGGCGAACACTTGACTCTGTTTGGGACTAGGCCAGGTGGCCAGTCTGTCGCTAGTCTCCGACTAGAGTGGTGTAACACTCAGTCTCAGGAGAAGGGGATAGGGATCAAAACTATATCCTGTCCTGAACTTATGGTGATTGCTTTTACAGTTACCAGACTTTGCGGGGTTGCCGCTTTACACATTGCCACTGGATCCCAGATGCGGATGGCGATTGATTGCTATCGAGGTACCATTTTCCACTGGTGTGATGTTGTGTTGGCCAATGTAAAAGGCCAGCTGACTAGAGCCAAAAACGGACAGCTAAAGACCTTTGGTTATGGGGCTTTAGTTGTGAGTTTTGGCTTAGAGAGGGTTCCAATGCTGATCCCACAGCAGCTCACTGTTGAGCTTGGGCTTCCTCGAGAGCCCAAATTGATGCGATGGGTTGCGGTTATGGCTCGTCATCCTGATGAGGGGACAGAGGTTGTCTGATTTACTCCGGAGTACTTTCACTGGTTAGAAGACCAGGTCTTTTCTATACAGGATTTTCCTTATGCCGGAGTTGATTTTCGTGGAGATCCGGACATGGTTCTCCCACTGGGAGAACAATGGGATGATACAGGTAACTTCATTTTTCACAAGTTTTAAATTATCTATTATTTTTCTTTGTTTTATATCGTCTCAAAACTGATAGTAATAATTTTCAAAATGCAGATGTAGGCCCACGTCGTCCAGCCAATCTCCGGCCTTACAAGAGAAGACTACCAGTTGCAGCGGCACCTGTCCCACAGGATGAGGCCACAGAGACTTTGGCTGAGTTGGAAAGTGACCTGGAGAGTCTTATAGCAGATATACCAGAGACTACCATAGATGAGATTCCAATCAGGCTTCAGCGCTATGTAGTCGGGGTCCCAGGACCTTTTAGGAGGTTCTTGTGTAGGGTGGCCCATGCAGTGGTGTCATATAGAGATCATCACCAGTGATTGGATGGTCGTTTTGTAGACACATGTGACATTTTGGTTTTTTGTACTTATCATTTTTGCCGATCATAAGGTGTTTTTCAACCTATGATCGAAGACGATGTATTTTTTGACACACTCCTATATATATATATATATATATCATTATTGCCGGCTTATCTTGTAAACCATGTTATGGAATGGTTTTAAATTTACATGTATGATTATTGCAAATGTCTATTTAACATTCGAGAAGCAATTGCATCTGCTAATGTATTTAAAGACCTTGGAATATGCTGATATTCAATATAATCAAACTCACGTTCCAAGAGACGCACTTTCAAAAATAACCTTAATAACACTAGATTTCTAATAGCATACACTCTATTAAGTTGTAATACAATGAGTTTAGAATCTAACCTCACTATCAAACTCCGAATCCCAAATGAAATAGATTCAGACAATAACTCAATCACTGCACTGTATTCGGCAATGTTGTTTGTTGTTTGACCGAGGCTCACCCCATGCATAGATACTAACTCGTCAGAGGGCGAATAGATAACCCAAGCTGCGAAAGAGATATTCCATGTACTACGACAAGCACCATCAGCGAAACCAATGTATGTTTGGAGAGGCATCGACATCTGCAACATCAAGAGTAAAACCAAGATAAGCATTAATAACGACGAAAACACACTCTCTAAGCTAAGCACACTGTCAAAACTAACAAACACACCAGCTAGAAAGAAAAACTAACCTAACTAAAAATTCTCCATACCCGTCTTTTAGGCATAATACCTCTTCAAGTGAATACCATTTCTGGGTTTACCTAAAGAGTTCCCGTCAAAGTCTACCAACTCATAGGTCCCTTTTGCTAGCTTTCGCTTGACAATGTAGGGCCCATGCCACATAGTAACAAATTTTCCAGCACCTAATTTATCATTAGCTTGATCATAGAATAACACTAGGTCTCCTTCCGAAAAATTTCGAGGGGTCACATTTCGATCATACTGAGCTTTCATACGTTTTGCGTGAGTCTCGATCGCCAATGCAGCATCACGTCGATTCTCATCTAATTGAGCTAAGTATAATAAACGCTTTTCCTCTTCGGAAGTAGCTGGAAGTAACTCGATGGCCATTTGCAGTGACGGGATTTCGCATTCAATGGGTAGCACAGCTTCCAAACCATAAACTAGTTGGAAAGGAGTGAACCCTGTTGATGTTTTCACTGAGGTTCGGTACGCCCAAAGTGCTGAAAATAACATGTTGTGCCAATTCAACCGATGAATACCAATGATTCGTCGGATCATGATAACTAAAACTTTGTTGATGGACTCAACCAGACCATTCGCTTGTGGATAATAAGGAGTTGAACTATCGTGACGCAAACCAAGCTGGCCTGTAAGTTCTGTCATCATAATGTTTCGAAAATGGCGCCCATGGTCAGTGATTATCGATTGTGGGACACCAAACCTAGAAATTATATGATTGAACACAAAAATTACAGCTGTCTTGCCGTCTGCCTCGAATGTAGGCATCGCCTCGGCCCACTTAGTAAAATAATCTACCGCAAGGATGATATACGCATGCCCCTCGGACGAGTGAGGGTTACATGTAATAAAATCGATACCCCATTTGGCAAAAGGACCAACGGCAATTATAGGGTGGAGAGGAGCAGGTGGAGCACGCATCTTTCAATCAAACACTTGATAGTTGTGGCATTTTCAGACCATAGTAATACAATCTTTAAACAAGGACGGCCAGAAGTAGCCAGCGCGCAATATCTTTTGGGCTGTGGCATACCCAGACATATGACCGCCACACGCTCCAGAGTGACAGTCATTTAGAACCCTTTTAGCCTCTTCGTGAGTTAAGCAACGTCGAAACATAGAGTCCGCCCCACGGCGATAAAGAGTATCTCCAATAATTTTGTATTGTTGGGACTGGAATCGAATTTTCCAACGTTTCGACTTTCAAACTTCAGGCCGAAAGGATTGGGTTTGGAGATAGATGATGATATCCCCATACCACGGATCTAAAGTGCTGATTAGAAACAAATATTCGTCCGCAATGGGCTCCTCTGCCACAGTCTCCGTGTCAGCACGTGGGAAGTCACACATTAACTCTACAAAAACTAAAGATTTCTTAGACTTAGATTTCTCAAACTCCAAGTCGAACTCCTGCAGGATAAAAATCCATTTAGAGTACTTGCCCCATAGCAATTGTTTGGTCAAAATGTAAATCATAGGGTTTCAATCTGAAATGACTGTAGTTTTACGTAGTAAAATGTAGTGACGAAAACGTTGGACAGCTTGAACGGTTGCCAATGCCAATTTCTCCACATGTGAGTATTTTAGCTCAGTTGGATTTAACGTTCGACTAAGGTAATATATCACATGTTCCGTTCCGAATTCATCTTCCTGAACTAAGACCATTCTAATGGTGGAATGGGAGGTGGCGAGATACAAAAAGTAATCCTGGTTGTAGTTGGGAGGATGCAGCAACGGTGCATGGGTCAACGCGTGCTTGAGTGCATCAAAAGATTTCTGAGCTATCTCATCCCAAGAAAATTGAGTGTTTTGTTTCAACAACCATGTAAAACCCTTTGTAACTTCGGCGTAGTTAGGAATGAATCGTCGTAAAAAGTTTGCTTTCCCCTGCAAACTTTGAAGTTGGCGAAGACTCGAAGGAGGAGGCAATTTGATGATAGCTTCGACCTTCGAGGGATAAACGTGAATGTCAACTTTTGAAACTACAAACCCCAGCAATCGACCCGTTTCTATACAGAAGACACATTTGTGTGGGTTCAACCGAATTCGATAATGCCTACACCTCATAAATATTGCTTGTAAATGGACGAGGTGATCAACTCGATGTAATGAATGAGCAGGCAAGTCATCGAGATAGGGTTGCACAATGTGCTTGATGTCATGAAACACATAAGACATCACCCTTTGAAAAGTTGCTCCGGCATTCTTGAGCCCAAAAGGTAATTTGCAATAAGCAAATGTCCCCCATGGACAAATGAAAGCCGTTTTCGGTTGATCGGCAGGTAGAATATTGATTTGATTGTAACCGGAAAAACCGTCCATAAAGGAAAATATTTCGCTGTCGGCACAATCATCAATGATTTGATCGATATAGGGAGTTGGGTAGTTGTCCTTTGGACAAGCTCGATTAATGTCCCTATAATCGATGCATATTCTTATTGTTCCCTGTTTTTTGTTAACCGGAACAATATTCGATACCCAATCCGTTAACGAGATCGAATAAATGAAACCTGCTTTCAACAGTTTTTCAACTTCTGCTTTAATGGCAGCAGCTTTTCTTGGGTGAATCTGACACAAACGTTGCCAGACGGGTTTAGCGTCCGGGTAAGTCTTGATCTCATGGACAACAATCGCGGGATCAATTCCTGGCATTTCCTCATAGGACCAGGCAAACACGTCGCGAAATTCTTGAAATAGGGCCTTGTATGTCTGAATTTCGTCATCTGTACACGAGGCACCTATATGAATTTTCTCAACAATTCCAGGCTTAACCGAAATGTTAATGGGAATAGTTCAAGAGATGTTTCCCAAACTCAGCTCTGAATCAGGATGTTTCATTGGATTCTAAGGTTCCTTGACATATTCAGTCGTAAATATTGATGAGAAATCATTTTCAAAACGATCATCCTCAGGTAAAAATGAAGATCTATGATGGAGATCATGGTAAATCATCTATACACAGGATTTCACAAAGTTGCTCGTCAGATGAAACAACTTCAGGAAATGCTATTAACTCCGAGGTTGATGTGAAAAGTGATTCCTCGCAGACCACATTCATTAAGTCTTTTTCGGTTGAACACGGGTCGGTAAAAGTGTTATAGACATTTTTGTGCCTTACAGCATTGAGCATGAAATTTCCATAATCTAAGGGATCCAAAGTCCCTAAACATGTTGTTCCTACCCCTAGAGGAACAAGGCTAACAAACCACAACAATTCACAGAAGTTCTCCACCTGAAACTGCTCAGAAACAAGTCAATTCAGGATCATTTCAGTGGCTACACTAGCTGTCTGCGCTGAGTGTCAAAGCCAACACTGGCTACCTGCATTGAATGTCAACTGGAACAAAGGCTACCTGCGCTGAACGAGAGTGGACAAGTGGCAGGCTCATTTCTCAAGGTGTCAAGACCCAGGAAGCTTCCAAAATGACACTTGCCTCAGGGAATTCGACTGGTGATGAGTAAGAGGTTCCAAATCTCCAAGTGGAAGCAAGAACCTCCAAGTGGACTCAAGAATTGACAGAGGGAGAGGACACTAGTCAGATCTCAAGCTGACTCATCCTCTCTCTAAACATCTATATATGGATCTCTCCTCCATGAGATCTGGAGGCTGGAATTTTGTTATTGCAAAGAATTGCTGTTGGTTTGAGACTGGAATCATTGGGTGCTTAATGCTTTGAAGGGGCTGAAGATAGGAATTCCATTTGCTGGGAAGGAGACGCTGGATTGGAGCCCTTTGGGTTGTATCTCTTCCTGAACCTTATTATTCATCAATAAAGCTATCTTGGTTTCTCCTATATGCTGATGTATTTTGATGTATGAATGTGTTAGTGTATTTAGTTTATTTCTAATCCTAAACTAGTTATGAATGTGAACATTTGTCTTTGTGTAGTGTTCTTCTCTTGTCTCAAGTAGCTGTTCTCTTGTCGCAAGTAGCTGTTCTCTTGTGATCTTGCAGGAACCCATTGAAGTTGGACAAGCAAGAAGGCAAGTAGCTGTGAACACCCGAAGGGAAGAGAGACCGGATCGAGGGACAAACGGAAGACACCGGTAAGTCTATTGATCTCTCTTCTTTCACATTTCATAAAGGAAGAAACCAGAATGGCTGTACTCATTTGTTGCTAAGGCACTGTCACACCTTAGGTAGATAGGATCGTCCTGCATAGGAATTTTTCCCCACAACAAATTGGCGACTCCACTGGGGAGATTTGTTTAGTCATTTTATTTGTGTTTCTATAATTTGTTTGCATCATAGACTTGACAGCAACAATCGAACTGCATCTTTCCCGGATGCAAAGTAGAAAGTTGCTGCTTTGATCCAATTGCTGGACTTGTCTATGATCTGAACAATGGATTCATAAATGATTTGATGATCCTTGTGATAGATCTTAGTAGCCTCTCAAAGCATCCCTTTGATTACACCCTGCTTGTTGCTTTTATTTGGCCTGAAACAGTTGATTGAGTAGCAATATGTGACCCAGAACCTGAGGGAAACAAGAGTTTCTCCTTCAGCGCAGACCCAGTGAAGGGATTCTGCATTTCAACGCAAGTCCCGTGAAGGATACCTGCGCTGAATGTCAAAACCCCTGTGTTGAACCTGCGCTGAACCAGTTTGCTCTTGTGCAGCTGGGGTTCTCTGCTCTGTTTTGCCTAGTTTTGATCCCTTTTTTTGCAGCCTGTAACGAGCATAGGTACCAGTCTAATAACCCCTTTTCTCTGCTTACATTCCGCCTCCTTTTGTACAAAAAGACTGTGAGTGTTTTTATGTGTTTGTGGCATCATTTACAGTTTTCCTCTGCATGAGTGAAATAGTCATCCTGTAGCCTTTGATTCAGATCTATTGATTGTGATCTTAGAAGAGAGTTCATTGGTTGTTTGCAGATTGATTATACATTTACTTTTGCTTATTGGTTTGAATTTGTCTCTTTTAAGTGTCGAAACAAGTATTCATTTCGAAAATCGTTAAGTGTTGTAATCTCTTCTACCCTCTCTGATTTCGAAAAAGTAAACTTGTTTGTATTGATCATTTAAAAGCAAATTCAAAGTTGTACAAAAAGCTTTCTTTGTAGGCATCAATACTAAGAAAGCGGAAAACAAACACCTGCATTGTGCATTTGCATTTGATAGTTTGCATGTTGGATTTAGGAAAAGTGCATTAGAGTGTGCTGGTTGCTCTTTGAGAAAAGATGGTGTCTTTCTTTTCCCTTAGTAGCTAGGATTTTCAAAGTTGAAAAGATATAAAGCTTGCTTATCATCTTTAGACTGCATTTAGGAATTTGTATCATACATCTCGTGGTGAACCCTGAAAGGCAAACTTTAAAAAGATCAACCTAAAATAAATTGAATGAACTTAACAACGCTTTGTAACATAACGCACAACATAGAGGTCTAGGCTAGGGACGTGTTCCGGCGTCGTTAAGCCTGGTGACTATCGATCTCGTGGATGGTGGGTGATTCCTCCTGAGGGATGATAGCGCCAGTACGGATTGTGCTCCCACGTACCGTCGCGTATATATTGGGAGACCCCTATAGGCATAAAACCTTTATCCTTAGGAAGCCGTGTCGGCCACCCTACTGATCGCAATGCACTGAACACAGCATTCAGGAAGATCGACCGCCCGTACCCTAAAAAGTATTCTGCGGTTTTGCGAAAAGTTTGGCACACCCTCTGCCTAGAACTCCAGAGCAGTTCCTTTTGGCCTTTTTCAGACTCTATAACGGAAAAAGTCCATCCAAGCATTTGTCACTTCGGGCTCGTTAAAACATCGAAGGAGACTAGAGTCATCTTTAGCTTTTTCTCGACTCTTTAAAAGTGAAAAAGCAAGTTGTGTCTAAAGCGTCGTTAAAATTTATTTTAAATGGAACAATCGCCCTTTAAATCCTGCGTTGATCTTTAGGTTGAAAAAATGGAGCACACCAACCAAGGAATTCCCCTTGGTGGAAATCCTAGTCCCTTCTCCTCTTGGGGAGATGTTGGTGCGCCCCACATGGCCACATTGTCGCTTCCAGGACTGACAATTGGCCTGCCAGTCTGGCTCTTTTCAACCAATGTCGTTCAGAACACCACCATTCCTGAACAGTCGAGTCAACAGTTAGACCAGACCAGGGTTGCAGACCAGCGTTCTACTTCATCTAACTCTTCTTCTCCTCCTTCCTCTTCGCTTGACGGAACTGGTAAAACAAAAAACCAAGTTCCTAAGGAGAAGAAGGAAAAGAAGAAGAAGAAGGAGCCAAAGGCGACTGGGGGCAAACAAGTGTCGTCTAACAAAAATCCACACACAGCACTGACCAGGCCTAAATCGCCATGTGTCATATGCAAGGGAGACCATTTCCATAGAGATTGTCCCTGTATCCCTCGAATACTAAGGGACTGGTCTCTCCGTTTGCACAATTCGGTAGCATCAACCTCTGATAGCCATCTTGACTGCTCACCGTCGACTAGTGAAAGTGAAGTCCCAGGACAGAGAGGGAAATCTAGATTTCCCTGCAAACTGTGTGAAGGCAATCACGCCATCCACCGTTGTCCCTTCTTAGATGAGGCCAAAAGAGTTTTGGAAGATCGCCTGATTTTACGAGCGCAACTTCCTCCTGGATATCAAAAACTCATGCCAAGTCCTTCACTAGTTGAGAACCCAGCTGGCCTGCCCAGGTGGTCAGCCGAAGCACCTATCATTGAAGATGAACCGTCTGGATCCATGCCTGACGAAAGTCAAAAGGTTGATATGGCAGTTGACCCGGTTTTGCATTCAGAGGCTCTATCTTCGAATGATACCATCACAGAGGAGAATAAAGATGACATCGTCCAAATTCTCTTCATCAACACTGACTCTGATGAACAAGGGGGCAATGCCCCCATTCCTTTATCGCAGGAAGGAAGTTCGTCAGAGCGATATTTGGCCGTCTATTCGGTCCCACCACCGAGCAACCTGATTGTGTCCTTTGACTGGAACCAACTAGGCAGACCCCGGTTGCCAGCAAGCATACCATTCAGAATTATCGTTCAAATATACAGAATGGTAATGGCTGGCACTATCATTGATGAGGGGGCATCTGTGAGTATCCTTTCCTCTATTGCTTGGAAAGCGCTTGGTTCGCCAGCGCTTTTGCCTGAAATGAGAAATCTATCAGGCTTTGATAAAGGAACCAGTCGACCTTTAGGGATCCTCCCCAATGTGCCTATAACATTGAAAGGGAAGACCATTCAAATGAACGTGATGGTCGTTCAAGGACCCTTGGATTATAACCTACTCCTTGGACGAGACTATATATATTTCATGAGAGCTATAGTCTCCTCACTCTTTAGAGTAATCTGTTTTCCGCACGAGGGAAGAATGGTCAAGCTCGTGGACCAACTTTCGTTTCCCGGATCACGCATCGCAAATAGTCATGTACCATCCCTAAATGGTCTATTCACGCAAGAAGTGTCTCAACCCACGGTCCGTCCTCCTGATGAGCGCGAGTAATCCGGGAGGATATGACTGGAACCCAGGGGGCATGCGTCCTGGTCTGCTTCGGCAGGGAAACTTTGGGTATAGAGTAGGTTTCCGCGGAGAGAATATGACTAGTCTGTACCCCGTCCGTCTAGGAAGAGGGTTATTCTAGAATAAGATTCTTTTGTCAAAGTTATGTGAGTTGGCGGGCTACATCGCTCACCTTTGTCTATTTCGGTAGACATTGCCGAGGAAGTGTTTTGTTTGAAAGATTAACGAGACAATTTTTGGGTAACCTGAAAGAGGTAATCCTCTCTCGTTAAAACACATGTTTTGGCGGAAGAGAAGTAGAGGTAACCTTGAAACTCTGTTTTATACCTGGGGGCATGCAAACCTTTTGGAGTGCAAGCAAGGGGTGGCTATTTATTTTTCAAATTTTTAGGACCTCTAACCCTTTAAACTCGTAGGATTAGTCGTTTCCAAACTTGCATAAAGAAAGGATCCGGAGCAAAGCTTAGTGAGATGAAGCTCCATAAAGAATAGAATCTTGATGAGACATTCTTATCATATGACTGCGTATTCGAGCAGTTTTAGCACACAGTTCATGCTCATTAAAAAATAAACGCAAGATCTGAGCAGTTTTAGCACATAGTTCATGCTCGTTAAAAAATAAACATAAGATCGAGCAAATGTTTCCACCCGCGTTTAAGCTCGTTAAAAAATGAACTATCCCGGTAAATAACCATTGTGAATGTTATGTCATCAGCCATTAAAGCCTTGGTCGTGTTTGCACCATCACCTCCACTTTTCATTGGCCGATCGTTCACCTCCATATGTTTGTTTACCCTTTTTGAGGAACAGCTGCCAAGAGTGATTTCACCTAGCCATCCTTGTGACACTGTTGTGATTGGCAAATTCCAACCTGTACCTGGAATCAGCTGCTAACCCTGTTGATCACTCGTTCCTCAAAAGACGAGTCTTCTTTAAGCTCTTTTCAATTGACTCATAAAATATGAAAAGATTGCTGAGTCCTTGGCCTTCCAGCTCGTTAAAGGGACAGGAAGAGCTATCCCTCCTCTAGATTTTAATCTTTTTGGACCTGAGGGATTATTGCACAAAAAGGTCGAGCGCTTGTTTTGTTCGGCTCATTAAAACTATCGAAAACTCATCCCTTCTGTATTGTTTTATACTTTTTCGGACTTAAGGGATTAGATGACGAAAAAGGACTTTTTGGAGTTAACTTTATGTATCTTTTCAGACTCTCTAAAAATGAAAAGAACCGAGTTATCCTTGTCGTTAGACTCGTTAAAATCATTAAATAGCGACAAACTTGTCTTTAGACGAGAACGAGTTTCATTATCGCTAGGCTCATTAAAACATAGCGATGGGCTTGCCCGAAGGGCAGGTTATAGAACAAGCATATGTTATCCTCCTCAAGCTTGACAAAAATAAAGAGGTACTGGTCAGCAATGACTTGGGAAAAATTGGGAGAAACTAAAGAAAAATTTGATGGTAGCAAGTCACTCTTGAACATGACACTTTTCCTCCGTACCACAATCGGGTTGGGTTGTTTCATTCACCGGTCTCATCCATGGTCTCACCATACCATCCATATTTGGGGTAATGCTACCAATCCATCGCATCAGTGTCGCCATATGTTCAAGAGAAGTCGTTCAGAAAGAGTCAACCGTGTCCCATCCACTGCCATACATTATCCTTCATCCATTCATGACCGCCACCCTGAATCATATGTCACAGATCGTTTTCACCTCCATTAAAATCATTAGCTCCGTTCCGTATCACTGATGTGGGATTCATTAAGGCCCTCCTGTGACGGAACGCTTCTTGTCGACATCAGCTCATTATCCAGGAAGTTGATCTAGGAACAACCCCTTCAAAACTTTGAAGCTTGCATGCCACAATGGCAAGTTTCTCACTTCCGGCGACAGGTATACATCAATGACCTTCGACCGAAAGATTTTGCATGGTGTTCAACGCCAAGTCCTTTATTCACACCATGTGAATTGTACTGCAGTACCTTGAGGGTCATTATCATTATCGGTGATTCCTCTCGCGCTTGTTAACAGTTTACATCATTGACCGGTAATCAAGCGATGTCGTTCCATGTTCGACTTCAGAACATTTCTCACATGGATCGACTTGTACTTAGAGTGAAGATCGAATGAGTTTGAAGACCCCGGATCTAGTTTCATCCATCCGGGCTGCGATATATATTCAGGAAAGATAAAGACATTGACATGTACATGATTGCAGTAGATAATCATCCTACTCAAAGGATGATAATTTCATCAAAATTATCAGTCTACCATCAGACGATTGTCTGTTCTATGTACAGAAAAATGAATTTATAAAGTTGAGCATGGGAAGCCCGCCTCAGCTAGATCATGAAAGCAGTATGAAAAATAATGTATTGTATTGTATCTTATTACAGGTCTCCTCCCAGCATTGGATGAACTTCGGATCCCCCTGATAAAGCATTTCGCCCGATAAACAGCCTCATACTTTAGGGGGCAACTGTTATAGACATTTTTTTGCCTTATAGCATTGAGCATGAAATGTTCATAATCTAAGGGATCCAAAGTCCCTAAACATGTTGTTCCTACCCCTAGAGGAACAAGGCTAACAAACCACATCAATTCACAGAAGTTCTCCACCTGAAACTGCTCAGAAACAAGTCAATTCAGGATCATTTCAGTGGCTACACTAGCTGTCTGCGCTGAATGTCAAAGCCAACACTGGCTACCTGCATTGAATGTCAACTAGAACAATGGCTACCTGCGCTGAACGAGAGTGGACAAGTGGCAAGTTCATTTCTCAAGGTGTCAAGACCCAGGAAGCTTCCAAAATGACACTTGCCTCAGGGAATTCGACTGGTGATGAGTAAGAGGTTCCAAATCTCCAAGTGGAAGCAAGAACCTCCAAGTGGACTCAAGAACGGACAGAGGGAGAGGACACTAGTCAGATCTCAAGCTGACTCATCCTCTCTCCAAACATCTATATATGGATCTCTCCTCCATGAGATCTGGAGGCTGGAATTTTGTTATTGCAAAGAATTGCTGTTGGTTTGAGACTGGAATCATTGGGTGCTTAATGCTTTGAAGGGGCTGAAGATAGGAATTCCATTTGCTGGCAAGGAGACGCTGGATTGGAGCCCTCTGGGTTGTATCTCTTCCTGAACCTTATTATTCATCAATAAAGCTATCTTGGTTTCTCCTATATGCTGATGTATTTTGATGTATGAATGTGTTAGTGTATTTGGTTTATTTCTAATCCTAAACTAGTTATGAATGTGAACATCTGTCTTCGTGTAGTGTTCTTCTCTTGTCTCAAGTAGCTGTTCTCTTGTCGCAAGTAGTTGTTCTCTTGTGATCTTGCAGGAACCCGTTGAAGTTGGACAAGCAAGAAGGCAAGTAGCTGTGAACACCTGAAGGGAAGAGAGACTGGATCGAGGGACAAACGGAAGACACCGGTAAGTCTATTGATCTCTCTTCTTTCACATTTCATAAAGGAAGAAACCAGAATAGCTGTACTCGTTTGTTGCTAAGGCACTGTCACACCTTAGGTGGATAGGATCGTCCTGCATAGGAATTTTTCCCCACAACAAAAAGACTGCACGGCTTCATAGGCAATTTCATATGGACTCAAAGGCATAACATCACCGAATGAGTCTATCTCAGATTCAGAAGGAACGATCCAAGGATCATCATAAATAATGGTGTCTGATGTAATCATATGAATGGATGCAAACGAAGACAATGCGTTGATTAGAGGAAAAGGAAAAGTTCCCAGTAAACCGACATCTTTAACTAATCCTACTCCAACATCCTTATATGGGATAGTCGTTTTACCGACATGCTGAATACTCTCTGAAGAGGCTGGGTAGGATTATGTGGGAACTTTATTACTCGGAAGACCGATGAAACGACCACTGTCATAGTGTAAGAACAACTTCGACCCAAGAGAAGGTTGTAGTCCAGAGGGGCATCAACCACCTCCACATCTAGACTAACGGTTTTTCCTTCAACCCCTATAGGAAAATCCTGTAGAATGCCAAAAGGATGAAACCCACGGCCATCAAAGGCCTTAAGAATTGTCGGGGATTGATTTAGTGAAGGAGAACCACCAAGCGATCTCCAACACTATATCGACATAATACACGTTGAAGCTCCCTCATCAATTACAGTCCGATGAATAGGCCTGTTTTTTACTATTACTAGGATCTAGAAAGCCATTTGATGAGGCAAACGCGATGTACTATTTTCTAGATCAAAGATTATTAGGTTCGGGTCCTGAACATCAACAACTCCTATAGCCAACAAAATTAATTTACGCTCTACTGGGCATGATTGCAGCACTTCCAAAGCCGACATTGCTGAGGGTGAAACAGCTAAGTCCTCAACAATGTTATAATTCTGGGCCGCTCTCGCATGTGGATTGAAAGCAGACTTTCGAAGTATACCCTTGGCGGGCGGTTTGATTACTAAGTCTGGATTAGGCTTCTCAATCTGTAGTGGATCGGAACCGGGAGCTGAGGTTGATGGATTAGAATGAGAAGATTCTGCTTCTTTGCCATCAACAGGACTTTTACTACCATAATCTTGCGATTGAGTCGCAATCCTTACATGGGACATCATCAATATGGGTTCTTCGCTGGCATTCGAGGAAGAACCTATCATCTTGCTATCTTGATTTGGAAATGGATCCCTCAAAACAGCAAGAGTTTGGGAACCTTTGACGATTTTCGCAACCTCTGCCCGATGAGGGCAGTCTCTTGTAAAATGATCCTCTTCACAAATAAGACAAGGATATCAAGGTTTGCGTTTTTCGTCATTGGTTTCGGATTTTTCAGTTTTCTCTTTTGGAGTTTTGTCTGTTTTATTCTTCTTCTTTCCTTTCTTCTTCCCATCGGATTTTGATTTAGCTGTAGATGAATCTACAACGTGAACATCGGCGGAAACCTCTGTAGAAGAATCTCCTATCGGGGAATCAGGCAAGGTTATGATAGAAGAATTCTTGGAGGATTTCTTCTTGCTTTTAGTGTTCACCGTACCAATCATACCATCAGCGGCATGAGATCCCGAAGGAGCTGCAGTGATTTGATTTGACTTGGGAAGATCGGGGATCTTTTCGTGTAACGTACCTGACTGAGTATAAACTAAGTCAAGGTACTGTGCTTGAGAAATCACTTGCTCCTCAGTAACTACTCCGGCCTTAGCTACGTCTTCAGTAATCTTTGGTAACAATGATTTAACAAACCATTCAGCTAAGATCTGGTCCGGGATAAAAACTTTCACTAACCGCCTTCGACGTCTCCATTCATGAATATGATTGGAAATATAAGTGGACGTCTATTGCTTTAATGAAGTTAGTAACTCCGTGCCATTATCATATCTGACCGACAACTGAAAATGAGTTAAAAACAAGGTAGCTAACTGGCTAAAATTATAAAAAGAGGCCCGTGGTAACTCGATATACCACTTGCCCGCAAGACCAATGAGAGTGCACTGGAAAAGACGTAAACGGATCGAATCATCTGAGATGGAATTAGAGGCACACCAGAGGTGGTAAGTCATCACATGATTCGACGAGTCCTCTCCAGATTTACCTTCGAACTTAGGAATGTCACTGGGCAACTTATTCGGCATTGGCGGCCAAAACGGAAGATAATTAATTGGATCGTCCGTTAGGCGCGACAAGTCTGGTAAGTCCAAATTTGCGATAAACGGTAACTGCCGATTAGGATCCCTAAAACTCTGGGTCACGAGACCAGCCCTAGGAGGAGGATATCCAGGATAACTTGGAATAGGAATCGCGTTCGGGATATTGTATCCTCTTGGAAAACCAGGATTAACTGGACCGTACTGGGGTTGTTGAGGTTGTTGATAAGTGTACCCAGGATACAGTTGATACTGATAAACTGGCTGCTGGACAACAGGACCGAATTGGTACTGTCCCTGGTACGGTTGATAAGTGAATTGTGGTTGACTTGTGACAACCGTACTTAAACCAGGTTGTCCTACAGGCATCTGAACTGTAGTTTGAATCGTGGATCCAGACGATGGTAAAGATGTCTGAGGAGTAGATACAGCTACAGTAGAAACCGGAGCTATCGATACTCCAGAAGTAGGTGGGGTAGATTGAACAGATGTTGCAGTAGTTGCAGCAGTCGTTTGAGATGGAGTACTAGGCGCAATAGACCCAAACTGAGAAACTACTGAAGGTACAAAAGTTTGAATATTAGACTGGACTGGTTGCTGGGGTGAACCAGAAACTAAGGGTTGTCCAGTTTGAGATGACAACTGTACATTTGGCTGCAACACCTGTTGAATTTGTGATGGATCCCACACTATGTTCATTCCGGGGTACTGACTCATAACAGGTTGAGGATATGGGGGACCATAACCAGGTTGAGGGTAGGATTGATAATTTAAAGGTGCATTTCCCGTTCCTTGAACATAAGATTGACCTTGGGGTGGTTGGAAACTTTGGTTCGAGTACTGACCTTGGGGTAGATACCCTTGAGGCATGTACTGATACTGGGGTTGACCTTGAGGTGTAAATTGATACTGAGGTTGACCTTGGGGTACATATTGAGGCTGGGGTTGACCTTGAGGAATGTATTGCACCATGGGTACATACTGTCCTTGAGGCTGCCCCCCAGACACCATTTGTGTACCTTGAGGTTGCCCACCAGGGGTTAATTGAGGCTGCCCCCCAGGCAGTAACTGGCCACCTTGAGGTTGAGAATTGGGAATAGAACCTGACATCATGAGAATGTCTTCTATGTTCAACGGTTTATTACCATTGTTTCCAGTTAATAACCCATGCTCAATGGGTTGAGGAGATGCTCCCGCAAAAGTACCAGAAAGTGACTGATACCCAGAGGGAACAGAAGGACCGCCGTACAAAAAGGATTCAGGCGATTGAGTAAACATGGACGACTGACCAGACATATTTACAGGAGTATAAAGACCTCTAGGTGGATAAGGAGCATGAGGTGGAGAAAAACTTAACCTTGGGTTTTCCAAATAATTAGTTAAAGAAAGATACCAAGTAGTACTTCTAGGTGGACTGTAAAAAATTGATTCACGCTCCCTTAGATCAATAACAGGTTGATTTTCAGGGATAGGGATGCCTATTTCTTCTTCCCGAGCAAGTTCTTCAATAGCTATCAAACCAGAAGGAAGATTCTCGGTGATTACTCTTTCTACCCTAGGTGAATTAGGAGCACTAGAAGTTGGAGAGACAAACCTCGATGTTGGAGTAACAGGTTCAGATATCTTAGGTTCTTCGCCTATATCACTAGTAGATGAAAAGCTACCAGCAAGTTTGGAAACCAAAATAGCTTCAGGATTATAACTTGTTTCTAGAGTTTGGTAATCAAGATGAACAACCAACGAAGACTCTCCTTCTTCAGGTGACCCAAATTTACTGCCACTAGGAGTTAAGAGGACTTTCAAACCTTCGTAATGACCTGGGACTTCTTCAGGAGGTTGGCCCCGAAGTCTACGGGACTTCCTCAACAAATCAACCACAGTTACAACCTCAGGAGACTGGCCCCGAAGTCTACGGGACTGTCTTGGTAATTCAGCCACAGCTAAAAACTTTTAACTACTGCACACACAAACAAAGTAAAATCTCAAAGCAAACCGCCTAAAGTCTCTAAAGAACCAAACAAATTCGAAGCATACGCCTAAAGAATCTAGGGCGTCAAACCACACACAAACAGTAACTTTCCGGACCGAAAACACTAGTTGGTGATGAAATCCAACATCGCAGAATTCAGTACAGAAATGGTGGGTGGAACAGTTACCCCGACAACCTGCTTAATGAATAGACTGGACCAAATTCCTCCACTTTAACCGTCTCGAGTGAATTGAACCCCCCAGAAAATCCAAGTGAGTCTAGCCGTAGTCTGCTCCAGGTACAGTGGGATCTTCCCTCCACCATCACCTTAGGAAGAATCCTAAAGATAATAGTCACTAAGGTCACCAATAGCAACAAATATACCTGGGGGAACAGTCTATGATCCGATACGCATGCAATGGCAGAGTAACAAGCTCAATCCCCTTGCCGACTCCTTGAAAATAATCCAAGGTTTACCGACAAGTGACCCCAGGCTCCTCGACAATGGTTAATCCGAGGTTTACCGTTTGTAGTACGTGCATATCTGGCGTCGTTCCCAATGAAGGAGGATTGATTCCCTCACTGTTTGGACACGATCTCGTGCTTCTCCTTTAAGAGGAGCTTTCTAGAGCATAAATGTAACAATTGGATTTATCCTACTGCAAGATGAGCTACTTGTTTGTTTTTACTGTCTTGGAGAGTTAATTACTCTCCTACTCCAAGACACTAGCCTGATCTATGTTGGTGTATCAGAGCCCTAGTAAATAAAAAGTTACTAAGTTAATTTTACTTTAAGCGTTATTTTTTATGGCTTTTCTTTAGGACAAAAGGTAGCGGAGATGAAACTTATGATGTGTAGACTCGACTCAAATCCACTAAAAAGATGCACCTAGGATGAAAAAACAATCTTTCCTTTTCAATGAATTCCCTAGCTAAGAGAGTTGGAAAATGCAAAATTTATAAAGACAACTTTCTGAGCAATGAAAATCAAAGAAAAAATCTCTTTATCTTTTCCAAAGCACACAACACAAGACCACTAATTATTTCACGAAAACTTCCTTTCTCTTTTCAAAGACTTCAAACGCTACTAAAACAAACTTTCTTCAAAAGAGATTTTGTATTTTTCCTATTTTAACAAAGCATGTAAAACTACTTAACAAAAATCTATTTTAAGATCTATGAAAATCTAAGAGAAATTTACCTAAAAGCAAATCTAATGAGGTAAAAGCCTACAAAATATAATTCTAGGTTGTTTTACTCAG
The DNA here is from genome assembly GCA_031772625.1 of Pinus tabuliformis. Lineage (NCBI taxonomy): Eukaryota > Viridiplantae > Streptophyta > Pinopsida > Pinales > Pinaceae > Pinus > Pinus tabuliformis. The sequence continues at coordinate 776,512,559 of CM062820.1, read as the reverse complement.
TTACAATTCAACCAAGGACTAATTCATGCAGAATCATAAATCAGTCAAAAACAAAAATAAAAGCTCTTGTTCTTTTTCTTAAGAATGAAATTCACAGCTTAACAAACAAGCCTTCTCGAAATCCCGCAAAGAGACAACACAATGGTAGGTTTCTCACAATGGTGGATTTTACGAATGGTCCGACTCCTAAGAAGACTGAAAAGACCAGGGATATCCAAGGTTTCTAGAACTTCTAAATCCAGAGTCACTACAAGACCAATACAAAAATCAAACCTAGGGCTAGAATTTCTATGAACTTCACTAAAACCCTCGATGCTAATGAAACAAGTCTAGATGAAAACTTCTGACAGGTAACCAGTGGATCTGGGCAGCAACAAATAAGCTATAAACAAAATCTAATAGGTAAAAAGGAAAAAATTGAAATTTTCTAAACTTTTGACAGGGTACGCAGGCAGCCCGTTTGCATAGGTGCGGCCACGCTCTGTGTGCAAAGTAGAAGTGCGTACAGGTACGCACTGTGCTTAACTCAGAGGATGCGTACTTCTCTCAAAAACAAGAAAAATAAAAACTAACTCAATCCTAAGCTATTCTACCCAAATTCACAGGAAATCAGTCAAAAACTAGAAAGAAATCAATGTTTCTAAAATCAAAGTATCAATCAAAAGAGAAATCAATCAAATCCATGGATTCCCCAGTGGAGTTGCCATTTTGTCATGTGGAAAGATTCAATTTTGCGGACAAAACCGACCTCCCTAGAAAACAAGGCTTTTCTAGTGACAAACAAAACAATCAAGCACTATCTTTCCCTAAATATGCATTTAAAATAAAAGCAACCAGGTGTTTAAGGCTTACCTTTAGTCCAACGCTGTTTGTAGTAGCCAAGCCTCTTCGATCCAGATGAGCTCCTTCTCCTTGAAGCCTGCATACACAAACAAGCAAACGATTACATAGCACCTAAATAACTCATATAATAAAACATATTCATCATAAAGACCAAGGAGTTTATGAAACAAATTATATATAACAACTTGTTGAGAAAAATGAACTTAATTGTATTAATTGGAAACAAAGGAAACCTTACAACCAGTGCCTTGGTGTTGTGCAGGTCCCTCCCAGGGTCCAGCAAGAGTTCTCCTCTACTTTGATCAGCTCACCCACTTCCAAATGAAGCTAAGAAAGGAATGTGATCTATCCTCTCAAGCTCTATAAGGGAGTCCTAATTTCAGCAGCATATACCCTTAGGAATGTTCAGCTTTCAACCTCCCCTCCCTCTGGCCCAATGCCTGTATTTATAATGCTTTGGAGGAAGTTAAACAGGTCCACCATCAATGGGATAAGCCCCTATTTCAAAGGGATAGCTCCCCTCTTCATGGGATAAGTTCCTCTTTCATTGGGATGCATGAACCATCTGGAGGCGCTCAATCCACGTCAAACTATCTTCTAGAATGCTCTAGAATTGACCGCAAGTATGTTTTTTGAAGTAAAACTTGCGCCTTTTGACTTTTACAGGGGTACGCACCCACCCCTTTACAGACAGAGCATACAAGTACGCAGGTATTATGTACTTGAGGTGCGTGCACGCAGGTAAGAGTAAGAGAAATTGCGGAACCAGAGTTATATTGAGTTTTTAAAGGCTTTCTCTCTTTTTTTGGAGTTTGACATGAGGAACAGAGGTATAAGACTTGCCAAGGAGGACAATATGGTTATTGATGGAGCCATACTGACTGAAAATAGTCATGGTGACAAATTTTAGTGTAACATGAGGCCAAGGATAACAGCATAGGTAAGTCATGTTATCATGAGCAGTTAAATTTTAGAACTTAAAAATAAGAAATAAATAAAAAAGGGCATACTAGGAAAGAGCTTTTACCAAGTATCCATGAATCGTTATATACACCTTAGCTGAAACCAAGGACTTAACATATGATGATTGATCTCCTTGAATGTTTTGTTTGGTGTATGACATCTACAAGGTAGCTGATTCAGTTACTTGTGGCTAAAGGATAACAACCTAGTGGGGTCTCTCAATATATACTCGACGGTAAAGGGAGTTGTTACACAATATTTTCCCATACCTCCTGTTCACTTTCCGTACCATATACTAAAGTGTTAAAACATTGACTAATGTGCAACATATCCATCATGATATAAAAACTTAAAACTCCCTAAAGAATCAAAGGAAAACTTCCCTGAATCCATTCTGGAGAAGGTTGCTTAAAAACCTAATTTTTGGCACCAACGCATTTTTATCCACTACCTCCTCGTGCTGATGGCAGGTTTCTTAGTTATACACTCGTGATTCTTGTGAGGATTTTCATAGGAAAACTCATGCTAAACCTTTTCTAGTAGGTTTTACCAAACTGGAGGAGAGGCTTCACTCACTAGAACCTTTGGGAACAATAAGCTAGATATTTTTTGTTGTTGATATAGTCAATCTCTCTCGTTTGGGCCTCCTGATCTTATCATCATGGGATTTCCCCTTGAGATGTGGACCTTCCTACCTCTTTTGTGGATCCATAAATCCCTCTCCCTTCTTATAAATTCAATCCCTTCCATCCTGAAATGGTTGGTCATTGATTGTTGCATCCTATTGTAGCAGTTACAACCACCCTCCAAAGTTTTTCCTTATCTTCGTTTTGGAGCCACCCTACAGACCATCCTCAGTAGCATGTATTGCATTGTCAAGTACATGAGCTTCAATGGTTTTCTAGCATCTTTTCAGCCTGTGCATGATAGCTTTCTTCACTCCCCTCATAGGCTACTTCCTCAGACTTGGTCTAGCTGCTGGCTGAGAAGCTCCCTCAAGAAATTGCGCAATTCTGGAGGGGAACCAGTCTTCCCACTAGAAATTCCACAAATCTGACTCGCAGCATGTTGGGCTCAGAAACTGCACAATCCTGTCAAACAACCTTTCCAGTGAAAAATGCACAATCTGGCCCATCAGGACAGTTCAACATAGAAATTGTACAATTCTCAATAGTAGTCAGTTGCTCCTCCCAGAAATTGTGCAATCCCTTTGGGCAACCTATTAAACAATATTTTCTCACACCTCCTGCACTTCCCCATGACATACTTTAAATTGCCCGAAACATGACCATTATGTAGTGTACTTATTCAGATATGCAACTCATATCCTCCCTAGAACATTGATTAGAAAATTCCCTAAGCTTTCCCCTGAAGAAATGGCTCTCAAACCCTAATTTTGAGACTCATTGCTCTTATGAGGTTAAAAACCATGATGATCGCTTGTTGCATCACACTTCACCCACAAAGGCATCATTTTTTCCCCTTGTATACCCATGATGATTCTAAAAATACAATTTTCCTAAAGAGAATGAGAGGCTTCGCGATCTAGAAGCTTCCAGAGCGGCAAGCTAGAGGTTGTTCGGCATGGATGAGGTTAAATTATCCAACATTAGCCTCTTGGTCTTATCCCTATGAGCTACCTCCTTGAGATGAGGATCTAATCCTATCTTTGGAGAGGTCCTAACTCCATTTCCCAGGCTATAAATTCATCCACTCCCATTCCCAAATGGTTGGTCATGTTAGAGGCTGGTTATTCTATGTCTATTTTCACCCTTATGCTAAGATTGTGCCTAAGACTATTCATTTGACTTGGAGAAGGAGTGCTTGGAGAGTTCGTTGCTTGGACTTGGATTACCACTCAAGGAGAGCCTTTCAACATCAAGGCTTTGGTTTTAAGCTTCCCTTTATTTTCTCAGAATACACAACTGCTCGTTCATCTTCCCAAAATATACATGTTCATGTATTATTTAGATTGACATTCCATGATGAGTTAAGTAGTCTGTTATTGGATTTTCTATTGGTTTTGGCATGCTTCATTGTCTCTTGATCACTTTTGTAGGTACATAAATGCTGAGAGAAGTAGGAGCAAGTCCGTGACATAAGTGGTTCAAGGCCCTCAACAAAGGAAATTAGATAGCATCAGAGTGAGGTAGGTCATCTCTTTCGTTCTTCGTTTCAATTATAACCTAGGAAGATGTCTAGTTGATTGTCACTTTAGTTGCTAGATCCACTCATTGGTCTAGAGGAATTGTATCTGTCCGCAGAGAGGATTAACCTTGTCAAGAAAATGGCGACTCCACTAGGGAGCCTATGATCCTTTCCATCAAATCCTTCACCTTGATCTTTTGACTAGTTTGACCAACCATCAATTTTTTGGCTTGTCCGCATCAGTATGGGTTTATACCATCATTGATTACTACCTTAGAGTGCTAAATCTGGATTGTTTCTTGGAATCTTTTTAGTTTTTTCCCATATTCCTCGCCCATCATGGGTTTAGCCTTAACAGTTACGATGGTATCTCATCTTTTAACTTTACAGTCGCGATGAATTTTGCTTTCTTCATTATTTGGTTGCGCTGAAACCATCACTACTTTTGTTATACAAAGTAGTGATGCCATCGTGGGTTTTCCTATACAAAGTAGCGATAATCATGGGTTTGAGTATATAAAGTAGTGATGATCCTTGAATGTGAGAATTTTTGAGGTTTCTTCCTAGGAATCCAGTGTATCTTGGTCCCTAAGGTCTTTTCCCATCGTGTATGCTTGGATTTGCCAATGTTTTTGATTGATTGCCTTGATTAATTTGCAAAATTTGTCTCGTTTGCTTTGAAGTGAAATCTGACTGAATTATAGGGCTTCTAGTCATTGGTCATTTCTTGCGACTTGTTGGTGTCATTGAGATTTTTTTTTGCTGATCATTTGAGTGCTTTTTCTATAGATATCATTGAAAACATTGTTTTCCATATGTTTCACTTTGTATTTTGAAATTTACTTTTCGTGAAAATGTATTAGATTAGTTGCATTGAGAAGTTATTTTTTGAGATTCATCATTGAGAATAGATCACATTTTTAGATGATTGAGAGCTAAATATTGTATTAGGTGCATCAAATCATTCAAAACATAAAGAAAAGCATAATTCATCTAAGTGCATCTTTGTAAAGTAAAACCATTTTACTTTCGAAAAAGTTGCATATAGGATAGTTAGAAGTCAAGATCATTTTTACTTTTGGCATTGCATTTAGTCAAATGAAAGATTGGATTTTGTTTTCACATTTTTTCGTTTGGAAGAGGGAAGTGAAAGTTAGTGGAAGGAATTTTGCATGATGCATTATTGGTTCAAATTTCTTCCCTTGGTTAGTCGAGCTATCATTGAAATTGGAAGTTTTCCTTTTCTCGTATAGTTGCATCATAGGTGTTTAGGAGACATCATTTTGAGCCTTAAAACTAAAAAATAATTGAATATAAATGTTAAAATATATCAATTAATCTAAGGAGAATTTGAAACATTAATGCTCATTCTTAGTGGTCTAGGCTAGAGACATATTCTGACGTCTTTAAAACTCGGCAGCTATCATTCGCAATGCTCTTACATTAGACAATGCTAGCACAGACTTTTGCTCCCCATACCATCGTGTATATAAACGGAGACCATCATAGGTTGCAAACCTTTATCCATAGGAAGTTGAGTCTTCCACCCTATAAATGTGATACATCGAACACAGCATTCGGGGAGATTTCCTGCAGTTCACGGTTACTTGGTACTCCTTTTTCCTAGAGTTACCTGAGTGGTCATTTCGATCTTTTCTGACTCTTTAAATTTGAAAATATCATCGAATTTCTTTTCGTTTCAAGCTTGCTAAACCAATGAAAGTGACTATAGTCACATTTTCATCCTTTTATTGACTCTTAAAATGTGAAAAGGAAAAGATTTTGTTTCAAATTCTAAAATTAATTGACCGCGGAACAACATACTTTCTGTGGAAATACTCCTTAGGAGATCTTAGGTTGATACTGATGGAAACATTTCATGCGTTTACCAGTCAAGGAAACCCCTTTGATTGGAATCCTAGTCCTTTTCCTTCTTTTGGAAATGTTGGTGCTCCTTATACGGCAACGTTGTCCCTTCCTGGATTGACCATTGGTCTTCCAGTTTGGTTTATCTCGACCTTAGTGATTTCGAGTGTTGAAACCACTTTTCAACCAAGTTCTCCTCCACCTGAACAACATCAACCTCATTTTGATCCTAAAGTTTACCCCTTGCCTTCTTCGCCTATTTCTTCACCTCGTTCTTCCTGTTCTCCTGGTGAAAGTCTGGATTCTAGTAACCAGGAAGCTAAGAAGAAGAAGAAGAGGATGAAGAAGAAGAAGCAAAATAAGCAAGGAGGCAACCAAACAACTATTGTTACCGATGCAACTAATGAAGAAAAATCTTCCAACCAACCTTGGAAAGTAAAATTACCTTGCATGTTATGTAAATGTGACCACCTTCTTCGGAATTGTCCTAGTATTCCCATGGTCTTAGAAGTGTGGTCCATATGTTCACATCGACCTTTGTCATCAGCCTCTGGTAATCATGCTGGTGACAAAACCTCAACTAGTGACAATAAAGCCTATGGGAAAAAGGGAAAATTCAAATTTCCCTGTAAGTTGTGTGAAGATAATCATCACATTCACCTTTGTCCTCTTATCGATGAAGCTTCCAAAGAGTTGGAAAACCTTACAACCTCTTAACCTCATCTTCCAATTGGGTATAGAATGCTTTCCCCTGATCCTCCACTAGTTGATCTAGTGTCTAATCAAAAGTCATATTTGGTCAATCCCACTCTCTCTGAAAGTGAGTCTCGTGAGTCCATTCTCGAACAACCATTAATTGAGAAACCAGTAGACTTGACCCCGCCTTCAGTTAACCGTACCTTTCCGGTAGAGAGTGAACCTCATATTGCTCAGGTTCTTCTGGTTTCTTCAGTTTCAAATGAATTGGAGGTAAATCCTCCTATTCCTGAGGTGCATGAGAGCATTTATCTTGTTCCCATAGAGCAAGAGGGAAGTTCTCATGTTCCTACGACACCCCCTCTGAGTAGTTTAGTCACTTCTTTTGATTGGAGTTGACTGGTAGGATATCGCCTTTCGTCTTATGTGCCTTTCTAGATTACAGTACAGGCTTACCATATGGTTGTACCTAGCACAGTCATAGACGAGGGCACATCTATTAGTATTATGTCTTCAACTGCTTAGCAAGCTTTAGGTTCTCCTCAACTTTTCCCCGTCACCCAGAATCTGTTAGATTTTAATAAAGGAACTAGTCAACCATTAGGGATCCTTCCTAAGTTTCCTATTACTTTGGGAGGAAAGACTGTCTATATAGACGTGATGGTTGTCCAAGGTTAGTTGGATTTTAATATACTCCTTAGTCGTGACTATGTTTATGTCATGGGAGCTCTTTTTTCTTCCCTCTTTCGAGTGATGTGTTTCCCACATGAAGGAAGCATTGTGATCATTGATCAGCTTACATTCGTTGGTCATGAATCAACTCCCACTTAACCATCATCCCTAAATGGTTCTTATGTGCAAGTGGTATCACCCCTACCACAGGATAATTACATGGCCACATGTTCCATGCCCACATCTACTGATGATTTTTTAAGTGATGTAGTATGCCATGTACTGGGGGCACTGGAGCCTGATTTTCCCATTGGATACCTGGATATGTATTCCTTCCAGAGTGTTTTTTCTCCCATATGATGAAAACTTCTTGGAAGCCATGGCCTCTTTTGGTCTGTGATTAGGACCATGGAGCCGAGTTCCTTGTCTTGTGTCAAGCTCGTTAAAAAATGAAACAATGGATGGAGCAACATTCCCTGTCTTGTGTCAAGCTCATTAAAAAATGAAACAAGGAACATGAGTAGAGTTCCTTTAATTGTGTTAATATCTTTAAAAAATGAACCAAGGACCATGAGAAAAGTTCCTTTAATTGTGTCAATCTCATTAGAAAATGAAATAGGTCCCCATGAGGATATTTCCTTACTATGTCAACCTTGTAAAAAAATGAAATAGGTCCCCATGAGGAGAGTTATTTTACTGTGTCAACCTTGTTAAAAGATGAAATAGGTGTCATGAGCATAGTTCTCTTCCAATGTCAAGATCATCTAAAAAATTAAACAAAACCCCCTTCCCATTCGAGTCTTTGATTAGGTGTCATAAAATCCCAGTTGAGTCTTTCACTTGATCTCATAAGCGAACCTTCATTCCATCCACTTAGTTGAATGAATTAATGAAGCTTGGGGGTAATGTACCTCGAATTGAGTCATTATGATGGGGGCATGCAAACTTATCTCAAGCATAGTTTATCTTTGTTTCAAGCTTGTGTAAAAATGAAACCAAATCCAAGCATAGTTTCCCATGTTTCGAGCTTGTGAAAAAATGAAACCATCTTCAAGTATACTCAAGCATAGTTTCCCATGTTTCAAGCTAGTGTAAAAATAAAACCATTCCCACTTTACATCTTGTGATTGCTATTTTCATCAGCTGATTTGTTACACAATAATTTGCCATTGTCTTCATTCCAATCTTCCTACTGTGTCATGTGTCCAAGTCAAACATGCTCATATTAGACAAATGCTCTCTGATGTTGCCAAATGACCCACTTTTCCTAAGTTATCTACCTCATCGTGTCTGTTGGCTAAATAAATGCACTGAAGGGCGCTCTTAAATAGTCCAGAAGCATTGCCATCGCGGAAGTACACTTGATTCCTGCGATGGTCGAATTTTATGTGCCAGCGCGAGGTTGCTTGTAATATTTTGCGATGACCTGACTAGCTACGTTATTAAATAGCGATGTTAGTGCAGATGATCAGTTATGTACCCGCGATGATCCACATTGGGCGAATTTGTTCCAACAGTCGGCCTTCCAGATGAATCCAGACCTGGTTATTGGCATAGTTTGTATTGCCCTCCTTTCTCTGGCATGGTTGTTCCATCATTTGTGCTACCTTCCTTGGAGATAAGCTCACTCTTCCACCTTTCATGGAGACTCCTCCTATTTAAACTCTCACCATTGCTATGTGCTGCTAGTTTTTTGGGATAGTTGCTGATAGTTGGCTAGTGGAGCAGTGTTGTTAGTGTTTGCGAGTTTGCTAGATAGCTGCTGTGAGTGTGATGAGTGTGGGATTGTTGATAGCTTCTGGAAGGTTTTGAAGTGCCCTTAATCTTGTGTAAAACTTGTGAGTGAGAGAGACTTGTATGTTGGGAGATCCACCTTCAAAGAGTGAATGCTTGAGGAATATGCTGGCTGGATCCCTCTGAGAAGGCTTGTGACGTCAAGACTTTGGTTGTAAGCTTACTCTTATTTCATTATTAATGCAATCAATGATGCTTTCCTATGTCTTGTTGGTAATGTACTTGGTAGCTCATGACTTCTTGACTTTGTGAGTAAATAGATCATTGTTGTTTCGGTTACGTGCTTTTTTGTATTTCCTTTGCATTGTTTCAGGTTGTTTACTCGTTAGGAAGCAGAAGCTGAAGCAGCGCAATGGAACTCCATCGACCACCGGTTGGGGTAGGCCTCCAACTATGACTGTTTAAGGAAAGCTATTGTTGATTTGTCCTTGTTTGTGACTAGACCCACTCTAGGGCTAGAGGGGTTGCCTCTGTCTGCAGAGGGAACACTTTCCTGCATCACAAATTGGCAACTTTGTTGGGGAGCTTTGGCCTTTGTTCTTTTCTTGTTTACTCTTGTCTTGATTTTTTGTTTTGGTCTCTTTTGAAGTTTTGGGGATAGTTGCTGATAGTTGGCTAGTGGAGCAGTGTTGTTAGTGTTTGTGAGTTTTCTAGATAGCTGGTGTGAGTGTGATGAGTGTGGGATATTTGATAGCTTGTGGAAGGTTGTGAAGTGCCCTTAATCTTGTGTAAAACTTGTGAGTGAGAGAGACTTGTATGTTGGGAGATCCATCTTCAAAGAGTGAATGCTTGAGGAACATGCTGGCTAGATCCCTTTGAGAAGGCTTGTGACGTTAAGACTTTGGTTGTAAGCTTACTCTTATTTCATTATTAATGCAATCAATGATGTTTTCCTATGTCTTGTATGTAGTGTACTTGATAGCTCATGACTTCTTGACTTTGTGAGTAAATAGATCATTGTTGTTCCAGTTATGTGCTTTTTTGTATTTCCTTTGCATTGTTTCAGGTTGTTTACTCATTAGGAAGCGGAAGCTGGAGTAGCGCAATAGAGCTCCATCGACCACTGGTTGAGGTAGGCCTCCAACTATGACTGTTTAAGGAAAGCTATTGTTGATTTGTCCTTGTTTATGACTAGACCCACTCTAGGGCTAGAGGGGTTGCCTCTGTCCGCAGAGGGAACACTTTCCTGCATCACAAGATTTTTTGCTATATGAGCCTTGGTTCTTTCATTCCATCGTCACCATCTCCTCGACTGATCATATGACTTCACTTGGTTGTTTTACCCTTGGTTGGGGAACATCTACGATGAGTGGTCTTATTAGCTAGCCTCTTGACCATTACATGTTTTGAGCAGTTCCATCATGACTGAAACCTATTGCTCTCCTTTTATAACACTTGTTCCTCCAAGTGGAGTCCCCTTTCAGCTCTTTTTAGAATCCAAAAATATGAAAAGGTAATCGAGTACTTGTCTTTTGAACTCATTAAATCAGATGAATTGACATCATCTTAGTATATGTTTACCCCTTTTTTGGGTTGAGATTGACTATTTACAAAAAATGTACACCTTGGTTAATATGGTCAAGAGGTTCTCTCGAATATTATTTTCTACCGTTTCGGATTTGAGAGACAAATTACGAAAAGGGACATGATGGAGTTTTCTTTTTCATTTCTTTTTCAAACTCTCTAAACATGAAAAAGACACTAAGTTATCCTTTCGTCAGACTCGTAAAACTTAAACGACAAAAGACTTGTCACCATGACAAGCCCGAGTTTCTCCTTTCTAGGACTTGTAAAACTTATTAGGATGGATTCATCTAAAGGGTGAACTTATATGACAAGAATATGGTATCCTCTTCAAGCTTGTGTAAAAATAAAGATGTACTTGCTAGAAATAGCAAGGGAAAAGTGAAGATGAAACATCCCTTGTATTGGTAGCATGTCGCTCTTGAACATGACACTCATATGTTCTCGTGTCGGGTTTGGGATATCCTCACTTAGTCACTTGTCCATCTGGGTTTGGGTGGTCCATTTTTCCTCTCATTTGACTATTACACCTCATCATTATGACCCTTGGTCCTATGTCGAGTCTAATACTGCCACACTCTGGAGTCACGTCGCTAATATTTCAAGAGAAGTCAAATTTGTAGTTATTTACCTATACACTGTTTGAGTCATTTTTACAGTCTTGAAAATTATTCCACTTTGTTCCTTGTTTCGTGTCGATGATGAGGGAATCATTATGACCCTCCTTTGATGGGTCACTTCTTGTCGACTTCAGCCCATTATCTAGGAAGATGACTTAGAAACTCCCTTTCAATACCTTAGAGCTTGCATGCTAAATGACAAGTTCTTCACATCCGAAGACAGGTTTTCATCATTGGCCTTCGATCGAATGATTTCACGAGCTTTTGACTTCATCTTCATTATCACATTAATGGATCGTATTGTTGTACCTTGAGATCCATTGTCATTATGGGTGGTTCCTTTCATGCCTATTAACGGTCTACATCAATGGCCGATAATTAGGTGGTTTCCTAGCATGTTCGACTGTGACATGTTCATTCACATGTTAGAACTTGTACTTTGATCAGGTCATGGTGGAGCGCAAGACCCTGAGTCCTATCTGATATGACTCTGGCTATCTGGAGTTATGTATTGTTCATGATTGTACACATGTTTTTGCTATACAGATGGTTGGGACCATATCGTGGGACTTTACATTAAGATAATGATCCTTCTTATTTGGATGGCTGCATGCATGCCATGGATCCTTTCATATAGTCCTTATTATCCAGATGGCTGCTCCCATGCCATATATTCATGTATTTCTCTTAGATATGTATATGTATATGCATCCTTGATTTGTAGATCTCCTAACAGTGTGTGTCCTTATCCTTGCAAAAGCTCGTAAAGCATCTCAACCATCACTCCCAGTTCTACCTTCATGCTTTAGCGGGCATCTGTTACACAGTATTTTGTCACACCTCCTACACTTCCCTATGACACACCCTGAAGTGCTCGAATCATGACCATTATGCAGTGTACTCATTTATATATGTAGATCATATCCTCCCTAGAACATTGATTGGAAAATTCCTTGATCTTTCCCCTGAAGAAATAGCTCTAAATCCCTAATTTTGAGACTCATCGTTCTTATGAGGTTAAAAACTGTGATTAGTCGCTTGTTGCATCACGCTTGGCCCAAAATGGAATTGATTTGTTCCCTGGTATGCCTACGATGATCCCAAAAAGGGAATTTTCCCAAAGAGGATGAGAAGATTCGTGATCTAGAAGCTTCCAGAGCAGCAAGTTGGAGGTTGTTCGGCATAGATGAGGTCAAATTCTCCCAAATTGGCCTCTTGGTATTATCCCTATGAGCTACCTCCTTGAGATGAGGATCTAATCATATCTTTGGAGAGGTCTTAAATCCATTTCCCAGCTTATAAATTCATCCACTCCCATTCCCAAATGGTTGGTCAAGTTAAAGGTTGGTTGGTCTATGTCTATTTGCACCCTTATGCTAAAATTGTGGCTAACACTATTCATTTGACTTGGAGAAGGAGTGCTTGGAGAGTTCTTGGCTTGGACTTGGATTACCACTCAAGGAGAGCCTTTCAACATCAAGGCTTTAGTTGTACTCTTCGCTTTATTGTCTAACAATACATAACTGCTGGTTCATCTTCCCAAAATATATATGTTCATGTATTATTTAACTTGACATTCCTTAATTAGTTAAGTAGGTTGTTATTAGATTTGCTATTGGTTTTGTCATGCTTTGTTGTCTCTTGATCACTTGTGTAGGTACATAAATGCTGAGAGAAGCAGGAACAAATCCGTGACATAAGCAGTTCGAGGCCCTCAACAAAGGAAATCAAAATAGCATCAGAATGAGGTTGGTCATCTCTTTCGTTCTTCTTTTCAATTATAACCTAGAAAGATGTCTAGTTGATTGTCACTTCAGTTTCTAGACCCACTCATTGGGATAGAGGGATTGTCTCTGTCTACATAGAGGATTAACCTTGTCAACATAGGAAAATCTATGTTGAACCTCTTTTGGCAGGTTTTCCCAAACTCGAGGAGAATCTTCGCTCACCAGAAATTTTGGGAACAACGAGCTAGATATTTTTTGTTGTTGATATAGTCGAGATATCTCAATTGGGCCTCTTGATATTATCATCATGTGATTTCTCCTTGAGATATGGACCTTCCTCCCTCTTTTGTGGATCCCTAACTCCCTCTCCCTTCCTATAAATTCACTCCCTTCCATCCACAAATGGTTGGTCATTGATTGTTGCATCCTGTTGTAGCGGTTACAACCACCCTCCAAAATTTTTCCTTAGCTTCTTTTTGGAGCCTCCCTACCAACCATTCTCATTAGCATGTCTTGCACTTTCAAGTACATAAGCTTCATTGGTTTCCTAGCAGCTTGCTAGCCTATGCATGATAGCTTGCTTCACTTCCCTCACATGTTGCTTCCCTAGACTTGGTCTAGCTACTCGATGAGAAAATCCCTCAAGAAATTGCACAATTATAGAGGGAATGAATATTCCCTCTAGAAATTGCACAAAACTGACTGGAAGCTTGTTGGGCTCAGAAACTGCACAATCCTGTCAGACAACCTTCCTAGTGAAAACTGCGCAATCTGGCCCAGCAGGATAACTCAACCCAAAAATTATGAAAAATTCCCCCTCAGTCAAACAGGCTGTTGCATGTGCCATTAGGTTGGTGGTTACACCCGGGACTGAGAAAACTTGACTTGCATGCATCGGCTATTTTTTCCCGAAATAGGAAAAAAACATGCAAACAGCATCCCTAGATTTTAGGGAGCTATTTTTAGCAGCTGGAGGTTACATGCAAAGATCATTTTAGGAACCTTCCTCCAAGTGGCACGTTTCCCTAGATTTATGGCATGCACGTCATGAGACTCAAAATTATTTATTCGACGCTTCAGAGTTCATTCTTCAAATTGATCTTGGAGCTCTTACATCCCACGGAGCATCTAGGAGTCTTCGACACATCCAACTCAACTATTTCCGGGTAAGTCTGCTTTACTTATCTTTTGTAGCATTTGTGTCAATTTTTGTGTTTTGGCTTGTGTGAGTGTTGTCTACTTGATTTCTATGAATGCTTGCTGGTGTTTGCATGCATATTAGCTTGTACAAGCACCGTTTCAGTTTCCATTAGCATCTCACTGTTGTCGCATGCATGACACTATTTTACATGAATGGTCGCCGATTCAGCTATTCGCTTCACACACATGCATGTTGTTCCATTTATGGAATCTTGCATTCATTGTTCCCATGCATGATAATTCACCTCTTCTTACACTCAGTGTCATCATGCGTTCAAATCTTCATTCTCTTTCAGTTTCCCATCGGCGGGTCTGGGCAACCATGGCCTAGACTTTACCACACCAAGACAACATTGTGCAATTCTAAGAGGGAAGGCTCTACCTTACCCCAAAAAATGCACATTTCTATCTAGTTACTATCCTCTAGTGTTTCCTTGCACAATTTTGTGAGGCAGTGAATGCTAGCCCAAAAAATTGTGCAATGCAGTCCTTGGGCTTGCATCACTTGCCGGCTGAAATTGTGAATTGCTCAATGTGAGCACCCAACAAGCCAGTCTGGATTGCGCACTCAAAATTCAAGGAGTGAACTAGCCTCTCGATAGTCCAGACTAACTTTTTCATAGTTCTAGTAGTCAATCTCTTGGCCTCCTAGTGAAAATTTCACAATTCTTGCCAGTTAGTACCCAGGAATGTTGCATGTCATCCCCAAGTTTTCTTTGGTTTTAGCTGACAGATTTCATGCCATGCATGTCACCATGTCTCTAGATATAGTGGGTGTTTGTCAGTCTCTCAGCAGTTTAGGATCAATGGCCTCCTAGAGAGTAGGATCAAAGGACACCAATGGAAGTGCGATTGGAGCAACAGTTGAGCGAGTGTCTACGAGTTTTCCTATCTATGAAGACACCAAGTTGATTGTAGAAAAAGACATCAAGATGAAAGAGGTCAGTGATGCAATCTTCAGCACATTTGGGGAAGATCTCGAGGACTGACAAATCTATGTGAACGTTCATAAGTATGGCTTGTATCGGATTGCATGCAGATATCCTGCATTCCCATGTGTGGACATGATACATTGGATCATCTCGCACACTAATCCCGAGACAATGACATTGAGCAGTGTCAGCGGGACGGAGATTACTACCTTCAGGGCACAGGATTATCAGAAGACATACCATTTTTCAAAGCTAGTGATCACCATGGAGACACCCTTCAGCATACCCAACAACAATGCCAACTCTAGGGATATCTTGAAGAATTGGGTAAATAAGCCAACCAAATTTAGGATGACACCCACCCAGATTTACAAGACGAAGATACTGCGGAAGGCATATCATTACTTGGTCATATTTTCATGTAGCTTGTATGGCCAAGAGAGCATGAAGACCTTATAGCAGATTTGGGTGATCACGTTGGACCAACTGGCCAGTGAAGGCAAAGCATGCAACTGGCCCGACATGTTGGCTCATAGGCTAAAGGAACAAGTAACAGGAGCTCAGCAACCACCCAAAGGTCAGCAAGTAGAAATCTACAATCCTGCTTACATCTTGGATGTAATCTATGCCTGTCAGGAGTTCCTAGGCGTGAAGTGGGCATGGACATTAGCGAAAACCTCTATCAATACTTATTTTAAATTATTTTTCGAATGCAGTTTCAGAGGAGTTATCACACAACTATCAGATCATTTTGTCACCCCGGTGTACAAGATGATATTTGAGCAGGATCCACCTTACATGTCGAAGAAAAAAATGGGGGCACTGATTGACATAGCGGATTGCTATGCCTCACAATCCAACACTTTCATATGGATGTACATAGCAGAGAATCCTCCGCATGTTTTGCCAAAGTTTTCCATGGACAAGCCCGTCATGCAAGAAGTAGCATACCACATCTCAGCAGGATTGTCAGCTAGGCTACACTGGAAGAAGAAGGCACCTTGGCCCACTCTTCCGTTATGGATAGGGTTGTACAAGATAAAAAACCTCAAACATGTGGATGTCGAAACAAAGGAGATCAAGAAATATCCTTTTGACGTCCGAAGCTTTAACCCGTATAACCCACATTGTATTGTGAAAGATCATTGCGCGAGAGTACAATTTCAGTGGATCCACAGGGTGTGTCATTGGGCAGAGGAAGACCCATGGAGATAATATTATAGCCTCTCCAATACTAATGAACTAGTTGGCATCACTTTGGAATGGTTAGCCAAGCAGCATCCAGGAAAGCACTAGCAGCAACAGTAGTAGAGGTGAACATACCGGTGTGAGACAAAGGCAAGAGAAAGATTATCGATAACACAGAGGTGGAAAAAATATGCAATTTTAGAGCATACCCACTTGTGTAGAAAGAAACTTTGGCAATAGAGGTGAAGAGGAAACAACACCACAGGAGGAACGTGCAAAAGCAGAGAGAAAAATAGAGAATGGAGGAAACAATGAAGGAGTTGCATGAGTTGAAGGAGAAACTCTGGAAGGAACAGGAGTTACACAGATAGGAGAAGGAAGCGCAACAAGAACAAGTACAACAAGGGGTGTAACATGTATAGATAGATGAAACTGCGACCGTATAGGTAGTCAACTTATCCGAACAGCTGACACCTAGCAGATAGGGTAAGCAGTCGTAGGAGTAGGACTTTGCTCAAGATATTGAACATGCATTTGAGCATATGGATACAGATATGGAGCGGCAAGAGTTATAGCAAGACATCGACCTCATGCCTTACCACCAAGAGGTCGAGCCACCAGCTTCACCAGATCCAAAATCAGAGCAAGTCCCAAGCGACTAAGGATATATTGAGATCCTTGGAGACAATCTGAAAGGAGAGATGAACAACATATCATTTGATGAGTCGCAACATAGAGTTGTGCAATCACGTAGAGTGTCTACTCCAGATGACAACATATCTCCTGTGCAGTTTGAAGAATGAGTGATCGTGTTTGATGTGTGCAAGCATCCAACAACATTGACCGATGCTACCAGAGCATATGCCGAAGCCACTAGCTAGAGTGTTCACTTCTTGATAGCAGAGAACGAGTAAATGGTTAAGGAGTTACAAACGACTAAGCAGGGAGGAGAACTGGTTACAACATTCACCTGAGTAGAGATGAAGAGGGCGATACTAGATGAAGCATTGTCCCTTGAGATAGTCATGCAGGCATTGTATTCTAATTTTGGTACCGTGCATAAGGAAATTGTCCATCTCAATGGTTGGTAGCAATGATGTGCTAGGAGAGCAGGTATCTTTTCAAAGGTGCATACTACTGTCGAATACATGAAAAAATGGACAATGAGATACATGGGAGCCTCGTTACACTTACTTGATATGATGAAGCCCATAGTAGTCAAGCTGAAAGCACACATCTAGAGTCAGATCCGGAACTATGAAGATCTCTCGTAGCTCATCACTAGTTTATAGGATTCCCATGCATGAGTGTTCAGGAGTATGGATGTCATTGTGAACGTAGATGCAATGCCATCTATTTGGATACTCACTGAGGCAACGACATAGGCAAAAGTTTGACTATAGGTTGACTCATACTTTGACGAGTTGATTCACATAACCACCAGCGCAGATTGGTGATCAGTGTAGACACCATGCATCAGTATGTCGCTAGTCCAGCTGCACTCAAGACAATGATGTACATGTTATCAAACAAGTTAGATAGAGGAGCTAGAGAAGTGTACCTAGATGCAATGGAGGCAAGAGTTCACTTCCAGAAAGATGTCACCACAACATACACAGACACCACCGCGGACTACCAAGACTGGCATCAGTTTGCCACCATCGACCATCATGAGGATGTCGAAGAGCTAGTCTTCCCACAACTGTCTGATTCATAGTGATGTCTTGCATGGCTTGCTCAAGCCTATTTTGTCTCACATGGGTACATGTGCAGCTTGTATGTAACGTATTTTCAAGTGGAAGTTCAAGTGTCGATAGTTGGATGTAACAACCATAGAGTAGATGAAGAGTCATGAGGATAGATGAATAGTCACAAAGGGGAATGTCAAGGGCCACCCCACCCTTTGATATATATAGTCCCTCATAACTCATTATAGAGGCTTTTGGTCAGCTAAGATTCTGATAGGAGTATCTTAGAGAAATCGTGGAGAGTATTGTAACGAGCCTTGGCTTCTCCACTATGCAGAGCTAGTATATCTCTTTGGAGGAGCAAGCGACAGTGACTGTAATGTTCCGCTGTCAGAACTAGTGGCTGGTCATGGTTGTATTGTATGAATGGAACTTTAACTTCTTAATATAACATAGCCATCTGTTTCATGCATATGTCATATTGTATTTTAGTTATCTTATTTACTCTAAATGATATATGTATTTGTTTTCTTACACATGTATGTATGGCTTTCCCATATAAGTATGTATGAATCTTACTGGAATGTGTTGTTGGTTTAATGATCACTTTGGATTACTAGCTTACTTTCCTTCTAGTTTGTGATGCATCTTTTCTCATGTGTTCCCTTCTTAACTTTGTGCTTTCATAGGTTTCCAAGGGGTGCACTCACTCACCCTTCATGTGTTAGAACTGTTCATGCACCTTCCTTGACTTGCTACATATGTCACACCCTTTCTACCTAAAGGGACATCTTACTTGCCTCTGTGCGCAACCATGGTCAAGGCGATACCATACAACCCACTACTGGGACTCCTACACCAAACGGTCTGAGGTCTAGTTGGGACTTCTTACCGGGGAGATCCCTTGACATGTTGGTGGGTCCAGCACCATCAACACATCCCTATGCTGAGATTATGCTTACATGCTACCCATTCTAGCTTGGAGAAGGAGTGCTTGAAGAGTCTTTGCTTGGACTTGGAAATCCACCAAAAGGAGGGCTCCAACATCAAGGCATAGGTTGTATGCTTCCCTTTTTAGCTTATTAATACATACATCTGATGTTCACTTTCCATAATCGTGTAAATGTTTATGCTATTAGATTAATGTTCCTTGATTTGCTAAGTAGTTTATGTTTGATGTATTCCATATATTCTCTCTTATCTTGCATAGTACTTTGATCTTCGTTACAGGTACTCGGACGTGAAGAAAAACTAAGGAGCAAGATCTGGAGTGAAAGATTAAAAGCCATCTCCAAGGATCGAGCGATTATCATCAAAACGAGGTAGGTTTCTCCTTTCTTCTGCATTTGTTAAACATAAGCTAGGAAAGTGTATGTTAGTTTGTTTATTTTGTTGCTAGACCCATTCATTGGGCTAGAGGGATCACCGTTAGTCATAGAGGGGATTTTCCTTCACAACAAAATGGCGAAGTTAGTCACTTGTTAAAAGGAACTTAAGGGACGCCGACTGTACTAGAATAACCTTTCCCATCACAACAGACCTAATTGGTAGAAAAACCGAAATCTTCGACATCTCTGGGTTCTTAGGTTTACATGAGTGGAACAATGCCTATTTATTTTGCCACCTGGTTAAAAGACTATCAAACTCAAAAACAATCTCTGAAGAAAAAAGTTACTGATACACCTTCTACTTCTACTCCACCTAGTTCTGGTCCTATTCATATTGAGATACCTAGTAATGACTCCGTTATCCGACCACTTCATAAATCATCTTACAATCCGAATGCGCGAGCTTCCCAGAATTATAATATTGTCGAAGATTTAGCTCAAGCACCTTCGGCGATGTCTGCCTTGGGAGTTCTCCAAACTTATCCAATGCTGTGGAAATCATTACTATCCTATATAGGAGGAATTGACTGCACGAATTCAAATTATATTACTTTTGACTTGGAAAAACATGTTCCTCAGCTTCCCCATCAGCTTTCATTTTTGATTCAAGTCATCATTAAAGGGAAGATGATTCATCAGACTGTAATTGATGAGCGTGCTTACACCTGCATCATATCTATTTCATGCTGGAAAGGTATAGGCTCTCCACCTCTCAAATAGTGTTTGAAAACCTTAGAAGCCTTTGATGGCAGAGGATATCATCCTTACAGTATTCTCATGAGTTTTCCCATCACGTTGCAAGTGAAAAATGTTGAATTAGAAGTAGAAGTCATTGATGAAAATTTGAACTATAACCTTCTACTCAGAAAAAGTTTAACTCATGCTATGTTTTGTGTGGTTTCTTCTTTGTTTCACATGCTTCATTTTCCTCATGAAGGGAAAATAATCAATTTTGATTAGTTAGCCTTTTTCTCTTCCAGTTCTTCGAATGGCAGCATCTCGTATGTGGGAAATATTGACATTCCTTATGAAAGCGTTGGGGTGGGGCTTTTTAAAGACTCCTCTTATGGGAAAATTTTCCCTCCCACCTCCTCATGTTGCTTCTCTCAACATGATCTATACTACTTATGATCCTTGGATTGTTTCTTCCCCCGATCAAGTTGATTCTTTTGGTGATCTCATGCTGCTTAGCCTAGTAGAACAAGCTTATCAAGTTGTTGTTTTGGCTTCAACGACTGCTTCTGAAATTCATACTCTCTTAGTATGCATCTAGACATGTATTCACAGTCCCCTTGGCTTGGTTTTTGGGATTCTCTAGATCCCTTAACCGATACATTTCCCACTAACCAAAGTATCAGCGAGGTTATGTCTCTTGAGGAAACTCCTTGGAATGATGCTCATCATCTTTCCTCATTTCTCCCAATTCTTGGAGATATTTCATCGTGTTTGGATACCTTTGTTTCCTGTACACTCACCCATCCAATTTAAATGCCCATTTTGGTGCATGAAGTTTTGTCTGAGGGAAACATGGGGAACTTTACTGCTACCTTTCCCATTAACGTTTCGGTCCAACCTGAAATTATCAAAATCTTTCAACTCGAGGCATCTTTTTCTCGCCATGAGATTAAGATTTTCATTGCTTCCTTTATGAGATCTTCTCACCAATTCTTTAGATTTCACCCACTATCACAATGGGGTATTCATCCTATGACTCATAAGCCTCACTCACTGAAGGGGCATGGGGGCATTGTCATTTATGTGTGTTATTCCACTATTTGGCCGAGTCGATGCTTACACATCATGCCAATGGGGAAACTCCAGTTTCATTCTTTGTTGATCGATTACCTGAGTCCACAAATGGGTGCCATCTAAAATATTATGCATGATTATCTGTGTAAATACATATGTACATTAGTTTTTTTTAATTAGTGTTTCATGTGATTTTGGTGTGTTTGTTTTTCTTTTGCAAACCTTTTCCTTTGCTTACGTCGTGCTTGTTATGAAACCAACTCAAGAAAAAGATAGAAAAGATAGATCAACGTCTTAAAATTCAGCCTCTTCAAGGGGGCAACCTCCTTTACATTACATAAATGAACAGTTCTTGGATGATTCAAATGACAAAACCTCCTTTCTATATATAGGAGTCTAAGGAGTCACAATATAACCCAGCCGACCTAACAATAATAATATAAAGCCACAAAAATAACAATATAGGGATTCTATGGGGCACAGTAATAAAAATATGGGGACAATAGGGGCACAACAATATTAATAAGGGATACAACTACAATAGTAATGGGGTAATCACTAGTATTATAGGGACCTATCATGCCCCTCTCCTTCAAAAAAAGTGTTGTCCTCAACGATTGAGTAGTTCTGGATGCTTCTGTATAAAATTTTCATCCTCCCATGTGGAATCTTCAATGGATAAGTTCTTCCACTTGATGAGATACTCCAAGATTGATCGATTTCGTAGCTATCGAGTTCTTGTTTATGTGATTGCTTCCGGTTCCAATATAATTTTTCCTTCCTCGTCAAGTTCTGGCAATATTGTTTGAACTGGGAGCTTGTTGCCTATAACCTTCTTTAAACATGAAACATGGAAAATTGGGTGCACTCGAGACACTGCAGGAAGCTCCAATTTGTATGCCATAGTACCAATCTTTTGCAAAACCTTGTACGGACCATAATACTTTGGTGATAATTTATTATCCTTCATAGCTTGCTTGAGGGACATTTGTTTATATGGTTGTAGCCATAGGAATACCCAATCGCCTACATCAAAACTTGTTTCACTGCGATGTTGATCTGCCTGTTGTTTCATTATATTCTGTCCCAACATGAGGTTATCCTTTAGGATTTGGAGGACTTGTTGTTGATGTTCAATGTGATGTTCCACTGCTTGAACCTTAGAATTTTCTCTTAAATATGATGTGATGGATGGTGGCTGATATCCATAAAGTGCCATAAATGGGGTCATTTTTGTTGCTGTATGGGAGGAAGTGTTATACCACCATTCAACTAGAGGCAACTATTTGACCCATTGTGTCTGTTTATCAGATACAAAGCAACGAAGATATCCTTCCAAACATTTGTTTATTATCTCAGTTTGCCCATCAGATTGAGGATGATAAGATGAGCTATGAGCTAACTGAGTAACAAGACAAGAAAATAATTCTATCCAAAAATTTCTAGTGAAAATGGGATCTCTGTCACTTACAATAATCTTTGGGTTTCCATGTAGCTTTTGAATTGTTTCCATAAATGCAGTAGAAACTGTACTGGCTTTCAATGGATGTGATAATGCACAAAAGTGTGCATACTTGGTAAGTCTGTCAACTACCACCATGATGACACACTTTCCCTCAAACTTGGGTAAACCTGTGATAAAATCCATTGGAACCTCCTCTCAACGTTGGCTTGGAATGGATAAAGGTTGTAATAGACCAGGGGTCGTAATTGTTTCAACTTTATTTTGTTGGCAAACCAAACATTCCGCCACAAACTTTTGAATATTTGATTTAAGGCCATCCAAAAAAAATTCCTTCTTAACCCTGTGGTAGGTTTTTAAAAATCCTGAGTGCCCTCCTAAGGGAGAAGTGTGCAATTCCATAAGAATCTTTTGTTTGAGTTGTGAATTCTTACAGAGGTATAAGCGATCTTTGTACCATAACGAATCATTTTTCCAACTAAATGCATACGATGTACTGGAATCTTATTGTAACTTTCGAATAAGTGCACACACTTTTTCATCATTCTTCCACTCCTCCCTTGCTTCATTTATCCAATCTGGCTCGATAATAGAAATGGCTGTTATAACATTTTTGTGCCTTTGTAGTACCAAGCATGAAATGTCCATAAACCAAGGGCTCCTAAGTCCCTAAAAGTTTTGTTCCAACCCCTAAAGGAACAAGGTCAACAAATTACAACTTCTCCCGGAAGTTCTCCACCAGAAACTGCTCAGAATCGGTCAAATCAGGATCATTTCAGCTGCTCCACTGGCTAGTTGCGTTGCATAGAACCTAAATACACTAGCTAGGTTTGTTGCAATGCACCTAAATGCACTATCAGGGTGCGTTGAGTGGGAAATGACAAATGGCAGTGCCATTCCGCGAGGTGGAAAGACAATGGAAGCTTCCAGAATCTTCTCCAATGACACTTGCCTCACTGAGTTCGACCAAGGATGAGTAAGAGGCTTTTAGTCTCCAAGTGGAAGCAAGAACTAACAGAGAGAAGACACTAGTCAAATCATAAGCTGACTCATCCTCCTTGCATACATCTATATATGGATCCCTCATCCCAGAGATCCAGAGGCTGGAATTTTGTACATTGCAAAGAATTGTTGTTGGTTTTGAGATAGATATCATAATATTGGGTGATTTATGCTTTGTTGGAGGTGAAGAAGGGGCTTCTTTGCTGGGAGGTTGATGCTGGATCTAGAATCATCAGTTGTAACTCCTCCTGGATCTTCTTGTTATATCAATAAAACTATTTGAGTTTCTCCTACATGCTTGTGTATCGTTGATGCTTGTTACATTTGTATGTTTAGCTTAAATCTGATCCTAAGCTTTTTATGAATATAGATCCATGTCTTTGTGTAGTTTTCTTCTTCTGTGATCTTACAGGAACTTGGTGAAGCTGGGCAAGTAAGGGAGCAGGTAGCTGGAAGCTGTCAAAGAAGAGAGGGATTGGATCAAAGGACTAGCGCAAGACACAGGTTGGTTCTTTCTATCCGCTTCTATATTTAATTCATAAAGGAAATACAAGAGTAGTTTTCTCTGTTTGTTTCTAAGGCAGTTGTCACACCTTAGTGGGATAGAGCAGTTCTAAATAGACACTTTTCCCGGTAACAAAATGGCGACTCCTCTGGGGACAATTGTCTAATTAGTTTGTTTGTGTATCTTTTTCTTGTTTGTTTCATAAACTTATAAGTAGCATTCGAACTGCATTTGCCATAACAAATGCAAAGTAGACATCTGCTACTTCAATCCATTCACTGGATCTGTTTATGATTTGAACAGCTGATTCACAAATGATCTGATTGCCCTTTGTGATAGCTCTTAGACCCTCCTTAGATCTACCCCTGATTGTGCATTACTGATTGCTTTTACTCGGCCAAAAACCAAAGACTAAACTGTAAACCGTGACCCAGAACCCGGATAGAATTCTCGTTTCTACCCCAGCGCAGGTACTGTGAAGAGTTCCTGCATTTCAGCGCAGTTCCCGAGAGGGCAACCTGCGCTGCAATCCAGTTTCTCTGTGTTACAAGTGCGCTGATCAGACTAGCCTTGTGCATCTGAGGTTCTTATGCTTCATTCTTTCTAGTTTTGTCTCTGATTTTTGTAGCTTGTGATCAGTGTATGTGTCTGTTTAAAAACCCCTTTTCCTTGCTGTAATTCCGCTTCCTTTGTACAAAAGAACTGTAGATGTTTTTGTGTGTTTGTTGAGTCGTTTACAGTTTTCCATTGCAAAAGTAGTATAGTCGTACTGTCGTCCTTTGATTTAGATCTGTCGCAAGTGTCGATTTCGATCATAGGAGAAAGTTTGACTGTTGTTGACGGTTGACTATACTTTTACTTTTGCCTTTGGTCTGAATTTATGTGTTTCTAGTGTCAAAAACGAGTCTTTATTTCAAAATCGTAAAGCGTCATAATCGTGTTTATCTTTTTTATTTCAAAAAGAAGCTTGTTTGTGTTTGTCGCTTGAAAGCAAATTCAGATTTGTACATCAAATTTATTTTTAGCATCAATATTAAGAAAGTCGAAAACAAATACATGCAAATGTGCATTTGCATATTGACAGTCTGTTTGGCTTGATTTAGGAAAGTGCATTTACAGTGTGCTCTTTGCTCTTTGTGAAAAGATTGTGTCTTTCTTTTCCCCTTGTAGCTAGGATTTTCATTGCTGAAAAGAGATAAAAGTTTGCTTATCATCTTTAGATTGCATTTTAGGAATTACATCTACATCTCGTGGTGAACCTAAAAGGCAAACTTCATAAGAAATATCAACTTAAAATAAATTCAATGAATCTAACAACGCTTTGGAACTTAACGCACAACATTTAGAGGTCTAGGCTAGAGACGTATTCCGGTGTCGTAAAGCCTGGTAACTGTTGTCCTCACTGATGGTTGGGTGATTCCTCCACTTTGAGACGATAAGTGCCAGTACGGACTTGTGCTCCCATGTACCATCGAGTATGTATTGGGAGACCCCTATAGGCTTAAAACCTTTATCCATAGGAAGCCGTGTCTGCCGCCCTATCGATCGCAATGCACTGAACACAGCATTCAGGAAGATTGACTGCCGTACCGTAAAAAGTATCCTGCAGTTTTGCGATTGGTTTGGTACTCCCTCTACCTAGATCTCCAGAGCAGTCCCTTTTGTTCCTTTTCAGACTCCTTAATGGAAAAGGTCCATCTGAGCACTTGTCACTCCAGGCTCATTAAAAATCTAAGGAGATTAGAGTCATCTTTTGTTTTTTCTCGACTCTTTAAAACTGAAAAAACAAGTTGTGTCAAAGCGTCTAAAAATTTATTTTAAACGGAATATTCATTACCCCTTTCCTACGTTGATCTTAGGTTGAGAAAATGGAGTCTACCAACCAAGGAATTCCCCTTGGAGGAAATCCTAGTCCCTTCTCCTCTTGGGGAGATGTTGGTGCACCCCATATGGCCACATTGTCGCTTCCAGGACTGACAATTGGCTTGCCAATATGGCTCTTCTCAACCTCTGTCGTTCAGAACACCACTATTCCTGAACAATCGAATCAGCAATTAGACGAGTCCAGAGTTGCCCACCAACCTTCTACTTCATCTAATTCTTCCTCTCTTCCTTCCTCTTCGCTTGATGGAGCTGGTAAAGCTAAAAGCCAAGTTCCTAAGGAGAAGAAGGAAAAGAAGAAGAAAGAGAAGAAGAAGAAGGAGCCAAAGGCGAATGGGGGAAAACGAGTGTCATCTAACGAAAATCCACACACTGCACCGACCAGGCCTAAATCACCATGTGTCATTTGCAAAGGAGACCACTTTCACAGAGATTGTCCCTGCATCCCCCGGATACTAAGGGACTGGTCTCCTCGTTTGCACAACCCGGTGTCGTCAACCTCTGATGATCATGTTGAAAGCACACCGTCAACTAGCGAAAGTGAAGTCCCAGGACAAAATGGGAAAGCTAGATTTCCCTGTAAACTGTGCGAAGGCAATCATGGGGTCCACCATTGTCCCTTCTTAGACGAAGCTAAAAGAGTTTTGGATGATCGTCCGGTTTCACCATTACGACTTCCTCCTGGATATAAAAAACTCTTGCCGAGTCCGTCACTAGTTGAGAATCCAGCTGGCCCGCTTAGGTGGTCAGCTGAAGCGTCTATCATTGAAGATAAACCATCTGGATCCATACCAGACGAAAGTCGAAAGGTCGAGGCGGCAGTTGACCCGGTCTTGCCTTTAGAGGTTTCATCTTCAGATGATACAATCATTGAGGAGAACAAGGATGACACTGTCCAAATTCTCTTCATAAGCACAGACTCCAATGAACATGGGGGCAATATACCCGTTTCTTTACCGCAGGAAGGAAGTTCGTCAGAGTCTTACCCAGCTGTCTATTTGGTCCCACCTCCAAGCAACCTAGTTGTCTCCTTCGACTGGAATCAACTAGGCAGACCCCGTTTAGCAGCAAGCATACCATTCCGAATTATCGTCCAAATATATAGAATGGTTATGGCTGGTACCATCATAGATGAGGGGGATTCTGTGAGTATCCTTTCCTCTACTGCTTGGAAAGCGCTTGGTTCGCCATCGCTTTTGCCTGAGATGAGAAATATGATGGGCTTTGATAAAGGAACCAGTCGACCTTTAGGGATCCTTCTCGATGTGCCCATAACATTGAGAGGGAAAACCGTTCGCCTAAATGTAATGGTAGTTCAAGGACCCCTTGATTACAATCTACTCCTTGGACGAGACTATATCTATTGCATGGGAGCGATTGTGTCCTCACTCTTTAGAGTAATGTGTTTTCCGCACGAAGGAAGAGTGGTCAAGCTCGTGGACCAGCTTTCATTTCCCGGATCACACATAGCAAATAGTCATATACCATCCCTGAATGGTCTTTTCACGCAAGAAATGTCTCGATCTCCAGTCCGTCCTCCCGATGATCATGAGTAATTCGGAGGGATATGACTGAAACCTAGGGGGCATGCCTCCTGGTCTGCTTCGGCAGGAAAACTTCGGGTATAGGGTAGGTTTCCGTGGGAGAATATGCCTAGTCTGTACCCCCGTCCATGAGTGGAAGAGGGGGTTATTCTAGTACAGGATTCTCTTGTCAAAGTTATGTAAGTTGGCAAGCACCGCCACTCACCTTTGTTTATCTCGGTAGACATTCACCGAAGAAGTGTTTTGTTTGCGCCGCGAATAGAACAATCTTTGGGTAACCTGTAAGAGGTAGGCCTCTCTCGATAAAACAAATGTTTTAACAGACTAAAGAAGGGGTAACCTTAAAATTCTGTTTTATACCTGGGGGCATGCAAACCTTTTGGAGTGCAAGCAAAGAGCGACTATTTATTTTTTAAATTTTTAGGACCTCTAACCCTTTAAACTCGTAGGATTGGTCGTCTCCTAACTTGCATAAAGAAAGGATGTGGGGCAAAACTCTAAAAATTGCCGTTTTTATATGAGACATTCTTATCATATGACTGGATTAATCAAGCAGTGTTTGCCGCGAGGTTTAAGCTCGTTAAAAAATAAACCCAGACCGAGCAAATGTTTCCACCCGTGTTTAAGCTCGTTAAAAAAAAATGAACTATTCCCCCGGTAAATATCCACCGTGAATGTAGTACTTCAGCCATTAAAGCCTTGGTCGTGTTTGCACCGTCACCTCCACTTTTCAATCCGCGTTTAAGCTCATTAAAAATTGAACTATCCTCCAGTAAATAACCACCGTGAATGTAACATTATCAGCCATTAAAGCCTTGGTCGTGTTTGCACCGTCACCTCCACTTTTCATTGGCCAATCATTCACGTCCATTTGATTTTTTACCCATTTTGAGGAACAACTACGAAGAGTGATTTCACTAGCCATCCTTGTGACACTGTCATGATTGGAAAATTCCAAACCTTACCTGGAATCAGCTGCTACCCATTTTATCACTCGTTCCTCAAAAGACGAGTCTTCTTTAAGCTCTTTTCAACTGACTCATAAAATATGAAAAGGTTGCTGAGTTCTTGGCCTTCCAGCTCGTTAAAGGGACAGGAAGTGCTATCCCTCCTCTAGATTTTAATCTTTCTGGACCTGAGGGATTATTGCACAAAACGATCGAGCGCTTGTTTTTGTTCGGCTCGTTAAAACTATCGAAAATTCATCCCTTCTGTATTGTTTTATACTTTTTCAGACTTAAGGGATTAGATGACGAAAAAGGAATATTGGAGTTACTTTACGGAGATTCTCTTGAAAAGGACCGAGTTATCTTTGTCGTCATTAGATTAATAGCGACAAATTGTCTTTAGACGAGAACGAGTTTCACTATCGCTAGGCTCGTTAAAACATAGCGATGGGTTTGCCCGAAGGGCAAATTATAGAACAAGCATATGTTATCCTCCTCAAGCTTGACAAAAATAAAGAGGTACTGGTCACCTGTGTCCCATCCACTACCATACATCATACTTCATTCTTTCATGATTGCCATCCTGAACCGCATATCATCAGATTGTTTTCACCTACATCAAAATCATTTTCTCCGTTCCGTGTCATTGATGTGGGATTCATTAAGGCCCTCCTTTGACGGATCACTTCTTGTCGACATCAGCTCATCATCCAAGAAGTTGGTCTAGGAACACCCCATTCAGTACTTTGAAGCTTGCATGCCTCAATGTCAAGTTTCTCACTTCCGGCGACAGGTTTACATCAATGACCTTCGACCGAAAGATTTTTTGTGGTGTTCGACGCCAAGTCCTTTATTCACCCCACATGAATTGTACTATAGTACCTTGAGGGTCATTATCATTATTGGTGATTCCTCTCGCGCTTGTTAACAGTTTACATCACTGACTGGTAATCAAGCGATGTCTTTCCATGTTCGACTTCAGAACATTTCTCACATGGATCGACTTGTACTTCGAGTGAAGATCGGACGAGAAAGAAGACCCCAGATCTAGTTTCATCCATCCGGGCTGCGATATATATTCAGGAAAATAAAGACATTAAATGTACAGCATTGCAGCACAGATAATCATCCTACCAAAAGGATGATGGCTCTATCAGAATCATCAGTCTACACTCAGAAGATTGTCTGTCCTATGTACATTAAAATGAATTTATAAAGTTGAGCATGGGAATGCCCACCTCAGCTAGATCATGAAAAATAGTATGAAGATGATGTATTGTATTGTATCTTATTATAGGTCTCCTCCCAATATTGAAAGAACTTCAGATCCTCATAGTAAAGCATTTCACCCGATTAACGGCCTCATACTTTAGGGGGCAACTGTTATAGACATTTTTGTGCCTTTGTAACACCAAGCATGAAATGTCCATAAACCAAGGGCTCCTAAGTCCCTAAAAGTGTTGTTCCGACCCCTAAAGGAACAAGGTCAACAAATTACAGCTTCTCCCGGAAGTTCTCCACCAGAAACTGCTCAGAATCAATCAAATCAGGATCATTTCAGCTGCTCCACTGGCTAGCTGCGTTGCATAGCACCTAAATACACTAGCTAGGTGCGTTGCAATGCACCTAAATGCACTATCAGGGTGCGTTGAGCGGGAAATGACAAATGGCAGTGCCATTTCGCGAGGTGGAAAGACAATGGAAGCTTCCAGAATCTTCTCCAATGACACTTGCCTCACTGAGTTCGACCAAGGATGAGTAAGAGGCTTTCAGTCTCCAAGTGGAAGCAAGAACTGACAGAGAGAAGACACTATTCAAATCATAAGCTGACTCATCCTCCTTGCATACATCTATATATGGATCCCTCATCCCAGAGATCCAGAGGCTGGAATTTTGTACATTGCAAAGAATTGCTGTTGGTTTTGAGATAGATATCAGAGTATTGGGTGATTTATGCTTTGTTGGAGGTGAAGAAGGGGATTCTTTGCTGGGAGGTTGATGCTAGATCAGGAATCATCGGTTGTAACTCATCCTGGATCTTCTTGTTATATCAATAAAACTATTTGAGTTTCTCCTACATGCTTGTGTATCATTGATGCTTGTTACATTTGTATGTTTAGCTTAAATCTAATCCTAAGCTTTTTATGAATATAGATCCATGTCTTTGTGTAGTTTTCTTCTTCTGTGATCTTACAGGAACTTGGTGAAGCTGGGCAAGTAAGGGAGCAGGTAGCTGGAAGCTGTCAAAGAAGAGAGGGATTGGATCAAAGGACTAGTGCAAGACACAGGTCGGTTCTTTCTATCCCCTTCTATCTTTAATTCATAAAGGAAATACAAGAGTAGTTTTCTCTGTTTGTTTCTAAGGAAGCTGTCACACCTTAGTGGGATAGAGCAGTTCTAAATAGACACTTTTCTCGGTAACAATGGCGCACAGCAACGCTTCAACATCCTCATCCTTTCTTGAGAGTGCATCTGCTACCACATTTTGCTTCCCTTTTTTGTAGATGATTTCAAAGTCATAACCCAACATCTTTGTGACCCACTTTTGTTGCTCTTCAGAGGATAATATTTGTTCTAAAAAGTATTTAAGGTTATCATGATCCGTTTTTACCTTGAAGTGTCTTCCCATTAGGTAGGGTCGCCATTTCTTAAGTGCATGTAGTATTGCCAACATTTCCTTCTCATAAATAGCTTTGTGTAAAAACCTTCCCTTGATTGGACAACTTTCAAAAGCAATGGGTCTTTCATCTTGCATTAAAATAGCACCAATTCCATTTCCTGAAGCATCACATTCCACAATAAAGGTTTTTGTGAAGTCTGGTGTAGCTAATACTGGTGCTTGGCACATTGCCTCTTTAAGATGTTCGAAGGATTTTGTTGCTTCTAGAGTCCATGAAAATTCATCTTTCTTCAATAATGTTGTTAGAGGTGCTGCTATTCTCCCATAATTCTTAACAAACTTGCGATAATACCCTATCAACCCAAGAAATCCTCGCAGATGCTTTATGGATGTGGGGATTTTCCATTCCTTAATGGCTTTAATTTTGCTAGGGTGTAGCTTAACTCCTTCATGAGATACAATATTACCCAGATATTCCACCTCTTGTACTCCAAAGAAACATTTGGATATTTTTGCATATAATTGTTTTCCTCCAATAGTTGTAGCACCCTGTCAACATGTTCAACATGATCCTTCCAAGACTTGATGTAGATTATTATATCATCAAAAAATAGTAACACAAATTTTCTAAGGAAGGGTTTGAAAATGGAATTCATCAAACCTTGAAATGTAGAAGGTGCATTGGTAAGGCCAAAAGGCATGAACAAAAATTCATAATGACCCTCATGAGTTCTAAATGTTGTTTTTGGAATGTCTTCAGTCTTCATTCTGATTTGATGATATCCTGAATGAAGATCCAACTTGGTGAAGTAAATTGATCCATGCAATTCATCCAATAATTCATCAATGACAGGAATGGGGAACTTATCTTTAATAGTGAGCTTTTTGAGCTGCCTATAATTCGGACACATGCGCCATGATCCATCCTTCTTGTGCACCAATACTACTGGAGCAGAGAAAGAACTTTGACTAGGTTGAGTTATACCAGCCTCTAGCATTTCTGCAACCATATGTACAATTTGACTCTTTTGGGCATAGGGATATCTGTACTGCTTGATGTTTGGAGGAACACTTCCTGGAATCAGATGAATAGCATGATCATGATCACAAATAGGTGGGAGACGTTGGGGAGTCTCAAATACGTTGGAATGATTGTCCAAGACTTTTTGGAGATCTGGAGAAATAGATGATTCCGATGTGGAAACATCTAGCGAACATAATTGTGCAATTACACCTCTTTGTTCCTTTTTTAGAAGCTTTGTCATACCGTTAGAGCTGATTATGTTTCCCGGTTTCCCTGCAATACCCCTTAATTCAACTTCCTTTCCTTCTGCAGAAAATTTCATGAAAAGTTCTGGAAAATTAAAAGCTATTGTACCCAAGGATTGTAGCCATTGGACTCCTAGTACAACATCAACACCTCCCATTGGATTGGAAAGAATTGGGCTAGTTAATACATATTCTCCCATGGATAGCTTGAAATTATGGCACTTTCCAGAGCAATTTATCATTCCTCCATTTGCAATCATCACTTGACACTCTGGTGCTGGATATAGGAAGCAATTTAATTCATTTCCTACCTTACAATGAATAAAATTGTGGATACTTCCTGAATCAATAAACAATATTACCTTTTTCTTCTTGATTTGTCCTTCTATCTTGATGGTTTGAGGAGTGGTAATTCTAGCCAATGCATTACAATATATGGTTGGATTCATTTCTTATTTATCTAGGCTTTTTTCCTGGAGTATATCCTCTTCCTTTGAACTTTCTTGCTCCTTTTCTTCTTCCTCTTCACAATCTATGTAGAATAATTCATTCTCAGCACACTTATGACCTTTAGTGTATTTGCTCTTTTTTCTTCCAATTGTTGTGGTGTCTACCTTATAGGTTGTGGAAGGCTAGGGGTAAGAAAACTTCCATCTTTATAGTTGTGACTGGTATGCTTCCTGGTTGCCATAATTTTGCTTTCCATTTTTCTTTCTAATCTGAATGCCTTCTCTAATGAATCAGGTTCCCAAAGTCGAACATCATGTTGGATATTATCCTTTAAAGTCCTTATGAACACATCAATCCTATGCTCCTTTGGAATATTTTTTACCCTTATGTTCAATTTTTGGAACTCCTCAATGTGATCCATTATTGGACCCTTTTGTTTGAGACTTATCAATTGGCCTAAAAAAGTGTTGCTTTTTGTATCCTCATAATGTGCTGTCAATTCTTCCATATAAATTGCCCAAGTGATAATTTGTTTACAAGAGCAAAGCCATTGATACCATACAAACTGATTTGGTTCCAAATATAAAGTTGCAATACGTACCTTTTGTGTGTTTTGCACATTATTGAGATCAAAAAATTGCTCCATCTATAATATCCATGTTGCGAGATCCTTGCCATCAAACTTCCTCATATCGATTTTTGGAATATGGTGGGTCTTCGATCCAACATTAGAGTCTATGAAATCATGATTAACATTTCTTTTGTTCTCATCATGAGTTTCCTTTACTACCCTTTCACCATTAGTGACCATTTCTTGTAGCAACTTATTCATATTTACCTTCAATTCTTCCATGTCTGTCTTCAAATCTATCTTCAAATCGTCCATCTTAGCTTCCACGTCATTCATCTTAGCTTCTACGCCTTTCTTTAAACAATCCATCTTAGCTTCTACGCCTTTCTTTAAACCATCCATCTTAGCTTCTACATCTTTCTTTATACCATCCATATTAGATTCTATTCCTTTTTGTGCAAGTGACACTTGTTGCACTTGGTCTCGTAATTTTGATATATCATGTTGCATTTCTTCCTCTTCTTCATGAGTCATGCTAGAGCTTTCAGGTTTCCTACTAGTTGTTTGCATTTTATTTCCTCGGGGCATCAATTACCAATATTAATTCTTTACTATTCCCTTTGAATTCCTTCAAACTAATTTTTCAAACCAAGCTTATGCAAAAATTTAAAAAAACTACACACCTTTTTTCACTTTGTAGGAGCCTGATATTGAATCTGATGTATCTTTGTAATTTCGTATCATCCAGTTCTAAAATTGCAATCTATAGTAGCCCTCTACGTCCTCTTTCCAATGCCACTAGTTTGATCCAAATTGGATTCTCCAAGAAAGAGTTATGCACAATCTCCCACAGTGACCTACTTATAGACTAGTTCAGTAGATCGAACTTGTACGACGTGCCATGAGTCACTGTTTCGACTTTTGGCTCTGAAAAATATATACAAGAAAATAAAATCCGTCCTGTTTCTATACCTTCTTACAAAATTTCAATCCAATGCTCAGAAAGAAAGTTATGACGATTTTCCCCAGGTCACCAGTTTGGAATGTTATTCAGGAGTCTGCAAAGAGACCAACTTCCTCAGATCATATCTCCGCAAATATAGCGAAAAGATCTGAAATTCGGACCCGAGATTCAACGCGATTTCTTCTCAGATGGGTTTTTTTTAGCTTCTAAAACATCGCAGAACAAAAACTATAGCGAAAATGCCACGATGACCTATTTGGAGCAACGAAACCCTAGAATCCAAAGCTCTAATACCAAATGTTATGAAACCAGCTCAAGAAAAAGATAGAAAAGATAGATCAATGCCTTAAAATTCAGCCTCTTCGAGGGGGAAACCTCCTTTACATTACATAAATGAACAATTCTTGGATGATTCAAATGACAAAACCTTCTTTCTATATATAGGAGTCTAAGGAGTCACAATATAACCCAGTTGACCTAACAATAATAATATAAACCCACAAAAATAACAATAGAGGGACTCTATGGGGCACAGTAATAAAAATATGGGGACAATAGGGGCACAACAATATTAATAAGGGATACAACTACAACAGTAATGGGGTAATCACTAGTATTATAGGGACCTATCAGTGCTCTACTTGGTTTGCAGATGTCATCCAACCATTATGTCGGTTTTGCTGATGGTGCTTGTCATAGTACACATAATCTATCTTCTGATGCATGTGAAATCTTTGACACTAATGGTGAGTTGTTGGGATAGGGTCCCTAGGGTTAGTTTTGGGGTTAATTTAAACCAATTTTGTTTTTTTTTTTTTTTTTAAATATGTAAAGTCTCTACAATATGTGGATGTAGAGCCAAAGATAGATAGGTGTCAAAGGGGTCTTATCCCCTTATTTGGATATATAGTCAATTTGGTTTTGAGACTCACTCATGGTACATTGACCATGGTATTGTATTGAGAAAGCTATAAATAGTTGAGTCATAGCGAGTCTTAGAGATAACTTTCTGAGAGAGAATTGGGTATGCTGAAGGGTTTTTGTTGTCTTGGGAAAGTGATAAGGCAGGAAGGCTCTGCTTCCTGTACTTAGGGGAAGAAGGGTAGGCTCCTATAGCTAGGAGCACATGAGGCCTGGGTAGAGTCTACAACTGAGTGCATGGACCCCTGCAACTGAGTGTGTAGGGTAGAAGAGCCTGTAATTTGAGAATTGAAGATCAATAAAAACTGTTTTGAAGAATTACTGTGAATTTCTATTGAAATTGTTTATGTTCTATTATGTCGCTAAATGATATGTTTTTATGAAATAATGAATGAATGCTACACGAATTCACTGAATCTATCTTAATGATGCATGATACAAATGGTTATCTACTTTCACGAAGTTAAAAACTATTTCTGTTATGTTTTTTGATGAATTAAGTAGATCTGCAAGAAATCAGATCTAGGGTGGTTTATTGGTGTGCAGAAGTAGGTAAATCGTTTGTTTACTCTCTGAAAAGACCAATCGTAGACCTTCATGGAGGTCTGGAATCCATTTTAACTAAGTTACAATGAAGAGACCTAGAAGGATACCGATCAGCGTGAGGGCAGATCTAAACTGTCAGAGCCTAAGAATTATTTATCACATGTCCCTGGATGTAGAAATCTAGTTCTAGCATCCTCCAATATTGTTTTGGGTGAGACTATAGCCTGTGTTATGCAGGTTTTTGTCGAAAGGGCCAATATTTAGGATTTTTTTGGTTGGTGTGAACAACTCCAAACCTAGGTGAGGCCCCCTTAAGCCAACAAATGGTTCCATTGTCGGGACTAGGATTTGTCTAAGAGATGTGTGGTAAATGGTTTCCGACGAAGAAAGAAATTGATAAGTGGATTGATCGAAAATCTCATGCGTTTGCAGATCAAGAGAACAGGAGCCTAAAATATCCAAGGAGAAGTGGTTGCCAAGATTTTTATACATGGATGAGACCGGCGCATTCTTATGTTTCTTCCCATAAGAACTATACGAGTGGATGTCCAAGTTAGCTGATAGTCAAGGGATGTGGAGGCTTGACGGTCCTATAGTGTGGACCCCTGAATTGATGTGGCATCTGGAAGCATCAGGAAGCAATATCATGCAGGTGGTGGATCACTGGGTTGACCGCACCTTGGGAAGCTTTGTGACTTATTTCATGATTGATAGGAATATTAACTATAGCAAAGCAGAGCTTTAAAGGACCATGAGGTAAGTATTTGAACTCACTAAAGACTTGGATTTAAATGATGTTATTTGAAAAGAGGGTTATGCAGTTACCTTGATGTTTGGGTCTACGCGAAGTGGGAGACTCTTTAGAAGAAACGAAGGATTTAGCCCAGAATATAGTATGCTTATTGAACCCCCTTCAAGTGATGATGAAGGGGTGGTGTTGACTACACCATGAAGGACCATTTAATTAATAACTTAGGGTATTCCAAGGATATCTCGTCCATCCACTTACAGGATATCCCAACATTGCAACTGGTTTATAGCATTGCTTTTGCCACACTTAATAATATCTCTGTCACAACAAAAGATAGCAACACAAGAAGAAGCCTTGGATATTGCGATGAGGTTGCATGCATCACCTATTCTGGACAAGAACCTTGGGGTGAAACAAACTCATTCACATCTAGAGAGCTTGAAGAAAGGATGGGAAGCTCAGTTGGAGGTGTGCACCGAAATCTGGTGTCTAAAATTTAAAAGCCATGGACATGATAAGGATCATTGCCCGATCTTTAAGAATTATATTATGGGGGGAGGTCTCATACCCCTGAAACCAGAGATTAATATTGGGATGAGAACAGGAGTTGCACTATGGTGCGTTATTTGTCAGGTTACAGTATAGGATCCTACAGATAACTATACCTACTATAGAAGTTTGTACAGGCCCCTCAGTAGTTATTTTGTAATTTCTGTAAGTTCGTAGCACATGATGAGCACCATTGTAGAAGTTATGAGTTGATGATGGATAAAATCCCTACCTACAAAATGCAGGTAGAAATCCAGCCTCAGGATCAAGGCGTGGGAGTATCGCGCAGGGGATTCCAAGACCAAGGCCAAGGGAGAGGCGTTGGACCAGGGCAAGGGTGTGGGCAGCTAATTTACTGTAACTATGGTGAAGCAGGGCACTTCGCGTGCGATTTTCCAAATCCCACACATCCCTCATGCTAGTATTATCGACAATTTGATCATGTCTTAAAGGAATGTTTGGTCCTTATGGAAAAGTTGCAAGAGAAGAAGACACAGCCCCAACAACCTACGTATAACATTCAGATGATGAGGGTCGAGCCCCACAAAGAGGATCCGAACATAAACATTGTGTTAAGAAGTGCTATAACAACTAGTGCAAATAAAGGTAAGTAGCATGATGAAAAGGGATGGGTAAGCAAGGCTGCCGAGAAGGAAGTCGACTTTGATTTGAATCATGCTAAAGAAATGTTCTTGGAAGGAAGGAAGAACTTCGATGAGGCCTCCACCTTAGGAATTCAGGAGAGAATGCTTGAGACTAACGCGAATCAAGAAGTAGATCCGTCAATCATAGCTACCTTTCTGAAGAATTGTATGAAGCTTATGCGTGATCATAAAGTAGTTGAAGGATCACAAGACTTAATAGACAAGTGCACCAATAAGGAAAAGACTCCTACGGAGCAACACACAGTAAGGAAGATTAGCAAGCATAAGGCACGAACAGGGCATGGAATGAGGCTAACTATGCAGATAGGTGAATATGAAATGGACCAGATAATCTTAGATTCAGGATCTGATGAAGATGCCTTTCCTAAGCAGATACGGGAAAGGATGGGGAGACCTACACTGCAGTGGTCTCCTATTCAGATGCGCATGGAAAATCAACAGAAGATTATTCCAATGGGGTGCTTATATGGGGTAACAATGGATATTGAGGGTGTGAGTGCGACGGATGATTTTGAAGTCATTGAGATAGTGGATGACAGTAATCCCTACCCCGAGCTACTAGGAATTGACTGGGCTATTGATATGAATGGGGTAATCAACTTGAAGAAGCGAAAGATGTCCTTTGAGAAGAAGTCTCTGAGGGTAATAGTGCCATTAGAATATGTAGAGGGAGCACGTTATAGTGAACAAGTGTGAGATTATGTAGAAAGTGACAATGATCTCGATCAGATATACAAGATAACAATGCACAATGAGGATTGGATCAATCCTACAACAGATGGATGAATCATGTGGGACAGGGATAGCTCCTACACATCATATTTAGATGAAGAGCTTGATAATAGTAGAACAGGTTGCATGAAGTATCTATGCTCCACTGCAATCTGATGGCCATGTCGCTAAGGTGTGTTTTGACTAAGGTAAGAAACCTTCCACATTATGATGGGTTGACTGATGTGAAGTTTTTTTGGATGAATTTTAACAAGAAGTAACAGAGGAGCATCGATTCCAGGCACTAGAATTGGCGCTACACCTGCCCGTTGGTGGGGTACACACAAGGAGAGCTTTGCTGGATGGAGAGAATACCGTAGAATGATGAAGTTAAGGTTTGAATATGGTAACACTAGGATGACAGAAAATTATAGCGGGAAGGATGATCCCCGCGATCATTTAGCACGATGGACTAGGGCCTAGGGAACGAAACTACAACTAGAATGGGTGCATATATTCTGTCATACGATAGATATTGTTATAGACATTTTTTTGCCTTACAGCTCTAAGCATGAAATGTCCATAAACCAAGGGATCCTAAGTCCCTAAAAGTGTTGTTCCTACCCCTAGAGGAACAAGGTCAACCAATTACAGCTTCTCCCAGAAGTTCTCCACCAGAAACTGCTCAGAATCAGACAAATCAGGATCATTCCAGCTGCTCCACTAGCCAGCTGCGTTGCATAGCACCCCAGTACACTAGCTAGGTGTGTTGCAATGCACCTAAATGCACTACCAGGGTGCGCTGAGCGGGAAATGACAAATGGCAGTGTCATTCCACGAGGTGGACAGACAATGGAAACTTCCAGAATCTTCCCCAATGACACTTGCCTCACTGAGTTCGACCAAGGATGAGTAAGAGGCTCTCAGTCTCCAAGTGGAAGCAAGAACTGACAGAGAGAAGCCACAAGTCAAATCATAAGCTGACTCATCCTCTTTGCATACATCTATATATGGATCCCTCATCCCAGAGATCCAGAGGCTGGAATTTTGTACTTTGCAGAGAATTGTTGTTGGTTTTGGGATAGAGATTAGTGCATTGGGTGATTTATGCTTTTTTGGAGGTGAAGAGGGGATTCCTTTGCTGGGGGGTTGATGCTGGATCAGGAATCATCGGTTGTAACTCCTCCTGGACCTTCTTGTTATATCAATAAAACTATTTGAGTTTCTCCGACATGCTTGTGTATCAATGATGTTTTGTTATATTTGCATGTTTAGCTTAAATATGATCCTAAGCTATTTATGAATGTAAATCCATGTCTTTG
The DNA here is from genome assembly GCA_031772625.1 of Pinus tabuliformis. Lineage (NCBI taxonomy): Eukaryota > Viridiplantae > Streptophyta > Pinopsida > Pinales > Pinaceae > Pinus > Pinus tabuliformis. Next base: position 776,472,881 of record CM062820.1, on the reverse strand, counting down.
TGTAGTTTTCCTCTTCTATGATCCTGCAGGAACTTGGTGAAGCTGGCAAGTGAAGGAGCAGGTAGCTGGAAGCTGTCAAAGAGGAGAGAGATTGGATCAAGGACTAGTGCAAGACACAGGTTAGTTCATCCTATTCCTCTTTATTTACAGTTCATAAAGAAGAACACGAAAGTAGTTTTCCTTGTTTGTTGCTAAGGCACTGTCACACCTTAGTGGGATAGGGGCGTTCTGAGTAGACACTTTTCCCAACAACAAAATGGCGACTCCGCTGGGGATCGTGTCTAGTTAGTTTGTTTGTATTTCTCTTGTTGTTTGTTTCACTAAACACAGAAGTAGCAATCGAACTGCATTTGCCATTATCAAATGCAAAGTAGACACCTGCTACTTCAATCCACTCACTGGATTTGTTTATGATTTGAGCAGCTGATTCACAAATGATCTGATTACCCTTTGTGATAGCTCTTAGACCTCCTTTAAATCCACCCTCTGATTGTGCATTACTGATTGCTTTTACTCGGCCAAAATCCATAGATTAAACTGCAAACCGTGACCCGGAACCCGGATAGAAGTCTCGTTTCTGCCCCAGCGCAGGCACTGTGAAGAGACTATGCATTTCAACGTAGTTCCCGAGAGGGCTACCTGCGCTGCAATTCAGTTTCTCTGTGTAACAGGTGCGCTGATCAGCCTAACCCTATGCAGCTAAGGTTCTTTGCTTCATTTTTTCAGTTTTGTCTTTGATTTTGCAGCCTGTGATCAGTGTGTGTCTGTTTTAAAACCCCTTTTCCTTGCCTTAATTCCGCCTCCTTTGTACAAAAAGACTGTAGATGTTCTTTGTGTGTTTGTTACATCATTTACAGTTTTCCATTGAAAGAGTAGAATAGTCATACTGTCGTCCTTGGATTTAGATCTGTCGTAAGTGTCAATTTTGATCTTAGGAGAAAGTTTATTTGCTGTTGACAGTCGATTATGCTTTTACTTTTGTGTTTGGTTTGAATTTGTCACTTTCTAGTGTCGAAATGAGTGTTTATTTCAAAATCATAAAGCGTCGTAATCTTCTCTACCTTTTGATTTCGAAAAGAAGCTTGTTTGTGTTTTTTCACTTGAAAGCAAATTCAAATTTGTACAACTTTCTTTTTAGGCATCAATATTAAGAAAGTGAAAACAAATACATGCATATGTGCATTTGCATATTGATAGTTTGTATGGCTTGATTTAGGAAAAGTGCATTTACAGTGTGCTCTTTGCTCTTTGAGAAAAGATTGTGTCTTTCTTTCCCCTTGTAGCTAGGATTTTCATTGTTGAAAAGAGATAAAAGACTTGCTTATCATCTTTAGATTGCATTTAGGAATTACATCTACATCTCGTGGTGAACCCAAAAGGCAAACTTCATAAGAAAGATCAACTTAAAATAAATTGAATGAATCTAACAACGCTTTGGAACTTAACGCACAACATAGAGGTCTAGGCTAGAGACGTATTCCGACGTCGTAAAGCCTGGTAACTGTTGTCCTCACTGATGGTTGGGTGATTCCTCCACTGTGAGACGATAAGTGCTAGTACGGACTTGTGCTCCCACATACCATTGAGTATATATTGGGAGACCCCTATAGGCTTAAAACCTTTTACCCATAGGAAGCCGTATCGGCCGCCCTACTGATCGAAATGCACCGAACACAACATTCGGGAAGATTGACTGCCGTACCGTAAAACGTATTCTGCAGTTTTGTGATTGGTTTGGTACTCCCTCTACCTAGATCTCTAGAGCAGTCCCTTTCGTTCCTTTTTAGACTCCTTAACGGAAAAGGTCCATCTGAGAACTTGTCACTTCAGGCTCATTAAAAATCGAAGGAGACTAGAGTCATCTTTTGTTTTTTCTCGACTCTTAAAAACTGAAAAAACAAGTTATGTCTAAAGCGTCTAAAAATTTATTTTAAACGGAATATTCATTACCCCTTTCCTACGTTGATCTTGGGTTGAGAAAATGGCGTCTACCAACCAAGGAATTCCCCTTGGTGGAAATCCTAGTCCCTTCTCCTCTTGGGGAGATGTTGGTGCACCCCATATGGCCACCTTGTCACTTCCAGGACTGACAATTGGCTTGCCAGTATGGCTCTTCTCAACCAATGTCGTTCAGAACACCACTATCCTTGAACAATCGAATCAGCAGTTAGACCAATCCAGAGTTACCCACCAACCTTCTACTTCCTCTAATTCTTCCTCTCCTCCTTCCTCTTCGCTTGATGGGGCTGGCAAAGCCAAAAGTCAAGTTCCTAAGGAGAAGAAGGAAAAGAAGAAGAAAGAGAAGAATAAGAAGGAGCCAAAAGCGAATGGGGGCAAACGAGTGTCATCTAACAAAAATCCACACACTGCACCGACCAGGCCTAAATCGCCATGTGTCATTTGCAAGGGAGACCACTTTCACAGAGATTGTCCTTGCATCCCTCAGATACTATGGGACTGGTCTCCCCGTTTGCACAATCCGGTGTCGTCAACCTTTGATGGCCATGTTGACAGCACACCGTCAACTAGTGAAAGTGAAGCCACAAGACAAAAAGGGAAAGCTAGATTTCCCTGTAAACTGTGCGAAGGCGATCATGCCATCCATCGTTGTCCCTTCTTAGATGAGGCTAAAAGAGTTTTGGAAGATCGTTCGGTTTCACCGTTGCGACTTCCTCCTGGATATAAAAAACTCTTGCCGAGTCCGTCACCAGTTGAAAACCTGGCTGCCCCGCTCAGGTGGTCAGCCGAAGCACCTATCATTGAAGATAAACCATCTGAATCCATACCAGACAAAAGTCAAAAGGTCGAGACGGCAGTTGACCCAGTCTTGCCTTCAGAGGTTTTATCCTCAGATGATACCATCACGGGAGAGAACAAGGATGACACCGTCAAAATTGTCTTCATAAACACAGACTCCAACAAACATGGGGGCAATTTCCCCGTTCCTTTACCGCAGGAAGGAAGCTCGTCAGAGCCATACCCGGCCGTCTACTCGGTCCCACCTCCAAGCAACCTAGTTGTCTCCTTCGACTGGAATCAACTAGGCAGACCCCACCTACCAGCAAGTGTACCATTCCGAATTATCGTCCAAATATATAGAATGGTCATGGATGGTACCATCATAGATGAGGGGGCTTCTGTGAGTATCCTTTCCTCTATTGCTTGGAAAGCGCTTGGTTCGCCATCGTTGTTGCCTGAGATGAGAAATCTGACAGGCTTTGATAAAGGAACCAGTCGACCTTTAGGGATCCTTCCCAATGTGCCCATAACATTGAGAGGGAAGACAGTTCAAATGAACGTAATGGTAGTCCAAGGACCCTTAGATTACAATCTACTCCTTGGGCGAGACTATATTTATTGCATGGGAGCAATCGTCTCCTCACTCTTTAGAGTAATGTGTTTTCCGCACGAAGGAAGAGTGGTCAAGCTCGTAGACCAGCTTTCATTTCCCGGATCACGCATAGAAAATAGTCATACACCATCCCTAAATGGTCTCTTCATGCAAGAAATGTCTCAACCCCCTAGTCCGTCCTCCCGATGAGTGCAAGTAATTCGGAGGGATATGACTGAAACCTAAGGGGCATGCATCCTGGTCTGCTTCGGTAGGAAAACTTCAGGTATAGGGTAGGTTTCCGCGGGAGAATATGACTAGTCTGTACCCCGTCCGTCAGTGGAAGAGGGGTTATTCTAGAAAAAGATTCTCTTGTCAAAGTTATGTGAGTGGCGCTCGTTGTTGCTCACCTTTGTTTATCTCGGTAGACATCACCGAGGAAATGTTTTATTTGCACCGCGAATAGAGCAATCTTTGGTAACTTGTAAGAGGTAGCCCTTTCCTGATAGAACAAATGTTTTGTCTGCAAATTGAGGGGTAACCTTGAAACCATATTTTATACCTGGGGGCATGCAAACCTTTTGGAGTGCAAGCAAAGAGCGATTATTTAGCTACTTTTTGGATTAGTCGTTTCCTAGCTTGCATAAAGAAAGGATGTGGGGCAAAAATCTAAATGTTGCTGTTTTATATGAGACATTCTTATCATATGACTGGATAATCGAGCAGTTTTAGCACATAGTTCAAGCTCGTCAAAAAATAAACATAAGACCGAGCAAGTGTTTCAATCCGCGTTTAAGCTCGTTAAAAAATGAACTATCCCCCAGTAAATAACCACTGTGAATGTAACATTATCAGCCATTAAAGCCTTGGTCGTGTTTGCACCGTCACCTCCACTTTTCATTGGCCGATCATTCACGTCCATTTGATTGTTTACCCATTTTGAGGAACAGCTGCGAAGAGTGATTTCACTAGCCATCCTTGTAACACTGCCGTGATTGGAAAATTCCAAACCTTACCTGGAATTAGCTGCTACCCATTTTAGCACTCGTTCCTCAAAAGACGAGTCTTCTTTAAGCTCTTTTCATCTGACTCATAAAATATGAAAAGATTGCCGAGTTTTGGCCTTCCAGCTCATTAAAGTGACTGGAAGTGCTATCCCTCCTCTAGATTTTAATCTTTTTGGACCTGAGGGATTATTGCACAAAAAGATCGAGCGCTTGTGTTGTTCGGCTCGTTAAAACTATCGAAAATTCATCCCTTCTGTATTGTTTTATACTTTTTCGGACCTAAGGGATTAGATGACGAAAAAGGAATTCTGGAGTTAACTTTACGTACCTTTTCAGACTCTCTAAAAATTAAAAGGACCGAGTTATCTTTGTCGTTAAACTCGTTAAAAAGATTAATAGCGACAAACTTGTCTTTAGACGAGAATGAGTTTCACTATCGCTAGGCTCGTTAAAACATAGCGATGGGTTTGCTCGAAGGGAAAATTATAGAACAAGCATATGTTATCCTCCTCAAGCTTAACAAAAATAAAGAGGTACTGGTTAGCAATGACTGGGGAAAAATTGGGAAGAAACTCAAAGAATCTTTATTGGTAGCAAGTCGCTCTTGAACATGACACATCCACTCCGTGCCTGAGTCAGGTTGGATTTTTTCATTCACCGGTCACATCGCCATGGTCATGCCATACCATCCAAATTTGGGGTAAATGCTACCAATCCATCACATAAGTGTCGCCGACATGTTCAAGAGAAGTCATCCAGATAAGTCATCCGTGTCCCATCCACTACCATACATTATACTTCATTCTTTCATGATTGCCATCCTGAACCATATATCATCAGATCGTTTTCACCTCCATCAAAATCATTTGCTCTATTCCGTGTCATTGATGTGGGATTGATCAAGGCCCTCCTTTGACGGATTGCTTCTTGTCAACATCAGCTCATTATCCAAGAAGCTGATCTAGGAACACCCCATTCAGTACTTTGAAGCTTGCATGCCTCAATGGCAAGTTTCTCACTTCCGGCGACAGGTATACATCAATGACCTTCGACCGAAAGATTTTGCGTGGTGTTTGATGCCAAGTCCTTTATTCACACCACGTGAATTGTACTGCAGTACCTTGAGGGTCATCATCATTATCGGTGATTCCTCTCGCGCTTGTTAACAATTTACATCATTGACTGGTAATCAAGCGATGTCTTTCCATGTTCGACTTCAAAACATTTTTCACATGGATTGACTTGTACTTCGAGTGAAGATCATACGAGATTGAAGACCCCGGATTAGTTTCATCCATCCGGGCTGTGATATATATTCAGGAAAAATAAAGACATTGACATGTACAGCATTGCAGCACAGATAATCATCCTACCAAAAGGATGATGACTTCATCAAAATCATCAATCTACCATCAGACGATTGTCTGTCCTGTGTACATAAAAATGAATTTATAAAGTTGAGCATGGGAATGCTCGTCTCAGCTAGATCATGAAAACAATATGAAGATAATGTATTGTATTTTATCTTATTACAGGTCTCCTCCCAGCATTGAAAGAACTTCGGATCCTCCTAATAAAGCATTTCACCTGATAAACGACCTCATACTTTAGGGGGCAACTGTTATAGACATTTTTGCGCCTTACATATCTAAGCATGAAATGTCGATAAACCAAGGGATCCTAAGTCCCTAAAAGTGTTGTTCCTACCCCTAGAGGAACAAGGTCAACCAATTACAGCTTCTCCCAGAAGTTCTCCACCAAAAACTGCTTTGAATCAGTCAAATCAGGATCATTTCAGCTGCTCCACTAGCCAACTGCGTTGCATAGCACCCCAGTACACTAGCTAGGTGCGTTGCAACGCACCTAAATGCACTACCAGGGTGTGATGAGCGGGAAATGACAAATGGTAGTGTCATTCCACGAGGTGGACAGATAATGGAAGCTTCCAGAATCTTCCCCAATGACACTTGCCTCACTGAGTTCGACCAAGGATGAGTAAGAGGCTCTCAGTCTCCAAGTGGAAGCAAGAACTGACAGAGAGAAGCCACAAGTCAAATCATAAGCTGACTCATCCTCTTTGCATACATCTATATATGGATCCCTCATCCCAGAGATCCAGAGGCTGGAATTTTGTACTTTGCAGAGAATTGTTGTTGGTTTTGAGATAGAGATCAGTGCATTGGGTGATTTATGCTTTGTTGGAGGTGAAGAGGGGATTCCTTTGCTGGGGGGTTGATGCTGGATCAGGAATCATCGGTTGTAACTCCTCCTGGACCTTCTTGTTATATCAATAAAACTATTTGAGTTTCTCCTACATGCTTGTGTATCAATGATGTTTTAATATATTTGCATGTTTAGCTTAAATCTGATCCTAAGCTATTTATGAATGTAAATCCATGTCTTTGTGTAGTTTTCCTCTTCTGTGATCCTGTAGGAACTTGGTGAAGCTGGCAAGTGAAGGAGCAGGTAGCTAGAAGTTGTCAAAGAGGAGAGAGATTGGATCGAAGGACTAGCGCAAGACACAGGTTAGTTCATCCTATTCCTCTTTATTTACAGTTCATAAAGAAGAATACGAAAGTAGTTTTCCTTGTTTGTTGCTAAGGCACTGTCACACCTTAGTGGGATAGGGGCGTTATGAGTAGACACTTTTCCCAACAACAGATATGATCCCAATAAACTAGTATTTGGAGACAGAGCTTCACCATGGAATGACTAGATGGGATGTTTTAAGGGATAATTTTCTATTAACATTTAGCTTTAAGGACGGGTTTGAGAGCATCGATGAGGCGCTCTAAGAAATTAAAGTAGCTATATTCAAAATGCCAAAGGAACCTGTAGAATGGATTCAACCAGATTGGAGTACATATCTACGCCATGCGTTGGAATGCTATAATGTGACTGCTAAAGAAGAGGATGACTTGCAGAATATTACCATTCTTGAGACCGAAGGTCAGCGTGACGTCAAGGGGCTGAAGGTAGCAAACCCAGATATATCAGAGCCTCTGCAAACTCAACTGGTAAACATTGTGTTTGATGAAGAATACAAGTTCATGAAGATAAGAGATTATTGGGACAAAGATACAATTGATAAGGTAGTTGAGTTGTTGCACGAAGATAGGAGATTATTGGGAAAAAGATATAGTTGATAAGGTAGCTGAGCTGTTGCGAAAATACTAGGATTTGTTCCCCACAAAGTTTTTGGATCTGAAAGGAATTGTTAGAGATCTCGGTGTTATGAAGATTACATTGAAACCGGATGCGAAGCCTATTAATCAACAACCTTATCGCTTGAATCCAAAATACAAAGAAAAGATGCACCTAGAACTGGATAAGATGTTGGAAGCTGGGATTATTGAGCCTGTAGAAGAATTTGATTGTGTATGCCCAATGGTGGTCCAAGAAAAGAAACAGAAAGGTGAAATCCACATATGCGTCGACTTGCGAAAGCTGAATGATGCTTGTGTGCATGACCTGTTTTCGACACCATTTACTAATGAAGTATTAGAGAATGTTGGCGGACAAGAAGCATATTCATTCACTAATGGATTTTCGGGTTATCATCAAAGAAAGATCGTGCCAGAGGATAGAAGCAAAACAACCTCCACTACTGAATGGGGGTGCTTCTAATATACAGTTATGCCATTTGGATTGAAGAACGAGCTTGCAATCTTTTCCAGGGCAATGTTCGTGAAGTTCAAGGAATTTATTCATAATTTATGGGAAGTATATTTCGATGATTGGACTGTGTTTGGGTTGGTGAAGCACCATGTTGTGAGTCTGCGCCTCATGCTAGATACATGTCAAAGATTTCAGATCGTGTTGAACTTGAAGAAGTGTATATTCTGTGTGCCTTTTGGGATTTTTCTCAGGCACGTTGTCTGTAAGCAGGGATTGATGGTGGACCCTGAAACGATTGTTGTTATTGTGAAGTTGGAACCTCCTAGGAATGTGAAACAACTGCACGTGACATTGGGACACACTACATACTATAAAATTTTTATCGAGGCATATGCCCAAATAACCGTGCCCATGGAAAAGTTGCTAAAAAAGGATGCAATGTTCTGCTGGGATGAAGACTTTCAGTGCAACTTGGATGTATTGAAGTAGAAGATGGTGACAATACCTATATTCATGCTTCTCGACTAGTAAAAGGAGTTTCATGTGCATGTTGATGCCTCCTATATTGCGTTAGGAGCAATATTAACCTAAGCAGGAGAGGGCAAGATTGAACATCCAATAGCTTTAGCAAGCAAAAACTATCTAAAGCTGATAAGAATTACTCCATTATAGAGCACGAAGGGTTGACGATGGTCTATGCACCACATAAATTCAGACATTATTTGTTGGGAGGAAACTTCAAGTTTTATACAGATCACTTTGAGCTAAATTACCTAGTTAATAAGCCTGTGTTGGGGGGGGGGGGGGATCTGCTGATGGTTGCCATTCTTTAAGGAGTATGACTTCAAAGTGATTGTGAATCCTAGAAGGCTGAATGCAGGCCCAGACCATCTCTCAAGGATTGAAATAGGTGAAGAACCTAGTAGTTTGGAGGAAGGACTGCCATATGCGTAGCTCTTTGTGGTGTGTGTCACTGATGATCAATTTGCCGATATTATTCAGTTTTAACAATGGAAACAACTTCGGAAGGCTATTCCACTCAACAAAAGAAGGAGTTAGTAATTCATGCTATAGATTTTTCATTAATTATGGGTAATTTATATAAAATGGGAACAAACGATATATTGCATAGATATGTTACAGAGTTTGAATGCACAAGTATCTCAATTGAAGCTCATGGAGGAGTGGCAGGAGGCCACTATGCAGGGAAAGTGACCATGCAGAAGATCTTGTGTGCTAGGTTATGGTGGCAAACATTGCACAAGGATTCTAAGGCATATTGTAAGGCATTCGATGCCTGCCAAAGGACGAGAAGCCTTCGCGAAGGGATGAATTGCCTTTAAATCCTCAAGTTTCATTGCAGGTATTTGAGAAATGGGCCATTGATTTTATAGGTCCCATACAACCACCAAGAAAGAAGACGGATGCGTGAAATATCATTATTACAATAGAGTATTTAACTAGATGGGTAGAAGTGCAACCAGTTAGAGATTGTACAGATGCCACTATTGTGAAGTTTCTCTTCGAGTATGTCTTAATAAGGTTTGGATGCTTGAAGATTTTGATGAGTGATCAAGGTACATATTTTTTGAATGAAACAACTAGTGTGATGTGCAAGAAGTTGTGGGGTATTGGCAAGCCAAGTGGCGCGAGCCTACGGCAGTGGATGTAGGGACAAGAAGAGGCGTAGAGAGCTTTGTTGCACAGAAGTGGAAGGATGCCTCTTAGAAGGCTGCACACACTTTGGCTGAGTAGAAGAAGAAGGAAGCTACTAAGGCAGTTGCAAAGAAGGAACATATGGAGAAAGAGCGCGCTACTAAAGGGAAGGAACAACAGGATACATAAGAGGGAGGAAAGTTTGATTCACATCACACTGACGAGCAAGAGATGTTAGAGTAGGGAGGAGGAGGTGATGAGGAGAAGAGCACTCCTTTCATCTTGAAGAGATGCGGGAAGGAGCAGACATGTGGAAAATGGAAAAAAGAAAAAGTCAGACAAGTAGATGCATCTTGACCCAATGGTGCTGACAGAAGGTGATCTTGATGAGATTCGTGGCAAAGTGTAGGACACAACAATAGAGTTACTGCAAAAGTTTGAGAAGTAATATATGCGGACACTGGGGAGCATCTAAAAGGATCTGTAAGACCTCCAGATCTAGGAAAACCAAATCTAGGTGGGTTTCAGGAAAGCGAGTGGAGCACAAGCGAGCTTGATAGAGGGTAGTAGCACAGTGGCAGAGCTAGAATGGACTGTGGACCTCACAATCATTCCATTGCCAGTGGGGTTCGTTCATGCAGAATCAGAAGAGGATCACATTGTGATTAATATAGTGAAGGACATGGGGCTGAATTTGGCCACGCTATCACTCTAGACCCTCCATGCGCTGCATCATGGGGTATCAAAAAAATTGAGGATCAGGGAACAACACGCCCTCACCGTCGTCAGTGAGTTTAAGGTCAACAACAAACAATTGTTCATGGAGAAATCTTAGGCACTGAAAGCCAAGGAGGAGATGCAAAAGAAAACTCAAAGCTTAGAGATGGCGATCAAGAAGGCCTGCAAGTTAGTGCTCAAATTGTGAATACCAGAGGATGTTGAAGCCTCAGAAAAAATTAGGAAATTGGCTTTTGTAGTACATGCATCCAAGGAGGAAGTCGGTAGGATGAATTTTGACTTCCAGATGAAAATAATAGAGCTACAGTTGAAATTGTAGCTAACGACTCCGCTAGAGGTCCAGGAGAAACACGGAGCAGAAAAAAGGATGGCATGAATACATTGGACACTATAGTCAATGAATTCTCTTCGATGTTTGATGCTGTGATGGAACTATGGACGAATCTGCAGGAGGACCCAAACCTCTAGAAGCTCAACACAGATATTCAAGAGACTCAACGAATGTATGATGAGGTCCGAGCGACTGCGTGCACTTTGGCGCTAGCCCAACACCTAGCGAACTTACAGGAGGGCAAACAACTACTCACAAAGGTGGAGGACTTGCAGAGGAAAGAGGCCTTTCTGAAGGCTAGATTGCAGCTAGGCTAGAAGAAGCTAGTCAGCTTACTTTGTCACTTCAGGAGAAGCTCAAGGGACTACAACAAATGCAGAGGACCATGCGCCTGTAGTGTAAGGGCCAACAATTGATAAATTGGTCGAAGAGGTCCGGCAGGTAGCAGCACAAAGTGTTGCAGAAGTTGTAGTGATGCAGGTTGAGTTGGTTGTCTTCACAGCAAGATCACCATGCTAGCTGAGTGACGCGAGGGCAAGTCACAATCTTTGTGTTGGGTGCCTATTGGGATATGGTCCCTAGGGTTAGTTTTGCTGTTAATTTAACCCAATTTTGTAAAAGTTTTTGTAAAATATGTAAAGTCTCTGCGACATGTGGATGGAGAGCATGCAAATAGATAGGTGTCGAAGGGGTCTTAGACCCTTGTTTAGATAGATAGTCAAGTCAGTTTTGATACTCACCCATGGTCCGTGGAACAGGGTATTATGTTGAGAAAGCTATAAATAGTTCAGTCATAGCGAGTCTTAAAGATAAATTTTTAGAGAGAATTGGGTACGTTGAAGGGTTTTTGTTGTCTTGGGCAAGTGCTAAGGCAGGAACACTCTTCTTCCTATAATTAGGTGAAGAAGGGGAGTCTCCTACAGTTGAGTGCATAGGAGGCCTAGGTAGAGTCCACAACTGAGTGCACAGACCATGCAACTGAGTGTGTAGGATAGAAGGGTCTGTAATTTGAGAATTGAAGATCAATAAAGACTATTTTGAAGAATTACTATGCATTTCTATTGAAATTGGTTATGTTCTATTCTGTCGCTTAATGATATGTTTTTATGAAATAGTGAATCAATGTTGTGCGAATTCACTGAATCTATCTTAATGATGCATGATACAAATGGTTATCTACTTTCGCGAAGTTAAAAGATATTTCTATTATGTTTTCTGATGAATTAAGTAGATTTGCGCGAACTAAGATCTAGGGTGGTTTATTGGTGCCCAGAAGTAGGTAAATCTTCCGTTTAAGGTCCACAAAGACCGATCATAGACCTTCAAGAAGGTCTGGAAGCCATTTTAACTGAGTTATAGTGAAGAACCCTAGAAGGATACCGATCTGTGTGAAGGCATATCTAAATTGTTATAGCCTAAGAACCATTTATCACATGCCCCTAGATGTAGAAACCTAGTTCTAGCATCCCTCAATATTGCTTCGATGAGACTGTAGCCTGTGTTATGCAGGTTGTTGCCGAAAAGACCAACAATTAGGGTTTTTTTGGTTGGCGCGAACAACTTTGAACCTGGGTAAGGCCCCCTTAAGTCAACATGAGTTAGGGAATTTACAAGGTATATGTTTAGGCCGGATGACTAATAACATTGCCTAATATAGTGGGATCATCGATCTTTGGTCAGAAGCTATTGCTCTTGGAATTAGAGAGTTAATTGTAAAACATAATTCACATCTCATTGTAATACAACTTAATGGACAATATTTAGTTAGAAACCCTCAAATTTTGAGAATATACTTGCATGTTTGTTTATTGGAACGAGAATTTGATTTCATTAATTATCATCACATTTCAAGATGCATGAAGATATTAACAGATGCATTGGCTAATTATGTGTTAGATAGACATTTGTGAAACTTGTAAATCATAAAACATCACATATCAGATATGGTAATATAAAACATGTATATATATATATATATATATATATATATATATATATATATATATATATTATATATGGGGATCAATTGGTTCAAGGTAAGCTACTGACCCTGCTGCTCGATATCATTTTTTGGGGAGGCGAGGGTAGGGTTCGAACCTGCAGTCTTCAGGTCATGGGCCTGACGAGTCGACCAATTACTCTACCCCGCTATCGTTCGTTCTGAGCCAGGACCAAACTCTTGTTTTTGAGTATGATCTATTTTGAGCATCAAATGCCCTCTCCTGGACAGTCGAGCGTGCTTATATATATATAGATAGATAGCAAGTGTTTGCAAAAGAATTTTCTACATCAAAATAACAAAATTTGTGTTCCGAGACACATGGCTTTATAAGCCTACATAGTGCAAAAAGTAAACTAGAAGTTGCCTATTCACCCATGTGGTTCTCGTGATATCACGAGACAACCCTAATGACCTGTCCTAGTAGCCGACGTAGTCTAGCGGAAACCCCTATAGTGTGCCTCTAGTAGAGTAATGGTACCTCATTGATTGAGGCATACTCAGGAATCCATCTTATCAAAGCTTCCAGGTTGCGCTCTACCTCGACGATAGGATTTTATCCCTCCACATATGGAGGAGCCTCCTCAATCTGGCGTGCCACTCTCCTGGCTATTGGAGAAACCCCTGGAGGTATCACTGTTCCAACAATTGCAAGGAATTATAAGACAAATTTTAGTACACATATATAAAAAATTGATAAAAACTTCAAAAGATTCAAAAATAGTATTTTACCAAAATCGTTCCACTCTGCCCTTGGAGGGAGTAGAGGATATGGATCTCCTCGAAAATCCATCCCTACATACACCCAATCATCGACCATGATTAGCTGCTGACGTAGCCATCGAAAAAATGTTGGAGGGAATGACATCTATTGACCACCCCCATGTCATGGCATTAACTCTCCCCATCTGAGTAATCATGCATGTCTGAGCAGTGGTGCATCTACTTCCTACCACTGATAATGGAAACGTGGCACAAGTTCTAGGATGAATGTCACCAGAATAGATCCGAAAGAAAATTGTTTTAGATTCCCCCTCTTGCACTTGGTTAGTTGGTGCTTCATGCACACCAACTAACCTTCACACCAATTGAAAACTGTGGGATTTAGGCACTCGATCACATACTGGAAATGAGACTTTGATGCCTCAAACAATGTTTGTGCCTAAGCTATTCAGGCCATAGTGTGTATGATTGTTTGCAATGGGAGTTTGGTAAGGGTGTTGACGTCAATTTTCCCGTTGTTACCCTTTTTGGCCCCTGGACAATGCCTCAAAATTAACATATCTGTGCTCTCTCCCCTTGTATTTGATCCAAATAACTACACCCATTGTCCCTTTTCGAACAACCCAATAATGAAATAAATGTCAGCGACCTCTATTTCGATCTCTTGATCCCTGAACTTGAACAGTTGACAACCTACATCCCACCAACTGATTAAGTGCTGCAATAACTCACTTTTTCGGACTCGTAAAAAATAAACGAAAAAGCGACCCCCTAGAGTCATCTTTAAGTTCTTTTCAGAATCTCGAAAAATGAAAATATTTTCGAGTACTTGTCGTTTTGAACTTGTAAAAGTAAATGAAATGACATCTACTCAGCATAAGTTTAACCCTTTTCCGGATTGAGATAGAATATTGTATGAAAAAGGAATACCTTAGTCAAACATGGTTAAGAGGTTCCCTTAGATATTGTTTTCTAACTTTTCAGGTTCAAGAGATGATTCATGAAAAGGGACCTTTGGAGTTTTCTTTTTTCACTTCTTTTTCAAACTCTCTAAATATGAAAAAGATGTCGAGTTTCACCTCTGTCAGATTTGAAAAACTTAAACGACACATGAATTGTCACCATGACGAGGCAAAGTTCCTCCTTCCTAGGGCTCATAAAACTTACCAGGATGGATTCATCCAAAGGTGAACTTATATGGCAATCATATGTTATCCCCTTCAAGCTTGCGATAAAAAATATATGGGGTACTCACCAGAAATGGGGGGGGGGGGCAAAGTGAAAGAGTTCATCTAATGTATCCTGTAAAGGAAACATGTCTCTCTTGAACATGACACTCATCTATTATTCATGCCAGGTTTAGGACATCCTCACTTGGTCACTTGCCTTCCCGAGTTTGGGGAATCCATTTTTCCTCTCATATGATCATACCATTCCATCATCATGACCTCTGATCCTATGTTGAGTCAAATGCTGCCAAACTCTAGAGCTTTGTCACTGATATGTTCAAGAGAAGTCATATCTATAGTTCGTTATTTCCTATACATTGCCTAACTTTCTGCCACAGTCTTGAATCACACTTATCTACTCTACTACATCCTTTTGTTTCGGGTTGATGATCTGGGATTCATTATGGCCCTCCTTCGATAGATCACTTCCTGTCGACTTCAGCTCATCATCCAGGAAGATGATCTAGAAACTCCCTTCTAGTACCTTAGAGCTTGCATGCTTCAATGGAAATTTCTTAGCATTTGATGAAGGTTTACATTATTGACCTTGGATTAGATGATTCCAAAGGTGTTCGACTTCAACTTCATTATTCACAGTCGTGGATTGTGCTTATTATACCTTGAGAGCCATTGTCATCATTAGTGTTTTCTCTCGTGCATGTTAACAATTTACATCATTGACTAGTAATCGGGTGGTTTTCTATCATATTCGACTTCGATACATCTATTCACATGTTAGAATTCATACATTGATTGGGTCAAGGTGAAGCCAAAGACCCTAGATCTTGTCTAATAAAGTCAAGGTTGCGTGGAGTTATGATTCATTCATGATTGTACACATGTTTCCTCTGGACGAATGGCTGCGACCATACCGAGGATTTCACACATGATCCCTTTTATATGGATGGTTGTGTCCATACTGTGGATTCATGTATTATTAGATCCTATTCCTGTATCATTAGGAATGATCATCATATATATATATATAATATATATTATATATATATATATATATATATATATGCTTGATTTGCAGGTCTCCTAATGGTGTTGCTCTTGTCCTTGCACTGACTTGTAAATCATCTTAGCTATCACTCATTGTTTTGCCTTCATGCTTTAGGGGGAATTTGTTACACAGTAATTTTTCATACCTCCTGTTCACTTATTGTACCATATCCCTAAGTGCCAAAACATTGAATACTATGTAACATGTCCATCATTCTATACAGACCAAAACCTCCTTGACGAATCAAAGGAAAAATATCCTGAATCCATTTTGCTGAAGGTTGCCTAAAAACCTAATTTTTGGTATCAGCGCGTTTTGATCCACTGAGAGCTCATGTTGATGGAAGGTTGCTCAGTTATACACTCACGCTAAACCTCTTCTGGTATGTTTTCCAAAATTTGAGGAGAAGCTTCGTTCACTAGAACCTTCGGGAACAATGAGCTGGATATTGGTTGTTGTTGATATGGTCGAGCTCTCTCATTTGGGCCCCTTGATCTTATCATCATGGGCTTTCCCCTTGAGATGTGAACCTTCCTCCCTATTTTGTGGATCCCTAAATCCCTCCCCTTCCTATAAATTCACTCCCTTCCATCCCCAAATGGTTTTTCATTTATTGTTGCATCCCTATGCTGAGATTATGCTTACATGCTACCCATTTTAGCTCAGAGAAGGAATTCTTGAAAATTATTTTCTTGGAATTGGACATCCACCAAAAGGAGGGCTCCAACATCAAGGAATAGGTTGTATGCTTCCCTTTGTAGCTTATTAATACATACATCTGATTTTCACTTTCCATAATTGTGTAAATGTTTATGCTATTAGCTTAATGATCCTTGATCTATTAAGTAGTTTATGTTTTATGTATGCCATATATGCTCTTGTGTATTGCATAGTACTTTGATATTCCTTGCAGGTACCAGGACATGAAGAACAAATAAGGAGATAGGCCCGGAGTGAAATATTGAAAGCCATCTCTAAGTATCAAGCGATTAGCATCAGAACGAGGTAGGTTTCTCCTTCCTTCTACATTTATCAAACATAAGCTATGAAAGTGTATGTTAGTTTGTTTAGTTTGTTGCTATACCCACTCATTGGGCTAGAGGGATCACCTCTATCCATAGAGGGGATTTGACTTCACAACAGGAGCACAAGTTCGTGTTAACACTATCTAATGCATAATCATTCAGTGAGAGCGTTCCCATATACTTGCTATACTAGAGTGCCTCCGATATACCCAAGAGTACTGGAGAATCTCTGATATACTTCCGTACTGGAACGAGATTTCATCCCCAGGATAAAATGCAGGTAGTTCACGACAACTCCTAGGTTTATAGATGCCATAACACATCTCTAGCCTAAACCTCTAAATCTTTGTGTTAAGTTCCAAACGCTCCTTAGATTAATTCAGTAAATTTTAATATTGCTCTTGAATTATGTTTCAATTTTGGGCTCAAATGATGTCACCTAAATCCTAAAATGAAAATATATGACAAAGGGAAACTTTTCACTTTGACGAATGCTATACTAGCAAGGGAAGATAATTCAATCAATTAATGCATTAAACAAGAGAATGCATCAAAACATGCATCCACTAACTTTTCTTTTCCAAATGCAATATGCAAAAAAAAACTAAACTTCACTTTCACTATCCAACATGCAATCTATTGAAAGAAAAAATTGACTTTTACTTCACTAAGATGCACTTTATCTAAATGATGTTCTCTTTGATTTCAGATGCTCTAATGCAATTAAGCTTCAACTAAAGAAAAAATAATTTTTTTGATTAAAAATGCTCCTAATGCAAACGATGCACCAATCAAAGCAACACGAAATCAAATCCAAAAGCATTCAATGAAAATGTCTTTCACTTTTCTCTTTTGAATAGATAAACTAAACACCCTTTTTCAGTTTATAAACCAAGCAATGTAATCTGTCTGGTAAATAACAAATATGAATCTCAAATGCAAGATGACCTAATACAATTGAAAATAAACTTTGCAAAAGACAAACCGAAACTAATGAAAACCAATGTTTTGAATGATTTTTCCAGATAATCAATCCTAAACAATCAACAAACCACCAACGCAGTGACACTTACAAGCAACAAGTGACAATCAAATGACCTATAAAACCAAAAATCAATCCAATTTCACTCAAGCACTTGAAAGCTAAAAAGGACAAGAATTTACTAATGAAACCAGGTAATCAGAAAAAAATATAAGTAAATCCAATCACACAGACTAGACAAGACCTTAGGGGCTCAGACACACTAGAGTTTGACAGAGAAACCCTAAGTTTTTTGCCAATATCTAAGATCAACGTGGATGTTATGGCCAAATTGGCATTAAAAAGGGGATCAACATGACTGTTTCAAGAGAAAATGTGATTTCAGAGAAAAAAACATGTTGGGTGAGGAATAAGGCAAAAAATAAAAATATTTCCACAAACACTTCCAGACTTAGCACCCTGATGTAGCAATCAGTGATTGTGCATACCTATACATACTCAAACTAACTGAGAACTCAATGGTCCATAAAATTGATCAAGCGATCAGATGAGAAAAGAGGATGAAGAGGTTATAGCTTCCCCAGTGAAGTCACCATTTTTTTTGAAGGTAAATCTCCTTGCAGACATAGGTGATCCCTCTAGCCCAATGAGTGGGCCTAACAACAATCTAAACAAAATAACATACACTTTCCTATCTTATGTTTAACAAATGTAGAGAGAGAGTGTGTCCTACCTCACTCAGATGCTAATCACTCAATCCTTTTGGAGATGACTTTGATTCTTTCATTCTAGGCCTTGCTCCTTACCTGTTCTTCATATCCGAGTACCTCTAAGGAAGATCAAATGAGAAAATGACCTAGTACCTGTTTTTTAAGGTAGCAAAAAATCACTCGATTTTGAAAAATGGTGAT
Organism: Pinus tabuliformis; assembly: GCA_031772625.1. Classification (NCBI taxonomy): domain Eukaryota; kingdom Viridiplantae; phylum Streptophyta; class Pinopsida; order Pinales; family Pinaceae; genus Pinus; species Pinus tabuliformis. The sequence goes on along the minus strand of CM062820.1, from coordinate 776,454,325 downwards.
TCAGAATATGCTTTTTATGGAGCATATTTTTGCCACTTTAAACTTTTTTATGTACCAAGTGTGAACAATTTTTTTAATTGTTGGTGATTTTCATGCTGATTTTGAAAAGTGCTGATGCAACATCAACATGTTTTTTTAGATGGCTTATTTTTGACGCTTTAAATTTTTTTATGTATCAAGGGTGAACATTTTTTTTGTTAGTGATTTTCATCTTGATTTTGAAAAGTGCTAATGAGCATCATTCCCTTTTGTTTAAAGGGCTTAACTTTTACACTTTAAATTTTCTAATCAATTAAGTGTGGATAATTTTTTTTAAATGTAGGTGATTTGCATGTTAGTTAAAAAAAAAATGACAAAAAAAATCAAATACAAAAAAAAATTATAAAAGCAAAAGAGAAAAACAAAAAACCTATAAAAATTGTGAAAAAAAATAAAACATAAAATATGACAAAAGTAAAAATAATAAAAACATGTTAGTAATAAAACGAAAAAATAAAAATAAAAGAACATGACAAAAAAGATCAAATACAAAATATTATATAAAAAAAGAAAATAAAAAAGAATTTTTTTAAAAAAATGTAAAAAAGAAAACCAAAATTAACTCGTAAAAATAAAAAATAAAAATTGAATAAAAAATTAACGAAAATAAATAAATAAATATCAAAAATTAAATAAAAAATGAATTGTTTTCAAAACAAAATATATAATTTAAAGAAACACAAATTGAAACACAAAAAAAATCTAAAAGCATTTTTTTTTTAAGTTAAAAAAACAAATAAAAGGAAAAACTCATCCCAAAAAAAAGAATTAAATAATTACCAAAAAAAATTAAAATAAAAATAAAAAATTAAGAAAAAAATTAATTAAAATAAAAAAAAAAAAAAAATATTTAAATTAAATAATTTAAATAAAGAAAATTAAAAATTAAAAATAAAATAAAAATTCAAGATTTATTTTTTTAAATTAAAATTATAAAAATAAAGAAATAACATAAAATTAAATAACAAAATTAAATTTAAAAAAAAAGAAGAAAAACATTAATTTTTTTTCAAAACAATTAAAAATAAATAAATTATAAAAATTCAAAATCAAAACAAATAAAAAAAATTAATTAAAATTAAAAAAAAAAAAACATTAAAAAAACAATTTAAAAAAAAAATGAAAAAACAATTAACTGACCCCCCATCCTTTCCTCGCCACTGTTGACCCTCCCGTCGCCCGTCTCCCTCGCTCCCTCCCAACGCCTCCCCTCCCCCTCCCTCAACTGCCTCCCCTCGGCCCTCCCCTTTCCCCTCACCCCCCCTCCCCTGCGACCCCTCCCCTCTGCCTCCCTCCCTCCGCCCTCCCCTCCCCACCCTCAGCCCTCCCTGACCCCTGTGCACCCCCCACCCCTACTCACCCGGGCCCCCAACCAGCGGCTAAGAGGTTGCAAGCCGATTTTGGGAATTGGCATGCAGCCTCTTGACCGCTGGTTGGGGGCCCGGGTGGGGAGGGGATGGGGGTCTCCGGAGGGGAGGGGGGTGAGGGAGGGGAGCGGGGGTGTGGGGGTCGAGTGGGGGAGGGGAGAGGGGAGAGGAGGGGAGGAGAGAGAGAGAGGACGGTCGAAGGTGGGGAGGTAGAGGGGAGGGTCGAGGGGGGTGAGGGAAGGGGGGGGGGGGTGAGGGAAGGGGGGAGGGGAGAGGTGAGGGGTCAGGAGGGGGAGGTCGAGGAGGGGAGGCAAGTAGGGTTTATTGATTTTTTTAATTATTTTATTTATAGATTGTTTTTTTGAATTGTTATTTTTTTTTTTAATTTTTATCATATATATATATATATATATATATATATTAATATATATATATATATATATTGAATTTATTTTATTTAATTTTATTTTTTGGTAATTATTTAACAATATTTTTTAAATGATTTTTTTAGTTTTAATTTTTTATCTTTAACTTAAAAAATGTTTTTTTTTTTTATATATTATATGTAGATTTTTTATTTTTTATTTTGTTTATTTTTTGTTTTGTTTAAAATTTTTCATTTTTAAAAATTAATTTTGATTTTTTATTTATTTATTTATTTTTACATTTTTTACAGGTTTTTTTTTGGTTTTTTAAATTTCTTTGATTTTTTTTTTTTTTCTAATGTCATTACTATATATTTTTTTTATTTTTTTTGAATATTTGAATTTTTGTTTTCTTATGTATCTCTTATATATATATATATATATATATATATATATATAATTATATATATATATATATATATATATATATATATATAATATATATATATATATAGACATATATACATATATATATATATATTGCTTTTTTTTGTAGTGTCTGTGTCGATGCTTGTCTAGCAACCCGATCCCATTATGTGCTATTTGATATTTGATTTTAAACTTTTCATTATAATGAATTGAGTCTGCCCCACAATGTGTTAATTTCATGGTTGATTTTTAAGTTTTCATTACAATGGGTTGAGCTCACCTACATTGCGTGTCAATTTGCTAGTTGATTTTTTTTTTTTTTGCAATGTATCAAGTTGTCTTAAGCTAAGATTTCAAAATTTCTTACATTTAGCATTTAAAAAAAATTACTCTTGGTATAATAACTCTTTCATTCAGGTGTTCATTTAAAAAAAAAAAAAAATTAATCATAAATTTTTTCCATAATGTCATGCTTGAAATATTTTGAAAATTTAAGATTGTTTTGTAGTCATAATCTTTGGTTTTGATTCCATGGTTGAAAAATTGTCAATATTTTACTGTTTTTCTAAGTCGTGATATTTTATCTTTAATGTTATGGTTGAAAACAATTATAAATTTTAAATAGAGGAGGAATAACTTGTTATAGAGTTTTATGAACCCAACGTTTCAGACTACCAAGTGAGCCCATCATCAGGGGATGCAACAATAGATATTCTAGAGATATTCATGATCTATCCAAGAGCTATATCTTAAGTTATGTTAATCTAAGAAATTGGGTCGGCCAATTTTAAGAAAATTTAGATTGGAAATCATTTTCACTCTAGATAATCTTAATTTCTCAAATTCTGATGCGCTGTCCATCATGTCCCTTCCATGGTAAGACTTGATGTTATTAAATAATGAATCCATATAGGTGAGGATAGTTTTAAGTAGAGGAGGAATGACTTGTTATAGAGTTTTATGAACCCAACGTTTTTGGACTACCAAGTGAGTCCATCATCAAGGGATGCAACAATAGATATCCTAGAGATATTCATGATGTATCCAAGAGCTATATTTTAAGTTATGTTAATCTAAGAAATTGGGTTGGCCAATTTTAGGAAAATTTAGATTGGAAATCATTTTCGCTCTGGATAATCTTAATTTCTCGAAATCTGATGTGCTGTCCATCAAATCCCTTTCATGGTAGGACTTGATGTTATTAAATAATAAATCCATATAGGAGAGGATAGTTTTAAATAGAGGAGGAATGATCTGTTATAGAGTTTTATGAACCCAACGTTTCAGACTACCGAGTCCATCATTAGGGGATGTGACAATAGATATTCTAGAGATATTCATGATGTATCCAAGAGCTATATTTTAAGTTATGTTAATCTAAGAAATTGGCTGACCCAATTTATTAGATTAACATAACTTTAAATATAGCTCTTAGATACAACATGAATATCTATAGAATATCTATTGTCACATCCCCTGATGATGGACTCACTTGGTAGTCCGAAATGTTGGGTTCATAAAACTCTATAACAGGTCATTCCTCCTCTATTTAAAACTATCCTCACCTATATGGATTCATTATTTAATAACATCAAGTCCTACCATGGAAGGGACATGATGGACAGTGCATTAGTATTTTAGAAATTAAGATTATCTAGAGCGAAAATGATTTGCAATCTAAATTTTCTTAAAATTGGCCAACCCAATTTTTTAGATTAACATAACTTAAAATATAGCTCTTGGATACATCATGAATATTTCTAGAATATCTATTGTCGCATCCCCTGATGATGGACTCACTTGGTAGTCTGAAACGTTGGGTTCATAGAACTCTATAACAAGTCATTCCTCCTCTATTTAAAACTATCCTCACCTGTATGGATTCATTATTTAATAACAATTATAAATATTTTTTCTTAGCACCATGCTTGAAAATTGTTGGAATTTTAAGGTTTTTCAAAGAAATGATATTTTAAATTTAATGTCATGCTTAAAAATCGTTGGAATTTTAAGGCTTTTTAAAGACGTGATATTTTATATTTTTTTTTTCTTTGTAAATACTATTCTATTGAAAAGTGGAAAAAATATGTACAATGAGGTCAGAGCCTCAGAGGAGGCCGAAGCCAATCCTCAACCATAAACTTAGGGACAATACAGTTTAACCTGTCAATCAGATTTATAATGCAGACCTCAAGAAATTGATTTCGGTCCCTGACATACTGACAAAAAATACCCGGACTACAGTTATCATACCCTTCAGTGATCTCAAAAACACAGTAGCACCTATCATAGCTGACTTTACAACAAAAATTGAAGTCTGAGTTGACTGAAATTACTATCTGAAGCATGAGACTAAAACAGACAAGAGAGTTTAGCTGTAAAACAGAAGACACAGAATCAAAAAGCATAGCATGTGCACCCAGTGGAAATTCAGTCCGCCTGACTTGGATCAGCTTGCATGTCCTCCTTCGCCTGGCTTGGAGAGGCGACCCAAGTAACGAACCCATCGGCGTCCAGAAGCGGCGCTCCACCCGAATCAGTGACCAAATGCAAACAGCCAGTTGGGCGTTGGGATGGCTCGCAGACATTTTCATCATCCTTGGCTGGAGCTGGATGCTGAGGCACTTCCTGGGCAGGGGCGCCCTCATTCATGCGGTCGACATGAAACACCAGCCCAGTCATATCCCCAAGTAAAATGCTGTTCTCCTGAGAATTTGAGGAAGCCGGAGGGGTCGAGCTGAGCTGGTAGCTCTCCTCCTCAGAAACAAAAACTGTAAAATTCACTGTCACCGTCGGCCTGTTGAGCCGACTTTGGAAAACAAATCTGGATGTCTGGTAAGAGTTGTTTGGGATGAATCTCTCATGGTCTGACAACGGAGATAAGGGAGGGACCAGGGCCATTGGAGCAATTTGCTGGGGCTCAGATTGAGAGGGGCTAGCTCTGATACCAGACCGACCCCCCCGACGCGGAATACCTCGACTGCGAGGCATTGCAACAGAGCCAGAAAACCTGAGCAATCGACTGAGACAGAGGGAACCCGAAATGGCTAGAATGCTACTGGTTTCCAGACAATTCCGGAGCCGAACCACTAAAACGACATGAAAAACCAGATAAGGGAACTGAGGCGGCATAGTTTCATATAGAGAAAAGGCATTTACTGCAGCAGAGGAATTTAGGCTTTCCATGTTGATGAGCCGAATCAAGGACAGAGGCGCCATGCGCGCATTGAAGTCCAGCTTACTTCGAGACTGAACAGGCTTTAATTCGACTGCCTTAAACCTTAACCAAACTTCAACGATGCATACCCGGTTAATCTCCCGCCTGCCATCCGTCAGGCCAGGTGTCTGCGAGGTAGGCACGATCATTGATTACGCATGTAAACACCCGCATCCAGGTGCGTATCCTTTATCTGAGATTTGTCCTGAGTGACAATTTCCTATATTTTGTCCATTTGGTCCCTGGAGGCTAAGCTGGCTATAGTGCCTTCATAGTAACCATCCTTAGTGTCCACTCCAATGTTGGCAAAAAGATCAGCGATATTGTTTCCTTCCCTTCTGGTATGTTGGAATGTGATTGCTTGGTGCTGAGAAATCCAGTGTTTTATTAGCTCAAGCAGCTAGGCCATTCTCCAACTATTTCTTACCTTGTGAATGGATGAACCGTGTTGAAGCTTTGTGATCATTCTGATTATGATCTGCGAATCTCCTTGTATAATGAGAGGAAAAAAATCCCTTTCATGTGCTAATTTGAGACCCCGCCATAATCCCTCCAATTCTGCTGAGTTGTTGGTGTCCCATCCTATCGAGCCCATGAAGATGCATTGAGGATTGCCCTTATGATCTCTGAAAGCCCCTCCGTATCCTGCTTTCCCTGGATTTCCCTTGGAGGCTCCATCAAAGTTAAGCTTGAGCATATCTAAGGGCAGTGGAGTCCAAGTGCTTGCTTCCTGACTGTGCATATTGGGATTCTTTTTATTGATTGAGTTTTGGTTTATCTGAAGCCCCCAATTGTCCCATATTGTTTTTTCCAAAGGTGTTGTGGGAAGATCTTCTGAGTGCCATTCTCTGATTGAAAGAGTCTCCATGATGTTCTGATGGAATTTGTTCCAGATTTTTTCTAGAGGCATAGTTTGATCTTTGAATATTCTTCTGTTATGCTCTTTCCATATATTCCACATCAGAAGGCCAGGTATAAGTTGCCACAAGGTGCTGAGGAGATTGCTTTGAAATGGCTTTTGACTCCAGTTCCGTAAGGTGGCTTTGAGGTCTCCATGGACTCTTCCCTCTTTTTGACAGCGGAAGGCAACTTTCTCCCATAGTTTCCTCCCTATTTGACAAGTTTGCATAAGATGAAGGGATGTTTCCTCCTCTTGCCTGCACATGTGACATATGGAAGGGCCCGAGAAGCTTCTCTTCCTGAGATTATCCCACGTTAGAATTCTGTTGTGACAAAGAAGCCATAGAAATGTAGAAACTTTCGGCCAGTTGGAAGTGTGCCAAATTTTTTCCCATAAGTTGTCTTTGTTTAACTGCTCTTGTATGATGATGTTGTATGCTTCCTTGGTAGTGAAAATTCCTTTCTCTTCATAACCCCATCTTAAAATGTCCATCTCTTCTGAAACCATGATTTGCCTCTTTTGTAGTTCTGTATAGAGAAGATGCTGAGTTTGTGCCGAGCTATTTGGTAAAAATTGATTTGCATTTTTCCAATGCCTATATCCTTGAGCTGTAGCTGTGTTCCAAAATTGTTTGACTTTGGTTAATTCATTTATCTCCCACTCAGCGATTGGAAGGTCCTGGAGAATGTCACTTATCTTTGGAAGTTGCTTCCAGGAGTCCTCCCAAAAACGAGTGGTAGAGCCATTTTTGATTTCCCAAAAGCTATGATCTTGAATGAGATTTCTGTGTTGTATTGCTGAATTCCAGATAGCCAATCCCGTGCTTATCTCTATCATGCGTATTCTTTCTTCCATGGGGCAGTTGCTTGCATACTTGGCTGTCTAAAGGGAGGCCCATGGAGTATTAGGATGGGAGAGCCATCTCCACCAGATTTTTGCACCCATTGCCTTGTTGCTGTTCTCAGGATCTCTTAGACCAATACCTCCTGCTTTTTTAGGAAGACAAGCTTTATCCCATTTGATTAAAGCCCATTTACGATTTTGGCCTGAGCCTCCCCACAGAAAGTTACGCTGGAGATTCTTGATTTCCTTGAGAACCCATTTGGGGGCAGCCAGGAAGGAGAAAAGATAGAGGGGCATGGAGTGAAGGACTGCCTTGATAAGAACAATTTTGCTTGCCATATTCAGAGCCCGATTAGTCCAGAGGAATAATCTAGACTCTAGCTTTTCCAGCAATTGCTTCCGGGAAGAATGTTTAAGGGCTGAGGCCATTAGAGGGGATCCAAGATACTTGGAGGGCAGGGAAGCACTGGTGAACCCCAGAATTCGACCTATATCTCTCTGGGTGGGAACAGGAGTATTGAAGAAAAAAATTTGGGATTTGACTCGATTGATGAGGGCTCCAGAAGCATCAGAGAAAGTAGACAGAATGGATTTGAGGAGACTAGCTTCCTGCACCGAAGGATGGCAAAAAAGCATATTGTTGTCTACAAATTGCTGGTGGGAGTAGGCAGGAGAGTTGTTGAAAGAAAGACCTCTTAGTCATTTTTCGAGCCTAGCTGCGGTTAAGCTTCTACCCAAACCCTCAGCCATAATTACAAAGAGAAAAGGAGACAAAGGGTCTCCTTGCCTGATCCCTATGGAGGGACGGAAAGTAGCTGAAGGAATGCCATTAATTAAAACAGAGAAGAAAGCTGAAGATAAAAGGTTATAAATCCATCTGACCCATGAGTGTGCAAAGCCAAAGGCAAGAAGAATTTTTTGAATATAAACCCAACTAAGACTATCAAAAGCTTTAGATAGATCTAACTTAAGCAACATACCTGGCTTCTTGTTTTGCTTTAATGAGTGGATTATCTCATGAGTTAATATTATCCCGTCCATTATTTGTCGACCTTCTACATAGCCTAATTGCTCAGGCGAGATAATGAGAGGGAGAAGCGGCTTTAATCTTGTTTCTATTACTTTTGAAGTAATTTTGTAGATGATATTACACAGAGCAATAGGTCGGTATTTGTCGGGGGTATTGGAGTCTTCCCCCTTTGGAATTAAGGCTATGAAGGTGGCATTTAAGCCTGGATACATCCATCTGAGTGCTCTGGATTCCTCCATGACTTGCCAGACCTCATTTTTTATCAAATCCCAGAATTTATGAAAAAAATTCGATGTAAAGCCGTCTGGACCTGGCGCTTTCCATTCCTTCATTTGTTGAACTGCCTCTTCAACTTCTTGTAAGCTAATAGGCTTTATGAGAAGACTATTATGTTCCTCTGTTATTATTTTGGGTATATTCTTTAGAAGTTTGTTGATAGCCGGCATTTTGTTGATGTTGGGTTCCTGATGAGCTTTCTTGAAATAGTTGAGAAATTCCCCTTCAATGCCATCATGGGTTTCAATTTTCTCCCCCTGTTCATTTTTGATGTGAGTGATACAATTTGTCATTCGGCACTGCACAGTGGTTTTATGAAAAAATTTTGTATTCTTTTCACCACTTTTTAGCCATCTGATTCTTGATTTCTGCCTCCATAATGTTCCTTCCTGTTTGTCTCTTTCTAGAATTTTTGATTCTACGGCTTCCTCCTGTTTGGTGAGTTCCTCCGTACGCCCATCAGTGATAATGGTTTGCTAGATTTTCTTCATCTCTGCATTGAGCATGGCTTGGGCTTTGAAGATGTTTCCAAATGTATTGTGATTCCATTTTTTGATCGCCCCTTTTAGATACTTGAGTTTTTGTTGGAATCTAGACATACTAGTCCCTTCAGACGGAATGAAATTAATCCAGGTTGATCTGACTAGTTCTTCAAATTCCGGGTGAGAAAACCAAAATTATTCAAACCGAAAGGGGCGTTTGAGATTGTTGCCTGGCCTATTCCATTGGAGCTTGATAGGCCGGTGATCTGATCCAGAGAAAGGGAGAATAGAGGTTGTGAATTCCCCTCCTAAGTGAGTTGCATTATCTGAGATGAGGAATCTGTCAAGACGTGAGGCGATCTGTTGTAGACCTTCCCTTCTGTTAGTCCAGGTGAAGAGGCCATTACTTGTGGGAATATCTATCAACCAGTTGTTATTAATGAAGTTTTTTAGAAGATTGCCATCACTATTTGCTTTACTTCTACCTCCTTGTTTTTCCTCCATGCTGGCTGTCATGTTGTAGTCGCCTCCAGAGATCCATAGTGGGAATGGCCTATCTTTATTGAGTTCTGACAATGAATTCAGGATTTGAGCCTTTTGGGTTGTATCCTGAGGAAAATATACATTCGTTAACAGTCCATGAGCATTAGTCCCTGAGAGGTGGAAAGTTGCCTGGATGAAACTTTTGTTAGCTTGCATATTGTTGAGTTGGATGGCCCGGGCATCCCAAAGAATTGCCAGACCTCCCAAAGCTCCCTGAGCATCAACAGCTGCCACTCGCCCACCTGGCCAAGCTTTCGCTGCTATTTTTTCAAAAATTGTTGAGCTACATTTCGTCTCTTGCAAAAAGAGAATACTTGGTTTTTCTTGCATCAACATATTTTTTAATAATCTTCCTTTCCGCGGGCCGTTGAGCCCTCTGATATTCCATGATATCAACTTCATTGAGAGGGGTGGGGGTTTGCATTAAAATACTTGGTCAGTTTGGCATACCTCCCTGACTCCACTAGTATCTATCCTATCTTGATAGTTCTTTCCAGTGTAGTTTTTCTCCCTCTCTTCTTATTGTCCTTGGTGATAAATTTACCATCCCATGGACTTCCTATTTGGACTCCTAGAGAGTATTTCTTCTATGCTCTGTTCAGAACTTCTACTAGGTTATCCACTTGCCGTTCTGGTATTTTTCGAAGTTCCCTGTCTTGCATGCTAGTTCCAAACCCAGTATGTCCAGCTCCCCTATGTCTAATGGTTTCGTATCTTCTTCCATGTTTTGTGGTGCTTGAGAGGTATCCTCTCGTTCCTGAGTGGAATTTTTATTTGGCTGTGAGTATTCAACGTCCATTCCTTGAGATTGCCCTGGCAGGGGTTTGGCTGGAGAAATCAAGTTTACTTGCTCTTGGGTTTTCTTTCCTGCTTGTCCTGATGTCTCGGCTGGTTGTTCTTGATAGGCCTCTTTGTTTTTCGCCCTTTCCTTCTCCGGATCTTGCTCATCATCCTTGTCCAGGGCTTCGAACCTATTGCTCATTGTGGGCATTGCCTTATTAACTGGATTTGTCTTGGGATTACCTGTTGCTTTCTTGTTTCCCCTCCTTCGATTTGTTACCTTGGTGAATCCATCTGTTGTTTGATTGTTAGGACTATCTTGGGAAGGGGGTTTCTTATTTTGAGGACAGTCTCTGTAGAGATGCCCTATTTCATGGCATTTTCTGCATCTAAAAGGCACATGTTCATAGTCTATAACTTGAATCCATTCAGAGTCTTCATGGAAGAAACTTACCGTGTCTGGCAACGCTTGCTTGAGATCCATGTAAACACAGATCCGAGCATAGGATGTGTATCTGCATAGTTTTGTTTCTTCTGCAATCTTTACGAACTCGCCAATAGCATTCCCAATTTCTTGTGGAGACTTTTCTTCCCAGTATTCCCACAGCAGTGAATAAAGCCTTATCCACACTGGCGCATAGCTCAGATCCTCCTTTTCTGGGTTGAATCTTTCGACCCAGCCTTTGAGATATAATCCTGCGGAGTTGAAAAAATAAGGACCCCCATCCAGTATCCTATTGCGGTCTTCCAGGCAGTTAAATACTGCGGTAAAGAAGCCCTTGGCTCCTAAATGCAGAGAGATGTGCCCCTTTGGGTGCCATTTGGTATTGATCCAGCTTCTCAGCGCTCTCTTCGTCGGCCATATTCCAATGAATATACCGATCAACGTGTGATCTCTCATGTATTGTATTCTAGCGTTGATGCGTTCACTCGGGAAGTCCACTCTTGGTCTATGAGCCGCTACAAGCTTGCAGGTTGAAGAACTTGCCTTATTCCTTTCCTCTACCTCAATGTCCTTTCCTTTTTGTTGTCTGTTGTCCAAGTCTTCGCCGCTCATTTCATCTTCGTTCTCTTTGTCAACCGTATGCCGAGATCGGTTGTCCGTATTGGGGGGAGGCCGCTGGCCCTCCCCCTGAGGGGGTTGCATATTGCCCTGTTCCTTATGGGCACTTCTTTCTGATCAGTGGTTCACCAGACCCTGCCTGTTGTACCGCGATTGACAGTCCTGCCGATTGCAGGGTTCGCAAAAACCCTAGGGTTTGTTGCAGCAGTCCCGTCACATCTCCCGGCCCTAATTAAAAAATCCGACGTGATATTTTATCATTAATGCCATGCTTGAAAATAATTGGAAATTTAAAGTTTTTCAGAGTCACGATATTTTGTTTTTAATTTCATTGTTAAAAAATGTTGAAAATGTACCTTGAAAAAAAAAGACGTTATTCCAGCATCAACACTTTTTGATTTCAAGATGTTTTTTACACCAAGAAAAATGACTTTTATTGTTTTTTACTGTTATTTTTAAAAAATATTGAAAATTTACTCTGAAAAAAAATGGTGATGCAGAATCAACACTTTTTAATTTTTGGTTTTTTTTTCATGTTTTTTTGGGATTTTTGGGCTCGAGTACCTGTTTTAAGGTAATAGTTCTCGTTTGATTTGTAACTATGTTTTAATAGATCAAGGAGTATTAAGCTAAAAGCATAAACATTTACACAATTATGGAAAGTGAACATCAGATGTATATATTAATGAGCTAAAAAGGGAAGCATACAACCTATGCCTTGATGTTGGAGACCTCTTTTTGGTGGAAGTCCAAGTCCGAGAAAATACTCTTCAAGCACTTCTTCTCCAAGTTAGAATAGGTAGCATGTAATCATAATCTCAACATAGGGATGCAACAATCAATGACCAACCATTTGGGGATGGAAGGGAGTTGATTTATAGGAAGGGAGAGGGAGTTAGGGATCCAAAAAAGAGGTAGGAAGGTCCGCATCTCAAGGGAAAAGTCCATGATGATAAGATCAAAAGCTCAAAATGGGAGAGCTCAACCATATCAACAACAACCAATATCCATCTTGTTGTTCTCGAAGGTTCTAGTGCATGAAGTTTCTCCTCCATTTTAGGAAAACAAGCCGGAAGAGATTCAATGTGGGTTTTCATATCAAAACCTACGCTGGAAGCGCTAGGGAAAAGCAATGCAACTTGCCATAAGCATGGGTAGGCATTGTAGAAAAACCCATTGGTCCTAAAAATTAGGTTTTTAGTTAACCTTCTTCAAATTGGATTCAGGGAATTTTTCCTTTGATTCTTTAGGGAGGTTTTGGTTTGTATATCATGATGGATATGATGCATAATTGTGAATGTTTTGGCACTTCGGGATATGGAACAGGAAGTGAACAGGAGGTGTGAAAAAATGCTATGTAACGAAACCTCCACCCTCAAAGTAATACCAGGATTCACCTCCTTCACAGGAAGTCCATAATCTACTTCCAAATTCAAAGTCCACATCAAATTCTAGTGCTACAATCCTGCGACACTTGTCCTCTCACTAAACAATTATTGTCTCATTGTTCTAGGGCACACTCCCATTATGCATATGATTCCATTTGGTAATGATAATGACGAAAACAAATCCATCCCTGAATTTCCCTTCTCTACTACACAGTCCCTCAGGAAATCTGGTCAGCCCCTTCCGTGTAGTCACATAGCTTCCAAGTTCCATGGGCTTCCCCTTCTCTACTACATAGTCCCTTGGGTGACCCCTCCCTTGGAAAGGTTTCCTCGTGTCAGAAGGTCAAAATACCAAGGCATATCCTTTCCTTAAAACCATCATACCAATTATATCATGCTCATGGAAATCTATGGACACTATTGGGTACTAGTGTCCCACAATGGCCCTACTCCTGAAGTGCTTCACTAGCATACTACTGCCTATTAGAATTCCTTTTCTACTGCTAATGCTTGTAGTCAGCTTCAATCACCCAATCAAGCATTTAATGCTTTCCTGTACCAAGCACATAATTTCCATTAGACTCAAAATGAATTGAAATAAATTCAAATCATACCTCATTGGTGGCTCGTCAATAGGGTACACTTGCAATCTCGTTTGCTTCTTGTCACAACTAGTAAAACTAGTTGTTTTATCAAATAATCATGTATAAGCATATCACATCAAGTTAGCTCAAAACACAACCATCATAAATTAAAATCATGAATCACATGCACTCATCATAAACTAGATTCATAGATCACATGTAACCATCATAAACTAGAATCATAGATCACATGCATAATTAAAACTAAAATAAAATACTGATATTTATCCTTTAATCAATCCTTATATTCTACTTTTATCCTTTATCCCTTCTGTACGCACACCGGATTGATTGCCACACCTGAAAAACACCCAATGTCTTCTCTTCAACCATGCACACATACACATAATGTGCATCACACACATACAACCACACACGAAAAACAACACCATACAATACATGCACCTACACCTGATGTACTACACATCACCTACACCTACACTCGATGTTCGACACAACAAAGTACATACACCTACACCTGATGTACAATATAACATAATACATATACATACATAGAGTACAACACAACAAGTACACATGTCACAATACAATGACTACACAATACACATAAAATAGCACCACACATACACAACACCACCTCCACAACGTGTTCACAACACCACATGTACACATCACCACTTGCACAACGTATGCACAACACCACATGTACACAACACCATATGCACGACATGTACACAACACCATCTACACACAAAACCCCTTGTAAAACATGTACATGGAACCACATGCACACACCACCACATGTACAATCATACACACAACACCACATGTACATAGCACCATATGTACACAACATCGCATATCCAACATGTACACAACACTGCATATCCAACATGCACACAACACCATCTGTACACAATACTGGATAAACAACATGTACACAACACCATATGTGCATAACATTGCATAAATAACATGTACATAACACCATATGCGGATAGAACTACATATATAACATGTACATAGCACGATATGTACACAACACCGCATATCCAACATGTGCATAGCACCATATGCACACAACATCACATATCCAACATGTGCACAGTACGATATGTATACAACACTGCATATCCAACATGTACATAGCACCATCTATACCCAACACTGCATGTGAAATATACACATAACACCATATATACAACACGCATACAACACCATATATACAATATTCACACAACATCATATGTATAGAATACTACATATGCTACATGTACACAACACTAGTACTGCACATCGTAAGACCAAACTATCCTACCTTTCTTATAGTGTCTTATCCATGCTTGTCTTAGCATTCCGCAAAGCACACTGCTTTCATTCCTTTGACGAATCCCTCAACATTACCTGCCATAGCATAATCACCTAATATCAATTTATATCCATATGGTACTGACCTCATAAATTTGTTAGGGCTACTCTTCCCACTTGATTCTTCATAAAACTAGGAACCTCTTCATGTCATTCACTTGCGTAAGCAATCATTCCTCCAATAGAATGATCCCTGATGACCCTATCATAAAATGATATATATATATATATATATATATATATATATATATATATATATATATATATTATATATATATATATATTATATATATATAAATATATATATATATATATATATATATTATATATAAATATAAACACTAGCATAAAACAATGATGATCCTTGATGACCCTATCAGACAACAACATACGTACATACATATATACATATATATGCATCATCATAATCATAATCACAACATAATTACTAGAAATCATAAGGTCTAGGTTAAGAATACTCCCCTTATCCTTGCACAACATGCACAACATTGAGAACAATAGTTCCCAACCTATCCAAGGCATCTGGCACCTCAAATCCATTTACTCTACCTTTCTTGTTATCTTTCTCATGATTGTACTACTTTTGTCCATTTACACCAATGGACCCAACTAATCCCACTGGCTATCATATTATTGCCTTCAACTTCCTTTATACATGCACTGAGCTTCATCTGAACCTTACATCACATGTTGGGTTTCATTCACTCTCTCTGAACTCCATTGAATTTTCTCTTTTCCAACCAATTCCCAATACCCTCAAAACATAAAAGGAAATAACAAGAAACAAACAAGAATAAGACCATGAAAACCAATAACAATATCACACCACAAACAAAGTGGCAAGGCCTTGCATCAGAAGAAATCAAAACCCATAATCAATCTCAAACAAATCACAAAATACCGAAGGCACAAAACTAGCAACAAACACCATGGCTCAATCCCCATGGATTCCTAATGCCTCCAAAGGAAAACTCAACCCGAGCCTTCTTCAAGATTTCATGGTGGTTTCTTTTTCTAGGAAACTCCCTGCATCATACTGCCATAAACACACAAATGCTAGTGTACAAATAAACACAAAAATACACTAGTTGCCTTACCTTAACGTGCCAAACATGTTGCCTTGCAACTGGACACATGAACGCCATCTCTTAAGGGACTCCAATCCTTTGGTGAATCTAGCCATAACTCAAATATAGCTTAATATACCTATCAAATACATGTTTATAAATATAGCACATATCCACATAATGTCAGATGAAATCAATTTTAAGAAGACTTCATGTATTCATACAAAATACCCATTCTTTTGGAATTGTGGTTTCCAAACATAGCCAAAGGAATTCTCACCCAATTACTTTCTTTAAAGTTTCACCTTGCTGCAATCGAGTCTTATTATGTGCTATCACATCAACTAGTTGTTAGTTATATAAACAAATAAATTGTTACCTTATCATGCTTAATGTCAAGCATGTTTCCCTCAACTACTCACACATGTCAATCACGTGTTCCAATTATCAAGACATCATATCTATGAATATGAAATCAACCTTTACCAAGATTAAAAACCATGTCATTACCTGCAATCAACTCATAGTCATAATAATAATAACGCTACAACTATCGCCTACTTACACTCAAGTATATATCAGTTGTCTCAACACATAATGTGTTAGTACAACCCCCTTAAACAAGATCATTCCTTCAAGCAATTTCATAGACACATACTCAGGTCATGCCATAAATCAAACATTCAAACAACCTGTAAACATACCATATCATATAAGACAAATAGACAACCTAATCAAACTCATACTTCTATGTATCTCAGTGGAGGCTATCTTCTCTACACAATTAACCTAGATTAGCATGATATAACTTCACAAACACATCAAATAAAACATAAATAATATCATGATATTTAGACAATGAACTACCTAACATGTTCACATCATAAACTCATAAACAATTTTCATTCATGCATAACAATCACATATGTACAGTTAGTCTAGATTAGTACAACACAATATCATAATTATATCGACTCATACCTAAATATCATCACCATAACCATCTGCATATATCAATTCTGATTAACATGGTACATATACCATCAAGATCTTAGTTGCAATGACCATAATAATCATGCATATGACCGTAATGCATATAAGAAAAAGTTACTATCATCCATGACTATTTGACACACGTGCATATGACCACACTGATTAACTAACATCTATCATGCATGTAACTACAACAAAAATAGAATGAAAACAATGTATATAACCCTAATGCATATAAAACCCATTAACCAACATACCTGCATGCGAAACATACAAACTTGTATGTCGATCTTCTCTTACCCCGAAGTCTAGTGTTACAAGCTCACTTTGATAATATGCATCTCCTACTCTATCTCAGCTAACACATTAGCATCATAACATACCAATAGCATCATGATGACCTAATTGTGTATAATGACTTCATGATGCATTTCTAACCTACTATACATGCATAACTATAACCATGACAATGCATTCATAAAAACATATAGACACTGACATGCATAACAAACGCACATACAACTGAGATAGCACCTTCCTCCCACATTTACCCAAGCTAACCGGTCCACCAAGGTAAATATGTGATGAGAGGCCAATATGATGAGATTCAAATCCCTAGGTACAATTAAGGAAGTGGAACTGACAAAACAAAACCAAATTGACCTTTCTCATGAGCTACAGACCCTTTAGGAGACAACCAACCCTTAAAGGTGCTTAACCCTTGAGGCAACTTGTCTTTTTTTTTATATGGACCCTCCAATGCTCCCATGAAAAACCATGCATTCAATTGAGTCACTCTAGTCACTCTCACAACAAGGTGTGCCAACAATTGTGGACTTTTTTAGGTAGTTCTGAGCCAGTGACCCTGAATTATGTGCCACTTTTTTAGGGCAAGGACTCAGGCCACTGCCTAGAACTTTATGAAACTTTATGGCATGCTAAACAACAATGGAATAAGGATACTAATGCAAAAATTGGTACAAGTACTTGAATAGACCCCTATTAGCCATGAGAGGAATTCCGTCAAACATATCACAAATATGTAGTCTACAAGTAATAACAACATATTTGAACATATGGGTCTCATACTTATCCGAGATCATAAGAAAGCATTGATGCATTATCACAATAGCTACATAAACATCTATTAGGTCATATAATCATTCATATTTCATATACTAATCAAATCAGAATGAGATTCATACAACATAATTGTCATAAAACATGCTCATAACCAAAAAATAACAAGAGATATATCAATGATGAAACCACCATTAAAGCCACATAACAATAAGCCTAGTTATTCACGAAATACCAAAGGAGAAAGATATCTTATTAACATATGCAAATCCAACCAAGTCAGGGACTTCCATGTACCACCCAACCCTAAATTGGGTTGAACCAAATATCTCTTTTAGCCAATCACCCCTGTACCATATTCCAAGCATGAATGTGGGATCTCGTGAAACAAATCAAACAAAACCAAACCAGGGATTCTAGAGGCCAATCCACCTTAACCCTCAACCAATGTTTCCACCTCACGGTCAGACATCACTAAACATCACTAGATCGGTCTGTACCCAAGTTATCTAGGGCTCCATAGTGTTTGTTCCAACCAAAGCTTCCAGGACTAGTAACTCAACCCACAACTATTGTCAGGCTCCAGAGTGTTTGTTCAGCCAGAGCTTCCAAGACTAGTAACTCAACCTACCAAGGAATTCTAGAGAATTTTTCCAACCAAGGATTCTAGGATTAGTAATTCAACCCAAGTTGTTATAGGGCTTCTAGAGCATTTGTCCAACCAATGCTTCTAGGTACTAGTAACTCAACCCATAGCCAAAGGAACATGAGAACCAACCAAAAAACAAAAGGAAAGGAACCCATAACACCATGGATTTCCAGGAAATGGAAAGGCTAGGAAAATCCATTTTCAATCCAGGAAATCCTCCATGCCAAAGAAATATCATAACCAAGAAACCACATGCATGTACCACGCATGCCAAAACTAGCAAGGAAATCATATGTGCAAGTCAGTACCTGCAAGAAAAACCCACTATCATTTTTTATCCTGATGTCTTGTCCTCTTGCACTTCTGCTCTTCTTTTTCATTCTTTATCCAAATGCCAAGTATTCGACACTCCTCCAAGAGTGCTCCCAGAAAACTTTGAGTGTCCAAGAGTATGAGAGAGAGAGAATGGAAAGAGAGCTCCAAAACTGAACTGACAAAAGGTTACACTGACAAAAGCTACCAACTGATCCTGTTACAAAATTATATATTATGGAGCAATGGAACACATAAAATATTGCATAAATATAAACACAGAAAAAATGCATAAAACAAGAGAGACACAGATATACGTGGTTCACCCAGTTTGGGCTACGTCCACCCCGAATATCCAGTCCTTCCTTTCTATTATCCAACAAAATGAAGAGACACAACCTACAGCAGATCCACTATAATATCCTCTGTTTTCTCTCACCGTCTCACCTCTCTATTTCTCGCTCATAGAATACACATCTATTACACAGCATCAAATACGATGCCCTCATACAAAGAGAGGGGTTTCCTTGTAGGGCAAAAAACCCTAAACTAAACATAAGTTCTACCGTAAGATCATCCGCCTAATGAACGACCCAGATTGACTAGAAATTACTATACTTTTACAAGGCAATTTTACATCTGTTTTTAGCTTCGAGGGCGCTACCACTGAGCCCCTGCCAGGGGACAGCTGGCCCCCGGACCCCCCAGCCAGGGGGGATCGGCCCCCCCAGACCCCCATTGTTGTTGGGAAAAGTGTCTACTCAGAACGCCCCTATCCCACTAAGGTGTGACAGTGCCTTAGCAACAAACAAGGAAAATTATTTTCGTATTCTTCTTTATGAACTGTAAATGAAGAGGAATAGGATGAACTAACCTGTGTCTTGCGCTAGTCCTTTGATCCAATCTCTCTCCTCTTTGACAGCTTCCAGCTACCTACTCCTTCACTTGCCCAGCTTCACCAAGTTCCTGCAAGATCACAGAAGAGGAAAACTACACAAAGACATGGATTTACGTTCATAAATAGCTTAGGATCAGATTTAAGCTAAACATGCAAACATAACAAAACATCATTGATACACAAGCATGTAGGAGAAAGTCAAATAGTTTTATTGATATAACAAGAAGGTCCAGGAGGAGTTACAACCGATGATTCTTGATCCAGCATCAACGCCCCAGCAAAGGAATCCCCTCTTCACCTCCGACAAAGCATAAATCACCCAATACACTGATCTCTATCTCAAAACCAACAGCAATTCTCTGCAAAGTACAAAATTCCAGCCTCTGGATCTCTGGGATGAGGGATCCATATATAGATGTATGCAAAGAGGATGAGTCAGCTTATGATTTGACTTGTGGCTTCTCTCTGTCAGTTCTTGCTTCCACTTGGAGACTGAGAGCCTCTTACTCATCCTTGGTCGAACTCAGTGAGGCAAGTGTCATTGGGGAAGATTCTGGAAGCTTCCATTGTCTGTCCACCTTGCAGAATGACACTGCCATTTTTCATTTCCCGCTCAGCGCACCCTGGTAGTGCATTTAGGTGCGTTGCAATTCACCTAGCGAGTGTACTGGGGTGCTATGCAACACAACTAGCTAGTGGAGCAGCTGAAATGATCCTGATTTGACTGATTCTGAGCAGTTTCTGCTGGAGAACTTCTGGGAGAAGCTGTAATTGGTTGACCTTGTTCTTCTAGGGGTAGGAACAACACTTTTAGGGACTTAGGATCCCTTGGTTTATGGACATTTCATGCTTGGAGCTGTAAGGCACAAAACTGTCTATAACAATTGCCCCCTAAAGTATGAGGCCGTTTATCGGGTGAAATGCTTTATTAGGAGGATCCGAAGTTCTTTCAATGCTGGGAGGAGACCTGTAATAAGATACAATACAATACATTATCTTCATACTGTTTTCATGATCTAGCTGAGGCGGGCATTCCCATGCTCAGCTTTATAAATTCGTTTTTATGTACACAGGACAGACAATCGTCTGATGGTAGACTGATGATTTTGATGAAGTCATCATCCTTTTGGTAGGATGATTATCTGTGCTGCAATGCTGTACATGTCAATGTCTTTATTTTTCCTGAATATATATCGCAGCCCGGATGCATGAAACTAGATCCGGGGTCTTCAATCTCGTCCGATCTTCACTCGAAGTACAAGTCGATGCATGTGAAAAATGTTTTGAAGTCGAACATGGAAAGACATCGCTTGATTACCAATCAATGATGTAAACTGTTAAAAAGCGCGAGAGGAATCACCGATAATGATGATGACCCTCAAGATACTGCAGTACAATTCACGTGGTGTGAATAAAGGATTTAGCGTCGAACACCACGCAAAATCTTTCGGTCGAAGGTCATTGATGTATACCTGTCGCCGGAAGTGAGAAACTTGCCATTGAGGCATGCAAGCTTCAAAGTACTGAATGGGGTGTTCCTAGATCAACTTCTTGGATAATGAGCTGATGTTGACAAGAAGCGATCCATCAAAGGAGGGCCTTGATGAATCCCACATCAATGACACGGAACAGAGCAAATGATTTTGATGGAGGTGAAAATGATATGATGATATATGGTTCAGGATGGCGGTCATGAAAGAATGAAGCATAATGTATGGTAGTGGATGGGGCATGGATGACTTCTCTTGAACATGTCGGCGACACTTATGTGATGGATTGGTAGCATTTACCCTAAATGTGGATGGTATGGCATGACCATGGCGATGTGACCGGTGAATGAAACAACCCAACCCGACTCAGGCACAGAGTGGAAGTGTCATGTTCAAGAGCGACTTGCTACCAATAAAGATTCTTTGAGTTTCTTCCCAATTTTTTCCCAGTCATTGCTGACCAGTACCTCTTTATTTTTTTCAAGCTTGAGGAGGATAACATATGCTTGTTCTATAATTTGCCCTTCGGGCAAACCCATCTTTATGTTTTAACGAGCCTAGCGATAGTGAAACTCGTTCTCGTCTAAAGACAAGTTTGTCGCTATTAATCTTTTTAACAAGTCTAACGACAAAGATAACTCGGTCCTTTTCATTTTTAGAGATTCTGAAAAGGTACATAAAGTTAACTCCGGAATTCCTTTTTCGTCATCTAATCCCTTAAGTCCGAAAAAGTATAAAACAATACAGAAGGGATGAATTTTCAATAGTTTTAACGAGCCGAACAATACAAGCGCTCGATCTTTTTGTGCAATAATCCCTCAGGTCCAAAAAGATTAAAATCTAGAGGAGGGATAACACTTCCGGTCGCTTTAACGAGTTGGAAGGCCAAAACTCGGCAATCTTTTCATATTTTACGAGTCAGATGAAAAAGAGCTTAAAGAAGACTCGTCTTTTGAGGAACGAGTGATAAAATGGGTAGCAGCTAATTCCAAGTAAGGGTTGGAATTTTCCAATCACGACAGTGTTACAAGAATGGCTAGTGAAATCATTCTTCGTAGCTGTTCCTCAAAATGGGTAAACAATCAAATGGAGGTGAATGATCGGCCAATGAAAAGTGGAGGTGACGGTGCAAACACAACCAAGGCTTTAATGGCTGATAATGCTACATTCACGGTGGTTATTTACTGGAGGATAGTTCATTTTTTAACGAGCTTAAACGCGGATTGAAACACTTGCTCGGTCTTATGTTTATTTTTTAATGAGCTTGAACTATGTGCTAAAACTTCTCGATTATCCAGTCATATGATAAGAGTGTCTCATATAGAACGACAACATTTAGATTTTTGCCCCACATCCTTTCTTTATGCAAGTTAGGAAACGACTAATCCAAAAAACAGATAAATAATCACTCTTTGCTTGCACTCCAAAAGGTTTGCATGCCCCCAAGTATAAAATATGATTTCAAGGTTACCCCTCAATCTGCAAACAAAACATTTGTTCTATCAGGAAAGGCCTACCTCTTACAGGTTACCAAAGATTGCTCTATTAGCGGTGCAAATAAAACATTTCCTCGGTGATGTCTACCGAGATAAACAAAGGTGAGCAACAATGAGCGCCACTCACATAACTTTGACAAGAGAATCTTTTTCTAGAATAACCCCTCTTCCACTGACGGATGGGGTACAGACTAGTCATATTCTCCCGCGGAAACCTACCCTATACCTGAAGTTTTCCTGCCGAAGTAGACCAAGATGCATGCCCCCTGGGTTTCAGTCATATACCTCTGAATTACTCGCACTCATCGGGAGGACGGACTGGGGGTTGAGACATTTCTTGCGTGAAGAGACCATTTAGGGATGGTATATGACTATTTGCTATGCGTGATCCGGGAAATGAAAGTTGGTCTACGAGCTTGACCACTCTTCCTTCGTGCGAAAAACAAATTACTCTAAAGAGTGAGGAGACTATGGCTCCCATGCAATAAATATATTCTTGCCCAAGGAGTAGATTGTAATCTAAGGGCCCTTGGACTACCATTACGTTCATTTGAGCTGTCTTCCCTCTCAATGTTATGGGCACATTGGGAAGTATCCCTAAAGGCCGACTGGTTCCTTTATCAAAGCCTGTCAGATTTCTCATCTTAGGCAAAAGCGATGGTGAACCAAGCGCTTTCCAAGCAATAGAGGAAAGGATACTCACAGAAACCCCTCATCTATGATGGTACCAACCATAACCATTCTATATATTTGGACGATAATTCGGAATGGTACACTTGCTGGTAGGTAGGGTCTGCCTAGTTGATTCCAGTCGAGGAGACAACTAGGTTGCTTGGAGGTGGGACCGAGTAGACGGTCGGGTATGGCTCTGACGAGCTTCCTTCCTGCGGTAAAGGAACGGGTAAATTGCCCCCATGTTCATCGGAGTCTGTGTTTATGAAGAGAATTTGGACGGTGTCATCCTCATTCTCTCCCGTGATGGTATCATCTGAGGATAAAACCTCTGAAGGCGAGACCGGGTCAACTGCCGTCTTGACCTTTTGACTTTCGTCTGGTATGGATTCAGATGGTTTATCTTCAATGATAGGTGCTTCGGCTAACCACCTGAGCGAGGCAGCCGGGTTTTCAACTGGTGACGGACTCGGCAAGAGTTTTTTATATCCAGGAGGAAGTCGCAACGGTGAAACCAAACGATCTTCCAAAACTCTTTTAGCCTCATCTAAGAAGGGACAACGATGGACGGCATGATCGCCTTCGCATAGTTTACAGGGAAATCTAGCTTTCCCTTTTTGTCTTGTGGCTTCACTTTCACTAGTTGACGGTGTGCTGTCAACATGGCCATCAGAGGTTGACGACACCAGATTGTGCAAACGGGGAGACCAATCCCTTAGTATCTGAGGGATGAAAGGACAATCTCTGTGAAAGTGGTCTCCCTTGCAAATGACACATGGCGATTTAGGCCTGGTCGGTGCAGTGTGTGTATTTTCGTTAGATGACACTCGTTTGCCCCCATTCGCTTTTGGCTCCTTCTTCTTCTTCTCTTTCTTCTTCTTTTCCTTCTTCTCCTTAGGAACTTGACTTTTGGCTTTGCAAGCCCCATCAAGCGAAGAGGAAGGAGGAGAGGAAGAATTAGAGGAAGTAGAAGGTTGGTGGGTAACTCTGGACTGGTCTAACTGCTGATTCGATTGTTCAGGAATAGTGGTGTTCTGAACGACATTGGTTGAGAAGAGCCATACTGGCAAGCCAATTGTCAGTCCTGGAAGCGACAAGGTGGCCATATGGGGTGCACCAACATCTCCCCAAGAGGAGAAGGGACTAGGATTTCCACCAAGGGGAATTCCTTGGTTGGTAGACTCCATTTTCTCAACCCAAGATCAACGTAGGAAAGGGGTAATGAATATTCCGTTTAAAATAAATTTTTAGACGCTTTAGACACAACTTGTTTTTTCAGTTTTTAAGAGTCGAGAAAAAACAAAAGATGACTCTAGTCTCCTTCGATTTTTAATGAGCCTGAAGTGACAAGTGCTCAGATGGACCTTTTCCGTTAAGGAGTCTGAAAAGGAACAAAAGGGACTGCTCTGGAGATCTAGGTAGAGGGAGTACCAAACCAATCACAAAACTGCAGAATACGTTTTACGGTACGGCAGTCAATCTTCCCGAATGTTGTGTTTGGTGCATTGCGATCAGTAGGGCGGCCGACACAGCTTCCTATGGATAAAAGGTTTTAAGCCTATAGGGGTCTCCCAATATATACTCGACGGTACGTGGGAGCACAAGTCCGTACTGGCACTTATCGTCTCACAGTGGAGGAATCACCCAACCATCAGTGAGGACAACAGTTACCAGGCTTTACGACGCGAGAATACGTCTCTAGCCTAGACCTCTATGTTGTGTGTTAAGTTCCAAAGCGTTGTTAGATTCATTCAATTTATTTTAAGTTGATCTTTCTTATGAAGTTTTCCTTTTGGGTTCACCACGAGATGTAGATGTAATTCCTAAATGCAATCTAAATATGATAAGCAAATCTTTTATCTCTTTTCAACAATGAAAATCCTAGCTACAAGGGCAAAAGAAAGACACAATCTTTTCTCAAAGAGCAAAGAGCACACTGTAAATGCACTTTTCCTAAATCAAGCCATACAAACTATCAATATGCAAATGCACATATGCATGTATTTGTTTTCACTTTCTTAATATTGATGCCTAAAAAGAAAGTTGATGTACAAATCTGAATTTGCTTTCAAGTGAAAAACACAAACAAGCTTCTTTTCGAAATCAAAAGGTAGAGAAGATTACGACACTTTATGATTTTGAAATAAACACTCGTTTCGACACTAGAAAGTGACAAATTCAAACCAAAGGTAAAAGTAAAAGTATAATCAACTGTAAACAGCAAACAAACTTTCTCCTAAGATCAAAATTGACACTTACGACAGATCTAAATCTAAGGACAACAGTATGACTATTCTACTTTTTCAATGGAAAACTGTAAATGATGTAACAAACACACAAAGAACATCTACAACCTTTTTGTACAAAGGAGGCGGAATTAAGGCAAAGAAAAGGAGTTTTCAGACAGATACACACACTGATCACAGGCTGCAAAAATCAGAGACAAAACTGGACAAAATGAAGCAAAGAACCTCAGCTGCACAGGGCAAAGGCTGATCAGCGCACCTGTTGCACAGAGAAACTGAATTACAGTGCAAGTAGCCCTCTCGGGACCTGCATTGAAATGCATAACCTCTTCACAGAGCCTGCGCTGGGGCAGAAACGAGACTTCTATCCAGGTTCTGGGTCACGGTTTGCAATTTAATCTATGGTTTTTGGTCGAGTAAAAGCAATCAGTAAGGTACAATCAGAGGGATGATTTAAAGGAGGACTAAGAGCTATCACAAAGGGTAATCAGATCATTTGTGAATCAGATGTTCAAATCATAAACAAATCCAGTGAGTGGATTGAAGTAGTAGGTGTCTTCTTTGCATTTGATAATGGCAAATGCAGTTCGATTGCTACTTCTGTGTTTATGAAACAAACAACAAGAGAAACACAAACAAACTAACTAGACACGATCCCCAGTGGAGTCGCCATTTTGTTGTTGGGAAAAGTGTCTACTCAGAATGCCCCTATCCCACTAAGGTGTGACAGTGCCTTAGCAACAAACAAGGAAAACTATTTTCGTATTCTTCTTTATGAACTGTAAATGAAGAGGAATAGGATGAACTAACCTGTGTCTTGCGCTAGTCCTTTGATCCAATCTCTCTCCTCTTTGACAGCTTCCAGCTACCTGCTCCTTCACTTGCCCAGCTTCACCAAGTTCCTGCAAGATCACAGAAGAGGAAAACTACACAAAGACATGTATTTACGTTCATAAATAGCTTAGGATCAGATTTAAGCTAAACACGCAAACATAACAAAACATCATTGATACACAAGCATGTAGGAGAAAGTCAAATAGTTTTATTGATATAACAAGAAGGTCCAGGAGGAGTTACAACCGATGATTCCTGATCCAGCATCAACCCCCCAGCAAAGGAATCCCCTCTTCACCTCCGACAAAGCATAATCACCCAATACTGATCTCTATCTCAAAACCAACAACAATTCTCTGCAAAGTACAAATTCCAGCCTCTGGATCTCTGGGATGAGGGATCCATATATAGATGTATGCAAAGAGGATGAGTCAGCTTATGATTTGACTTGTGGCTTCTCTCTGTCAGTTCTTGCTTCCACTTGGAGACTGAGAGCCTCTTACTCATCCTTGGTCGAACTTAGTGAGGCAAGTGTCATTGGGAAAGATTCTCGAAGCTTCCATTGTTTGTCCACCTTGCGAAATGACACTGCCATTTGTCACTTCCCGCTCAGCGCACCCTGGTAGTGCATTTAGGTGTGTTGCAATGCACCTAGCTAGTGTACTGGGGTGCTATGCAACGTAGCTAGCTAGTGGAGTAGCTGAAATGATCCTGATTTGACTGATTCTGAGCAGTTTCTGGTGGAGAACTTATGGGAGAAGCTGTAATTGGTTGACCTTGTTCTTCTAGGGGTAGGAACAACACTTTTAGGGACTTAGGATCCCTTGGTTTATGGACATTTCATGCTTGGAGCTGTAAGGCACAAAACTGTCTATAACACCATGGGGGGGGACAAGTCCCCCCCATGTGGAGGGGTGTACAAACTTCCTGGGGTATACATTCGGCTGAAACAAAGACCTCTGAACAATCATGCTCCACACACAACGATCTCCCACTTGGAGAATGATTGTAGCAACTCCATCACTAATTCATTTGCTGGACAATGACTCCTCTTTGGACCTGGATGTTTCTCATCTTCATCGTCATCCTTGAAGACCAATTGAAACTGGGAAAGTCCCTAAATTATCTCCACCTC
This sequence comes from Pinus tabuliformis, assembly GCA_031772625.1. NCBI lineage: Eukaryota > Viridiplantae > Streptophyta > Pinopsida > Pinales > Pinaceae > Pinus > Pinus tabuliformis. The sequence continues at coordinate 776,426,736 of CM062820.1, read as the reverse complement.
CAATCTTCATAATCTGCCCAATATTCTCATAATGTTCCACAAAAATAAATAATATTGGGCACAAATATCCAATTATTCATAAACCTTCGTAATGAATATATTAAAGTTAAAAATACATTATATAATGCAAAAAGAGAGGTTTAATGTGCTGAAGTATGGTCATAGGCTTTAATTTATGTTTAATTTAGATTCTTGGTCCTTAATTTATGTCTAATTTAGAGGCCCATCAAGCCCCCCTATTGAAAGTGTTTCTCATCCTCTGAGAAACTTAGTGACCTCATTGTGCCTCATTCATGGCCCTGGTGGCCTCTCTCTTGTGCATTAAGAATCTTGGCTGTAAGTTCTGCAAGGACAAGCCCATAAATCTATTTGTGCATAGAAAAATCATTGTTTCTTGAGACCATTAGCTTTCCTTCTTCCCCTTATTCAAGATGGGTTCTTGAATATTTTTCAGTTTGGAAACGTCTTCCACATCCTTATTAACCTTCTGCTACCTTGTTCCACCATTTGGACACCTATAAAACCTTCAAAATGCCTTTAGATGAGAACTAGGACATATTTTAGTAACTCCCCTCAAAACTATAGGAAACTTTGTTAAAACTACATGAAACCCTTTTTGAGCATAAATGATAGTTTGAGCCTAGGACAGGCCCTCCACTTGACTCCCATGACTTTCTCCCATTTTTAGGCCTTGAAAAAAAGATAGAAAGAGAATGGATACCTCTTGGAAAACCCCTTTTCATCACTGTAGTTTGAGTTCTATTTTGATGGTGAATGCCTTATTTCTTTTTGTTGTCTTCTTCTTCTCTTTTGTGGCCTAGGTGATTGCCTAATGGCCTTGAAGTTATTTGTTTTGATTAGGTCTCTCTTAGGCACTGTCATTTTGGGTTTTAGCACATTTTGTTCCTTTCTTCCTTCTTGTAGCAGCATTCTAGATTCCTGTAGTAGTCATTCCTCCTCTTTTAGGGTCTTCTAATTGTATGAGAGTGATGAGAAATGATGTCGGTTTGTGAAAATGGAGAGGGTGTCCTGTTTGTTTTCTTCAAGAAATTTTTCAAGGTCAAACAGAGTGTAGGGTTTTTTCTTGAAATTATGAAATGGGATGAATGAGTTATGGATAGATAGTGAATATGAAGTGGAGGAGGGCTTGGAGTGTTGTGGTGACTTGGCCTTTGCAAAAATTTCTTATTTTTAACTATTGTTCTCATTCCTTGAAATCATCACCCTTCATAATTTGACTTGTCATCATTGCATGAGTGAAGGAGTGGGCTTCAATTAACTAGTTGAAGGTGGCTGAGACTGCTGACCCATCCTTAGCTTATAAAACCTCATCTCTCATGCATTGAAAACACATTTCTAACTATACTATGCCCAAGAGAAGAGGTCAATAATATTGCATACCTGTACCTACCTGATGGTTGTTGGAAAGACATGCATGCTATTGTTGATTTGATGTTGTTGTGCTTCTCATGACTCAAGCACATCTTCTTGACTGCCTTTTTCTTTTTTGTTGATGGGTTTTCTTCTTGTTGATGTGTAGGTGATGGCTTCCTCTGTTGTTGTTGAGCTCTGAAGGAGTTTCATTGTTCCTGTAGTTATGCTTATCCTCTTTCAATCATGGTGCTGAAGGTTAGGCCTGGAGCCTATTGTTACTTCCAAATATGTTGCTATAGCTGCCCTTTTTTTTGAATGTTTATGTCCTTCTGTTGGAGGGTAAATAGGTATTAGAATGAGTGGAAGGTGTCGCCATAGGGTGACATGTTCATGATGGGTATTGGCTGAGATGTGGTGAATTCAATGTCCTTTTTTTCTATCCCAAAATGGGCCCACATCATAATTTTTCCATCGGACTATCTTTCTTGTAGATTTTTAGAACTTCCTGTAGTAATTCAGGACAACCTCTTGTAGCAGACTTGTTTTGTCCATATGTCCCAAATGGTAGAATGGATTGACCTAAAACATTCTGAGCAGGTTTCCATCATCATTATGTACCTCCCATAAAACAAATTTGGCAATGGATGCATAAATATCAAGAAAAACTGAAAATGGATGAAGGTCATGGAGGCCAATTTCTTGGAAACCGTGCACTGGAATTTCCTGAAATTTCTTGGGAATGTTACCATCCTCCATATGCATCTCCACATGAAAAATCTTTTTAAATGGATGCACGGATATCGATAAAATGCAAAAATGACTGTAGGTGATGGAGGCTGATTTCTCGAAAACTGTGCACTGGAATTTGTTGAAATTTCATGAGCATGTTACCGTCATCCATATGCATCTCCCCCTAAAACAACTTGGAAAATGGATGCATGGTTTTCGAGTTATGGCAGAAAAAAAAAAATTCTTCTCTATGTATTTTTGTTTCCTATAGTAAAACAGAGTGTTCCTGTAGTATTTTGGGACAACAAGGAAAATGAGTGGTAGAAGCTTGGGAATGATGAGTGGATGGTGGAAATATATGAGGGTGATGGATTGACATGGCCTTATTCCTGTTGGAGCATTTGAGCAAAGGAAGAGAAAGTCGAAATTTGACTTCTTTTGACTAGGCTTGATCTATTTTTTCTTTTCTTTGGTGGAAACTTGTTTTTGTTCCTTGTAGATGTTGGAGAGCACCTACATTCATCAAAGAGATACATGGGGCAAGGATTTTCTTTATTTTTTTCCTTTTTTTTCTTCTAGGCCAACTAGTTTCCTCAAGGAGGTTTTCAACTAGTAGGTCTGCCTAGGTGCCTCAAAGGAGATTTTCACCTAAGATCTTTTCTTTTTTCTCTTTTTTTTCTTTTCTCCCAACCCATTGATCACCTCATGCAGGTTTTCAATAAATGAGCCAATCTCAGGTGCCTCCAAGAATGTTTTCAACTCAGAATTTTATTTTTTTCTTACTTTTCATATATATTTATATATATATATATATATATATATATATATATATATATATATATATATATTTATTTTATTTTATTTTACCCTACGCTACTTGAAAAACAAAATCACTTTCAAGTATAAGAATACTTGCAACAGAGCCATGTGCACATCAAGATTACAGAAAAACTGATGTGTAGGCTTGAAATTTATGCTTTGACATGTACCTAAATTTGAATGATCAAATGCTTTGACTTTGATGATATCAATCACAATTGAAGAAGAGAGTATTGTTGCAACTTAGTGACTGTCTGGAACCATATTTCAATATAATTGTGATGCTTGTGGTCCACTTGCTGATTTAGATCATCTTGGATGTCTTCTTCTACCATGAACTTCAAGTCTTCCTCTTTTTTTTGATTGATCTCTTGAATACATGGAGGATTTGATGGTAACCATGAGGGAACTTTCTCAATCTCTGATTTTGATATCTTATCTTCATCAAACACATCCCATGATCATTTGGTATTCTCATTTGAATCTTCTTCTTCTGGATGTAGTCCTCTAATGATATTAAGAGAATATATTTTCTGAAATACTCTTCCTGGGCTATTGTGAATACCATTTAGCTGAAGAGGAGATGTTTGGAAGTGTTGTATCTCAAAATTGTAAGTGGGCTGAGCGACTTCAATGTGTAGGTTTGGAAATGGTGGTACATGTAGTTGAGTGGGAGTGGATATTTGAGATGGATGTAGTTGGGGTTGTGGTTTTGGTGGAGGTGAATGGTAGGGATAACATGGATTTTGGTATGGATGATATTGAGAAACATATTGAGGATATTGTGGATGGTTCCTATAAGTTGCTTTCCAACCTTGTTACCAAGATTAGTTTTGGGGTCGAGATCACCAATGTTTCCAAAGAAAGGGTGTGTTCCAATTAATTGGTGATGGATGTTCATAAGTTGAAATTTTGAATTAGGCTCTTGCATCATGTGAGGTTGAATAGGTTGTCATAGTCCTCTTGGAGCTACATAACATAGTTGCTTTGGTGACTGACTTGCTTCATTGTCCTCTTGGTAAACTTCCTTCAACCTTGGTAATGATGGACAATGTTTAACATCATGTGATTCTGCATGAACAACACAAACATCAACATCTTCTTTTTCATCATATTGCATTCTTAACATTTCTAATTGTTTGGTTAGATTGCTAATAATTTCTAGTTTAAAATCATCAAACAAATTTCCAAGTTTCGCTTGACTTACCAATCTTGATGCTAATTTACCTACTCTTGCCATTCCTATTGATATGTGTTTTCATGTTTTAAAATTTTCTTCAAATGATAATTGGTATACATCACCTCTACTCATGAGATCAAGGAGATCAATCCACTCATCTCTAATTGTTCTAAGTAAGAGATTTTTTAGTGTGTCAGATCCTAAATGATGTGGTTTCTCCTTCTTAACATTATACATGAACCTCTCTATTAGATCCTCAAGGATCTCATCTTCTCTTTGATTCATTCTAAATATTTCCTCCTTAAGATCATGATCTTTATATTTTTTTAGAAATATATTTTGCATATCATTCCATGATTTGATTGAATTAGTCCCTAAACTCATGAACCATTTAAGAGCTCTATCCTTCAATGTTTTCAGAAACAATATCAGTTTTTTAGCTTTTAATAAGTAACCATAAGATCTACGAACAATTTCAAGTTCAAAGAGAAAGGTTTCTGGATCCTCTGAGCTTAGACCATGAAATTTTGGAAGAAAAGATGGAGGGATGTTCTTCATGAGCACACTACCATCAGTATCTTGAATGGGAAATCCGATAGGATCTTCCTCATTGTCATCATCTCCATATATTTCTTCTACATTCTTTGTCATCTCCTTCTTATTCTTCTACCTGCAAAAGTGAATGGTGATATGGCTCTTACTGCACCATGTGATCAAATGCGGGGGGTGGGTTGGTGTTGGAGAATTTTCTTGTTTCTATTTTTATGAAAAATTATAATGCAATGCAATTTACTAATTTTGGAATTAAATATGCCTAATGCAAATATTTTTTTTTGTTTTGTTTTTGCACAAAGTAGACAGAAATGAATCAACTAGGGAAGAAAAAAATGCATACTTTGACACCTCCCTGAAAATGGTGCGAAAAATGATGAGCCTCAGTATTGCAACAAGAATGCTGCAACTCCAAATGCTACCAATTTTCAATTATGAACCCGGGGTTTGTACAAACTTAAAAGGTATCGACACTATATGTGCAACATACAATGTATCCTTCCTTTGTTGTCATGATGTAATTGAGTGCATGTACTAAAACCAAATCATAAACTAATTGCAGAAAATGAAATGTTCAAAATGGAAACCTTAACCTATTGCAAGAAATAAAGTACAATGAAAGAAACATATTCTAATTGCATAAAGGTCATGAACTAAATGTAAAAGAAACCAAACTTAACCCTATTTATCACATGTGATGATTTAAACTAACTGAGCATGGAGTCTGATCTAGGGAGTATTAACTTCTATGTGCATGTGTGAATATAAAAGAGCTCTTTTTTTTTATCTTTTTGTTTCATAAATGCAAATTCTAATACCTCACTTGTTCTTTGGCAGGGGAGACAGGTATGGAGGAAGAGGGTTAAAATGGTCTTGATGGCATGGAAGTCAAGTAGAGGCCTAATACCAGTTTCAATTACAATTTTTCTCAATTTGGGTTCAAAATAGGCTATTACAGGTTTTCCTACAGGATGTACTAGTTCTCCTACATGATCCCCTAGTTCTCCTATAGGATCCCCTGATTTACTACAGGATGTTACAGATTTAATATACGAAATTATAATTCATCGAATGACCAAGAAAATTAAATCCAAATTGGATGGGAATTTTTTTTATTAAATAGGATGTCTTAGGTCCCCATTCCAATTGGAATCACTCAAAAGGACCTCTGTTAACCCATGCTAAAAAATAGCAGAAAATTAATGGTCGAAAATCTAGAAATTCGAGAACTAGTGAGCTGGTAAATCTATAAAATTCCTAACCTAATCAAGTGAAAATTCAATGGGGTATTTTCTTTATAGAAATCTAATGTTTTTTTGATCTAATTCAAGTGGAAACAACTTGATTGAAGCTTGTTAGCATGCTCTAAAAAATAGCAGAAATTTATTGTTCTTTGCCACAAAGGAGTTCCAGAAATCTAGAGTTGCGAATAAGAAAGTGAATCCAAGTAGCTCAATGATTACTATGACCTTAAAAAACTTTTCCAATGATGAAATGATTCTTTTGATCCTAAAAAATAACTTACATTAACCATTTAACTCAATCCTACAACAAGAAATCATTAATACTAAATGCGGAAATAGAAAGAAATAAAAACAAGAGGTGCATGTGAATAAGAAGTGAAAAGAAGGAAAGAAAATGATACAAAAGGACTATGAGCTCCTGGGATGGCCAAGCCCAAGGAAAGTCAAAGAAATATGGAGGAGAACAAGATTTAGAAGCTGAACATGACACCAATCTTCATTATTTTCATCAATACAATTACATCCCTGCAAGAAAATACAATGGAGCTGCAAAAATAGAAGTTCTCTCCACAATAATGCTAATGAAAATCTCTCCTGAGAGGAAAATTCGATTTATTACTTATAAAAAATGATTAGGAATCATTCCCTATGAAAGGAGGAAGCTTTTGCCACCAAAATCCCTTGATTAGTGGATCTGGTTCCCAATATTAGGAATCTACATTAAATGGTGGGGAACACATTCCTAGTTTTTCTCAATCATTGGAGTTCCACAATCTGTGCAATAATTCCATAATATATTTTTTTATTTTTATTTAATATTGATCCTCCTATAGTGGGGAGAAAGTCCCTAAATTATCTCCTCCTCCAAATCTTCATAATCTGCCCAATATTCTCATAATATTCCACAAAAATAAATAATTTTAGGCACAAATATCCAATTATTCATAAACTTTCCTAATGAATATATTAAAGTTAAAAATACATTTTCTAATGCAAAAAGAGAGGTTTAATGTGCTAAAGGATGGTTACAGGCCTTAATTTATGTTTAATTTAGAGGCATGGGCCTTAATTTATGTCTTTTTTAGAGGCCCATCACCCTATATGCCATTTAATATGCAATTACCTTTCTTGGCCATGTTGGAGTGGCCTGATGTTTCCAGGATCATGAATGATCCCACTCTTCATTCACCATACTGGCCTCTAGTTCCATTGAATATTCCAAGCGATTGCCCCAAATTTGAGGGAAAAGTGAAGGAGGATCCACAAGCCGACGTGGTGACATATCACCTCTGGTGCTCCTCTAATTCATATGTCAATGATTCCATCCGTCTCCGACTTTTTCAAATAACTCTCACAGGGATTGTAGCAAAATGGTACATCAAATTGCCTCGATGTACCTACAATGACTTCAACTCTCTTTGTTACCGGGAATAGTGTCTATGTAGAGCTGCTAATCCCACTAAGGCTAGTAGCTACCTTAGAAACAAACAAACTTAAAACTAATTTCGTTTTCCTTTATGAGAGATAGATGAGAGAAGAATAAAGGAGACCAACCTTTGTCTTGCACTTGGTTCCTTGCTCGATTCCTTTCTCTTCTGATAGTCCTTTGCTACTTGCTTTCTTGTGTACCCAGCTTCACAGAGTACCTGGAGAATCAAAGTAGCATAACACTATACGAGAACATAGATCTATTATCATAAGCAATATAGGATGAGATGTATATTAACCATACAAATGCATAAAACATCAATCACACAAGTGTATGGAGGAAAACTTGAATAGCTTTATTGATAATCAAGAAAGATCCAAGAGAATTACAACCAATTGTTCTGACCCAGCATCATCCTCTCAGCAAGAATCCCTTCTTCACCTCATGAAAAGCTTAGATCACCCAACACTATGATATTGCACCAAGAAACCAGCAGCATTTCCTTACAAGATACAAAATTCCAGCCCCTGGATCTCTGGGATGAGGGATCCATATATAGATGTTTGCAAGGGAGGTGAGTCAGCTTTTGAGATTTGATTAGTGTCTCCCCTCTGATAGTTCTTGATTCCACTTGGAGATTGATGCTCTCTTACTCATCCCTGGTTGAATTCAGAGAGGAAAGTGTCACAGGAGAAGTTTCTGGAAGATTTCGTGCTTCTCCACCTTGCGGATTGACCCTACCATTTGTCTCTTTTCGCCCATCGCACCCCATAGAAGGTTTTTTTGACATGCAACGAACCTACTGTGTTTATTTAGGTGGGATGCAACGCACTTTCCCTATGGAGCAAGTGAAATGGTCTAGTTTTGACTAGTTCTGAGTAGTTTTTCATGGAGAACTTTTGGGAGATGCTGTAATCAGTTGACCTTGTTCTTTTAGGGGTTGGAACAACACCTTTAGGGACTTAGGAGCCCTTGGTTTATGGACATTTATGCTTGGGGTTGCAGTGCCCAAAAATGTCTATAACAGTTGCCCTGTAAAGCATGAGGTCGTTAATCTTTTTGATGTCGGGTGAAATGCTTTATCATGAGGATCCAAAGTTTTTTCAAGCTGGAAGGAGACCTGTAATAAGATAAAATACAATACATTATCTTCATAATATTTTAATGATCTAGCTGAGGCGGGAATTCCCATGCTCAGCTTTATAAATTCATTTTTCATGTACATGAGACAGATAATCGTCTGAGTGTAGACTGATGATTTTGGTAGAGCCATCATCCCTTAGATTGGACGATTATCCGTGCAGCAATTATGTACATTTGATGTCTTTATTTTCCTGAATATATATTGCAACCCGGATGGATGAAACTATATCCAGGGTCTTCAATCTCGTTTGATCTTCACTCAAAGTACAAGTCGATCCATGTGAGAGATGTTCTAGAGTCGAACATGGAAAGACATCACCTGATTACCAGCCAATGATGTAAGTTGTTAACAGGCACGAGAGGAATCACCGATAATGATGATGACGCTCAAGGTACTACAGTACAATTTACGTGGTGTGAATAAAGGATTTGGCGTCGAACACCACGCAAAATCTTTCGGTCGAAGGCCATTGATGTAAACCTATCTCCGGAAGTGAGAAACTTTCCATTAAGGCATGCAAGCTTCAAAGTATTGAAAGGATTGTTCCTAGATCGACTTCTTGGATAATGAGCTGATGTCAACAAGAAGCGATCTGTCATAGGAGGGCCTTAATGAATCCCACATCAATGATACGGAACGGAGCAAATGATTTTAATGGAGGTGAAAACGATCTGGTGATATAAGGTTCAGGGTGGCGGTCATGAAAGAATGGAGCGTAAATGTATTGCAGTGGGTGAGACACAGGTGAATTCTCTGAGCGACTTCTCTTGAACATATCAGCGACACTGACATGATGGATCGGTAGCATTAAACCCAAATGTGGATGGTGTGATGGAACCATGGTGATGTGACCAGTGAATGGAACAACCCAACCCGACTTGGATGCGGAGTGAAAGTGTCATGTTCAAGAGCGACTTGCTACCAACAAAGTTTCTTCAAGTTTTCTTCCCAATTTTTCCCCAGTCATTGCTGACCAGTACCTCTTTATTTTTTTCAAGCTTGAGGAGGATAACATATGCCTGTTCTATAATTTTCCCTTCGGGCAAACCCATCGCTATGTTTTAACGAGCCTAGCGATAGTGAAACTCGTTCTTGTCTGTTATGGACAAGTTTATCGCTATTAGGTTTTTAATGAGTTTAACAACAAAGATAACTTGGTCCTTTTCAATTTTAGAGAGTCTGAAAAGGGACGTAAAGGAAACTCCAAAAATCCTTTTTCGTCATCTAATCCCTTAAGTCCAAAAAAGTATAAAATAATGCAAAAGGGATGAATTTTCGATAATTTTAACGAGTCGAACAAAACAAGCGCTCGATATTTTTTTGTAATAATCCCTCAGGTCCAAAAAGATTAAAATCTAAAGGAGGGATAGCACTTTCGGTCACTTTAACGAGCTGGAGAGGTCAATGGCTCGGCAATCTTTTCATATTTTACGAGTCAGTTGAAAAGAGCTTAAAGGAGACTCGTCTTTGAGGAACGAGTGATAAATTCGGGTAGTAGCTGATTCCAGGTAAGATTTGCAATTTTCCAATCACGGCAGTGTTACAAGGGTGGCTAACAGGATCACTCTTCGCAGTTGTTCCTCAAAAGGGGTAAACAATCAAGTGTAGGTGAATGATTGGCCAATACAGAGTGGAGGTGATGATGAGAACATGACCAAGGCTTCAAAGGCTGAAGTAATACATTCACGATGGTTATTTACCGGGAATCGATTCATTTTTTAATGAGCTTAAACTCTAGGGGAAACATTTGCTCATTGCTTAGGTTTAATTTTTAACGAGCTTGAACTTCACCAAAAACTGCTCGTGGTGGGTTTATTTTTTAACGAGCTTGAACCCTGCGGTAACACTGCTCGTGATAAGTTTGCATGCCCCCAGCATAATAACGCAAATCAAGGTGCATGCCCCCCAAGCTTCATTTCATTCAACATGGTGGTTGGAATGAAGGTTTACCTTCGAGATCTTTGAAATACTCGACTTGGATTTTACGAGATCGTAGTCAAAGACTTGATTTGGAAAGGGAGTTGTTTCATTTTTTAATGAGGTTGACAATGGAAAAGAACTATCCTCAGAATCCACCATATTTACAGTATTTGATAGAAAATAAAAAACTGAAGGATGATTAAGGTTGCCAGAATAATCTTTGCGGTAATTCGGAAGATGGGAATGATGGTGGTTATCTTCCCATGGTGCCTCATCAATCATCATTGACTGAACAATTCCTTCGTCTGTGTAATGTACATGCGACCAAGGATCTGAAGAGGTGCCATATTCCTTAGACTTATCTATCCAAACATTCGATGAGCGTTGATTTGGGTTTGCTCCCCAGGCCACGAAAATTGATTGCTACAATATTTCTATTAGGGCGATGATCCATGCTGTCAAAATGTTCAGGAAACTTCTGAATCTAGAAGATATCATGTTGCAAGTTCCCACCGTGGCCACTTCCGCCAGATTGTTTGGAGGAGGTAGGGAAAAAGTCCCTATCAATGTAGGGTCTTTTAGTAGGCCTACTCCGCTATTTTTAAGTGAATGAGGGTTTCTGTGGATCATCGGAATGCTTCCTGTAACTTGTGAACTGTTGGGGAGAAATGTTTGTTGGTCGATGATTGTAATTCTTCCTTGGAAGGGAAATGCAGTCTTCCTGAAGTAGGTCAACACAACGACAACCATGGCATATATCCAGGGCCTTCCCAGTAGGATGTTGTAATCGAGGTTTCCATCAATTACTTCAACATCTATTTCTACTATTTTTCCCCCCAGTTCGACTTGCAAGTTACTTAAAATCTCGTATGGGGTGTATGTTCGTCCATCAAATGCTTTTAATGTTGTCGAAGATCGCGACAAGGTTGGAGATCCTAAACTTTTCCAGCAACTCATCAACATAATACATGTAGATGCCCCCTCATCAATAATTGTTCGATGAATAGTCTTGTTGAGGGCTTTCACTTGAATGAGGAAAGCTAGTTTGTTGGGTGTGGAGCCTGATTATCTTCTATAATACCGGCATATTGGACCCTAGTTCAAAATGGGGCGGCAACGCCGCCCGTAAAATAATCGCTGCCGTGGGGGGTCTAGGGGGGGGTGGTAGCGACTTTTGGGAGCCCCCCCCTGGCGGGGGGTTTCGGGGGCAGCGCCCCGAAGCTAAAAACAGCTGTAAAATTGCCTTGTAAAAGTATAGTAATTTCTAGTCAATCTGGGTTGTTCATTAGGCGGATGATCTGACGGTAGAACTTATGTTTACTTTAGGGTTTTTTTGCCCTAGAAGGCAACCCTCTCTTTTATATGAGGGCATTGTATTTGAGGCTGTGAGATAGATGTGTATTCGGTGAGCGAGAAACATAGAGGTGAGACTGTGAGAGAAAACAGAGGATATTACAACGGTTTTGCTGTAGGTTGTATCTCTTCATTTTGCTGGATAATAGAAAGAAAGGACTGGCTGTTCGGGGTGGACGTAGCCCAAACTGGGTGAACCACGTATATCTGCGTCTCTCTTGTTTTGTGCGTTTTCTGTGTTTATATTTCTGCAATATTTTATGTGTTCCATTGCTCCGTAATATATAATTTTCTAACAACTGGTATCAGAGCCGAAGGTCTATTTGGCTGATAAAATCGCAGGAAAGAAGGGTTCCTGGTTCGAGTGGGAGCAATGGCGGAAGATGGTAAGTTTAGGGTCGAGAAATTTAACGGCCAAAACTTCTCGCTGTGGAAGATGCAGATGGAAGATTATCTGTATCAGAAAGATCTATACCTACCATTGGGCGGAAAAACAAAGATGCCGATGGGTATGAAAGATGAAGAATGGAACCTTCTCGATAGAAAGGCACTCGGAACAATACGGTTGTGCCTTGCTGCGTCAGTCGCCTTCAACATTTCGAAGGAAACCACGACAGAGGGTTTGATGCAGACGTTGTCGAAAATATATGAAAAACCCTCGGCCTCAAACAAGGTATTTCTTATGAAACGGTTATTTAATATGAATATGTCGGAAGGTGGATCTATTGCAAACCATTTAAATGATTTTAATACAGTTACAAGTCAGTTAAGTTCTGTAGGGGTAAACTTTGATGATGAAGTTAGAGCTCTGTTATTCTTGTGCTCATTACCAGAAAGTTGGAATGGTTTGGTAATGGCCATTAGTAACTCCGTTTCTGGATCTAGTACTTTAAAGTTTGATGATGTTGTCGGTGCTATCCTTAGCAAGGAAATGCGACGGAAAAGCTCCGGTGAGACATCGGGAAATGCTTTGAGTGCAGAGTCTAGGGGAAGAAAAATGGAAAGAGGAAAGAGCTCAGGATATCGCAGTAAATCAAGGAATTGCAGATCCAAGTCCAGATCGGGGATAGTGTGCTGGAAATGTGGAAAGAAAGGACACCTAAAGAAAGACTGTAGATCTCGAAAGGGAAAAGAAGGAGATGCACAGCAAGAAAACAATCATGAAGCAAATGTGACAGGTGAGGTGTTACAAGATGCTTTGATTCTTTCTTTCGAAAATATTACTGATTCCTGGGTGGTAGATTCAGGGGCTTCATTCCATGCCACACCTGATAAGAAATACTTTCATGACTATGTTCAAGGAGATTTTGGACAAGTTCGTCTAGGTGATGATAAACCCTGTAAAATTGTTGGAATGGGTAAGGTTCTTGTAAAACAGCAGAATGGAAACCAATGGCTGTTAAAGGAGGTAAGGCATGTTCCAGATCTAAAGAAAAATCTGATTTCAACAGGGCAGTTAGGCGGTGAAGGTTGTGTGACAACTTTCACAGATAAAGCTTGGAAGGTCACTAAAGGAGCCCTGGTAATAGTAAAAGGTGAAAAGGTTGGTACATTGTATTTATGCAATGGTATTTCTAACTCTGTTAATGCTTTAACTTCCAGAGGAGCAAATGCAGCATTATGGCATCATAGGCTCGGACACATGAGTGAAAAGGGGATGAAAATTCTTCACTCAAGGAATTTGTTGCCGGGTTTGAAGAATGTTGATTTGGACTTCTGTGAGAACTGCATTTATGGAAAACAGAAGAGAGTCAGATTTCTCAGAGTTGGGAAAGAAAAGAAGAATGAAAAATTAGAGCTTGTGCATACAGACGTATGGGGACCTGCTCAGGTATCATCTCTCGATGGCTCTTGTTATTATGTTACTTTTATTGATGATGCAACTAGAAAAACTTGGATTTATTGTATTAAGAATAAATCTGATGTATTTGATACTTTCAAGAAATGGAAAGCTTTGGTTGAGATTGAGACAAGAAAGAAATTGAAGTGTCTTAGATCAGACAATGGAGGTGAATATTGCAGCAAAGAGTTTGATAGGTACTGTTCAGAGCATGGAATTCGCAGAGAGAAGACAGTTCCAAGAACACCACAAGAAAATGGTGTGTCAGAAAGGATGAACAGAACAATCATGGAGCGTGCAAGGTGCATGAGATTGCATGCATGATTGCCTTTACAGTTTTGGGCAGATGCTGTAGATACTGCTGTTTATCTAATAAACAGAGGGCCTTCAAGTTCCTTGGATGGTGGTGTTCCAGAGGAATCATGGACAGGTAAAAAGGTAAACTACTCTATTTTAAAGCCTTTGGTTGTGAGGCCTTTGTCCATATTGATAAAGAAAATAGAACAAAGCTTGAGGCAAAGTCAAAGAAATGTACCTTTATTGGATATGGTGTTAATGATTTTGGTTATCGCTTATATGATTACGAAAATCACAAAATCATTAGGAGCAGAGATGTAATATTCAATGAAAAGGTCTTGTATAAGAATCAGTTGCAGGAAAAGAAACAGGAAAAGGAAAACAAGGAATACGCAGTTCTTGATGAAATCACTGAAAAAGTAAAGGTGCCTGAAAATAATAATAATAACCAACCACAACAACAACAACCACCACAACAGAAAAAGACACCCCAAACACCTGAAAGTGGTGTTAGAAGATCTACCAGGATAGGTAGACTCCCTGAACGATACTCTCCTTCATTATATTATTTATTGTTGACTGATTCCGGTGAACCCGAATGTTATGAAGAAGCAATGCAGGTTGAAAGCAGGAAGAAGTGGGAGGTAGCCATGGAAGAAGAGATGGACTCCTTAATGCATAACCAGACTTGGGATTTAGTCAGGTTGCCTGTAGGAAAAACTCCATTGAAGAATAAATGGGTTTACAGGTTGAAGGAAGAAGATGGAGGAAAACAGAGGTATAAAGCTAGACTTGTGGTGAAGGGGTTTGCACAGAAGAAAGGTATTGATTTTGATGAAATATTTTCTCCTGTTGTTAAAATGACTTCAATCAGAACTATTTTAAGTCTTGTAGCAGCTGAAGATTTGCATCTTGAGCAGTTAGATGTAAAGACAGCCTTTCTCCATGGGGATTTGGAGGAAGAGATATATATGCAGCAGCCACAAGGATATGAGGTGAAAGGGAAGGAGAAACTTGTGTGCAGGTTGAAGAAGAGCTTGTATGGTTTAAAACAGGCTCCAAGGCAGTGGTATCTAAAATTTGACAAGTTTATGTCTGAACAAGGTTATACTAGATGTCACTCTGATCATTGTGTTTATCTGAAAAAGCAAAATGATGGCAGCTATATTATATTGTTATTGTATGTAGATGACATGCTTGTTGCAGGATCTAACATGCAGGAAATAAATGTGCTCAAAAGAAAATTGGCAAATTCATTTGCAATGAAGGATTTGGGTGCTGCAAAACAAATCCTTGGTATGAGAATAACTAGAGACAGGAAAAATAGAAAATTAACATTGTCTCAGAATGAGTACATACAAAAGGTGTTGAAAAGATTTAACATGCAAAATGCAAAACTAGTTAGTACACTTTTGCTATCCATTTCAAACTTAGCAAAGAAATGTGCCCAAAGACCCAAGAAGACATGGATTATATGTCTAAAGTTCCATATGCATCAGCAGTTGGAAGTTTAATGTATGCAATGGTCTGCACAAGGCCTGATATTGCACATGCAGTGGGAGTTGTAAGCAGGTACATGAACAATCCAGGAAAGGAACATTGGATGGCAGTGAAATGGATTCTCAGATATTTGAGAGGTACCACAAATCAGGCATTATGCTTTGGTGGTTCAAACATATCCCTACAAGGATATGTTGATGCAGATATGGTAGGTGACAGAGATAATAGGAGGAGCACTACAGGATATGTATTTACTGTCGGAGGAACAGCTGTCAGTTGGGTTTCAAAAATCCAAAGTGTTGTTGCACTCTCAACAACAGAAGCAGAGTATGTTGCTGCTATAGAGGCTAGTAAAGAAATGATTT
Source organism: Pinus tabuliformis (assembly GCA_031772625.1). Lineage (NCBI taxonomy): Eukaryota > Viridiplantae > Streptophyta > Pinopsida > Pinales > Pinaceae > Pinus > Pinus tabuliformis. The sequence continues at coordinate 776,410,990 of CM062820.1, read as the reverse complement.
GGTTACAAAGGTTTATGGGTGAATTGGGTAAGGAGCATGATATGGGCACGTTATACAGTGATAGTCAAAGTGCCATTCATCTTGCAAAGAACTCAGCATTTCATTCCAGGACAAAACACATATAGCTCAAGTACCATTTCATACGATCAGTGTTGGAAGATGGAGAGTTGAAGCTGGAAAAGATACACACTAGCCAAAACCTTGCAGATATGCTAACAAAAGTTGTAACCAGGGAGAAACTGAGAATATGCTCAGTTTCAGTTGGTCTTCAAGGATGACGATGAAGATGAGAAACAGTCAGGTCCAAAGAGGAGTCATTGTCCAGCAAATGGAGCAGCGGTGGAGTTGCTACAATCAGTCTCCAAGTGGGAGATTGTTGGGTGTGGAGCCTGATTATCTTCTATAGTACTGGCATATTGGACCCCAGTTCAAAATGGGGCGGCAACGCCGCCCGTAAAATAATCGCTGCTGTGGGGGGTCCAGGGGGGGGTGGCAGCGACTTTTGGGAGCCCCCCCCCCCTGGCGGGGGGTTTCGGGGGCAGCGCCCCCGAAGCTAAAAACAGTTGTAAAATTGCCTTGTAAAAGTATAGTAATTTCTAGTCAATCTGGGCCGTTCATTAGGCGGATGATCTGACGGTAGAACTTATGTTTACTTTAGGGTTTTTTTGCCCTAGAAGGCAACCCCTCTCTTTATATGAGGGCATTGTATTTGAGGCTGTGAGATAGATGTGTATTCGGTGAGCGAGAAACATAGAGGTGAGACTGTGAGAGAAAACAGAGGATATTACAGCGGTTTTGCTGTAGGTTGTATCTCTTCATTTTGCTGGATAATAGAAAGGAAGGACTGGCTGTTCGGGGTGGACGTAGCCCAAACTGGGTGAACCACGTATATCTGTGTCTCTCTTGTTTTGTGCGTTTTCTGTGTTTATATTTCTGCAATATTTTATGTGTTCCATTGCTCCGTAATATATAATTTTCTAACATAGTTGAGCTGGTAACTGAGGGTCATATCCTTTGTGATTAAAGGACACAAGATTGGAATCCGTTGGGTCAATCCCACCTATTGCTGATAATAAAGCCTACTTTTGTGAGGGGCAATTTTGCAGTACCTCAAGTGTCGACATAGCGGATGGCGATTGGGCCAGATCTTCCACTATATTATAATGCTGTGCTGCTTTGGCACGAGGATTAAATGTCGACTTATGTACTACTCCCTTTGGCGGTTTTATTGTTAGCTCAGGAATGATGGGCGGTGCAAATTCTGTCGAAGTTGTTGTCGAACTACTAGGTTGATCTTTATTCTTGTTGTTCGACAGCTATGGATTCCCGTAATCTTTGTTCCTTGTCGATATCAAAGTATCATTTTGCTGCTTGGAAACCGACAGCATTAGCACTTGGGACAGGGAAGCATTGTTACTAGCAACCAGATTTGTTCCTGGATTCGGAAACGGATCTGTCAATACCGCTGAGCTTTTTGAATTCTCGAAGAATTTCTTAAGCTCGGCTCTATGTGGACAATAGCTTGTCTAATGATCCTCATCACATATAAAACATGGATGACTCGGTTTCCTATTTCCAGAGGGATTTGCAGAAGATTTTTTAGGAGACGACTCTTCCTGTTTTTTCTTCTTCCCTTTCTTTTTCTTCTTGCCTCCTGGTTGCTTGGTTTCTTTGCCTTTGTCAGTAGACACGACATTTACTTCCGAGGCAAGAAGTTCTTCATTTGCATTTTGATCAGAAATCTTGCGGGCTTTCTTAGATGTAGCCTTTGTCGATTTCATGCTTATCGTACCTATCATGCCATCGTCAGCATGAGAGTATTTGTTTGATTTAGGAGGGGGAGGAACGGAAAATTCCGGTCTAGGAGCATCAGGTATTTTATCATAGAGTGTGCCAGACTGAGTATAGATCAAGTCTAGATATTGTGCACGAGCAATAACTTGCTCTTCAGTGACGACTCCTCCCTTTGCCATATCTTCTGTGATAGAAGGTAATAATGACTTAATAAACCATTCAGCTAGTAGCTAATCAGGAACATATGTTTTTACCATTCTACGATGACGTCGCCGCTCATGAATATGATCAGATATGTGAGTGGCTGTTGTCTGTTTGAAATTGGTAAGAAGTTCCATTCCCGTTTCGTACCTTATCGGTAACTGAAAATGGGTTAAAAAGGTTGTGGCTAGGGTACTGAAGTTGTCAAACGAAGCTCTGGGTAATTCGATATACCATTTTGCTACTGGACCTGTTAACGTCCTCTGAAAAAGGCGAAGCCTAATCAAATCATCGTTTAGGGTGTTTGATGAAAACTACAGATGAAAGGTCATCACATGATTCGACAGACCTTCACCTGGATTTCCATTAAATTTAGGAATATCTGACGGAAGTTTATGCAGAATCGCTGGCCACCAAGGGGCGTAGGCGATTGGATCGTTTGTTAACCGATTTAGATCCGGTAACTCTAAAGTCGCCACGAAGGGTAACTATTGGTTCAGGTTAGGCGAAGCATACCCAGGATAAGATGGAATCGCCTGAGTAGTTGGTCTCTGCATACCAGCATAATGCATTTGATGCTGGTAACTTTGGTAAGGTTGATGGGCATAACCATTGTAGAATGGTTGATTTTGACTGTTTTGAATATACGGTTGCCCACTATTTGCAAAAATTTGTTGCTCAGATCCTTGGTATACCTGTTGGAATTGCGGTTGTTGGTATTGCACCAGCCATGGTTGCGAAGCCATGTGTTGTTGTCCGATACTAACTGTTTGACCAAGATGAGGGGTAATTGTACCCGTTTGGGCCTATGTCATTCCACTAGTTGGCGATTGTGGTTGAGTTGCAGGGTCAAGAGGCTGTTGCATTACAACCTGAGAAACTTGAGATTGGCATACAACAGGCAGCGCTTGTACTTGCGACACTGTCACAATAGCTGGCGTAGTTGGTATATTTGACATAGGTAAACATTGTTGCATCGAATACACAACCCTTGGTTGTTGAGGTAGTATCGGCACCCAACCGTTAGATGTAATTCCAGCATAACCTGAATTTGGTTGCGAACTCCCGTATGGTTGTCCTCTCGGAGGAGACAATGAAAGGGTATATTTCCCCCCATACTGTGGTAATCCGGTACTTAAAGGAATTGTTTTCCATTGAGGACCGGACTGCCCAAATTGACACCCTGAAGGATCAATTTGCTGAGACTCAACATAAGAGTTTCCAGATACTATTCCGGATGAACAAATAGGAACGGACCATACTGTCGAAATAGCCCCTGAGTGGGCCCCTTCTAGCGATTGAGAGCTAGTTGGGACATATGGTATACCAGCGAACATTGTTGGAGTGACAGAAGGAAGTTCTGCCGTCGCTGTGTCGGACGACACAGTCCTAGATGTCGATGGTTTTTCAGACATTTCTAGTCTATCCAAAAGATTTCCTAGCGATTCTACAGGAGCTTCCGATGGCGGTAGACTAATTTCTGATGAAGAAGGATACAGAGCGATCCCGACTCCAAATTGCGATGGAGTACTAGATGGAGGATCCTCCACAATCTCTTCTATAGCAATCAGACCAGGTGGAAGAGGTAGACTGTCTGGTCCGTAAAATATTTCTGGTGCCGAAGAAGGTATGGAATCTGCAGCGACAGATGCTTGGGGAATAACACCCTCTGAATTAGTTGTAGATGGAGCTGGTTCAGTAACACAAGTGTTTACCCTCACACTAGGATCAATGCTACTGTCCTTCGGTGGCTGCTGAACTTCTTCTGTAAAGGAAAGGATACCAGAAATGTTTGGAGTAACCGGAGTCTCTGATGGTGTTGGAACACTTGTTCTAACTTTACCAGGGGATTTGGAACTGGTTAAATGAGTTCGCTTTGTCTATAACAGTTTCGATTTCGGAGACAAAGACGGTTGACTCGTAAGCCTCCGCGAACAACGGGGTTTCAATTGAATTTCTTCCACGATTGCGGATTACTCAATAAACTAAAAATCAAGGGGAAGTATGTTTCTGAATTAGATGAATTTCAGACGCTTTGACACAACTCGTTTTTTCAATTTTTAAGAGTTGAGAAAAAACAAAAGATGACTCTAGTCGCCTTCGATTTTTAAAGAGCCTGAAGTGACAAGTGCTCAGATGGACCTTTTCCGTTAAGGAGTCTGAAAATGAACGAAAGGGACTACTCTAGAAATCTAAACAGAGGGATTACCAAACCAATCACAAAACTATAGAATACTTTTTACGGTACAATAGTAAATCTTCCTAAATGTTGTGTTCAGTGCATTGCGATCGATAGGGCAGCAGGCATGGCTTCCTATGGATAAAGGATTAAGCCTATTGTGGTCTCCCAAAATATACTCGACGGTACGTGGGAGCACAAGTCCGTACTGGCAATTATCGTCTCAAAGTGAAGGAACCAACCAACCAACAGTGAAAACAATAGTTACCAGGCTTTACGACGCCGGAATACGTCTCTAACCTAGACTTCTAGATGTTGTGCGTTAGGTTCCAAAGCGTTTTTAGTTTCATTAAATTTATTTTATAGTTGATCCTGCTTAAGAAATTTGCCTTTCAGTTTCACCACGTGATGTAAACGTACAATTCCTAAAATGAAATCTAAGATGATAAACAGTCGTTTAGTCTTCTTTTTGCAAATGAAAATCCTAGCTACTAAGGAAAGAGAGATGGCGTTCTTTCAACAAAGAGCAAAGAGCACACACTATATGCATTGTCCTAAATCAAACCGACAATCAGTCTAAATGCAAATGCACATGCATGTATTTGTTTTCAACCTTCTTAATGTGTAAATGATAAAAAGAAAGCTAATTCGCAAATCTGAATTATTTTTCAAAGCGATAATTACTAACAAGTTTCTTTTCAAAACAAAATGAGGACAATGACAACACTTTGCGATTTGGAATTGAAAACTTGCTTTTGACATTAGAAAAGCTACTAATTCAGATCAAATACAAGAGTAATAGGGTAATCGACTATCAAGAACAATCAGATTCTCTTCTATGACTGAAAACGACACTTGCGACACTTTCAAATCAAGAAACGACAGTACAATTACACTACTTCTTTGTAAAGGAGAACTGAAAATGACTCAAAAAATACATAAAAACATTTACAGTTCTTTCCACAATGGAGGCGGAATAACAACAAGGAAATGGGTTTCATACAGAGGTGTACTGACTACAGGCAGAAAAACTCCTGAATAGATCTGAAGAGAGTGAACACAGAAACCAAAATTTAGGAACAAGGCCTTGTCTAATCAGCGCACCTGTAACACAATGAAACTGAAATGCAACGCACCTACTACACTCGGGAAGTGCATTGCATTTGAATTTCATAGAACAGACAATGCGCTGGACCGGGGACGAGACTTTGATTAGGTTCCGGGTCACAGTTTGCAGTTCAGTTCAGAGATTTTGGCCGAGCAATTGGTAATCAGTAAATTAATCACAGGGGTAGATCTAAGGAGGTTACTATAGGCACCACAAGGGAAATTAGAGAGCTTGTAAATCAATTGTTTAATTCATAAACAAAACCTGGAGATTGATCGAAGCAGTGTTGATCTATTTTTCACTTGCATAGCAAATGCAGTTTGAAGGCTAGCTAGCTTGACTTCAGGCTCCATCTGTAAGTTTATAAAGTAAACAAATGTAGATGAACAAACAATCTACTCGCTCCCCAGCGGAGTTGCCATTTTGTTACCGGGAATAGTGTCTATGCAGAGCTGCTAATCCCACTAAGGCTGGTAGCTACCTTAGAAACAAACAAACTTAAAACTAGTTTCGTTTTCCTTTATGAGAGATAGATGAGAGAAGAATAAAGGAGACCAACCTCTGTCTTACGCTTGGTTCCTTACTCGATTCCTCTCTCTTCTAATAGTCCTTTGCTACTTTCTTTCTTGTGTACCCAGCTTCACAGAGTACCTGGAGAATCAAAGCAGCATAACACTATACGAGAACATAGATCTATTATCATAAGCAATATAGGATCAGATGTATATTAACCATACAAATGCATAAAACATCAATCGCACAAGTTTATGGAGGAAAACTTGAATAACTTTATTGATAATCAAGAAAGAGCCAAGAGAATTACAACCAATTTTTCTAACCCAACATCATCCTCTCAGCAAGAAGCACTTCTTCACCTCATGAAAAGCTCAGATCACCCAACACTATGATATTGCACCACAAGGAAAATTTTAAGAACCCTCCCTAAATTTACTTGTATAATAAATGGGTGAATCTCCATGGTATATAGGAAAAATGGAAGGCGATTTTATCAATAATATGCTATGTATATATAATTTTTTGGCGAATCTCTCACCAGGCATGGCGAATATTTTACTCAATTATAAAATCTTGTGTTTATTGAATACACAAATGAAATCATTGCTTTTCTTTAAAATATCTTTTGAAATCAAAATTACAGAAATTACATATCGATAACCTAGTGGGTGTAGGATAAAATTCACCCATGCCATTCACAGAAAGCATGAGGAAAAACCTAATACTATATATAAAACCAAGAAAAATTCAAATTCATCACTCCTAGGGACCTCGTAACCACCCTACCAATACACAAGTATGTTCCTATTTGCAATTAGAAAAATTACCCAAATTACAATCTGTTTACTCCAACATATGTTGGAAAGTTATAGAAGGATGACTAGTGGAATCAATCCATTCCTTTTAGCCCTGGATTTGTTTCAGTTTAAAACAGAAGCAAATATACTTGTCCAATGTCTATGCTTTAACCATTCACCTTAATATGTTTTTACAATATAATTTCCTAAGTCTATTTAATATCTTCATTATCATAAAAACCAACCTATATCCATCTCAACTAAAATCTATTTATCCCTCCAAGCACTTGGTAGACCCAGAATTAAGATGGATCTAAGATGATAGAATTTCCCCTTTAAATAGTCTATGCTCACATGAATACCATGGTATTACCATGGGTCAATACCATGGGTTATCATAAACCTGGAGCTTAAAAATTACTATTAGTAATTTATAAAAATTTATTAAAATTAATAGTTGATTTTTATTTTAACCAAGCTAAATTGTTTAAGATACATTAAATTACAACATCCATTTTTACTCATGATCGGATAAAATATTTTTTCACTCTATGCTAGTTTTCATATCACCATATTTGATACCTCTTGGGGGTTAGTAGATCCAGAGTAAAGATGGATCTATGCTAGTTTAATTCCCCCATTTAAATAGGCTACATTCCAGGTGAATACCATAGGTCAATACCATGTGCCATTTTGGTGAATACCATGGGTCAATACCATGTGCCATTTTTATTTTTATTAATACTAATATTATGGTTAATAATGTTTTTGTGCATGGTATTAATAACAATCTAGTCCATGGTATTTGTCCCATAGTAATTTTCCCATAGGTTTCACCTAAATATAACGCAGTTTTTGAGTGTTCGTAAATATAAGGTGACTTAGGGAGTAAATATAAAAAAATGTTTTATTTGTTTACCATACCTCTCGTTTATTTATATTTTTATTAATTTACCATACCTCTTTTACAAATATGGTATTTTGCCCATAGGATTCACTTAAATAAAACCTATTTCTTGAGCCTTCATAAATAGAATGAGGGTTACGGACTAAATATAAAAAGAGGTTTTATTTATTTACCATGCGTCTAGTTTATTTATATTTTTATTTATTTACCATACCTTTTGAGTAAGGATAAAAGAACGTTTTATTTATTTACCATACCTCCACTTTACTTATATTTTTATTTGTTTACACCCTTGCATGTATATAAGGTGACTTATGGAGTAAATGTAAAAAAATGTTTTATTTATTTACGATACCTCTCATTTATTTATATTTTTATTAATTTACTACACCTCTTTTATAAATATGGTATTTGGGCCTTTGGTCCATAGGATTCACTTAAATAAAACCTATTCTTGAAAATGGGCGAATGGATTCACTTAAATAAAACCTATTCTTGAAAATGGGGGAATGGAAGGTTGTAACTCCTAATTTCAAGGGCTAAATTTACCTTTTTTACCCTCTCCCTTAAAATAAGGTGGGCTATTTGAGGTGATTTGTAAAAATTTACTATGATACAAAATATTCGCCCACTAAAAATTTAAAACCCCTTAATTTCACCAAAGGGCGAACATTCGCCCCTAAAATTTTCTATGTTGCACCAAGAAACCAGCAGCACTTCCTTACAAGATACAAAATTCCAACCCCTGGATCTCTGGGATGAGGGATCCATATATAGATGTCTACAAGGGAGGTGAGTTAGCTTTTGAGATTTTATTAGTGTCTCCCCTCTGATAGTTCTTGATTCCACTTAGAGATTGATGCTGTCTTACTCATCCCTGGTCGAATTCAGAGAGGCAAGTGTCACAAGAGAAGTTTCTAGAAGATTCCATGCTTCTCCACCTTGCGGATTGACCCTACCATTTGTCTCTTCTCGCCCATCTCACCCGATAGAAGGGCTTTTTGACATGCAACGCACCTACTGCGTGTATTTAGGTGGGATGCAATGCACTTTGCCTATGGAGCAGGTGAAATGGTCCAGTTTTGACCAGTTCTGAGTAGTTTTTCATGGAGAACTTCTGGGAGATGCTGTAATCAGTTGACCTTGTTCTTTTAGGGGTTGGAACAACACCTTTAGGGACTTAGGAGCCCTTGGTTTATGGACATTTATGATTGGGGTTGCAGTGCCCAAAAATGTCTACAACACTCTTGTTGTGGCTTTCCGCACTCATTTCCAGCTGCCAGTTCACTATGAAATTGACACCTATCTGCTTACATCACTTAAGTAAAACATCCACGAATGGAGATCAAGTTTGAAATTGCCTGATCAAGTTTGAAATTGTTGATCAGTTGTTGACAGAATGGTTGAAAAAATCATTCATCGACCCAATTTCTAGGGACATAACTATGGGTGGGTGTGTTACTGAGGAGAAAGCCATCGTTTGTGCCTAGTATTTAGACCTAGTCTACTCGTAATCTGGCACATTATATGAGATGTTACCAGATGCTTCAAGACAATCACCATATCTCACATCATTGAAGTCTCCAGATACACCACCTATTGATGGAGTGATTGGTTTCATGTCTCAGACTCCCGCGAAATCTTCTTCAAAGTAGAAATTAATCTCGAACACTGGTTCCAATGATCCCTCTAGAAATTCATCTGTTCCTGGTAAGACCTCTAAGGTTCATGTTGTCTTTTCTACCACAACATACAAAACCTCTAAGGGTAAAAAGAAGGGCAAAGGCAAGGCCAAAGTCGATGCCACAAAACAGGGCCCTCCTAAACCTATTGTTGGTGATGCTTCTCAAAGAAAGCCGAAGTATCCTTGCCTCATCTGTGAGGAGGATCATTACACTAAATATTTCCCCTGATGATTTGAAGTTAGTCGCTTGTTAAAAGGGACCTTGACTGATTTAAAAGAACCCTTTCCATCACAGTAGACCCAAATAGTAGACCAGCCTCATTCTTTCTCTTCCACATGTTCCCAAGTGTTTATGATGAATATGCCTATAAATGTGGCTACCAGATCTAAAGATTATCAAACACCCACTCTAAAGACAAGGAAAGAGAATCAAAGTACCCCTTCCTCCTCTATACTGTCTACCTTTGGTCCTCTCCATATAGAGCGACCTAGTCCTAGTTCTGTTATCTGACCACCATCTCAAGGTGTGTTGCGAAAGTCCTCGTATAACCCAAATGCTCGAGCCACTTTGCATTACAATATTATTGAGGATTTAGCTCAAGCGCCATCGGCCATGTATGCCCTCGAGGTCCTTCAAATATTTCCCTCTCAATGGAAAGAATTACTATTGGCGATTGAAGGTGTTGATCCATCTGATTCTAACCTTATTTTCTTTGATATGGAAAACCATGTTCTATGCTTACCCCATCAGATTTTCTTTCTCATTCAGGTGATCATTAATGAAAATATGATTCCCAGGACCATCATTGATGCAAGTGCTTCCACCTACATCATGTCTGTGTCTTGTTGGAAAGAAATTGGTTCTCCTACCCTGAACAAATCACCAAACACATTGGAAGCCTTTGATGTATGTGATTCTCGACCATTCGGTGTCCTTCCTATTCTTGCCATTACCATGGAAGGTAAGACAGTTAATGTCGAAGTAGAAATTTTTGATGCAAATCTTAACTATAATCTTCTACTCGGGCAGAGTTGGACCCATGCTATGCATTGTGTAGCCTCCTCTCTTTTCTATGTGCTTTGTTTTCCTCATTAAGTGAAAATCGTCACGGTTGACCAATTATCTTTCTTTGCTTCTTCCTCCTCGGATGACAATGTTCCTTATTTGAAGCATACCGGTGCTCCATATGAGAGTGTGGGGGATAGACTTTTCAAAGATCTCGCCTTAATGGGTATTTTTCCTCTCCAACCTCCAAATGTTGCCTCAGTCAACAAGATCTCAGTTAAGTCTGATCCTTGGGTCATTCCCCATCTTGATCGCATTGATTCATGGGGTGATGTCACGCTGTTAAGCCTTGCTGATATTAATTATGTGGATATTGTTTCAGCTTTAGCTTCGATATCTATTGATCACATTGCTTTGAGTACCTCTCTTGACGCATATTCTCAATTCCCTTGGCTTGGTTCTTCGGATTCTTTTGATACCTTAACCGAGATGTTTCCTACGGACGAAAGTATCATGGAAATTATGTCTCTTGAGGAAGCAACTTGGAATGATACTCATCATCGTTCCTTGTTATTACCTAGCACGGGAGTCATGTCTACCTGTCTTGAGAAGTTCTCTTCTCGTTTCCTGACTCAACCACTTCAGACGCCTATCATGACCCATGAAGTCTAGTAAGAAGGGAACATGTGTAATATTACCCAATTGATGTCTATTGAAATTTCAGTTTACCCTAACATTATCAATATCTTTCAATGGGGGGCACCTTTTCCTCATCATGAGTTCAAGTTTTTCTCGCCTCCTTTCATGAGACTTTCCCACCGAGTCTCTACCATTTTCCCATTGTCACAATGGGGTTTCCATCTTATGACTTGTAACCCTCACTTGCCCAGGGGGCATGGGGGCACAACCTTTTATTAATTTTACTCTATTATTTAGCTGAGTCGATGCTTACATGTCATGTCAATGGAAAAACTCTAGTTTTCTTCTCTATTGATTGATTAACCAAGTTTGGGAATGGATTCCATCAAAAAGTATTATGTGTGATTCATATTGCATGGTTACTTATGTACATAAGTGTGTTATTCATTTTTGTGAAGTTTGGTTTGGTATTTTTTTTCAAGTAGCGTTCCTGCTTATTATGTCTTCACCTGATTTGCAGATGTTTGTGACTCCTTATGTCAGTTTCGCCGATGGTGCTTGCCATAGTACACAGAATTTATCATCTGCAACCTGGGATATCTATGACCCTCATGGTGAGCTGATTGATCTTCAAGTTATTTTTTTGGGTCCAACAACTAATAACATTGTTGAATATAGCACATTTTTCGAACTCTTGTCAAAAGTTATTACTCTTGACATTCGAGAAATGGTTGTAAACCTTGATTCACAACTTGTTGTTCTTTAGCTCAATGGGCAATATTCTATCATAAACCTTCCATTATTGAGAATGTATTTGCGTATTTTTCTCTTGGAAGGAAATTTTGATTATATCACATATCATCACATTCCTAGGCATATGAATATATTGATAGATGCATTGGCTAATTATGTTTTACACAGACATTTATGGAATACATGAAAAAGATTGTATCATAATAAACAGGAAATATATCATATACATGTCGATAATGTTTGAGTATAATACATCAAAATCCACAAAATAATATATGTGTTCCAAGTAAATCTGTGGCTCGCAAGCCTCAAAATTGTAAATTTTAACTATGGACTACTATGTGTGATGCTCGTGAAAGCATGTTACTGCTCTCACTACACGAGTCAGTAATTGACAGATCTGATCTGACACTCCCACCGTTTGCCACTGATAACGACAAGGAATGTCCTCCATCTGTGCTTACTTTGAAATCCCTCTTGTCAATATCCTCATCATTATCAACTCCTTCTTGGTAAGGAGAGACCTCTAATTGTCGAGCCACGCATCTAGCTATTGGGGACATCCCTGCTGGTCTCTCTGGTCCAACATCTGGAGTTACAAATTCAAGGTGTCACGAATACATATATTCAAAAACAATAAAAAACAAAAAAAGAATTGTTTTTCTCACCTCCATCATCAAATTCCTCTCCCTCTGGGAGTGGCATGTTGGGATCACTGCGGAAGTCATTCCCGTTATTCAGCCAATCCTCCATGACGATCAGTTCTCGTCTAAGCAACACAAAGAAGGTGAGCTTGTAAGACATTTGCTGGCCCCCTCTAGATCTGGGCATCAGCTCACTCCATCGAACCGTCCTTGGATCTCGTGGCACCGAGGGGTTCACCTACACTAGCTGGTAATTGCCTCAAATTCCCTTCTTTGCATTTGGATAATTTCGCTTCGTGTTTACTTTCATTGCTTCCACCCAGTTGAGGATAGTGGGGGCCATACCGTCCATGACATATTGGAAGCGAGATTTGTTGGAATCATGTAGTGCTTGAGCCCTAGCTACTCGGTTGATCGTCAAGAGCATCACCTTCAATACAATATTATTTATTGTCATAATATCAATCTTGCCACTTGTTTACGCTTGCCCCAATAGTCCTGCCTCCATATAGTTGGACCGGTTTCCCTATGCAGGACAATGCAGTAATGAAGTAAATATTTGAAGTCTCCAACTCCAGCTCTTGGTAATGAATCACGAATACCTCCAATCTATTGTCCCATAGTCTGATCAGGTATTGCAGTAGCTCAGGTTGAGCTCATAGGCCTGGTGTCAAAAAGAACTTGAGGAGCCCATAGTTCTTCAATGCGTCAAGACAATTTGGATCCTCCAAGGTGAGTTGATATATTCTTTCATGTTTGCCTTCTTTCCACTCAATCACCATTTTATTGCTTTGATTTTCCTGCAAACACCCCACATTTAAGTCAACATCAGTCCTTAAAAGGGAAATTTTCATTTTAAAGCATTGAATTTGGGTAGAAATCACAAAATTTTGGCTCTCTACACAGGCGCGACTATTTTTAAAATAGGGCATTGACGACATGAGATCTTGTGTTAAAAGCCAATGATCGGCGCGGTCCTGTGCCCGGATCTCGCGCCGACCGTTAGCGATTTTTTTTTCAAAGAGCCCCTCAAATCCCCTGCAAAAATAGCTAAATGATAAAAAGTTAGGTATCAATGTGAATAATAGGGCCACGAATCTTACCTAAACAAACGGTTCGACAATCGGCTTCCTAGATCCACAGTGATCCACTCCTAAAGATCTAGGGAAAAAGTGGGTAAAAATCTACTCAAATGAGGTAAATGAGGTAAATGGTAAAAAATGTTTTACTTTTTTCCCTTTTATAAAATTTTGATAGTATTTTAGGGTTTTAAAAGTATTTTTTAGCCATTTTTCCTAGAAATGGATGATGTGTTTTCTTCTTGTGCAGCGATAGGTGATTGTTTTCCGGTCATGATGCAAAATTGGAGTCGTATTTAAGCTCTTTTCCCGACTCATAAAATATGGAAATGAAAAGATTGCCAAGCATTTTTCCCTTTTTGACTCGTTACAGTAAATTAAAATAGGGAGTCTCCTTTAAGCTCTTTTCCGACTCTCAAAACATGAAAATGTTGTTGAGCTCTTATCATTTTGACCTCGTAAATGGTTTTGAAATGTCATTTACCCAATATATGTTCACCCCATTTTAGGGTCGGGATAAAATATTTATGAAAAAGGTACTCCTTGGTTGACATAGCCAAGAGGTTCTCTCGATTATTTTTTTCTACCTTTTCAGGCTTGAGAGACAACTTTACGAAAAGGGACCTTTTAGAGTTTTCTTTTCCATTTCTTTTTCAAACTCTCTAAACATGAAAAAGATACTGAGTTTTTCCTTTGTCAGACTCGTTAAAATTAACGACATCGGATTCGTCACCATGACGGATGTGAGCTTCTCCTTCCTAGGGCTCATTAATATTACTACGTCGAACCTGTCCAAAGGATGGACTTATATGACAATCATATGATATCCCCTTCAAGCTTGTGATAAGAAATAATTGGGGTACCTGCCAGAAATGGTGGGGGAAAATGGAAAAATTGTACTAGTTGTGTTGGCAGCTTGTCACTCTTGAACATGACACTCTTTTGCTTCATGTCAGGTTGGGATATACTCACTTCATCATTGACCTTCCTTGGTTTGGGTCATCCACTTTTTTCCTTTCCATTTTATCTTTGCCACGTCATCATTGCCATTTATCCTATGGATCAAAAAAGCTACCAAAATCCAGAGTCATGTCGCCGATATGTTCAAGAGTTAATCCTTCTATAGTTTACACTCATTCCTGTTTCTCTGTATCATCCATAATCATTGCATCCTATTGTCTCACGTTGATGATGTTGGATACATCATGGACCTCCTTCGACAAGGTCACTTCCTGTCTACTTCAACTCATTATCTGGGAATTTGTCAGAGAGACTCTCTTCTAGTACCTTAGAGATTACATGCCCTAATAGAAATTTCTTCACAATCGATGACAGGATGTCATCATTGGATTTCGATAGAGTTATTTCATAGATGTTTGACTTTAGTTCCTTATTCACACTCTGTGAATTGTGCTTCTGGTACCTTGAGAGCCATTGTCATTATTGGTGGTTTCTCTCACACTTGTTAACAGTTCACATCATTGACTGGTAATCAAGTGACTTTCTAGCATGTCCAACTTCGACACATCTATTCACATGTTAGAGTTTGTACTTTGATGGAGTCGTGTTGGAGCAAAATACCCTGGGCTCAAATTACAAAAGTCCAGGTTGCGAGGCGACGTGACAGGATCGTGGTTATATACATGTCTCTTTCAGATGGATGGCAACGACCATACCATGAGTTTGTTATATGTGATCCTTCTCATTATTGGATGGTTGCGACCATACCTTGGGTTAGATATGATCCTTCTTATTGGATGACTGTGCCCATACCTTGGATCCATTTACATGATCTTTTTTTATATGGTTGTGTCCATACCATGATTCATGTATCTTTTATCAGAGATTTTAGTGATGTATATGTATCTATGCTTTCTTGCAAGTTTCTCGATGACAGTTTTTGGATCCATGCATCTACTCATAAAACATTTCAACCCTCACTCTTGTTCGCCCTTCATGTTTTAGGGGGCATCTGTTACACAACATTTTGTCATTATCCCTATACTCCCCATTCCTCTATCCTGGAGGACCTCTACAATGAACCTCATGTGTTTTCCTATCATGAAGAATGCGTCTTTACACCACTCTTCATTTATAGAACACTTCTCTCTTACATCATTTCTAGAGAATATTCCTTCCAACTCAGTTTTAAAGGTCGGCGATATCCCTCAGTTTCTTCCTTGCACCGATCTGCAAAGTTTAACACTGAGCCTAGTGCCGATCAGCACTAGTATCATCCATTAAACACACCAATACTCTTTTGAAAAGTTTTTAAAAATGGAGTCGAAGCTTCCAGGTCTAGAAGATTCCTGAATGGAAGTCTGGTAAATGGTTAGTCGAGATAGAATCGAGAGAGACTATTTGGGCTCTTTCCCCTATTAAAATGGAACAAACCAAAAGGGATAAGATGTCTCCCACGATAATAGGATCCATATCCCCTCTCTCAAGCTATATAAACTTCTCGTATTCCACCCTCAACTAGCTAATGAGGGAGCTTGAATAATATGCAAAATCTTGATAGCCTTAGCCTTCTAATTTGCACTTTTAAAGGGAGAATAAGTTTGTAGTTTGTGTGGTTTGGAGCAAAGAGGAAGAAGCCTTGTACTTCCATTGTTTGAGGTGAATCATGAGATGCTAATAGTGGTGTTGGAACCCAGACACGTCGAAGGAAACCTGTAATGCTAAGGTGAAGGTTGTACTTTCCCTTTTGTCATAATAATTCAACTGATATTTTGTTTCCTATATCAATTTCATATGGTATTTGGTAGCTTAAGACTCCTTAGCCTATTAAGTAGGTTGAATCTATTGTATGATATCATGTGTGCTTTGGTTTCTTGTCTATTTGTTTCAGGTGCTTGATTGACATTAAGGAGTTCATCGCTGGAACGAAGACACAAGGACTCCATCAAACAAGGATATGCGATACAAGATGTAGGATATTATCCATTCTCAATCTAAGGGAACTTATGTCAGATTGTCTTGTTTGTGGCTAGACCCTCTCCCTTGGGCTACAGGGATTGTCTTTATCTGCGGAGAAAATTTTCCTACTCCACAACTAGGAATTTTTTTCTTTGTGATTCACTCTCAAAGTAAGGGGAATATCGTAGCCACGTCCATGGCCCCTAGGAAGGGTTCCTCCATGCAGCAGAAGAAGGTGGATACGATCGTGGAAGAATAAAAGGACATCTTCTCCTCACCCAGAGGAGTACCCTTACACTATCAGGTCAAGCATTTGATCGATTTGAATCCCAGAGAACCTCTACTTGACGAGCCGATATATTGCTGCTCCATTCTAGAAAATGAAGAGATTAAGAAGCAAATCTAGGAGATTATGCAAAAAGGGAACACTCGACCAAGTTCTTCACCTTGTGGGAGCTCGATTGTACTTGTATAGAATAAGGATGGGACATGGAGGCTCTGCATTAGTTATCAGCACTAAACAAAATCACTATCTGGAACAGGTATCTAATCCCATGGATTGATGACCTTTTGGACCAACTCAAGGGGGCCAAGTATTTCATCAATTTCGATTTGAAGTCTGGCTATCACCAAGTTCCAATAGAGCCCACAGATGTATGGAAGATTGCCTTCAAATCCAAGGAAGGCATTTTTGAATGGTTGGTTATACCCTTCAGGTTGACAAATGGACCTACTGCGTTTATGAGGCTAATGGATGACATCTTGCAGCCCTTCACCAACTCATTCATGGTTTTTTATCTAGACGACATCCTCATATTTAGCAAGAGTTGGGAAGAACACTTGCAACAAATTCGACAGGTCCTTCAAACCCTTCAACGCCATAAACTGTGTGCCAACTTTGATAAATGCACCTTTGGAATGATCTAGGTCCAATGTTTTGGTTACATCATAAATGAGCATGGCATGCATGTGGATCCAACTAAGATCCAATTCATTTGGCGTTGGCCATCCCCCACCACTCTAATGGAGCTTTGCAACTTTTTGGGCCTTGAAATTTTTTATCGGAGGTTCATGTTGGGATTCTCCCATATCACTTGGCCTTTTATGTCAGATTAATGAGGGCGGGATGAAAGCAAAATTTTCCTAGTCCGAGTCACAACAAAAGGCATTCGTTGAGTTGAAACACCGACTCTACTCTGCACCAGTACTCACACTTCCAGACCTGTAGCAGCTCTTTGAAATCAAGACAAACGCTTCAAAATATTTTATTGGTGCAATCCTCACCCAGCACGGGCATCCAATGGCCTATCATAGTGAGACACTTTTTGATACAATTCATAACTACCCCACCTATGATAAAGGCTTTCCCAAAATGGAAGCATTACATTCTAGGGAAGGAGACGACCATCCACATTGATCACCGACCTCTTCAGTTTATACAAACACAAGGGAAGTTTCAGAATGATTGCCATCATAAGTGGTCTACATATTTTCAATAATTCCACATGAACATTAAATACAAAAAGGGTAGCACCAATAATGTTGTAGACTGCCTCAGCCGACCCTCAATTGCAGCACTGATTACTCTTCTAAACTCTTGTGGCCACGAGACCTCTAAATGGTCACAACAATACAAAAATGACCCAAAGTTTGCCTCCACATACCATATGCTAGTAGATGGAAAGAAAGTTCCTCATTTCAACCTCCAGGATGAATTATTATGCTACCTGGGCCACTTTTGTGTTGCTTCAAGCGACCCTGCCAAGTTGATTTTGGAGGCACACTATAGTCAGGTCACAAGACACTTTGGTGTGGATAAAACTGTGGCTGTACTACAAAAGTACTTTTATTGGCTGAAACTCTGACTGGATGTTGGGAAATGTGTTATATCCTGTACGACCTACGCCATCGCCAAGCCAGCCATCAAGAAGCAAGGCTTGTATAGTCCTATGCCTACTCCTAGCCAACCGTGGGAATCCATATCCATGGACTATATGTATGTATTCCCTTCTACCAAGCATGGTAATGACTATGTATTTGTGGTCATGGACAAATTTTATAAGATGGCTATATTAGCGGCCTGCAAGAAGAGTATCATAGCAGAAGAAAATACCAAAATCTTCTTTGAGCGAGTATGGGTACATTTTGGGATCCCGCAGATCATTATATCAGATCGGGATAGCAAGTTCCTTAGCACATTCTAGTCAAGCCTCTGGACATTATTGAACACAAAACTCACCAAGTCAACTAACTTCCATCCCCAAACTGATGGTTAGACGTTGGTCATTAATAGGATGATAGTGCACATACTCTGCATGTACAACTCTATGCATCCACGAATCTAGGATGAGATTTTTCCCTATGTGCAACATATTTAAAAGAGATCTCTCCATAGCTCGATTGGTCACAGTCCCTTTCAAGTGGGTCTAGGATTTCAACCATTGTGTCTAATTGATGTTGCCATGCCTCATGCGACTACACAAACAAAATCCACACATGTATTGTTTGAGGCTGATAAAGTGACCAAATTTATTCAATGCATCCAACACATACATCAGCAGGTTCACAACATCTTTGAGAAGTCAAATGCCAAGTACAAGAAACGATATGATCAACATCGGGTGCCACATAAGTTTCAGGTTGGTGACAAAGTTCAGTTGCATTTGCAGAAAGAATGCCTTACCGGAGCCCATCGGAAGATCAGGCCACCCCAATATGGCCCTTTGTTGGGTCCCTATAATACTAGTGATTACCCCATTACTATTGTAGTTATACCCCTTATTAATATTGTTGTGCCCCTATTGCCCCCATATTGTTATTACTGTGCCCCATAGAATCCCTCTATTGTTATTTTTGTGGCTTTATATTATTATTGTTAGGTCGGCTGGATTATATTGTGACTCCTTAGACTCCTATATATAGAAAGGAGGTTTTGTCATTTCAATCATCAAAGAATTGTTCATTTATGTAATGTAAAGGAGGTTCCCCCTCGAAGAGGCTGAATCCTAAGGCATTGATCTATCTTTTCTATCTTTTCTTGAGCTAGTTTCATAACATTTGGTATCAAAGCTTTGGATTCTAGGGTTTCATTGCTCCAAACAGGTCATCGTGGAATTTTGGCTATAACTTTTTTTTCTGCGACGTTTCAGAAGTTGCAAAAAAAACCCATTTGAGAAGCAATCATGCTGAACCTTGGGTCTGAATTTCAGAGCTTTTAGCGCTATATTTGTGGAGATATGATCTGAGGAAGTTGGTCTTTTGGCAGACTCCTGAATTACATTCCAAACAGGTGACCTTGGGAAAATCATCATAACTTTCTCTCTGGGGATCAGATTGAAATTTCGTAAGAAGGTACAGAAAGGGGATGGACTGTAGTTTCGTGTATGCATTTTTTAGATCCAAAGGTCCAAACAGTGACTCGTGGCATGTCGTACAAGTTCACTCTACTGAACTAGTCTATAATCAAGTCACTGTGGGAGATTTCGCATAACGCTTCCTTGGAGAATCCAATTTGGGTCAGAATTGTGGCATTGGAAAGAGGACATAGAGGGCTACTGCAGGTCACAAATTAAGAACTAGATGATGAAAAGTACAGAGATACGTCAGAGGCAATATCGAGCTCCTACAAAGTGAAAAAAGGTGTGTAGATTTTCTTAAATTTTTGCTTAAGCTTGGTTTGAAAATTTATTTTGAAGGCATTCAAAGGGCATAATAGAGCATTATTATTGGTAACTGATGCCCCGAGGAAAGAAAATGCAAACACCTAGTAAGGAACTTGAAATCTCTAGCATGACTCATGAAGAAGAAGAAGAAATGCTATATGATATATCAAAATTACAAGAACAAGTGCAACAAGTGTCACTTGCCCAAAAAGCAACAGAATCTAAGATAGATGGTTTAAGGAAAGATGTAGAAGTTAAGATGGATGGTTTAAAGAAATTCATAGAAGCTAAGATGGATGGCATGGAAGCTAAGGTGAATGGCATGGACGCTAAAATTGATGGCATGGATGATAAGATGGAAGAATTGAAGATAAATATGAATTAGTTGCTACAAGAAATGGTCACTAAGGGTGAAAGGGTACTAAAGGAAACTTATAATGAGAACAAAAGAAATGTTATTCATGATTCCATAGACTCTAATGTTGGATAGAAGACTCACCATGTTCCAAAAATCGATATGAGGAAGTTTGATGGCAAGGATCCCACCACATGGATATTACAGATGGAGCAATTCTTCGATCTCAATAATGTGAAAAACACACAAAAGGTACGTATGACAACATTATATTTGGAACCAAATCAGTTTGTATGGTATCAATGGCTTTGCTCTCGTAAAAAATTTATCACTTGGGCAATTTTTACGGAAGAATTGATAGCACATTATGAGGATACAAAAAGAAACACTTTTTTTAGCCAATTGATAAGTCTCAAACAAAAGGGTTCAATAATGGAGCACATTGAGGAGTTCCAAAAATTGAACATAAGGGTGAAAGATATTCTAGAGGAGAATAGGATTGATGTGTTCATAGGGTCTTTAAAGGATAATATTCAACATGATGTTCACCTTTGGGAACCTGATTCATTAGAGAAGGCATTCAAGTTAGCAAGAAAAATGGAAAGCAAAATTATGGCAACCAGGAAGCATACAACTCACAACTATAAAGACGGAAGTGTTGTTTCCCCTAGTATTCCACAACCTATAAGGTTGACACCACAACAATTGGAAGAAAAAAGAGCAAAAGGGCTTTGTTACAGTTGTGATAGTAAATACACTAAATGTCATAAGTGTGCTGAGAAGAAATTATTCTACATAGATTGTGAAGAGGAAGAAGAAAAGGAGCAAGAAAAGTCAAAAAAAGAGGATATACTCCAGGAACAAAGCCTAGATGAAGAAAAAATAAATCTGACCATATCTTGTAATGCATTGGCAAGAATTACCACTCCTCAAACCATCAAGATAGAAGGACAAATCAACAAGAAAAAGGTAATAATGTTGATTGATTCAGGAAGCACCCACAATTTTATTCATTATAAGGTAGCAAAAGAATTGAATTGCTTTCTATATCTAGCACCAGAGTGTCAAGTGATGATTGCAAATGGAGGAACAATAAATTGCTCTGGAAAGTGCCATAATATCAAGCTATCCATGGGAGAGTATGTATTGACTAGCCCAATGCTTTCCATTCCAATGGGAGGTGCTGATGTTGTACTAGGAGTCCAATGGCTACAATCCTTGGGTATAATAACTTTTAATTTTCAAGAACTTTTCATCAAATTTTCTACGGAAGGAAAGGAAGTTGAATTAGGGGGTATTGTAGGGAAACCAGGAAAGATAATTAGCTATAATGATATGACAAAGCTTCTAAAAAAGGAGCAAAGAGGTGTAATTGCACAATTATGTTCGCTAGATGTTTCCACATCAGAATCATCTATTTCTCCATATCTCCAAAAAGTCCTAGACAATCATTCCAAGGTATTTGAGACTCCCAAAGGTCTCCCACCTATGCGTGATCATGATCATGCTATTCATCTGATTCCAGGAAGTGTTCCTCCAAACATCAGGCCGTACAGATATCCCTATGTCCAAACGAGTGAAATTGAACGTATGGTTGCAGAAATGCTATAGGCTGGTATAATTCAACTGAGTCAAAGTTCTTTCTCTTCTTTAGTAGTATTGGTGCACAAGAAGGATGGATCATGGCGCATGTGTCCGGATTATAGGGAGCTCAACAAGATCACTATTAAAGATAAATTCCCCATTCCTGTCATTGATGAATTACTGGATGAATTGCATGGATCAATTTACTTCACCAAGTTGGATCTTTGTTCAGGATATCATCAAATCAAAATGAAGACTGAAGACATTCTGAAAATAGCATTTAGAAATCATGAGGGTCATTATGAATTTTTGGTCATGCCTTTTGGCCTTACCAATGCACGTTCAACATTTCAAGGTTTGATGAATTCAATTTTCAAACCATTCCTTAGAAAATTTGTGTTAGTATTTTTTTATGATATACTAATCAACAACAAGTCTTGGAAGGATCATGTTAAACATGTTGACAGGGTGCTACAACTATTGGAGGAGAAACAATTATATGCAAAAAGATCCAAATGTTTCTTTGGAGTCCAGGAGGTGGAATATCTGGGTCATATTGTATCTCATGAAGGAGTTAAGGTAGACCCTAGCAAAATTAAAGCCATTAAGGAATGGAAAATCCCCACATCCATAAAGCATTTGCGAGGATTTCTCGAGTTGGCAGGGTATTATTGCAAGTTTGTTAAGAATTATGGGAGAATAGCAGCACCTCTAACAACATTATTGAAGAAAGATGCATTTTCATGGACTCCGGAAGCAACAAAGGCCTTTGAACATCTTAAAGAGGCAATGTGCCAAGCACCGATCTTAGCTACATCGGACTTCACAAAAACCTTTATTGTGGAATGTGATGCTTCACTAAATGGAATTGGTGTTGTTCTAGTGCAAGATGAAAGACCCATTTCTTTTGAAAGTCATCCAATCAAGGGAAATTTTCTAAGCAAAGCTATTTATGAGAAGGAAATGTTGGCAATACTCCATGCACTTAAGAAGTGGCGACCCTACCTAATGGGAAGACACTTCAAGGTAAAAACGGATCATGACAGCCTTAAATACTTTTTAGAACAAAGATTATCCTCTAAAGAGCAACAAAGTGGGTCACAAAGATGTTGGGTTATGACTTTGAAATCATCTACAAAAAAGGGAAGCAAAATGTGGTGGCAGATGCACTCTCAAGAAAGGATGAGGATGTGGAAGCATTGTTGTGCACCATTTCTATTATCCAACCAGATTGGATAAATGAAGCAAGGGAGGAATGGAAGAATGATGAAGAAGTGGGGGCACTTATTCGAAAGTTACAACAAGATTCCAGTATGTTTGATACATTTAGCTGGAAAAATGATTCGTTATGGTACAAAGATCGCTTATACCTCTGTAATAATTCCCAGCTAAAACAAAAGATTCTTATGGAATTGCACACTTCTCCCTTAGGAGGGCACTCAGGATTTTTAAAAACTTACCACAGGGTTAAGAAGGAATTTTTTTGGGATGGCCTTAAATCAGATATTCAAAATTTTGTGGCGGAATTTTTGGTTTGCCAACAAAATAAAGTTGAAACAATTAAGACACCGGGTCTATTACAACCTTTATCCATTCCAAGCCAACGTTGGGAGGAGGTTTCAATGAATTTTATCACAGGTTTACCCAAGTCTGAGGGAAAGAGTGTCATCATGGTGGTAGTTGACAGACTTACCAAGTATGCAAACGTTTGTGCATTATCACATCCATTTAAAGCCAGTACAGTTTCTACTGCATTTATGGAAACAATTCAAAAGCTACATGGAAACCCAAAGATTATTGTAAGTGACAGAGATCCCATTTTCACTGGAAATTTTTGGACAGAATTATTTTCTTATCTTGGTACTCAGTTAACTCATAGCTCATCTTATCATCGTCAATCTGATGGGAAAACTGAGATAGTAAACAAATGTTTGGAAGGATATCTTTGTTGCTTTGTATCTGATAAACAGACACAATGGGTCAAATGGTTGCCTCTGGCTGAATGGTGGTATAACACTTCCTTCCATACAGCAACAAAAATGACCCCATTTATGGCACTTTATGGGTATCAACCACCATCCATCACATCATATTTAAGAGAAAATTCTAAGGTTCAGGTAGTGGAACATCACATCGAACATCAACAACAAGTCCTCCAACTCTTGAAGGATAACCTCGTGTTGGCACAGAATAGAATGAAACAACAGGCAGATCAACATCGCAGTGAAAGAAGTTTTGATGTAGCTGATTGGGTATTCCTACGGCTACAAACATATAAGCAAATGTCCCTCAAGCAAGCTAAGAAGGATAATAAATTATCACCAAAGTATTATGGTCCGTAAAAGGTGTTGCAAAAGATTAGTACTATGGCATACAAATTGGAGCTTCCTGCAGCTTCTCGATTGCACCCAGTTTTCCATGTTTCATGTTTAAAGAAGGTTATAGGAGACAAGCTCCCAGTTCAAAAAATATTGCCAGAAATTGATGAGGAAGGAAAAATTATATTGGAACCGGAAGCAGTCACAGAAACAAGAACTCGATAGCTACGAAATCGATCAGTTTCAGAGTATCTTATCAAGTGGAAGAACTTATCCGCTGAAGATTCACATGGGAGGATGAGAATTTTATGCAGAAGTATCCAGAACTACTCAAGTGTTGAGGACAACATTTTTTTGAAGGAGAGGGGCATTTTGGGTCCCTATAATACTAGTGATTACCCCATTACTATTGTAGTTATACCCCTTATTAATATTGTTGTGCCCCTATTGCCCCCATATTGTTATTACTGTGCCCCATAGAATCCCTCTATTGTTATTTTTGTGGCTTTATATTATTATTGTTAGGTTGGCTGGATTATATTGTGACTCCTTAGACTCCTATATATAGAAAGGAGGTTTTTTCATTTGAATCATCAAAGAATTGTTCATTTATGTAATGTAAAGGAGGTTGCCCCCTCGAAGAGGCTGAATTCTAAGGCGTTGATCTATCTTTTCTATCTTTCATTGAGCTGGTTTCATAACACCCTTACACCATAACCAAGGCTATGGGAGACCATTCTTTTGAGCTCAACATTCCCACATTCCTTGGCCTACACTTAGTGTTCAATGTGGAATACCTTCGACCATACTTCCCACCATTATTGGACACATCAGACATTGTAGAACAACTCACCCCAACATATTTAAACCCATATTGCATGGAATAGGCCACAACTGATCATATTATGGATACACAGGTCAATAACATTCACTAGAATAAGATTCAACTATATCGGGTTTTCAAAGCTGGCCAATGCCTACACCAAGGCAAGTGGCTCACCAGGGACCAAATTCAACAGAAGTTTCCCCATCTCATGGAGGCACTCAACGCAATAAGATTGATTCTTAAGGGGGGGGGGACTAGTCCAGGTGGATTTTTGTGGCCACCCAACTATTCCACTTGGACCCCCACTACTGTCACTTTCAGTTTTTTAGTTTCCTTAATTATAGCATAGTTTACTACTTTTTGAAGTTTTTCAAGTCCTGAACTTCTAGAGCCGTTTTGAGGCCATAAACGACATTTGTTTTGGGAAAACTAGTGCCAACATGAACTTTTGACCTATTTTGGCCACTCAAAAGTTGTAATCCTTGGATATATATTTCTAACAAGGTATTGTGCATGTCACACGAAGATCATATGCCAAAGTTACGATCCCAGGTATTTGATGTATGAATTCACCCAAAGAGGGCCCATAGTTTTGGTGCTTCATCTCCTAAGGTTAGGTTTTTGGATGTTTATGTTTTTCCATTGTTTATCAATAATAAATATGCCTTCAAGCCTCACTGTAACACAGTTCAGAGGCATGTAGCCGCCACAACTCTTCTCAGAGATAAGATACTATCGGCTGAGCTAGTCTTATTTCCATTATGTTTGTAAGCATATTGTAGTATTTGACATTAATTAAATGAGGTGTTATTTCTATTACATCTCTATATTTATGGTTATATCTATAATTTGATGTGTTCCTATTTATGTTCAGATCAGTTCTCAACTCTTGGGGCCATGAGACCTCTGGATGAACTCAACTATATAAAAATGATCTATAGTTCGCCTCCACATACCAGATGCTAGTAGATGGAAAGCAAGTTCCTAATTTCCACCTCCAGAATGTATTATTATGCTACTTGGGCCAAATTTTTGTTCTTTCAGGTGAGCATGCCAATCTGATTTGGGAGGTGCACTACAGTCAATTCATAGGACTCTTTTGTGTGGAGAAAAGTGTGGTTGTACTACAAAAGTACTTTTATTGGCCCAAACTCAGACTGGATGTTGTGAAATATATCAGATCCTGAACTGCCTATGCCATTACCAAGCCAACCATCAAGGAGCAAGGCCTGTACACTCCTCTGCCTACTCCTAGCCAACCATGGGAATCCATTTTCATGTACTATATTTCTAGCCTCCCTTCTACCAAGCATGGTAATGATTGTGTATTTGTGGTCGTGGAATTTTTTTTTAAGATGGCTATATTGGTGGCCTGCAAGAAGAGAATCATAGTAGAGGAAACTACCAAACTCTTCTTTGAATGAGTATGGGTACATTTTGTGATCCCAAACCATTGTATCATATCAGGATAACAGGTTCTTGAGCACATTCTAGTTAAGCCTTTCGACAGTTATTGGGCTCCAAGCTCATGAATATGCCTGCCTTCAATCCCTAGACTGATGGGAAAACAAAGGTTGTCAGTAGGATGATAGTTCACATACTCCGCATGTACAAATCCAAGAATCCACGAACCTAGGATGAGATTCTTCCCTATGTGTAACACAATTATAATAGATCTCTCCATAGCTTGAATGGTCACAACCCCTTTCAAGTGGGTCTAGGATTTCAACCATTGTGTCCAATTAATGTTTCCATGCCTCATGCAACTACACAAACAAAATCCACACATGTATTGTTTATGGCTAATAAGGTGACCAGATTTATTGAATGCATCCAACACTTCTACCAGCAGGTTCATGACATCTTGGATAAGTCAAATTCCAAGTACAAGAAGTGACATGATCAACATCGATTGCCACACAAATTTTAGGTGGGTGTAAAGTTTGGTTTCATTTGCAGAAATAATGCCTTCCCAAAGCCCATCGGAAGCTCAGACCACTCTGATATGGTCCTTACACCATTACCTAGGCTATGGGAGACAATTATTTTGAGCTCAACATTCCCCCATTCCTTGGCCTTCACCAAGTGTTCAAAGTGAATCGCCTTCGACCATACTTCCCACCATTACTGGACACAACAAAAATTGCAGAACATCTCACACCACCAGAGTTAAACCTAGACTACATGGAACATGCCAAAACTGATCAGATTATGGACACACAGGTCAAGACCACTTGCCAAGAGAAGATCCAACTATATTGGGTTTTCAAAGCCGACCAACTCTTGCAACAAGGCAAGTGGCTCACCAGGGACCAAGTTCAACAGAAGTTTCCACATCTCGTGGAGGCACTCAATGCAATGGGTACCATTGATTCCTAAGGGAGGAGGAATGATCTAGGTGGATGTTGGTGGCCATCCACCTATTCCACTTGGAGCTTCACCACTATCTCTTTTATTTTTTCAGTTTCCTTAATTATAGCACAATTTACTATTTTTGGCAGCTTTTTGGGTTCTGAACTTCTAGAGCCGTTTTGAGGCCCTAAACTGTGTTTTTTTGGAAAAAAAAAGGGCTAACCTCAAAACTTAAATGATGTTGGTCACATGAAAGTTATAGTCCTCAGATAGATCTTTCTAACGATATATTTTGCATGTACACCAGAGATCGTATGCCAAAGTTACGACCTCATGAAGTTGATGTACCAATTTATCCAAAAGGGGCCCATAGTTTTGGCACTTCATCTCCTAGGGTTAGGTTTTTGGATGTTTAGGGTTTTCCATTATTTATCAATAATAAATATGCCTCTATGCCTCATTGTAACAAATTTCATAGGCATGTAGCCACCACATCTCTTCTTAGAGATAAACTACCATCACCCGAGCTAGTCTTATTTCCATTCTGTTTGTAAGAATATTTCAGTATTTGATATTAATGAAATGAACTGTTATTTCTGTTGCATCTCTATATTTATGGGTATATATGTAACTTTTTGTGTTCATGTTCAAGTTTAGATCAGTTCTCCTCATCATCATGTTTGGATGAGGTTTTATCTCTAGTGTTACTCCTTATCTCTTCTTACACTAAGTCGAACCACAAACACTCGCACTCTCATAGCTTATCCCTCCCATTTACCGAATCTTGGTAGCTGTGACAACTCCTGGGAAGGACTAGAAGTTCTAGGATGACAAAATCATCTTCAGAAACTATAACACCAACACTTCCAAGCTCATCCCAACATTGGGTGAACTTGCTCAAGTACTATGGTATTGTGTCGTCCTTCTCCATCTTGATTTTCTAAAGCTTGTCCTTCAATTTCATCTTCCTATGGTCACTATTGTTATGGAAAAAGTATGTCAAGGCCTTCTACATTGCATATGGATTCTCCTTCCCACAGAGCTTCGAGACAATATGATCTCGAACTTCTTCCAGTAAGATCCTTCTTGCCTTGGCTACATTCTTCTTCCACTCTACTAGATTTTGTGCACTAATAGCTACTGTTTTAAGAACATTTCTATCAATGTATTCCTTCAATCCATTATATTCCATGAGTGCTTCCATCCGGGCTGTCCAAGAAATGTAATTCGAGCTATCCTCAAGGGCATACTCGAGCCTCAAACCATAAAACAAAATCTTGATCCTGCTGGTAGCTCTGGAGAATAGATCTACAAAAATTCATTCCTCTTGCAAAGATAAACTCATATTCTTCTCTTCTATTGTGATTTCAACTCTGATAACATGTACAAATTCCTTGTAGATTCAAACTCTTAATTGTAATTTACTAAAACAATAGACTTTAATTTTCTCTACCAATTGCAAAAACAATAAATGATCGTGAAATCACGAAGCATAAAAGAGAAAGAATTCAATAAACACATTACAAAATGATTTCTCGAGAAAAGCCATAGCTAAAAACCCCTGCTATCTATATATTGCATTAGTCAGATAATATGAGAATATTACAATGCTTTTCTTAATCTCAAGCAACCTCTGCACTATCTCTATCCGTCTCACTACTTCCTAGACAAGCCTAGGCCAATACTTAACCAATTTTTTTGCTTGCCCAAGTTCCTATTTCATTGTGCTGTTTCCTTGGGAATTAGCCCCTATTAATTATGGAAATTCCTTATCCACAAATATGCAATACATCATTGGCCTTCTTCTGATTTCATGCACCACCTATACAATTCAGATAATTATACAACTGATATTACAGTTCCCTTGAACTCCAATCTCAACTGGGTAACTCTAAAATCTGACATGCATGAGTTATTTATGAGTGAAACATCAGTTAACTGGTTGAACACATGAAGTAACACCCTAGTTTCTGACCTCCTAATAGTTCCCGCAACAGTTCGAACTAGTTTAATAGAATTTAACGTAGTTAAATTGAATTAATTAATTACAACTCAAAATAAACTCAACTAGGGATCCTATAAAGTAGGTTCCATTCTACATGACTAAAGTTAGACTCTCAACTTGAATTAACCGAACCAACTAAGTCACACTAACTTAGTTAACTCATACAAGTTCTCATGTGATGTGGAAATACAATTTTCTTCTAATTTAATTCATGGGAAAATTAAATCAAAATCTTTCTCGATGCCATTTTCAACAACATTTACCAAAGCTAACCAGTCCACCAAGGTAAACATGCGACAAAGAGTTCTATGATATGATTCAACTCCCATTGTATATTTAAGGAAGTGGAATCGACACACCAAAAACAAAACTGACCTTCCTCATGAGCTACAGGGCACCCAACGGTTAACCAACCACTCCAAGTGCCCAACCCTTGAGTTAACTAGATTTTAACTAAAATAGACATCCAGTTGCTCCCATGACAAGCCTACATGCAAATGCATTATTTTTCGGGAAGTTCTATGCCAACAACCCCGAAACATGAGCCACTTTTTTAGGGCTACTACAACTTAGGCCGTTGCCTAGAACTTCATGAAATTATCAGAAATGTTAAATGACAAGAAGAAAAGGCCTATAATGAGAAACTTGAACAAGGTCTTGACCTGAATCATCCTAACCATGATAGGAATTTCGTCAAACACATCATGAACACTAATGTATAGGTCATAAAAACACATCTAAACATAGGGGCCTCATACTTATCTGAGATTCATCAAGAAGGTATGATGCCCTCTCACAATAACTGCATTATCATCTATTAGGTCATACATTCATTAGAATTTCATTTAATAAACAAAACATGATGACAGACATAACTAAAGTTTTTCATTAAGCATGCTTATAACCAATATATAACCAGAATAATAACAATGATAGAAAAACCATTAAAGACACATAATAGCAAGTATAAATACTCATGAAATACAAGAGGAGAAGAGATCTTATTAACATATGCAAAATCCAACCAAGTTAGGGACTTCCTTGTACCACCTAACCATAGATTGGGTTGAACAAAATATTTCTTTCAGCCAATCACTCCCATGCCATATTCCAAGCATGAATGTGGGACTCACAACAAAACCAACCTAAGGATTCTCGGTCATTACCGTGTATCCCTCCATTACCAGTCAAGGGACTCCTATGCATGAAACCCTTTATACAACCAGGCTTTATCGTGTATCTCACCATTACTGGTCAATGGATTCCTAGGCCCAAACAAAGAAACATACACTACAGGCTTTATCGCAATCCCTCCACATACCGATCAAGGGATCACTGGGCCATAAACAAGCATGGATGTCTCTGGATATCTCCAGCTAAACTATGAGGATATTTCCCATCTCCACCCTTAGAATTTACCACGTATCTCGCCATTACTAGTTAATGGATTCCTAGGACTTTGGGAATTTTCCCGAGACCACCCCACTCAGTTTCAAAACCATCTAGAGATCTAGCTTAAATAGGTAAAGAATCCCATCACACCATGGCTATCCGGAAATGACAAGGAAAGGCTAAAACCACTGTCACACATATAAAAGTCCATGTGAATGACAACAACAAAACCAAATACACACATGCATGTACCATTCATTCCAGAACTATAAAGGAAATCATTCATGCAACTCGATACCTGCAAGTAATCCCGCTGTAGCCACTTGATCCAACTATTCCTTTCTTGATCTTTGCTTCCCTTTTCTTCCTTGTCCTTCCTTTACCTTCCTTTGTCCAATGATAGAGTGCTCCAAGAATACAATAAGTGTGCAAGAATATGAGAGAGTAGAGAGAGATCTCCAAAACTAAACTAAAAAAAAGTTGTGAATTGATCCTCATAAGAATTTTTATTAATGAGGCCTCTATTTTCTTCAATTTCCATTATTTTCCTTCAATTTCCTCCTCACATGCAACCTGTGACCTTTCACCTTCCTTTTCTCCTAATTTTCTTTATTTCATAAATAAAATTCCAATAAATGCCTCTTTCCTTTTCAAAGTATTTTCCATTTCCTTTTCCACTCTCCCTTGGCCATAATAAACCAAGTGAACACCCACTAGGATGTTTTTCTGAACATTTAGCTTGGAATACATGTCCCATGACCTTGGTCTTATTTTTCCTTTATTAACTTTTATTACGTGGAATTTTATCACAGGGTTGTTATAGATTCACCCTTAGGGGAACACTGCCCTCGATGTTCAATAAAACCTACAACCATCAAGACTATTGAAAAGAAAAGCATATTGCCATGGAGCTTTATAACTTATCTTGTTGCAGTATTTACAATGAAAAACCTGCTGAAAAGAAAACCAACATGAAAAATGTAACAACATGACAACCATATCGCTTATTGGAGCGTTATAACACAACTCATTACAATATTTACATCCATATACATATATACATATACCCAAAATTATTTTCCTAAACCAAAAACAAATCAAGGATACATATCCTGCATCTGATCAACCATCTCCCATGTAGCTTCATCAGACCCAAAGTGCTTCCTCTGCACTTTAACATACTCAATTTCTCAGTTCTAGAGCATGACCATCTTTCTCTGCAAAATGCACCGAGTTTCCATCTAGAATACTCCTTTTGGTTCTACCTACAATACAAATAAATCAAAAACATGATCAACATCCTCGACATATATTTTAAGTAATGAAACATTGAAAGCATCACGGACTTTCACTGTCGGAGGCAGTGCAAGTCTGTAGGTCACTAGTCCAATCCTCTCAAGGATCTCAAAAGTCCCGCAATACTGAGGCTCTCACTTCACACATGACCTAATACTCAATTAGCTCTTCTTGGGCTTGATGCAAAAATGCACATGTTCCCAACCTGAAACTCCTTAAATTCCCTATGTTGATCTGCATAAATTTTCTACCTGTGATGTACAACCTTTAGATTCTTCTTGATAACTTTCATTTCCTATTCTATCTTTGGCAATTTGTTTTGTATCCATTGTGCAAAGATAGGTTGTAATTGTATAGCAGTATCTGAGAACATATCTTGAGGAAATCATAGAGCTCTCATAGTATCATTATGAATATACAGACCAAATTTCCTATTCACTAAACCACTCCAACTGATAAGAGTATTAGAGCCATTCCCATAGAGTGCCTCAAACAAAATCACCCTTAGTTACTCCTGATACCCATTGTTGTAAGAAAACTCAACTAGTGGTAGACACTCTTCCCACTTCCACCATTGGTGCATAACATACATTCTCAACATGTCCTCTAAAATCCTATTGAACCTCTCTATTTGTCCATCTGTCTGCAGATGATACGCTATGCTAGAGGCCAACTATGTACCCAATCCTACAAATAACTCTTTCCGGAACCTAGAAGTGAACTTAGCATTCCTATATGACACAATCTTCTTCGAAACGCCATGAAACCTCACTATCTCATTGACAAAAACCTATGCTACATCACTAGATGAATAAGTAGACTTCACCATAATGAAGTGTGCTACCTTTTTCAACTTTTCAACCACAACCATAATAGAATCATGTTGTCTAGATGTCCTCGGTAAACCTATAATTAAATCCATGGAAATGACCTCCCATTTCCACTATGGAATTGGAATCAGTTGTAGTATACCACTTGGATGATTACACTCTGCTTTTACCTATTGACAGTCCAAACATCTAGCAATAAACCCTACCACTTCTTTCTTCAGATTCATCCAATAGCAGAACTTATTCTTTGTTGTCAATGTCTTTTGATATCCCGAATGAGTTGAATACGACTTAGCATGAAATTATCTAAAGATAAGCTTCTTGAGCTCACTGTTGTCTGACACATAGATCTTACCCCTAAATGTTACCAAACCATCCAGTCTTAGATGATAGTCAACATCCTGATCACTTGTACTCTGCTACTGTAACCTATGCCTAAGCTCCCTGCACCTATCATCATGTTGTCCTACCTGTAAGATCCAATCCTATAAATATGTCCCATAAGACATCATAGTTGTAATGTGTTTTACCTTTATGTTCCTGTTAAGAGCATCTGCAACCCTGTTATCCTTACCCTTGATGTACTTGATATCCAAGTCAAACTCACCGATCGTCACCAACCACCTAGCTTGCCTAGAATTCAGATTTAGTTGGTCAAACAAGTATCTCAATACCCTATGATCACTCATCTATAAAAATCTCCTGCCAAGAAGATAGTGTCACCACATATTCAATGCATGGACGATCACTTCCAACTCAATATCATGTGTCACATGATTATGGTCATGCTCATTCAATTTCATTGATTCATAACATACCACTTGCCCCTCCTGCTTCAATAATTCATGAAGTCCTCTCTTGCAGGAATTTTTACACAACACAAACTCTTTATCCGGGTTTGCAATCTTAATAACTTGAGCATTTGTCAACAATTATTTCAACCGCTTATTCTTTTGTCCATTCAAATTTCTTCCCTTTTCATTACAATGATGTGATAGTATATGCAATCCATGAGAAGTTCCTGATGAACCTCCTATAGTAACATGCCAACCCCATGAAAGATATAACCTCATCCAAATTCCTAGGAGTTTCCCATTCCATAATAGCTTTGATTTTTTCCGTATCCACTGGTATGCCTTCCTTATAAACCACATGTCCCAAGTAATGTACCTTTGTTTGAAAGAAAATGCATTTACTAAACTTGGCATACAACTGATGCTCTCTTATCAATCTCAATATTGATGCTAAGTGTTTGGCACTCTCTTCCTCATTCTTAGAATATATCAAGGCGTCATCCATGAATACATAACAAACTTGTCTAGATATGGACCCAACACACTATTCATCATGCACATGAAAGTAGATGGAGCATTAGTCAAACCAAATGGAACTACAACAAACTCATAACTCCCATACCCGATTTGGAAAGTAGTCTTGTAGATGTCCTCTTCTTTAATGCATACCTAATTTTATCTTGATCTCAAATCAATCTTCAAGAACATCACTACTCCCTTCAGCTGGTCAAACAAGTCATCAATCCTCGACGACGAATACCTGTTCTTGATGGTTACCTTATTCAACTTCCTATAATCAATGCACAACCTAAGAGTACCATCCTTCTTCTTCATAAACAATACTGGTGCACCCCACGACAATACACTTAGACTAATTTATCCCTTGTTAAGAATTTCCTTCAACTGCAACTTCAATTCCACTAACTCTGGAGTGATCATCATGTACGATGCCTTTGATGTTGGTTCTACTCCTGGTACCAACTTAATCAAATAGTCCACTTCCCTGTGAGGTGGAAACTCTGAAATCTCTACTGGGAATACATCTTGAAACTGCTTCAAGTCAAGACACTTCTTCAATACTTCGACATCCTCAACATCCTTACCTTTACCACTGGAAATATGTATTGCAAATAACACACACCCTTTCCTACGATTGTGCTTCACCTACATAGATGTAACCATTCTAATTGATGTATCCTTCTTCTTACCCTGCAAGATCCTTTGTTCTGCATTTTCATCTAAGCACTTAATGGGCTTGTCATAACAATCTACTTTGGTCTTGTGAAGGTACAACCAATCCATACCCAAAATTATACTGTATGATCCCAATGGAAGTACATTTAGATGGGTTGATGTAGGCATACAATTCAGCTCAAATGCATAAGCTCTTACCCAATGGTGAACTCTCTTCTTAGTACCTATAGCCAACCGCACTAACCAAGATTTTGCATGTACTTCTTTATTTAAACCATACTTATCCTCAAGGTTATGACTAGCCTAACTATAATTAGATCCAGATTCAATCAAAATAGAAACAGCTTGATCACAAATCTTACCATCCATATCGATAATAGATGCATGGTGATCTGCATGCCGATTATCCAATGCTGCATAGATCCAAGGAATGCTCTGCCCAACATCCCCAACTGTTTATGCTTCCTGTGTACTTTAGATCTAAGGCCTAACACCATGATACGATGGGAAATACTTCTTGAGATTCTCCTTTCCACATATCCAACACTGCAATTGTCCCTTACCATCACCTTTATTCTGCTGCCCTCCAAGTTGTGACCCATGTCCTTGTCCAACTAAATTAAAATTATTTAAGGAACAAAATTATCTTTCTTACCTACATCCTAAGGTCTTATTTGCTTTGGTGGCTACATTCCCTTAGCTTTGTATTTCCCTTTCCAACCTTGTCGAGACTCTGTATTATGATTTGATTGCTCACAATAGTGTTTCAACTTTATGATGGGTTCCTCCAATGATCTAGGCTCATCAAACTCGATATTGTCTTTAAACACTATTAGAAACCCACTGATGAATCTTTGAATCTTCACTTTCTCCTCCTTAAGATAACGCACATACCTCAACAAATCCAAGAATCTACTAGTATACTCCTCATTATTCATATACCTCATCTTCAACTCATATAACTCCTTTGCTCTGTAATTATAGTATCTCTCAGATAGATAATTCTTCTTGAAAAGTCTTTCAAACTACCTCTATGTCAACTCCTCTTACCAAATGCCTCTGAAATTCTTCACATATTCCCACCAGATGTTTACTTTACCTTTAAGACTGAACATAGCTATTTTGGCTTTTATGTTCTTTGAATAATCATGCAGTTTGAAAAAGTTATTTTTTCCAAGCAACCAAGCTTCTGCATCCTGTGACATTCATTTATCCATGAAATGTAGGTAGCTTTTCTTTCTTGAACTCATCCGGAAAATATCCCCTGTCAAGCCTCCTGTAAGGATGGTAGCGATGATGTTATGAAACCATGTCACAAAAAGATAGATCAACAACTTCAAAATCAGCCTCTTCGAGGGGGAAGTTCCTTTACATTACAAAAATGAAAAATTATTGGATGATACAAATGAGAAGACCTCCTTTCTATATATAGGAGTCTAAGGGGTCCCAATACAATTAGAGCCTACATAACAATAATATTGTAGGGGCACAACAATAACAATAGTGGGCTTCTATGGGCCATAATAATAACAACATGGGGACTATATGGGCATAATAATACATTAAGGGGGTTTCCATAATAATAATAAGGGGTTACACTAGTAGTATAGGGACCTAACATGCCCCTCTCCTTCAAAAAGTGTTGCCCTCACTTCTTGAGTAGTTATGGATGCTTCTGTATAAAATTCTCATCCTCCCATGTGGAATCTTCAGTGGGTAAGTTCTTCCACTTAATGAGATACTATAAAATTGATCGATTTCATAGCTATCAATTTCTTATTTTTGTGACTCCTTCCGGTTCCAATATGATTTTTCCTTCCTTATAAAGTTCTGGCAATATTTTTTGAACTGGGGTTTTCTCACCTATAACCTTCTTTAAGCATGAAACATGGAAAACTAGGTGCACTCGAGAAGATGCAGGAAGCTCCAATTTGTATGCCAGAGTACCAATGTTTTGTAAAACCTTGTACAGACCATAATAATTTGGTAATAATTTATTAGCCTTTTTAGATTTCTTGAGGGACAGTTGTTTGTATGGTTGTAGTCATAGAAATACCTAGTCACCTACATCAAAACTTATTTCGTTGTGATGTTGATCTTCTTGTTGTTTCATTCTATTCTGCGCCAAAGTGAGGTTATCCTTTAAGATTTTGAGAACTTTTTGTTGCTGCTCGATGTGATCTTCCACTGCTTGAACCTTAGAATTTTCTTTTAAATATGATGTCATGGACAGTGGATGATATCGAAAAAGTGCCTTAAATGGGGTCATTTTTGCTGCAGTATGGAAGGAAGTGTTATACCACCATTCAGCGAGAGGCAACCACTTGACCCATTATGTTTTTTTATCAGATACAAAGAAACAAAGATATCCTTCCAAACATTTGTTCACTTTCTCAGTTTTCCAAAAGAATGAGGATGATAAGATGAGTTATGAGCTAATTGAGTGCCCAAATATTCCACCTCTTGTACTACAAAGAAACATTTGGATATTTTCCCATATTATTGTTTACCCTCCAATAGTTTGAGCACCCTATCAACATGTTGAACATGATCCTTCCAAGACTTGTTGTAGATTAGTATATCATCAAAAAATAATAACAAATTTTTTCTAAGAAAGTGTCTGAAAACGGAATTCATCAAACCTTGAAATGTAGAAGGTGCATTAGTAAGGCCAAAAGGAATGACCAAAAATTCATAATGACACTCATGAGTTCTAAATGTTGTTTTTGGATTGTCTTCAGCCTTCATTTTGATTTGACGATATCGTGAATGAAGATCCAACTTGGTGAAGTGAATTGCTCCATGTAATTCATCAATGATAGGAATGGGAAATTTATCTTTAATAGTAAGATTTTTGATCTTCCTTTATCCGAACACATGCACCATGATCCAAATTTCTTGTGTACCAATACCATTGGAGCAGAGAAAGAACTTTGACTAGGTTGAATTATACCAACCTCTAGCATTTCTGCAACCATACATTCAATTTCACTCTTTTGGGCATATGGATATCTGTAATGCCTGATGTTTAGGGTAACACTTCCTAGATTCAAATGAATAGCATGATCATGATCACGAATAGGTGGGAGGACTTTTGGAGTCTCAAATACCTTGGAATAATTGTCCAAAATGTTTTGGAGATCTAGAGAAATAGTTGATTTCGATGTGGGAACCTCTAGTGAACATAATTGTGCAATTACTCCCAGTTTTTCTTTCTTTACAAGATTTTTCATGCTATTAGAGCTGATTCCCTATCATGCCCCTTAATTCAACTTCCTTTCCTTCCCAAATTTTTTTCTGGAAAAGTTCTTGAAAATTAAAATCTATCGTACCAAAACATTGTAGCCATTGGACTCCTATTACAACATCTGTGCCACCCATTGGAATGGAAAGCATTGGATTATTCAAGAAATATTATCCCATGGATAGCTTGCTATTCTGGCACTTTCCAGAGAAATTTACGGTTCCTCCATTTGCAACCATTACTTGACACTTTGGTGATGGATATAGGAAGAAATTCAATTCCTTGGCTATCTTACAATGAATAAAATTATGAGTACTACCCGAATCAATCAACACTATTACCTTTTACTTCTTGATATGCCCTTCTATCTTGAGAGTTTGAGGAGTAGTAATTCTTGTCAATGCATTACAAGATATGGTCATATTCATTTCTTCTTTCTCTGGGATTGATTCCTGGTGTATATCCTCTTATTTTGACATTTATTGTTCCTTTTATTTCTCCTCTTCCCCATCTATGTAAATTAATTTCTTCTCAACCCACTTATGATCTTTAGTGTATTTTCTATCATAATTGTAACAAATCCCTTTTGCTCTTTTTTCTTCCAATTGTTGTGATGTCAACCTTGTAGGTGGTGAAAGGCTAGGAGTAACAACACTTCCATACTTATAGTTATGAGTGATAGGCTTCCTTGTTGCCATAATTTTTCTTTCAATTTTACTTGCCAACCTGTACGCCTTCTCCAATGAATCAGGTTGCCAAAGCTGAACCTCATGTTAGATGTTATCATTTAAAGTCCGTATCAAGAGTTTAATCCTATCCTTCTATGGAATATAATTTAAACTTATATTCAATTTTTGGAAGTCGTCAATGTGCTATGCCATTGAACCCTTTTGTTTGAGATTTATCAATCGGCTAAAGAAGGTGTTTCTCTTTGTATCCTCATAATGAGCTATCATTTCCTCTGTGAAAATTGAGTAGGTGACAAGTTGTTTACAAGAACAAATCCCTCTATACCATACAAACTAATTTGGTTCTAAATATAAAGATGCAATATGTACCTCTTGTGGTAGTTGCA
Source organism: Pinus tabuliformis (assembly GCA_031772625.1). Classification (NCBI taxonomy): domain Eukaryota; kingdom Viridiplantae; phylum Streptophyta; class Pinopsida; order Pinales; family Pinaceae; genus Pinus; species Pinus tabuliformis. The sequence goes on along the minus strand of CM062820.1, from coordinate 776,371,837 downwards.
CATCATGTAGATCAAAATATTGCTCCATCTATATTATCCAGGTTACTGGATCCTTGCCATCAAATTTCCTCATATATATATTTGGAATATGGTGGGTCTTCAATTCAATGTTAGATTCTATGAAATTATGATTAACATTTATTTTTTTCTGATCATGAATTTCCTCTACTACCTTTTCGTCATTAGGAGGCCTTTCTTGTAGTAGATTTGTTCCACCTTCCTTCAAACCTTCCATGTCTTTCTTCAAATAATCCATGCCTTTCTTAAAATATGCTTCCATACCATTGATATTAGCTTCCATGGCACATATAAAACTATTTATCTTAGCTTCAATCACATTATTCAAATCATCTATCCAATTTTTCTTACTAGGTGTTTCTATTTTCTTGATTCAAGTCATTATCTTTTTTTTCCATTTAGGAGCTGGATATGTAAATGAATTTAACTCTGTAATTTCATATCTTCAAGTTCTGCAATTTATGCCTCTGGTAGCCCTCTGAGTCCTCAACCCCACCAGCCTGATAAATATTGGATTCTTCAATAAAGAGTATGCCAGATCTCCTATGATGACTTGATTATAGACTTGTTTAGTATAGTGAAATTGTACGACTTGCCACGTGTCACTGTTTCAACCTTCAGACCTGGAATCGATACAAAAAAAACTACAGTCCATCCTATTTTTTTTAACTTCTTATGAAATTTCAATCCACTGCTCAGAGAGAAAGTTATGACGACTTTCCCCAGGTCACATGTTTAAGATGTAATTTGGGAGCTTGCAAAAACACTAACTTCCTTGGATCATATCTCTGAACGTATAGAGAATCAAGATCTAAAATTCAGGCGTGCACTTCATCGTGATTTTGGCTCAAATGGGTTTTAATTTCATAGTCAGAAACTTTGTATAAAAATAATTATAGTGAAAATTCCACGGTGACCTGTTTGTGATGGAATTCTCGAGCTTGAAAAAACCCTAACTTCCACAGATGATATCTCACAAAATATAGCGATACCAGATCTGAAATTCAGACTCAAGGTTTAGAATGATTTCAAATCAAAGGGTTTTTCTTTTACCTTTTGAAATTTCATAGAGAAAAAGTTATAGTGAAACTTCCACGATGCCTTCTTTGGAGCAACAAAACCCTAGAATCCAATGCTCTCATACCAAATGTTATGAAACGAGCTCGCAAAAAGATAGAAAAGATAAATCAATGACTTCAAAATCAACCTATTTGAGGGGCAAACATCCTTTACATTACACAAATGAATAATTCCTAGATGATAAAAATGACAAGACCTCCTTTCTATATATAGGAGTCTAAGGGGTCCCAATACAATCAGAGCCTACATAACAATAATATTGTAGGGGCACAACAATAAAAATAGTGAGCTTTTATGGAGCATAATAATAACAACATGGGGACTATATGGGAACAATAATACATTAAAGGAGTTGCACTAATAACAATAAGGGGTTACACTAGTAGTATAGGGACCTAACATGCCGCTCTCCTTCAAAATGTATTGTCCTCAACACTTGAGTAGTTCTGGCTGCTTCTGTATAAAATTCTCATCCTCCCATGTGGAATCTTTAGTGGGTAAGTTCTTCCACTTAATGAGATACTCGAAAATTGATCGATTTCATAGCTGTCGATTTCTTGTTTTTGTGACTCCTTCCAGTTACAATATGATTTTTTCTTCCTTGTAAAGTTATGGAAATATTGTTTGAAATAGGGTTTTCTCACCTATAACCTTCTTTAAGTATGAAACATGGAAAACTAGGTGCACCGGGAAGATGCAGGAAGCTCCAATTTGTATGCTAGATTACCAATCTTTTGTAACACCTTGTACGGACCATAACAATTTTGTGATAATTTATTATCCTTCTTAGCTTGCTTGAGGGACATTTGTTTGTATGGTTGTAGTCATAAAAATACCTAGTCACCTACATCAAAATGTCTTTCGCTGCGATGTTGATCTGCCTGTTGTTTCATTCTATTCTATGCCAAAGTGAGGTTATCTTTTAAGATTTTGAGAACTTATTGATGCTCGATGTGATCTTCCCCTACTTGAACCTTAGGATTTTCTTTTAAATATGATGTGATGGACGGTGGATGATATCCATAAAGTGCCTTAAATGGGGTCATTTTTGCTGCAGTATGGAAGGAAGTGTTATACCACCATTCAGCCAGAGGCAACCACTTGACGTATTGTGTTTGTTTATGAGGTACAAAGAAACGAAGATATCCTTCCAAAGATTTGTTCACTTTCTCAATTTTCCATTAGATTGAGGATGATAAGATGAGCTATGAGCTAACTGAGTGCCCAAATATTCCACCTCTTGTACTCCAAAGAAACATTTGGAGCTTTTTCCATGTAATTGTTTATCCTCCAATAGTTTGAGCACCCTATCCAAATGTTGAACATGATCCTTCCAAGACTTGTTGTAGATTAATATATCATCAAAAAATACTAACAAATTTTTTTTAAGTGTTTGAAAATGGAATTCATCAAACCATGAAACGTAGAAGGTGCATTGGTAAGGCCAAAAGGAATGACAAAAAATTCATAATCACCCTCATTAGTTCTAAATGATGTTTTTGGAATGTCTTAAGTCTTCATTCTGATTTGATGATATCCTGAATGAAGATCCAACTTGGTGAAGTGAATTGCTCCATGTAATTCATCAATGATAGGAATGGGAAATTTATCTTTAATAGTAAGCTTTTTGACATCCCTATAATCCGGACACATGCACCATGAACCATCCTTCTTGTGTACCAATACCACTGGAGAAAAGAAAGAACTTTGACTAGGTTGAATTATACCAACCTCTAACATTTCTGCAACCATATGTTCAATTTCACCATTTTGGGAATATGAATATCTGTAATGCCTGATGTTTAGGGGAACACTTCTTGGAATCAAATGAATAGCATGATCATCATCATGAATAGGTGGGATGCCTTTGGGAGTCTCAAATACCTTGGAATGCTTGTCCAAAATGTTTTGGAGATCTATAGAAATAGATGATTTCGATGAAGGAACCTCTAGTGAACATAATTGTGAAATTACTCCCCGTTGTTCTTTCTTTAGAAGTTTTGTCATGCTATTAGAGATGATTATATTTCTTGGTTTCCCTGTGATACCCCATAATTCAACTTCCTTTCCTTCCCAATTTTTTTTCCAGAAAATTTCTTAAAAATTAAAATCTATTGTACTGAAAGATTGTAGCCATTGGACTCCTAGTACAACAAATTCACCACCCATTGGAATGGAAATCATTGGATTATTCAAGACATATTCTCCCATGGATAGCTTGCTATTGTGGCACTTTCTAGAGAGATTTATGGTTCCTCCATTTGCAACCATTACTTGACACTCTAGTGATGGATATAGGAAGCAATTCAATTCCTTGGCTATCTTATAATGACTAAAATTATGGGTACTACCCAAATCAATCAACATTATTACCCTTTTCTTCTTGATATGCCCTTCTATCTTGAGAGTTGCAGGAGTGATAATTCATGTCAATGCATTACAAGATATGGTCATATTCATTTCTTCTTTCTCTGGGATTGATTCCTAGTGTATATCCTCTTCTTTTGACATTTCTTGTTCGTTTTATTGCTCCTCTTCCCCATCTATGTAAATTAATTTCTTCTCAACACACTTATGATCTTTAGTGTGTTTTATATCACAATTGTAACAAAGCCCTTTTTCTATTTTTTCTTCTAATTTTTGTGATGTCAACCTTGTAGGTGGTGAAAGGCTAGGAGAAACAACACTTCCATATTTATAGTAATGACTGGTAGGCTTCCTTGTTGTCATAATTTTGCTTTTAATTCTTCTTTCCAACCTCTATGCCTTCTCCAATGAATCAAGTTCCCAAAGTTGAACCTCATGTTGGATGTTATCATTTAACGTCCCTATGAAGAGTTCAATCCTATCATTCTCTGGAATATCATTTACCCTTATATTCATTTTTTGGAAGTCGTCAATGTGCTATGCCATTGAACCCTTTTGTTTGAGATTTATCAAATGGCTAAAGAAGGTGTTGCTCTTGGTATCCTCATAATGTGCTATCATTTCCTCCGAGAAAATTGATTAGGTGACAAGTTGTTTAGAGAACAAATCCCTCTATACCATACAAACTGATTCGGTTCTAAATATAAAGATGCAATACGTACCACTTGTGGTAGTTGCATATCATGTAGATCAAAATAGTGCTCCATCTATATTATCCAAGTTACCAGATCGTTGTCATCAAATTTCCTCATATATATATTTTGAATATGGTGGGTCTTCAATCCAATGTTAGATTCTATGAAATGATGATTAACATTTATTTTTTCTCATCATGAGTTTCCTCTACTACCTTTTCATCATTAGGAGGCTTTTCTTGTAGCAGCTTTGTCCCACCTTCCTTCAGACCTTCCATGTCTTTCTTCAAATCTTCCATGAATTTCTTCAAATATACTTCCATACCATTGATATTAGCTTCCACGACACATATAAAACTATTTATCTTAGCTTCAATTGCATTATTCAAATCATCTATCCCGTTTTTCTTACTAGGTGTTTCTATTTTCTTGATTCGAGTCATTATTTTTCTTCCTTTTAGGAGCTCGATCTTTAAATGAATTTAACTCTTTAATTTCATATCTTCAAGTTCTACAATTTATGCCTCTGGTAGTCCTCTGATTCCTCTTTCTAACCCCACTAGTTTGATCAATATTGGATTCTTCAATAAAGAGTTATGCCAAATTTTCTACGATGACCTGATTATAGACTTGTTTAGTAGAGTGAAATTGTATGACCTGCCATGTGTCACTGTTTCGACCTTCAAACCTGAAATTGATATTGTCCTATTTTTTTTATCTTCTTATGAAATTTCAATCCAATGCTCAAAGAGAAAGTTATGACGATTTTCAAAAGGTCGCATGTTTAAGATGTAATTCAGGAGCTTGCAAAAACGCTAGCTTCATTGGATCATATCTTTGAACGTATAGCGAACCAATATCTAAAATTTGAGCATGTGCTTCATCATGATTTCGGCTCAAATGGGTTTTAACTTCAGAGTCAGAATCTTCATATAAAAATAATTATAGCGAAAAGTCCACAATGACCTGTTTGTGATGGAATTCTCGAGCTTGGAAAAACCCTAACTTCCTCAAATCATATCTCAAAAAATATAGCGATACCAGATCTAAAATTTGGACTCGAGGTTTAGAATGATTTTGAATCAAATGGGTTTTTTGTTTATCTTCTGAAACTTCATAGAGAAAAAGCTATAGTGAAACTTCCATGATGCCCTGTTTGGAGCAGCGAAACACTGGAATCCAATGCTCTCATACCAAATGTTATGAAACAAGCTCACAAAAAGATAGAAAATATAGATCAACGACTTCAAAATCAACATCTTTGAGGGGGAAACCTCCTTTAAATTAAACAAATGAAAAATTCTTGGATGATACAAATGACAAGACCTCTTTTCTATATATAGGAGTCTAAGGGGTCCCAATACAATCAGAGCTTACATAACAATAATATTGTACGGGCACAACAATAACAATAGTGGGCTTCTATGGAGCATAATAATAACAACATGGGGACTATATGGGCATAATAATATATTAAGGGGGTTGCACTAATAACAATAAAGGGTTACACTAGTAGTATAGGGACCTGACATGCCCCTATCCTTCAAAAAGTGTTGTCCTCAACACTTGAGTAGTTTTGGATGCTTCTGTATAAAATTCTCATCCTCCCATGTGGAATCTTCACTGGGTAAGTTCTTCCGCTTAATGAGATACTCTAAAATTGATCGATTTCGTAGCTATAGATTTCTTGTTTTGTGACTGCTTCCGGTTCCAATATGATTTTTCCTTCCTTTTAAAGTTATGAAAATATTGTTTGAACTGGGGTTTTCTCACCTATAACCTTCTTTAAGCATGAAACATGGAAAACTAGGTGCACTCGGGAAGATACAGGAAGCTCCAATTTGTATGCAAGAGTACCAATCTTTTGTAACACCTTGTACAGACCATAAAAATTTGGTGATATTTTATTATCCTTTTTGAAAGAGGAGGAATGACCTGTTATAGAGTTTTAGGTTCACAAAACTCTATAACAAGTCATTCCTCCTCTATCAAAAAACTCTCCTTACCTGTATGGATTCATTATTTAATAATTTATTATCCTTCTTAGCTTGCTTGAGGGACATTTGTTTGTATGGTTGTAGTCATAGAAACACCTAGTCACCTACATCAAAACTTCTTTCGTTGTGATGTTGATTTGCATGTTGTTTCATTCTATTCTGCGCCAAAGTGAGGTTATCCTTTAAGATTTTGAGAACTTGTTTTTGATGCTCGATGTGATCTTACACTACTTGAACCTTAGAATTTTCTTTTAAAGATGATGTGATGGATGGTGTATGATATCCATAAAGTGCCTTAAATGGGGTCATTTTTGCTGCAGTATGGAAGGAAGTGTTATACCACCATTCAGCCAGAGGCAACCACTTGACCCATTGTGTTTGTTTATCAAGTACAAAGAAACAAAGATATCCTTCCAAACATTTGTTCACTTTCTCAGTTTTCCATCAGATTGAGGATGATGAGATGAGCTATGAGCTAACTGAGTACCCAAATATTCCGCCTCTTGTACTACAAAGAAACATTTGGAGATTTTTCCATATAATTGTTTATCCTCCAATAGTTTGAGCCCCCTGTCAACATGTTGAACATGATCCTTACAAGACTTTTTGTAGATTAGTATATCATCAAAAAATAATAACAAAAATTTTCTAAGAAAGTGTTTACAAATGGAATTCATCAAACCTTGAAAGGTAGAAGGTGCATTGGTAAGGCCAAAAGGAATGATCAAAAATTCATAATGACCCTCATGAGTTCTAAATGTTGTTTTTGGAATGTCTTCAGTGATTTGAAGATATCCTGAATGAAGATCCAACTTGGTGAAGTTAATTTCTCCATGTGATTCATCAAATAACTCATCAATGACATGAATGGGAAATTTATCTTTAATAGTAAGCTTTTTTATCTCCCTATAATCCAGACACATGAACCATGATCCATCCTTCTTGTGTACCAATACCACTAGAGCAGAGAAAGAACTTTGATTGGGTTGAATTATACCAACCTTTAGCATTTCTGTAACCATACGTTCAATTTCACTCTTTTGGGTATATGGATATCTGTAATGCCTAATGCTTAGGGGAACACTTCTTGGAATCAAATGAATAGCATGATCATGATCACAAATAGGTGGGAGGCCTTTGGGAGTCTCAAATACCTTAGGATGATTGTCCAAAATGTTTTGAAGATCTAGATAAATAGATGATTTTAACGTGGGAACCTATAGTGAACATAATTGTGAAATTACTCCCCATTGTTATTTCTTTAGAAGTTTTGTCATTCTGTTAGATCTGATTATCTTTCCTAGTTTCCCCATGATACCCCTTAATTCAACTTCCTTTCCTTCCCAAAAATTTTTCTAGAAATTTTTTTGAAAATTAAAATCTATCGTACCAAAACATTGTAGCCATTGGACTCCTAGTACAACATCTGCACCACCCATTGGAATGGAAAGCATTGGATTATTCAAGACATATTCTCCCATGGATAGCTTGCTATTATGGCACTTTCCAGAGAAATTTATGGTTCCTCCATTTGCAACCATTACTTGACACTCTGGTGATGGATATAGGAAGCAATTCAATTCCTTGGCTATCTTACAATGAATAAAGTTATGGGTACTACCCGAATCAATCAACACTATTACCTTTTTCTTCTTGATATGCCCTTCTATATTGAGAGTTTGAGGAGTGGTAATTCCTATCAATGCATTACAAGATATGGTCATATTCATTTCTTCTTTCTCTAGGATTGATTTCTGGTGTATATTCTCTTCTTTTGACATTTCTTATTTCTTTTATTGCTCCTCTTCCCCATCTATGTAAATTAATTTCTTCTCAACACACTTATGATCTTTAGTTTATTTTCTATCACAATTGTAACAATGCCCTTTTGCTCCTTTTTCTTCCAATTGTTGTGGTGTCAACCTTGTAGGTGGTGAAAGGCTAGGAGCAACAACACTTCCATATTTATAGTTATGACTGGTAGGCTTCCTTGTTGCCATAATTTTGCATCAATTTTTCTTGCCAGCATGTATGCCTTCACCAATGAATCAAGTTCCAAAAGATGAACCTCATGTTGGATGTTATCATTCAAAGTCCCTATGAAGAGTTAAATCCTATCCTTCTTTGGAATATCATTTACCCTTATATTCAATTCTTGGAAGTCCTCAATGTGTTATGCCATTGAACCCTTTTGTTTGAGATTTATCAATTGGCTAAAGAAGGCGTTTCTCTTTGTATCCTCATAATGTGCTATCATTTCCTCCATGAAAATTGAATAGGTGACAAGTAGTTTAGAGAACAAATCCCTCTATATTATACAAACTGATTCGGTTCTAAATATAAAGATGCAATATGTACCTCTTGTGGCAGTTTCACATCATGTAGATCAAAACATTGCTCCACCTATATTATCCAAGTTACTAGATCCTTGCCATCAAATTTCCTCATATATATATTTGGAATATGGTGGGTCTTCAATCCAATGTTAGATTCTATGAAATCATGATTAACATTTATTTCTTTCTCATCATGAGTTTCTTCAACTACCTTTCCATCATTAGGAGGCCTTTCTTATAGTAGCTTTGTCCCACCTTCCTTCAAACTGTCCATGTCTTTCTTTAAATCTTCCATTCCTTTCTTCAAATACGCTTCCATACCATCGATATTAGCTTCCACAACACATATAAAACTACTTATCTTAGCTTCAATAGCATTATTCAAATCATCTATCCAATTTTTCTTACTATGTGTTTCTATTTTCTTGATTCGAGTCATTATTTTTCTTCCTTTTAGGAGCTCGATATTTAAATGAATTTAACTCTGTAATTTCATATCTGCAAGTTCTAAAATTTATGCCTCTGGTAGCCCTCTGAGTCCTCTTTCTAACCCCACCAGTTTGATCAATATTGGATTCTTCAATAAAGGTTTATGCCAAATCTCCTACGATGACCTGATTATAGACTTGTTTGGTAGAGTGAAATCGAATGACCTGCCACGTGTCACTGTTTCAACCTTCAGACATGAAATCGATACACAGAAAACTACAGTTCGTCCTATTTTTTTAACTTCTTATGAAATTTCAATCCAACTCTCAGAGTGAAAGTTATGATGATTTTCCCAAGGTCGCATGTTTAAGATGTAATTCAGGAGCTTGAAAAAATGCTAACTTCCTTGGATCATATCTCCGAATGTATAGTGAACCAAGATCTGAAATTCGAGCGTGTGCTTCATCATAATTTCTTCTCAAATGGGTTTTAATTTCAGATTCAGAATATTTGTATACAAATAATTATAGTGAAAATTCCATGACGATCTGTCTGTGATGGAATTCTGGATCTTGGAAAAACCCTAGCTTCCTTAGATCATATCTCAAACAATATAGTGATACCAGATCTGAAATTCAGACTTGATGTTTAGAGTGATTTAGAATCAAATGGTTTTTTTTTATCTTTTGAAACTTCATAGATAAAAATTTATAGTGAAACTTCCACGATGCCATGTTTGGAGCAACGAAACCCTAGAATCCAATGCACTCATACCAAATGTTATGAAACTAGCTCACAAAAAGAGAGATCAACGACTTCAAAATTAGGCTCTTTGAGGTGGAAACCTCCTTTACATTACAAAAATGAACAATTCCTGGATGCTACAAATGACAAGACCTCCTTTCTATATATAGGAGTCTAAGGGGTCACCAATACAATCAGATCCTACATAACAATAATAATGTAGGGGCACAACAATAACAATAGTGGGCTTCTATGGAGCATAATAATAACAACATGGCAACTATATGGGCATAGTAATATATTAAGGGCATTGCACTAATAACAATAAGGGGTTACACTAGTAGTATAGGGACCTAACATGCCCCTCTCCTTCAAAAATTGTCGTCCTCAACGCTTGAGTAGTTATGGATGCTTATGTATATTCTCATCCTCCCATGTGGAATCTTAAGTTGGTTAGTTCTTCCACTTAATGAGATACTCTAAAATTGATCGATTTCATAGCTATCAATTTCTTGTTTTGTGACTTCTTCCAGTTCCAATATGATTTTTCCTTCCTTCTAAAGTTCTAGCAATATTGTTTGAACTAGGGTTTTCTCACCTATAACCTTCTTTAAGCATGAAACATGGAAAACTAGGTGCACTCGGGAAGATGCAAGAAGCTCCAATTTGTATGCCAGAGTACCAATCTTTTGTAACACATTGTACAGACCATAATAATTTGATGATAATTTATTATCCTTATTAGCTTGCTTGAGGGACATTTGTTTTTATGGTTGTAGTCATAGAAATACCTAGTCACCTATGTCAAAACTTCTTTCGCTGTGATGTTGATCTTCTTGTTGTTTCATTATATTTTGCGCCAAAGTGAGGTTCTCCTTTAAGATTTTGAGAACTTGTTTTTCATGCTTGATGTGATCTTCCACTACTTGAACCTTAGAATTTTCTTTTAAAGATGATGTGATGGACGGTGGATTATATTCATAAAGTGCCTTAAATGGGGTAAATTTTGTTGTAGTATGGAAGGAAGTGTTATACCACCATTCAGCCAGAGGCAACCACTTGATCCATTGTGTTTGTTTATCAGGTACAAAGAAACGAAAATATCCTTCCAAACATTTGTTCACTTTCTCAGTTTTCCATAAGATTGAGGATGATAAGATGAGCTATAAGCTAACTAAGTGCCCAAATATTCCACCTCTTGTACTAAAAAGAAACATTTGGAGATTTTTCCATATAATTGTTTATCCTCCAATAGTTTGAGCACCATGTCAACATGTTGAACATGATCCTTACAAGACTTGTGGTAGATTAGTATATCATCAAAACGTACTAACAAAATTTTTCTAAGAAAGTGTTTGAAAATGGAATTCATCAAATCTTGAAATGTATAAAGTGTGTTGTTAAGGCCAAAAGGAATGACCAAAAATTCATAATGACCCTCATGAGTTTTAAATGTTTTTTGGAATGTCTTCAGCTTGATTTTATGATAACCTAAATGAAGATCCAACTTGGTGAAGTGAATTGCTCCATGTAATTCATCAAATAATTCATCAATGATAGGAATGGGAAATTTATCTTTAATAGTAAGCATTTTGATCTCCCTACAATCCGGACACATGTACCATGATCCATCATTCTTATGTACCAATACCACTGAAGCAGAGAAGGAACTTTGACTAGGTTGAATTATACCAACCTCCAGTGTTTCTGCAACCATACGTTCAATTTCACTTTTTTGGGCATATGGATATTTGTAATGCTTGATGTTTAGGGGAACACTTCTTGGAATCAAATGAATAGCATGATCATGAGCATGAATAGGTGGGAGGCCTTTGGGAGTCTCAAATACCTTGGAATGATTTTCCAAAACATTTTTGAGATCTAGAGAAATAGATGATTTCGATGTTGGAACCTCTAGTGAACATAATTGTGCAATTACTTCCCGTTGTTCTTTCTTTAGAAGTTTTGTCATGCTATTAGAGCTGATTATCTTTCCTAGTTTCCCTGTGATACCCCTTAGTTCAACTTCCTTTATTTCCCAAAAAAATTTCCAAAAAAATTCTTGAAAATTAAAATCTATCGTACCGAAAGATTGTAGCCATTGGAATCCTAGTACAACATCTGCACCACCCATTGGAATGGAAAGCATTGGATTATTCAATACATATTCTCCCATGGATAGCTTGCTATTATGGCACTTTCTAGAGAAATTTATGGTTCCTCCATTTACAACCATTACATGACACTCTGGTGATGGATATAGGAAGCAATTCAATTCCTTGGCTATCTTACAATGAATAAAATTATGGGTACTATCCGAATTAATCAACACTATCACATTTTTCTTCTTGATATGCCCTTCTATCTTAAGAGTTTGAGGAGTGGCAATTCCTGTCAATGCATTACAAGCTATGGTCATATTCATTTCTTCTTTCTCTGGGATTGATTCCTGGTGTATATCCTCTTATTTTGACATTTCTTGTTCCTTTTATTGCTCCTCTTCCCCATCTATGTAAATTAATTTCTTCTCAACACACTTATGATCTTTAGTGTATTTTCTATCACAATTGTAACAAAGCCCCTTTTCTCTTTTTTCTTCCAATTGTTGTGGTGTCAACCTTGTAGGTCATGAAAGGCTAGGAGCAACAACACTTCCATATTTATAGTTATGAGTGTTATGCTTCCTTGTTGCCATAATTTTTCTTTCAATTTTTCTTGCCAACCTGTATGCCTTCTCCAATGAATCAGGTTCCCAAAGCTGAACCTCATGTTGGATGTTATCATTTAAAGTACCTATGAAGAGTTCAATCCTATCCTTCTCTGGAATATCATTTACCCTTATCTTCAATTTTTGGAAGTCCTCAATGTGCTATGCTATTGAACCCTTTTGTTTGAGATTTATCAATTGGCTAATCAAGGTGTTTCTCTTTGTATCCTCTTAATGTGCTATCATTTCCTCCATGAAAATTGACTAGGTGACAAGTTGTTTATGAGAACAAATCCCTCTATACCATACAAATCGATTTGGTTCTTAATATAAAGATGTAATATGTACCTCTTGTGGTAGTTGCACATCATGTAGATCAAAATATTGCTCCATCTGTATTATCCAAGTTACCAGATCCTTACCATCAAATTTCCTCATATATATATATATATATATATATATATAATTTGGAATATGGTGGGTCTTCAATCCAATGTTAGATTCTATGAAATCGTGATTAACATTTATTTTTATTCATCATGAGTTTCCTCTACTACCTTTTCATCATTAGGAGGCCTTTCTTGTAGTAGCTTTGTCCCACCTTCCTTCAAACCATCCATGTCTTTCCTCAAATCTTCCATGCCTTTCTTCAAATCTGCTTCCATACCATTGATATTAGCTTCCACGACACACATAAAACTATTTATCGTAGCTTCAATCGCATTATTCATTATTTTTCTTCCTTTTAGGAGCTCGATATTTAAATGAATTTAACTCTATAACTTCATATCCTCAAGTTCTACAATTTATGCCTCTGGTAGCCCTCTGAGTCCTTTTTCTAACCCCACTAGTCTGATCAATATTGGATTCTTCAATAAAGAGGTATGCCAAATATCCTACGATGACATGATTATAGACTTGTTTAGTAGAGTGCAATTGTACGACCTACCACGTGTCACTGTTTCGACCTTCAGACCTGAAATTGATGCACAAAAAACTATAGTTTGTCCTATTTTTTTAACTTATGAAATTCCAATCCAATGCTCAGAGCGAAAGTTATGATGATTTTCCCAAGGTCGCATGTTTAAGATGTAATTGAGGAGCTTGCAAAAACGCTAACTTCCTTGGATCATATCTCCAAATGTATAGCAAAGCAAGATCTGAAATTTGGTCGTGTGCTTCATCATGATTTCGGCTCAAATGGGTTTTAATTTCAGAGTCAGAGTATTCATATAAAAATAATTATAGAAAAAATTCCACGATGACCTATTTTTGATGGAATTCTGGAGCTTGCAAAATCCCTAAGTTCCTCAAATCATATCTCAAAAAATATAGTGATGCCAGATCTGAAATTTGGACTCGAGGTTTAGAACTATTTCGAATCAAATGGGTTTTTTTTTTATCTTCTGAAACTTCATAGAGAAAAAGTCATAGTGAAACTTCCACGATGTCCTGTTTGGAGCAGCGAAACCCTAGAATCCAATGCTCTTATACTAAATGTTATGAAACCAGCTCACGAAGAGATAGAAATTATAGATCAATGAATTCAAAATAAGTCTCTTTGAGGGGGAAACCTCCTTTATATTATACAAATGAAAAATTCCTGGATGATACAAATGACAAGACCTCTTTTCTATATATAGGAGTCTAAGGGGTCCCAATACAATCAGAGTCTACATAACAATAACATTGTAGGGGCACAACAATAACAATAGTAGGCTTCTATGGAGCATAATAATAAAGACATGGGGAATATATGGGCACAATAATACATTAAGGGGTTTTCACTAATAATAATAAGGGGTTACAATAGTAGTATAAGGACCTAACAAATGATGACCATGGTACATGTCTGAACCATAACTAGAATAATTCCCATGTCCGCTGCCTCTCATATCAAGTGTGTCCAAGAATATGACATACTTGATGGTATTATCCATGTCCAACTTGTGCCCATCATGATATATGCTACAATAGGATCCATTAGTCATGTCCTCCTATTCATGATTGATCCTAAATGGCCCTTCTCTCTAGAAGTCATAAAAAATCTAAAGAATCACTACATTGATCTCTTCTTATTTCTATTGGGCCCTGACAAGTGTCTCTTGTGACTAAATGATTCTGTCATTATCTGCTTTGCAACTTATTATCTCTGCCTTCAAAATTCATAAACTATCTGCTATGTGAGGGGAGTACTCATTGTTGTGAAGGCAAATCCCTTCTGTGGACAGAGGCAATCTCTCTAGCCAAATGAGTGGGTGTAGCAAAAAAATAAAGAAACCAACATACACTTTCCTAGTTCATGTTTAACAAACGCAGAAGGGGGGTAACCTTCCTCGCTCCGATGCTAATCACTTAATCCTTTGGAGATGACTTTGATTCCTTTGCTTTCAGGCTCACTCCTTATTTGTTCTTCACATCTAAGTAATTGCAATAAAGATCAAAGAGATATACAAGGTATAAGATCATATATGGCATACATCAAACATAAACTACTTAATAGATCAGAGTATTAAGCTAAAAGCATAAACATTCATACAATTGGGGAAAGTGAACATCAGATGCATATATTAATGAGCTAAAAACGGAAGCATACAACCTATGCCTTGATTTTGGAGACCTTATTTTGGTGGATTCTCCAAGTCCAAGCAAAGACTCTTCAAGCACTCCTTCTCCAAGTTAGAATGGGCAACATTTGGGCATAAGCTCAGTATAGGAATGTAGGCAATCAATGACCAATCATTTTGGGATGGAAGGGGGTTGATTTATAGGAAGGGATAGGGAGTTAGGGATCCACAAAAGGGGGAGTAAAGTCCATATCTAAAGAGGAAGGCCCATAAATATAAGATCAAGAGATCCAAATGGAAGAGCTTGGCCATATCTACAGCAACCAATATCTAGCTCAATATTCTCGAAGTTTCTAGCATACGAAGCTTCTCCCCCATTTTGGGAAAAGCTACCCGAAGAGGGTCAACGTGGGTTTTGATATGAAAAAACATGCTAGCAGTGCTAGGGAAAATCATTGCAACCTCCCATTAGCACGTATAGGTAGTGGAGGAAAGCATGCTAGCCCTAAAAAATAGGGTTTTAGCTAACCTTCTTCGGAATTGAATCATGGTAGTTTTCCTTTGGTTTTTTCAGGTATGTTTTTCTCTATGTATCATGATGGATATAGTTAAAATTTGTCAACATTTTGGTACTTTGGGATATGGAATAGGAACTAAACATGAGGCGTGACAAAATACTATGTAATAGATGCCTCCTAAAGCATGAAGGTAGAACAGGGAGTGATGGTTGAGATTCTTTACAAGCCAAGGCAAGGACTAGAACAACACCGTCAGGAGACCTACAAATCAAACATATACATATACATATACATATCTGACATCTCTAATAAACATGCCTAGTGATACATGAATAGGCAGCTAATCATACATGAATCCACGGTGTGGACCCAACCATCCGAATAGAAGGGAGCATGTGTATGGATCCACGGTATGGTCACAACCATTCGTACGGAGGAACCATGTGTACAATCATGAATAAACCATAACTCCACGCAACTTGGATTTTATTAGACAGAATCCATGGTTTTGTGCTCCATTTACAACTGATCAATGTACGAATTATAACATGTGAATAGATGTGTCAAAGTCGAACATGATATAAAACCACCTGATTACCGGTCAATGATGTAAACCATTAATAGGCACGAGAGAAACCACCAATAATGATAATGGCTCTCAAGGTACAATAAGCACAATCCATGAATTTTAATAATGAAACTGAAGTCGAACACCCGTGGAATCATATGATCGAAGGTCAATGATGTAAACCTATTGTCGAATGCGAAGAACTTGACATTGAGGCATGCAAACTCTAAGGTACTAGAAGGGAGTTTCTAGATCATCTTCCCGGATAATGAGATGACGTCGACAGGAAGTGATCCTTCAAAGGAGGTCCATAATGAATCACACATCATCGACATAGAAAAAAGGATGTGGTAGAGTAGATAAGTGTGATCCATGAATGTGGTAGAAAGTCAGACAGTGTATAAGTGGTAAAGAATAGCATATAGGACTTCTCTTGAACATATCGGCGACATGACTCCGGAGTTTGGCAAAATTTGAATCAACATAGGATTAGAGGTCTTGATGATGAAGTGGTATAACCAGATGAGAGGAAAAATGGATTTCCAAAACCCAGGAAGGTAAGTGAATAAGTGAATATGTCTCAAACCCGACACGAGCAACATATGAGTGTCATGTTCAAGAGCGACATGTTGCCTTTACAAAATACAAGAAATGATTGCTTTCAATTTTTCCTCCACCATTTCTTGTGAGTACCCCATTATTTTTTATCGCAAGCTTGAAGGGGATAACATATGCTTGCCATATAAGTTCATCCTTCGGATGAATCCATCATAGTAATTTCTACAAGCCTTTAGGAAGGAGAAACTCAGTCTTGTCATGGTGACAAGTCCTGCATCGTTTAAGTTTTACAAGTCTGACAAAGGCGAAACTCGACATCTTTTTCATGTTTAGAGAGTTTAGAAAAGAAGAGAAAAATAAAACTCCAAAGGTCCCTTTCCGTAAATCATCTCTTGAACCCAGAAAGGTAGAAAACAATATTCAAGAGAACCTCTTAGCCATGTTCGACTAAGGTATTCCTTTTTCATACAATAGTATATCTCTGTCCGAAAAAAGGTTAAACTTATAATGAATATACTTCATTTCATTTAATTTAACGAGTTCACAACGACAAGTACTCGACAATATTTTCATTTTTCGAGAGTTAGAAAAGAGATTAAAGATGACTCCAGGGGGTCACTTTTTTGTTTATTTTACGAGTCAGAAAAAGCGATAAAATAAAACTCATTGAATCAATGAAAATAAATCATCATCACCAAGTATGCATGAACTTTCACTACACAAGGAAACACACATTACCGATTTCGAGGAAAAATATCAAAAAATGAGTGAAATATGCCCCAATTTTGGTAAAAAATATTATTTAAAACTTATAAAAATCCCAAAAATACCATTTCACCAATTTGCAAATCTGAGAGCATTTTACCTCAATTTTCAGGCAAGGAATATAATAAATCCCAGACACCATTCGCTGAGTTGTTTGCTACAAGAAAAAGGTCTGTCCCTTCCCTTCATTTTGGTTCTCATTTACTGAATTTTCATCCATAGATTAGGTTGCAAAAAGGATTTGCAAAAATTTTATGTCGAGGGTGATCAATACAGGTTTTACCCATCGGACCCATGTTGATCGCGCTGTGGTCAACTAGGCCATCGTGCTAGAAGCACGTGAAAATTCACACACAGACAAGCTAGCGCTAAGGTAATTTTGTTTTGTGAAATCCTCCATATTGAATCGTTTTTCTTCAATTTGGTTTCCATGGAAGCTCATGAAATGTTTTTTTATTGATCTTCCATGGGATAATTAGTCCAAAATGGGTATTGAATGGAAAGAATGAGGACATGAAGCTTTAGACCATCAAGTAGCTCAGGATCTAAATTGTATTGATGCCATACGAGCATGCGGGTTTCTTAATTTCTTCAAGATTCCTGGGATTAGATCCCAACATGAGTTACTACAACATTAGATTAGCTGGTGGGATGTGCATCACCAAATATTTATGGTTGGGGACCAAGAACTGGAAATAGATGTCGCAGACATTTATTTTAGCATTGGGTTATCCAGAAGAGGAGAATGGATTCAACTATTTGGTTCTCGTGTTGTTCGAGAGAGCACAACCACATAGATTGCAAGGCATTTCCTAAGGACTAAAAAGACTCAAAGAGGGAAGATCGATATAAATACCATCACAAATATCCCACTAAAAAACAATCTTACATACCATGGTGTGAATAGTTGGGGCCCAGGCGTTGCATGAAGCAACAAAATCTCATTCGTAGTACACAATAGATTTCCTAAGTCCCACGATCTTTAACTAGTGTGAGGGTTTGTTGGTCTGTATGGAGTGCCAACTCATGAATTTCTAGTCAAGAAGCTTGAAACAATTTGGTTTCAGATCCATTGTGGTGACGTTCTTTTTGGAATGTGTGCCATTGTTTCGTTATCAATGGATGGAAGTGGATGCACCAGCACCCCAAGATCCGCGATTACTTAGATGGGGCAAACCGATGACTTGACATGGAGGCTGCCAACAAATTCCATTCCCTCTGGAATTTTTTAGGTGGTTACGTTAGCAACTAATCATAGTTAATGATTGGACATGTGCGGGCATGAATTTCCAAAGAGATCCAAATCTTCCACTTCCACCAGGCGCATAGTGGACTGATGCAGGTAAAAACTATTTTTAAAGTTTTTGATTTTTTTTGTATGTATGTGTACTAAGATTTAACTTATGATGATTTGTAGAATTCGGACCAGAGATACCTCCAGGGGTTTCTCTGATAGCAAGACGAGTGGCACACCAGATTGAGGAGGCTCCTTATGAGGAGGGAGCAAATATGGTTGTCGAGGTAGAGCGTACCCTAGAAGCTTTAACCAGGGGAATTCTAGAGTACGCCTCGATATATGAGGTGTCATTACAATACCAGAGACACACTATATGGGTTTCCACCACGTTGCATTAGCAGTTGGGCCGAATTATCAGGACTATTTCATGCTACCATGAGAACCATGTGGACAAACAGCCAGCTCTAGTTTATTTACTGCATTGATGTAGGCTTATGAAGCCATGTGTCTCAGAACACATATTTTATCATTTTGATGTAGAAAACTCTTTTAGAAACTCTCTCTCTCTCTCTCTCTCTATATATCTATATATATATATATATATATATATATATAATATATATATCTGTTCACCATGTCTATTAAGTGATGTTTTATGACATACATGTTTCACAAATGTCTATCTAACACATAGTTAACCAACACATCTGTTAATGTGTTCATGCATCTCAGAATGTTATGATAAGTAATAAAATCAAAATTTCATTCCAAGAGACAAACTCTCAAATACATTCTCAAAATTTGAGGGTTTCTAACTGAATATTGTCCATTAAGTTGTAGTACTATTACAAATTATTTTGTCACACCTCATGCACTTCCCTATGACATACCCCGAAATGCCTGAAACATGACCATCATGTAGTGTGTTATAGATCTAACCCAGAAATATATGATAATAGAAATAAACCCAAGAATAAAAAGATCTGAATATAGAGATTCTTCACTTTATTAATCAAACCCTTAAGGTAGGGCAACACCATACATTCACTCCTTAAGGAAGGAGAACACTCCACAAGCCATATGCATGTTCATACAATATTCCTTGACATCTCTCAATGGGGAGTCTCTAGCCTCTATATAAGCCTCATACATACAATACCATGGGTCATTACCATAGTTCCCTCAATACCATCTATCTAATACCATGGGCTTATTACATTATTTCTAACTACTTATGGTCCCTTATATGACATCAGTTAACCACCTTATTTATTACTATGGCCCATCCCATTATTACATTATTCTCTTAGGTACCTTCCTTTGTACCCCATATTATCCCCCCTAGGTATACTACATTCCACCCCCCTTAACATGTTTCGTCTTCGAAACATGGGAAGAACACAAATAATAAGATCTACTCAAAATAGTAGTCCATTGGTACCATGCACGTGCATCTAGACATCCGAGAGAAAGGTGAACTCTCAATCTAGCTGGTGCCTCACTCACTTGAGATGGAAGTTGATCCTCGTAGCTCTTCTGTGTTGATGTATAGTAGGCGGATCGTCTCCCCTCTCTATATGCCACTCGGGGACTGTTGTTCTTGTAGCTAATTTTTTTCCATCTTGTTGATTGTTTTCTTGTTAGGTGATGTGGGTGGTGATATGCTGAAATTTTAACCCACGGTGTCTTTTTCTTTAATTCACCACTTAATGGAGCCTGATTGGTATCTAGTACATGTTGTGGTGCCTGTTGTTGTTTCTTATCTTCCAATATTATTTCAACCACTAAGTCCTCATCCCATGTAACATTTTCTACTTCAGCCTCCTTGGACTCTACCTATTTTTCTGGTACCTCGTTTGACGTTTTTGTTTGGTTGTCGACCATCAGTGGCTCATCATCTGATATGTCAGTCTCTGGAACATCTTCCGCTTCAGCCTCCGTGGACTCTACCTATTTATTGAAGAAAATATCCTGTAATGTAATTTTCTTCTTCTTATACCAGAGCTTCAGGAATTTCTTCTACACATTAATATTGATAGTACCCACCAATTCCATCCAAGGGTATCCCAAAACAACATCCACATTAGCCATATCTGAAGTATAAAAGTCACAATGCAACACATACTTATCCATAGAAAGCTTCAAATTTTTATAAACTTGAACATCCTCATTATCAACCTGTATGTTTTCAATCTATTTTGCTGGAACTTGCAATCTTTTTGCCAAATTAACATTGATAAAATTATGCTTGCATCTAGGATTTATAGACACAATGATCTTCTCCTTCTGAATCAATCCATGAACCTGCAATAAGAAGATACTAGCAGAAAATAACCTTTTAGGTTTCTTGGTTTCCTTCTTTCCTGTACCAATAAAATATTTGCTAGGTTTTATGGTTTTCTCCTTTCTAGTATGAGACCATTCATCCAAAAGTAGTTCTTCTATTACATCAGTGCTACATAACCTCAGAAACTCACTGTCAAGTGATTGCCACCATATAGCGGTGTCATTTCTGAAATAAGACCCTATTTTGTCCTTCCAACACCCTGGACAATCCAACTTATGATATGCTATAATATTTTCAATAGAAGTCCAATCATCTTGTCCTTTAAAAAACTCAATGTTATAAGCCATGAAGAGGGTTTGTAAAACAAATCGCTTACTTGGTGAAAATTTGAAATGGCCACAATTCCTTCAATATTGCTCAGAATCCCTATTATAACCTGTTTTCGGAAATGGAACAACAATTCCGCATCTTTCTATGTAATAGAAATCCCGATCTAGGCACTGGAATTTCAGATTCACACTGCAACTGTCCCGTCGTCACAAAAAAATTTCTAAAAAAAGAGCTGATTTTAAATCAATGATATCTCCTTCATCCGGACTCTGATTCAACTGATTTTTTTTTTTTTAACTTGGGTATTTTTTCACAAACAATCCATTTCTACAATTAGATTCTACAGATTTTGCACCATCACGTATAGATATGCTCCGCAAACTTGCCACCCCGAAAAATGTCTGCATTCCAACTGATTTTTAAATCAGCAATATCTCCCTCATCCGGACTTCGATTCGGTCGATTTTTTTTTTGAACTTGAATATTTAAAAAGAAAAATACAGATATGCAATTAGATTTTGTATATCATACACCAAAATGCACAGATCTGATCTGCAAACTCACCACCCCAAAAAAAATCATGCAAATATATATATCTATATATATATATATATATATATATATATATATATATATATATATATATATATATATATATATATATATATATATATATATTCTCCACGTTTCTTAAGAAAGTGCTCTGATACCGCTTGTTATAGATCTAACCCAGAAATATATGATAATAAAAATAAACCCAAGAAATAACAAGATGTGAATATAGATATAAATGTTTCTTTATTGATCAAACCCTTAAGGTGGGGCAACACCATACATTCACTCTTTAAGGAAGGAGAATACTCCACAAGCCATATGCATGTTCATACAATAATCCTTGACATCTCTCAATGGGGAGTATCTAGCCTCTATATAGGCCTCATACATAAAATACCATGGGTCATTACCATTGTTCCATCAATACCATCTATCTAATACAATGGGCTTATTATATTATTGCTATCCCATAAGATCTTGTTGGAATCTATATTCAGATATTGTTATTTCTTGGGTTTATTTCTATTATCATATATTTCTGGGTTAGATCTATAACAGGTTGTAATGTAGTATACCTATGGGGATAATATGGGGTACAAAGGGAGGTACCTAAGGGAATAATGTAATAATGGGATGGGCTATAGTAATAAATAAGGTGGTTAACCCGTATCATTTAAGGGACCATAAGTAGTTAGCAATAATGTAAGAAGCCCATGGTATTAGATAGATGGTATTGAGGAAACCATGGTAATAATCCATGGTATTATATGTATGAGACCTATATAGAGGCTAGAGACTCCCCATTGATAGATGTCAAGGATTATTGTATGAACATGCATATGGCTTATGGAGTGTTGTCTTTCCTTAAGGAGTGAATGTATGGTGTTTCCATACCTTAAGGGTTTGATTAATAAAGTGAAGCATTTATTTATATTCAGATATTGTTATTTCTTGGATTTATTTCTATTATCATATATTTCTGGGTTAGATCTATAACAAGTGGTATCAAAGCTATAACAAGTGGTATCGGAGCACTTTCTTGGGAAAAGTGGAGAATATTTTCTTAATTTTTGCAATAATTTTCTGGGGCGGTGAGTTTGCAGATCAGATGTGTACATTCTGGTGCAAAATTTGTAGAATCTAATTGAAGATCTAGATTGTTTGTGAAAAAATACCCAAGTTCAAAAAACAAATCAGTCGAATCAGAGTCCGGATGAGGGAAATATTGCTGATTTAAAATCAGCTCTTTTTTCAGAATATTTTTTGTGACGGTGGGATAGTTGTAGTCCAGATCTGAAATTCCAGTGCCTAGAACGGGATTTCTACTAAATGGGAAGAAGCAGAATGCTTGTTCCATTTCCGAAAATAGGTCATAATAGGGATTCTGAGCAATATTGACGGAATTATGGCCATTTCAAATTTTCTTCAAGTAAGCGATTTATTTTACAAACCCTCTTCATGGCTTATAACAATAAGTTTTTTAAATGACAAGATGATTGGACCTCTACTGAAAATTTTATAGCATATCATAAGTTGGATCGTCCAGGGTGTTGGAAGGATAAAATAGGGTCTTATCTCAGAAATTACGCCGTTATATGGTGGCAATCACTTGACAGTGAGTTTTTGAGGTTATGTAGTACTGATGTAATAAAAGAACTACTTTTGGACAAATGGTCTCATACTAGAAAGGAAAAAACCACAAAACTTAGAAAAGATTTTATTGGTACAGGAAAGAAGGAAACCAAGAAACCTAAAGGGTTATTTTCTGCTAATATCTCCTTATTGCAGGTTTATGGATTGATTCAAAGGGAGAAGATCGTTGTGTTTATAAATCCTAGTTGCAAGCATAATTTTATCAATGTTAATTTGGGAAAAAAATTGCAAGTTCCAACAAAATAGATTGAAAACATACAGGTTGATATTGAGGATGTTCAAGTTTATAAAGATTTGAAAATTTCTATGGATAAGTATGTGTTGCATTGTGACTTTTATACTTCAGATATGGATAACAGGGATGTTGTTTTTGGATATCTTTGGATGAAATCTATGGGTACTGTTAATATTAATGTGCAGAAGAAATTCCTGAAACTCTGGTATAAAAAGAAGAAAATTACATTGCAAGATATTTCCCTTAGGACCCAAGCAGAAGATGTTCCAGCGACTGACATATCAGATGATGAGCCATTGATGGTCGACAACCAAACAAAAACATCAACCCAGGTACCAGAAAAACAGGTAGAGTCCAAGGAGGCTAAAGCAGAAAATGTTACATCGGATGAGGAGTCAGTGGTTGAAATAATATTGGAAGATAAGAAACAACAGCAGGCACCACAACATGTACCAGCTACCAATCAGGCTCCATTAAGTGGTGAATTAAAGAAAAAGACACCGTTGTTTAAAACTTCAGCATATCGCCACCCACATCACCCAACAAGAAAACAACCAACAAGATGGCACCAAATTAGCTACAAGGACAACAACCCCTGCATGGCATATAGAGAGGGGCAACGATCCACCTAGTATACATCAACACAGAAGAGCTATGAGGGTCAACTTCCATCTCAAGCGAGCGAGGCACCAACTAGATCGAGAGTTCACCTTTCTCTGGGATGGCTAAATGCACGTGCATGGTACTAGTGGACTATTCATTTGAGTAGATCTTATTATTTGTGTTTTTCCGATGTTTCGGAGACGAAACATGTTAAGGGGGGTGGAATGTAGTATACCTAGGGGGGCATAATATGGGGTACAAATGGAGGTACCTAAGGGAATAATGTAATGATGGGATGGGCCATAGTAATAAATAAGGTGGTTAACCCGTATCATTTAAGGGACCACAAGTATTTAGCAAGAATGTAATAAGTCCATGGTATTAAATAGATGGTATTAAGGGAACCATGGTAATGACCCATGGTATTTTATGTATGAGGCCTATATAGAGACTAGAGACTCCCCATTGAGAGATGTCAAGGGTTATTGTATGAACAGGCATATGGCTTGTGGAGTGTTCTCCTTTCTTAAGGAGTGAATGTATGGTGTTCCCTACATTAAGGGTTTGATTAATAAATTGAAGCATTTATATATATTTAGATCTTGTTATTTCTTGGGTTTATTTCTATTATCATATATTTCTGCTTAGATCTATAACAAGTGGTATTGTATGTATGAGGCCTATATAGAACCTAGAGACTGCCCATTGAGAGATGTCAAGGATTATTATATGAACAAGCATATGGCTTGTGGAGTGTTCTCCTTCCTTAAGGAGTGAATGTATGGTGTTGCCCTACCTTAAGTCTGATCAATAAAGGAGCATTTATATCTATATTCACATCTTGTTATTTCTTGGGTTTATTTCTATTATCATATATTTCTGGGTTAGATCTATAACAAGTGGTATCAGAGTAGTTTCTTGGGCAAAGTCGAGATTTTTTTTTGTAGGAATTTTTTGGGGTGGTGAGTTTGCAGATCAGATCTATGTGTTTTGCTACAAAATCTAATTGCAGATCAGGATTTTTTGTGAAAAGATACCGAAGTTCAAAAAAACAATTCAGCTGAATCAGAGTCTAGATGAGGGAGATATTGCTGATTTAAAAATTAGTTGGGATGTAGACGTTTTTCGCGGCGACGAGTTTGCGGAGCAGATCTATACGTACTAGTGAAAAATCTACAGAATATAATTGCAGATCCAGATTTTTTGTGAGAAAATACCCAAGTTAAAAAAAAATCAGTTGAATTGGAGTCTGGATGAGGGAGATATCACTGATTTAAAATCAGCTCTTTTTTCAGAAACTTTTTTGTGACGGCGGGACAGTTGCAGTGCGGATCTGAAATTCTAGTGCCTAGATCGAGATTTTGGGTAAGATCTATAACAAGTGGTATTATCCCCCCTAGGTATACTACATTCCACCCCTCTTAACATGTTTCGTCCCCGAAACATGTGAAGAACACAAGTAATAATATCTACTCAAAAGAGTAGTCCACTGGTACCATGCACGTGCATCTAGCCATCTCAGAGAAAGGCGAGCTCTCGATCTAGCTGGTGCCTCGCTCGCTTGAGATGGAGGTTGAACTTGGAGGCTCTTCTGTGTTGATGCGTAGTAGGTGGATCGTCACCCCTCTCTATCTATCATGCAGGGGTTGTTGTCCCTGTGATTAATTCTTTGCCATCTTGTTGGTTTTTTTCTTGTAGGGTGATGTGGGTGGTGATATGTTGAAGTTTTAACCAACGGTGTATCTTTCTTTAATTTACCACCTAATGGAATTTGATTGGTATCTGGTACATGTTGTGGTGCTTGGTGTTATTTCTTATCTTCCAATATTATTTCAACCACTAAGTCCTCATCAGATGTAACATTTTCTGCTTCAGCCTCCTTGGACTCTACCTATTTTTTTGGTACCAGGTTTAATGTTTATGTTTGGTTGTCAACCATCAATGGCTCATCATCTGATATGGAAATCCCTGGAACATCTTCTACTTCATCCTCCTTGGACTCTACCTATTTATTGATGGAAATATCCTGTAATGTAATTTTCTTCTTTCTATACCAGAGCTTGAGGAATTTCTTCTGCATATTAATATTTATAGTACCCACCAATTCTAGCCAAGGGTATCCCAAAAAAACGTCCTCATTAGCCATATCTGAAGCATACAAATTAGAATGCAATACATACTTGTCCATAGAAATCTTCAAATCTTTATAAACTTGAACATCCTCATTATCAATTTGTGCGGTTTCAATGTGTTTTGCTAGAACTTGCAATCTTTTTTCCAAATGAACACTTATAAGATTTTTCTTGCAACTAGGATTTATAAACACAACGATCTTATCCTTCTGAATCAATCCATGAACCTGTAATAAGGAGATACTAGCAGAAAATAACCCTTTAGGTTTCTTGGTATCCTTCTTTCTTGTAAAAATAAAATATTTGCTCGGTTTTGTGCTTTTTTCCTTTCTAGTATGAGACCATTCGTCCAAAAGTAGTTCTTCTATTACATCAGCACTACATAACTTCAGAAACTCACTGTCAAGTTATTGTCACCACACAGTGGCATCATTTCTCAAATAAGACCCTATTTTGTCCTTCCAACACCCTGGATGGTCAAACTTATGATATGCTATAAAATTTTCAATAGAAGTCTAATTAGATTGTCCTTTAAAAAACTTATTGTTATAAGCCATGAAGAGGGTTTGTAAAACAAATCGCTTACTTGGTGAAAGTTTGAAATGGCCACAATTCCGTCAATATTGTTCATAATCCATATTATGAATTGTTTTCAGAAATGAAACAACCATTCTGCATCTTCCCATGTGGTATAAATCCCGATCTAGGCACTGGAATTTCAGATCTGCACTGCAACTCTCCTGCCGTCACAAAAAAAATTCTAAAAAAATAGCTGATTTTAAATCAACGATATCTCCCTCATATGGACTCCGATTCAACTGATTTTTTTTTGAACTTGGGTGTTTTTTCATAAAAAAATCCATATATACAATTAGATTTTGCACCAGAAATACAGATTTTGCAGATTCAACATGCTACATTTGTTCTTTTAGCTTTGTGTTCTTTTTCCTGGCCTTCTTTAACTCATCAAGAGCATTGATGAGTTCCCCTTCAAAGTCCATTACTCCTACTTATTCTTCTTCCTCTTCAGAGCCAATAATGTTTTGTTTCTTGGAGTCTGTATCAAATGGACAAATAAATACTCATTTTAATTTTTTTTCTAGAGTTCTCATTGTCTAATTCTAATGTTGAGCTATACTCTTTGGAATAGAGTCTCATTTTCTTAAAGAACTTCTTCTAATTTTTTTGATATTTGTTTCTAAATTTTAAATCATATTCATTTTTTGTCCTTTCCTTGTAGGGGCATTTGGACGAAGAATGTCCAACTCTTCCATAGAACAAATTTACCAATCAAACGGGAACTATTACCTCAAAATTCCAACAATTCTCGGGCATGTTGTTAAAGATAAAATATTATGTCTCAAAGCCTTATATTTCCAACAATTTCCATCCATGTTGTTAAAGATAAAATATCTTGACTCTAAAACACTCTAAAATTGTAATTGTTTTCAACCATGGCATTAAAGATAAAATATCATAACTCAAAAAAACCTTAAAATTTTGAAACTTTATAAACCATGGAATTAAAAACATTAAGTTTTTAACATATTTCAACCAGGAAATTATGGACAAATTATATCACTAAAATAATTTTTAAAAATGAACAAGTAGATGAAATACTCATAATTCCAAGAGTAATTTTTATTTTAAAGGCTAAAAGGATAGCTCTTTTCAAATCTTAACCTAAAACAACTTATCCTATTGCAACAAAAACCTAAAAATCAGCCATCAAAATGAAGTGCCCCCTTTTAATGAGGCATTAAAATTTCAACATTTTTAAAACTATCTTATACCAAATGATAACAATAAATAATATCATAGTAATATCACTATATAGTTTAAAATTTCAACATTAACTTCTAATATTTTTTTACTTTAATCAAAATATCAACTTTGGTAGATTAAATATAACATATATTATTTTTTTAATTCATTGTTGCATTGTGGATATTCTACAGAGATAAATTATTCATAATTAAAACATATAATCCAACAAACATATAAATCACTCATAACTTCATGTAAGATCATATGGAAGTCAAAATATTTATTTCAAGTTACCATGCAAACATCATTTGCATAAAATGTCTTAGCCATTTATTCAAAATCATGCGTAGGTTCTAGCACACCATAAAAATCTACATCTTCATATGAATGACTGGATGCATATGAAGATGGCATGTATTCTTCTCTTTCGTCAACTAGTGTCTCATCTGAGTCAACATGCATGCCCACCATTTAAGGTTTCAAAAGTTTTCTAGATCTACAACTAGGTGTTACACAGTAATTTGTCATTGTCTCCCTGTCAGTCTCCCTACTGTGTCATGAATTCAAATTAATCATGCTCATGCTCCTTAATGCTACCAAATGACCCACTTTGCCAAATTTTTTTCCATCATCGCGACTGTTATTAAAATAACCGCGCTGACTGGCGCCTCATAATACAACGAATGCGCTGCCAGCGTGGAAGCACACCTGTTTTCCACGCTGGTCGAATTTCATGAACCAACGCATCTTCTGTTCATATTAGGTTGCGCTGACATAACCTTCCCTGTTATTTAGATGTGATTTCAGCGCTCCAGTGCAGTTATACACCCGCGCTGATCCAGTTTGGGCGAGTTTGTTCTAACAGCCGACCTTCCAGATGACTCCAGACCTGGTTGTTGGCCTTGTAAATGTCGCCCTCCCTTCTCTGGCATGTTTGTTTCATCATTTGAGCCACCTTCCTTGGAGATAAGCTCATCCTCCCACCATTCATGGAGACTCCTTCTCCTATTTAAGCCTCTACCATTGCCATGAGCAGCTAGTTTTTGACAGTGTGAAATTGATAGTGCTTAGAGTGTTGCTGCTAGTAGGTAGTTGGTGTGACAAGTGTGGGATTGCTAGAGAGCTTAAGGAAGGTTGTGAAGTGTTGATTTCTTGTGTGAACTTGTGTGAGAGAGAGTTTTTGTCTTGGGAGACCTACCTCCAAGGGTGAATTCTTAAGAGACTTGCTGGCTGGACCCTCTTGAGAAGGATTCGACGTCAAAACTTTGGTTGTACTCTTCTCTGTTACTAATTAATAATAGATGACTACTATTATGGTTCCACTCTCATTTGTCTTTGTAATGGTTAATGTGAGTTATGTCCTTTCTGACTGACGTATAATTGCATTTATTAGATTTCACGCTTGTGTTTGTGTTTCTCTTTGTGTGTGCAGGTTTCTATCCACGAGGATTGTGGAGGATTGTGACCGGCCAAAGCGAAGGAGCGAGAGCGACGGCTCTTCATCAAACAATAGCGTTGGAATCCAAGTAGGTGTTCATTGCCTACCTTTTATTTGCAATTAGGAACTTGCATAGTAGCATTGATTGATTGTTGCTAGACCCATTCTGGGCTAGTAGGGATCGCCTCTATCTGTAGAGGGGATTTACCTCTCCAACACTAGGTTTAGCAGACTCATCTCAACATTGTTTCTTCTGGTAGCAACTTCTTCAAAAAATCTATGGTCCTAAAACGAAGAGTTCCTCTCTTTGTTAAAATGAAGTCATAAACAAGTATGTCAACATCCTCCAATTTTAAGAGGTTTGTGCAGCGACAATTTATATTTGTACCCTTTCATTTTCTCTTTCTGCCAATTTGTTTGTCAACTACCATCTTTGGCTTGTACATGCCATTGAATGGGTGGGTATTTGTGTCATACCAATGTACTTCAAAAATTGTAGTATCTTCATTTTATTTAATGGCCTTTATAACATTTGCAACCCAAATTGGATAGCCAAGTGGATCTTCATCTGCTAGCACTGCTATCATGCAACCCTCCTTAACATCCCACATAGGACCCCTATAAATTTCTTTCATGGCTTCACGTTGTGCATGTGATCTTCTAGAACCAATATACATTTCTCTTTCCTCTACCTGTGGAGAATTAATAATACCTTGAGATTGTTATTTTTCAATAATGTGTATTTCCTCATGTTCATTTGGCATATTTTGTGGCCAAATAAATGGAGTCTTCAAAAATGTATCTTCATTTCTCAATCTTGAAATGATATCACTTTGTTTATTGATAAAAGACTCCCACCAAACTGAATCATCAACATCAAGGTACTCATATGTATCTCTAATACATCTTTTAATTTCTTCCAAGTATTCATAATAATTGATATGTCTCTTATGCCTTTCTGCATTATGGAGTTCAAAATCTTATTGTAATAACAATATATTTTATGCAAATATTAGATGATATGGAATGAACTTAAAAAATGCTAAACCTGGTGATGACCCTCATTCTGCAATAGTTGAATAATTCTTGCCCCATATAAGTATTTTCCTACCAACTTTTTTGATACGAAATTAATGTTGGAAGCTAATGTCATTAAGTTTTTCAATGCATTTCTCCTCACCATGTGATACCAGAATAAACCTTTTCATGTCAATACTTTCTTCCAACGCATGAAAAACATGCTCTAGAATGCATGATTTCTTAATACATTCAATTAATGATGGCAGGCTTCCAACATCCTTCCTCCTCAATTTTACTGAAAAATGACTAAATATATAATCAATATGGTCATGAGTGTTCCCAAAAAGAAGGAAACCAACCTTTACCTTTTTAAAAAGCCTCGATTCCATAAGCATGTTTAGATATCCAAAAACAACTTGATTTTTGTTTTCACGACTTGTGTTGTCTAATTGTAGATACAAAAATTCAAGAAGAATACCATACCAATGAGAAACCACATCATGGATTATAGTTATGGTCACATTTGCAGCATTATGAATATTTGGAGTTTTGAAGTAAACCCCTGTCAACATCTTCCCATTAAGACCATTCAAACAACCAAGTGAAACTAAATAAAATTTTCCTCCTCTAAATTTTTTGGTGTGCAGAAAAAATATGGCAGAAGTGTTTTATTTGGTCCATACCATCAATTATCAAACCAAATATTTATGGATTTCATAACTTTCATAACATTCTTTCACTTTTTTTGATTGCGATTTCTTGTTTCTTTGACAATGCTCGTGAAATCTTGCAATCATAAAAAAAAAGAAATATTAATAATATATTTTCATAGTTGATAATATCCAAATTTTAAAAATAATGTTATTAATGCTTAACTCTTTCTTCCCCTTGACATTTAGCCTTTTTTTTTTTTAAGAGAAGCACACGTACTACAAACCCCCATCCTTGTCTTCTTAAGAATACAAAAATTGTTGAATTTTCTCTTCCATATCATTGTCAAATATGAATATGTAATAAAATTACCATTTCCTTTGTCACCTGCATATTCTTTGTATAAGTTGTAGATTTGTCATCTTGAGAAATTATCTGGAATATGTATTATGTCTTTATTTGGCATACAATCTCCATTCTTTGAAAGGAAATCTTTCATCCATGACATTGCAGTATTTTCTAATGGCCCAACCTCTCATCTATAACATACTTATGAATAAAATGTGGGATCTTTTTCCAGTTTTTATTGGATTTGTGACAAACGAAAATTACTAATTGAATGCAACATTTTGAAAGCCTTTCTACAGAGCAATACATTCCAAATATGAGAATCATAACTTGTTAGTGTATATTGCATGCAACCCTTTAAAAATGATTCTCTCATGATTTTATTCATTGACAAATATCTCTTCCTTTTCTCGAACGAAAACTTTAAATCCATATGTTTCAAGAAAACCTTTCAACAACATTCACTTGAAATCAGATCACCGATAGAACTTCTTCTTGTGAGGTATTATGTCCTAAGCCTTGTATAATTGGAATATTTGGATTGATATGAAAATGTCTACTCCTACTCTTAGATACAATATTTTATTGCAATGTATCCACCATTTCATTATCCTTTGTAGAAGAATTTTCATCATCATTAGGAAGAATATTATCCTTACTATGATCATTCTGAACATAGTTAGGAAATTCATCACCATCATTGCTTGGAAAATATTCATTACCATCCTCACTTGAAGGAAATTTTCAATTCCATCATCTGCGCTTTTGAAATCTTGACTCGGACAAAATTCTTCACCATCTTCATCCATGCTTTTCAAATCTTCCCTTGGAGGATTCAATTCGCCATCACCATGAGCACCTTTGAAATTATCACTTAGTGAAATGAATTATCCACTTCTATGCCTCTAAAATTATCATTTGCAAGAAACTCTTCATCCTCCCGTTCATAACTAGCGCTCTCATAACCCTTAGGATAAGGACTAAGTGGAAAATATGATTCTTTATTCATATTCAAATTATAATTTTCAGAAAATTCTTCATCCTCCCCTTCATTAGTGGTGATCTCAAAATCCTTAATATTAAGACGAAGTGGAACCTTTGAATCTCTATTAATGGAAATTCATCATCCTCCCCTTTATCAGTGGTGCTCCCGTAATCCGTAGAATTAGGACTAAGTGGAAGCTTTGAACCTCTATTTACTGGAAATTCTTCATCCTCCCCCTCCCCTTCCTTAGTGGTGCTCTCATAATCCTCAGGATTAAGACTAAGTGGAAAATTTGAATCTCTATTTACTAGAAATTCTTCATCCTCCTTGTAGGAATTTACAGGTTAAGTTCCTTAGATAGAACACCAAAGGACACCACTCAAAAACAGATTACAGATCAGTACACTAGTATTCTTAACATCGTTAAAACCCTCAAAGAGGGAAACAATCCACAACCTGAGCCAACGCAGCCACTTCAGGCAATTTATTAATGTAAAAGAAAGAAAATTTACATAATCTTCTCTCATGAATGGTCATCTAACAAATGACCCTCCATGCTCTTTAAATAGAGATCATGGACCAATCAGGTGTTAAGCCATAGATCAAGTGTCAGTAATACCAAGGAGATATTAAACTGTCAGATCACTTCATGTCTAGAACATATTGTGACTGTCGGATTGTAAGTTACAAAAATTACATACTAAGGAAACACACTTTACCTAACTATACATTAAACCAAGTTATAATTAATTATTTCCTATGTGTCAAAATATCTTGACATCCCCCCTTAAGAACAACTTGGGATAGGATTGAAGGATGTACAAATATGACAGAATAGAAGAAGGAAGGAGGAATTAGATCCTATACCCCCTTAGTGACAAATTCTTGAACTCCAACCATAAATCAAAGTTTAGTAAACTTTTCCTCTATGAGATCCTTTGTAAAGATGTCTGCAACTTGACCATCGATTGAACAATATTGCACTTCAAGAACATGGTCATGAATGAGCTTTCTGATGAAGTGCATTTGTATTTCAATGTGTTTATTGCACTGATGTTGGACTAGATATTTCCATATTTGAATGGCACTGTGATTATCACACCAAAGTGTAGTGAGATGCTACTACTGAAAACCAAACTCTAATAGGATCTGACGAAGCCACAGGGCTTCCTTACTAGCTTCAATGATGCCATGATACTCTGCTTCTGCTAAAGAAAGAGAAATGGAACTTTGTTTGTTGCAAGCCCATGTAATAGGTCCAGAACTAAGAGTGAAGACATAACCTGCAGTAGACTTCCAATCATCAGGGTCACCAGACCAATCAGAATCAGTGAAACCAACCAATAGAGAAGATGATTCTGCACAGTAATGAATCCCAAACTAAATTGTACCTCGAACATAATGAAGTATTCTTTTAGTTTCTTTCCATTGACTTTCATGTGGGTTTTTCATAAATCGAGCAACAAGGCCAAAAATAAAAGAAAGGTTGGGATGGGTTTGGGCCATATACAAGTGTTTTCCAAAAAGCTAACAATAAAAGGTAGCATCAACTTCAGGGGAAGTACAACTGACTGAAAGTTTAGCTCTAGAATGAAAGAGAGAAGGGGCTTGCTTACAGTCTTCCATGTGAAAGTGGCATAGAAGATCATAAGAATACTTGGAATGGGAAAGGGAAATACCTTCTTTGGTTTGCAAGACTTGAAGACTAAAAAAATCACTACAAGAAAAAAGGACATTGGTGAGGGGCAAAAAATGTCACCATAAACTCATTGGTGATGGTCAAAAGAGCATTCGTCACCAAAAACCGAACGTCAATATTGGCTTATTGGGGCCTGACCCAGGTTCAGAGTTAAGTTAGCCAAACAAATCCTGGTACTATTGGCCCTTTCGGCAATATTCCGCGGAGCGTGGACTGAAGTCTCACTTGAAGTAGTATGGGAGGGTGCTAGAACCAGGTTTCTGCACCCTAGAGATGTCTAATGAGTTCAAGTGGTCCGCAGTTTGACACTCCACACAGGTTTCTTCACGCACTTTGCCGTACCTTGCAACCTGATATACTACCTTCACACAGCCCTACCCAGGGGTTGAACATCGCACTCTGTGTTATTACCCAATATCTTACTAGTATTCCAATGTTAGTTGATTATCTTAACCCACTTGTGTGCTTTAAGTTATACTTAACAACATAAACCATTCATACAAGTGCGTGCAGTAAATAAACAGTACATTTGCAAATTATATCAAACATGCATTAACACAAGAACAGATACATAGAATTATGGTAAAACTTCTCTTTATTAATTCCTTCCTTGGTTACAGACTCGACTCACCCTATGCACTTAGTTGCAGGGGTCCGCGCACTCAGCTGCAGAGCCTTCTCCTACTCTACAACCCAAAGACACACTTCAACTTATGACTCAGTCACTTAGACTTCTTCCTACTTCTATATCCTTATCTATCTACTTAGAGCCTCGCTCTATTTATACAATCCCATGGGCTATGGACCATGGGTAGGTCTATCCAGCTGACATTACATTACAAAACTAGGGCAGACAACCATGTGACTCTATCATACTTTCATGCCTTGCGCCCATAATTCGTGGGGCTTTACAACAAGATTCAGTCAAAACTTGGGCTTCGAGCCCCAAAACATGCCTTGGGGGGATTCCGTGCCCAATAGGCCCCCAACACAAACATCGTGACTTGCCCTCGAGTTACTCTATTGGTGCAGCGACCTTTGCGCGGAGTCCCTCCAACTGTTCTCGTACTGTGTGGAGGTCAGCAATGCACTAAACTACTACTTCTTGGATATGATGCATATGCTGTTTTGAGACCTCTGTATTGGGAGTGCTTCTCTATATCAATGTGTGCATCCCCTATATGTGTGCGAGCTTCCCTTCGATGTTTGTCATGATGGTGAAGGCCTCGTCGATCCAAGGTTGGACGTGCACTTTGAGGACTACTTCCTTATGTCGTGTCGTGTCCACCTACTCCTTCAATGCTTTAGCCTGCTGCATCCGTGCAAGCCTCTGGGTGAGGATCACTGTCTGCGTAGTTCCTCGGATACTGTCATACCACTGTTGGAGTTCTCACAACTCTGTCTCTAAGCGCTAGATGTTGAGGTCTTCCTGCAGAGTTGTCAGGACCTTAAGTGATTCTTCCAACATGCTAGTGCAGTCTCACACTACACCTCCAATTTTCTCCAATCCCACTGTGATAGTGCTAGTGCGCTGTTCTCTGATTTCTAGGGGAGTAGATGGGTGCACCTTTAACTGTGGTTTGACGATCTGAAGATTCAGCTCCAGCTGAACCTTTTCCATTTCCTCCTTGGCCTCGTGGACCCTTGCTGCTAACTTGTGGATCTGCACCTCTGCTGGTATATTTGCTGGGATGGCCAGCTCTGGGGCACTTCAGCCAGTGTCATCGATCACCTGCACTAGCTGTCGATTTTGTAACACCAATTTGTTGCGATTCAAGCTTAGTTATTCCATATTTATTTTCTTCTCACTGAGGACATAGAGCATGCATCTCTCCCTAGCTCACAGCTTTGTAGTTATCCCATCCTGCAACACATATAATGTCTCATGTAGGAGGGTAATGAGATTAACACTGAGACCTTTCACCGTGCTAACCGAAGTCTCGTCGGCCTCATTTGATGTCACTAATGCCCCTTCTGACAACACTATTATGTTTGTCATCCACGCGCACAACATCTGCTCTGCTACCGTGGATTCGACTGCGAGGTTGGTTGAAAGGGTACCAACCTATGGGAGGCACACCTGTAATTCCTGCAATTGTGCTTTGAGGGCCCCCAACACAATCTAGTTCTCCTACATGAAATCTTGGAGAGCCTCATTGGTGACATCACGCACTATCTCTTCGACATCATGAAAATCACCCTCGGTTAGGGTGATCGAGTCAATGGACAATTTCAAGGCCTTGACCTTATTCTGCGACCCTGCCCACTCTACTGGGTGTTGGCGCTTCAGCTGTGTGGACGCAGTTCATGGATCCGCACCTCCTTCTTCCGTTTCTACTTCCTCTTCTTCCTGCCCCTGTGAAGGCATTGTTTGGCCCTTGCCCACCTTCGTGGTTGCTGCCTATGTTGATGCTGCTACTGTGGCCTTTTCCTGCTTGGCAGCTTTCTGTGTCGCATCCTGTGCTGCCTACACTTTTGCTGCTATTTTTTTCTTCCTTCATTTTTTGGCGAACTATGTGATGCACAGCTTGGCCTCGTCTTTCTTCTTTTGCGCTGCTAACTTCTCGATTTCTTTAATGTCTGGGGCATGCCATTCTAGCGGCCATGCCTCTAGGACATTAAAAATGGCATTGTCAGTGCCTACCAAGGGTATCTTTGTCCACTACTTCATCTGGTCCTTGCGCGCCCTGATATATATGTTATGCATGTCTGGCTTAAATTTTGCAAAACTCTTCAGACTGTTGTAAACGTGGGTGACAACCGTGGCTTACAGTTGAACCACATTTGGATGTTCATCTCCATGAGCACCTAGAAGATCTTGTTGTCGGATATCCTTTTAGCATCCTTCGTGGCCCAAAGCGAAGCATACTTCGCGGCCTCCAGTAAATCTCTGTCAATTATGGGGAATTGACTATCCTCTGGAAACTCCCCAACTACAAGCACTATGGACAACAACAACCATGCATAGTGGAATGTTTTGCCCTATTCCTGGGCTTCATAGCAATTCTCTAAAAATTTCGTGCAAAGGAATTCAAACCAGTTAAACTGGACCCCTTCCACGCACTGCTCTGCCAGTGCGACCACTGGCGCAGGTACCTCGTCTGTGTGGCACTTGCACATAACATTTCCTGCGAGGATCTAGTTTGCCACGCATACTTTTTTGTCCTTGATGTTGGAGATGGTGTAGCCCCTCTTCTTCTTTTCCAGCTTGTACTTCTTCTCCATCGCCTCCATGATGGCCAAATCATTTCCCTTCCCTTTCGATATGGCCACGGGGTCCTCTCTTTTGTATGGAAGCTAGAAGACACGATGAATCAAGTTTTTCGTGACGGGGATGGGCTCCTCCAACCATAAACACCCATCATGCACTAGGAAAAGCAGTTGTCT
Source organism: Pinus tabuliformis (assembly GCA_031772625.1). Lineage (NCBI taxonomy): Eukaryota > Viridiplantae > Streptophyta > Pinopsida > Pinales > Pinaceae > Pinus > Pinus tabuliformis. Next base: position 776,334,161 of record CM062820.1, on the reverse strand, counting down.
GATGACGAAAATGGTTATTGGGGTGCGGTGGCCTTTTCCACTTCGCGCAGCCACTTACATGGCTCTAATGTTGTCACCACCCCCGCAGTGTTCTGCGTCAAGAGGTTTCTGGTCTCAACGTGAGGGAACTTCTCGTGGTCAACGAGGTCCCAATCTTCAAATTTCATGCTTGGCATGTGGCCCAGGTGCGTGCCTTCAAACCTAATTCCATCTAGGAGGAGCAAGACCTGGAGCAAGCTCTTGGTCTCGTCTAGGTCCTTGGGCACTTTGGCCTTCCCTTTTCACGGGGGGACATAGGCATATAGTTTTTTCGCAGGGTGTGTAGGTTGAATATCCACCTCCATGCCTTCATATTCTTCTTCTATGATGGTAAGATCCTACAAATATTCTTCTTCTTCATCTATTTCTATAGTGATGGAGTTCCCTTTCTCCTCCATCAATAGTTTGCTGCGTGGCATATTCCGCGAGGACACGCGTACGGGAGCCATTGCTTGTTTGTCCTTCTTGGGTCTTGGCATTCACGGTGATTTCAAGATTTCTGCCACAATCTAGGCACCTTCTGGAGCATCCCCCACAATTAGGGCCTATGCGGCCTCCTTGGAAGTCATTTTTTTTATGTCCATAACATCCTGAGCATTTGCCATCGTACTCGTCCAGAAATCTAGCACTCACGAACTCAAGGGCTCAATCAACACTCAGCTCACAACACTCGGGGATTTTCTCAATCTCTCAATTCGAAAATTATCAAGTGTTGTTTGTTGGGTAGCCCTTTGTTCTTTATAGCGCTTTTTGAATTTGAATTCGACTATTTCCCCAAAATCTGGTTCATTAATGCTCCCTTGGCAACAAATTTTCCCAGATTTTGCCTATAAATCGCATCTTAAATTCTTGCCACCCACTCCATTTGGCCTCAAGTCGAGCATCCCATCATGAATAGTGACTTCAATGGCCACTTTTTGACCAACCCGCATGGTAGCGCAGCCCCCTGTGCGCAGACGCTAACCTTGTGACTTTTTGTTTCTGCACGCAGCTGCAACCTCGCGCAGCTTCTGGGCAGTGTAGTTTATAGTCTCGTGCTTCCTTTCAACTACTTGGAGCGCTAAGACTGTATTTCCTTCAGCTAGTCAGGTGGCCATACCACTTGTGTAGAGTTCCATCCTATCCTCCGTCATGGTTCTTGGAGAATCCCCAACATTTATTGTTACAGTTGGCATTGTGCACTTCACCATTTGCAACGTGCTACCCTGGTTACTATGCTTAGCAATATGCGGTCCAAGCCAAGGCATCAAACTAATCAATCCACAATGATAGTTCCCAAACTTGTAAGCATGATCATACTCACATTGTCTTACCATACTAGTTTTTTCGGTGAGAAAATCCTCCTTTATCTCGTCCTCCATCTTCTTGACTTCTGCGTCCACCAGCACACTTTTCTTTCTTAACCGTACCCTTTCTTCTTCAAGTTCTTGGAGTCTAAGGTTTCCCTGTTGGATTTGGGCTTCTAAGGTTTCGCGAATCATTTTCCCTACTAGTGCTAGATTAGGCTTTTCAAGTACTAGGGGGCTTACAAAATTTGTCTCATATTCCAATCTTAGCGGTGCCTATGCTTAGGTTGTTACACGTGGTCCTATACACCCATAGAACTGTTGGTACGCACAGGTCCCAGTCAATCCATTTCGCATCATGGACCCTGTTCAGTACTTCACACACTTTGTCAAAGGATTCCATGCGGATAACCTTTTGCGTGCTTGGTCTTATCATAACTCCTCATCCCAAATGGAGGGTTTTTTCATGCCATTGTCTTGCCCACTCCTGCTTGTCGATCATTTTTCCTACCGTGCGCACAATGTGCCTTCATGCAGGTTGTGCACCATATGCCTGTATCCATCTGGAAAGGTGTGCATATGGGCCATTTTGTCTGGCATACTTGGATTTTATTTGCATCTGAGGCTTCCCAAATTGTAGGTGCATCATCCTTCTACATTCATGCCAGTCCTCAAAATTCTGCTAGTGCATACCCCACCACCTTGCGGGCGTAGCACGCAGTACCCATTTCAGAGCATCGAACCGCTGTTGTTCTGGAACTTCTTCTTCAAATTGATTCAGGAACTCCTCTACCTCACTTAACCCGTTATATTTAGGTAGGTCTCTTGTTTCTGTTGCTACACAGTGCAGTGACCTTATCATCATATTACAGTTGAGCGTGGTTACCTCGTGTAACGGTTTATTCCATCATTCTATTTCTTCATCAGAATCTGAGGTGCAGGAGATTTCGCACTCCCACAAGAGTCATCCATCAACTGTTGGATTCACCCGGTCCTGCTCTCATGCAGTTATCTTGTAGATACAGTCTATATCATCATCGATATCGTAGTCACACACTGGCTCTGTGTAGCGCAATCCTTCCGCAGGGTCTATCGGTACCATTACATGCAGTGATGTTTTCTAGAAAATCATCTTGCGCTTCTTTAGATTTAACACTCCATTCATGCCAGTGGCCCAATATATTCCAAGTAGTGCGGGATATGGATTTGTGTCATCAACAATCTCTATCAATTTGAAATATACTAGTGTGCTCACACCTTCGATATCTATTGTTATTCCCTACAATCTTCCCATAGGTAGGTTCTTTTGTTGGTTCGACATTTGCTATTGAATAGGAGACCATTGCAGTGCAGGCCCACCCATGCTCTCCCATGTCTGCTTTGGCAGGACATTTGTGTCTGATCCTAGATTGAAAATCACTTGATCCATTTCATATTTCCCGATCTGCGCGGTCAATCTCATCTCTCTTCATGTTAGCATTGTGTGTTTCCTGAGCTTTCGGACTACGCGCGGTTCTCCTGGCGTAGTCCCAACACATCTAGTGATGAGTTCTTGCAGTCCCTTCATAGCTTTGTTGTTGCGCAGCAGCTTCATGCATGTCTCCAAAAATGTAGTGAGCATTGATGGGTCCATTTATGGTTCTAGTTTGTCTTTACATCCTGAAGTAGAGGCATCTGTGAAGCTCTTTTTAGCTTCCATGAGTTTCTCCTTAGTGTTCTCTAAATCAAATTCTAGTTCCTTTGTTGGAGCCTTGCAAACCCAGGCACTCTCTTTGGGATGCTTGCCTTTTTCATCTCCTGCCATGATACCACTTCAGAGCACGATATTTACATTCAGGTATTCCTCGCGCAGCTTAGACCTCATCATTTTTAGGTTCTTAGTCGGAGGAGGTTGGAGTGCTCCTTTATCGCAAAACCTCGCTATCAGCGTGGGGCAGTCCTCTGTCTCATGATCAAACTGGGTACAATATAATCATGATGGTCTCGTCGGATTTGTACAATCACAGGCATAATGCCCCGATCCTTTGCAATTGTAACATATCATTTATCCACGACCTCTTCCTAGTCCCATTCCACCTCGACCTCTACCGTGCCCCTAAAATCTAGTGTGTGCCAACTTTGCATTTTGATCGAGGGTCCATGTTTCAGTCTGAACTCTATAGGTAGGAGTCTAATCCATCCTCAGTTCGTAACTTCTACATGTACACTCATCGTGGCCTATTGACCTGCAGAAATTACAGAACAACTGTTAGGAATTCTACGTATACTTCTGTAATAGATGGCAGTTATATGTAGCATGCTTCCCTCTTATCTGAAAAATCGTGCACCATAATGCAGGCACCGCACTCAGTCCTGCTTGTACCTCTAGTCTCAATGGGATTGGCCCTCCTCCCTCTAGGTAGTTCGCGAAGACTGGAAAATGGTCCTTGTCATGTCCTTGCCCTTTGCACTTTACGCACCATACCTCCTCGCGCGCTTCTGGGTGAGCTGTCCTGTCTTGTTTCAAACTCTACATCTCAAGGCACAATTTTTTCAACTGTGCGTGGATCTATTGAACTCCCAGGTTAGGATCTTGTATTGGGGTCTCGTGCAGTCTCATTGATATCTCCAAGGCCCCAGCCTAAGTGGTTAGCTTCTGCTATGATAACGCATTCCTTAGATGTAGCATTAGCGATGCTATGAACCATGTGTAGTGTTGTCCATCCGTCAAGGTCATGTTGGCTTCACAAATTGTACACTTCAGTCTCTAATCTAGCTCCCAGTGGGTCTTTCCTGGAAGCATCGTGATTTCCTTAAATCCAATGATCTACTATGTCTCTGATTTTGGCCTACTAAATTCCTTGTTTAGTGCAGCTTGGATATCAGCGATCCCTGTATTCGGATTGTCGTTGGAGTGCTTGATGTACCAAGTTAGTGCGTAATCCTACAAAGTGCTAACCAGCATTGCTTTCTTTATATTGTCATCTGTGACTCCCTGCGCTTCCCATACAACCCTTACCATGAAGAAAAATTGGTCTGGATCTTCATTTCCTACTCCTTTGAACACCGAAAACTTTATCGCGCTTGCCATATTGAACTGTGGTGGTGGCAGAGGTGGTGTGGGTAGAGACAGAGGTGAAGATGGTGAAACTGGTGGTGGTGTAGTTGGGGGTAGTATGTGCGGAATTCACTGCTTTATCAAACTGATCACACTTCTTGGTGAAACCTTCGCGAGCTCTTCCTCGCTTTCTCATGGAGGTGAAATCAAGGGGCTAGTTTCTAGTTCTGCGCTACCTTCGTTTTTGTAGATCCTCCCACTTCGCGTAGCCTGAAACATCATTTTATTCACATAACCCAATTCGCGCTCTTCATTATTACCTAAGACCTTACTAGTATTCCAATGTTAGTTGATTATCTTAACCTATTTGCGTGCCTTAAGTTATATTTAACAACATAAACCATTCATACAGGTGTGCACAGTAAATAAATAATACATTTGCAAATTATATCAAACATGCATTAACCCAAGAACAAATACACAAAATTATGGTAAAACTTCGCTTTATTAATTCCTTCCTTAGTTACAGACTCGGCTCACGCTACGCACTCAGCTACAGGGGTCCACGCACTCAGTTGCAGACTACTAGGCCTCTACACACTTAGCTGCAGAGCCTTCTCCTACTCTATGACCCAAAGACACACTTCAACATATGACTCAGTCACTTAGACTTGTTCTTACTTCTCTACCCTTATCTATCTACTTAGAGCCTCACTCTATTTATACAATCCCATGGTTTGCAGACCATGGGTAGGTCTATCCAGCAGACATTACATTACAAAACTAGGGCGGACAACCCTGTGACTCTATCATACTTTCGCACCCCAAGCCCAAAATTTTCGGAGCTTTACAGCAATATTCAGTCAAAACTTGGGCTTTGAGCCCCAAAACATGCCTTGGGGGGATTCCATGCCCAATAGTCAGCAAAGGTGGCTTCACCAAAAGTATAGGTGTTGTAGTGACATACACAGTTCATCACCAATAATGATTTATAATGACGGATAGTGACCGTCACAATTTCATATGAGTAATGGTGATGGACCATAGCCTTGGTCACCAAAAATTGAACGTCACCAAAGGTGGTGTTGCCAAAAGTATAGGTGTTGTAGTGACATTCAAAGTTCGTCATCAATAATGATTTATAATGATGAATAGCGATCATCACCATTTCATATGAGCAATGGTGATGGACCATAGCCTTGGTCACCAAAAATTGAACGTCACCAAAGGTTGTGTTGTGAAAAGTATAGGTGTTATGGTGACATTATAATGATGGATAGTGACTGTCACCATTTCATATGAGCAATAATGATTTATTGTGATGGATCTTTAATGTTCATCACTATTGGTGCATATATATGGTGACGTTCAATGACCATCACCAAAAGATGCATTACTAGAAGTGTAGGTGTTGTGGTGACATTCAAGGTCCTTCAGGAATAATGACTATAATGATGGAAAATGACAACCACCATTTCATATCAACAACAACTATTTATGGTTATGGACCTTTGAGGGTCATCACTTTTGATGTATATATATGGTGGCGTTTGTTGACTGTCACCATTTCATATTTTTGGCGAGGGTCAAAAAATGTCACCAAAGCTCATTGGTGATGGTCAAAAGAGCCTCTGTCACCAAAAATTAGTCGTCACCATTCCATATGGATGTCAGGGCATGATGGAATTGAACCACCAACCTCCTTGTAAAGAAGGTGCTCTTCCATTGATCTAACACCCTTTAAAGAATTATATTTTTAAAAATTAGAACTTGAAACTTCATAAATTATAAATTCTACAAGTTTCAATAAATTAAAGTCTCAACAATATTTTACTAAACAAGAAAAGCAACAACGAAATTGTAGGTCCCTACCTAATGGTTATTGAATTTATGAAAATTGGGTGCAGGGAAAAATATTTATGTATAAGAGAATCAATATGTTCAGCTGAATACTCAATTAGAAGTGAAACTCTGAAGACATTTATAACCTATAAATGACCTATAATTATCAAATGCTCCAAATATTGCAAAGGAAATGTCATAAATGGGTAGCATATGGAAGAATAGGAGGTAGGGACTTAGAAACCTTATACATCTTGTCATGCCTTAGCACTTGGTACATCTTAGTTTGTTTGACATATCTTCGTACTATCTGGCACATCTTAGCATGCCCTAGCATTCCTTAACACACCTTGGCAATCATGACCTCCAACTAACATTGCATTTTTCCATGACTTGGGACCCTTACATTCATTGGAAAACCTTGGCACTCCTTTATTATCATGCCCTCTGTTATCCTCCATAATTTCCCAGGCTGATGAGGAGATCAATGGAGGTAACCACAGAACAAGCTTTTAGTTTGGTAGTCAGCCCTACCAAACTATAGAGGGTTTTCTCTATGAAATCAAAACCAAGAGATGACTGGAATGTAAAGGATTTTAGGCTAGATAGCTAGGCTTAGGTGGGTTTTTGGAAAAATTAGGGACTTGGAACTCTATCCATCGCTGTCTTCTCTAGTAGGGACATTGTCAAGGAGGAAAGGACTTGGAGCTCTGTCTAGGATAAATCACCTAACATGCATGACAAAATCTCCCTAGAATAGAGTACCCCATACCTAGAAGAGTGTCCCCTGCTCAAAATATAGAACCCTTCTCTACTGTGCACTTTTCTTAAAGATAAACCTGTGCATAAAATAGTACTAAGAAAAACACCTAAATTAAGAAAAGTGAGCATCTAAGTCAAACTATAAAAGTATAATAAATATGGTTCTATATAAGTTTGGGAAACACTATAAAAACATGATTTCATACAACAACAATAAGATGCCTAAAATTGATGTGATTCTTTCATCATTGCTATACCCTCACAACAAAATTGGAATCTATAACATGTACCCCAAGGTTGTGTGCATCTGTTGAAGGTGTAGATTGAAAGGATCTGCTAAGATGAAGTACTATTGAAGGATAAACACCTTCAAAACAATAGATAAAGTCTACTGTGAATTCAATCCATTTGCACACATACCAAGGATTCTACTGGGTACACTTCTCTGCTGAATGGAAACTGCAATGTATTGTAGTGCTGCCAAAGAAAAAACACCTTTAGTGCAACACAGATAAAACTCTAACAGATATTGTCACTATGGCCTCGGTTGTTGATGATATCATAAATATAGGTAATAACTTCGATAATTGAAAAACCAAAAGGTGAGATGCATAGATCATTTGAAATGGCATATTTGGGCATACTTTACTATTGTTTAGGAGTGTTAGTATAGAAAATGCAAGGTATCCTCTTGCGTCTTTATTTCACAGGCCAAGGATACGAAGAAATACAAAAAGTATTAAATAGCATGGTATAAGTCGATTGTAGGTTCTTTTGAGATGGGAATGGAATTCTCCTTGTGCATGTTATAATATAGTGGGTATAACTTTAAATACGAAACTGATAGTTATGGGTTTGAAATTGTCTCACAATTCATGAAAAGTGCTAAATTTGTTCACTAGAAATAAGCAGAGCGAGTCATCAGGTTTATGGAAGGGGACACCCTATTCGCAGGAAGATAACTTGAAATTAGTCAAGCATATTATTTCTCGTCTTCTTGTACCTGTGTGCTTTCAAAAGATAACCACATCCAAAGACTCAATAATAACTCTGGTAAATTTTATAGATGTAAAGCACTTCTGAGAAAACCCATTGCTTAATGAAAATTGAGCAAGGAATATGTCGAAGGATTCAATCTTGCACTCAGTCATAAAAAGGAAGTTGGGGTATCCAGTATCTTTCCAACAAACTGACTCCAACCATAATGTGCAAGGCAGGTTAACTGCGAAACCTCTTTCCCACTTTGTAGTATTGTTCCCTCTTAAATTCCAACAGGTATCTTGCTTCTTAGATCCACAAAGCTTGTGCCAGGTAAACTCTGCATGATACAATTGTGATGTTCAAGCTTGACACATGCTCTAGTTTCCCTCTAAAAGCAGGTAAGTCAAAATATTATGACAATCTTAACTGTAATTTGATCATACACTATTGAGGTATTGCATGGAATAAACAATATACTATCAATGCATTAATGAAGAAATATAAATAAATGAATTTATTATTGCTACAATAACGTGTCTTGGGATTCTCAGATAAAGCACCTAACCTGCATGTAAAAATATTCCTAGAATAGAGTACCTCCTACCTAGAAGTGTGTCCCCTGCTCAAAATATAGAACCCTTCTCTACTCTGCACTTTTCTTAAAGATAAATCTGTGCATAAAACAAAACTAAGAAAAACACCTAAATTAAGAAAAGTGAGCATCTAAGTCAAACTATAAAAGCATACTAAATATGGTTGTATCTAAGTTTGGGAAACACTAAACAAACATGTTTTCATACAACAACCACAAGATTCCTAAAATCAATGCACTTTTTTCATCGCTGCTACAACCTCATAGGAAAATTATGATCTACAACATGTGTCCCAAGGCTGCATGCATCTACTAAAGGTGCAAACTGAAAGGATCTACTAAGATGAAGTATTGTTGAAGGAAAAAGACCTTCAAAACAATAGATAGAGACTAATGTGCATTCAACCCATCTGCACGCAGGCCAAGGTTGCTACTGGGTACACTTCTCCCCTAAATGGAAACTACAGTGTATTACTGCTCTACTGAAGGAGAAACACCTTCAGAGAAACACGGATAAAACTATAACATAAATTGTCACTGTGGTATTGGTTGTATAATATCTCATCAATATAGGTAACAACTTCGATATTTGAAAACCCAAAAGGTGAGCTACATAGATCATTTGAAATGATAGATTTGGACATACTTTATTATTTTTTAGGAGTGTTAGTATAGAAAATGCAAGGTAGCCTGTTGCATCTTTATGTCATAGACCAAGGATGTGAATAAATACAAAAAAGATTAAATAGCATGGTACAAGTCGATTGCAGGTTCTTTTGAAACAAGAATGGAGTTCTCCTTGTGAAGATTCTAATATATTGGGTGTAGATTTAAATAAGAAATTTATAGTTATGGGGTTGGAATTGTCTCACAATTCATGGCAAGTCCCAACATTGTTCACTAGAAAGAAGTAAAGCGAGTCGTCAAGTTTATGAAAGGGAACACCCTATTCATAGGTAGATAACTTCAAATTAGCAGGCATATTATTTCTCCTCTTCTTGTACGTGTGTGCTTTGAAAAGCTAACCACCTCCACAGTTCATCATGTGATGGATTCATGTGATGAAATAAAATTAAAAAACACCTTTCTTCTTACTACTGATGAGCCTTCTAGGGGATTCTTGGATGAAGTTGATCCTAATCTGCTTTCTGAAATCAAAGAGACACTTTCTAGCTACTCTGATTTGATAGACAACAACCATAATGCTTATGCAAATGAATATGGAAATCAATAAGCATCGATGAACTTGGTATTCAAGAAGGTGTCTCAAAGTCTAATATGGATAGTATTTTAAATTTCTACAACTAGCAGAGGGTTTTCCCCATTGGGTTCCCTAGAGAATTTTGTTTTTTTTGCTATAGTGTGACTGTGTTTTATTTCTGTTCTATTCCGCTACAAATTGATAGAGATATTTTGTCTTGGTGCAACAATTAGTTTTAGATTTATTCATTCAAGCAGTAACATAATTTCAAGAAATTCTACACAAGGGACAATTAATCTATATTTTCACTTATATCTTTTGCAAGTAAAATTCACAACTAAATTTTCATCCAAAGTGTTTAGGTTACTAGCAAGTGGTATCACAACATATCTCAACATTGCAAGGCATAAATCATACTATTCAATAAGGTTGAGACTTGAGATACAAAAATCTTCCCAAGTTATGCAAGCAAGAAAACTGTTGATTTTTAGTTCTAAATCTATCCAACCAGAACAAAATTCTGCCATTTTCAACACCCTCTAGTCAAAGTTATTCTTGGCCTCATTCAACTCAATTAAGAATATGTCAATCTCATTGATATTTCTTCTTGAGTTCATGCTTCTAAGTTATATATTTATGGAACATAATATATCAGTTATGTTAAGTGATTATTCATTCAAAATTATTTAGTTCGTTTAGTGCATCTAACTAATTTTCTGATCAGTCTATGGGTAGACTCTATCAGAGATTTGTATCAGAAAATAGAAGATTGTTTTAGTACCTAGTGTTATAAAACTCTAAGCTAGAAAAATCATTTTGGGTTGTTTCCCTAAAAATATTTAAAAATTTTCAATCCCAAAGCCATTTCAGGGAGAATTTTAGTCAGGGAGAAATTTAGTACTATTTTTGGAAAATTTGAATGCAATTAAAAGAAATTCTTCCGGTTTGCTCAAAATATTCTAGCACCAAATATGAGTGAATTCACAGAACTTAAGATTTGGAAATAATTGAATTTCACTTCGCTTTTCCAGGGCCATATGTGAGTGAATTCACAAAACTTGAGATTTGGATTCTGGAAACACTTAAATTTCATCTCATTTATTAGGATTGGAAGTTCCCTAAGATGAAAAAATGTAGCATTAAGGATATACTTTTCTTTCTTAAGGACAATGTTTAGTTTATAAATAGTGATACGAGAATCCTTGTATACATGCCTGACACAGTTATTTGCTCACAACTAATGAAACTGAACTCCATCAATATATAACAGACAAGGTAGAATGTAAGAGAGAATCTACTTTTCAACATATACTCTGACAAAAATAAACTTCTATACAGACATATAAAGTTGTCACCACACCAAAAAAGGAATTAAAAACCAAAATAAAAATAGGAACGGACCTGGATTATTATGGTTACTCTAACAAAATGTTAAATAGGATCAATGTGTTAATATGGAAAATAGTGTAGTTTATTATGATTTATTGAGCCCAAAGGGTTAGCCCAACCGAATGTCATTAATGTTACTGGGTATTTGGCTCATTTTGTGCTGGCAGGTGCCCTGTTCAAAATCCCTTGGGTCAGGTGCACTAGTCAATGCCAATGGGTTTACTAGGGATTCCATCCATGAATGTGGGAAACATCCATTGGGATTCCCCAGAGAGTTTTTTCTTGGAAAGAATAAAAATAGGATTTCCTAAAGAGAATTTTTGATATGCATACAATGTACACCCAGTAAAATCAACTCTATAGAGACAAACCATAAAAGAAGGAAAAATACACATGCTTTTACCTATGTTCCCTTGTGAGTGTGCACTTCATGTGAAATTTTGCCATGGAGATCACCTTCTCCTTTGCACCTTCAACTTTTCAGACTCCATTTTCATGAGGTTTACTAAATGAAGTGCCATTGTTTAGCTGATGATGTAAACTATTACTTATTTAAGATAACCTTATACCCTATATCTCATTAGAACACTAGGTGTTGGCAGCATATTATTTCCAACATCCCTACATGAGATGTCCTCTGTTATCCTTTTTTTATTTTCCAAATAGTTAGTAGTTGTAGGAATGTGTTTATCTTGACTATAGCTAGTTCTCGATCGTACATGAGTAGTTAAGATGCTTCCAGTCACAACACTTCATCTTGCATTGCCCATCAATTCTTATAATTCATTTTTTTTATGACCACAGATGATCCCTGCAAATGTCTTCAATATTTATGAGAATTATCCAGACCTATATTATCTTCTCTTGATGTTAGAGTATGTTCCATCATTGCCAATGCCTTATCAACATCAGATTTAACTGTATAATTTTCCATCTCTAAAATAGAGGCTAAATTACTTCTCCGAGTTGATTCACAAAAGAGAAGCAACCTGTTGTTGGGTGTGGCTTGTACAATAACATCAATCCCATCTCTAGCCCCAAATCTATCAAGGGAAGAGCTAAGTGAAAATTTCTAAAAGCCTTTTCTTGGTACAGACCAATTTTCATGTAAATCCTATACACGCTCCTGAAGTATGTGCTATCTTGAGAGAGTTTTTGTCCATACAATGGATACTTGGGATGTAGTCCCAGATACTTCAATTTTCCTAAGTGAAGCCCTTGTTGCATCTGGCAATATAGGAGATGGCTTTGGAGTGCTTCATCGCAAAATCATTCTGTGAATTATTCTTACATGTGTTGGCCTTGTCTTTGTGAGAGGAGTAGAAGAAGAAGAAGGTGGTGATAAATTGAGCTCTAAGCTTATTCTTTCTACAACCATCCCAACTGGATCATCTTCCACAAATCCTCTGATTCCTAAGCTTCATCCCCATTGTCAAAATCAAGCACAAAATCCTCAACATATTCATCATGTGTGTTGGACTATGCAGGCATAGATGTTTGATAGCCTTGACAATACCAATCCCCTTCAGGGATAGCCCTTCCAAGGCGAACACAATATGTATGATATGTTGAATCATAACGATTACACAATAATAAAATATCACCATCACCATCATCATTTCAATCTAAGAAAACTATATTTACATAGGGATCAATAAATGCCTTTACTTCTTCTTTTGAATGTTGATATACTTGCCAAACAGAACCAAATCATATAAGCAAATCATCCTTCAAATGTAGAACCAACTATTTAAACTTAAACCCTACGTATGCGAATACATAATCATGCTTCATAGGAAAGATAGTAAGATAAAGGCAAGGAAATATCTTTAAGAAATCCAACAAGGTGTTGCAGCTAGAAATTGATATCACCAAATTGTAAATCACCAACAAACACAAGGATTAATAGAATAAAAGGATGAAATAAAATGAACTAGACCCAGGGGAACTCAAATGTATATGTCTTTAAACATGAACATACAAATTCAAAGAACCCTGATAAATAAAGATTATTGTTGCAAATAGAACATAAACTACTCCAAATATTTATTTGTAAAATAACTAAATTCTAGCATTCAAACAAGGGCATAAACATGTTGTCAAATGGCAAAGTTGAAAGCAGTTAAAAACATCAGGGGCATGTTGCAAATCTTATTCCTATCATTGGAATCAAGAAAACTACCATTGGAATCTCAGGCTTGGATCCACTTCTCTATTGAATCTATTCGTCTACTTGTCTACTCAATCTGTTATAACTGCACCAAATGGTGCCAAATGATAAATACATTGTGACTTCAACAGATATTTTCAAACAAATGCTATCTGGTGGACATTGGAATGAGTGATGTAGGAGCATCCCCGTCCATTAGTGTTCTTGCATCACCAAAAATGTGTTTAAATTCCAGCATCTTATTGATGTTTAATCATCAATTTGTGCTTGTGAGACTTACATGAGCCCACAGGAAATCACTTTTAGCTTCACCGACTCCCACTTTAAACATGACATTTCTAAAAATAGCTAGCAGGAAAGGAAATATATAGTGTACTTATTGTATTCACTCATTACACTGGAACCACAATAAAAACAAGAGGAGTTGAGATGATGGATTGCTTCTACTAGAGAAATAAGACAAAAATAAAGAGATATCGAATTAACAGAAATACAACAGGGTGCGATGGCATGGCATCACAAATATTGTTGTTTCCAGAAACATCTTGTTGTATGATGAAACAAAAATCAACTCCAACAATAATTAAGACATTCATTGCAAAGGAGGAGAGCACTGAGAAAGAAATTTTAACATAGACCAGAAATCACTAGGCTAAAGTGGAAGAATTCGTTGAGGAAAACAAATTAAGAGAAGCAACAGACTCTCTCAAGAAGAAGGCAATGACTTCCACAAATGAAATTGAGCACAATAATTGGGAAAGAAGATCCTTGGAGTAGTTGAGGCATATCACTGGGCAATTGAGGAAGATCACTCCACTGAAAATGAAGGAGATTGTTAAGGAATAATCATTGAGTAGCAAGAAGGGTAAATTCCAGGAAAGAGAACTAGCATGGAATCTGTGCCTAAACAAGAAACCATGCAACCCATTGTTGTGTGAGAAATAGAGTATTTCTTTTTATTCATCCTTTCTTAATCCCGTGCATGAGGATCAATTTCTGCTACAAAGTGAATGTAATTGAGTAGCATCACTATTATTTCACTGATTTACTTGAATGTTATAATACAAGTTCAATGATAAAATCCTCATGTGGAATTGTTTGGCTTCTGTTTAGCGATGTACATTGATTTTGATTGAAACCATCCACTGAGATGGGTATTGAATTTTGTTTCTTATCTACCTACAGTAGATTAGTATGCATTTGTGCAGGTTTTGTGTTTTCTAGCACCCATCGATTAGTATTAAAGCAGGAAGAACCTATAGTGAGGGAAATCCAACAAATGAGGAAGAAAAATGTTTAGACGTTTCTTGTCTGTTAGGAAAAACCCAACAACACTAGGGTTTGTAGGGTTTCTCTGATTTTGGGAATGGGAGGGTTTAGGTTTATTGTATGTTTGCTTATTCTAATTGATTTGTGTTCATCTGTATTGGTTGAATAGCAACCCTTGTTTTAACTTATCACAATGGTCCCCTGCTCACCAGTAGTCCTACTATAGATGTTCATCTGATTTGGTACGGCAGATTCAATCCTGCTCAACATTCCATTGTGGTAGATTTTGTATAGTCCTTGGAAGCTAGCAAGGCCCTAGAGCCCTCTTTGTACAGCTGGTGGAAAACCACTCAGAGATACCATGGTTAGTCCAACAAGGCCATCGTAATGGAAAATACAAGGCTAGGAAAGAAGAAGTTGGATGTTTGTTATTCCCTCAACATATCTGTGAAGCGGAGCCAAATTATAGCTTTGGTGGAAGGGGAAATTGCTTCCAAAGCTCTACTGGAGAATGGAAATTCTGTGTATTTGGTACTCATGTATGATGATGTTGCTATAGAGGGATTTTGTATTCTCCACAACTGTAATTAAGCACAATCACGAGGTAAGAAGATCCTTGGATTAGTTGAGGCATATCACTAGGCAATTGAGGAAGATCACTCCACTGAAAATGAAGGATATTGTTAAGGAATAATGATCGAGCAGCAAGAAGGGTAAACTCCTGGAAAAAGAACTAGCATTGAATCTCTGCCTAAATAAGAAACCGTGCAACCCATTGTTTTGTGAGAAACAAAGTATTTCTTTTTGTTTATCCTTTCTTAATCCTATGCACGAGGATCAGTTTCTGTTGTAGAGTGAATCTAATTGAGTAGCATCACTATTATTTCACTAATTTACTTGAATGTTATAATACAAGTTTAATGATAAAATCATCTTGTGGAATTGTCTGGCCTCTGTTTAGCGAAGTACATTGATTGTGATTGACACCATCCACTGAGATGGGTAGTAAATTTTATTTCTTTTCTACCTACATCATATTGGTTTTCATTTGTTCAGGTTTTTCATTTTCCAGCACCCATCAATTGATATTAAAGCAGGAAGAACCTGCAGTGAGGCAAATCCAACAAAGCTGATTTTTTCTCCCTCCTTTGCAAGAAAGGAGATTCAGGGGAGAGAAGCAACTCCAAGATGAGAACTGGTAAGATGATGTCCAAAACCCAATTTTGAAAAGAGAAAAAGCATGGTATGTGGAGGAGTGGACGTGAATTGGAGAAGCATATATCGAAGAAATGCAAACATTACAGAGATGTTGAGAACAATTACTACAACACTGAAACCATAGAAATAGCCCAACTAAGAAAAATTATAGCCAAAGTAAATGATGGAAGTGAACATGAAGGGAAACAAGGAACCCTGAGAGGAACCCTAAGAGAAGAACTAGAGGAATCTCTTTTAAAATAAAAATGTGATAGAAAACTTCAAGCTGCTAACTCCATTGTCTATCTAGTGAAAGATCAGTTGTTTATATAGATATTCCAAAAAGGCCCATCAATATATATATATATATATATATATATATATATATATATATATATATATATATATATATATATATATATAACATTGTGAGAGAACTTAAAGACTAGAAATTAGAAGATGGACATAAGAACATCAATTGGAGCCTTATGAAGTTGGTGGATTAATTTAGCATCCTTCATAAAAAAAAATATTCCAAATTACAGGTCAATGCCATGGAAGGTGGAATAAAACAAAAATAACCCAAGACATATGAGGATCAATATTTGAAGGAATTATTATCTACTAACACTATGGGATCATTAGTTATGGATCTATTGATCAGTAGAAAATCTATGGTATAACCAATTTTACATCTCTCTTTCACTTTCTTGTTCTTGTCCATAAGTTTGTGCACAGCACCACCAAGGCACTTCTTCAGATTATTCACCAAGTATTAAGTGTTTTTTTGTATTGTTAAAAGAGTTATGATGTCTTGTTCGAAGCATAGACTTGAAAAACAATAATGTGAAGACAAGAAGTGCATCATGTTATCTGTACCTATCATCCAAGAACAACTATAGGTCTGGGAGGAAGATTTATAAAAAAAAGGCAGTGAACTTCCTCACTATACTTTGCAAAAATTAATCTTCAATTTAGCAACTGCTTATCTCCAATATAATAAAGGCCATCAATTATACTCATGAAGATATTATATTTCAGGGGTCTGGGAGGAAGATTTATAATAAAAAAAAGCAGTGAAAATACTCACTATCCTTTGCAAAAATTAATCTTCAATTTAGCAACTACTTAGCTCCAATATAGTAAAGGCCATCAATTATACTCATGAAGAGATTATATTTCAGGTATGCTTATGGACAGTAAGACAATACGCCTGCATACCCTTATGTGTGGTCTATTGTCAAACAAATATCTTACTAACAATGGATCTTGTGATCAACTGAAATAGTGCTAATGTCAATGACAAAGAAAAAAATAGAGTATAATATGAAATGTGATTGATCTTTGGTTTTATGGTTGTGATCTTACTTCCCTCTTCTACGACTAATTGTTAAACAATTCCAGATAGATAAGTATTCCTAAATGTATATATGCATTGTATTGAATTATAACTATTTTTTTATGGTTTATTTCATTGTTCAATTAATTTTCAGGTTGCCCTCCTTGTGTTAGCCGCATTTGTGATTTATGGATTCGTGATTAATGGAATGGTTGTGTATTTAGGTTGCATAAATCTATAGTTTCATGTATGTCAATAGTAAATAGTTAATAACAAAATCAATTCAGTTCAGTTACTTCGTAAATTTGTGTGAATTCGTAAATTTGTGTGAATTTGGGTTCAATTTTTGTGTAAATTTGGGTGGTAATACCACATCCTCAAAGTGCACAGAATTTATTGGGTATATTACATGCATGGACAAATACCATGTAGCTATGTTTGACATACAGGCCCTAAAAATATAGCTCCTATAAAATAGGAGAACTACCCACAACGAAAACCGACATGCACCTATAAATGGAACCAACATGATGGAATATGGCACATACAAATCTATGGGTTGAAATGCCCTTAATGCACATTAGACGTCCAATGATCCAAATGAAATTTGAACGCATTTGCCAATTTTAAGAGCTTTAGTAGGAAGGCATCGACATATGTAAAGCATCATATGTAGAGCATCTGGCTCGATGGGCCTCAGAGTTTGTGAGAAAGAGTGAGTAGATCACAGAGTATTGGATTATTTTAGTCTTTATAGAAAATTTAAGTAATTTTTAGTTATGAATCATATAATTTTTAAAGTAAATTCTACTAATTTTCATAATTTAATGGTTTATTTAAGTCTTTATAGAAAATTTAAGTGATTTTTAGTTATGAATCATACAAGCTTTAAAATAAATTCTACTATTTTTCATAATTTAAGGGTGGTTTCACTAATCTAGAAAACAGAGAATGAATAAAAGGAATAAGAGTGTATTGATGATGACATCACTGGAGGGGTTCAAGAGCTTCATCTTTATTCCATTGGAGTCTAGTAGTGAGGTGTGCAGTATTCTCATAACAACCCTGGTGACCACAATGTTAGAAATTTTGAACATCTAACCCTCTCATTTGGGTCTTCTGCGCCTGCTTCTTTTTTATAATAAATGACTTCCCAAAGTTACAAATTCCAATGCCATGCCTACAAACAGTAAAAAAATGAGGCACAAACATTAAATCATAAACTTAAAAGCAAGGATCAAAAAAATAGTGAATTTTGAACTAGAGATCTAAGGTGTTTGTACTCCTCCCTGTGTGGAAGAAGACTAAAAGTGGGGTGGAAATGTAGTGAGGTTAGAAATGAAACATACCTGGGCGCCATTAATGGATTGAAGATCCAATGATGGGGTTCGATATTAGTTTGCTGTTGGTAAAACCTTAATTCACAACTATCTTCAATCTCATTTTGTGAAAAGTGAAAATATATTACTCGTAAACTTAAAAGCAAGGATGAAAAAAATAGTGAATTTTGAACCAGAGATCTGAGGTGTGTGTACTCCTTCCTGTGTGGAAGAAGACTAAAAGTGGGGTGGAAATGCATCGAGGTTAGAAATGAAACATAACTGGGTTTCATTAATGGATTGAAGATCCAATGAGGGGGTTTGATATGAGTCTGCTACTGGTAAAATCTTAATTCACAACTCTCTTTAATATTGTTCTTTGAAAAGTGAAAATATGCTACTCATAAACTTAAAAGCAAGGATGAAAAAAATAGTGAATTTTGAACCAGATATCTGAGGTGTGTGTACTCCTCCCTGTGTGGAAGAATACTAAAAGTGGGGTGGAAATGAAGCGAGGTTAGAAATGAAACATACTTGGGCACCATTAATGGATTGAAGATCCAATGGTGGGGTTAGATTTCTAGGTGTGTGTACTCCTCCCTGTGTGGAAGAAGACTAAAAGTGGGGTGGAAATGTAGCGAGGTTAGAAATGAAAAATACTTGGGTGCCATTAATGGATTGAAAATCCAATGGCGGGGTTCGATATCAATCTGATACTGGTAAAACCTTAATTCGCAACTCTCTTCAATCTCATTTTCCCTTCCGCCTGTGAAAAGTGAAAATATGCTACTCGTTTTCCCTCCGCCTTATGAAAAGTGAAAATTTAATTCACAACTCTCTTCAATCTAGTTTTCCCTCCCGCCCTATGAAAAGTGAAAATATCTACTCATTTTCCCTCTGCCACCCTATGAAAAATGAAAATATACTACTTGTTTTAGAACGTAAATGAAGATTGGAATTGCGAGGGCTTTGTTACATCAAAATTAAGGCTGAATTTTTTCAAAAATGTTAAAATTTCCCTACCTAAAAAACAATAAATACAATATTTATAGAGTATAGAGTAGACATGTAGGTGTAATGTAAGTATGTAAACAATTCTAAATATGGGCTTAGCTAAATAATAATACAAATAATAATAATAAAAGTCAAAAGTATGGGGATGAGTGCAAAAACCTAAACGTTGGCTCAATTAATAATAAAAATAATAAATTTTAATTTGTTGATTTTGTTATTGACTTGTGAATAGGTTTTGTTACAATACCATGGCTTATCAATACCTCAAGCCCAAAAACCATAACCTATTTCACAACCAAAATATTTTATAACAATATGACAAGATTCTTAACCATGGATATTCACCTCCCATGTTACAGTGGATATTATTAACTTGTAAAAAATTGGTTTTGTTATAATACCATGGGCCAATACTATGGCTTATCAATACCACATGCTCTAAAAACATAACTTATTTCACAATCAAAATATTTTATAACAATATGAAAATATTCTTAACCATGGATATTCATTCTCACTTTACCATGGATATTATTAACTTGGAAATAGACTTTGTTACAATACCATGGGCCAATACTATGGCTTATCAATATCACATGCCCAAAAAACATAACTTATTTCAAAATCAAAATATTTTATAAGAATATGAATGGATTCTTAATCATGGATATTCACCTAGGCTTTGTCATTGATATTATGAAATTGTGAATAGGCTTTGATACAAGAGCATGGGCTAATGCCATGGCTTATCAATACCACATGCCAAAAAATCATATCTTATTTCACAATCTAAATATTTTATAACCATATGACAAGATTCTTAACCATCATATTCACCCCCACTTTACCATGGATATTATTAACTTCTAAATAGGCTTTGTTACAATACCATGGGCCAATACCATGGATTATCACTACCACATGCCCAAAAACCATAACTTATTTCATAATAAAAATATTTTAATTTAATTTAATTTTATAACATTTTTTTATTTGAAGCTAATTAGTTTTGAGATATATATAAACCCTCTATCCTCAAGGCTACTAAAATTATTCCCATATAAATTAAATTAAGGTTTTAATAAAGTTAAAAATGAGAATAATTTTGTATTTAAAGATGTGAAATTTATATAATACAAATATTAGTAAGAACCAACATAGATCTATCTTAACTAAGGACCCAAGTGATGATAATAAGAAAAGTGAAGGGAAGAGAGGGGAGGGAGATAGTGACAAAGATGGAGGGTGGAGAGAGAGAGAGAAAAAAGAAAGAAAGAGTGGGAGAGTGATGAGGGGAGACGGAGAGAAGGAGGTAGGAAGAGAGGGAGGGGAGAGAGAGAGAAGAAGAGAGGGGGGGAGAGAGATATGGAGTTGGAGTGAGAGAGAGAGAAGAAGAGAGGGGGGAGAGAAAGATATGGAGTTGGAGGGGGCGAAAGGGGGAGGAAAGAACAAAGGCATAGGGAGATAGAGGTGGAGAGAGAGAGGGAGTGACAAGGGATAGATAGATAGAGACAGAGGTAGAGAAGAGAGGAGGGAAAAGAGAGAATAAGTGGGAATAAAGATAGGGAGAGAAGGGAAAGATACAGAGAGGGAGGCACAAATATGGAGGGGGGAGAGAGATAGAGAGTGATGGGGGGCACAGAGGGAGGTGAGAGAGAGGACTAAGAGAGAGGAGAGAGAGATGAAGTTAGAGGGGGAGAGAGAGGAAAGGAATAAGAAAGACATAAAGGGACAAAGGTAGAGAGAGAGAGGGAGTGACAAGGGAGTGATAGAGAGATGAGAGATAGAGGGAAGAGAGAGAGGCAGAGAGGAAGAGGGAGGGAGAGAGTGGTAGATATGGAGAGAGAGTGTGTATGTTTGGGGGGTGAAATAGAGAGAGGGAATAATAAAGAGACACATAGATACAAATATAGATATTATATAGTATTATATAATCAACCTAGATCCATCTTAACCTAGATCTATCAAGCACAAGAAAAGAGGTTGAACATCGAGAGATTGGATCCATCTCAACACTTGATAGATCCAGGTTAAGATGGATCTAGGCTGGCTTAATAAGTTTGTAGTTGTATTTGATAAACTAACACCTTTTTTATGGTTGTGTTTGAAAACATTTTTTCCTTATTTGGTGTATTTATCATAATAATAATAATCTAATTTTAATTTAATTTTAAGCTTACCTTTTTTATGCAATGATTTTGTTATTAGTTTATAGAGATAGATATGTTATACTTTTGGAATTTGAAAAGGAAACACGTGCTCTTAACTTGGTTGTATTGAAGACATTCAAGTGTAAGAAAGAAACATGCCCTCTTAACTTTGGTGTATTAAGAACATAAGTGTTCTTCTATACTAAGTGGGTGAAAACAAGAGAGAGTATATTGCAAGTGGATTAAATAGTTAAAAACAAATGTTAGTTAAGGAGAAAGTTACAAAAATCTAACAAATAGGTCAAGTTTAGGATATTATTGTTTTGGGACATCTAAAGTTGAAGGTACATTTTATGGAGGTGTAGTCTAAGCCCTTGGGTGTAGGGCACATACTATGGGTATCTTGGACTTTTGGTGTGTGTTAGTGGTGTCAACTAGTGGTGGAGAAACCAACCAATGAGTAGGCAAAGTTTTTCATTTACAAGGTTGGCATCAATCAAGTATTCTCCCTCTCTACCCAACTCTAAGATGAGGAGTGTGCATAATGGAATTATTTTTGTAACAACTTGCAAATATTTGATTATCTTTAAGTTCAAGGGCTTGAAGTGGCCGCCTCAACCTACAAATGTTTAAATGAACTATGTGTTTTTCAATTAAAACCTTGTGGTCAAGGAGCTACAAAAGAGGAAAGCCTTATGGCTATTTTTAAGGTGTTGTAATGACCCTCGTCTTGTGGTAAATATGTAGATATGATGCTAATGGTCTTGATCTTAGTACATTCATGTATATAATGTAAATATTTTCCTATCACCTTACATTGTATAAATATGATAAATAATTTTTGGTTACCTTGATATACATGTTGAAGTTCCACTTGCATGATTATGGGAAAAACTTCTCAGTTATCCTTGTGTACATGGGGAAGATCATAATTACTCTATGCCCAAAAATATAATAATGAATAGTGTTTAACTGAATCAAAACCCTAACCATCAGCCCAATCTCCATTGATGAGGCTTCAACCAATGGTCCTTCCTTAAGGTGACCACTTATAATTATTGATGGCACATTTTTCTAACTCAATGAACCTTGTATTAACTAGGGGGAGTTAGATGGAACCTCAATGACTTCAAGGTTAGGGTAATAATGAAGGTTAAACATATACCATAATAACATGTATGTATGTCTTTATACAAGGGGCATGATACAAGTATAAGGAACTCTATTAATGGGGGGGTGAAAGAGCATATAGCTCAACTCATATAGTTGAAAGAGTAAAAATAATTCGACCCAAGACCTAAGAAGAGACTCACAGACCCTCATAGGCATAATATTTACAGGCCTTGATGTAGTCAATGAGGGCAAGCAGATATTTTGCAACCTATTAGCACACATGAATGGATTTTTCTCCTCCCTCACACCTTGTCAATTTAAGAACAAACCTAGGAAGAGGGAAAATGACAGATGGGGAGAAAATGGGAGGCCAAATGGTAGGAGAGGGAAAATCTAGTTAGCCAAACCCTAACTAACTAGAAGGATGGAGTGAGAAGTAGAAAGAGAAGATAAATTGGGATAAGAAGAATAGGAAGCAAAAGACTGCAGTGAGAGGAGAGCAAGGGAGAAGGAACTGAGAGTGAACAAGATGAGGAGAGGGCAATGAAAGGCAATGAAGTCATTGGGTAACTAATAGAAGGGTGTTGTTGCAAGGAGGATGTCACACTTGGACATCGTGGGGTTTACCCCATGAATATAACAAACTGAATTCTGATGTCAGAGGTAAGCCTCCATCATGTTGAACTGTACATTTGACATTTACGGCATCAGACTACCACTTCTTTGTATCTAATTAACAATAAAGTTCTCAGGTCTAGCGCAATGGGAAAATCACTACCATGAATCTCTTTAGAGAACTATAATTTCCCAAATATCTTATAGTCATATATTTGTTGGTTAGTTTTACAATCCAAGATTCAGGAACCTTAGCGTCATGCTTGTGGCTTAGTCACCTTTCAAGTAATGCAATAAAAACACCTAGTAATATTTTCACACTGAACATTATACAATAAACTTAACCCTAATATCTTAGTGAAGTACAAGTAACTAGCTAGACTTTGGAAGGGTTTTTGTATTGACTGTTAGTGAAATGCATTGCAGTTAGGTGTGCCAATGTGTGATGATCGTTAGCGAGTGCTAGGGAAACATAGGGATAACTAGGTCAAAATTCATGGAAATGAATGAATAAGAGTGTGTGACAGGGAGTGTCAATGAGTTCCAGGTGTGGTAAAGGGGAGTGACATGGTATGCTAAGCAGCATGTTGATGAGCCAGAATGTACTGCCAATGACTAGCGGGTCTCCCCAGTGTGAAGTCCCAATTAAACCTCACACAGTTTGGGATATGAGCCCCATCCAGTATGTGGGCCCGGCTGCCACCATGAATGTTTTCCGCTCTTGGTTATCAAATGATAAGGTGCCAGAGTGGGGCAGGAATGAATTTCTCAGGTAGTGAAACAAAATGAGACCAAGATTGACAAATTGCAGAAAGAAGTTTAAAAAAATCACAACAAAAATAAGAAGATATGAACAATGAGGGTGATGAGTTAGCTAAAACCACATCAGACATAATAAACAAGAACATGTCGGAGGTCAATTGCAAAGTAGTTCAAAATAGGTCACTAACATGGCAAGGAACAAGTAAACATAGATTCTAAAGCGAAACATACATGCAACCACTATGTATCAATACAAAACATCTTGCGTATATGAAAGCACTCATACAGATATGGTGAGGTACCAGACAACTAATACAACCACCATGTGTCAACATGGGAATCAGTGCAAAGGGAATAAAAGGCATCTTACTAATATTGTTGTAACTTCAAATACATATCATGCAACTTTTCAATACCCAGTAGTGGAACATGGACTGTTCATACCATTTCCCAATGTCAAAACCCTAGCCCTATTGCAAATCCACTCTCCTAGCTACCAATAGCTAAGTGGCCTTAGCTCTCAAGCATAAATCAAGTATATCTATTGGCCTCAACTCAAGTGCTAAAGTCCACCTTAAGTGAGGGAAGAGGGCACATTTATATAAGGTCAGGTGACCATCCACCTACCATGACCTCTGGCCTTCCCTCGTGCCCTTTCGACAACCGTCATACCTCTTGAGTTTCCTTACTACTCTCTCATGCCTACTACCTACTACAAGCTTAATTTCTCTCAACTTAATTGTTGGCATAATAAGAGAAAATTTACATATTGATAGAAGAGAAAATGTGAGGAGAATAAAAGAGGGTTTCTAGAAACGCTAATGTTGTTATGCATCCAAGATGAGCTACTAAACAGAGTTATGATGCATTTGTTGTGTTGAATGTTGATTTTCCTACTATTGTTCTTGCCATCATGGATGACATAATTCTTCGAGCATTTACATGGATCCATCTAGCTTATTTGTCGACACCCTTAATTGCATGGTTTCTTACAAAAACCCTAGCTTTCTCCATGAAAATCTTCCACCTGTAAACAAATGACATTGGTCATGCATACTTTTCAACAAAGAATGATTTAAAGCATAAGTACTTGCTTGAAAGAAAACACTAATTGGGACCCCTGTATAGTCCCCTTCCATGTAATGGTGTTGTCGAAACAAGTGGCCTTTGTGAGGTTTTTTCTAAGCTTCCTCAATCATGTCATCATCCATAGATTTGTTACTATCCTTAGAACAAGTTTTGAATGCAACCTCGTAGTCTTACAATGTTAAAGGCATAGTGCTTGTAAAATTGGATGATGTTTTGCCATGTCTCTGGAAACTACAATAACAAAATCTTTCACTGATTAATCATCAATATAAGTTTACTTTAACAAAACAAGTAGCAAATATTATAAATAATAATAGGCAAAAATGTATGGCCATGAGATACTATTATCAAGATGGCTCGACCTTCCAGCATTCTTTGTATCACCCCTTTAATATGTTTTTTGGGATGTATCCCAACGCATTATTGAGGCTGTATGTTTGTTGATGTATAATCCAACCCTTTGGATTAGTTAATTAGGCATTGAAAGTAGTGCGTTCCTCCTTCTTTCATTATCTTGCATCATGAATAAAACATATTTGATGGGCAAGGATCTAGATATGTTTTCCTTGGGTCGCAAATCTGGTGAGGTCGCACAATCACCATTTAATGGAGGTCACGATTCTGATGGCCTGTCATGCCTGCGATTCTACAACTTCTTGTAGGAGACATTTAAAGGTCGATTGCATAGTCGCAGCCTAAGAGGAGTCACATCAACCTTTATTTGCTTCAGGAGCGATTTTGCGACCTGGTGACTGGGAGAGGTCGCAGAGTCGCTTTTGAGGGAAGTCACATTTTCTAGTGGCTTTCATTGAGGCTCAAAGCGCGACCTCATGACCTGTGCAGGAGTGCGACCTACTGCTGGTCACGTAGTTAGATGGTAGGGTTGGCATCATTCTCTGTAATCGTGCCTCTGCACAACAAAATATTGGTCTTTGCCTCTCATAGTTTAACTCAACAAAGCAATATAGCCGCCACAGGTATTGACTACACAA
Source organism: Pinus tabuliformis (assembly GCA_031772625.1). Taxonomy (NCBI): domain Eukaryota; kingdom Viridiplantae; phylum Streptophyta; class Pinopsida; order Pinales; family Pinaceae; genus Pinus; species Pinus tabuliformis. The sequence continues at coordinate 776,308,003 of CM062820.1, read as the reverse complement.
CCCTTCAACTTATGATCAAGGCGTTGCTCTTGCATGGGCATCTAAATACCTCGTTCAAGCTCGAAATTTTTTCCTCAACATTCGCCTTTGATGACACCTTAAACACCCTACGCTCTCTGTCCCCTTGGTCATCTATGCCCCCATGTGGTTTTCTATTTCGATTTCTTTGCCAATAAAACAATGGTCGTAATTCCAGATAATAGGTTACACCATGAGAGGCAATTGGGTGGAGATGACTTTGACATACCATGGTGACCAAATGTTCAAGAGGCTTCATTTCTGATGGAGGAGGCAATAGAATAGTATCGACACATTCGGTATAACATATCCTCTCGGAACAGGACAATTATGAAATACCAAAAAAAATTGGATTGCATCATAGCTTTTTCCAGATTCGGTGGCATCAATATAAGCTTGTACCATTATGAAATATCAAAAAATCAGATTGCATAATAGCTTTTACTATCTTTATGTGGCATCCACTCCTGCTTTCCTCACGGTATAATTAGCTAATACATTTGAGTCCTAGAAACAATTTGTATGACGCGCTTTCCTCCAGGTCTAATTAAGTTCATTAATCATTCCTATTATTTCTTTTACACAGAGCGCCCAACATTTACTTAACTCTCAACGGTGTGTATGGTTTTCAAGGGACTATATTGATTGTAGGCATCCTCCTGATCATCGGAACATCTTGTATTCGAAGAAATCCACCAAACCTTAATCTCATGATCCATGCTCCCGCTGTACACGTGGCATCCACTCGCAGCATCTACAGACACAACAATGGATTTAACGGGCCCGTTGTGACCTTCTAACACTACCAAACATTTGTGCACATTTTCCTCTCTTATTTTCCACACTCTGATTGTATTATCCACAGATCCACTGAATAAAAATTCTGCAACACTCGCCAAGCATAAAATTGCGCGCTTGTGGCCTCTTAAGGCGTTGGACACATCCATATGATGCGCGCTACCCTCTTTTTGCCAGACAATGATGGAACAATCAAAAGATCCAGAGTACATAATGGAGTCATTGGGGTTGAGAGCCAATGCATTGATGGTAGATTTGTGCCTCTCAAGTGTAGCATCCAGAGAACATTTTCTCTCGCCCAAGGCCTTTTCCCATATTTTGATTCTGGAATCCGCAGATCCGCATCTATTTATGAGGCCGCTCAATATGGCCTTATGAGTAGAAATTTTTGATTATAAATGAGATGAAAGGATATTTCTTATAATATCATTTGAAATGTGCTTAGTAACCTCTTCAGAAAATACTTTGGAAAAAAGCACCTAGGAAGTGTTAGTGTCGGTCTTGGAAGCCCTCCATCAGTGATCAAAACTCTTTGCATTTGCATTAGTAGGTGTCTCATTAGTGTCAAATTTTGCATCCCGTTAGGCATGCCATAACCCTGATGGAGGAGCTGGTCTATTTATACCCCTCTTGGCTTTGTTGGATTAGGTCATATCAGTCATTAAGTTTTTCAAGCTTGTCTTGTTTTGTCTTAAGGTCAAAGGTCCTAGGTCTAGGGTTTTGGTCATTTATCCTTGCAAGGTCATGTCTTTGAAAGTCCTTGAGTGCCCAGCAAGCCAGAGGGAGGATTGTAAACATGTTTCTTTGATATTTTCATCATGTACAGTTCATTTTTAACCTTGGATTTAAAAACTCTGTTTTTAAAGCCAAGGTCATGTTAAATTTTTGTAAAAAGAAATGAAATTCCAAAAAGTCTTCAAAAGGACAGCAGTAACCCTGGTCCCCTTGCCAAAGTCCCTCAGATGATCTACCTGCAAAAAGAATCAAGTCAAAGCACTCAATGAGTCAAAATCAGGATAAAGGAAACCAAAAATCAGTGTTATAAAGTGTCAAAAGAAAAAACATTAGAAAGTGGGTTTGTAAATGAAATTTTTTCAAATGAGACTTATAAAAGCCCAAATTCCCTCCTTTCACTCTCATTGTGCATTTTAGAGCTTGCAAGAGAGAAAGAGAGAGTGATTGAGAGAAAGGAGCGAAATTGCAGTGATTTCGGGCAGCAGAGTGGTGCGCGACCCGTCAAAGGAGGTGTGCGACCTGTTGGGCGGTGCGCGACCCGTCAAAGGAGGTGCGTGACCTGTTGGGCGGTGCGCGACCCGTCAAAGGAGGTGCGCGACCTGTTGGGCGGTGCGCGACCCGTCCAGGACTCCTCCGCAGTTCAGAAATACTACGGGCGCGACCCGTTGGGAGGTGCGCGACCCGTTGGGAGGCCTGCGCGACCCGTTGAACCGTTTGCCTGCAAACTTCAACAAAATTCCTCAATCTCCCTTCAAATCTTCTAAATTGGTCGAGGTAGGCTCTTTACACATGGTGTTTGAGGATGGTGATGAAATATAAGGCTTTATGTTATGATTTTAATCTCAAATCATGCAAATGAAAAGACTTATATGGCTGCAATATTCATGTGCAAACTGTGCTAGGGTTTATGGTGTTTCAAGCTGTTTTTCCTTTGGTTTGTTTCCCTCCCTTCCCTCTTGCTCACATTCATATGTACATCTTATTTTCCCCCATGTCATTTTATAAATGAAATGCAAATTTTTCCCCATCCCTAGCCATTAAAAATGAAAACCCTACCCCTTTCCCAAAGCATCAAAAACAAAAAATGAAAACCCTAATTCCCCTCTACCATATGCATGTGCAAAATAACAAAAACTGTTGGTAAAATGTCAGCATGTTTTGTGCATGGTTTCCCTTTTTCCCTTATTGAAATTGTATACATATTCCCATATTTACTTTCATGCATGTTTTTCCCATATGCAATAATCTTTGCAAATGATTTCCCTATTACAAATATGTGTTCCTATATGCATATGATTTGCAAAATTTCCCTTGAAATTCCCTGTAATATTTATATATTCCCATTCCTTGTTAAAAGATCCCTCCCCTAACATTTCCCTCATGTTTTGTTCCCCTTGAAACAGCATAGATTTCAGCACTTTTTGCAGGCAGAGACAACAGTTTTATTTGTCCACTTTGCTCCTAAACCATGTCAGAAACCGAAACTTATGAGCAAAGTGATGACCATTCATCATCTGCAGAGGTTGAGGAACAAAGGAGGCCTCGTAAGGGTGGTAAGGGTGGAAATCATAAGCGAGAGGAGCCCACCTCTCTGGCAGAATTATAGGCTTGCCCCATGGCAGTGAGTTGTTTTCAGTATATGTCTTGTTATGATTTCTGTGAGAGAATTTCTCAGATTCAGCATCATAGAGAGTTGGCCCGCTTGTTTGTCTTGCACCTCCGTGATGGACATGTCACTCTGGCAGGGGTGAACTTCACATTGATTCCTGAGGTGATCTCACAGGCTACAGGGATACCAAATGTGGGTGAGGTGTGGCCTAAGCGCAGATTGCTAGATTTTGTTCACTTTGAGCCCTATGTCCGGCCACCATTCGTGAGACTTTTGACAGGTGTTTTTCCATTCAGATTTCTCCGGAGCGAGTATGCTCCCATCATGAGGCTTATTATGCATTATTTTACCTGTGAGGGCAGATTTTCACAGGTGTACTCATATCACATTCGCCTTTTGATGCATTTTACCCGAGTGAGGATGATGAACATCCCGGTCTTCTTGTTTCATAACATTCAGAGGATGGTGCCCATGTTGCAGAAGAAGACCCCGGCCCAACAGTACAGGAGCTTATGCCATTATGGTTTGATTCAGCTCATAGTCTCACATCAGTTGACTCAGCAGGGCATCTCATGGGAGGAGTTCATCTCCCGTGAGTTTTTCACAGTGCCACATCAGCCACATCAGGAGGTCATTCATGAGGAGGGAGGACCATCTCAGTAGCTTGATGCTCCCGTCACCTGACATGTTAGCTCCACTCCTTTGGTTACTTATCAGAAAGGCCCAAGGGCCTTATTTGCAGCAGCTAGGCGAGTACTATCTCCACAGCAGGTGGAAGGGGTCTCGCCTTCATCTTCAGCTCAGCGAGTGTTATCTCCACATCAGGTGGAAGGGGCCTCGCTTTCTTCACCAGCACAGGTACTACAGAGGGGCAAAGAGCCCATGATTCATGAGGATCCGGTGATTGATCTTGAGGTCAGCTCTCCTAGCCAAGAGGCGAAGGAGATCATTCAGCATCTCAGGGTTGAAAATGATGTTTTACAGAGGAGACTTGAGGGTGCCCAATGGACTATTACTTACCTGGAGCAGCGGAACAAACAATTGGAGGATGAGAAAGCGCTTGATGAGCTATGGAGGATTCGTAGCGACCGAGTCTTGAACCGTAGAAGACTCGGTGATCCATTGCCTGCTGACCGAGAGTCAATGCTCATTCAGGAGAATGCTCACTTGGAGAGGCTGTTGGCTAAGGCCAACCAAGAGAAAAGGCTGCTGAGAAATATGAAGAATCACTATTGGGCAAGGATGCATGTATGCAAGGCCAAAATGAAAATGTTCCAAAGGAGGTTGTCCGAGGCTCTTAAGCGGAGGAAGAAAACCAATCCACTCCGTATCTTGGCTGAGGCATCTCTCAAAGGTCATGGAACTCACTAGCATCAGCTACAGCACAAATCCCAAAAATTTTTGAGAATTTTGGGTGATTTTGGAATTTTTTGGAAATTTACAGGTTTTGGCTTCTCAACGGGTCTCAACCCCGGTGAGACCCTTTGTCATCGTAGCTCCGTTTTGCAAAAACTCAGCATTTTTAGATTTTTCATGCAAAATTACATATTCCCATGGATGGACTTGAGTTTTTATGGGGTTTTGGGCCTCCAGAAGGTCAAAATACATGCAAAATTTGACTTTCTGCCCCTTTTTTGAGTTGCAGAAGCAGTCTTGGGAGAATTGAGTTTTGACTAGGAAAATAAACTCCAAATTCAAAACTTCCAGTTGGGTTGGAAAGTAGACTCGTAGACCTTTCCAACGAGCTATCCTGCACTCAATTATGACACCGGGAAGGCCTCCAAATAGAGCTCCAAAGTGCGCGACCCGTTGAGGAAATGTTGCCAGATTTGACCAGTTCAGCCCAGAAATTGCAGATTTGACCCTTTTCGACTTTCTGAGGTTAATCATGATCTTCATGGATGTAATTGTGACACTTTTTGGATACTTTTACTCTTTTTTAACATTTCTAGAAGATTTATGCATGTAAAGGGTAAAAATTGAATGTATGAACTGGTTTCCAAGTTTATAGAGGAAAGTTGTTTTGACTGCCTATTTTGTAGTGCTTAGTTTAGAAGTGGTTCAAACAGCTCCTAGGATAGTGAGCTCGACCCATGGAGGCAGGGAAAGAGGTTAGATCATCTATATTATGTACTTTCTTGCTCATTTTCATGGTTGGACTCTTGAGGGAGAAGCTATCACTGTATTATTTCACTTGTATCTCTGCAATTTTTGGCTAAGGAAGACCAGGGTTTTGCAGTCATCTTTGGGATTCTTGTGGACTCATGTGTTGATGGTGTGTTTCTCAATGTTCTTGTAAGCTTTGTTATGTGATTCATTTCCTTTCTCTACTGCTGCACATTAAACAAATGAAGTGTTAAAGTATGAATTCATGCTAGCCATGCTCTGCTTTTAAATTTGTTTAATTTCAATGTTTTCTTCTGTCTAAAGAGAATTCAAAGTCATTGTTTGCTCTCTTTAGCTCCTCATCCTTCATTCCTGATCATCCATCTCAAGTTAAGGCATCAACACTGTTTCCTACCTCGCCCCAAGGAACCCCCTGCAGAAACTGTGTCTAATCCCCGCACCCAAAATTGCAATTCCTCAATTTGCCACCAAAAACCCAAAAAACCCAAAATCAACCCTTTTTGATCAGTTTACTAGCCTAATATCAGTGTTACCTTGTTGTTCATCTCATCCCATTGAAGATCTACCGATATTGACCAGAGAGAGCCTTCTCCTGCCCCGTAGGGCTAGCTACGAGGCTGAATGGTTTGATGTAGCCTTGAGGTTTACCTTTCTCAGCCTGAGGTGAAATTTCAAGCGCTAACAGGAAGCACATTTGTTGGACTAGCATCATCACGATCTAGTATTGATAAGAACCAGCTCCCTTCTTTTAAGTGGGGATGTTCAGCAAATAATTGATCTGAGCTTATCAAATTGTGTTGGAAGCTCTTGAAAAGCATGGAAAGCGAGATTTCATGGTTGAGAGAAAACTTTTCCTATGAGAACAAACAAAGAAGGAACAATTTCCATAGACTCATATCCATTCGAAATTGTGGTTAGCTTTTCCATGATCTGCACTCTCAACCCACACATCAGAAAGAATGACAAACATGTCATTCAATGCCTTTTGTTCTAGATCAGTGAATCTGATAGTTTCCTCTATTGAAAGATTCCCACCCCCAAAGAAATCAAGACTTGTTGTTATTGAAAGAGTTACCTCTTGATTCTCTAATGGTGGAAAACCACATGAATGAACCTGTGATGACCGTGTAATACCCCTTATGCTTCATGCCTCATTTTGGATCGTTTGTTGGATTTTTATGGTTTTCTGAGTGAAAATATCTCCCATACAACTTTTGGGTGCATTGTGATGGCTCAAACCCCAAAACATAATCCATTTATAATTTTCAAACATCCACCATGCCATGTAATTAAGGAATTCTGGCATCAGAGCGTCTAAGTGATGTCATGCCAAGGGACCACTTATGAAAATGTAGCATAGTTCATGGTACCTTCAGGGCATCCTGAAAAAGCAGATGAGATGAAAAATAAGCTATTATTCCATAGTGACACTTTTGTGTGAACAATAAATGAATAAAACACTAATTCATTTGAGGAGCCTAAAAAATAAATGATCCCGACTTAAGATGTCATTTTATATTGGTTGATGAAAACATGGTTAAGTTTGGAGGCCAACTCAACCTTCTGGTGCTGTCATGGATTTATTAATTACAATAGATTTTGATAACACATGATGCCCGAGGGGTGATGTGCTCATAGAGAAATTTTTTTGAAACGTTAGTGATAGTTGGACTATAAGTTACCACGATCTAGGGTTTTGAATATCCATTGGAACGAAATCCTTGAAAAAAATCCTAATGTGCATGCCGAGATGAGGAATCAATCATGAATCGAGGGTCCTATGACATGCAACAATTTCTCCCATGTTGAACGACAATGTCGATGGGCACACACTCTCAACGGGATGTGAATTAGGTCAAAACTGAGGGGGGTCACCTTTTCAAATTTAGGGTTTCGCCCAAACCTCAAAACTATCCATCGTTTGAAAAGCCAAATTGCATGTATGTTTGCTCAGATGGGCTTCAAAACTGTGAGACTCTTGACACATTAATAAAGCCATCAACCTTTCAAACCCTAATGCAGTCCTAAGGCATATGTCTAAGATGAAACATGGTGTTCGGATGCAATGTACAAAATGTAAGTGAGTGCACAAAAAGGGTTTGGATAGGCATATTCACGGCGAGAGAAACCGGTTGGGAGTCCTATGGAAACCATAAAAACTTGGGGTGAGTGGTGGGGTACCCAAAATTTTGAATATGCCCAAAAATTTGGGTGGTGTTATAGCGGCTACAACAATTGGCGAAGCACTGGTAGAATCCAGTATCTCTATTAACACCCCTGTGGTAGTTCGAGTGTGAATAATGATGCAAGAGAATATTAAATAGACGTTATGGGCACCTCTTGCATTTCCACGACCTTTGCAGTTATGCCTTTCCTTGTGCCTCGACTAGGTCTTGCTAGTCAGTAACACCCCATTGACAATTCACACATGCTAGTAGTTGATGATGATGCAATGAGCTGGGTAGAGGGCTTATCATTTTTAGAATTTAAAAGTGAGTTTCTGGTGTTTCTCCACTGCCAACAAGCTTGGATAGTACCCTGGTGGAGTTAGTTCAAGAAATCACAAATGTTGCTCTACTGCCAATGAGCTTGGTCAGTACCCTGGCGGAGTCATTGCATTACCTCTCTATGCAGGAAGCGTTTCTCAATCCTTTACCCTTTACTTGGTTTCACCTTCTTATACATGTGCATTTGCACTTATTTCTGGGCATTCTTGCACCAGGGCGGATGAGAGATCCCAACTTATTTTACGAGCAAGAGAGGTTGTTTCTTGTTTGATAGAAACTAAGAGATATCCTGATTTAGGTTTTCCCTTATTCCAAGCTTCCACATCTCATTTCCCATCAACAAGTGAAAAACACAAGTCATCGAAACAATAAATACCACACTGAGCACAAGCTTCAGGTTAGGGGTATAGGTCATTTAAGTTGATTAGGGTTCCCCATGAAAAATCTATTCTTATTCTCCTTGTTGATAAATTAGACTCATAGGAGAGATATCCAGGATGCAAATTTGATGACTGGCTCTAAGAGAGGCTACCCATTGGTGTAACCATCATAATTTCACACAATCATAGGGCTAGGGTTTTAGTTCTAGGGCTAGGTAACCCAAAAACTCTTCTAGGGTTTACAAACCGGTGTGAATAGGTCGAAGCAATGGACTTGGAGTAAGAGAAAAAGGTGTGAGAAAGCTATTCACGGCACCACAAGTTTTGAAATCTTAATGTTCATGAAGTCTCATGCAATGACATGCAACATAGGTGAAATTTCCAGGCTAGGTCAAAGGTGAGTGTGTGCCAAGCGAGAAGGATAATGTATGATGTAATGTGACAGACACGGCTAATGACGCAATGTAATGCTATGCGCAGAGGGGATCAACTAATTGAAATTAAAGGACTAATTCAATGCATATGAAAATATTTCATGAATGCCATGCAACAATAAAAAAAATGTAAGGACGTGAGTCTAGAAACAAAGAGGTAGGGAACTAACTGCCTATAGAAAAGAAAATGAAGCATGACAAAATTTACGTCATAAGGCAAACTCTAATCAGCCAAGCGAAACTAAAACCTAACTAGTCTAAATCCTAAATCCTAAATCAACCAAAGCATAGGTCGGGTTATGTGAAATAAAACTTCCAATGCAACCACCGCAGTAGTTCCCAACCTGCAAAAACAAAGATGACCGCAATTAGAATTTATGGGAAGAGTTGTGAAAAAAATAACATGCTTACCTATAACACATGCACAATATAAATAACATCTCATCCATTTACAGGGAAATGTGTCAAGTAAGACCTTTCAAGGAAAAATACAACCCAATCCTGGTAAACCAAAACACCAACATGAAATTTATAGTCATCTAGCCATAACATACATCTATTTATGCTTAACCCTAAATCCAATGAAAGTAAGGCAAGATTTTGTCGGCTAGTAAAAGAATCTCCCAGACTGATCCGATTAGTAACCATATCATGATGTAGAGGATGATAAACTAGATAACCCTAAAAAGAGGGCCTATGTCAGGTGTGACTAAGATTCTTGAGGATTCAAACACAGAAACCCTACTTTCAGAAGCCCTAGTTTGAAATTGTTGATAGACTTTGTTAAGGACGTGAGGACCTGATAGAACCATCAGTGGAAGCTAAAGTGCCTCATCATCCTCGTCAACATTTGAACCTTCAAATGACACACCATCAAATATTGGTAGCTTCGCAAGATTTGTAGATGGATGTATACGATTATCGTTGGTTGTGATCAGACAACTATCAGTGAAAATATTGCGGATTGGATCCATTTCTGAATATTGATTGATTGGTAGCTCGACAAATGAGACTCTTTAGATTCCAAAAAATGCATTGAATCAACCAAAAGAGTCTCACGTAGAGGGGAGGTAAGGAGATTCGCCCTTCCCCCTACAGGCGATTGTAAGACATCATTTGATTGTGTATGTTGACAGACTGTGTTGGCTGGGAGACAATAAAAAAGATTCGAGACAATGGCCAGAGCACACCCTTTAGCAAACTAATTAGGATGTAGAGGTTGGCGTGCATTAGTTGAAAGGTGAAGGAAAGATTTTCTTAGAGAGACATTGCTTGAGTCAGAGGGTTTCCCAGATGAGCATGCATCCGGCAAGATTATGTTGTGAGGAGCGTGATTTGCAGAAACCCTAATTTTAGAAACCATATTTTGACTTTTTTCAGGGGTCTCATTAGGAACGTGAGAAATTGACATAACCATCAGCGAAAGCTAAATTACCTCAACTTCTTGATGAGTCCCTAAACGTTCGAAAGGTGGGTCAACAAATTTTAGTGGCTTCGTAGGGTCAATAGATGGATACGTAGGATAATCACCATAGACATGAGCGAATATATATCCGGCAAAATTAGAATTGCTAAAACCATTAGTTTAATCAAGATGGGTATATAACACATAAGGATCTTCTTGGATTGGGAGTAAAGAGGGATTAATGAGAGAACAAGCTTGATCTGGGTGAGATGTAGGGCCCTCTTCTTCACTTGTTAAAGATTGTGAGTGGCCAAGATCAGGCATAAGGGATTCAGACTATGCATCCCTTGACTGTGAAGCCTCACCCCCATGCACATGATTGCAATCGATGTGAGCAAGATAAAGATGTGAATGATCTAAAGGAACCATCGGTGCAGTAGACCCATGGACTAAATCAGGGTAGAGTGGAAGCATAGGGTCATATGAAGGAGCACCGATCGGACCCGGACTCACATCCTGCCCATTTATGTTCACCAAAGAGAAAGACAGATTTACAGGCCTGATATGTTCCGTGGATTTGATAAGACAATCATTACTTGAGACAAGACCAACACCATCGTGTACAGTTGAATGAGATCCCGTGATATAGTGTGATGTATGTTGAATGGATTTGATCAGAAGAGATGTTAGGTGGTTTTCAGATTCAAAACCAAAATAATGTATGAGGGATTTAGAGGCGAGACCATCATATCCATTTCCCAGGAATCACTGTTCATCGTTTGAACCATTTACGATCACAATATTATTATGTAACAAGTCAAGAGGAGGATGATAAATCTCAGAAATAGTAATATCTTCCTCGGGGATTTGAGGTTGTTTCAGATTCAAAGAGATAGGCCAAAAAAAATTACGGGAAGAATCTAGGCACTTTGTAATCTGCAAATTTTGATGATACTCATGTGAAACAGGACTTGTTTCTAATTGAAAATGTTGTAAATAAATGAGAACCAATCGCTGAAAATTTATATTCAAATACACCTAGTCAATATCACTTTAGGAAATTCAAAACAAAGATGCACAAATCTAAAAGCAAAGCCCTCTAAATATTCGTCAAGTTTCGTCCTAAGCTGATCGGAAAATGAGATCTTAGATTAATATCAAGGTATTATAGACTCATGTGTAGGATTTGCCTAAATTACTTAGTGCAACGGATCAAAAAGATTGTGAATAATATAGACAATGAGCATTTAGAGAAACATAACAGACACACACACATAACACAGCAAATAATAAGGAGTTCACCCAAAACTCTCGGGCTACGTCTCCTGGTCCAGCTTTCAGTGGTGACCTCTCTATTATGTCTTTCAAGAGCATAGTTTTTACAAATGTGAGCTCAATTGAGTCTCAACACAACAAGGACAAACAACAGGGTTTTGCTTGAATCCCTCAAGTCTCTTTGAGTACACAGACTCTCCCTCTCGTTATTTGTCTCTATTTTCTCTCTGTCTCAACACTGCTTGTCCCTATCTCTATCTCTGAGTGGATTTTAAGCCTATCGGCGTTTGTTTTTTCATCTCCTCTTCTGGGCTCTCTAGCTCTTGGCCTCTGTCTGCTCAAATCCCCTCTGAGCATTAAACAAACATTGTTAAACATCTTTAAGGATGGTGGCCACCTGTTTTGTACCGGAAGGGACCATCGGCATGTTAAAATCCCAAAAATATCGTTCCTCTGTTTACACAGAGAAATACGAATAAAACACTGTAAAATCCACAAAAATTCCTTTTATCGGACTTGAAATATTATGGAATCACCCTAAACTCCATCGGGTGCACCTTTAAATCGCTATCGCAAATCGCTTAGTTGTGGTTTCCTTCGTATTTGGGTTTATAGTGAAAAACCCAAATACAAAGGAAAACCTGACAAAATGATCCATGTTGGCCTTCAAATATTATAATATCGCATTCATAACCCTTTCGGGTCCAGCTATATATTGTTATCGCATATCCCTTTTGGCTTATGATTTTCGATTGCTTCGATCAACCTTATTGGCTATCGGTGCATCGGTGTATCACATGGTTGCTGGAATGTTGTATCAGTCCCACTCCTTGGTATTACTGCGATGTGATATATCGTAATTGCATATCGCATGGTCTTCAGGCCGTTGGTAAGTCCTCCCTTGTGTTTTAGCGATGCAATATTGCGAGTGAATCTGGACCGTTGATCTGCGCGCTTGATCGACGGTCCTCGTTGACTCGTGCTGATCGTTGTCGTGATTTTCATATGGCTGCCTCCGATAGACTCCACTTGCCACCTCCGATTGCGATATGTTGATTAGATCTGGACCATTGATCAACCAGATCCGACGGCTCCTATGTAACATTGCTTTAGCCTCCGCTAGCCTCCGTTTTCACCATTTCTTCATAATTTTCCCGTGCGATATTATTTTCTGCCTTTTGTGAAGGTTTTTTCCATGCGATGGAGTTTAAGTATTCAAAGACTTAGAGGGTTTTTTTTTTTTAGGATCCTTTTTGGATCAAGCCTTCCCACTGAAAATCTTTTTGACCACCAAAAGTTGGTTTTTAAGCATTGATCAAGTGGGGATACAACTTCCTTACTTGCCCAATTTTTATCCATCATGCACTGCTTGGTTTTGAACCTTTGAGTCTGATTCTTAGGTACTCAACATCCCCTCTGCACGTAGTTCTCACCTTCCTGTCCAAAACTGTGTCTTCCTACAACTCATTGAGATATTCAGGAAACAGATCATCAATAGAAGGCTACTAACTTTGCTCTTCGAAATCTTCAATTAATGAAGGTTCATACAGTCTCAAGTTCTCTACATTAATGTCTGAATAAATATGCATATAAGTTGGAAAGTCAAGGAGAAAAACATTTTCACCAATTTTCTCAAGTATCTTGAAAGGCCCATACCTTATTGGTTTCAGCTTCTGATCTTCACCTTGCATTTGTCTTTGCTGATGTATAGCCAGACTTGATCACCAACTTGGACAATATGCTCAATTCGATGCTTGTCATGCCTTGCCTTGTACTTGGCCTGGCTTCTTTCCAACTGTTCCTATACTTCCTGGTGAATTTCTTGGATCTGTTCAATGAACTTGGCTACTTTGTCCACATTACTGTGTCCATCAACTGTTATGTCTTTACTAAAGAGAAAATCCAAGGGAGACTTTGGTATAAAACCAAAACAAGTCTCAAAAGGAGATCTCTGAGTAGAAGAGTGCTTGGCACAGTTCTAAGCATGTTGTACATAACACAAACATTCATCCCAAAGCTTGGGATGCTTGCTGCAATAGCCTCTGAGCAATTGGATCACTATCCTATTGACCACCTCTGTTTGACCATCTGTTTGTGGATGAAATGTTGTGCTTTTCTTCAATTTGGTGTCCATCAACTCCCATAGACTTGACCAAAACTTCCCAACAGATATCAGATACAATAGAAGTGGGTAACCCAAAATGAACGCATACATGCTGAAAGAACAACTTCGTTGTTTGTTTAGCTGTAACTTGCTTGTTAGAAGGTATCAAAATACACATTTTTCTGAACCTATCCACAATAACATATAAATAATCATGACCTTTTCTAGATTTTGGAAATCCCCCAACAAAGTCAATGGAAACACTTTCCCAAGGATGAGAAGGAACTGGAAGTGGAGCGTACAAGCCTACTTTTCTATTGTTGGGCTTGCTTTTAGCACACATGGTACACCCTTTAATATATCTAGAAACTACTTCATGCATTCTTGGCAAATAACAGAACCTTTGCAACTGTGCAACTGTTTTACTTACACCAAAATGACCTAATATGAGAGAAGTATGTGCTTCTCGGATTACGTTAACTCTTTCAGTTTGTGGAACACATAACTTTCCCAAATGATATAAGAGTTTGTCCTTAACATGATAATCCAATTCTTCTACTTGCTTGCCATGACTTAAATTTGCATATACATCTTTAAAATATACCTCTTGAGCATATTGTTCAATGTAACTTTCATGCATTATTGAGTTATGCTTAAGTATATTAGGTAATGGAGCATCTTGCTGCAAATGAATATCATGTACTATTTCCCTTTTGGGTGTCAGACCTTTAGGTTCTTGAAATAGGATATCATATTCTGAAACAACTTTAACTATATCAGATTTCTGTGTAGCATCATAACCTTCAAATACATTGATTTTATCAGGGTTCTTTTCCCTTACCACCATTAGTAAAAATTGCTTGCATGAATTTACAATTCTTTTTATCTGCCCTAAGTTTATGAGAGAATAGTTATTTTTGAGTTTATGAGCTCTTACAATATATTCTATTCCATCTTTAGTGAGTTGATACTTATTTTTCAGCTCTATAGAAAATGGCTTTTCTATCATACAAGTAAGGACTTCCTAAAAAAATACCACATATATCCAAGGGAACTATATCTAACTCAAACTCATCTACATATGTTGACCCAATAGCAAACCTAAGTTTACATTGTCTTGTCAACTTGTAGGTTTGCTTTATCACACATCCAACCTAATGGATATGGCTTCTTGTGAGGTGTTGTTAGTAATCCCAACATCTTTACAATTGTTTCAGAAATCAAGTTCACTTGTGATACGCTATCAAATAAAGTATCAATCTTTTGGTGCTTGGAAATAACTCTAATATGAAAAAGCTCATGTATTTTCCTCTCATTATCTTCATTATCAATAGATTGTGTAGAATTACTTGTATATGCTTTAGAATTTTTACCTTTTCTTCCTATGGCTGTGACGGTTGTTTCATCTCCTGAGTCTGACCCCAAGCCTTTCTGAATAGCAGCAGTAGTCTTCTTCTTCTTACCACCGAACTTCTTAGGTTTCAGCTCCGGATGTAAGGACTAGCAGTTTTCATCATTGTGTCCATCCTTCTTGTAGTGATTACATGAAGGTTTATCCTTCTGTACAACATTTGTCTTCCTCTCTTTCCATTTCAACTTCTTCTTTTCCTTGTTCCTACTTGCATAGGGTTTTTATGATCCCCCAATCTCTGGGTTCACATTCCTGCCTCTAGCTTCTAGATTTGTAGCCTAAATTGATACATCATCTAGGTTAGTGGGATTAAACATGAGAATGGTGTGCCTCAAATAGATATGTAGACCACCTATATACTTCAACAAAGTTTCAGGTGAGTCTAGAGATATGCCTAGAGTTAAAGCTCTTTTTCTAAATTCCTGGGTATAACTTTGTACACTTTGGCCCTTTAATTGGTGAAGAGTTTGGCAACTCATCATTACTTTCTACATATAAGCTAGAGGACAAATTTTTTTTGATGGCAGAAACAAATTGATTCCAGGTAGAAAGAATTTTACCATGTCTCTTCAGGTCATCTTGTGTCTTGCCTTCCCACCACACTAGTGCACTTCCTCTAAGGGGAAGGCTAGCAAGATGAATCTTTCTCCTTTCTTAATCAATGTTTTGCACCCTGCAATATACATCAATCTATCTAATCTAGTTATCTAGCTTTTCTGCATTTAGTTCTCCATCATAAATTGGCAAATCAAACTTTACATCTAATTTAATCAAAGAAGTTTTATTCTTTTTCTTATCAGGGCTAGGAGATGAGGATGATGAAGGTGATGGTGGAGGATACAATGGAGGATGCTTTTCCCCTTTCCCTTTTCCCTTTGGAGGGTCAACTAGAGAAGGTTCTTCTACTCTATCTTGTTTGGGTGTTGAAGTGCTTTCACCTTGACCCTTCTTAAATTCCCAATACATCTCTTCCACCATGGCTCACATGGCCATAAAATTGTTCATGACCTGAGATTTTGTTTCCAATGGAGATTCTTCAGCCATTCTCCTCTGAGGATAGACTCTTCCAATCTCTGGATTAGCCTCAAAAAGTTATCCTTCTCCTAGTTTGAGCTTTGACCTAGTCAGCATACAAAAATCTAGTACAAGCTTGTCTAACCTTAGCAAACCTAAAGCTCTGATACCACTTGATCTGAAAATGAGATCTTAGATTAATATTAAGGTATTACAAACTCATGTGTAGGGTTTTCCTATATTACTTAGTGCAACAGATCGAAAAGATTGGGAATAATATAGATAATGAGCTGTTAGAGAAACATAATAGACACACACACATAACACAACAAATAATCAAGGAGTTCACCCAAAACTCTTGGGCTACATCTCCGAGTCCAGCTTTCAGTGGTGACCTATCTATTATGTCTTTCAAGAGCAAATTTTTTACAAATGTGAGCTCAATTGAGTCTCAACACAACAGGAACAAACAACAGGGATTTGCTTGAATCCCTCAAGTCTCTCTGAGTACACAGACTCTCCCTTACATTCTTTGTCTCTGTTTTCTCTCTATCTCAGCGCTACTTGTCCATGTCTCTGTCTCTGAGTGGATTTTAAGCCTATCGTCATTTTTTTGTTCATCTCCTCTTCTGGGCTCTCTGGCACTCGGCCTCTGTTCACTCAAATCCCCTCTTAATGTTAAACAATCATTGTTAAACATCTTCAGGGATGCTGGCCATCTATTTTGTAATGGAAGGGACCATCGGTGCGTTAAAATCCCAACAATATTGTTCCTCGATTTACACATAGAAATACACATGAAACGCTGTAAAATTTGCAAAAATTCCTTTTATAGGACTTGAAATATTATGGAATCCACCATGAAATGCATCAAGTTTTCCTTTAAATCACTATCGCAAATCACTTAGTCATGGTTTCCTTCGTATTTGGGTTTATAGCGAAAAAACCAAAATATAAAGGAAAGCCCGACAAAATTCTCCATGTTGGACTTCAAATATTATAATATCACATTCATAACCCTTTCAAGTCTAGCTATATATCGCTATCACATATCCCTTTTGGCTTTTGATCGCTGATTGCGCTGATTGGCCTTATCGGCTATCGATGCATCGGTGTATCGCATGGTCACTGGTATGTTGTATCGGCCCCATTCCTTGGTATCACTACGATGTGATAATGAGATGCAATATATCGTAATCACATATCGCATGGTCTTCGGGCCATTGGTAAGTCCTCCCTTGTGTTTTAGCGATGCGATATTGCGAGTGAATCTAGACCATTGATCTTCGCGCTTGATTGATGGTCCTCGTTGACTCGCGTTGATCATTGTCACAATTTTCATATGGCTTCCTCCGATAGAGTCCACTTGCCATCTCCGATTGCAATATGTAATTAGATCTTGACCGTTGATTGACCAGATCCGACAGCTCCTGTGTAACATTGCTTTGGCCTTTGATAGTCTCTGTTTTTGCCATTTATTCATAATTTTCCCATGCGATAGTGTTTTCTACCTTTTTGAAGGTTTTTCCCATGCGATAGAGTTTAAGTTCGAATACTTAGAGGGTTTTTTTTTTTTTTAGGATTCTTTTTGGATCATAAGCTCATTTATCCTCTTTAACACATCTTGAAAATCATACCTTCAAAATGCTTGTTGGAGCTTACTGACCAGTTGCTCAAACAAATCAATGGACGTTGCTGGCAACGTGTGGCACCATTGATTGGCGTTACCTTCAAGGATGAAGGAGAGACACAAGCAAACTCTTCATCGTCGATCTCAAAAGATTCACAAAACTCAAGGAAATAAAAAATGTGCTCAATTAAATTTGTTCCATCCTCACCATCAAACTTTAACTGAGACAAGTGATGGAGCTACTCCTGGGGGATGGAAAATCAGAAAATAGGCAAACTAGATAAACACCCTGGGAGTGAGATTATGGTCAGAGCCATTAACAGATATGAGACTAAACTGCAGGCTTCAAGGGCTCAACTTGTCATCTGGCCCTCCTTCTAGCACCAATTTTTTGACGGGCCAGAATGTACTGCCAATGACTAAGGGGTCTCCCTGGTATGAAGTCCCAATTAGACCTCACACCATTTGGGATAGGAGCCCCATTCAGTGTGTGGGCCTGGCTACCACCATGAATGTTTTCTTCTCTTGGTTATCAAATGAGAAGGTGCCAGAGTGGGGCAGGAATGAAGTGCTCAGGCAACGAAACAAAATCAGACCAAGATTGACAAATTGCAAAAAGAGGTTTAAAAAAATCACAACAACGATAAGAAGAGATGAACGATGAGGGTGATTAGTTAGCTAAAACCCCATCAGACATAATAAACAAGAACATGTCAGAGGTCAATTGTGAAGTAGTTCACAATAGGTCAACGACATGGCAAGGAACAAGTAAACACAGATTCTAAAGCAAAACATACATGCAACCACTATGTATTAGTACATAACATCTCGCGTATATGAAAGAATTTATATAGATATTTTGAGGTACCAGACAACTAATACAACCACCATGATTTAGCATGGGAATCAGTGCAAATGGAAGAAGAAACATCTTATTAATATTGCTGCAACTTCAAATACATATCATGCAACTGGTTAATATCCAGTAGTGGAACATATACTTTTCACACTATTGCCTGGTGTCAAAACCCTAGCCCTACTGCAAACTCACTCTCCTAGCTACCAAGAGTTGAGTGGCCTTAGCTCTCAAGCATCAATCAACTATCTCTATTGGCCTCAACTCAAGTGCTAAAGTCCACATTAAGTGAGGGATCAGGGCACATTTATAGATGTCAGGTGACCATCCACCTACCATGACCTTTGGCCTTCCCTCGTGCCCTTTCGGCTACCTTCATGCCTCTTGAGCTTCCTCACTACTATCTCATGCCTACTACCTACTACAAGCTTAATTTCTCTCAGCTTAACTGCTGGCATCATAGGAGAACATTTACATATTGATAGAAGAGAAAATGTGAGGAGAATAAAAGAGGGTTGCTAGAAACCCTAATGTTGTTGCATAGCCAAGATGAGCTACTAAACAGAGTTGTGATGCATTTGTTGTGTTGAATGTTGATTTGCCTACTGTTGTTCCTGCCATCATGGGTGACACAATGCTTCAAGCATCTACATGGATCCATCTAGCTTGTTTGTCAACACCCTTAGTCACACAGTTTCTTACAAAAACCCTAGCTTTCTCCATGCAAACCTTCCACCTGCAAACAAATGACATTGGTCATACATACTTCTTAACAAAGAATGATTTAAAACATAAGTACTTGCTTGAAAGAAAACACTAATTGGGACCCGTGTATAGTCCCCTTCCATGTAATGGTGTTTTCGAAACAAGTGGCCTTTGGGGGTTTTTTCTAAGCTTCCTCAATCATGTCATCATCCATAGATCTGTTATTATCCTTAGAACAAGTTTTGAATGCAACCTCGTGGCCTTGCAATGTCAAAAGGCATAGTGCTTGTAAAACTAGATGATGTTTTTCCATGTCTCTTGAAACTACAGTAACGAACTCTTTCACTAATTAATCATCAATATAAGTTTACTTTAACAAAACAAGTAGCAAATATTATAAATAATAATAGGTGAAAATCTATGGCCCTAAGATACTATTATCAAGATGGCTCGACCTTCCAACATTCTTTGTATCACCCCTTTAATATGTTTTTTGGGATGTATCCCAACGCATTGTTTGACATTGTATGTTTGTCGATGCATAATACCATTTGGATAAGTTAATTAGGCATTGAAAGTAGTGCGTTCCTCCTGCTTTCATTATCTTGCATTACAAAGAAAACATATTTGATGGGTAAGGAGCTAGATATGTTTTCCTTGGGTCGCAAATTTGGTGAGGTCTCACAGTCGCCATCTAATGGAGGTCACAATTCCGATGGCCTGTCATGCTTGCGATTAGGAGACATTTAAAGGTCAATCGCATAATCACATTCTTAGAGGAGTTGCATCAGCATTTATTTTCTTAAGGAGCGATTTTTTGACCTGGCGACTGTGAGAGATTACAGAGTCACTTTTGAGGGAAGTGGTATTTTCTAGTGGCTTTGATTGAGGCTCAAAGCGCGACCTCGTGACCTGTTCAAGAGTGTGAGTTACTGGTGGTCGCGTAGTTGGATGGAAGGGTTGGCAGCGTTCTCTATAATCTGGCCTCTACGCAGCAAAATAGTGGTCTTTGCCTCTCATATTTTAGGTCAAAAAAGCAATATAGTTGTCGCAGGTACTGAATACACGACCCTTCAGCTTATGCTCAAGGTGTTGCTCCTACATGGGCATCTAAATACCTTAGTTGGGCTTGAAATGTTATCCTCAACATTCGCCTCTGATGGCACCTTAAACACCCTACGCTCTTCATCCCCTTGGTCATCTATACCCCCAACTAGCTTTCTATTTCAATTTATCTACTAATAAAACAATGGTCGTAATTCCAGATAATAGGTTACATCGTGAGAGGCAATTGGGCGAAGATGACTTTGACGTACCATGTTGACCAAATGTTCAGGAGGATCCTTTGTTTCTGATGGAGGAGCGATTAGAACAGGATCGACGGTATAACATATCTTGTCAGAATAGGAGAATTATGAAATACCAAAAAGAATCAGATTGTAGCATAGCTTTTCACAGATTCGGTGGCATCAATATAAGCTTGTACCATTATGAAATATCAAAAAATCAGATTGCACAATAGTGTTTACTGTCTTTATGTGGAATCCACTCCTGATTTCCTCACAGTATAATTAGCTAATACATTTGAGTCCTGGAAAAAATTTGTATGATGTGCTTTCCTCCATGTCTAATTAAGTTCATTAATCATTCTTATTATTCTTTTACACAGAGTGCCCAACATTTACTTAACTCTCAACAATGTGTATGGTTTTCAAGGGACTATATTGATTGTAGGCATCCTCCTAATCGTCGGAACATCTTTATTCGAAGAAATCCACCAAACCTTAATCTCATGATCCATGCTCCTGATGTACATGTGGAATCCACTCACAGCATCTACAGACACAAAAATGGATTTAATGGGCCCGTTGTGGCTTCGAACACTACCAAACATTGGTGCGCATTTTCCTCTCTTCTTTTCCACACTCTGATTGTATTATCCAGAAATCCATTGAATAAAAATTCTGCAACACTCGCCAAGCTTAAAATTACGTGCTTGTGGCCTCTTAAGGCATCAAACACGTTCATATGTTGCGTGCTACGCTCTCTTTGCCAGAAAATGATGGAATGATCACAAGCTCTAGAGTAGAGAATGGAGCCATTGGGGCTGAGAGCCAATGCATTGATGTTAGATTTGTGCCTCTCAAGCGTAGCAACCAGAGAATGTTTTCTCTCTCCTGAGGCCTTTGCCCAAATTTTGATTCTGGAATCTGCAGATCCACATCTGTTTATGAGGTCACTCAATATGGCTTTATGAGTGGAAATGTTTGATTATAAATGAGATGAAAAGGTATTTCTTATAATATCATTTGAAACGTGATAAGGCATTCTAGAGGCCAGGGAAACATGATAATATGTGCTAGGTGCTAAGGTGTGCCAATGCATTCCAGGGAGAGTTATGGAATGTCAGGGAAAAAAAGGGAGCACTAGTTTCAAATGCATGGAAATGAATGAATAAGGGTGTGTGACAGGGATTGTTAGCGAATTCTAGGTGTGCTAAGGAGGGAGTGACAAGGTATGATAGGTAGTTCCAAGGAATGCTAGAGTGCCAGGGTGACAAGCCAAGATGTGCCAAGTCCTAGGGTGTGCCAAGGTGTGTCAGGGAGTGTCATGAGAACACAAGGGAGAACTTGTTCAAATTGCATGGAAATGAATGGATAAGAGAGTGTGATAGGGAGTGTCAGCAAGTTCCAATTATGTTGAGGGAGTGAGAAGGGTATATGCTAGGCATTTCCAAGGCATGCTAGAGTGTGAGGGCATGCTAGGGAGTGGTAAGGTCTGTTAGGGAGTGGAAAATCATGCCAAGGAATGTAAAGGATGATAATGTGTGCCATGTAGTGCCAATGGATTGTTATATGTGCCAAATGTTATGGCATGTGAAGATGTAAACTATGTTTCTTAGTTCTTTTATGGGCACGGTTGGATGTGAGCCTTGACTTGGTAACTTGTTAAATGGGATGAGTTAATATTGGACATGAGAAGCCTACGATAATTTATAGTCCATTAATGGAAAAAGGCGTAGTCTAGTTGTAGTAAATGTAACTTGGTAAAGCTGTTGTAGTTGAGGCAAAACTTGGTTGGGTTCCTAAGTCTAAAAGAAAATAAGGGTAGTTATGAGGGCATGGTAATTAAGGAGTGCAATGGTGTGCCAAGGAATGAAAAGGCATGCTGACATATGCCAGATAGTGTCAATGCATATCAAGGAGTGTTTTGGAGTGTCAAGGAATCACAAGGGAGAACTAGGGAAAAGTTCATGGAAATGAATGAATAAGAGATTATGCTAGGGAGTGTCAGTGAATTCTAGGTATCCCATGGAAGAAGTGTGTTAGGAGAATTTCATATTAGGACTTGTAGGAGGAAATCCTACAATTTTGATAAGAGGATGGAAAATGTAGTTGAGACAAAGGGAGACTTTGGTCTAGGCACAACACTATTTTTTCAATGACTTGGTTGGGTTCCCAAGTCACAAAAAAAGTAAGGTTATCTATGAGGGCATGAAAACTAGGGAGTGCCAAGGTGTGCGGGGAATTTTAGGAAGCACTAACACATGTTAGAAAGTTCCAAGGAATGTTAGGCTTTCCAATACATGCCAAGTGCTAAGGCATTCCAATGTGTGCTAGGTTCTAGGATGTGGCACCAACACATGCTAGGGATTGCCAAGGAAACACAAGGGATGACTCGTTTCAATTACATGTAAATGAATGAAAATGTGTGTGTGATAGGGAGTGTTAACAAGTTATAGGTGTGCTAAGGAGGGAGTGAAAATGTATGATAAGTAGTGTCAATAGACGATAGAGAGCTAGGAAAGCCTACTAAGATGTGACAAGTGCCATGGTGTGACAATGTGTGAAAAGTAGTGTTAGGGAGTGCTAGGGAAACACAAGGGAGCACTAGGTCATAATGCATGAAAATGAAGGAATAAGAGTGTGTGGAATGGAGTTTCAGTGAGTTCCAAGTGTGTTAAGGAGGAGTTACAAGGCATGCTTGGCAATGCTAAGGAATGCTAGAGTTCTAGGGTGGCATGTGGCCAAGATGTGCCAACGCGTGCAAGGAAGTGTTAGCTAGGAGTGCCAGGGAAACAGAAGGGAGAACTATGTCAAAATGAATGGAAATGAACAAATAAGAGTTTGTGATTAGAAGTTTCAGTGAGTTCTAGGTGTGCTAAGGAAAAATTGACAAGGTATTCTAAGTAGTGTTAAGGCATGCTAGAGGTTAGGGAAACATGCCAAGATGTCATAGGTGCTAGGGTGTAACAACACATGTCAAGGAGTGATAAGGAGTTCTAGGTAAACACAAGGGAGCATTAGGTAAAAATGCATGGAAATTAAGGAATAAGAGTTTGTGACCAAGAGTGTCAGTGATCTCTAGGTGTGCTAAGGAGAGAGTGACAAGGTATACTATGTACTGCCAAGAAATGCTAGAGTGTTAAGGCTATTGGAAATAATACTAAGAGGGGGGGCAGGGGGGGGGGCGGTGAATCAGTATTAGCAAATCAATAATATTTTTATTTCCATTATCAGATTCATATACATTACTTCAGTTAAAGCAACCCATGTGTATATGCAACTATGTTTAATGCAACTAGCGTATATACAGTAAACTTATCATTCAGTTAGTTTATCTTTAATGAGTGCATCAGAACATTATTAACCATATAAATAGTAAACAGGTGCAGTAAAACATAATAGATCATCACACATAAGAAGCACACATGAACACCATGATATAAGGTGGAAACCCAATGCGGGTGAACACCACCTGCTGCAATCGTCTCTATCTTCCTTTTAATAAGAAACTTCTTTTTAAAACTTTGTACTGGCACAGAACCATGACAGTATGCAGACACCCACCTACAGAAAGCTTCAACCTTCTCTCATTCTCCACCTACTACTGGAAGGGAGCTACAACCCCCTAGCTCTTGTACTAGCTAATGTACTAGTACGTAGGTGCTGACCTACAGAAGGCTACAACCTTCTCTTTTCTTCCAGCGACCATGTTTCATAAATTTTCAGACTAGATCCATCAATACAAAACAATCACTACTGCAATATAACCATCAACTCTGAATCATTGAAACCCTGTCATCAAAACATAGTGACCATAACATAGAGCATAATACAGAACTCTGCAACAACCACTAGAACCAACAACAACCTCAAATATCAAATCTCATAAAGTATACGCTACTTGACTATGTCAGACTAGCGTGTATATGCTCTTTCACCAAAGGGAACCCGAATACAGATCTAAAAATAATTACTTATACCTTCACTGCAATTTTCAACTTCAAATATACCCAGAACATAAGATATAAAGGATAAGACATTCGTCAGTATTCAGATCTATTCATGATTATTCCATATAATGATAATGCATCTTAGTCTTCATGATCCTGATCCATCAATCCGCATAAGTGCACCCTTAGTTCAAATCAAGAAAAGCATCACAAACCCATAACCAGCATACTAGATCTCACACTTCACCAGATATTCATTACTTGAATACTTGCCCATTGGCCTAATGATCTTCTTCTCCTTATATAGGTTTAGGCCTCTCTCAATACCATGGTCCAAAAACATGTAGGACCAATACCTTGGACCCAATACTTGGGGTCAATACCTCGGACCAAATGACACGGACCAAAACTTAGTTTTCCGACATGTACACACCTTTCCTTCTGTGAAAGTGCATGTGTACGTTATACGCGCCTTTGTATATAGTGAACCTACGTGACTTGGTATATAGTGAATCTACGTGTGTACACGACTTGGTAAATAGTGAACTTGCATATATATGCGACTTGGTATATAGTGAACTTGCGTATACCTTTCTTTCTTCATTCTGTGAGTCTAAACTGTGATCTATCATCTGAGTGAGTTGCCATCAAGGAAAACACTTGAGTTATACCTATATCATAATGCCAACAATCTCCCCCTTTGGACTTGATAGCAACAACCACACCAAGTCACTCTCCCCCTTTGACATCAAGGGCAAAGGGTGGACCAAGATATTTTCAACCCTTTATATAGATTCTGTTGTCCATACTCCCCCTGAGTACATGCTGAAATCTCTGATTGGGCTCCCACTTTGTATATGCTAAGATGTATCAATCCATCCATGCTCCCCCTGAGCACATGTTGAGTCTAAACAAGACCATGATAGTCATCAGCAACTATCATACACCATATGATCTGCACTATAAGCATCTCTCATCAACATTGGCAACCTGTAACCTACAATATCATTCTCTTGACCAACCAGTAGTAAGTAGAAAGATGTATCATTTAGTCACATAAGCATTATCACCAAAGTCTTCTAACCATAATGCCAACAATGCAAATAATTATTCAAATCATATGCTCCCCCTGAACCTGTACCAACCAACACATACCATGACTAAACCGTATCAAACTTCTTTCCCTGAGTTTGTCCTGCTGCTTTTTCTTCAGAGCTCTATATACGCAACTCTGCAGCCTCTAACTCGCATATATATGTGATTTCTCTTTATAATATATGCATATGTAAATTGGAATATTGAAGGTCTACACTTTTAGTTTCCCCCGTGTCTGTTATGTCTGCTAACTGAGTTATGCCACATATTTCTGATTCTAATTATGTCTTCTTCAATACCTAGAATTGCGATGATGTACGATCCTTTTGCTTTAGGGTTCGATTTTTTCTCTTGCATTCCTTTACTTTATGTCCAAACTTGTTACATGCATAACATCTTACATGTTTCATATTCCTTTTATTGCAATCAATAGGTTTGTGACCAAACATATTGCAAGCAAAACAATATCCCTTAAAGTACCTGGAATGTGATGATCTTTCTGTGTGATGGTCTTGAACCATTATTCTTCTGTATCTGGCTACAATATGTTGAAAATTATGATATACATAACATTCAACATTATTCATTTGAGGAAATAACTAACTATCACTTCCATAGATAGGAGCAAAAGATCTTATTTGAAGAATTTCTTTCCTTGGTTGTTGTTGGGGTTGACCACTTAACTCTTTGTTGATCATTTCAGATTTTGCATTAGAATTCCTTTCCTCACCCTGTGAGCTAGACTCACCTTTGACAGTTTCATAAAAGCCAATAACAGTTTTGATAGTAGGGGATCTTTGACTACTAAGAATATCATCCAAAATGTTAGTACTGTCTTGAAATCGTAATAGTTTATCCTTTTCTTATAATTTACCTTTTAACATATTTACCTCAACCTAATGTTGTTATTCCTTTTCCAGATATTTTTTCTTTATGTTTTCTTCAGCTTTTCTTTCTTCTTCCACTTGTTGCCTTAATTCGAGCACTTCATGTTCTTGTTCTTCAAGAGCTCCTTTATTATGCTTCTTTGATTCTTTAAGATCTTCTTTTAGTGAGAGGATCTTAGATTCAAGTCTCTGAATTTTTATTCTCTGATCTTTTACTACATCCTGCAGCTGCTCCCTTACTATGGTTACTGTCTCCAGCTGATCTTTTAATATGGTAACTTCTTCTGTTTGTACGTGCTTATTTTCATATGCCATGAGAAGTCTAATGTCATCATCTCACTATTGGATGAGTCATTAATTTTATCATGAGTATAATAACTTCTATTAACTTCTTTAGACATATTTCCTTTGTTATGAGGGCATCTAGCAGTGTAGTGACCAACTCTACCACAAGAAAAATATTTGAAAGGTAGCTTACCTTCGAACCTTCCAGATCTCCGTTGAAGATTCTTGACAAAATTTACCTCATATTCTTCTTCTGAAATGTATCCTGATTCATTGAGTTTTTCTTTTCCCTTTGCTGATACTTTAAATGTGGCTTCTCTCATATCTTATGGTCCTCCTTTTCTCATTTCAAAAGCAGTCAAGATTCCGTGAAGCTGCGTCATAGTGATTTTCTGCAAATCCTCCTTTTCTTCTATGGCAGACACTTTGGATTCAAATTTAGCAGACAAGGATCTCAAAAATTTCTCAACTAAGACAACTTCCTTAATTTCTTCACCCAGATTCTTCATACAATTGGCAATCTCATCTATACATAGGAAGTAATTAGCTATGCTTTCATTACTATGCATCTTGAGAGTTTCATACTGTATTCTCAGAGTTTGAAGCTTAGCACGTTTTACCTGATCATCTCCTTCGTAGTTTAGAATGATTTTGTCCCATATTTATTTGGCTGATTTGAGCTACATGACCTTGACAAACTTTGATTTTGACAAACTTCCCAATAAGATAGTAACAGCTTTGGAATTGAGTTCACATTGCTTTCTATCTGTCGTATCTATAGGAATCGCTGATGGATATGTATATCCTCCTTCCATGATTCCCCAAACATCTGTTCCAAGCAATTGTAGATATGTTGTGGTTCTTATCTTCTAGTAGACAAAATTGCTCCCATCGAAGATTGGTGGTCTGATGGATCCCTCTCTTTGTTGATTACTCATTCTTATGGATCTTCCTTCAAGCGATCAAGCTTCTTCTGAAGGACCTGCTCCGATACCAATTGTTGGAAATAATACTAGGGGGGGTGAATCAGTATTATCAAATTAATAATCTTTTCATTTCCATTATCAGATTCATATATGCTACTTCAGTTAAAGTAACCCATGTGTATACGCAACTGTGTTTAATGCAACTAGCGTATATCCAGTAAACTTATGATTCAGTTAGTTGATCTTTAATGAGTGCAACAAAACATATTAACAATATAAACAGTAAACAGGTGCAATAAAACAGAACAGATCATCACACATAAGAAGCACACATGAACACCATGATATAAGGTGGAAACCCAATGTGGGTGAAAACCACCTGCTGCAATCGTCTCTATCTTCCTTTTAATAAGAAACTTCTTTTTACACTTTTAAACTGGTGAAGGCTCATGCCAGTACACAGGCACCCACCCGCAGAAGGTTACAACCTTCTCTCGTTCTCTAGCTACTACTGGAAGGGAGCTACAACCCCCTAGCTCTTGTACTAGCTAATGTACTAGTATGCAGGTGCTGACCTATAGAAGGCTACAACCTTCTCTTTTCTTCCAGGGACCACGTTTCATAAATTTTCAAACTGGACCCATCAATACAAAACAATCACTACTACAATATAACCATCAACTCTGAATCACCCTACAACTAAATCATTGAAACCTTGTCATCAAAACACAATCACCATAACACAGAGCAGAGCACAGAACTCTACAACAACCACTAGAACTAACATCAACCTCAAATATCAAATCTCATAAAGTATATGCTACTTGACTGTGTCAAACCAACGTCTATACGCTCTTTCACCAAAGGGAACCTACGTACAGATTTGAAAATAATTACTTATACCTTCGCTGCAATTTTCAACTTCAGATATACCCACAACATAAGATATAAAGGATAAGACATGCGTCAGTATTTAGATGTATTCATGATCATGCCATATAATGATAATGCTTCTTAGTCTTCATGATCCTGATCCATTAATCCACATAGGTGCACCCTTAGTTCAAATCAAGCAAATCATCACAAACCCATAACCAGCATACTAGATCTTACACTTCATCAAATATTCATTACTTGAATACTTTCCCATTGGCCTAATGATCTTCTTCTCCTTATATAGGTTTAGGCCTCTCTCAATACCATGGTCCAAAACCACGTAGGACCAATACCTTGGACCCAATACTTGGGGTCAATACCTCGGACCAAATACCAAAATACCATGGATCAAATACCACGGACCAAAACTTAGTTTTCCAACGTCTACGCGCCTTTCCTTCTGTGAAAGTGCGTGTGTACGTTATATGTGCCTTTGTATATAGTGAACCTGCGTGTATACACTACTTGGTATATAGTGAACATGCATATATACATGACTTGGTATATAGTGAACCTGCATGTGTACATGACTTGGTATATAGTGAACCTGCATATATACGTGACTTGGTATATAGTGAACCTGAATATACCTTTCTTTCTTCATTCTGTGAGTCTGAAATGTGATCTATCATTTGAGTGAGTTTCCATCAAGGACAACACTTGAGTCATACCTATATCATAATGCCAACAAAGGCAATAGGCCAAGATGTGTAAGGTGCTAGGGTGAGATAGGGAGTTTTAAGGGGTGCCAGGGAGCCATAAGGAAGCACTAGGTCAAAATGCATGGAAATGAATGCATAAGAGTGTGTGAGTTTTCAATTAGTTCTAGGTGTGTTAAGGAGGGATTGACACGTTTATATGATAGGAAATTCCAAGGTATGCTAAACTACCAAGGCATGTCAGGAAGTGCCATGCTGTGCTAGGGAGTGTCAAACCATGCCAAGGAATGTAGGGGATGTTAACGCATACCACATAGTGCCAAGGAATTCTAATACATGTCACGTGCTATGGCATGTCAAGGTGTAAATTGTGTTGCATAATTGTTTTAGACCAAGGTTGGATGTGATGATCCTTTTCTTGGTAACTTTTTAAGAGCGATGAGTTGCGATTATACATGAGTACCCCAATATGAGTTACAGGTAGTTCTTAGGTGAACAAGGAATATGTTGAATTTCCATGACACAAGAGAATTCAGGTTTGGCCTTAGAATTTTTTATGCGAACACACTCAAGTGCCACAACACATCTACTATGGATAACGAAATCTGCCATGAAAGAAAAAGTAATGGATTGAATGCACATAGTTTAGGGTATGCCACATATTCATATGTTAATGCTTATTATTGTGATATACAATAGCCATTTATATGTCTAGTGTAAGACTCCTCTGGAGATCTCTATCCAGCAACAACATCTCTGTGGTAAAAGGTTTACTGTCAGAGGTTTCTCCATCAAAAATAACAACCAAACGGGACCTTATTGTGCACACAAATGAAGAATTAAGAAGATTGTTATCTATGAGTGTTCATGTGGAGATATGGGACAAAATTACACAGGTAGTGAACCTTTTTTTTCAACCAATCAAGATCTAAAAAGGAAAATGCGTGATTATATATACATGTGTGATAATATTTGGAGAAATACCAACCTAACCCACAAATTTGTTGACATTTTGTTGGAGCCGACCTATAATTGTTCCTAAAGTTAATAAACAGGTAAAATAGCACTGAATTTTCAATACAAAATATATAATTGATAGGAACAGGGCCAAATTTTGAAAGTGTAAAAATTGGTATGGTTTAAAGGGGCCAATCCCTTTGAAAAGTATTAAATGTGGCAATGAAGGTTGAGCCTCATTCTAGAACCCCTTTAGGCATCCATCTTAGGAATTGGTGTAGGATGCAACACCTCAAAATAATTTTTGTAGCAGTGATGTCAACACTTGTATGGTGACATGGGGTTGGAGTTGGCTTGTCAAAGCTCATTAGTCTACTTTAGAGCTTCTCTAGGGTGATGCCTTTGATGCTTTGGAGTACGAGGGCATGATTTGATACTCAGTTTGCATTGAAGAAGCTTTGGATGCTAGATACTACAAAAAAAACCCTTGTTTAGAATAGGGAAGCACATTCCACTGAAGAAAGTAACAACAAGTACACAGATTTGAAACTCAAATCACATCACTATTTATTACTCTTTGAAATAGGAAATAACTAAAAATTGCAAACACTACTATTCAATTTTTGTTTATTCTAGAAGGTACAATGAATCTGGAAACATGTTGAACCATGTCTCAACTTTCTTAACTCCTAATCCTAATGCACCTTCCTCGCATGGATAGACAAGACAATTAAAGTCTGCCTCTACTGAATATGATATGAGATATGCAAACATGCTTCCTTAGCTAAGGCTAAGAATTAATAACTAGGGAAGTGCTCCTTTTAACTGTGCATGCAAAAACTAAATAAAGCAAAGAGTTTCACTACTCCAGGTGCCAGAAACGAATCCATTGCCTAAGATAAGTGCTTTTCCCAAAATAATATATTAAGGACTCAGAAACATTGTTGCTTCCTTCAAGATAGGTGTATGCCAAACATAACTAAGTTATTTTGCACTATCCTCAAAATTCATTCACCTTTAATAGAAATTTTGTGCCCAGAAAAAGACAAGAGACCAATATCCAATAGAATTTACTGACCAGCTAGAGACCCTTGTGCCCAAATAGAGAGATAATAAGGGAATGTCAACTAGGGTGGAATATTTCACCACCAAAATTGATAAGAGATAGAAGGGGTAAAAAACTATCAGACCTAATGCTCAAGAACAAATGAATTAATCCACACTTGGTGATCCAAAATGAATTCAATCCTTTTTTATTTATAGATTTTCCTGAGGGGTTTCATATTCCTAAGTGATTGAATAGCTCTTGAGTTGCATTGTCAATCAAAATTTCTCAGGTTGGATCATAATTAGGTACTCAATGTTGTTTTGGGTCCAATTTGGGGAAAAGGAGGAGCTCTTGGTGACAATGCGATGATCAGGCTTTTCAAAAGGGAGCTAGCTCTACTATACTTTTCAACATACAAGCCATTCATTCTAGTGGAGGAGATATAGATAAGCCTTTAATAAGGACCTTTTGAAGATCAATTTGGAGGAAAATTCATTTTCAAAGCTTAAACATAGTTCTAGATTCAAACAAGAGTAGTCATTTTTTAGAAAAATTATTAATTCCCAAGAAATTGGAGCCAAGATGACATGTTGACCATTTATTCTTCTACTGGACAAGGAAGCATTTATGTCCTTGGCCCTCTTATCCAGTATTTGATGTAAATCTCTTGATTAGAAATGTAATAAGAGATGCAGTTTATATTAAGAAAAAGGCAAAAGTAGAGGGCCAGTTAATAATTATCTCTAAAAAACTCTCAATAGAATCCTAACATATTTGAAATGGCAAAGGTTAACTCCATGGTTATTTTATTCTTTAGAAACTTTGCTCATTTCCATGTTTGAAGCATGTATTCATGCCTTGAAAGAAGCTCACAAATGCTTTTGATATTGGTTGAAGCAAAGAAAATGTACAAATTTACACTCAGATAGAGGTATGGAAAAAAATTATGTGGAGCTTGTTGTCCCAAACTCCACACAAAGAATGGACAAAAGGTGAAAAAACCAAGTCAAAAGGTATGTGTATCTTTTGTCATGCAGAGGTATGTGTTAACTCCACACTCTACAGAAAAGGCTTTTCGGTGCAAGTGACACAAAGGTTTGCATGTAGAACTTTGGATTAAAAGGAGTGGAGCTTGATACTACATGTCCATTATTACCCCACTTTCTATATGAGTTATAGGAGATAAAAATGATGATATACGGGAGATACATAGTAGATACTATGTTTCAAATTTAATAAAAAATATTACTATGCCTTCCTCGACATAAAACAAACATCTTCCATAAAATATTTTCTCCATGAACCTTATTTAAAATGAATCTCTTCTGTTGATGCACCCAACCGCAAATAGAAATGATGCCGATGGGCCAATTTCAGTTTAGAAAATTCACAATTAGGCTCAATTGTAAGGTCTCCTATTTTTAGTTCAGATTTTAGTTACAAGCAGTGAAATAGGACTCACCGATCAATCACGATTAATCACGAGTCAGAATCTGCTCATTCTCCAAATGATCTGATCCAAATATTTGCAAGTCAAACTCACGTTGACCAAGTTTAACTCGTGGTCAATGCAAGTTTTACTTGTGACTTTCCGATTAAAGAAGATTCCTCCAATTGATTCTGATTTATTCAATTTTTGGCCTTGACTCGACGAGCACGAGTTTTTCAAGTTTAGGTATGCTGCATTGCTAAAAACTAGACGTCGATCGTTCCAAAATTTATTTCTCATTTCTCACGCCCACAACTCATACGTCAAGACCTTCAGTAATCAATAACTACTCACTATTACACAATCCAAACTCTATATTGGGGAACTACCAGCATGTGCTCTATCCATACTCCATATTGACCCTCAGGAAGTCGCGCGTCACCTTCAGTGCATGTTACCTTCAAGCTTATCTGCTTCACTATTCAACAATCGAGGTACGTTGGCACTTCGCTTAAATAATAGGTATATTACTATATTGAAGTTTCAATTTCGTTTTCAATGGAATGTTTCAAGTTTCACTGTTCAGCAATCGAATGTTCGGTGTATTCCTTTGGTTATGACTTTTCAACCCTATAAATGGTGCTTAAATAGATTTTAAAAATGCACTAAGAAATGGTTTCATACCAACCACTAGCCAAGTCATCAAGCATTCCTTCCTTGGTCGATGTCTTGCCGACTCCAAAGGCTTCAACCATGCATTCACAAATTTGGGTATTTTTTTCTTCCAGAATATGTTATTGATGTATTGGTTAAGTTGTATTATGCTAAACGAACTTGAAAATTCAAGATTACAATGCAATATATGTTGATAATATTTCCTTTATGTAGCATTTCCTCATATATACCTAATTGTGTTTCAAGGTCATAATGATATATTAGGTCAAAATGTGCTTGTGTTGCTAGACATACTCCTCTTTGATCCTTAACAAAACCTCATATCCTTTAAAACCAACCCTCTTTTTTGCGAAATTATATATGGCATGTTTAATTTTAATTTTTTATTGTCTTTTACAGGAGCCAAATTAAATAGAAGTCACAACTCCAAATCTAAACAAAAGCCCCAATTTAAACACAAGTCCAAAACAACAACAATGCCGAGGGAGAAAGACTTTGCTTGGGCTTATTGTGACAAGATTCTTGGAGACCCCAAGCTCCTTTTTAAATTTTGCAAAGCAAAATGTAGTGGAGGAATTTATAGATTCAAGTACCACCTTGCACAAATACCTGACCATGATATAGGTCTCTGCAAAAACATTGACGAAAATGTCAAACACCAAGCAACCTTGGCCATTGATATGTTGAGTTAGCATAATCCAAAGAAAGAAAAGAAAAAAGAAGAAATAGGAACTCCTAGAGTTGACAATTTTTCTTCCACTATCCCATTGTCATCTCCCTTTGTTGAATCCTCAATGCAGTTACCAAGTTTCCCAAACATGCCTCCAAGTCCAAGTCAAACTCAAGGCCAAATGAATCCTCCTGCATTCAACATTGGAGGTGGAAACATAAACCCCTTTTTATCTCCCCGCACAAAACCAAGTTCCCAACCTACCTTGGATACCACTAGTTGGAAAAAAAAAGATCCATAGTAAAAAAATTAGGAAGGCCACTGCTAAATTTTGGTACTTTTCTAACATACCTTTCCACTATGCCATAAGTCCTTATTGATAAGCTATGATTGATGCAGTTGTTGTTGCAGGTCCAGGGTTCAAAGCTCCTTCATCAGAGAGCATTAGGACAAATTTGTTATTAGAAAGTGTTGAAGATGTCATGCTTGTGCTATTTGAGTTTCGTTCATCATGGGTAGAAATAGGGTGCACCAACATGAGTGATGGATGGACAGATAAAAGGAATAGAACTTTAATAAATCTCCTTGTATCTTGTCCAGTATGTACAATGTTTCTCAAATCAGTGGATGCCTCAGATAAGGTTAAGACTTCACAACTTATTTGTGAAATGATGGAAGAAGTCATTCAAGAACTGGGAGAAGAACATGTTGTACAAATTATCACCAACAATGCAGCTAATTATATGGTTGTTGGTAGAATTTTTGAGATTAGGCACCCCACTATTTTTTGGACCTATTGTGTTTCCCATTGCATAGATTTAATGCTTGAGGAAATTGGTAAGATTCATTGGATACATGAGGTTATGGAGAAGAGAAAATCCATAACCAAGTACCTATACAACCACACCATTTTCCTAAACACCATGATAAAATACACTGAAGGTAAAGAAATTGTTCGACCTGCAGTGATTAGATTTGTAGCAAATTTCATATCTTTGTAATTTGTGGTTGAGCAAGAGATAAATCTAAAGAGGATGTTCTTGGGACCTGAGTGGATGGAATCTAAACATTCCAAGACCCTTGAGTTGTTGCACTTGTGTTTAATGATGATTATGAAAAGATGCTGAAGAGATTATTACTGTGATGGAGTCCCTTGTTAGAGTTCTCAGGTACTTCAAATCTTTAAAAATTTTCATGTTTTAAATTTCATTTCAAGCTTTTTATTTTCAGTGTTTCATATTTATTTAAATTTGAAAGCTTGAACTTAAAGGATGTTTGATGGTGACAAACCCGTTGTGGGTTACATTTATGAGGTGATGGATCTCGCAAAGGAGGCCATCAAAAGAATATATGGGGATGAGGAGGCAAAGTATATGCCTCTTTGGGACATTATTGATGTTCGTTTGGATAGAAATTGCATTCCCCCTTAGATTCTGCTAGGTACTTCTTAAATCCACAATATTTTTATGATAAGAGAAAATTTAATGAGGATGGGGAGGTTCACAAAGGACTTATGACATGCATGGAAAGGTGCTTCCCTGATCCAAAATTTCAAAGTCATGTATTTTCCGAACTATAGGATTATATAGCACCAACTAAATTATTTTGCTATACCAGTGTTATATGAGAAAGGTCTAAGATGTTGCTAGGTACCCTTTGAGGCTTGAAGGCTTCATCAATTCATTAAATTTGTTTAAATTTTATTTTGTATGTTAAATGTTTTATTAAATTTTGTTGTATTTTAAGCTTTTACTATTTATTATTTAGTACATCTACTCACGAACCCTTTCCACTTTCTAGGTCTTTGGTGGCAAAACTTTTGTAGTGATACACCAGATTTGAAGAGATTCACCATTCGAATCTTAAACCAAGGATGTAGTGCTTCAAGTTGTGAGTGCAACTGGAGCATGTTTGAGAAAATACATTCTAAGAAGTGCAACTAATTGACACAAAAGTGCTTAAATGACCTTGTATTTTTCCATTACAATCTACGACTTTGCAACAAGCAAATACTAGGTGAGAACTTAAATTGGAAGGTTTCATAATCTGATTTGTAATTCAAAGTTTAAACTTTAAAGTTCAAAGTCAAACTTAGATTCACATTTAGATGTCTCATGATAATGATAGGTTTGGATTATTCACCAATATACCTTGAAGAGATAGATTTGCAAACTACAAATGTAGCAAATTGGGTCCAATTAGAGGAGGCTCCTCTTTTAAGCCTACATGACTTGAATAACTTTGAGAGTTAAGCAAGTGAAGGAGTGGGTGGAATCACTTCTATTCTCACTCTTAAGAGTCTTAGACTCTTAGTTACTGATTTTTTTCTAATTAGCATGTAGTTGTTTGTAAACTTTTAGAAGCAGTTGCTTCTAGTTCTATGCAGCCACTATTTAGGAGTCATGACTCAGTGCTTTGGATCATGTTTGGACTCATAACATATATGAGATGCTTATTCATTCATGATATTTTGGACATCTATTGATATCATTAATTTTTTGGACATGGCTTTACAAAATATCAATAAAAAATGTTTTTATTTTAATTCAATATATGTGTATATTTTTATTTATTGAATTCACTAATTTTTTCCCGATTTTTCCAGAATTTTTGTCGATTTTTCCCAATCCGATTAAAAATCTTGGCTATTTTGCCTCACCGATTTATTGTCTATTCCGAGTCTCGTAAAATTGGTTACAAGTTTCATTCTTAACTTATGAGTGCTACAGTGTGCTAGAGAGTGCCAATGCATGTTGAGTGTTAGGGAGTACTAGGACAACACAATGGAGCACTAGGTCAAAATGCATGGAAGTGAATGAATATGAGGGTGTGTCAGGGAGTGTCAATCAGTGCTAGTTGTCATGCCATGGAGGGAGTTACAAGGTATGCTAAGCATGGGTAAGGGATGCCAGGGAATGTCAAGAAGTTCTAGAGTCTGCTAGGTAGTTCCGGGGTGTGCTAACATGTGCCAAATAGTGCCAAGGCATGCTAGGTGCTAAGACATGCTAGGATGTGCACGGTGCCAGAGTATTCCAATATGCGTCAAGGAGTTTCAAGGTAAAAAAATGAATAACCAAGCTAAAATGCAAGGAAATGAACACTTAAGAGGGTTAATAAGTAAGGACTTTATCTTTTTCAAAAGGGGCGTGCTAGGCACACTAATAATATGTTCCAATACATGCCAAGTGCCAATGTGTGCCAAGTGATAATGTTTGTCAATGCAATATTATGCCAAGGAGTTCCAAGGAATGTTAGGGACGACAGGGAATTCCAACACATATAGGGGAGTGCTATGCTATGCTATGGCATTCCAACATGTGCTTGGGCATCCTACTCATGGAAAAATGTTCTAGGAACAAAGATGTTCCAGGTACAAAGATGTTCCAAGACATGCGAGATGCCAAGGAATGTTAGTGTACTATTCCAAAGCATGTTAAGATGTGTCATGAGTGTTGAGGAGTGGTAGGTCTCTATCATTAGTAGAATTGACAGAGTTTGATTATGTATTAAATAATATAGTTCCTACACACACTAGTGGAACTTTATTTAAAGAAAATTTGCTAGATAATAAACCTAATAGAGATGAATCATGTGTTGACTCATAGGAAGACTATATTCTTATGACTTGAGGGAAATGGTACACACTATTACTTCTTAACAAATTGATTGACTATTATAACCACTATGACCTTGGACACATAATGAAAAAGACTCCACAAAAATGGTCTTAAATCATTATATTTTGACAAAACAAAATAGTAACGGGTACATAACATAATCAAAAACTCATTGAAATGATCAATGATGATGAACATTTTTTGACCATCACCAAAAGTAACTAAAACGAGAATTGGTGAGGGTTAATAAAAGATCATCACTAGAAGTGTCACCAAAGAGAGAATTAGTGATGGGCCTTTAACAACCCTCACCAAAAGTGTCACCAAAGAGAGAATTAGTTACGGACCATTAACAACCATTACTAAAAGTGTCATTGAAAATGACTTTGGTGACAAACCTTAAAGGAACATCATTATATAAAATTACAACAATGAATTTTTAAAGATCGTCACCATATGCGAAATTGGTGATGGACCTTAAAGGTCCGTCACAGGCATGAAGCGTCATCAAAAACTCATTGGAATGATCAATGATGACGAACATTTATTGATCGTCACCAAAAGTAACCAAAAATATCATTGGTGACGGTCAATAAAATATAGTCACTGGAAGTGTCACCAAAGAGAGAATTAATGATGGTCCTTTAACGACCCTCACCAAAAGTGTCACCAAAGAGAGAACTAGTGACGGGCCTTTAACAACCCTCACCAAAAGTGTGATTGAAAATGGCTTTGGTGACAAACCTTAAAGGACCATCACTATATACACTTACAACAACACTTTTTTAAAGACCATCACCATATGCGACATTGGTGATGGATCTTAAAGGTCCGTCACAGGAATAACCCTCACCAATGATGCTTTTTTCTTGTAGTGAATAATGCAAGTGTCCTAAGTATGTCATTTCAAACTAATTTTTAACAGTGGACTTCGCATGGTTTATAAGGTTGGGATCACTACCAGTAACGATAAGATCATTAATATAAAGAACAATAATGATAAGAGATTTACCCACTTTCTTGGTGTAGACATTATTGTTAGAATGACATTGTTAGTTCCAGTCTTCGCAGCTTGTCACTAGGGATCAACATGAGCTCTTACTAGGTTTGGTTTGGATGGATATTTTGCACATGATATTCAACACAAAACATGTCTCAAATGTGTCCATCAAAATAAGGTCAGAAAAAACTTTCCAACGGTATATCACACTCCTGTAACTAGTTTCTGGATCATAAGATATGATCGAAATGAATGATTGATTCTTGGTTATGCGTGTTTTGAAGTCAGTTGCTGCACACAGGGACAAGTTTACTACAAAATCAGTTTGGACAGGGATTTTACAAAAGTGAAAGAGGTTTTGGTCCATCACATACCAAATAACAGAAACCTCCTTCCGTTTATGCACAGGTGCTACTATGTGGGATATATGCAATGATATTTGGAGCCTGCATTAAAACAAAGCAAATTTTTCATTTATTTTACTGTTTTAGCCATTTCAGTGCGGTGCCATTTTACAACAGATGGAAAGTAATTTTCAAAAACCCAAGGAGGTTTTTGTTAACCATGAGACATATAACAAAAATCTCTTTCAGT
The DNA here is from genome assembly GCA_031772625.1 of Pinus tabuliformis. Lineage (NCBI taxonomy): Eukaryota > Viridiplantae > Streptophyta > Pinopsida > Pinales > Pinaceae > Pinus > Pinus tabuliformis. The sequence continues at coordinate 776,268,981 of CM062820.1, read as the reverse complement.
TTATTCACAGGTGTCATAAATTGGAATATTTGACTAAATTATTACAACTCATTTTTACAGATTTAAACTTTTAATGATTTTCTGTTTTAGAGGTGATTTTGTGACACAGATTTCGAGCAACTGGAAATGAATTTTCAAATTTTGAGAGAATTTTTTCTCAAAAATGACCTTATCTACAAAAACCTCTTTCAGTTTTGTAACAGGTACTATGGTTCAGGAGATACGAGTTCATCTTTAACACCTATTTTCAGAAATTGGGTCCAAGTTTAATGTAACTGATTCTATTTTGAAGAAGATGGTTGAGCTGAATGCCCTTAGTACAAGGATGAACTAAATGTATATATTTGATGAATTTAATAGCGTATAGGTTTGATTTTGGCAGCAGAGAGGCTGCTTGGCATTGTGTAAATTTTTCTAGAATATCATTTTAATAAAGCAGTTTTCTACCCTTTAGACCTGGGATCCATCACGATGTTATTGTTCAATATGTTTTTCATGTAACTCTCTTACATATTTTTTTTTCTACCTTGTTATAGCATTATCTAAGAGATGTGTTAGGAATTCATCCATAATGATGCTCCTTTAATGATAATTTTGCTGTTAGTTGTAATGGTTGTCTTAGCATAATTCATCTTTTGCTAGATGCTCTATTGAGCAACCTCATTATTCTCTTTCATCTAATGTTGTTGCAGCAGATCCATCCTTTTTTTGATGCCTACAGGGCAGCGGGCTTTCTCTCCTATGCTACTCACATTCACACAACTTTATTTGGATGAACATAGCACTTAATTTTCCCCAAGTTTGCCGGCAGAAAATGGCATCGACTCCATAGTCCAAATCATCATTTCTCTTGTTGTTTCGACCCAAAAAATTTCAAAAGAAACCCCGCACTCCATAGCTAGCCTAAAATTTCATTTATTGAAACCACATATTGTTGGCAAAGAGAGAGCCCTCTCTGATCAAGCAGGGATAGATGCCAGATCGAAGCTTGGTCTGTGGTTACCTCGGAATTGCCTTTCTTAGCCTTGAGGTTAATTCTGAGTGCTAACATATTGGTGACCATACTGGAGAATAAAGATAAATCACCCCAGTACCATTGAGAAGTTCTGAACTTTTGGATGATAAGTTTAGAATTCAGTGGGCTGAAAATTGTAAAGTTGTAAAGCAATATCAAAATCTTAAGAATTTCTGAACACACTGGCTTCAAGAAGATACACCAGGTCCAACCCCAATCCCAATCCTCCTCTCGTATTCAAAAATCCTAATCTCATTCCCAGGATTCTTAGACAAGAGAGTGTATCAAGTCCTAGACTGGTTTTTAGATCTCATTCATGCCCTGTGAAGTGGTTGTTCCTTGAAGATCTTCCTTTTTACGAATACTTTGGTCTATCCTTGTTTAGAACCACATCAGACAGTGAATTTTTGGACATAGTTGCGAACCCATAATTCATCAACGAGCTTGAAATCCAACGGGCCAATTTGATAAGTAACCGAAATCTTCAAAATTCTCCTCAATCATCTATCACTACCAATCAAATTCCTGAACTCTCTAATTCGGCTTCAACATCTTTTGCCTCATTATCATTTCCTCATATTTCAGAGAATCATTCGACACCTCCATTCATACCATCAATCCGTCAAGATCCTATCATTACCCCTCAAACACCCATCACTTATGCTACATCAACTCCTCTTGTTGTCACAAATCCCTCAGTTACTTCACCATTAGTTTCAAATCCGCCATGAGCCATGGTTGCCAGATATGCACCTCTCATTCTACCTCAAAATTTGGATGCTATGCCTACTGAATAACAAAGTAAGATACCATTGTTCGATGCCACTCAAGGCATAAAAGTGCGGTAGCATGTTGACAGGATGAATGACTTCTATGATCTCCATGAGGTAGATGAAGAGAATGTGACCATGTGATTATTTGTGAAAAGTTTTGGAGGCAAGGTTTGAAAATGGTTTAGAGCATTACCAGCAGGATCCATCAATACTTTACCGGTTCTACATAGACAATTCCTGGACCGATGGGAGATAAAGAAAAATCCACTCCAAATTCTTTCTGAGTATGAAAATATAAAAAGGAATGTAGGCAAAAGTGTCCAAGATTACTGTGTAAGGTTCAATACAGTTTATAATTCTATTCCAGTTGACATTAAACCACCAATTGGGTTAGCATTGATCAAATTTGTTGATGGCTTCAATGCTGATATGGCATATCAGTTGAGAGAAAGAGATCCTACCACACTTGGGGATATGCAGAAGAACGCAGTAAGTGTAGAGGCAAATCTGTTGGCCAAGAGAGCAAGGATGAAGACTAAAAAGAAGGTGAATATAAAGGAAGAGGCATCTTCTTCAGATGTTAAGGCAGATAATATACTCTAGAAAATTGAGAAGGTGTTTGATCGATTGACAATTGCAGACAAGCCGGAAAACACAATCAGAAATCCAAACTTCCAAGAACAGCAACAACCTCAGTTCAGGATCAAACAAAGGGAGCATAAGGCACAAGATCACTCATCACAATAGCAAGTCAAAATACCTTTGCAGCAAAATTATGTGCACAGGATGGAAAGTGAAGATGATGATGATCTGGTGGTGGAGGCTAATCATTTCTTTATTGCTCATGGTTTGCCCATTTTTCTCATGGAAGATGAAGAATATTCAGAGGTTTCAAATGTTCAAACAGATGGAGATTTCATACTAGAAAATGGAGGGGTTTTAGAGGATGAATCAAATGATTATCAGAGGGGATATAAGAATGCATTGACAGCGCAGCAGAAACAATATTCATTGAGAAGCATAGATATACTAGTTAGCCCAGTTCAAAAGCGAAAAGAGGCGCAACCCAAGAATGACTCCTCAAACACTCAGAAGAAAGGGAAGGAGCCTGTTGACCCAACTTCCAGCAAAGGACCATTTGCAAATGAGAATACCACTCAACAAAGTGCAATGAAGGAAAAAGTAAAAAGGAAGGACTCTTCAGTAAAAAAGGTAGATAAAGTTTCCGCTTTTAGTTTAGAAAATGAGATTGCTAAATTAAAGGTTTTGACTCCTTTGACTGAATTAATGAAGAACAATAGTTATAAAAACCAAGTGTCCAAAATTTTGAACATAGAACCTTTATCTGATATGGTCAATGTAGAATATGATCGCCCAGAGCTCATCTTTGGCCCTGCTTTAGAAGGTCAGTGTGAGGATAGTGAAGTGCCTCCATTCTATATAATCCTTAGATTGCATGAGTACGTCCTTCATAATACCATGTTTGATTCTGGAGCCTCTCATAATTTGATGCCAAAAGCCATTATGGAGAAATTGGGCATTGAAATTACTCATAAATATCACGACCTCTATTCTTTTGATTCTGGTAGAGTCCGATGTATTGGTCTTATCAAGGACTTCGTGCTGTCTCTAGATCAAATCCTGACCAAGAATGTTCTCATGGATGTGGTTGTTGTGGATATTTCGCCATGGTTTGGTATACTTTTGTCCAGATTGTGGGTGCAAAGCTTAAAGGAACTTTACAACTAGATTCCTCCTATGCTACTATTCCTGTGTTTGGTCAATTGAGAAAATTATATAGGGAAAAGAAAATGAAGTACATGATCACAAGCAAGGAGAAACTACTAAATCATCTGAATTAATGTTGTACATACAGATTTAAAATCATTTGTATTATAGTCAGATAGTGGCTTGAATGATATTGATAGTCAGCTAGTTGAAGTAGAAGATGTGCCAGACATTTCAGAGAATTTCAGAGCAATCCTTGTTCAAGAAAGACAAAAACTTGCAAGTACCTCTGAGAAGTTCGCATTCCGGCAGCAGCATAAAGATAATTAGCAACAACAAATTGAAGAAACCAGTCAAGGTAAGAAAGAAGATGAAACAAAATTTCAGCACTTAGAGGAAGAAGCAGGCCTATGGAGCATGGATTTTGATAGAGCTATGGGTAAAGATGGTGCCGTCATTGGGATTTGGATTTGTAGGCTTGTTTTCTAGCCTAATAAGGTCCATAGTAATGTAAGGATTTGCTCGTATAAATTGGCCTTCGATTGTTCTAAGAATGAAGCGGAATATGAAGCGCTGATTTCAGGTTTGAAAATTCTCAAAAAGTTCAAAGCAAAAAGAATATCAGTTTATGAGGATTCGGAGCTAATAATCAAGCAAGGGTGAATATCAAGCCAAACATACACGGATGAGGGCCTACCGTAATGCAATTTTAGATATCTTAAGGATGTTTCCAGATTATACCTTGACATGTGTACCACATGCACAAAATGTAATTGCAGATTCACTTGCTACTGTTGCTAGTAATTTGAAGATCCTGATGAATTCCAATAACAAATTTGAGATTCATGTCAACCACTGCCTAGCTGTTCCTGAAAATCTAAGGTATTGGCAAGTATTTTGGGATGATAAGGAGACTAATGATTTCTTGCAAAATGAAGGCAACTACAAGGATGCGTCCATAGATCGTGAGTGATGATGATGAACTAAAAATTGAAGTAAATCAGATGGAAATATTGCAGCTAAAGGACAATGTCGTTCCTAAAGGTCTTATTCCTTTAGAAGAAATCTTCAATCAAGATTATGTGGCTAGGAATCTAAGATTGGTGCCAACAGATAAGGGTGTTGAGGATGTGAATCATGGAACATCCGAGAAGCCCATGTTTGTGAAACTATCAAAGACATTATCTCCCAAGGTAAAATCTAAATATGTCAAATTATTGTCTGAATTTGTTGATGTGTTTGCTTTGGATTATTCATATTTAAAGGTGTATAACAAAGACATAATTTAGCACACAATTCCTGTCAAGCCAAATCAGAAGCCATTCCATCAGAAGCTAAGAAGGATTAATCCCAAGTTGCTACCTTCAATTGAAAAAGAAGTAAATTGATTATACAAGGCTGGTATAATTGTTCCAATCATATTTTCTGATTAGATTTCTAATCTTATTCCTATGAGGAAAAATACCAGAGAGATCAAATTGTGCATTGATTTCAGAAATTTAAATAAAGTGTCATTGAAGGACAATTACCTACTGTCGAAGATGGATCACATCCTCTAGAGAGTGGTTGGAGCATTGCGTATATCACTGCTTGATGGATATTCTAGATATAATCAGATTTTGGTGAATGAAGATGACCATGACAAGACTGCATTCACCACCCCTTGGGAACATTCCATTATGCTAAAATGCCGTTTGGTTTGAAAAATGCCGAAGCCACATTTCAGCGTGCAATGGACATTGCTTTTGCCAACGAAAAGGATGTGTTTTTGGTTCTATATTTAGATGATTTGACAGTGTTTTCAAATTCAGATGATGAGCACCTTCACCATTTGCGAATTGTGTTTCAGCGATGTAGGAAATTTGGAATATTGCTCAATCCGAAGAAACGTGTCTTTGCTATGGATGAAGGGAAGCTTCTTGGCCATATTATCTCGAAGGAAGGCATTCACATTGATCCATCAAGGGTAGAAGAAATTCAGTAGATAGATTTTCCCAGGAAAAAGAAGGAAATACAAGAATCCAATGGTAAGATGAATTTCTTACGAAGATTTGTACCTAATCTTGCTGAACATTTGAGATAAATCACTAATATGTTGAAGAAAGATAGCGTGGTGAAATGGATGGAGGAAGCTATGAAATCATTTAATTTGGTAAAGTATGCCTTATCTACAGCTCCGGTTTTGATTAGTCCAGATTATACACAAGATTTCATTTTATTCTTATTGCATCCAAGCATACCATGGCAATAGTTTTAATGCAAAAAGGAGATCAAACAGAAAATCCCATTGCATTCTTCAGCAAAACTATTAGTGATGCATCCTTGAAGTACAACATAATTGAGAAGCAGGCTCTTGCTCTTGTCAAAGCCATGAAGGACTACTGAGTGTATATTCTGCACTCTCACATCCTAGCATATATTCCCAATGCAGCAGTTAAGGATTTACTGGTACAAACTGATTCGGAAGGAAAACAGGGAAAATGGATTGCAGCAATGTTAGAATGCGATTTGAAGATCAAGCCTACAAATCTGATCAAAGAACAAGGTCTGGCGAGATTGATGGCGGAATCAAATTTGCATGCGTTAGATATAAATCTTATTGCTGCCATGTCTGAATATGAAGAGGACATCTCTATAATTCAAGTGTCTGAAATATTTCTGCAATCACCATGGTATTTAGATATTGTCTATGTACTTCAGCACCTTTCTCCACCTCCAGAAATGTCAAAGAAAATAGGTAGAACTCTTAAACTAAAAGCTGCTAAATTCTGAATTTTAAATGATGCCCTTTATTGGAAGGATCCAGATCATGTTTTGCTAAATTGTTGAATCAAAGATGAAGCCCAGCAGGTAATGAGTGATTTTAACAAGGGTGACTATGGTGGCCACTTGATTTGGAAGACAACAACAAACAAAATTTTGAGAGCGGGATACTACTGGCCCACCTTGTTTTCAGATGTCTATAAAACAGTCATGAATTGTAATGAGTGTCAGGTTTTTCAAGGGAAAAGAAATTTTCTGCCTCTTCCTTTGAAACCGGTTGAAGTCAGTGCACCTTTTTAGTAGTGGGGACTCGATTTTATTGGTGAGATTCATCCAACATCCTCGACTCAGCACAAGTGGATCCTAACAGCAACGGATTATTTTACCAAGTGGATTGAAGCAATCCCGATCAGACAAGCAATAGACACAGTAATCATTCAATTTCTGGAATCAAATATTTTATCTCATTTTGGTTGTCCTAGTAAAATCATAATAGATAATGCATCTTCATTCAAATCCAAGAAGATGATCTATTTTTGCAGCAAATATAAGATTACCTTGGGTCACTCCACGACATATTATCCGCAAGGTAATGGTCTGGCTGAATCATCTAATAAATCATTGGTGAATATCATAAAGAAGCTGCTGGAAACAAACAAGAAACGTTGGCATAAGAAATTAGTTAACGCTTTGTGGGCTGATAGAGTGAGCCAAAAGAAGTCTATAGGTATGTCTCCTTTTGAAATTGTATATGGCATTGAAACAGTCTTTTGGACATCCATGGCAATCCTGGTTGTGAAACTTTATAAGAAGCTGGTAGTGAGGAAAATGATTTCCAACGAAGAATCAATCTGATGATACATTTACAGCAGACAAGGGAGGAAGTTTTCCAAAATAATTTCAGATTGCAAGAGATGATTAAAAAGATATATGATAAAAAAACTAAAGTAGATAAATTCTAGCTTGATGATGTCGTGTTACGGTGGGATGCGAGGAATGAAGATAAAGGCAAGCATGATAAGTTTGAAAACTTGTGGAAGGGAGCTTATAGGATTGCTGCATACAGAGGGAAAAATTCATTCCTACTTAAAGAGATGGACGGACAAGATTTTTCGAGAGGACCAGTTAATGGTAGGCTCTTGAAGAGCTACTTCTTCTAAGGTAATTTCCGAAGTCATGAAGCAATCATTGTATATACCGTTTTCTTTTCAACTTGTGGCCCAAGGTGAAGGCTATAAAGTTGAGAGTTTTGTATCAGTTTGAGTTTTGAGTCGGTTTGAGTCTTGAGTTGGTTTGAGTCTTGAGTCAGTTTGCATCATGAGTTAGTTTGAGTCTTGAGTCACTCTCATAGTATTAGTTTTAGTTTTCGAAATGTATTGACCTTATTGCCCAATGGAAGAGGAACTAGTTTACTTTTTCCAGAGATCTATAGTTCTTGGCACCTCCAAGGAGATATCATCCCCATTGGAGCCAATGTTAGTGTTAGTGATTTCACACTGCCATCAGTGATCAAAATTTATCTTTTGCAATTCATATTAGGTGTCCCATTCTGATGAGTTTCACTCCATTAGGTCATGGATCAATTGATGGTATTTCCAGTTTTTGCCCCTCATCACATAAGATCTGCTGACCTCCTTCAAACACAATTCAGTTAAATGGTTTAGAGTTAATTCTTATCTTTTGTCCATTTGATTTAAATAAGTCTTGGGTCTTAAGGTTTTCAATATCATTAGGTATTAGGGTTTCCATCTAAGTCAAATTTTCAGAATATTTGATAAATAGTGGTCATGAAGACATGTGGAGGGGACATAAATCTTCAGATAACTTTTAATTCTCAGCATTTGTAAATTTAATAAGTTTTTCACTTCAAACTCAGTTTGAGGTGAAAATAGAGTATTGTTTCATTCTTGTAAAATTTGATGTAATTTTAAAGTTTCTATATGTAATAAGTACTCATCAACGGCTCCTAGTCACCTTACCAACTCCTGCCACTGCAAAAGCAAAATATCAAGACATTAGTTGATCAAATTGCCAAGGAAAAAGGTCAAATTTCAAAACGGAAAAATAGAGCATTTGGAAAGGTCATCGAAACTTTAAAAAAAAGTGGGTCTTGAAAGGAGAAAAAGTTAAATGAAAAGGTATATAAAGAAAAATCATGGTAGAAAGTCATTTCATTGTGAAAAATTCAAGTGGAGAGCAAAAATCACGATTTCTGAGCAAAAGAGGGAGAAATATTGAAATTTGAAGAAAATTAGTAGGCGCTGCGCATTGGGAGGCTGGTGTTGCGCATCAAGCCGGCGCTGCACATCAGAGACATTTTATCTTCATTGAAATACATAGTCACTGCACATTGGGAAGGCATTGTGCATTGGGTGGACTGCGTTGCACATTGAGCTACCAAGTTTGTAAATCACCCAAAGTCATCCGCCATCACTTCTTTTGCTGCATTCACCTCCCAACAAGTAAGTATCAACATATCTTGAGCTTAAGTAGAGTTTTCATGTATGGTTCATGATTTTGGCTTCCTAAAATTCAAACCTTAGTCTGTCTCTCTACACTACTGCAAACTATAATTCCTTGCCTCTTTTTCCCAACTTCATTTGCCTTAAACCTACCCCTTGATCCCATTTTCCCTAACTCATATTCCCTTCCCCTATTTTCCCAAAAATGAAACCCTAAACCCCTCATACATCAAACCCTATTTCCTATATCAATTCTACTCACTCCCTCACCCCATCACTATTTTTTTCTTTCACAAATCTCTTCATACTCATCTTTCCCCATCTATTAATCCACCATTGATCACATCATCCCAAAGAGAAAATCATGGAGAGGGACAGTGAGCCTGATTTTGAGGAGGACACCCTAAGTGATAGCTCTAGGGAAAGGATTTTGCAACAGAGAAAACCTCACAAAGGTGGCAAGATTATCAGGGAAGAGCCCATCAGTATGAGTGAACTACTTGCTTGCCCATTATCCACCACATGCTTTAGACATCAGTCATGTTTTGATTTTTGTGAGATGGTAGAGAGAGTTAAATTCCATCATGAGTTAGCAAGACTGTTTGTGACAAACTTGGACAACAATGTGGTGCATCTTGCCAGGGTTACATTTACTCTATCATCCACTATCACTGCAGAGGCCATAGGAATTCCAGATGTAGGGGAGAAATGGAACAAGAGGCAACATATTAACAGGGATTATTATGAGCCTTACATCAAGGCTAAATACCATGGCAGAATCAGTAGAGTGTTTCCTTTCAGATTTTTGGAGGACCGGTATGCTCCACTCATGAAGCTCATTATTAAGAATTTTACTTGTGAGGGTAGGTTCTCCAGACTATTTTCCTACCATATCAGATTGTTGATGCATTTCACTAGGGTGAAAATGATGAGTATTCCTTATTTATATGCAAAAATATAGAGAAAATGACAGTTATTGCAAAGAGGATACCATATCCACAACAACTCAATAGTATTTATCATTTCTCTGCTATTAAAATTATTGTTTTACATTAGCTCAATCAGTTGGGAATGCCATGGGAAACCTTCATTTCTCATGAGATGTTCAAGGGTCCTCAAATCTTTTTATCAGTCCTTGAAGAGGAAGGCAAGCCTTCAGGACAACAAAAGGTTCAAAATATTCATCTATTTGACATTTGAAATCTTTGAATATTATTCATCTTTAGTGAGAAAAGTAGGAAAACCATCAGTAGTAAAGAAATGATTAGCCTCCATCACCGGATCATCATCATCTTCACTTTCCATCCCGTGCACATAACTTTGCTGCAAAGGTGTTTTGACTTGCTACTGTGATGACTGATCTTGTGCCTTCTGCTCCTTTTGTTTGATCCTGAACTAAGGTTGCTGCTGTCCTCGAAAGTTTGGATTTCTAATTGTGTTTTCCAGCTTGTTTGCAATTGTCAACCGATCAAACATCTTCTCAATTTTCTGGAGTATACGATCTGCCTTAACATACGAAGAAGATGCTTCTTCCTTTATAGTCACATTCTTTTCAATCTTCATCCTTGCTCTCTTGGCCAGCAGATTTGCCTCTACATTTATTTTGTTCTTCTGCATATCCTCAAGTGTGGTAGGATCTCTTTCTCTCAACTGATATGCCATATCAACATCGAAGCCATCAGGAAATTTGATTAATTCTAACCCCATTGGTGGCTTTATGTCAGCTGGAATAACATTATAAACTGTATTGAACCTTACACAGTAATCTTGGACACGTTTTCCTACATTTCTTTTTATATTTTCATACTCAGAAATAATTTGGAGTGGATTTTTCTTTACCTCCAATTGGTCCAGGAATTGTCTGTGTAGAACTGGCAAAGTATTGATAGATCCCGCTGGTAATGCTCTAAACCACTTTCGAAACTCGCCTCCAAAACTTTGCACAAATAATCACATGGTCATATTCTCTTCATCTACCTCATGGATATCATAGAAGTCATTCATCCTGTCAACATGCTGCTGCACTATGATGCCTTGAGTGGCATCAAACAATGGTATCTTACTTTGGTAATCAGTAGGCATAACATCCAATTTTGAGGCAGAACGAGAGGTGCATATCTGGCAGCCATGGCTCGTGGTGGATTTGAAACTGATGATGAAGTAACTGAGGGATTTGTGACAACAAGAGGAGTTGATGTAGTGGAAGTGACGGGTGTTTGAGGGGTAATGATAGGCTATTGAGGGATTGAAGGTATGAATGGAGGTGTCGGATGATTCTCTAAAATATGAGGAAATGATAATGAGGCAAAAGATGTTGAAGTTGAACTAGAGAGTTCAGGAATTTGATCGGTGGTGATAGATGATTGAGGGGAATTTTGAAGATTTCGATTACTTATCAAATTGGATCGTTGGATTTCAAGCTCGTTGATGAATTCTGGGTCTACAACTATTCATGTGGTTCTAAACGAGGACAAACCAAAGTATTTGTCAAAAGGAAGATCTTCGAGGAACAGCCACTTCACAGGGCATGAATGAGCTCTTAAAACCAGTCTAGGACTTGATACACTCTCTTGTCTAAGAATCCTTGGAATGAGATTAGGATTTTCGAATACGGGAGGAGGATTGGGATAGGGGTTGGAGCTGGTTTATCTTCTTGAAGCCAATGTGTTCAGAAATTCTTAATATTTTGATATTGCTTTACAACTTTCCAATTTTCAGCCTACTGAATTCTAAACTTATCATCCAAAAGTTCAAAACTTCTCAATGGTACTGGGGTGATTTATCTTTCTTACCCAGTATGGTCACCATTGTGTTAGAGCCTAGATCGACCTCAAGCTGAAGGGAGGCAATCTTAGGATAACCACGAACCATGCTTAACCTGGTAGCTAGCCCTACCAGGTCGGAGAGGGCTCTCTCCTTGTCAATCTCAGTTGAGATGACTGAAATAAGAATAGATTTTAGGCTAGGTATAGTAGCTCTAGGGTTTTTGGTTTGATATTGAAGGTTTTGTTGCTGGATCAAATGGAGCATGCATCTTAGGTCCGGGAAATCAAATCAGAATTATAGGATGTTTTGTGGGGTGAGGTAGGTAGGTGTTTTAGCACTTGGAATTGAGTGTGATGGTAAGTCTAAGACTGGTGAGGGGTTGAGGAGGGCATGCAAATTTCATGAATCCTCTTCAAACAACTGAAAGCATTAAAAACGAAATGTGTTCCCAAGGCAGAGCACTAATATCAATGGATTCCACCTATCTATCTCGATTCATTTAGTTAATAAGAAAGAAATAGATGCTAGTACATATAACACATAAGAGAAACTAAATAACAAAGGAAGAAACAATTCCAAGACACTTTACCACAAGAATCCCACAAAAATAGCTATGAAACCCTGGTTTATTTCCTTGCCAAACTGCAGAAGTGATGTACAATGAAGCTCAAAGCATCCACAAGAGTCCAACCTTTACAAATGACTAAGAAAGTACATAATATAGGCATCAAACCACCTATGCTATCCATCAAGGGTCGAATCCATGAGAAGAGGGGTGGTTTCAACCATATCTAAACATGGTTGCCTCTAAAACCATGGAAGCTGATTCATTTAACCTCAAACCACCTCAAAATGATGTATATACCCCCTCAAGTCATTTTAAATTCATATTTACATTGCATTACATCATTTGAAATCATAAATTTACCAAGGAAGAGAGAAAAAGTCAATTGGTAGTCAAACTAGGAGAAATTCGATGTTTTGAGCAAAACTGGTAAAATATGCCCTATGCACAGTGCCGCTTCAAGCATGCTTTTGGAGGCCTCCCACTCCACCAAATTAGTTCCAAGATAGCTTATTGGAAAGCTCTGTCTGTCTAGTTTTTGAAACATTTTAAATTTCCTTATTTGGAGGTCATTTTCCCCTTCAAAAGTGAATTCTCCCAATACTGCTTCCTGTGGGTGCAAAAAGTGGTAGAGAGGACACCTTTTGAGTGTTTTTTGCCCTTTAGGAGACTTGGTTTTGCTCCAAATGAGATGCATATTTTAGCGATTGATGTAATTTTGATGTTGAATCTATAACTTCAAGCCATTTTGCAAATGGGTGTGCCAATCCAATGTGCAGCGCCAGTGGCACTGTGCATCCACTAGAATTTCCTGTGTTGCATAATTTAAAATTTTGAAATTGACAAAATTGTTTCAAAATTTGCCCAGTTTTGGCTCAAAGCTGCTTCATGGGTTACTTTGTTGGGCTAGTGTAACATCAGCCAAGATATTAAGCTTATCCTCCCTCTTTTTGCTTTTTAAGGCCCTCCTTAATCTTGCCTTAAGTTGCTTAATCCTTATGTTACATATCTTGTTCTGGGTCATATAGTGATAGGCCATGTGGCGAAGCATTTTATTTTCTTTATTGGCCTTCTCTAGCAACTTCTCAAGGTGGATTTTCATCCTCTTTAACCAAGTTTCTTGGTCATTTTAAATTTCTTGCTCAATGGAGGTCATCTTGACCTTTGCCTTCTTTGCCTTTTGCCTCTCTTCTCTAAACATTTGCAACTCTATGATAACCTTGTTGTCAGTCAATTGCTTGTTTTCCTACTCAAGATAATTAATGATCCACTTTTCCCTGTCCAAATTGATTGACAAGGCTTGAATGTCATCCTCTTGTTTCTTGATGGTATCCTTAGCACTTTGGGTCTCCAAATCAATGACATTAAGTCCCTTTACTTCCTCATGAACAACTAGGTCAACATCCCTCTCTTGATCATCATTAGGATCCACCTCTTGCATTTTTCCTTTGTCTTTACCTTTGTCCTTGTTATGCTACCCAATATGTACCTATTTTGCTGAAGAAGAAGGTAAAGCCCCTTCCACTCCTTGTGGATATAGCATTTTCCTATGGTCTGTAGATGAGAGCGAGACCCCTTCCACTCCTTGTGGAGATAGTACTCACTTGGCAGCTGTAAAGAGCATCCCAGTGCCTCTCTCAGTTTCTTGAACCTTTTGCTGTCCTGAAGGCTCACCTTCCTCTTCGGGAACTGATGGAAAGATTTGAAGACCCTTGAACATCTCATGAGAAATGAAGGTTTCCCATGGCACTCCCAACTTATTGAGCTGATGTAAAACAATAATTTTAATAGCAGAGAAATGATAAATATTGTTGAGTTGTTGTGGATATGGTTTCCTCTTTGCAATAATTGTCATTTTCTCTATATTTTTGCATATAAAATAAGGAATACTCATCATTTTCACCCTAGTGAAATGCATCAACAATTTGATATGGTAGGCATATAGTATGGAGAACCTACCCTCACAAGTAAAATACTTAGTAATGAGCTTCATGAGTGGAGCATACCGGTCCTTCAAAAATCTGAAAGGAAGCACTCTACTGATTCTGCCATGGTATTTAGCCTTGATGTAAGGCTCATAATACTCCTTATTAATATGTTGCCTCTTGTTCCAATTTCTCCCCTACATCTAGAATTCTTGTGGCCTCTGCAATGATAGTGGATGATAGAGTAGATGTAACCCCGACAAGATGAACCACATTGTTGTCCAAGTTTCTCACAAATAGTCTTGCTAAGTCATGATGGAATTTAACTCTCTCTACCATCTCACAAAAATCAAAACTTGACTGATGTCTAAAGCATGTGGTGGCTAATGGGCATGCAAATAGTTCACTCATATTGATGGGCTCTTTCATGATAATCTTGCCACTTTTGTGAGGTTTTCTCTGCTACAAAATCCTTTCCCTAAAGCTATCACTTAGGGTGTCCTCCTCAAAATCAAGCTCACTGTCCCTCTCCATGCTTGTCTCTTTGGGATGATGTGATGAATGGTGGATTAATAGATGGGGGAAAAGATGAGTATGAAGAGATTTGTAAAAGACAAAAATAGTGATGGGGTGAGGGAGTGAGTGGAATTGATATAGGAAATAGGGTTTGAAGTATGAGGGGTTTAGGGTTTCATTTTTGGGAAAATAGGGGAAGGGAATATGAGTTAGGGAAAATGGGATCAAGGTGTAGGTTTAAGGCAAATGAAGTTGGGAAAAAGAGGCAAGGAATTATAGTTTGCAGTGGTGTAAAATAGTGTAGAGGGACATACTAGGGTTTGAATTTTAGGAAGAAAAAATCATGAACCATACATGAAAACCCTACTTAAGCTCAAGATATGTTGATACTTACTTGTTGGGAGGTGAATGCAACAAAAGAAGTGATGGAGGATGACTTTGGGTGATTAACAAGCTTGGCAGCTCAATGCGCAGTGCAGTCCACCCAATGCGTAGTGTAGTCCACCTAATGCACAGCGCCTTCCCAATGCACAGTGCCTGTGTATTTCAATGAAGAGAAAATGTCTCTGATGCGCAGCACCAACCTCCCAATGCGCAGTGCCTGCCAATTTTCTTCAAATTTCAATCTTTCTCCCTCTTTTGCTCAGAAATCGTGATTTTTGCTCTCCACTTGACTTTTTCACAATGAAATGACTTTATACCATGATTTTTCTTTATATACATTTTCATTAAAAATTTCTCCTTTCAAAACCCACTTTATTTTAAAGTTTTGATGACCTTTCCAAATGCTCTGTCTTTCTGTTTTGAAATTTGACCTTTTTCCTTAGCAATTTGATCAACTGATGTCTTGATTTTTTGCTTTTGCAGTGGTATGAGTTGGCAAGGTGACTAGGAGCAGCTGATGTGTACTTATTACATATAGAAACTATAAAATTACATCAAATTTTACAAGAATGAAACAATACTTTGTTTTCACCTCGAACTGAGTTTGAGGTGAAAAACTTATTAAATTTACAAATGCTAAGAATTAAAAGTAATATAAAGATTTATATCCCCTCCACATGTCTGCATGACCACTATTTATCAAATATCCTAAAAAATTGACTTAGATGGAAACCCTAATACCTAATGATATTGAAAACCCTAAGACCCAAGACTTATTTAAATCAAATGGACAAAAGATAAGAATTAACTCTAAACCATTTAATTGAATTGTGTCTGAAGGAGGTCAGTAAATCTTATGTGATGAGGAGCAAAAACTGGAAATAAATCTACCATCAATTGATCCATGACCTAATGGAGTGTAGCTCATCAGAATGGGACACCTAATATGAAATGCAAAAGATAAATTTTTATCACTAATGGTAGTGTGAAAGCACTGACACTAACATTGACTCCAATGGGGATGGTAGCTCCTTGGATGTGCCAAGAACTATAGATCTCTCGAATAAGTAGACAAGTGCCTCTTCCATTGGGAAATATGGTCAATACATTTAAAAAACTGAAACTAATACTACGAGAGTGACTCAAGACTCAAACTGACTCATGACGCAAACTAACTCAAGACTCAAACCGACTCAAGACTCAAACTAACAAATTGATACAAAACTCAAACTGATACAAAACTCTCAACTTTATAGCCTTCACCTCGGGCCGCAAGTTGAAATGAATTGCATCTTTTCAACACTTGCAATGAAAAGAAAACGATATATACAATGATTGCTTCATGACTTCAGATATTACCCTAGAATAAGTAGGGC
Source organism: Pinus tabuliformis (assembly GCA_031772625.1). NCBI lineage: Eukaryota > Viridiplantae > Streptophyta > Pinopsida > Pinales > Pinaceae > Pinus > Pinus tabuliformis. Next base: position 776,252,708 of record CM062820.1, on the reverse strand, counting down.
TTCAGGAGCCTACCATTAACTGGTCCTCCCAAACAATCTTGTTCGTCCATCTCTTTAAGCAAGAATGCATTTTTCCCTCTATATGTAGCAATCCTATAAGGTCCCTTCCACAAGTTTTCAAACTTGTTGTCCTTGCCTTTATCTTCATTCCTCGCATCCCATCATAACACCACATCATCAAGCTGGAATTTATCTGCTTTAGTTTTCCGATCATATATCTTTTTAATCTTCTCTTGCAATCTAAAAGTATTTTGGAAAACTTCCTCCCTTGTCTGCTGTAAATGTATCATCTGATTGATTCTTCATTGAAAATAATTTTCCTCACTACCAGCTTCTTGTAAAAGTTTCACAACCGGGACTGACAGGGATGTCGGAAAGACTGTATCAATGCCATATACAATTTCAAAAGGAGACATACCTATAGACTTCTTTTGGCTCAGTCTATCCACCCACAAAGCGTTAACTAATTTCTTATGCCAACCTTTCTTGTTTGTTTCCAGCAGCTTCTTTATGATATTCACCAATGATTTATTAGATGATTTGGCTAGACCATTACCTTGCGGATAATATACCGTGGAGTGACCCAAGGTAATCTTATATTTTCTGCAAAAATCAATCATCTTCTTGGATTTGAACGCAGCTGCATTATCTGTTATGATTTTACTAGGAAAACCAAAACAAGATAGTTAATCCTTATATTACTACTTAATAGTTAGTGGATATTGAAATTGATGAAGTATTTTTCATTACCGTGCTTCAATGTTTGAGATCTCCAAAGTTTCCTCCTAAAGCTAAAACTAATTTCTTTGAGTTAGTTGTTGAAAAATTTGAGAAGGAGATTTAGTATTTAAATGATCAGATCCAATCATATGAATTCTGAGATCCCAAAAAGTTCTTGGAAACTCTCTGTCCTTCAAAACAAGAAACAATAGGGCTGGCTATGGATGTTTGCATTAACAATTTACAGTTGGAGGTTTGTGTTGAGGAGTTAGGGAAAAAAACAAATTCTGGTTTCTTTGATCCTATTGTCGCATATATGGAGTATTTTTTCAGTTTGAATGATAAGTCAAATTGTCTTTCACACAGCCAAATTTAGTTTATGCATGGATGGTTGTCAGCATTTACATTTGTGTCCTGGATGAAGCACTTTCAAGCAGCATCCTTGTCACAGTTACTTGATTGGCTGATCTGGCATTACAGCGTTACTTGATCTATCAATTTTGCAGCAAAGTAGGTTAGATTTGTACATAAATACGCTGCCTGAGGCAACATTTCAGTTTTCGGTATTTGTTTATGTACATGTTGCAGTATGTATATATTTTTGGGTTGGTATGAGTTGTTTTGGGTTTGCAGTTGTTTGACCCTATTGCCCAATGGATGAGGCACTTGGTCTACGATGTTCTTGACACCTCCAAGGAGCTTCCATCCATAATAAGGCCGATGTTAGTTCCAGTCTTCGCAGCCTGTCACCAGGGATCAACATGAGCTCTTACTAGGTTTGGTTTGGCTAGATCTTCTGCACATGATATCCAACACAAAACATGTCTCAAATGTGTCCATCAAAAGAAGCCCAAAAAAATATTTCCAATGGTATATCACACTCCTGTAACCGGTTTCTAGATCATAAGATATGATCGAAATGAATGATTTATTCTTGGTTATGCATGTTTTGAGGTCAGTTGCTACACATAGGGACAAGTTTAATACAAAATCAGTTTGGATAGAAATTTTACAAAAGTGAAATATTTTTTTGTCCATCACATACCAAATAATAAAAACATCCTTCCGTTTATGCACAGGTGCTACTATGTGGGAGATATGCAGTGATATTTGGAGCCTACATTAAAATAAAGCAAAATTTTCATTTATTTTGTTGTTTTATTCATTTCAGTGTGGTGCCATTTTACAATAGATGGAAAGTAATTTTCAAAAAACTAAGGAGGTTTTTGTTAACCACAAGACATATAACAAAAACCTCTTTCATTTTATTCACAGGTGTCATGAATTGGAATATTTGATTAGATCTTTACAGCTCATTTTTACAGATTTAAATTTTTAATGATTTTCCTTTTTAGAGGTGCTTTTGTGGCATAGATTCCGAGCAACTGGAAACGAATTTCCAAATTTTGAGAGAGGCTCTTCTCAAAAATGACCTTATCTACAAAAAAATTTCATTTTTGTAACAGGTGCTACAGTTTAGGAGATACGAGTTCATCTTTAACACCTACTTTTAGAAATTCAGTCCAAGTTTAATGTAACTTATTCTATTTTGGAGAAGATGGTTGAGCTCAATTCCCTTAGTACAGGGATAAGCTAAATGTATATATTTGATTAATTTCATAGTGTAGAGGTTCAATTTTGGTAGCAGAGAGGCTGCTTGGCATTGTGTAAATTTTTCTTGAATATCATTTTAATAAAGCAGTTTTCTGCCTTTTAGACCTGGGATCCATCACGGCGTCATTGTTCAGTATGTTTTTCATGAAACTAAGTTACATATATATATATATATATATATATATATATATATATATATATATATATATATATATATATATATTTATTCTGCCTTGTCACAACATTATCTAAGCGATGTGTTAGGAATTCATCTGTAATGATGCTCCTTTCATGATGATTTTGCTGTTAGTTGTAATGGTTGTCTTAGAATAATTCATCATTTGCTAAATGCTCTTTTGAGCAACCTCGTTATTCTCATTCATCTAAATTTGCTGCAGTAGATCCATCCTTTCTTTGATGCCTGCAGGGTAGTGGGCTTTCTCCCCTATGCTACTCACATTGAAAAAACTTTATCTGGCTGAACATGGCACTAAATTTGCCCCAAGTTTGCCAGCAGAAACTGGCATCGACTCCATAGTTCAAATCATCCTTTCTCTTGCTATTTCGACACAAAACTTTCAAACAAAACCCCGCACTCCATAGCTAGCCTAAAATTTCATTTATTGCATCCACATCTTGTTGACAAAGAGAGAGCCCTCTCTGATCTGGTAAGGCTAGATGCCGGATCGAAGCTTGGTCTGTGGTTACACCGGAATTGCATTTCTCATCCTTGAGGTTAATTTTGAGTGCTAACAAACATTTAGAAGAGTCAGTATCTAAAAGAAATATATCCATTTTTGCATACCAAGCCCAAGGGGATTGCTTGAGACCATAAAGGGATTCCTTAAGTTGACATACAAGGCTAGAGTCTATTTGTATAAATCAAGGAAGTTGTACCAAATGTATTTCTTCATGCAAGTCCCCATGCAATAAGGCAGATTTAACATCCCTTTGATGAACTTCCCATTTGAAAGAGGTAGCAAGAGAAAGAACAAGGCAGGTAGAGTTCATTTTTGAAATAGGGGAGAAGGTTTCAGTATAGTCAATGCCTTCAACTTGTGAAAACCCTTAGAAAAAAGACGAGCTTTATGTTTATAAAATTTTCCATCTGGTTCAAACTTGGTTATGTAAACCCATTTGCATCTAACAAGTTTTCATCCCTTTGGAAGAGAAACAAGGTCCCATGTATCATTTTCCAATAATGAACGATATTCTTCATTCATAGTTGTGTCCCAATCTAGATGTCTTGAAGCTTTTGCAATGGTTTCAGGATCATAATTCACTAAAGCTTGAGATAGTAAAGAAGAGGCTCTATCAAATTGAGAACATGTACGATGATGATCTGTAGGATCACTTGCAAGAGAACCTGCTACATCCCGAGTAGCGCAGACCCATTTTGTAAGTTGAGGAGATAAAGGAGGATCTTGAGAAGGTGGGGGAGGATTTCCATCCTTGCTATCATCATTTGAAGAAGGAATACTTTTAGAAGTATAAGGGATAGTGAGAGGTGGCACATCCACCGATTTAGGCTTGTATGTCGATATATTTTCAGAAAACTTTACATCTCTTCTAATGATAACATTTTTTCATTTAGGTTGAAAAAGTCTATATCCTTTGACATCTTCAAAATATCCAACAAAAATACATTTTTCACTCTTAGGTTCTAAGGATTTATGTTTCTCATCTAGAATATGGGTCCATGCTTCACTTCCAAAAACACGAAAGTGACTTACATCTAGTTTAATTGAGCTCCATGCTTCTTCTGGAGTGATATTCTTAAAAACCTTAGTATGAGTGTGATTTACTATGTAATTTGTACAATTAATTGCTTCTGCCCAAAAATTAAGACTAAGTCCTTTATATTGAAGCATACAATTAGCCATTTCCTTTAAGGTGTGATTCTTCCTTTCAGCTACACCATTTTGATGTGGAGTATATGGAACAATATGTTGCAATTGAATTCCATGCTCAATGAAAAAGTTGATGAATTTTTTGTTAACATATTCATCACCATTATCAGATCCTAGCTTAAGAATTTGATGTCTAGATTGTTTCTCAACAAAGGCCTTAAAGGCAAAAAACATGTTAAAGACTTCACTCTTGAGGTTTAAGAAATATACCCAAGTGCTTCTGGAGAAATCATCAATGAAATTTAAGAATACTTGTAGCCAAAGAATGAAACAACGAGAAGTGGACCACATAAATCACTATGCACAAGTTGCAAAGGGGCTGAGGCATGCCAATAGGCACATTTTTAAAAAATATCCCGATGATTGTTTCTGAGTACACATCCGAAACAAACACCATCTCTGCAAGATACCATAGGAAGACCTGTCATCATATTTTATTTACATAGAATTTGAAGGGAGAGATAGTTTAAGTGACCAAATCGCTCATGCCAAAGTTTTCTCACTTCATCATTATGAGCAAAAAATACCAAGGGAAGAGTTAATGAACCAAAGTTGTTAAACTTATACAACCTTGCAGAATCAACAGCAATGCAAGTAGCCAAAATCTGTCTAGGATCTCTTAGGTTCGTAATTACAACATCATGAGGTGAAAATTCAACGGTTTTACCTTCACTTGAATGACTTATCTGATATAAAGATAGAGGGTTGTTGGATAAGGTAGGAATACATAATAAATAATTAAATTGACCATTGTCTAGATGAATAGTTCTAGTCCCTACAACATTAAGAGATCTATCATCACAAACATATACATTTTTGGTGTTACAATCATTTAAAGAAGAAAACATGGCTTTGTTTTTGGCCATGTGATAAGAAGCTCCAGAATCAATGAGCCACTCATGAGAATGAGAAGAAGAAGATACATTTAGTGCATAACCAGACTGAGATGCTTGACAACCACATGCAAAAAGTGTTATTCATGAAGATGCAGTTGAAGTTGAAGAGTGCTCCAAATGGATGTTATGCTTCTTCATTGCTTCTTCCAAGGCTTCCATATTCTTAAAGCATTTGGATTCTAAGTGGCCATCATGATTACAAAAGTTGTAATGTCTATCAATCTTCTTCCCTTTGTTTTTAGTTTCCTTATCATTTTGTTGAGTTGATTTTTCATTATGAGATTGAAATTGCTTAGGACCGTTGTTTGGTTTAGGACCATTCTTTTTAGGATGTTGCTTCTTAGGATTCATTGAACTTGGTTGTTACTGGGCTACTAAGGCTTTCTTAGAAGAATTTCCAGTATTAAGAAGACCAAGATGTAAGAGTTTTTCTTGCTCTCTTATTAAAGAATCATAAAAGGCATCAAAAGAGGGGGACTTATAGGCTTTTCCTTTAGAAACAAAGGCTTCTCTAGTAGAATGGAAGGTGGAAACAAGCACAGAGTAGGTTGATCTAAGAATGGATTAGATAAGGCTACCATCTTCTTTCTTAACCTTAACACCTTCCAAGAGAAGTCTAAGGGTCATGAACTTGGAAAAAAAAATATTCAATGGAAGAAAAATTATTGGGGTCCAATGTAAGAAACTCATTTTCAAGTTGATGGGATCTAATTTCATTTTTAATTCCAAAAACATTACTGAGCTTTTTCATTGCTTCATCGGGGGTATCAATTTCTATGATATGGAATCTAAGGTTTGGAGAAATAGACATCCCTATGAACCAACATGCTTGAACTTTATTATTTTCCCATTTGGCTTGTTTATCTTCATCTTTAAATTTAGACTCTTGGCCTCAAACTATTCTATAAAAATCTTTACTTCTAAGTAAATCCACCATGTAGGAGAGTCATTTGAAGTAGTTGGTGTTGTCAAGAATAACTAGGAATGGACTTTCCATTTTAAAAGAAACTAAAGCTATATATGCTAAAACTAAGTGCTCAAATGGAAATCTCTCTAAAAATTAGGCCGATTAAAAAAATGTCTTTGAAAACGGATTCCAGATGAAGAATTTATGGATTTTTGAAGAAAAGTTGTTGAAGATGCCAACCCGCTACATGAATGTTTGGAAGTTGATGATAATGCTATATTTAAAAAAAATCCCCCCACCGCCCCCCCCCTTTCCAAACTTAATCTAATTAGCTCACTTTTTAAAAAAATATTATTTTATGTGACTCATTTCTATAAATAAATGAAAGTCCCTTTTACAATAGTACTTCATAAACTATCCATTAAATTGTAACTTAAATAAAAGATAAAGTGATTTTGGAATTATGAGTGACTCACTTTATAATGGGTGAGAACACTTTTACATAAAATAACTTTAAAACATAAGTTACATGTGATTTTTGAAAAAGTAACTCGACAAAAATAAATACTTGAACCCAAGACCTCTATTCTCATAAAGTAACTTTAGACCAAGTGAGCTAGTTTAAAAGGTTAGTAATTGTTGGAAAGGAGGAATGCTTTTTTTTTTTTTTTTTGCTCACTGAAGCTTTGGGGTGTGTGCTTACTCGAAAAACCTCTTTTTCATAAAAAACAAAAAACAAACCAAACGAACAAGAAAAAGTATCCAAGTCTTATGGCTTAAAGTTAGATTTGGCTGGAAACTAGATATTTTCCTCAATGTTTCTGATTTTCCAAAGATCACACTAAGGCATGGCAGAAAATAACATACTTGTGAGAAAAATCATTTCTTTCTATTTCTACTTTGCCTATATCTCACAGAGTCATGGGGCAAAGAGCATACGCAAAAATTAAAGGTATAGATCTAGTAATAATTTTTTTTTTATAGAGGACTATAAACATAAATAAATAGAGAGATAAATAACTATAACTGCAAATAAAAATTGTATACCTCTATATCTTAAAAATGACGTAGCTAGGGCTACCAGAAACCTTTTCGCGTGAAACGAAAGGGGTTCCTCACTGGAACATATGCTCCTAACACAATAGAGTCGTCCTCTCTGGTTGAAAGTAGTAAAAAATAGTAGATCTAGGAAATGACAGTCGGATGTAGTTGTACCAACTTCGGATTTGGATCACCAATGGATGTGGCCCTCGAATAGCTCTAATACCATGTAGGAGTTTATAGGGTAATTTCCTTAGATAGAACACCAAAGGACACCTCTCACAAACATATCACAAATTAGCACACCATTATTCTTTACGTGATTAAAACCCTCAAAGAGGGAAATAATCCATGGACTGAGCCAACACGACCACTTCAGGCAATTTATCAATGTAAAAGAAAGAAAATTTACATAAGCTTCTCTCATGAACTGTCACCTAAAAAATGACCCTCCATGCTCTTTAAATAGAGACCATGGACTAATCGAGTGTCAAGCCACATATCAAGTGTCGGTAATACTTAAGAGAGAATTAACCATCATAGGAGAGAATTAACCGTCATTGGAGAGAATTAACCATCAGATCACTTCATGTCTAGAACATATCATGACCATTGGATTTTAAGTTACAAAAAATACATACTAAAGAAACACATTTTACCTAACCATAAACTAGACCAAATTATACTTAATTATTTCTTATGTGTCAAAATATCCTAACACTCGCACTCCACTTCCTCAGTGGTGCTCTCATAATCCTTAGGATTAAGACTAAGTGGAAATTTTGACTCTGGAAATTCTTCATCCATCCCTTCATCAGTTGTTCTCTCATAACACTTAGGATTAGGACTGAGTGGAAAATTTGACTCTGGAAATTCTTCATCCCCCCCTTCATCAGTGGTGCTCTCATAATCCTTAGGATTAGGACTAAGTGGAAATTTTGACTCTCTACTTACTGGAAATTCTTCATACCCCCCTTCGTTAGTGATCCTCTCATAATGCATAGGATTAGGACTAAGCGAAAAATTTGACTCTCTATTTGTAGGAAATTCATTTTGTTTCCCTTCATCAATGTTTCTCTCATCATCCTTAGGATTAGGACCAAGTGGAAAATTTGAATCTCTATTCATAGTGAAAGAATTCTTGTTACATTCATCAATATGAATATAGTTGTTGCATGACTAAAATGTTGATGCTATAGAAAGAAAAACTTCACTATCAGAAGAATCTATTGTAACCTATTTTGTAATCTGTACATTTTATTTTGGTTGAATATATACATACATACATATATATATATATATATATATATATATATATATATATATATATATATATATATATATATATATATATATATATAATAATATATAAGAATATAGAAAAAAGAGAAAAAAAGCAATTTAAAAAATAGAAAAAGAAAAAAGAAAAATAAATAAAATCCCATAGAATAGGCACGCTAATTTAAATGTCATCGTATACATTAATTAGTTGTTCAATTATCATTTAAGCATTGATTAGCAGTTAATTAAATCATTAATAAAGTTTTATTTGATATTTTTTTCCTATATTGTAATTATCACGCTATTATCAACTATTGAGATGTTCCATGCCCAAATCAATGGTTGGGGGAACATTTTGGACCCCCCCCACGCCGCCACGCTTCCGATGTTGAACAAAGGGGAGGGGGGTTCAAAAATATGAATTATCAAACTTGCCTCCACCGACGTGTTGCCCTCACATACATTTCGGACCCCCCCTCCAAAACTGTAATCCACCTACCCACCCCCGAAAACCACCACTTATTTATTTCGCTCCCGTCAAATAACTAATCACCACTCCACCTTTGTGATCTGTCAACCTTTCATTCGTTCCAAATGGATTAGACCATTATATCATTAAGTGATTCCACCATGACCATTTCACTACCATTGTAAAATCCCCCCTCCTATCAACAATTATTACAAAAATAGTTAATACCTTCATACAATAAATAAAACACAGGTGCTTTTCTCCATTTCTTATGTTTCTTTCATCTAACAGCTGCATAGGTCTGTTACAAATAGTACTAGCACATGACATTTATCACTGCACCAACCATTCAAGCACCTGGTAGAATGATGGTCCTTTATTTAATTTCATTTTCATCATTTCTTCTTCTAAAGGAAAGTCCAAACTAGTTGAAAAAAACCCATTGTTGTCCCTTGTTATAGACTTAAACAAATTGCCCTTAGTTGACCAGCAGTACATAATTTCTAAAACCCAATGTACATTTGATCTCTATGAACTTCACAATTGGGCTAAACCGAAATTTTTAGATGTTGGCGATGAATTGAGTATATGGGACTTCTTCCTTCCTCAATTCATTTTCCCTCAAACTCATTTCTTCCCTGAATTTGTAGCCTGGTGTCATTTTAGGTATATTCTGAGTTAGAGATCCATTATAGTCCAAAATAATGATATTTTGTTTACAATATCCCCTAATTCCATATGTTAAATGCTTCAAATTAAACCCTTAGCCCCTCGACATCCATTTTTTGTAGATTACCGGATGGAAATATATCATAAATTTACTTTTCATCATAGAGCCAAACTTTTTGAGATATTTTTACCTGAAAATGCAGAATTGCCAAAAAAAAACCTCCATACCCTTCCTCAATGTTTCTAGAGATGACTAGACATGTTGTTTTAATGGTTTCATGTATATTAGGTTATCCAACTAATTAGTGGGTTGATGAAGTTATTATGGGATTTTTATCATTTTTTCAGTAGGTAATAAACCATCACTTATCTTCAATTATAGTAAATTTTTGGTAGAAGCTATCCATGATCAATTTATGAAGTTTTCTACTAAAGGAACCTTTAAATAAAAATTAGTTCTTGTATACTTGTTCCTTTTTTATCAAGCAAATAAATTTCAATTTCCATTACAAAAGCTAGATGAACAAGGAAACCTTGAGTCTGTAATTCATCAGACTTAATTGGTGAGGAAGAACACTAATGAATTTTCTTTGAGTGATTATACAAATTAGTTTCTATATATGGCTTCATGTTTGCTTAGAAATGATATAGTCCCTAGGATTTCGCCTAAAATCAAAATAATTTTTCACCCTAGTGAGCAGACGAAAACTGGGGATTGGTATCTATATCAAAATTACATAGAAATCAGTATATGGATATGAGCTTCCATAATACAAACTAAAAAATTGTTGGGTTGAGTTGGCTTGACCCAGGTTCAGAGTTATTTAGCCAAACAAATCCCTTTACTACTGGACCTTTTGGCAACAGCCCGTGGAGCGCGAACGGAGGTCTCACCCGAAGCAGTATGGGGGGATGTTGGAACGAAGTTTCTGCACCCTTGAGATGTCTGAGGGGTCAGTTTAGTCTAACTGTGAATACCTTCGTGCAGGTCACTTCATGCACTATCCTAACCTGCAAGGCCTTCATGCTCTCTTATAATTTCTTTTGTGCAGCCCTAACCAGGGGTTGAGGTGCTTTCGTGCTACCCTAGCAGTGATCTATGCTACTTCCCCAAGTTACACTGCATATCTTACTTATATTCTTATAACCATTAGTTATCTTTGCATAAATAGATAATATATCTTATATTCACTTTATCAACACATTCATATAAGTTCGTGCATCATATAAATAATAGAAATCCAATTTATATCCGATACGTTCAATGCAAAAAAAAGGAAAAGATACACAGAAATGATGTAAAACTTGTCTTTATTACTTCTCCAAAGGTTACAGACTCAACCCGCCCTGTGCACTCAGCTGCAGGGGTCCACGCGCTCAACTGTAGACTACTAGGCCTCTGTGCACTCAGCTGCAGAGCCTTCTCCTCCTCTACGACCCAAAGACTCAACTCTACACTTAGCTAAGACTCAATTCTCCATCTATTACTCCCACTTTTCTTCTTCCTTCAGTGAGTTACAACTTAGAGCCTCGCTCTATTTATACAATCCCATGGTCTGCGAACCATGGGTAGATTTCTAAAGCCGACATTACATTACAAAAATGGGGGTGGAAAACCCTATGACTCATTTACAACATTCATGCTCCGCGCCCACAAAATGCAGAGTCTTTACATCGAATTTGGTCAAAATCTGGGCTTTAAGCCCCAAAACTTGGCTTGGGGGATCCCACACCCAACAAGCCCTCAAGTCACTCTATCGGTGCAGAGATCTTCGCGCAAAGACCTCCCAACTCTGCCTGAACTACTGCAAGATTGGTAGTGCACTGAGTAGCTGCCTGTTGTACCTCCTGCACGCATTGTTCAAAGACTGCTATATCTGAATTGATTCCTTGTGTCTTCTCTTATGTTCCCTGCATCTGCTTATAGTCATGCACCTCCTTTCAGCTGCCTGGAGCGCTAAGACTATTCTTTGGTCGAATAGTCAGAAAGTCAGGCCACTCATGTATGGATTCAACCAACTGCCATTCACTTTTCCTGGGAAAGTTTCTCCATTTGACTTTACGATCTGCATCACACATTTTACAAACTACACCGTGCCACCATCTGCGATCCCGTTAGTGTTTCTGGGAAAGCTAGTGTCTTGTCGAACGACTAGCCCTCTAGGTTTGGCAACTAACCTAGAAACAACAGTTTAAAGCAATTAACGATTTATTCTATGTGTAACAGATAAGAGAAAGATAATGGAACCAACCTGGAACTTCCACTTAATCCCTTGCCTGATCTCTTTCCCCCTTGACAGAGCTTGCAACTCCTCCTTGTACTTAACCCACTTGGAGAGTACCTACACAAGTACAGTAACAAATAACTGTCAAAGCATCGTGATCTATTACAACATAAACATTACAGAATCAGATATATAATGAATAAATGATAGCATTCACAAATGATAACATTCACAATTGCACCATCATATGGAATAAAACTTGAAGAACTTTATTAATATAAGGGAGAATTACAACCCATTTGTCTGATCCAGCATCATCCTCTCAGCTTCAATCCCTCTTCACCTCATGAAATAGCAAGATCACACCAACAATACAATGCTTCTTTCCTCAATTAAAAACTATCGGCACTTCCTTGCAATTCACAATATTCCAGCCTCCAGATCTCTTAGATGAGGGATCCATTTATAGATGTGTGAAAGGGTGTGAGTCATCCATGGGGTTTTTATTAGTGTCATTCCACTTGTTACAATTGGTTCTACTTGGAGATTTCTTGGATCTCTTACTCATCCCTAGGCAAATTCATAGAGGCAAGTGGCATAGGAGAAGTTTCTAGAAGATTCCATGAGCAACCACCTAGAAAAATTTCTCGGACATTTGTCCATCCTCACCCATCATACCCTGTAGAAGGCCCAAACAATATGCATCGCACCCTGGTAGTGTACCACTCAGTATGCATTGCACTTTGCCAATGGAGCAGTCAATATGGTTCAGTTCAGGCCATTTCTGGATGGTTTCTCAGATGGAACTTTTGGGGAATGATGTAATCATATGATTATGTTCTTTTAGGGTATGAAATAACTCTTTTAGGGGTTGATGAGCCCTAGTTTATTGACATATAAGTTTGGGGTTGATGTGCCCGAATATGTCTATAACAATTGCCCCCTAAAGCATGAAGTTGTAAATATTGATGTCGGGTGAAATGCTTTATCATGACGATTCGAGGTTTTGAACTGGAAGGTGACTAGCATAAGTTACAACACAATACATCATAATAAAATTTTCATGATATAGCTAAGGGAGGCATTCCCATGCTCATCTTTATAAATTCATTTCATGTACATAGATAAGATAGTCGTCTATAGATGCAGACTAGTGATTCTTCAGATGTAGAGTCATCATACATGGTTTGGATGACCATCTGTGCAGAGCCTTTGTACATTTGATGTTTTTATATCCCCAAATATATCGCAGCCTAGATGGATCAAACTAGATCCTGGGTCTTCAAAACTCATTCAATCTTCGCCTAATGTACAAGTCAATCGATGTGAAGAGATGTTCTGAAGCCGAACATGGAAAGACATCGCTTGATTACCAGCCAATAATGTGAGTTGTTAACAGACGCGAGAGGAATCACCGATAATGATAATGACCCTCAAGGTACTATAGTACAATTCACGTGATGTGAATATATGATCCAATGTCGAACACCACACAAAATCTTTTAGTCAAAGGCCATTGATGTCAACCTGTCACTAGAAGTGAGAAACTTGCCATTGATGCATGCAAGCTTCAAAGCACCGAAAGGGTTGTTTCTAAGTCAACTTATTAGATAATGAGTTGATGTCGACAAGAATTGACTCGTCGTACGAGGGCCTTGATGTATCCCACATCTACGACATGAAACAAAGCAAATGATTTCTAAAAGTGAAAACGAACTAACGACACAAGGTTCAGGAATGGCGGTCATGAAAAATGAAGGTCGAAGGTATTGCAGTGGATGAGGCATTAACTAGATTGTGGTTTCTCAACTGAATGAATTCTCTTGAACATGTCGGCGACACTGAGATGGATTGGTAGCATTAACCCCAAAATATGGATGGTGTGAAAGACCAATGGTGAGATGACCGGTGAATGGAATAACCCAATATCAACTCAATAATGTTGATGCAGTGAAAGTGTCATGTTCAAGAGTGACTTGCTACCATAAATTCTTCAAGTTTTTTTTTCCCTTTTTTCCCCAATCATTGCTGACCAGTATGTTATAGACATTTTTGTGCCTTACAGCCCCGAGCATGAAATGTCCATAATCTAAGGGATCCAAAGTCCCTAAACATGTTTTTCCTACCCCTAGAGGAACAAGGCAAACCAACCATAGCAATTCACAGAAGTTCTCCACCTGAAAACACTCAAAAACAAGCCAATTCTGGATCATGTCAACTGCTCCACTCATCATCTGCGCTGAATTTCAACTGCTCCACTGTCTTCCTGCGTTGAATGTCAACTCCAACAAAGGCTACCTGCGCTGAGCGAGTTTGGACATGTGGCAGAGTCATTCCTCAAGGTGTCAATGCCCAGGAAGCTTCCAAAATGACACTTGCATCAAGGAATTCGACTGGTGATGAGTAAGAGGTTCCAAATCTCCAAGTGGAAGCAAGAACCTCCAAGTGGACTCAAGAACTGAGAGAGGGAGAGGACACTAGTCAGATCTCAAGCTGACTCATCCTCTCTCCAAAACATCTATATATGGATCTCTCCTCCATGGGATCTAAAGGCTGGAATTTTGTTATTGCAAAGAATTGCTGTTGGTTTGTGGCTGGAAACATTGGGTGCTTAATGCTTTGAAGGGAGCTGAAGAAGGAATTCCATTCTGCTGGGAAGGAGATGCTGGATTGGAGCCCTATGGGTTGTATCTCTTCCTAAACCCTGTTATCAATCAATAAAGCTATCTTGATTCTTTCCTATATGCTGGTGTATTTTATATGATTGCATTAGTGTATTTGATTTACTTCTAATCCTGAATCATTTATGAATATGTATATTTGCCTTTGTTTTGTGTTCTTCTCTTGTCGCAAGTAGCTGTTCTCTTGTCACAGGTAGCTGTTCTCTTGTGATCTCGTGGGATTCAAGTAGCTGTTCTCTTGAGCAAGCGAGGAGGCAAGTAGCTGTGGACACCCTAAGAGAAGAGGATCTAGATCGAGGGACGACCGGAAGACAATGGTAAGTCTACCGATCTCCCCTCTTTCCCATTTCATAAAGGAAGAAATCATAATAGCTGTATTCGTTTGTTGCTAAGGCGCTGTCACACCTTAGGTGGATAGGATCGTCCTGCATAGGCATTTTTCCCCACAACAAATTGGCGACTCCGCTGGGGAAGAACTTGTTTATTCATTTCATTTGTGTTTCCGTCATTTGTTTACTTCATAGACTTGATAGCAACTATCGAACTGCATCTTTCCCGGATGCAAAGTAGAAAGTTGCTGCTTTGATCCAGTTGCTGGACTTGTCTATAATCTAAACTAGATCCACAAATGATTTGATGATCCTTGTGATAGTCTTTAGTACCCTCTCAAAGCATCCCTCTGTTTATACCTTGCTTGTGTTTCTGATTTGGCCTGAAACAGTTGATTTTTGAGCATTTTGTGACCCAGAAACCAAGGGAAACGAGAGTTTCTCTTTCAGCGCAGGCACTGTGAAGGCAGTCTGCATTTCAACACAGGCCCCGTGAAGGCTACCTGCGCTGAATGTCAACTCCACAGTGTTAGGCTTGCGCTGATCCAGTGTGGTTTTGTGCAGCTGGGGTTCTTTGCTGTCTATTGCCCTGTTTTGATCTCTGTTTTTTGTAGCCTTTAACCAGCATAGGTACCAGTCAGATAACTCCTTTTCTGTGCTTAGATTCCGCCTCTCTTTTGTACAAAAATACTGTGAATGTTTTTATGTGTTTGTGGCGTCATTTACAGTTTTCCTCTGCATGAGTAAAGTAGTCATCCTGTAGCCTTTGATTCAGATCTAATTTATAGTGATCTTAGAAGAGAGTTCATTGGCTGTTTTCAGATTGATTATAGATTCACTTTTTCTTATTGGTTTGAATTTGTCTCTTTCAAAGTGTCAAAACAAGTCTTTATTTCAAAAATCGCAAAGTGATTGTAATCTCTTCTACCCTTGTTGATTTCGAAGAAAGTGAACTTGTTTGTATTGATATTTTTAAAAGCAAATTCAAATTTGTGCAAAAAGCTTTCTTTGTAGGCATTTATACTAAGAAAGTGGAAAACAAACACTTGCATTGTGCATTTTGCATTTGATAGTTTGCATGTTGGATTTAGGGAAAGTGCATTAGAGTGTGCTGATTGCTCTTTGAGAAAAGATAGTGTTATTCTTTTCCCTTAGTAGCTAGGATTTTCAAAGTTGAAAGATAATAAAGCTTGCTTATCATCTTAGACTGCATTTAGGAAGTTGTATCATACATCTCATGGTGAACCTTGAAAGGAAAACTTTAAAAAGATCAACCTAAAATAAACTGAATGAACCTAACAACGCTTTGTAACATAACGCACAACATAGAGGTCTAGGCTAGAGACATGTTCCGGCGTCGTTAAGCCTAGTGACTGTCGATCTCGTGGAAGGTGGGTGATTCCTCCTGAGGGACGATAGCGCTAGTACGGATTGTGCTCCCACGTACTGTCGCGTATATATTGGGAGACCCCTATAGGCATATATCTTTTATCCTTAGGAAGCCGTGTCGGCCGCCCTACTGATCGCAATGCAGTGAACACAGCATTCACGAAGATTGACCGCCCGTACCCTAAAAAGTATTGTGCGGTTTTGCGAAAAGTTTGGCACACCCTCTGCCTAGAACTCCAGAGCAGTTTCTTTTGGCCTTTTTCAGACTCTATAACAGAAAAATTCCATCCGAGCATTTGTCACTTCGGGCTCGTTAAAACATCGAAGGAGACTAGAGTCATCTTTAGCTTTTTCTCGACTCTTTAAAACTGAAAAAGCAAGTTGTGTCTAAAGCGTCGTTAACAATTTATTTTAAACGGAACAATCACCCTTTAATTCCTGCGTTGATCTTTAGGTTGAAAAGATGGAGCACACCAACCAAGGAATTCCTTTTGATGGAAATCCCAGTCCCTTCTCCTCTTGGGGAGATGTTGGTGCGCCCCACATGGCTACATTGTCGCTTCCAGGACTGACAATTGGCCTACCAATTTGGCTCTTTTCAACCAGTGTCGTTCAGAACACCACCATTCCTGAACAGTCAAGTCAACAGTTAGATCAGACAAGAGTTGCCTCCCAGCCTTCAACTTCATCTTCCTCCCCTCCTTCCTCTTCGCTTGACGGAACTGGTCGAATTAAAAACCAGGTTCCTAAGGAGAAGAAGGAGAAGAAGAAGAAAGAGAAGAAGAAGAAGGAGCCTAAGGCGACTGGGGGCAAACAAGTGTCATCTAACAAAAATCCACACACCGCACTCGTAAGGCCTAAATCGCCATGCGTCATATGCAAGGGAGACCACTTCCATAGAGATTGTCCCTGTATCCCGTGGATACTAAGAGACTGGTCCCCTCGTTTGCACAATTCGGTAGCATCAACCTCTGATAGCCATGTTGATTGCTCACCGTCAACTAGTGGGAGTGAAGCCCCAGGATAGAGAGGGAAAGCTAAATTTCCCTGCAGACTGTGTGAAGGCGATCACGCCATCCACCGTTGTCCCTTCTTAGACGAGGAAAAAAGAGTTCTGGAAGATCGTCCGATTTTACGAGCGCATCTCCCTCCTAGATATCAAAGACTCCTGCCAAGTCCCTCACTAGTTGAGAATCCGGCTGAGCCACTTAGGTGGTCAGCCGAAGCACCTGTCATTGAAGAAGAACCGTCTGGATCCATGCCTGATGAAAGTCAGAAGGTTGATACGACAGTTGACCCGGTTTTGCCTTCAGAGGCTCCATCTTCGAATGACACCATCACAGAGGAGAATAAAGACGACACCGTCCAGATTCTCTTCATCAGCACTGACTCTGATGATCAAGGGGCCAATGCCACCATTCCTTTATCGTAGGAAGGAAGTTCATCGGAGCGATATCCGGCCGTATATTCGGTCCCACCACCAAGCAACCTGGTTGTGTCCTTTGATTGGAACCAACTAGGCAGACCCCGGTTGCCAGCCAGTATACCATTCAGAATTATTTGTCAAATATACAGAATGGTAATGGCTAGCACTATCATTGATGAGGGGGCATCTATGAGTATCCTTTCCTCTATTGCTTGGAAAGCGCTTGGTTCGCCAGCGCTTTTACCTGAGATGAGAAATCTATCAGGTTTTGATAAAGGAACCAGTCGACCTTTAGGGATCCTCCCCAATGTGCCTATAACATTGAAAGGGAAAACCGTTCAAATGAACGTGATGGTCGTTCAAGGACCCTTGGATTATAACCTACTCCTTGGACGAGACTATATATATTGCATGGGAGCTGTAGTCTCCTCACTCTTTAGAGTAATGTGTTTTCCGCATGAAGGAAGAATGGTCAAGCTCGTGGACCAACTTTCATTTCCCGGATCACACATCGCAAATAGTCATGCGCCAACCCTAAATGGTCTATACATGCAAGAAGTGTCTCAACCCACGGTCCGTCCTCCTGATGAGCGCGAGTAATCCGGGAGGATATGACTAGAACCCAGGGGGAATGCGTCCTGGCCTGCTTCGGCAGGAAAACTTTGGGTATAGGGTAGGTTTCCGCGGGAGAATATGACTAGTCCATACCCCGTCCGTTATTTGGAAGAGGGGTTGTTCTGGAATAAGATTCTTTTGTCAAAGTTATGTGAGGAGGCGGGGGTCGTCACTCACCTCTGTCTATTTCGGTAGACATTGCTGAGGAAGTGTTTTGTTTGAAAGATTAATGAGACAATCTTTGGGTAACCAGAAAGAGGTACCTCTCCCGGTGAAACGAAAGTTTCGATGGCAGAAAAGTAGAGGTAACCTTGAAATCATACTTTATACCTGGGGGCATGCAAACCTTTTGGAGTGCAAGCAAGGGGCGACTATTTATTTTTTAAATTTTTAGGTCCTCCCTTTAAACCTGTAGGTCTAACCCTTTAAACTCGTAGGATTAGCCGTTTCCGAACTTGCATAAAGAAAGGATGGGGAGCAAAGCTTAGTGAGATGAAGCTCCATAAAAAATAGAATCTTGATGAGACACTCTTATCAAATGACTGGGTAATCGAGCAGTTTTAGCATAAATTTCATGCTCGTTAAAAAATAAACGCAAGATTCGAGCAGTTTTAACGTGGTCTTCATGCTCGTTAAAAAATAAATATAAGTAGTGAGCAGAGTTTCCTCCAGTGTTTAAGCTCATTTTTAACTAAAAAATGAACCTATCCCGGTAAATAACCACTGTGATCGTAATTTTATCAGCCGTTAAAGCCTTGGTCGTGTTTGCACCTGCCACCTCCACTTTTCATTTGGCCGATCGTTCACCCCCATATGATTGTTTACCCATTTTGAGGAACAGCTGCGAAGAGTGATTTCACCTAGCCATCCTTGTGACACTGCCGTGATTGGAAAATTCCAACCTGTACCTGGAATCAGTTGCTATCCCTGTTTATCACTCGTTCCTCAAAAGACGAGTCTTCTTTAAGCTCTTTTCAATTGACTCGTAAAATATGAAAAGATTTCCGAGTTTTTTCCTTCCAGCTCGTTAAAGGATAGGAAGAGCTATCCCTCCTCGAGCGCTTGTTTTGTTCGGCTCGTTAAAGATATCGAAAACTCATCCCTTCTGTATTGTTTTATACTTTTTCGGACTTAAGGGATTAGATGACGAAAAAGAAATTTTGGAGTTAACTTTATGTACCTTTTCAGACTCTCTAAAAATGAAAAGGACCGAGTTATCCTTGTCGTTAGACTCGTTAAAATTGTTAAATAGCGACAAACTTGTCTTTAGACGAGAATGAGTTTCACTATCGCTAGGCTCGTTAAAACATAGCGATGGTGTTATAGACATTTTTGTGCCTCGCATCATGGAGCATGAAATGTCAATAATCACAGGGATCCTCAGTCCCTAAACATGTTGTTCTTACCCCTAAAAGAACAAGGTCATCAAACAACAGCATTTCCAATCAGTTCTCCACCTGAAAACACTTCAAAACAGGCTTATTTTGGATCATGTCAGCTGCTCCACTGAGCTTCTGCGCTGGAATGCAACTGTCCCTCCTTGTACCTGCGCTGGAAGTCAAAATTAATGAAGGCTACCTGCGCTGGGCGAGATTGGCCAAGTGGCACAGTCATCCTGCAAGGTGTCAACTGCCCAGGAAGCTTCCAAACTGACACTTGGTTCATGAGATTCGCCCTGTGATGAGTAAGAGGTACTTGATCACCATGTGTAAGCAAGGATCTCCAAGTGGACTCAAGAACTGAAGATTAACTGAAGAGGGAGAGGACACAAGGCAGCTTCATGTCAGTCTCAAGCTGACTCATCCTCTCTTCTTCTCTCCTATATATAGAGCTCTTCTATGAGGTCTAAGGAGGCTGGAATTTTGTGTAAAGCAAGGAGGTGCTGTTGGTTTACAGTTAGAGCTATTGGGTGATTGTTTTACTAGAGGTGAAGAGGAGAGTTCTTGCTGCTGGGGAGGTGCTGCTAGATTGGAGCCATCATTGGTTGTAACCTTCTCAGAACCCTGTTACTTCTATCAATAAAGTTTTGCATGTTCTCCTATATACTTGTATTGCATTGATGTATTGTATTTACATGTATATTTGATTCATCCTAATCCATGCTTCAGTTATGAGTACATGTATCTTGTAGTTTGCTCTCTTGTTTTGTGCAGGATCTGTGTGTAACTGGACCGGCAAAGAGAGCAAAGAGCTGGGAACAAGAGACAAAGAGAGAGGACAAGGATCGACTAAGCGAAAGACACCAGGTTGGTTAATCTTTCTTCATTCTCTCTGTACTTTCATAAAGGAAATCATCAAAACTTTACTTTCAGTTGTTGCTAAAGACTGTCACCTTTAGAGTAGGGATAGGGTCATCCGCATCGGATACTTTTCCCCACAACAAACTGGCGACTCCGCTGGGGAGCCTAGTATCTTGTTGGTGTTTGTAGTATTTTGCTATTCATTTCTTGAAGAAAAGAGTACCAAATCGAAAAGCTTTTGACTATATCAAAAGCGAAGTAGAGGGACTGCTACTCTTGCTCATTTGATGAGCAAATTCAAGATTTGAAGAGCTTATCTACAAAAGACTCTTTACTCTTTGTGATAGATCTTCATCCTCTTGATCTTCCCTTAGCCTGTACTTGACCTATAGCTTTTTATTTCAGCAAAAACAGTGCATTTTTGAGCTTTTTATGACCCGGAATTCTTTGTAGACGAAACTCTCGTGAGTCAGTGCAGGCTGTCCACAGGCAGTCTGCATTACAGCGCAGGTACTCCCTTCGGGAACTGCGCTGAGAGTCAAACTGGCAGACTAGAACCTGCGCTGGTCCAGTTAGCCATTGTCTTGCTCAGTTTTCCCATTGTGTCTTGGCCCTGTTTTCACTGATTTTTTGCTGATTGCTTGCTGGTCATTGTACTTGCTGTAGACCACTTCTCCTTGACATTATTCCGCCTCAGTTGTGTGATGAAACTGTGAATGTTCTTTCAGTATTTCTTGCTTCAGTTACAGTTTCCCATTGTGAAAAGCGAACCAGTATAGCTGTGACCTCTTAGATCCTGAACTGTAAAAGTGTCTTTGTGATCTTATGAGCTAGTTTTATTACTGTTCATGGCTGTTTGAGTTTGTTTTCTTTTCATTTCATGGTTTGAATCTATACATTTCCTGTGTTTTAAACAAGTCTATCATAAGGTGTCTTTTTGATTGTGGACAAGCTTGTTTATTTCTACTTGAAATTAGATTCAAAATTATACAACAGTTTCCTTTCTGTCTAGCATCAACATTAAGGATAACGAAAAGAAATACATGCATTGTGCATTTTGCATTTGACTGTATGCTTGACGATTTAGGAAGATGTGCATTTTAGTGTGTGTTCTTTGATCTGTGGAAAAAGTTGTGTCTTTCTTTTCCCTCAAGTAGATTAAGGTTTTCAAGGTTGAAAGATTGAAAAGATTTGCTTCTCATTCTTAGATTGCATATAGGAAGTTGTATATATACATCTCGTGGCGAACCTGAAAGGCAAACTGTTAAGAAAGATCAACATTAAAATAAACTCAATTTACATAACAACGCTTTGGAATTTAACGCAAACATCTAGAGGTCTAGGTAGAGACGTGTTCCTGGCGTCGTTAAACATAGTGACTGTCGATCTCTACGAAGGTGGGTGATTCCTCCTGAGAGTCGGTGGCACTAACACGGACTTGAGCTCCCGCGTACCGTCGCGTATATTGGGAGACCCCTATAGGCTTTTATCCTTTATCCTTAGGAAACCGTGTCGGCCGCCCTACTAATCGCGATGCAGTGAACACAGCATTCACGAAGATCGACCACCCGTACCGTAAAACGTATTCTGTGGTTTCGCGAAAGGTTTGGCACACCCTCTGCCTAGATCTCCAGAGCAGTTTCTTCTGGCCTTTTTCAAACTCTATAACTGAAAAAGTCCAACCGAGCATTTGTCACTTCGGGCTCGTTAAAACATCGAAGGCGACTAGAGTCATCTTTAGCTTTTTCTCGACTCTTAAAACATGAAAAAGCAAGTTTGTGTCTAAAAGCGTCGTTAATAAAATTTATTTTAAGCGGAACATAATCACCTATTATTCCCACGTTGATCTTTCAGTTGAAAAGTATGGAGCCCACCAACCAAGGAAGTAACCTTGGCGGAAGTCCAAACCCCTTCTCCTCTTGGGGAGATGTTGGTGCGCCTCATATGACTACATTGTCACTTCCAGGATTGACAATTGGCCTCCCTGTATGGCTCTTTTCAACTAATGTAGTCCAGATCGCCACTAATCCTGAGCAGTCGAATCAACAGTCAGAACAATCTAGAACTACCCACCAACCTTCCACTTCTTATGACACTTCCTCTGATCCTTCATCTTCGCAAGGTAGAGCTGGCAAAAGTCAGCCTCCCAAGGAGAAGAAAGAAAAGAAGAAGAGAGAAAAGAAGCAGAAGGAGCCTCTGGCGAAGGCGACTGGGGGCAAGCAGAAGAAAGCTGACAAAAACCCACACACTGCACCGACCGGGCCTAAATCGCCATGTGTCATTTGCAAAGGGACCCACTTCCATCGTGATTGTCCTTGTATTCCCCGGATACTAAGGGACTGGTCCCCAAGGTTGCACAATCCGGTAGCATCAACCTCTGGTTGTCATGTTGATTGCAATCCGTCAACTAACGAGAGTGAAGGACGAAGAAGGGGACCAAGATCACCCTGTCTATTGTGTGAAGGCAATCATGCCATCCACAAATGTCCATTCTTAGATGAGGCCAAGAGAGTTTTGGAAGATCGCCCGGTTTCACCGTTGCGACTTCCCCCTGGATACCAAAAACTCGTGCCTAATCCCTCGATAGTTGAAAATCCAGCTGGCCCGCTCAAGTGGTCAGCTGAAGTGTCGGTCATTGAGAATGAACCTACTGAATCTAGACCAGACGAAAGTCTAAAGGTCGAAACGGCAGTTGACCCGGTTCTTCCTTCAGAGGTTCTATCATCCAATGACTCCGTCATTGAAGATCCGTCTTCAAATGACACAGTCGCCGAAGAGTCGTCTTCATGCGACACCCTCACTGAAGAGAATAAGGATGACACCATCCAGGTTCTTTTCATCAGCACCGACTCCGATGAGCGTCAGGGCAATGTGCCCATTCCTTTATCGCAGGAAGGAACATCATCAGAGTCATATCCGGCCGTATATTCGGTCCCACCACCAAGCAACCTGGTTGTATCCTTTGATTGGAATCAACTAGGCAGACCCCGGTTACCAGCCAGTGTACCATTCAGAATCATTGTCCAGATCTATAGAATGATCATGGCTGGTACTATCATTGATGAAGGGGCGTCTGTGAGTATCCTTTCCTCTGTTGCTTGGAAAGCACTGGGTTCCCCAGCGCTTTTACCTGAGTTGAGAAATCTCTCAGGTTTTGATAAAGGAACCAGTCGACCATTAGGGATCCTCCCCAATGTACCTGTTACATTGAAAGGGAAGACCGTCGAGATGAACGTGATGGTCGTCCAAGGACCTTTGGATTATAACCTACTCCTTGGGCGGGACTATATTTATTGCATGGGAGCGATAGTCTCCTCACTCTTTAGAGTAATGTGTTTTCCACACGAAGGAAGGGTGGTCAAGCTCGTAGACCAACTTTCATTTCCGGGATCTCGCATCGCAAATAGTCAAATACCATTCCTAAATGATCTGTTCACTCAGGATTCACCTCCGCCCCCAGTCCTCCTTCCCGATGAGCGCGAGTAATTCGGAAAGAAAGACTAGGACCCAGGGGGCATGCACCCTGGTCTGCTTCGGGCAGAAGAAACTCCGGGTATAAGGAAGAATTTCCGCAGAAGGATATGACTAGTCCGTACCCCGTCCGTAGGAAGTGGGGTTGTTCTGGAATAATAATCTTTTGTTAAAGTTATGTGTTTGACAAAAGTCATTCACCTTTGTCTAAAAAGTGGGCAATGCCCAAGTAGGAATTCCCTTATTGCAACAAGTAGTAACCATCTTTGAATTCAAGCCTCGCCCATCGAAACATATGTTTTGAAGGATAAGCAGGGGCAGTCTACGAAGAAGGAAACCGTATTGTTGTGACAGAGGGTAACCATCTTTGGACAACCCAATGATAGACACCGCCGAAGAAAGAGATTGATTTGCGGCAGCAAATCGAACCGTCTTTGGAATAATAAGAAAGAGGCAAGCCTCCCTCAATAATGCCAATGTTTTATCTTTGAGTGGTGTTCTTCTATTGTCACAAATAGCTGTTTGTTAAAAGTGGGCCGACGGGAAGCCTGAGTACTGCGTAAGACCCCTTAGAATAACGAGAAGACAAGTATCGTTAGCATTAGATTGGCAAGATGACAAGTAACTGTGAACACCCAAAGAAAAGCAGAGGTAGGGGAGAGGAGGGGCAGCCTCGAAATTCTATCCTATACCTGGGGGCATGCAAACCTTCTGGAGTGTAAGCTAGGGACGGTTATTTATCTGGTTTTAAGATTAGCCGTTTCCAAACTTGCATGAAAGAAGCCTGTGGGGCAAAAGTAAAATTTGCCAAAAGTGAGCATAGCTGTGGTAAGGCATAAGCTCTATAAAAATTGGTCCTTACGGGAGGCGTTCTTTTTATGACTGGTACATCGAGCAGTTTTAGCATATAGTTCATGCTCGTTAAAAAATAAACGCAAAATTCGAGCAGTTTTATGACTGAATTTATGCTCGTTAAAAAATAGAAAAGTGTGAGCAAAAGTTTCCCCCAGAGTTCAAGCTCATGGAAAAAATGAACCGGTAAATAACCTTTTGAGATCGTAAATTCATCAGCCATAAGAGCCTTGATTGTGTTGTCATCCATCACCTCCACCGTTCATTTGGCCGATCATTCACTTCCATTTGTGTGTTTACCTCTTTTGAGAAACAGCTGCGAAGAGTGATTCCACCTAGCCATCCTCGTAACACTGCCGTGATTGGAAAATTCCAACCTGTACCTGGAATCTGTAGCTATCCCTGTTTATCACTCGTTCCTCAAAAGACGAGTCTTCTTTCAGCTCTTTTCACTGACTCGTAAAATATGAAAAGTTTGCCGAGTTTTGGCCTTCCAGCTCGTTAAATGATCGGAACGCTATCCCTCCTCTAAATTTTAATCTTTTTGGACCTGAGGGATTATTGCACAAAAGGATCGAGCGCTTGTCTTGTTCGGCTCGTTAAAAGTACCGAACAGCCATCCCTTCTGTATTGTTTTATACTTTTTCGGACTTAAGGGATTTGCTGACGAAAAAGGAATTATGGAGTTAACTTTCTGTACCTTTTCAGACTCTCTAAAAATGAAAAGGACCGAGTTTTCTTTGTCGTTAGACTCGTTAAAATGATTAAATAGCGACAAACTTGTCTTTAGACAAGAACGAGTTTCCCTATCGCTAGGCTCGTTAAATCATAGCGATGGGCTTGCCCGAAGGGCAGGTTATAGAACAAGCATATGTTATCCTCCTCAAGCTTGACAAAAATAAAGAGGTACTGGTCAGAAATGACTGGGGAAAAATTGGGAGAACATCAAAGTTTAATGGTAGCAAGTCACTCTTGAACATGACACTTTTCCTCCGTACCACATCGGGTTGGGTTGTTTCATTCACCGGTCTCATCGCCATGGTCCTCGCCAAACCATCCGCATTTGGGGTAATGCTACCGATCCATCGCATCAGTGTCGTTATATGTTCAAGAGGGGTCATTCTGAAAGTGTCAACCGTGTCCCATCCACTACCATACATTATCCTTCATCCATTCATGATCGCCACCCTGAATCATATGTCACAGTTTGTTTTCACCTCCACAAAAATCATTAGCTCCGTTCCGTGTCATTGATGTGGGATTCATTAAGGCCCTCCTTTGACGGATCGCTTCTTGTCGACTTCAGCTCATTATCCAAGAAGTTGATCTAGGAACACCCCCCATCAGTGCTTTGAAGCTTGCATGCCTCAATGGCAAGTTTCTCACTTCCGGCGACAGGTATACATCAATGACCTTCGACCAGAAGATTTTGCGTGGCGTTCGATGCCAAGTCCTTTATTCACGCCACGTGAATTGTACTGCAGTACCTTGAGGGTCATCGTCATTATTGGTGATTCCTCTCGCGCTTGTTAACGGTTTTCATTATTGACCGGTAATCAAGCGATGTCTTTCCATGTTCGACTTCAGCGCAATTCTCACATGGATCGACTTGTACTTAGAGTGAAGATTGAACGAGTTTGAAGACCCCGGATCTAGTTTCATCCATCCGGGCTGCGATATATATATATTCAGGAAATATAAAAGCATTTGCCATGTACATCATTGCAGCAGATGATCATCCTATTCAAAGGATGATAATTTCAGCAGAAAATTATCAGTCTACCATCAGACGATCGTCTGTTCTATGTACCAAAATGTATTTATAAAGCTGAGCATGGGAATGCCCGCCTCAGCTAGATCATGAAAACAGAATGAAAAATAATGTATTGTATTGTATTGTATTACAGGGCGCCTCCTCAGCACTGGAATGAACTTCGGACCCTCTAGATAAAGCATTTCACCCGATAAATGGCCTCATACTTTAGGGGGCAACTGTTATAGACATTTTTGTGCCTCGCATCATGGAGCATGAAATGTCAATAATCACAGGGATCCTCAGTCCCTAAACATGTTGTTCTTACCCCTAAAAGAACAAGGTCATCAAACAACAGCATTTCCAATCAGTTCTCCACCTGAAAACACTTCAAAACAGGCTTATTTAGGATCATGTCAGCTGCTCCACTGAGCTTCTACGCTGGAATGCAACTGTCCCTCCTTGTACCTGCGCTGGAAGTCAAAATTAATGAAGGCTACCTGCGCTGGGCGAGATTGGCCAAGTGGCACAGTCATCCTGCAAGGTGTCAACTGCCCAGGAAGCTTCCAAACTGACACTTGGTTCATGAGATTCGCCCTGTGATGAGTAAGAGGTACTTGATCACCATGTGTAAGCAAGGATCTCCAAGTGGACTCAAGAACTGAAGATTAACTGAAGAGGGAGAGGACACAAGGCAGCTTCATGTCAGTCTCAAGCTGACTCATCCTCTCTTCTTCTCTCCTATATATAGAGCTCTTCTATGAGGTCTAAGGAGGCTGGAATTTTGTGTAAAGCAAGGAGGTGCTGTTGGTTTACAGTTAGAGCTATTGGGTGATTGTTTTACTAGAGGTGAAGAGGAGAGTTCTTGCTGTTGGGGAGGTGCTGCTGGATTGGAGCCATCATTGGTTGTAACCTTCTCAGAACCCTGTTACTTCTATCAATAAAGTTTTGCATGTTCTCCTATATACTTGTATTGCATTGATGTATTGTATTTACATGTATATTTGATTCATCCTAATCCATGCTTCAGTTATGAGTACATGTATCTTGTAGTTTGCTCTCTTGTTTTGTGCAGGATCTGTGTGTAACTGGACCGGCAAAGAGAGCAAAGAGCTGGGAACAAGAGACAAAGAGAGAGGACAAGGATCGACTAAGCGAAAGACACCAGGTTGGTTAATCTTTCTTCATTCTCTCTGTACTTTCATAAAGGAAATCATCAAAACTTTACTTTCAGTTGTTGCTAAAGACTGTCACCTTTAGAGTAGGGATAGGGTCATCCGCATCGGATACTTTTCCCCACAACAGATGGGCTTGCCCGAAGGGCAGGTTATAGAACAAGCATATGTTATCCTCCTCAAGCTTGACAAATTTAAAGAGGTACTGGTTAGCAATGACTGGGGAAAAATTGGGAAAAATCAAGAAAACTTTGATGGTAGCAGGTCGCTCTTGAACATGACACTTTTCCTCCGTATCACAATCGGGTTGGGTTGTTTCATTCACTGGTCACATCACCATGGTCTCGCCATACCATCCATATTTGGGGTAATGCTACCGATCCATCGCATCAGTGTCGCCATATGTTCAAGAGAAGTCGTTCAGAAAGAGTCAACCGGGTCCCATCCACTGCCATACATTATCCTTCATCCATTCATGACCGCCACCCTGAATCATATGTCACAGATCATTTTCACCTCCATTAAAATCATTAGCTCCGTTCCGTGTCACTGATGTGGGATTCATCAAGGCCCTCCTTTGACGGATCGCTTCTTGTCGACATCAGCTCATTATCCAAGAAGTTGATCTAGGAACAACCCCTTCAGTACTTTGAAGCTTGCATGCCTCAATGGCAAGTTTCTCACTTCCAGCGACAGGTATATATCAATGACCTTCGACGAGAAGATTTTGCGTGGTGTTCGACGCCAAGTCCTTTATTCACATCACGTAAATTGTACTGCAGTACCTTGAGGGTCATTATCATTATCGGTGATTCCTCTCGCACTTGTTAACGGTTTACATCATTGACCGGTAATCAAGCGATGTCTTTCCATGTTCGACTTCAGCGCAATTCTCACATGGATCGACTTGTACTTAGAGTGAAGATCGAGCGAGTTTGAAGACCCCGGATATAGTTTCATCCATCCGGGCTGCGATATATATTCAGGAAAAATGAAGACATTTGACATGTACATCATTGCAGTAGATGATCATCCTACTCAAAGGATGATAATTTCGCCAAAATTATCAGTCTACCATCAGACGATCGTCTGTTCTATGTAAAAAAATGAATTTATAAAGCTGAGCATGGGAATTCCCACCTCAGCTAGATCATGAAAGCAGTATGAATCATAATGTATTGTATTGTATTTTATTACAGGTCTCCTCCAGCAGATGGATGAACTTCGGACCCTCCTGGATAAAGCATTTCACCCGATAAATGGCCTCATACTTTAGGGGGCAACTTTTATAGACATTTTTGTGCCTTACAGCCTTGAGCATGAAATGTCCATAATCTAAGGGATCCAAAGTCCCTAAACATGTTGTTCCTACCCCTATAGGAACAAGGCAAACCAACCACAGCAATTCACAGAAGTTCTCCACCTGAAAACACTCAAAAACAAGCCAATTCTGGATCATGTCAACTGCTCCACTGAGCATCTGTGCTGAATTTCAACTGCTCCACTGTCTACCTACACTGAATGTCAACTCCAACAAAGGCTACCTGCACTGAGCGAGTTTGGACATGTGGCAGAGTCATTCCTCAAGGTGTCAATGCCCAGGAAGCTTCCAAAATGACACTTGCATCAAGGAATTCGACTGGTGATGAGTAAGAGGTTCCAAATCTCAAAGTGGAAGCAAGAACCTCCAAGTGGACTCAAGAAATGAGAGAGGGAGAGGACACTAGTCAGATCTCAAGCTGACTCATCCTCTCTCCAAAACATCTATATATGGATCTCTCCTCCATGGGATCTAAAGGCTAGAATTTTGTTATTGCAAAGAATTGTTGTTGGTTTGTGGCTGGAAACATTGGGTGCTTAATGCTTTGAAGGGAGTTGAAGAAGGAATTCCATTCTGCTGGGAAGGAGATGCTGGATTGGAGCCTTATGGGTTGTATCTCTTCCTGAACCCTGTTATCAATCAATAAAGCTATCTTGATTCTTTCCTATATGCTGGTGTATTTTATATGATTGCATTAGTGTATTTTATTTACTTCTAATCCTGAATCATTTATGAATATGTATATTTGCCTTTGTGTTGTGTTCTTCTCTTGTCGCAAGTAGCTGTTCTCTTGTCACAGGTAGTTGTTCTCTTGTGATCTCGTGGGATTCAAGTAGCTGTTCTCTTGAGCAAGCAAGGAGGCAAGTAGTTGTGGACACCCGAAGAGAAGAGGATCTAGATCGAGGGACGACCGGAAGACAACGGTAAGTCTACCGATCTCCCCTCTTTCCCATTTCATAAAGGAAGAAATCATAATAGCTGTATTCGTTTGTTGCTAAGGCGCTGTCACACCTTAGGTGGATAGGATCGTCCTGCATAGGCATTTTTCCCCACAACACAGTACCTCTTTATTTTTGTCAAGCTTGAGGAGGATAACATGTGCTTGTTCTATAATTTTCCCTTCAGGCAAACCTGTCGCTATGTTTTAACAAGTCTAGCGACAGTGAAACTCAGTCTCGTCTAGAATGGACAAGTTTGTCGTTATTGTTTTAACGAGTTTAACGACAAGGATAACTCGGTCCTTTTCATGTTTAGAGAGTTTGAAAAGGGATGAAAATAAAATAAGTTCTTTTCGTAAAATAATCCCTTAAGTCTGAAAAAGGATAAAATAATATAAAAGGGATGACTTTTATGATCACTTTAACGAGCCGAAAAAGACAAGCGCTCAAGTTTTTCGTAAGATAATCCCTCAGGTCCGAAAAAGTATAAAATCATACAGGAGGGATGACATTTCCAATCACTTTAATGAGCTGGAAAGGTCGACGCTCAACAATCTTTTCATATTTAACGAGTCTGAAAAGGGTTTAAAGGAGACTCGATTTTGAGGAACGAGTGGTGTCTAGGATAGCAACTAGTTCCTAGTGAATTCAAAACTTCTCAAAACATGGTGAATTCTGTGAAGAGGCTAGCTAATAAGACCACTCGTCGCAACTGTTCCTCAAAAAGGGTAAAACAACCAAGTGAGAGAATATGATCAGCCAAAGGGATGGTGGTGATGGGAGGTACACAACCAAGGCTCAAAAGGCTGATAGAATGGCAATCACAAAGGTTATTTAGTTGAAGGTGGGTTCATTTTTTGACAAGCTTGAACCATGGGGGAACTATGCTTGGATTCGGTTTCATGTTTACACAAGCTTGAAACGAACAAACTATGCTTGGAGTCAGTTTTATTTTTACACAAGCTCGAAACAACAAACTAAAAAATGAAAATGAAATTGAAAATGGGTTCATTTTTTGACAAGCTTGAACCATGGGGGAACTATGCTTGAGATGGTTTTGCATGCCCCCAACAAGAAAAAGAAATTCTCTTGTAACTAGATGGAAATCATTGTGGTGAGGTAGGGTGGTTTCATCCAGAGTAGACAAAGGTGAATGGTGTGTCAGACCAATCACATCACCTACAGGGAAACTTATCTTTACAACTAGGTGTATGCCCCCCAAGCTTCATTACATTCACCAGACTACTGATGGTTATCAGGTGGATGGAATGAAGATTGAAATGATATTGTTGATGTAAATGGACCATTTAGGGATGATGATTGACTTAGAGCTATGTTTGGACCGGGAAATGAAAGCTGGTCAACGGTGACTATCTTGCCTTCATGCGGGAAACACATCACTCAGAAGAGTGTTGGAATAATAGCTTCCATGTTATAAACATAGTCATGCCCAAGAAGGAAATTCTAATCTAATGGTCCTTGGACTGTCATCACGTTCAGATGAACAATTTTCCCTCCCAAAGTGATCGGTAACTTAGGAAGGATCCCTAATGTTTGACTGATTCCTTTGTTAAAGCCTAACAGATTCTGTGTAACAGGCATAAGCGATGGAGAACCAAGCGCTTTCCAAGTAGTTGAGGAAAGGATACTCACTGATGCGCCTTCATCTATAATAGTGCCAGACATGATCAATTTACAATCTTGTACTATGATCCGGAAAGGTACATAAGAAGGAAGGCGGGATCTTGCTAGTCGATTCCAATCAAAGGAAGTGACTAGACTACTTGGATTGCCCCCAAGTTCGTTAGAATCCAAAGTAACAAAAGGAATTTGAATGGTATCATTTCCACTCTCCTCAGGAAAGGTACGATTAGCTAAAGGTGAAATTGGGTCAACTTTTACCTCGACCTGTTGACTTCGGTCGGGTATAGACTCATAAGATTCACTTTCAGAGAGAGTGGTTTCGACCGACGGTTGATTTAAGTCAGTCGGTTCTTCAACTAGTAAAGGAATCAGTGAGAGTTTCTTTTAACCATATGGGAGTTGTTGCGGTGAAGCAGGATGGTTATCCAATACTCTTCTGGCTTCATCCAAAAACGGACAAAGGAGAAGGGGATGGTTACCTTCACACAACCTACATGGAAACTTAACTTTTCTCTTATGTCCATGAACTTTACTATCACTAGTTGAAGGTGTGTTACCAACATGATCTCCAGAAGTGATAACATGAGATGGTGTGAACAGGAGACCATTCTTTCAAGATCCGAGGAAAGCAAGGACAATCTCGATGAAAATGGTCTTCTGCACAAATTATGCATGGAAATTTCGGTTTGGGAAGTTTAATGTGTGGATTTTCACCAGATGATGCATTCAAAGCAATGGTTGCTCGATTTCCCCCTTGCTGAATTGGCTTCTTCTTCTTCTCCTTCCCTTTCTTCTTCTTCTCAGCCACCTGGTTACTAGTATCACTACTTTCACCAAGTGAAGAGGAAGAAGGGGAGGGAGAAACAAACGAGGAAGAATGCGAAGGGTCAAGTTCAGGATCAACTGGAGGTGTACTTGATTGTGGAGTAATCATGGAATTTGTAACCATAGAGGTTGAAAAAAGCCATACTGGTAGGCCAATGGTAAGTCCCGGAAGGGATAATGTAGCCATATAAGGAGCACCAATATTTCCCCAAGAAGAAAAAGGACTAGGATTCCCCTCAAAAGGGATTCCTTGATCAGCGCACTCTGGATTCGTCGCCATATGTCTTAACCTAAGATCAACTAAGGAATAGGGATGTTATTCACAGTTAATTAATTTTAATGATGCTTTGACACAACTTTGCTTTTTCAATTTTTAAGAGTCAAGAAAAAGCTAAAGATGACTCTAGTCTCCTTCGCCTTTTAATGAACCTAAAGTGCTCAGATGGACCTTTTCTTTTAAAGAGTCAAAAATGAATGAAAGTGACTACTATGGAAAATCTAGACAGAGGGATTACCAGACCAATCACAAAACTACAAAATACACCTTGGTGATAAATTAAAGAGAAATTACCAAGGACTTATGTACGGCAGTCAATATTCCCGAATGTTGTGTTTAGTGCATTGTGATCAATAAAGCAGCAAACTCAGCTTCCTATGGATAAAGGATATAAGCCTATTGTGGTCTCGCAATATATACATGACGATACGGGGAGCACAAGTCCATTCTATCACTTGTCATATCAAGGAGGAGTAACCACCCAAGCTTCAATGAAAATGATAGCCACTAGTTTTAGCGACGCTAGAACACGTTTGTAGCCTAGACCTCTAGATATGTTGCGTTAAGTTCCAAAGCATTCTTAGTTTCATTGAAATTTATTTTAGAGTTGATCTTGTTTAGAGTTTTCCTTTCAATGGTTCACCGCATGATGATGATTTTGAAATTCCTAAAATTCAATCTACAATGATAAACAATCTTTGTTTATTTTGAGCAATGAAAATCCTAGCTACTAGGGAAAGAATATTACAATTCTTTCAAACAAAGAGCAAGGAGCACACACTAGTGCATTTTCCTATATCATTTTTCACACACAAACTAGAAAATGCTAAATGCAAATGCATGTATTTGTTTTTGTTCTCCTTAATGTGAAAAATGCCAAAAAGGAAAACTAAATGCAGCAAAGATCTGAAATATTTAACTCAAAGCGACATTTTTGACAATTTATTCTTCAAAATAGAAAGGAAGACTCCACGACACTTTTCAATTTTGAATAAATATG
Source organism: Pinus tabuliformis (assembly GCA_031772625.1). Lineage (NCBI taxonomy): Eukaryota > Viridiplantae > Streptophyta > Pinopsida > Pinales > Pinaceae > Pinus > Pinus tabuliformis. The sequence goes on along the minus strand of CM062820.1, from coordinate 776,219,040 downwards.
CTTTCGACACTTCGAATAAAAAAAAACCAAACCAAATACATGAAGAAAAGTTCAATTGACTATCAAGGGAAGGAAGAATTCACGACACTTCTCTTTTCGACACAAAATGACAATTACGACACTTTTTGTACCAAAGCGACAAATCGATTTAAACATCTTTTCGACAAAGGATTGTAAATGATGAACAAATACAAAAAAACATTCACTAATCCTAATCTAATGGAGGTTGATCTATGTGATGCAAGTAGGCTTCAGTAAGGAGGTATTCTTCATAAGCAACAAATGAACTAAACAAAACTGAAAACAAGGTCAAAAACCCTCAATTTCTAGAATGGAAAAAGAGTTCACTCAGTCATCGCACCTAGGCTTCATAGAAACAGGGATGAATCACACTTACTACACTTAGGATGTGTGATTCATACTGGGTTACAGTGATAGACAATGCGATGGGCTAGGAAGCACAACTGAAATGGGCTTTGGCTCAGATGTGCAGTTGTTTTCAATGAGTTAAGCTAAGCTTTGATGAACAATAAAGAGAAAAGTATAGAGGAATGTCTTGAGAGGTTACTGAGCTACCAAAAGGGAATCCAGATGTGCTTGTAAGTCAAATGTTTAATTCATAAACTAAACCAGAGATTGACAGAAGCAACATTCATCTACTATGCAATTGCAGAGCAAGAGCAGTTTGAAGGCTACCTGGCTAACTTCAGGCTATGTTTATAGTTTATAAAACAAACAATAACAACAAACAAACATCTGTTCTTCACCAGCAGAGTCGCCAATTTTTTTTTGGGAAAACTAGTGTCTTGTCAAACGACTAGCCCTCTAGGTTTGGCAGCTACCCTAGAAACAACAGTTTAAAGCAACTCAACAATATCTTCTATGTGTAACAGATAAAAGAAAGATAATGGAACCAACCTGGAACTTCTGCTTAATCCCTTGCTTGATCTCTCTCCGCCTTGACAGATCTTCCAACTCCTCCCCGTACTTAACCCATTTGGAGAGTACCTTCACAAGTACAGTAACAAAGAACCGTCAAAGCATCGTGATCTATTACAACATAAACATTACAGAATCATATATATAATGAAAAAATGAGAGAATTCACAAATGATAACATTCACAATTACATAATCATATGGAAAAAAACTTGAAGAACTTTATTAATAGAAGCGAGAATTACAACCCAGTTGTCTGATCCAGCATAATCTTCCCAGCTTCAATCCTTCTTCACCTCGTGAAATAGAAAGATCACACCAACAATACAATGCTTCTTTCCTCAATTACAAACTATCAGCACTTCCTTGCAATTCACAATATTCCAGCCTCCAGATCTCTTAGATGAGGGATCCATTTATAGATGTGTGCAAGGGTGTGAGTCATCCATGGGGTTTTAATTAGTGTCATTCCACTTGTTACAATTGGTTCCACTTGGATATTTCTTGGATCTCTTACTCATCCCTGGGAAAATTCAGAGAGGCAAGTGGCATAGGAGAAGTTTCTAGAAGATTCCATGAGCAACCACCTAGCAAACTGTCTTAGACATTTGTCCATCCTCACCCATCGCATCCTATAGAAGGCCCAAATAGTGTGCATCACACCCTGGTAGTGTACCACTTAGTATGCATTGCACTTTTCTAGTGGAGCAGTTAGTATGGTTCAGTTCAAGCCATTTCTGGATGGTTTCTCAGATGGAACTTTTGGGGAATGATGTAATCAGATGAATATGTTCTTTTAGGGTATGAAACAACACTTTTAGGGGTTGATGAGCCCTAGTTTATTGACATATTAGTTTGGCATTGATGTGCCCAAATATGTCTATAACACTTAGTAATATACGATCCAATCCAAGGCATCGAACTGATCAACTCTCGGTGGTAGTCCCCAAATTTGTCAACATAATCATTTGCATCCTATTTTATCACCACAGCTTTCTTAAGTAAGGCCTTCTTTATTCCTTCCTCAAGCTTCTTGACTTCTTTTTCTACCATGGTGATTTTCTCCCCCAACTGAACTCTTTTATTCATGAGTGCTTGGAGCCTAATATTACCCTGCTGAATCTCTTCATCAGGTCCCAAGCATTCTTCTTTGATTTGTTCCAACTACGCGATCCCTTCTTCCAAGGCTGCATGAACTGTCATATCCGTGGTGCCACTATGCGTGGACTAGGCATGAGATACTCCATTGGAATTATAGTGTTCGCTCCATAGACCAGCCTAGAAGGCATCTGTCCCATCAGTTTCTTTCACATCACCCTATAAGCCCATAAAATTGTTGGTACACGCAGGTCCCAATCACTTAACTCCACATTACATACCTTTTTCTATGCTTTGCACACTTTGTTAGATGCTTTTGCACGGATAACCTTATTCACGCTCATTTTCTCCACACTCTGTCATTCCAACTTGAGGGACTGTCCATGCAATTTCCTCCCCAACACATGCTTATTGACCTTATTTCCCAATGCAAAGTTCATGTGCATCTATGCAGGTTGTTTACCATATGCCTATACCCACCTAGACAGATGTGCACGTGGACCATCCCATCCATTGTATTTATCTGCCACTAGCACTATAGGTTTCCCAAACTATGAGCACATCATTCTCATGCATTCGCACCAGTCTTCAAAGCTCCCATCATGTGTACCCCACCACCTATTGGGTGTAGCGCGTAGTACCCAATTCAAGGCCTAGAAACATTGCTTTTCTGGCACTTCCCTTTGGAACTTATCTAGGAAAGTGTCTACCTCACTTAACCCATCATAAGTAGGCAGATCCCTCACTTCTGTTGATATGTAGCACAACAATATTGTCATCATATTATAGTTCAGCATGGTTACCTCATGTAACCGATTTTGCGATCACTCTATCTCCTCATCCGAATCTGATGTACAGGAGCTTTCGTTCTCCCATGAAATTCATCCATCTGTGGTGGGATTCACCCAGTCTTGCTCTCATGCGGTTATTTTATAGATGCAATCCAAATCATCATCACTTTCATAGTCGCGTACTGGCTCTGTGTAGTGCAATCCCTCAGCAGGGTCTAAGGGTATAACTACGCGCAAAGACTTCTTCTCAAAAGTAACTTTGCACTTCTTTAGATTAATCACCCCATTCATGTCAATGGTCCAATAAATTCCCAAGAAAGCGGGGTAGGGATTGATGTCATCAACAATCTCTATCACTTCAAAGTTTTCTAGCACACTTTCTCCCTCAATATCCACAGTGATTCCCTGCAATCTTCCCATAGGTATTATTTTCTGCTGGTTCACCATTCACAGCTGAACAGGAGACCATTACAGTGTAGGCCTCCCCATGCACTCCCATGTATGCTTCGGCAGAACGTTCGAGTCCGATCCTAAATCCAGAATTACTTGGTCCATCTCATATTCTCCAATCTGCATGGTTAACCTCATTTCTCTTCCCGTCCTTTTCGTATGCTTTCCAATCTTCCGGACTACACGTGGTTCTCCTGGCGTGGTCCCAACACATCTGTTAATGAGTTCCTACAATCCTTTTACAACCTTTCTATCATGCAGTAGCTTCATGTATGTTTCCAGGAACATCATACGCATCGATGGGTCGATTTCTAGCTCCATTCTATCTTTGCTTCCTGAAGTGGAGGCATCAGCGAAGCTCTTCTTAGCTTCCATGAAGGTTTCCTTATAACACTCCAAATCAAACTTTGCTTCTTTCATCGGAGCCTTGTGAACCCAAGTACTATCTTTAGGTTGTCTTCCTTTGGCATCTTCCATCGAAATTCCACTTCGGAGCAAAATGTTCACATTTCGATCTTCCTCGCATGGCGTAGACCTCATCATCTGCAGGTTCTGAGTCGGGGGAGGTGGTAGCACTCCCTTGTCACATATCCTAGCTATCAACATAGGACAATATTCCATTTCATGATCAAACAAGTTACAATACAGACATGATGGATGCATTGAGTTTGTACAATCACAGGCATAATGTCCTGGCCCTCCACAATTGTAGCATATTAGCTATCCACGACCTCTTCCAGGTCCTCCTCCACCTCGCCCTCATCTGCACCCCTGAAATCCGGTTCACACCACTCTTGCATTCTAGTCTAGAGGTCGCATTTCGGCTTGAATTCTATAGGTGGGAGTTTTATCCATCATCAGCTCATAGCTTCTACAAGTGCGCTCATCGTGTCCAACCGATCTACAAAAGTTACGGAACAACTGTTGCAAGTTCTGCATGTACTTCTGTAACAAATGACAATGATCCATAGTATGCTTTCCTCCTATTTGACAAATTGCACACCATAAAGTAGGTGACACGCTAGGTCCTGCTTGTGCCTCCCACCTTAATGGCATCGATCCTCCTCTTGTGACATAATTCGTGAACACCAGGCAGTGGTCCTTGTCATGACCCTGACCCTTACATTTAATGCACCATACTTCTTTGCGCACTTCTGGGTGAGCTGTCCTGTCCTATTTCAGACTCTGCATCTCAAGGAATAAGTTTTTCAATTTCACGTGGATCTATTAAACTCTCAAGTTAGGATCCTATATCGGGGTTTCATGCAGCCCCATCACAATCTCCAAGGCCTCTGCCTGAGTCGTTAACCTCTATTGCGACAGTGTGTTCCTCAAATGCAATGTTAGTGATGATACAAACCATTCATGGTGTTGTCCATTCGTCAAAGTCATATTAGCTTCACGAATTGTACACTTCAATCTCTGATCCAACTCCCAAGGAGTATCACCTGGTATAATTGTGATCTCTTTGAATCCAATGATCGACTGTGCTTTTGACTTCGGCCTGTTAAATTCTCTGTTTAGCGTTGTTTGTATATCTGCAATCCCCGCATTCAGATTGTCATTAGAATGCCTAATATACCAAGTCAGCGCACGATCCTGCAGGGCACTGACCAACGATGCTTTCTTTATATTATCATCTATAACTCCCTGTGCTTCCCATACGACCCTTATCATGAACCAAAACTTATTCGGATCTTCATTTCCTACTCCCTTGAACACAAACAACTTTATCTCGCTTGCCATATTGACTCACGGTGGTGGCGGAGGTGGTACGGGTGAAGACGAATGTGAAGGTGATGAAAAAGGCGTTGGTGTGGGTGGGGGTGGTATACACGGAATCATCTACCTTATCAAATTGATCGCACTTCGCAGCGAGAACTTCACGAGCTCTTCCTCATCCCCTCATAGAGGTGAAATCAAAGGGCTATTCTCTAGTCCCTTACTTCCTTTGTTTCTATAGGTTTTTTCACTTCACGTAGCTCCGTACATCAAGGTAATTGCATAACCCTCTTTTTACACAATAACATTTTAATCCAAGTATTCAGAGACTTTACGTACTTACCTTGTGTTGGGTAGTGGAGGTCCCGTGTAACAGTTTTGGGTTTGATAGCCTAGAAATTAGGATAAAAATATTGTAAACCTCTGAAATATGCAGAGCGCGAAATGTAAAAGACTGAGTCAAAGGCTTGTCTGCCCAAAAAATGATATAAACTAATAGGAAGTAAGTCGGTCCATGGACCATAGATAGGTATAAATAGAGCATGGCTCTATGAGGGAAGGGTAGTTCTTTTTGGGTATGATCTTGGATCTAAATTGTAATGGGTTGTTGAGGAAGGCAGTGAGAAGCATCTGTAAGTCCAAGTAGAGGGTTTGGGTAGAGGATAGAGGCTCTGCAGCTATGTGCGTAGAGGCTTGGAAGAGTCCATGGATGTGTGCATGGACCCCTACAGCTGAGTGCGCAAGGTAGATCTGGATGTACTGGTGGGAAGTGGAAATAAAGATAAGTTCATTCTGAAATTTATTTGTAATCTCTGAATTATCGTGAATCTAGCAAATTTGTATGGTTAATAAATCTATTTTGGGCTATGCGCATTGATTATTGAATAATTTTGAATTGGGTTTTGATCTTAATATGAAAACTAAATAAAAGTGATAAAATTTTTCTTAAAGACCACTTTAAAGTAGATCTGAGTTGCATTACTTCATCCTATAGATTAGATTTGTAGAACTGTGTGAGGTATTCAGGACCCACATGAATACAGTGCAGCACGAAGCTATGGAGCGGAGCACGAAACCCCCAATTTGCATCAGACATCCCAAGGGTGTGGAAACCTAGTTCTAACACCCTCCCCTACTACCTCGAGTGAGACCTCAATTTGCGCTTCGCGAGCTGTTGCCAAAAGGGCCAGTAGCTACGGGATTTGCTTGGCTAAATAATTCTTCTGAACTTGGGTCAGGCCCATATAAGCCAACAATTGGTTCCGTTGTCGGGACTGGGATCTGCCTGAAGGGTTTCTGGTGTGAAACGTAGGGAATTTATAAAGAATACCATCGAAGGATCGAAGGGATCAGGAACGGTAGTAGATCAAAGGTAACTATGGCAAGCGCGATTCAGTTGCCAGTGTTCAAAGGGGCAGGAGGTGAAGACCTGGAACAATTTTGGTTTGTGCTAACATCAATATTGAATGCGTAGCAAATCGTGGATGATAATATTAGAAAAGCTACCTTAGTTAGCACGCTGCAGGACTGAGCACTGACATGGTACATAAAATATTCAAGCAAGCACCCAACAGCAAGGACCACAGAAATTCAGACCGAATTGAAGAAGGAGTTTAGCCAGCCAAGGTCAAAAACACAGTCAATTATAGGGTTCAAAGAAATCATGATGATGCCTAGAGAAACCTCGTGGGATTTGGACCAAAGACTAAAAAGTACTATTCGCGAGGCTAACATGACCTTGACAGACGCGCAACACTGCACTTGGTTTATGGCATCCTTAACACCACATCTAAGGGTGGCTCTATCACAACAGAAGATCTCAACCCAGGCTGAAGCACTAGAGACAACAATGAGGTTACACGAAACTCCATTGCAAGACCTGGGGTTGGGAGTTCAGCAAATCCAAGCGCAGATCCAAGATTTGTGTGTTGAAATGAAGAAGATAAAACAAGAACAGATACCATGAGCAAAAGTTTAGGAGGAAGTATGGTGTATAAAGTGCAGAAGCCAAGGACATGATAAAGATCACTGCCCGGTCATAGTAAATTTTGTGGCAACAGGGGGACCAATGCTATTGCGACCAGAGGCATAGACATGATCAAGCACCGCAACCCCGCTCTGCTGCGCAATCTGTTAGGTGGGAGGAAAGCACAACACTGATAACTGTCACCTATTACCAAAATACAACCAGACCCCCCAGTAGCTATTTTGCAACTTTTGCAGATCAGTGGGCCACGAGGAAAGAGAATTTCATAGCTACCAATTGTTAATGAACCATTCACCTGCTTACAGAATGCAGACGAAAGTTTGAGGTCAGGATCCAGCCATGGTGGGTTCCAGGGTCGTGGATGAGGACAGGGCGGAATGGGAGTAGGAAGGGATTGCAGGTAGCTAATCTGCTACAACTGCAGAGGACCTAGACATTACACACGGGATTGTACCAACCCAACAAGAATTTTGTGTAGTTATTGTGAACAGTTTGATCATGAGCTAATAGATTGTCGTACACTGATAGCGCAAATTCGTGAAAGAAGAGCAGTGCAACCAACAATGACCCAAAATGTGCAAATGATGAGGTCCAAACCCCGAGAGGAAGATCCCAAGGTTAACATGGTGCTGAGGAGTGGCACGGCCACAGGAGCAGCTGAACAAAACTCAATGGGCTATAAGGAGACATATCGGGAAGCTCGGGAGAGCTTTGTGGAGGTCTCTACCCCAAGGAATAGGGATCAGCCCAAGTCAGACAAGGATCCCTCGATGATAACTACCTTTTTAGAGACATGTATCAAATTGCTTCACGACAACAGGGCGATTAAAGGCTTACAGGAGGTGATAAATAGATGTGCAGGGTGGACTGAAACGCGTGTCATTCAAAAGTTGGGAAGACATGCATCATGGACTGCAAGGGAAATGCGGTTAACAGCGTAGATTAGTGATTATGAGATGGAGCAGGTCATTTTGGATTTGGGCTTAGATGCCAATGTATTGCCAAAACACACGTGGGAATACATGGGTAAGCCTACAGTACAATGGTCCCCTATCCAATTATGGATGGAAAATCAACAGAAGGTGCAGCCCATGGGAAGGCTGCAAGGGGTTATGATAGACCTTGACAGCGCAAGTGCCCACATGGACTTGAAGTTATTGAGCTCATGGATGAAAGTACGCCCTATCCTGCATTGTTAGGAATATATTGGGCCACTGATATGCACGGATTTATTAATCTAAAAAATGGACAATGCTATTTGAAACAAAGGTTCTCCGCATCGTCATTCTGCTAGATCCAGCTGAAGGACCACGCTACATTGAACCGGTGCATGATGGAGAATGCAATGATGACGTAAATTGTAGTTACAAAATGTCTGCCTAAGAGTGAGGATGGGTCAAGACAATGGGGGATAGAAGAATATCACGGGGTGATGAAGAATTCTGCACTTCTAATTTAAATGAGGAATATGAGCGGTGGTGTAATAGGTTGAATGGAGTAACCATGCTACACTGCAATGTGGTGACAAAATCGCTGTCCTCGGTAAAGGCCCAGGATCATGAATTGCTGAAGTATGATGGGTTGACGATGGTAGAAGAATTCCTGACCAAGTTTGAAATTGCAGTACTAGAGCACCAATGGTTCGATGCGATGAGATGGGCACTGCGCACGATGCCTATGCGGTGGTGGGGCAGACATGAAGGGATGTTCGAAGATTGGCGTGCCTGCAGAAGCATGATGAAGATCAAATTTGGGAAGCCAGAGCTCCGTGTAGTGGAGAAATGTGATGGACATGATGATCTGCGCATGCACCTTACTAGGTGAATCAAAGCCTACGGAGAGGAACCTCAGCCAGAATGGGTGCACTTGTTTTATCACACCCTGGACATCATTCCCAGAAACTGGTACACAGAAGCAGAGCTCTGGCACGACACAGGTGAGTGGGATATCTTGCGCGCAGGATTTTTGTCGACATTCCTGTTTGAGGATCAATGGATGGATCCTGTGGATGAAGCGTTACAACTAGTAAAGGCCGCCATATTCAAGACACCATTGGAGCCAGAGGAAACTGTGTAGCCCGACTGGTCGCGGCAGCTGAGACAAGCCCTCGAATGTTATAATCTCCAGATAGAAGATGATGAGGATGATCTGCGAAATGTCAATATTCTGGAATTGGATGGGAGCCAGGAGGTGCGCGGACCTGAAATCAAAGACCCAGATATCACAACGCCATTAAAAACAAAACAAGTGAATATTGGAACCAAAGAAGAGCTGAAGTATGCAATGCTTGGGGACTACTGGGATGATGCCACAGTAGAGAAGGTCATTGAGTTGCTGTGGGAATATCGAGATTTGTTCCCAACAAAGATTACAGAGCTAAAAGGGATTCTAGGAGACTTAGGAATGATGAAGATAACATTGAAGCCATACACGAAACCGGCGAAGCAACGGCCCTACCGATTGAATCCAAAATATAAATCAAAGGTCCGCGAAGAACTGGATAAGATGTTGGCAGCAAGAATCATTAAACCAGTCGAGGAGTCTGTTATCGGGAAAAGAGTCTATTTAGAACTTCTCTAACCCACTAAGGTGTGACAGCTACCTTAGAAACAAACAGAGAAAACTACTTTTGTATCTCCTTTATGAACTATAAATAAAGAGGAATAGGAAGAACCAACCTGTGTCTTGCGCTAATCCTTTGATCCAATCTCTCTCCTCTTTGACAGCTTCCAGCTACCTGCTCCCTTACTTGCCCAGCTTCACCAAGTACCTATAAGATCACAGAAGAGGGAAACTATACAAAGACATGGATTTATATTCATAAATAACTTAGGATCAGATTTAAGTTAACCATACAAATGTAACAAGCATCAATGATACAAAAGCATGGAGAAAAAACTAAAATAGTTTTTATTGATATACAAGAAGATCCAGGAGGAGTTACAACCGATGATTCCTGACCCAGCATCAACCTCCCAGCAAAGAAGTCCCTTCTTCACCCCCAAAAAAACATAGATCACCCAATTCTCTGATATGTGTCTCAAAACCAACAACAATTCCTTACAATGTGCAAAATTCCAGACTCCAACCTCTGGATCTATGGGATGAGAGATCTATATATAGATATTTTCAGAGGTGTGAGTCAGCTCTGAGTTTTTGATTAGTGTCTTCTCTCTGATAGTTCTTGATGCCACTTGGAGATCTCATTGATCTCTTACTCATCCTTGGGCGATTTTGAGAGGCAAGTGTCCCAGGAGAAGTTTCTGGAAGATTCCATGATCTCTCCACCTCGCGGAATGACACTGCCATTTGTCATTTCCCGCTCAACGCACCCTGGTAGAGCATTTAGGTGCATTGCAACGCACCTAGCTAGTGGACTTAGGTGCTATGCAACACACTTAGCTAGTGGAGCAGCTGAAATGATCCCGTTTTGACTTATTCTGAGCAGTTTCTGGTGGAGAACTTCTGGGAGAAGCTGTAATTTGTTGACCTTGTTCCTTTAGGGGTTGGAACAACACTTTTAGGGACTTAGGAGCCCTTGATTTATGGACATTTCATGCTTAGAGCTGTAAGGCACAAAAATGTCTATAACAGTTTCCCCCTAAAGTATGAGGTCGTTTATCGGGTGAAATGCTTTATTAGGAGGATCCGAAGTTCTTTCAATGCTGGGAGGAGACCTGTAATAAGATACAATACAATACATTATCTTCATACTGTTTTCATGATCTAGCTGAGGCGGGCATTCCCATGCTCAGCTTTATAAATTCATTTTCATGTACATAGGACAGACAATCGTCTAATGGTAGACTGATGATTCTGATAGAGACATCATCCTTTCGGTAGGATGATTATCTGTGATGTAAAGCTATACATTTGAATGTCTTTATTTTCCTGAACATATATCGTAGCTCGGATGGATGAAACTAGATCCGGGGTCTTCAATCTCATCCGATCTTCGCTCGAAGTACAAGTCGATCCATGTCAGAAATGTTTTGAAGTCGAACATGGAAAGACATCTCTTGATTACCAGTCAATGATGTAAACCGTTAACAAGTGCGAGAGGAATCACCGATAATGATAATGATCCTCAAGGTACTGCAGTACAATTCATGTGGTGTGAATAAAGGACTTGGCGTCGAACACCACGCAAAATCTTTCAGTCGAAGGTCATTGATGTAAACCTGTCGCCGGAAGTGAGAAACTTGCCATTGAGGCATGCAAGCTTCAAAGTACTGAATGGGGTGTTCCTAGATCAACTTCTTGGATAATGAGCTGATGTCGACAAGAAGTGATCCGTCACAGGAGGGCCTTAATGAATCCCACATCAATGACACGGAATGGAGCAAATGATTTTGATGGAGGTGAAAACGATCTGATGATATATGGTTCAGGGTGGCGGTCATGAAAGAATGGAGTATAATGTATGGTAGTGGGCGGGACACAGGTGGCCTTTCTGGATGACTTCTCTTGAACATATCGGCGACAATGATGTGATGGATTGGTAGCATTAACCCCAAATGTGGATGGTGTGGCGTGACCATGGTGATGTGACCGGTGAATGAAACAACCCAACTCGACTCGGGCACGGAGTAGAAGTGTCATGTTCAAGAGCGACTTGCTACCAATAAAGATTCTTTGAGTTTTCTTCCCAATTTTTCCCCATTCATTGCTGACCAGTACCTCTTTATTTTTGTCAAGCTTGAGGAGGATAACATATGCTTGTTCTATAATTTGTCCTTCGGGCAAACCCATCGCTATGTTTTAACGAGCCTAGCGATAGTGAAACTCGTTCTCATCTAAAGACAAGTTTGTCGCTATTAATCTTTTTAAAGAGTTTAACGACAAAGATAACTTGGTCCTTTTCATTTTTAGAGAGTCTGAAAAGGTACGTAAAGGTAACTCCAAAATTCCTTTTTCATCATCTAATCCCTTAAGTCCGAAAAATTATAAAACAATACAGAAGGGATGAATTTTCGATTAGCTTTAACCAGCCGAACAAAACAAGCGCTCGATCTTTTTGTGCAATAATCCCTCAGGTCCAAAAAGATTAAAATATAGAGGAGGAATAGCACTTCCTGTCGCTTTAACGAGCTGGAAGGCCAGAACTCGGCAATCTTTTCATATTTTATGAGTCAGATAAGAGCTTAAAGAAGACTCGTCTTTTGAGGAACGAGTGATAAAATGGGTAGCAGCTGATTCTAAGTAAGGTTTGGAATTTTCCAATCACAACAGTGTCACAAGGATGGCTATTGAAATCACTCTTCGCAACTGTTCCTCAAAATGTGTAAACAATCAAATGGAGGTGAATGATCGGCCAATGAAAAAGTGGAGGTGACGGTGCAAACACGACCAAGGCTTTAATGGCTGAAGTACTACATTCACGGTGGTTATTTACCAGGGGATAGTTCATTTTTTAACGAGCTTAAACACGGGTAGAAAAATTTTCTTGGTCCGGGTTTATTTTTTAACGAGCTTGAACCTCGCGGTAAACACTGCTCGATGGCGGGTTTATTTTTTAATGAGCTTGAACCCTACAGTAACACTACTCGTGATAAGTTTGCATGCCCCCAGCATAATAACGCAAATCGAGGTGCATGCCCCCCAAGCTTCATTGCATTCATCTCGGTGGTTGGAATGAAGGTTTACCTTTGAGATTTGGAAAGGGGATTTGTTTCATTTTTTTAATGAGGTTGACACAGATAAGAACCATCCTCGGACTCCTTTTTTCATTTTTTAACGAGGTCGACATGAGATAAGAACCGTCCTCGGACTCCTTGTTTCATTTTTTAACGAGGTCGACATGAGATAAGAACCGTCCTTGGAATCCAAATCCATTAGATATAGAAGATTTCATATTCCACCGTGGCCATTTCCGCCAGATTACTCGGAGGTGGTAGGGCAAAAGTACCCATTAAGGCAGGGTCTTTTAGGAGACCTACTCCGATATTTTGGAGCGAATGATTGCTTCCATGGATCATTGGAATGCTTCCCGTAACTTGTGAACTGTTGGGGAGAAATGTTTGTTGGTCGACGATTGTAATTCCTCCTTGGAAGGGAAATGCAATCTTCCTGAAGTAGGTCGACACAACTGTGGCCATGGCATATATCCAAGGCCTACCCAGTAGGATGTTGTAATCAAGGTTTCCGTCGATTACTTCAACATCAATTTCTACTGTTTTACCCTCCAGTTCAACCTACAAGTTACTTAAAATCCCGTATGGAGTGTATGATCGTCCATCAAATGCTTTTAACATTGTTGACGATCGCGACAAGGGTGGTGACCCTAAATTTTTCCAGAAACTCATCGACACAATACATGTGGATGCCCCCTCATCAATAATTGTTTGATGAATAGTTTTGTTGAGGGTTTTCACTTGAATAAGGAAAGCTAGTTGAGCTGGTAACTGAGGGTCATATCCTTTATGATCAAAGGCCACAAGATTGGAATCCATTGGGTCAATCCCACCTATTGATGATAATAAAGCTTGCTCTTGGGAGAGTCAATTTTGCGGTACCTCAAGTGTCGACATAGCGGACGGCAATTGGGCCAGGTCCTCTATTATATTATAATTCTGTGCTATTTTTGCACGAGGATTAAATGTCGATTTGTGTACTACTCCTTTTGGCGACTTTATCATTGGTTCAGGAATGATGGGTGGCACAACTTCGGTCAAAGTTGTTGTCGAACTACTAGGTTGTTCATTAGCCTTGTTATACGACGGCTGTGAATTCCCGTAATCTTTATTCCTTGTCAAAGCATCATTTTGCTGCTTTGAGATAGACAACATAAGCACTTGGGATAGGGAAGCATTTTGATTAGCTACCAGTTTGGTTCCCGGGTTTGGAAACGGATCAGTCAATACCGTTGAGGTTTTTGAACTCTTAAAGAGTTTCTTAACTTCAGCTATATGTGGACAATCTCTCGTCCAATGATCCTCATCGCATATATGACACCCCGCAGGGGGTTTCCTTTGCCCATAAGGGTTTGCAGAAGGTTTTCCAGGAGATGACTTATCCTGCTTCTTTTTTCTCCCTTTCTTTTTCTTCTTGCCCCCTGGTTGCTTCAGTTGTTTGCCCTTGTCGGTCGACACGACATTTACTTCCGAGGCAAGAAGTTTCTCATTTGCATTTTGACTAGAAATTTTACGGGCCTTTTTAGATGTAGCCTTTGTCGATTTTGTGTCTGTTGCGCCAATCACGCCATGGCCGGCATGAGAGTCATTGTTTGATTTAGGAGGAGGAGGAACTGAGAATTCTGGTCGAGGGGCGTCAGGTATTTTATCGTAGAGTGTGCCGGACTGAGTGTAAATCAAGTCCAAATATTGCGCATGAGCGATAACTTGCTCTTCTGTGACGACTCCCCCTTTTGCCACATCTTTCGTGATGGAAGGCAGTAATGAATTGATAAACCATTCAGCTAAGAGCTGATCGGGAACATACATTTTTACCATTCTACGACGACGTCGCCACTCATGTATATGATCAGATATGTGAGTGGCTGTCGTCTGTTTGAAGTTGGTAAGGAATTCTATTCCCGTTTCGTACCTTATTGGTAATTGAAAATGGGTTAAAAAGGTTGTGGCTAGGGTATTGAAGTTGTCAAACGAAACTCTAGGTAATTCAATATACCATTTTGCTGCCGGACCCGTTAACGTCCTCTGGAAAAGGTGAAGCCTAATCGAATCATCGTTTAGGGTGTTTGATGAACACCACAGATGAAATGTCATCACATGATTCGACGGGTCTTCACCCGGATTTCCATTAAATTTAGGAATATCTGACGGAAGTTTATGCGGAATTGTTGGCCACCAAGGGGCATAAGCAATTGGATCATTTGTCAGCCGATTTAGATCTAGTAATTCTAGAGTTGCTACAAAGGGCAACTGTTGATTCAGGTTAGGCGAAGCATACCCAGGATAAGATGGAATCGCCTGAGCAGTGGTTCTTTGCATACCAGTATAATGTATTTGATGTTGGTAACTTTGACAAGGTTGATGGGCATAACCATTATAGTATGGTTGTTGATAACCGCTTTGGAAATGCAGTTGCCCATTACTTACAAAGACTTGTTGCTCAGGTCCTTGATATGATTGCTGGAATTGCGGTTGTTGAGATTGAACCATCCCTGGTTGTTGGACCATTTGCTGTTGTCCAATACTGGATGATTGACCAAGATGAGGAGTCATAGTACTTGTTTGAGCCTAAGTTGCTCCAGATAAGGAGTCACTAACCTGAGGTTGTGATTGAGTCGTTGAGACAAGAGGCTGTTGTATTGCAACCTGAGAAACTTGGGGTTGACATACAACAGGTAGCGCTTGTACTTGCGATGCAGTCACCATAGCAGGTATAGTGGGAATATCCGACACAGGGTAGACTGGTTGCATTGAATATACAACCCTTGGTTGTTGAGGTAGTATTGGTACCCAACCACTGGATGTAATTTTAGTTTGACCTGAACTTTGTTGTAAACTCCCATATGGTTGTTCTCTGGGAGGGAACAATGAAAAGGCATACTGCCCTCCATATGGTGGCAATCCAGTACTTAAAGGGTAGATTGGCCTTTGAAGGCACATTGGATCAATTTGTTAAGTTTCAACATAAGAAATACCAGATGATAATCCAGATGAAGAAATAGGAACCAACCATGTCGTCGAAGCAGTCCCTGATTGGACTCCGGCTTGTTGTTGATAACTTGGTATACCGGCAAACATCGTTGGAGTAGCAGTAGGAGACTCAGCTGCTGCTATGTCAGATGACACAGTCCTGGATGTCGATGGCTGTTCAGACATATCTAGTCTATCCAAAAGATTTCCTAGCGATTCTACAAGAACTTGCGATGAAGGGAGACTAACTTATAAGACCAACGAGGGAACAGTGATGTTATTCCGATAAAAATAAATTTTAGACGCTTTGACACAACTTGTTTTTTTAGTTTTTAAGAGTCGAGAAAAAACAAAAGACGACTCTAGTCTCCTTCGATTTTTAATGAGCCTGAAGTGACAAGTGCTCAGATGGACCTTTTCCGTTAAGGAGTCTGAAAAGGAACGAAAGGGACTGTTCTGGAGGTCTAGGTAGAGGGAGTACCAAACCAATCGCAAAAATGCAGAATACTTTTTATGGTACGACAGTCAATCTTCCCGAATGCTGTGTTCAGTGCATTGCGATCAGTAGGGCAGCTGACACGGCTTCCTATGGATAAAGGATTTAAGCCTATAGGGGTCTCCCAATATATATTCGATGGTACGTGGGAGCACAAGTTCGTACTATCACTTATCGTCTCAAAGTGGAGGAATCACCCAACCATCAATGAGGACAATAGTTACCAGGCTTTACGATGTCGGAATACGTCTCTAGCCTAGACCTCTAAATGTTGTGCGTTAAGTTCCAAAGCGTTGTTAGATTCATTGAATTTATTTTAAGTTGATCTTTCTTATGAAGTTTTCCTTTTGGGTTCACCACGAGATGTAGATGTAATTCCTAAAATGAAATCTAAAGATGATAAACAAACTTTTATCTCTTTTCAGCAATGAAAATCCTAGCTACTAAGGGAAAAGAAAGACACAATCTTTTCGCAAAGAGCAAAGGGCATACTGTAAATGCACTTTCCTAAATCAAGGCAAACAGACTGTCAATATGCAAATGCACATGCATGTATTTGTTTTTCACTTTCTTAATATTGATGCTAAAAATAAAGTTGATGTACAAATCTGAATTTGCTTTCAAGTGAAAAACACAAACAAGCTCCTTTTTCGAAATCAAAAGGTAGAGATGATTACGACACTTTATGATTTTGAAATAAATACTCGTTTCGACACTAGAAAGTCACAAATTCAAACCAAAGGCAAAAGTAAAAGCATAATCGACCATGAACAACAAATAAACTTTCTCCTATGATCGAAATCGATACTTGCGACATATCTAAATCAAAGGACGACAGTACGATTATTATACTTTTGCAATGGAAAACTGTAAACGACTCAACAAACACATAAAAACATCTACAGTTATTTTGTACAAATGAGGCGGAATATCATTAAGGAAAAGGGGTTTGAAACATTCATATACTGATCACAGGCTGCAAAAATCAGAGACAAAACTGAAAGAATGAAGCAAAGAACCTCAGCTGCACAGGGCTAGGCTAATCAGCGCACCTGTTACATAGAGAAAATGCACTGCAGCGCAGGTAGCCCTCTCGAGAAGTGCGTTGAAATGCAGAACCTCTTCATAGAGCCTGCGCTGGGGCAGAATCGAGAATTCTATCTGGGTTCTGGGTCACGGTTTGCAGTTTAATCTTTGGTTTTTGGCCTAGTAAAAGCAATCAGTAATGCACAATGAGGGGGTAGATCTAAGGGGGGTCTAAGAGCTATCACAAAGGGTAATCAGATCATTTGTGAATCAACTGTTCAAATCATAAACAGATCCAGTGAATGGATTGAAGTAGCAGATGTCTACTTTGCATTTGTCAAGGCAAATGCAGTTCGATTGCTACTTATAAGTTTATGAAACAAACAACAAGAGAAACACAAACAAACTAATTAGACACGATCCCCAGCGGAGTCACCATTTTGTTATCGGGAAAAGTGTCTATTTAGAACTGCTCTATCCCACTAAGGTGTGACAACTACCTTAGAAACAAACAGAGAAAACTACTTTTGTATCTCCTTTATGAACTATAAACAAAGAGGAATAGGAAGAACCAACCTGTGTCTTGCGCTAGTTCTTTGATCCAATCTCTCTCCTCTTTGACAGCTTCCAGCTACCTGCTCCCTTACTTGCCCAGCTTCACCAAGTACCTGTAAGATCACAGAAGAGGGAAACTATACAAAGACATGGATTTATATTCATAAATAACTTAGGATCAGATTTAAGTTAACCATACAAACGTAACAAGCATCAGTGATACAAAAGCATGGAGAAGAAACTCAAATAGTTTTTATTGATATACAAGAAGATCCAGGAGGAGTTACAACTGATGATTCCTGACCCATCATCAACCTCCCAGCAAAGAAGTCCCTTCTTCACCCCCAACAAAACATAGATCACCCAATTCTCTGATATGTGTCTCAAAACCAACAGCAATTCCTTACAATGTGCAAAATTCCAGCCTCCAACCTCTGGATCTCTGGGATGAGAGATCTACATATATATATTTGCAGAGGTGTGAGTCAGCTTTGGGTTTTTGATTAGTGTCTTCTCTCTGATAGTTCTTGATGCCACTTGGAGATCTCATTGATATCTTACTCATCCTTGGGCGATTTTGAGAGGCAAGTGTCCCAGGAGAAGTTTCTGGAAGATTCCATGATCTCTCCACCTCGCAGAATGACACTGCCATTTGTCATTTCCCACTCAACGCACCTAGCTAGTGGACTTAGGTGCTATGCAATGCACTTAGCTAGTGGAGCAGCTGAAATGATCCTGTTTTGACTTATTCTGAGCAGTTTCTGGTGGAGAACTTCTGGGAGAAGCTGTAATTTATTGACCTTGTTCCTTTAGGGGTTGGAACAACACTTTCAGGGACTTAGGAGCCCTTGGTTTATGGAAATTTCATGCTTAGAGCTGTAAGGCACAAAAATGTCTATAACAGAGTCCAACTCGGTGAGTCCAATGGTTGTGCAGGATAAGAAACAGAAGGGTGAGATTTGCATCTGCGTGGATCTCAGGAAGCTCAATGATGCCTACGTCAACGATACCTTTCCAACACCATTTACAGCTGAAGTGCTAGAAAATGTGGGGGGACAGGAAGCCGACTCCTTCACGGATGGGTTCTCTGAATATCACCAGATCAAGATCACACCAAAGGAGAGGAGTAAGACAACGTTCACTACCAAATGGGGTTGCTTTCAGTACATAGTGATGCCCTTCAGATTGAAGAATGTGGCAGAAATATTTTCACGAATAGTAGTCGCGACATTCAAAGAATTTATCCACAAGTTCTTAGAAGTCTATCTTGATGACTAGACCATGTTTGGATTGGTCAAGAAGCACGTAGAGAGCTTATGGTTGATGATGGATACTTGCCGCTGACATCAGATTGCGTTAAACTTGAAGAAGTGTACTTTCCTTGTCCCATTCAGGAACCTACTGGGCCATGTGGTTTGTAAGCAAGGCCTAATGGTGGGCCGACAAAGATCACCATCATACTCAATCTGCAAGCACCATGAAGTGTCAAGCAATTACGCGCCACACTAGGACACATGGGCTACTATTGAAATTTCATCAAAAGCTATGCCCAAATCATGCCTCCGATGGAACAGTTGCTGAAGAAGGATGCTACTTATTGCTGGAATGAGGAATGTTACAAAAGTCTGGAGACGCTTAAAGAAAAGATGGCCTCGGCCCCTATATTGGTCTTTCTGAAATGGGAATTTGAATTTCATGTGCATGTCGACGCATCATGTATAGCATTGGGGGCAGTACTTACTCAACTTGGAGCAGAGGGAATCGACCACCCAATTGCATTCACAAGTCGTTGGTTGTTAAAAGTTGAGAAGAATTATTCCACTACTAAGCGCAAGGGATTAGCGATGGTATACACACTTCAAAAATTCTGTCACTATCTGCTTGGAGGTCACTTTAAGATGTATACCGAATACTCAGTGTTAAAATACCCAATGAATAAGCCTGTGTTGGGGGGGCGTATCTGTAGATGGTTGTTGTTGTTCCAAGAGTACGACTTTGAGGTCGTCATCAAATCAAGACGCCTAAATGTAGGCCCAGATCACCTGTCCCGAATTGAGACCGGCGAAGAACCCACAAATCTAGAGGATAGACTTCCGGATGCTCAGCTATATGCGGTGTGCGTTGCAGATGGTCATTTTGAAGATATAATCCTTTTCTTAACTACAGGAACCACGCTACAGGGATACTCTATTCAGCAGAAGAAGCAATTGGTGAAATGTGTGGCAGACTTCATCGTGATGGTAGACCACCTCTACAAAATGGTCAACTACGAGATATTGCACCGATATGTCCCGAAATTCGAACGAGGATAGATCCTGGCCGAAGGACATGGGGGGTTTGCTGGCGAACATATGAGGGTCGTGCCATAGCTCAGAAAATCCTTCGTGCAGGATTATGGTGGTCTACTCTGCCTCAGGATTTGAAAGCACACTTTCGAGCCTGCGACGTATGTCAATGGACGGGGAAACCATCGTGAAGAGATGAAATGCCGCTCCAGCCACAGATGATGCAACAACCCTTCGAGAAGTGGGAAATTGACTTCGTAGGACCTATCAAACAGCGAGGGAAAATGGGCGTGCACTATATCATCACCGCGATAGATTATTTGACCCGATGGGCCAACGCACATTTGGTTAAGGATTTCATGGCTGCAACAGCTGCGAAGTTTTTTTTTGAGAATGTACTGACAAGGTTTGGATGTCCGAAAATTTTAATGAGCGATCGAGGAACACATTTTCTGAATGAAACAATCAACGCGCTCACTGAAGAATTCCAGATATACCACCAGCAGAGTACACCATACTACCCGCAAGCAAATGGGACCATTGAAGCATTCAGCAAAATCTTGGAGACTACATTGACCAAGGTCTGTAATGTGCAATGAAATGACTGGGACTTGCGCATCCTTCCTGTGCTATGGGCATATTGCACCACATGCAAGAAGTTGATGGGCCAGACACCTTTTCGGCTCGTCTATGGCCAAGAGGCCGTTATGCTTATGG
This sequence comes from Pinus tabuliformis, assembly GCA_031772625.1. Lineage (NCBI taxonomy): Eukaryota > Viridiplantae > Streptophyta > Pinopsida > Pinales > Pinaceae > Pinus > Pinus tabuliformis. The sequence goes on along the minus strand of CM062820.1, from coordinate 776,198,372 downwards.
AATATATTGTGCCTAGCCTGCAGATAGCAGCAATCACTAGAATGGCAGACCACGAGGCATTGGAGGAAAGGCTCGCGCAGCTCGAAGAACTGGAAGAGGAATGGTTTTTGGCTGGATTCCATCAACAACTAGAGAAACAACGCGAAAATGCATGGTATGATCGTCATATGAAGGTGAACACTTCCAAGGAGAATGATATAGTATTTCTATACGATAGTAAATTCGAGAAATTCCCTGGCAAACTCTGAATGCATTAGTTGGGACCCTATGTCGTCAAAGAAGTTACCGAAGGGGATGCAGTTCAGCTTGCCAAACTCAATGGGGACTTCTTCTTGGGCCGAGTGAATGGCAGTCGCCTAAAACTCTATATGGGCAGGTTGGCTGCCTGACTAACCATTCGAGGGACAGTCTCATTGCTCTAGCCAGTTGAAAGAGAGCGTGGGATGGTAAAGTAGTCTAGGAGAAAGAGGCGTGAGTGCCAGGAAATGCGTCAATCTGGCTCATCATCAAGATCATGGTTGCGCAGTCAGAAGTATGCTGCTACGTTGCTCCAAGCAAAGATGACCGTTCGTGTCACTATTCATGGCAAGATGTCTGCATTATGGTGAATAGGAGTGGGCAGTGGGCAACTAAGAGAGGAGTATGAGCTAGACATGGCACGAGCTGCCACAGACCTTCCATGGAACAGGCGGGAATCACAAAATTTGAAATTTGAATCGCTTATAAATCACTGAGGGGCATCCACCGGGTGAACTACACTTCTGCCAAGTGTATGCTAAGTATTGAGATGGAGCTGGTTAGTATCTCTGCACAAGGAATAAGCCCGAAGGTGGTGATATGGCCGATAGAGCAGCAGGACTATCTAAGGAGCATGGTGTTGACAGTCGCGGGCGTTCCACAACCTGCTGCCTCAATAGTAAGGGATGTACTGGAAAAGGGGAGACACGAAGCAGAATTGGTCTGGATGTCATTGCCCCAGCCGTGGGCAGGTCGGCGAACCACAACAATTCAGTATAAGAATGGAAAAATGGATACCACGAAAGGAACCAAAGTTACTAAGGCATATCTGAAAGACCTTAAGGAGTGGGATCTCACAAACAACAGTAACAGTCTTGCAAAATTGCAACACAAGCTACAGTAGACAGGGCGAAGAGTGGATACGAAGGTTGGAAGTGGTTGTGGTGGTACAAGGAGGTTCCGTACACAGCTCCCCCACTCGAGCTAAAATCCGATGAGGGGGTGTTCTGTGTTAATCAAGCAGAGCAAAATGAGAAGCATCGGTCGCAAGAAGTGGCAAAAACACTAAAGTAGGAGTCGGACAAAGTGTTGTATGAGACAATGGAGAAGTAGTCAGACAACGAGCATCACTCAGAGGGAGGTGAACCATGAAGCCATCGCAGCTCGTCTTGCTGCACCAACAGGTGACTCGGGATGAGTTACGATGATTGTGTTGGGGGACTGTTGGGTAGCGGAGGTATTGTGTAACATTTTTGGGTTTGATAGCCTAGAACTTAGGATAAAAATATTGTAAACCTCCAAAATATGCAGAGTGCGAAATGTAAAAGACTGAGTCAAAGGGTTGTCCGCTCGAAAAATAATATAAACTAATAGAAAGTAAGTTAGTTTGCGAACCATAGATAGGTATAAATAGAGCACAGCTCTATGAGGGAAAGGCAGTTCTTTTTGGGTATGATCTTGGATCTAAATTGTAATGGGTTATTGAGGAAGGCAGTGAGAATCATCTGTAAGTCCGAGTCGAGGGTTTGGGTAGAGGATAGAGAATCTGTAGTTGTGTCTGCAGAGGCCTAGAAGAGTCCGCGGCTGTGTGCATGGACCCCTGCAGCTGAGTGCACAGGGCAGATCTATATGTATTGGTGGGAAGTGGAAATAAAGATAAGTTCATTCTGAAATTTATTTGTAGTCTCTGAATTATTGTGAATCTGGAAAAATTTATATGGTTAATAAAGTTGTTTGGGGCTATGCGCATTGATTATTGAATACTTGTGAATCGGGTTTTAATCTTAATATGCAAACTGAATAAAAGTGATAAATGTTTGCCTAAAGACCACTTTAAAGTAGATCTAAGTTGCATTACTTCATCCTCTAGATTAGATCTATAGAACTGTGTAAGGTATTCAGGACCTACGCGAATACAGTGCAGCGCGAAGCTGCAGAGCGGAGCGCGAAACCCCCAAACCACATCCAAACATCCCAAAGGTGTGGAAACCTGGTTCCAACGCACTCCCCTGCTACCTCGGGTGAGACCTCAGTCTGTGCTTTGTGGGTTGTTGCCGAAAGGGCTAGTAGCTGTGGGATTTACTTGGCTAAATAATTCTTTCGAACTTGGGTCAGGCCCATATAAGCCAACACCTTGCGGTCCTTTGAGAAAGCATTGCTCTGCCTCACTGTAGCTAAATGAAGTATCTACCATGAACTCAGTAATGAAACCCCCTATAATCCAATCAAGCCAGTGATCAACAATGTGTGTGATCTTACCCTCTGATGCTTCCAATTTGCACACCAACTCTTGGGTGCACACAATAGGATTGGAAAGCTTCCACCTTCCTTGGCTATCTGCTAGCTTCATGATCCACTCATATAGCTTAGTAGGGAAAGATGTGAAGAAGATTTCGTGGATCTCTATGTACAGGTAGCAGTCTAACCACTCTTCTTTTGTCAGTCGCAGATTCCTATTCTCCTGTGCCATGAACTTATGAATTCTCTTCTCCAACCAACCTTCAATTTCCAACTTAGTTGGATTCCAATGATACGACATCAGACATCTCTATGTAGATTCTGGTCCCAGCAATGGAACCATTTGTTGGCTTGAGGGGGATTGACCTAGGTTCAGAGTTATTTAGCCAAAAGAATCCCTGTACTACTGGCCCTTTCAACAACAACCCACGGAGCGCAGACTGAGGTCTCACTCGAAGCAGTATGGGGGGATGTTGGAACCAAGTTTCCGCACCCTTGAGATGTCTAAGGGGTTAGTTTAGTCCAACTGTGAATACCTTCATGCAGGTCACTTCGTGCACTATCCTAACCTGCGAGGCCTTTACACTCTGTTATAATTGCATTTGTGCAACCCTAACCAGGGGCTGAGGTGCTTTCGCACTACCCTAGTAGCGATCTGCGCTACTTCCCCAACTTACATAGCGTATCTTACTTATCTTCTTATAGCAGTTAGTTATCTTCGCGTAAACAGATACTTTATCTTATATTCACTTTATCAACACATTAATACAAGTTCACACATCATATAAACAATAGAAATGCAATTTATATTCAATACATTCACTGCACAAAATAGGAAAAGATACATAGAAATGATGTAAAACTTCTCTTGATTACTTCTCCAAAGGTTACAGACTCAACCTACCTTGTGCACTCAACTGCAGGGGTCCGTGCACTCAGCTACAGACTACTAGGCCTCTATGCACTCAGCTGCAGAGCCTTCTCCTACTCTACAACCCAAAGACTCGAATATACACTTAGCTAAGACTCAATTCTTCATCTATTACTTCCACTTCTCTTCTTCCTTTAGTAATTTACAACTTAGAGCCTCGCTCTATTTATACAATCCCATGGTCTACAGACCAGGGGTAGATTTCTAAAGGTGAAATTACATTACAAAAATGAGGGTGAACAACCCTATGACTCATTTACAATCTTTGCACTCCACGCCCATAAAACACAGAGCCTTTACATCGGATTTGGTCAAAATATGGGTTTTAAGCCCCAAAACATGCCTTGGGGGATCCCGCGCCCAACAAAAAGTTTGTGCCAATCATTATTTTTTCATTAGAATATATCAAGTAGATGATGAACATAGATGAGATGCATTTTGTGTCAGCTAAAAATAAGTCTCAATTCAAGTTGAAAGCATTGATTGAGCCATTCATTTACAACACCAGAGCAGTGGGGAAGGAGGCAGTCCTTCTCTTGAAACAAATGAAGTTTAAAATAATATTTACCTGGTCTTATGATCCCTTGGGGATTATTTCTAAGTTAAGGGTAGAAAAAAAACTACACCTTATGCACACACTCCCAGACTAGAAATAGAACAATACATTAATCAAGAAGAATGGCAAGAAAATACATTGTAGGAAGCAAAAGAGTAGGTTTTCATTTCAACAATATCACAGACTCCAGTTCCATAAGAGAAGCAGGTTAAGAGAATAAAGGAAAGTGTTTACCCTTCAGTTTTAGAATTTCAAGAGATAGATTTTATAATGTTTAAGAAAAGGAAGAAAACTAATCCTGTTGAAGAACAATTTCAAGAAGAAAGTTCACAGGAACAGACTACATTGGTTCTAACAGGTCCCCATGCTATAGCTTTTCCAAGAATTGAGGAGATTTTCTCAAGTTCTCCTGTATCCTCAGTTTCTCAAGATCCATTAGAAAGGGATCAAATGGGGGATCTAACTAGAGTGCAATAAAACCAATTATTTTTGCCAGATACAAGGAGATCAAAAGGAAAAATGAAGCACTAAAGGCCACTATCTATTCTAAATTTTGGAAGAAGACATCATCTTCTCAGCACAAACTTCTTTCTGCACTTGATACTGAGAAAGCACAATTTCAAATGGCCCTCTAGGAGCCTAAACTTCCCTTCCCTAGGACTACATAAGATTATAAGAAATTTATTTTTTCTTTTGATACTAAAAAAATTCATGCTATTGACCAGATTGACTTACACAAGCAAGCTGGAGAAATGGTTTACTCCACTCTGACTAGCTCAGCATTGGCAGCATCCAAGCTGCAAATTTCATTAAATAATATTCAATCATAGTTAAAGTTGGAAAAAATATCATATCTAGATAAGAATACTAAGATTAAATCTTTAGAAGGTCTGGTGATTAAGTTAGGATATGATTCCAATGATGTGAAGGCTTCTAAAGAAATGATCAAGAGAAAAATTTTTAATATCTTAGCATTAGGGAAGCAGCTAAAACTCCCTACTACAGAGGATCCACAACTAAAGAAGTTGGTGAACTGGAAAGGAGAAAGAAAACATGTTCAAGATTATATTTGAACATAATTTGCAGATACAAAAGATGGAGACTGAGTTGGAGAATTTATTAAAGGAAAAGGAACATCAATCTAATGTATCACCAATTATTCCCATAGCAACATCTTCCATTACAGGAATTTCAATAGTAGGAACTTTTATTGCAGCAGCCATTATAGCAGAAACATAGTCCACTGATTCAACAACTAATTTAGCTAAAGTTATGGGAGATTTATTGTTAAAGGGTTAAGAGATTGAATATTTAAAATCTCAACTCAAAATTATTTAGGAGTAGAAAATAAAAACTAACAATTATTACTTGTAGAAATTCCCACTGTAGATCAATAGATTATGCAATATACTAAAGAAAAATACAAGATCTACTTCTACAACAAACTTTGTGTAAGCTTAATCAAATGTGAGCAAGATTAATGAGAACACATATAACTGAGAATGAGAAATCAATCACACATAACACAGAAGAAATAACCTGGGGAAAGCCTCAGCCTAAAACCCCAATCTTTGTATTATCATACAAGTGGAAATATGTTCAAGTTACAAAAAAAATCAGCTCTCAAGTTATCCTACTCTATCTGCAATCAAACAATGCTGCTCATAGATAGTCAAAGGCTTCTCCAAACCTTCTCTTCTACCCTCCAAGCCTCCTATTTCCTTGCGCAATTTTCCTTGGGGTCTAGTGCTGCCACCTGTTTGAATTGGCCTCTTCACACACTCACTAACCTCTTATCTAACTGTGCAATCTTGAAGGAGATAATTCCTTCTACATGTATGAGTTTCCTTTATAGGAAAAATCCTCCAACTGATAGTACATTGTCCCTTCCTCTAATTTCAGCTGGTTATCTGACTAAACAAACATGCATGAGCTAGTTATGAGAGAATATCCAGTTATTTGGAGAGTAGTAGTTACATGCATGCAAGCATTAACTAACCGAACTCACAATTAATTCTACAAAATGATAGAACTAATCTAACTAGACTTAACTCAATTAACTAAACTAACTAATTACACCTCAAAGTACAACTCATCCTGATCTCCTTTAATCAAGGGATAACTTCTTCAATCAATGGAGAAACTATTACATGCCTTCACATAGACTTCATGTTTGATTTCCTACAACTAATTAACTCAATATGAATTAATTAATTATTTTACAAACAACTGCTAAGATCAAATTCGAATTTTACTTCTCAATTTTAGTTCAGGGACTAACTAAAATTGGAATCCATCCCGAAATTATATTTATAGCAATGTTATTTTTAGCACTTCCATTTTTCATTCCTTGTTGCTATGTCCAACACTAGTACCCAAACTGCTATTTATAGTAGTGCTATTTTTAGCACTTTTATTTTTAGCATTTCTTGTTGCTATTTTGAACACTCCCTCTCAACAAGAAAGGCATTCAACTTGAACCCAATCCTGAACCTTTGGAATGTTCTGCATGCAACACTTCTCCCAAATTTTGTTGCTCCAGCAACTCTAGAAACAAAAAAATCTCCCAACTGACCTTCTTGTTGGGCTAGAAACATCCTCTGACGCTGAAGCTCCATCTGCCACTAACAAGTGCTCCCTTTGTGACCTGTGAGCTGCTGCAACACTCCATGCATCTCACACCATTGTACACCTCTCTGTGTCATCCTGCACTGGTGCAACATTCCTGTGCCTCTTACATTATTGCAACCTGCTAGCTTTACACTATCTTGGGATTCCTGCACTGTAGCTCTCTTTGCCACTCCATCCGCATCTATCTCTACTGACCCAGCCAGTCCTGCTACTCCTTGTCAGGGCTCCCGTAGCAAGGTAGAATCAAAGAGGTTAGGTACCTCAATGATCCTTCCCCTATTCCAGCCTTCTTGGGACTATCACTCCACATCGCCCCACCTCTGACCTGGAGGTATGGATGCATGTGCTCCCTCTGCCCACTTGGCTCGAAATTACCCCCTACTAGAGGTCTCTGCATGAGTAGATGTCTCTACTTGATCTCCTCTGGACTTCTCTAGTTGTGGCTGCTCCACAACCTCCTGAAGCTGCTTCACCAATTGTGGCTCCTCCACAGTTGTCTAAGACTTCTTTTGGTACTGCATGTTGAGAGGTAATGTACTCTCCCTCTCAACCACCAAGTCTCCAATAGTTTCCTTGCTCCTCAAGGCTTTGCATGCATCTTGAACCTCAAGGGCATATAGCTTCTTGACTCATGAACCGATCTGTTTTACCTGTCTCATGGTGATGTGTCTAAGGAAAGCCTTTCCCTTACTGAAGACTACATCATAGCCTTTGTCTTCCAGCATTGCGATCAACACCAAATTTTTCCTCAGTCCTGGTACATACTTGACATCGGTCAAGGTAATGCGAGCTCCATGCTCCCTCTGGAAAAAAATCGTGCCTACACCTGAGACACTATACTTTTCATCATTACCCATCACTATGAGTATCTAGAGATCTTTCTCCTCCAAAGTATTGAACAAACTCTTGTCGCTGGTCATGTGGAAAGAAACTCCATTGTCAAGAAACCAACCACATCCTACCATGGGTGAAACCATGCATGCGAAGACGGTGAAATCCAACTCGAACTGTGAGGCCAATGCCTCACCTTCAGATCCTTCCTTGGATCCCGTCTTGGATTTCTTTAGTGGACAATTTGTAACAAAATGGCCCACCTCATGACAATGAAAGCATCGCACTTTCGATTTGTCAAACTTTTTCCCACCATGGGAAGAACTAGATTTGGAATGAGAATCCTTCTCCTTCCCTTTATTTGCCTTACTTGCTAAGGTGCAGTTTTCTTCGTCCTCCATAGATGAAGAACCATCTCTGGTGCTTCTTCTTATCTCCTCCTGCATCAGATCCGACCAAAGTTGTTCCAAATCGGACAGTTTCTCTCTTCCATTTACCTAGTCTTGGTAGCTATGCCAGCTCTTAGGAAGACCGAGGAGTGCAAGACTCACCATGCCAACATTGGTTGTCGTGATCCCTACACTTCCAAGCTCATCCCTTTAGGTGGTGAGCTTGTTCAGATATGTAGAGATCGTGTCACCCTTTTCACACTTGACTTTCCAAAGTTTATCTTTCAGCGCTAGCTTCCTCTGATCGCTATTGTTATGATATATATATTTCAATGTTTTCCACATCGAAAATGGTTTCTCCTTCCCATGGAGTCTCGAGACTATGTGGTCTCGAATTCCCTCTAGAAGGATTCTCCTTGCTCTAGCCACATATTTCTTCCATTCCACCAATTCTGTAACATCAGTTGTTGCGGGCTTGGGGACTTCTTGATCAATGAAGTCCTTTAAACCATTATCCTCTAATACTGCTTCCATGTGATCCTTCCAGACTATATAATTCGAGCTGCCATCAAGGGCATACTTGAGTCTTAAACCGTTCAACGCCATTGGTGAAATTGAGATGTGATAAGAACTCAATTTCTATAATCAGGAACCTCAAACTTCAAAATTCTCCCTTCTTATATACAATTCTCTCCTTTGATCACCTTTGCTTTGATACCATTGTTGTTGGGAAAAGTATCCAATACGGAATGACCCTATCCCACTCTAAGGGTGATAGTACCTCAGTAACAATCGAAGCAAAGCTATCTAAGATTTCTTCTTTATGAAAGTAAAATAGAGGAGAAAGAGATCCACTAACCGATGTCTTTCGCTAATGGTTGATCCAATCTTCTCTCCTTGCTGCTTGCTCCCAGCTCCTTGCTCTTTCACTGGCCCAGCTACACCAAGATCCTGCAAAATGGCAAGAGAGGGAAACTACAAGAAGCATACATTCATAATTGATTCAAGGATTAGAATAAATCAAATACACAAACATAACAATACATCATTGAGACACATGCATATAGAAGAACCTCAAATGCTTTATTAATGGAAGAAGTAAAGTTCAGGAAGTGATACAACCATAAGAGCCCCAATCCAGCATCACCTCCCAGCAGAAAGAAATCTCCTCTTCACCTCCTTCAAGCAAATCCTCCAATAGTTCTAAACTCAAACCAACAGCACTTCCTTACATTCACAAGATTCCAGCCTCTCTAGACCTCATGAGAGAGCTCTATATATAGGAGTTTTGGAGAAAGGATGAGTCAGCTTGAGGCTGGCATGAAGCTGACTAGTGTCCTCTCTCACTTCAGTTATTCTTCAGTTCTTGAGTCCACTTGGAGGTTCTTGCATTCCACTTGGAGATCTAGACCCTCTTACTCATCACCAGTCGAATTCCTTGATCCAAGTGTCATTTTGGAAGCTTTCTGGGCATTGACACCTTGAGGAATGACTGTGCCACTTGTCCAAACTCGCCCAGCGCAGGTAGCCTTCTTTGCAGTTGACATTCAGCACAGGTAGACAGTGGAGCAGTTGACATTCAGCGCAGATGCTCAGTGGAGCCATTGACATGATCCAGAATTGCCTTGTTTTTGAGTGTTTTCAGGTGGAGAACTGCTATTCAGTGCTGTGGTTTGCTGACCTTGTTCCTCTAGGGGTAGGAACAACATGTTTAGGGACTTTGGATCCCTTAGATTATGGACATTTCATGCTTCATGCTGTAAGGCACAAAAATGTCTATAACAGTTGCCCCCAAAAGTATGAGGTCGTTTATCGGGTGAAATGCTTTATCAGGAGGATCTGAAGTTCATTCAATCGCTGAGAGGTGACCTGTAATAAAATACAATACAATACATTATTTTTCATTCTGCTTTCATGATCTAGCTGAGGCGGGCATTCCCATGCTCAACTTTATAAATTCATTTTGGTACATAGAACAGACGACCGTCTGATGGTAGACTGATAATTCTCTGCTGAAATTATCATCCTTTGAGTAGGATGATCATCTGTTGCAATGATGTACATGTCAAATGTCTTTATATTTCCTGAATATATATCGCAGCCCGGATGGATGAAACTAGATCCGGGGTCTTCAAACTCGTTCGATCTTCACTCTAAGTACAAGTCGATCCATGTGAGAATTGCGCTGAAGTCAAACATGGAAAGACATCGCTTGATTACCGGTCAATGATGCAAACCGTTAACAAGCGCGAGAGGAATCACCGATAATGATAATGATCCTCAAGGTACTGCAGTACAATTCACGTGGTGTGAATAAAGGACTTGGCGTCGAACACCACGTGAAATCTTTCGGTCGAAGGTCATTGATGTATACCTATCGCCGGAAGTGAGAAACTTGCCATTGAGGCATGCAAGCTTCAAAGTACTGAGGGGGTTGTTCCTAGATCAACTTCTTGGATAATGAGCTGAAGTCGACAAGAAGCGATATGTCAAAGGAGGGCCTTAATGAATCCCACATCAGTGACACAGAACGGAGCTAATGATTTTCATGGAGGTGAAAACAATCTGTGACATATGATTCAGGGTGGCGGTCATGGATGGATGAAGGATAATGTATGGCAGTGGATGGGAGACGGTTGACTCTTTCTGAACAACATCTCTTGAACATATAACAACATTGATGTGATGGATCGGTAGCATTACCCCAAATGCAGATGGTTTGGCGAGACCATGGTGATGAGACCGGTGAATGAAACAACCCAACCCGATGTGATACAGAGGAAAAGTGTCATGTTCAAGAGTGACTTGCTACCATTAAAGCTTTTGAGGTTCTCCCAATTTTTCCCCAGTCATTTCTGACCAGTACCTCTTTATTTTTTTCAAGCTTGAGGAGGATAACATATGCTTGTTCTATAACCTACCCTTCGGGCAAGCCCATCGCTATGTTTTAACGAGCCTAGCGATAGGGAAACTCGTTCTCATCTAAAGACAAGTTTTTCGCTATTTGATCATTTTAACGAGTCTAACGACAAGGAAAACTCGGTCCTTTTCATTTTTAGAGAGTCTGAAAAGGTACAGAAAGTTAACTCCAAAATTCCATTTTCGTCATCTAATCCCTTAAGTCCGAAAAAGTATAAAACAATACAGAAGGGATGAGTTTTCGATAACTTTAACGAGGCAAATAAAACAAGCGCTCGACCTTTTTGTGCAATAATCCCTCAGGTCCAAAAAGATTAAAATCTAGAGGAGGGATAGCTCTTCCGGTCACTTTAACGAGCTGGAAGGCCAAAACTCGGCAATCTTTTCATATTTTACGAGTTAGTTGAAAAGAGCTCAAAGAAGACTCGTCTTTTGAGGAACGAGTGATAAACAGGGATAGCAGCAGATTCCAGGTACAGGTTGGAATTTTCCAATCACGGCAGTGTCACAAGGATGGCTAGGTGAAATCACTCTTCGCAGCTGCTCCTCAAAATGGGTAAACAATCATATGGAGGTGAATGACCGGCCAAATGACAGTGGAGGTGGCAGGTGCAAACACGACCAAGGCTTTTTATGGCTGATAAATTTACGATCACAGAGGTTATTTACTGGAATAGGTTCATTTTTTATTTAAAAATGAGCTTAAACTCTGGGGGAAACATTGCTCACTGCTTTTATTTATTTTTTAACGAGCATGAAGACTGCGTTAAAACTGCTCGGATCTTGCGTTTATTTTTTAACGAGCATGAACTTTATGCTAAAACTACTCGATATACCAGTCATAAGATAAGAAATGTCTCCTGTGAGATCTCTATTTTTTAAGGAGTTTCATCTTCACTAAGCTTTACTCCATATCCTTTCTTTATGCAAGTTCGGAAACGACTAATCAAAAAAATAGATAAATAATCGCTCTTTGCTTGCACTCCAAAAGGTTTGCATGCCCCCAGGTATAAAATACAATTTCAAGGCTGCCCCTACTTATCCATCAAAACATTTGTTTTAAAGGGTGAGGCTTACCTCTTTCTGGTTACCCAAAGATTGTTTCGTTAATCTTTCAAACAAAACATTTCCTCGGCACTGTCTACCGAAATAGACAAGGGTGAATGACTGTTGTCAAACACGTAACCTTGACAAAAGAATCCTATTCCAGAACAACCCCTCTTCCATCCACGGACGGGGTACGGACTAGTCATACTCTCTCGCAGAAATTCTACCTTATACCCAAGGTTTTCTCTGCCCGAAGCAGACCAGGATGCATGCCCCCTGAGTTCCAGTCCCATCTTTCCGAATCACTCGCACTCATCGGGAAGGAGGACTGGGGGTGGAGATGTTATAGACATTTTTGTGCCTTATAGCATGAAGCATGAAATGTCAATAATCTAAGGGATCCAAAGTCCCTAAACATGTTGTTCCTACCCCTAGAGGAACAAGGTCAGTAAACCACAGCACTGAATATCAGTTCTCCACCTGAAAACACTCAAAAACAAGCTAATTCTGGATCATGTCAATTGCTCCACTGAGCATCTGCGCTGAATGTCAACTGCTCCACTGTGTACCTGTGCTGAATGTCAACTGCAAAGAAGGCTACCTGCGCTGGGTGAGTTTGGCCAAGTGGCACAGTCATTCCTCAAGGTGTCAATGCCCAGGAAGCTTCCAAAATGACACTTGGATCAGAGAATTCGACTGGTGATGAGTAAGAGGATCTAGATCTCCAAGTGGAAGCAAGAACCTCCAAGTGGACTCAAGAACTGAAGAATAACTGAAGTGAGAGAGGACACTAGTCAGCTTCATGCCAGCCTCAAGCTGACTCATCCTTTCTCCAAAACTCCTATATATAGAACTATCTCATGACGTCTAGGGGGGCGGGAATCTTGTGAATGTAAGGAATTGCTGTTGGTTTGAGTATAGAACTATTGGGTGATTTGCTTTGAAGGAGGTGAAGAGGAGATTTCTTTCTGCTGGGAGGTGATGCTGGATTGGGCCTCTTATGGTTGTATCACTTCCTGAACTTTACTTCTTCCATTAATAAAGCATTTGAGGTTCTTCTATATGCATTTGTTTCAATGGTGTATTGTTATACTTGTGTATTTGATTTATTCTAATCCTTGAATCAATTATGAATGTATGCTTCTTGTAGTTTCCCTCTCTTGCCATTTTGCAGGATCTTGGTGTAGCTGGGCCAGTGAAAGAGCAAGGAACTGGGAGCAAGCAGCAAAGAGAGAAGATTGGATCAATCATTAGCGGAAGACATCGGTTAGTGGATCTCTTTCTCCCCTCTCTTACATCTCATAAAGAAGTAATCTCGAATAGCTTTGCTTTGATTGTTGCTGAGGTACTATCACCCTTAGAGTGGGATAGGGTCATTCCGTATTGGATACTTTTCCCTACAACAAATTGGAGACTCCGCTGGGGATCGTATCTTGTTGGTTGTTTGTGTTTTTGCTATTCATTTCATAAACACAGGGAGTACCGAATCGAACTGCATTTGGATCTTTCAAATGCAAAGTAGAGGGCAGCTACTCTAGCTCAGTTTCTGGGCATGTTTATGATTTGAAGAGCTGATCCACAAGGACTCTAAATAGCTCTTAGTGATAGCTTTTCATCCTCCTTTTCATCCCTTAGTGTGTACTTGATTGATAGCTTCTGATTTGGCCAAAAACTGTTGATTTTTTAGCAATCTGTGACCCGGAAACTGAGAAAAACGAAAGTTTATCTCTTCATTGCAGGCACTGTGAAGGCAGTCTGCATTTCAGCGTAGATCCCGAAGGGGCTACCCACGCTGAATGTCAAACTGACAGTGTACCACCTGCGCTGAACCAGTTTTGCCTTGTGTTACTGGGGTTCCTTGCTGTTCATTGCCCTGTTTTCATCCTTGTTTTTGCAGCCTGTTATCAGTCAATGTACCTATCTGAAACCAACTTTCCTTGCCACTATTCCGCCTCGGTTGTATAAAGAAACTGTATTTGTTCTTTGTGTATTTCTTATATCATTTGCAATTTCCCATAACGAAAAGTGAACTAGTCTTGCTGTGGCCTCTTAGATCTAGACCTGTGATAAGTGTCGTTTCGATCTTAAGAGTTAGTTTGTTTGCTGTTCATAGCTGATTGATCTTTTGCTTTCGTCATATGGTTTGAATTTATATATTTCTAGTGTCGAAACAAGTAAATCTTAAGGTGTCTTTTGGTTTTGGACAAGCTTGTTTGCTTTCACTTGAAATTGAATTCAAAGTTATACAACAGCTTTCTTTTTGTATTACATCAACATTAAGAAAGAGAAAAGAAATACCTGCATTGTGCATGTGCATTTTGACAGTTTGCATGTTGATTTAAGAAAAAGTGCATTAGTGTGTGCTCTTTGATCTGTGTGAAAAGATGATGTTTTTCTTTTCCCTCAGTAGTTAAGATTTTCATAAGTCGAAAAGATTGAAAAAGCTTGCTTCTCATCTTAGACTGCATTTAGGAATTTGTATCATACATCTCGTGGTGAACCTTGAAAGGCAAACTTTAAAAAGATCAACTTAAAATATATTGAATGAACCTAACAACGCTTTGAAACATAACGCAAACACATAGAGGTCTAAGCTAGAGACGTGTTCCGGCGTCGTTAAACGTAGTGACTGTCGATCTCGAAGAAGGTGGGTGATTCCTCCTGAGAGTCGGTGGCACTAATACGGACTTGTGCTCCCATGTACCGTCGCGTATATATTGGGAGACCCCTATAGGCATATATCGTTTATCCATAGGAAGCCGTGTCGGCCGCCCTACTGATCGCAATGCAGTGAACACAGCATTCACGAAGATCGACCACCCGTACCGTAAAACGTATTCTGTGGTTTTGCGAAAGGTTTGGCACACCCTCTGCCTAGATCTCCAGAGCAGTTTCTTTTGGCCTTTTTCAAACTCTATAACTGAAAAAGTCCATCCGAGCATTTGTCACTTCGGGTTCATTAAAACATCGAAGGAGACTAGAGTCATCTTTAGCTTTTTCTCGACTCTTAAAAAGTGAAAAAGCAAGTTGTGTCTAAAAGCGTCTAATAAAATTCATTCAATTCGGAAACACAAATTTCCCCTTTTAATATTTTGGTTGATCGAGTAATCCGAAATCGTGGAAGAAAGTCAATTGAAACCCTGTCGTTCGCGGAGGCTTACGAGTCAACCGTCTTTGTCTCCGGAATCGAAAACAGTACGAACAAAGCGAACTCGTTTAACCGGTTCAAAATCTCCTATAAAAGTTAGAACAAGTGTTCCAACTGCATCTGAGGTTTCGGTTACTCCTAACATTTCTAGAAACCCTGCCTCTATAGAAGAAGTTCAACAGCCACAGAAGGACAGTAATACTGATCCTAGTCTGGGGGAAAATACTTGTATAACTGAACCAGTTCCATCTGTAACCAGTCCAGAGAGTTTTGTTCCTCAAACAACTGTCGCTGTCGAAGCAACCACTTCTTCGGCACCAGAAATATTTTACGGACCTGACGGTCTTCCTCTTCCACCGGGTTTGATTGTGATAGAGGAAATTGCAGAGGATCCGCAAGCAAGTACTCCAACCCATTTTGGAGTCGGGATCACTCTATTTCCTTCATCAGAAGTTAATCCACCACAAGTGGAAGTTCCTGTAGAATCGCTAGGCAATCTATTGGATAGACTTAAGATGTCTAAACAATCATCATCATCTAGGACTGTGTCAAATGACACAGCGACAGCAGAAGCCCTTGCCGTCACTCCGACAATGTTTGTCGGCATACCTGCTGTCCCGACTAGCTCACAACAGCTAGAAGGAGTCCACCAAGGGACTATTTCGACAGTATGTTCTGTTCCAGTTTGTTCATCCGGAGTAATATCCGGCAACTCTTACATTGAAACTCGACAGATTGATCCTCATGGAGGTCAATTTGGGCCATCCAGTCCTCAAGGACTAACAATCCCTCTGAGTTCCGGATTGCTACCGTATGGGGGGCAGTATGCCCTTTCATTACCTCCTCCGGGAGGATATCCATATGGCAGTTCTCAACAGTATTCAGGTTATACTGGAATTGCATCAAGTAGTTGGGTACCTATGCTACCTCAACAACCAAGGGTTGTATATTCCATGCAACAGTGTGTACCTATGACGAACATCCCGACCACACCGGCTATTGTAACAGTATCACAAGTTCAAGCGATGCCTGTTGCATGTCAACCTCAGATTTCTCAGGTTGTAATGCAACAGCCTCTGGACCATGGGTCACAACCACAATCGCCAACTGGTGGGACGACACAGGTCCAAAAGGGTACAATTACCCCACACCTTGGTCCAACGGTTAGCATAGCACAACAAAACATGGCTTCACAACCATGGCTGGTGCAATACCAACAACTGCAATTCCAGCAAGTGTACCAAGGTTCTGAGCAGCAGATCTTTGCGAACAGTGGACAACCGTATATCCAAAATGGTCAAAACCAACCACTTTACAGTGGTCAAGTCCACCAACCGTATCAGTCATACCAACATCAATTACATTATGCTGGTATGCAAAGGCCCACTGCTCAAGCGATTCCATCGTACCCTGGTTACGCTTCGCCTAACCTGAATCAACAGTTACCATTCGTGGCAACTTTAGAGTTACCCGATTTACACCGGTTAACCAACGATCCGATTGCTTATGCCCCTTGGTGGCCAGCGATTCCTCATAAACTTCCATCTGACATTCCTAAATTCAATGGAAATCCAGGTGAAGACCCATCGAATCACGTGATGACTTTTCATCTGTGGTGTTCGTCGAACACCCTAAACGACGATTCGATAAGGCTTCGCCTTTTTCAGAGGACATTGACAGGTCCAACGGCTAAATGGTATATTGAATTGCCAAGAGCCTCTTTCGACAATTTTAGTTCCCTAGCCACGACTTTCTTAAATCATTTTCAATTACCGATAAGGTATGAAATGGGAACAGAAATATTAACTAACTTCAAGCAGACAACTGCCACCCATATATCTGATCATATACATGAGTGGCATCGTCGTCATAGGATGGTGAAAACATATGTTCCCGATCAGCTATTAGCTGAATGGTTTATAAAGTCGTTACTTCCTGCTATTACGGAAGATGTGGCCAAGGGGGGAGTCGTAACAGAGGAGCAAGTCATTGCTCGTGCACAGTATTTGGACTTAGTTTATGCTCAGTCCGGCACGCTCTACGACAAAATACCTGACGCCCCTAGACCAGAATTTTCAATTCCTCCTCCTCCTAAATCAAATAGTGACTCTCATGCCGGTGACGGTGTGATTGGCACGGCAAACGCAAAATCGATAAAGGCTTCGTCAAAGAAAGCCCGTAAGAATTCGGATCAAAATGCAAAAGAAGAAATTCTTGCTTCGGAAGTAAATGCCGTATCAGAAGATAAAAGCAAAGAAACCAATCAACCAGGAAGCAAGAAGAAGAAAAACAAAGGGAAGAAGAAGAAACAAGGTGAGTCATCCCCTGGAAAAAATTCTTCAAACCCTCCTGGGAAAGGGAAACAAAATTATCCATGTTTAATATGTGATGATAAAGATCATAACACAAAGAATTTCCCATTCAAAGCTGAGTTAAAGAGGTTCTTTAAAAGTTCCCAAATTTCAGCTGTGTTAACTGATCCATTTCCCAACCCAGGTCAAAATCTGGTTGATAGTGGAAATGCTTCCCCGTCGCAAGTACTTATGTTGTCAGTTTCAAAACAGCAGAATGATGCTTTGATTTCGACAAGGAACAAAGATTATGGGAATCCTCAGCTGTCGAACGAAAAAGGTAAAGATCAACCAAATAGCTCGACAACAACTTCGATAGAAGTTGTACCACCCATCATTCCTGAATTAGCAATAAAACAGCCAAAGGGTGTAGTACACAAGTCGACATTTAATCCTCGTGCCAGAGCGGCGCATCATTATAACATAGTGGAAGATTTGGCCCAATCGCCATCCGCTATGTCGACTCTTGAGGTATTACAAAATTGTCCATCCCAAAGGCAGGCGTTGTTATCAGCAATTGGTGGGGTTGATCCTAAGGATTCCAATCTTATATCCTTTGATCACAAAGGATATGATCCTCAGTTACCAGCTCAACTAGCTTTCCTTATTCAAGTGAAAGCCCTTAACAAAACTGTTCATAGAATGATTATTGATGAGGGAGCATCAACATGTATTATGTCGATGAGTTGCTGGAAAACTTTAGGATCTCCAACCTTGTCGCGATCTTCGACGACATTAAAAGCTTTCGACGGAAGGACTTATACCCCGTATGGGATCCTTAATAACTTAAAGGTTGAACTAGGAGGAAAAACAGTAGAAATTGATGTTGAAGTCATTAATGGAAATCTTGACTATAACATCCTACTGGGTAGACCATGGATCTATGCCATGGCAGCTGTTGTGTCGACTTATTTTAGGAAGATCGCATTCCCGTTTGAAGGAGGGATTACGGTCGTCGACCAACAGAATTTCCTCCCTAATGGTTCACAAGTTACAGGAAGCATTCCCATGATCCATGAGAGCAACCATTCACTTCAAGATATTGGAGTAGGATTA
Organism: Pinus tabuliformis; assembly: GCA_031772625.1. Classification (NCBI taxonomy): domain Eukaryota; kingdom Viridiplantae; phylum Streptophyta; class Pinopsida; order Pinales; family Pinaceae; genus Pinus; species Pinus tabuliformis. Next base: position 776,180,038 of record CM062820.1, on the reverse strand, counting down.
TTGAAAGACCCCACATTGATGGGAACTTTCGCGCTACCACCTCCTATTTACATGGGAAATATACCATTTGTAGCAACCTGCAACATGATATCTTCCACGAAGGTCGACATGGATCGTGCAATTGTTTTTCCCCCAAGTCCTTTAGAAATATTGTAGCAATCAATGTTTCAAGCATGGGAGGCGAACCCAAATCAACGCTCGTCAAGCGTTTGGGTAGATAGGTCTAGAGAATATGGAACCCCATTAGATCCTTGGTCGAAAGTACATGGGACTGACGAAGGAATCTTACAATCAATGATGATTGAGGGGGCACCATGGAATGATCACCACCATCGTTCCCTTCTTCCGGAATATGAAGAAGATACTCAAAGTGACCTTTGTCACCCTTCAGTTTTTGAATTCCTAACAAATACTGTAAACACGGTGGATTCCGAGCGAAACCTATCCAATATTGAAGAGACTATAGCCATAAATATCTCGACTAAAACAAATGTCGTAGAGAATATTTATGTCGGCAAAGGTTGTTCCCCTTCAGAACTGGAAATATATAACGCTCTTTTTCGCGAATTCAGAGATGTCTTTGCTTGGTCATATGATGAAATGCCAGGCATTGACTCGAGTATCGTTGAACATGAAATTAAAATGTATCCTGATGTCAAACCAGTAAGACAACGGCTTCGGTAGGTGCACCCCAAGAAAGCCGCTGCCATTAAGGCAGAAGTTGAAAAACTTCTCCATGCTGGATTCATCTACCCAGTTCCTCTAACCGATTGGGTATCAAATATTGTCCCTATTATGAAGAAACAAGGGACAATTAGAGTGTGTGTCGATTATAGGGATGTAAACCAAGCTTGTCCGAAGGACAACTACCCTACACCCTTCATCGACCAGATAATTGATGAATGCGCCGGATGTGAAATCTTTTCATTTATGGATGGATTTTCCGGGTATAATCAAATAAATATCCGCCCATAGGACCAGTCAAAGACTGCTTTCATTTGTCCGTGGGACACATTCGCTTATCGAAAATTACCCTTTGGTTTAAAGAACACAGGGGCGACGTTTCAGAGGGCAATGAATTATGCCTTCCATGACATCAAGAACATCATTCAACCATATCTCGATGACCTTCCGGCTCATTCGCGAAAGCGGACTGATCATCCGCAGCATTTAAGAGCGATATTTCTACGTTGCTGACACTACAAGATAAGACTCAATCCGCACAAATGTGTATTTTGCGTCGATTCTGGTCGTTTGCTTGGCTTTGTAGTCTCTAAGGATGGGATTCGTCTCGACCCCTTCAAGGTTCAGGAAATCATTAATTTGCCTCCACCTTCAAATTTGCTTCAGATTCAGAAACTCCAAGGGAAAGCGAACTTTCTGAGGAGGTTCATTCCAAATTACTCAGAACTTGCTAAGGGTTATACTCGTCTTTTGAAAAAGGATGTACCTTTTGTCTGGGACCAGGTGGCGCAAGCTTCCTTTGATGCTCTGAAAGATTGTCTAGTAAAAGCATCATTAATGTACGCCCCAGACTATCAAAGAGATTTTAACCTGTATCTGGCTGCAGTGGATACGACCATTGCGATGGTTTTAGTTCAAGAAGTCGATGGAATTGAACATCCGATCTATTATTTAAGTAGAAACTTAAATGATACGGAAAGCAAATATTCTTATGTTGAAAAACTAGCGCTTACAGCTGTTCAAGCGATTCAAAGGTTTCGACATTATGTCCTCTTTCGGAAAACTACCATCTTGTCAGATTACAACCCCATGAATTATATACTGTCGCGACAATTGCTGGGGGGAAAATATTCAAAATGGATAGCGATCCTTCAAGAGTTTGATCTGGAATTTGTAAAATCCAAATCAAAGAAAGCTCTAGTTTTCGCAGAATTATTATGTGATTTCCCATCGTCATCCAACGATGAAACATCGGAAGAGTCAATCGTGGACGAAAGTTTGTTTCTCATATCTGCAAGCGATGAGTGGTATGGAGATATCATAGTTTATCTCCAAACCCAAAGGTTCAGGCCAAACACCTCTCACTCCGAACAAAAACGTATACGATACCAAGCAAAAGACTACATGATCGTCGGTGATACACTTTACCGTCGCGGTATCGATACAGTTCTGAGGAGGTGCCTTACCCATGAGGAGGCCGAAAAAGCCCTGAATGAATGTCATTCAGGTGCGTGTGGGGGGCATCAATCTGGATATGCAACAGCACAAAAAATCTTACGAGCAGGATACTTCTGGCCAACAATGTTCAAAGATTGCATAACCGCAGTCAGAAGTTGCCATGCATGTCAAATTTTTGATAGCAAAACCAGACGACCACCCGCACCTTTACAGCCGATAGTTGCTGTTGGGCCCTTCGCCAAGTGGGGCATCGATTTCATGCAATGTAACCCCACCTCGACCGGGGGGCATGGGTATATTATAGTCGCTGTTGACTATTTTACCAAATGGGCCGAGGCGATGCCTACATTGGATAACACTGGTGAAACAGCTGCCCTTTTCTTTTTCAATCATGTAGTCGCCAGGTTCGGCGTACCACAGGCTATAGTTACAGATCATGGGTCGCATTTTCGCAATCACATGATGGTCGAATTAGCTGCCAAGCTAGGGCTATCTCACGACAGCTCTACCTCGTACTATCCGCAAGCCAACGGACAAGTTGAAGCAATCAACAGAGTCCTGAAGCGTATGTTACAAAGGATGATCAGGGTTCATAAAAGAAGGTGGCACCTAATCCTGTACTCAGCCTTGTGGGCTTACCGAACGTCGGTAAAGAACGCAACTGGGTTCACACCTTTTCAACTGGTGTACGGCCTGGAAGCAGTCTTGCCAATCCAGTGCGAAATTTCGTCGCTTAAACTCGCAATCGATCTTCTCCCCGGAACTTCAGAAGAAGAGGCTCATTTCTTGGAATTAATCCAATTGGATGAAGCCCGTCGTGACGCCGCTTTGGCTAACGAAGCTCATAAGAAACAAGTCAAGGCTCAGTTCGACAAAAGTGTCAAACCCTGTGTCTTCTCAGAAGGTGATTTGGTCTTGCTTTATGACCAAGAATCCGATAAATTGGGAGCAGGTAAATTCAAGTCCTTATGGATGGGCCCCTACATTGTTAAAAGGGTGTTAGCAAAAGGAGCCTACGAGTTAATGGATTATGACGGAATTCCACTGGCGCAGCCCCGCAACGGGCTGTACCTCAAGCGTTACTATGCTTAAATAGTAACCTGCATGCTTTTGTTGTATTTTGTTTTCGCCAAAGTATTTTTTCTGGTCGAGTGATCCACCTTTTCCATTTGTTGCAGATGTCGAACCTTCTGGAGACATGTGTTGGATATGCCGACGGAGCGAGTCGTAGTTCGCGGAACCTATCCTCCGCAGCCTGGCCCATTTTTGATCCAAGCGGCGAGTTAGTAAGTTTCAGAGGTGTGTGTATTGGGAAATAAACGAATAACATCGCTGAGTATAGCGCGTTGATAGAACTACTCTCTGATGCCATCACACGTGGCATACGCCGACTAATTGTCAGGCTAGACTCACAGCTCTTAATACTACAACTCAATGGTATATATTCTGTTCGCAATCCAGCTATTTATCGCATGTTCCTAAGGGTTAAGATTTTGGAAAGACAATTTGATTCAATTCAATATCAACATATTTCCAGAAAATTAAACACATTAACTGACTCATTAGCAAACTATGTGTTAGATAGACATTTGCAACATTTATAAAAAGGATACATCATCAAAGATTGTACATATGGATCATATAACTCAAACAGAATAAAACTCGAAAATCAAAATATATAAGTTGTTTATAGTTCATACATAATGTTCTGTAACCAAGACAAAATGGGTCATATGACCTAAAAACTCAAAAAGTACTAGGGGGCACCCTAGCCTAGTGGTGCTCATGATAGCACGTCACGGCCTGTGCAATCATGCGCAAGAGACGAGTCCATCGTCTGGGCACACCGGTAGTGTGTCGCTGCAGCTGTAAAGGTAACTCATCAATCCTCACATCGGAAATGCCAAGAGTAAGGCTCTCAACCTGCTCCTGCACAGCTGTAAGGGTCTCAGTATCGTCAAGGTCGCGGAGGATAGCCCTCCTAGCAGGCTCCACTGCCGGGGCGGCAACTGGCGGTCTCGGACGAACTGCTGGACAAACAGGACCAACATCTGCATGCACCCAAGAATATGATTAAAAGTCTTGACAGAATAAAGCACAGCAACATTATGAATAAAACAGTAAACAGTGATATGGTCAAAGAGCTTACCAATAGCGCCCCACTGTTCGCCATCCGGTAACACCAAATCCGGATCACCTCGGAAATCCATACACACATATGGATACTCGGAGAAGACCATCTCCTGGCGCTCGAACCACCTGAAGAAGGCCTCAGTAAAAGTAATCTGAGGTTGACCAGCATGCCTAGACATGTGATCAACCCACCTCTGCATGCGTGGCTCGGTCGGAGAAGGCAAGTCGAGTATGATGTACTGAGGTTGCATCAGTGGGATTTTCTCCAAAGGCAGTCAGAATAGAACCAAATCCAAAGTTCTTCAGCTTCCCGTCCTTTACCTTGGTCAATTGACTTTTCATCTGAACAAGTACTACATCACACCAGTTGAATACTTTCGGTTGGAGACACTCCAAGGCGTGTTGCATATAAGATCTGTTGGCAACATGTAGAGCTGCGCTACCGGCCATCCTACCAATGGTATACAGAATGGACCTGAGAGACCTGTTAGTAATCTCACGGATAACAATCTTGCCGTCTCTGCTCGGCTGAGAACCTTCCCTGCAATACTGGCGGACATAATCTCTGGTGGAATCGGTCCCCCGGGCCGTACCTGACAAGGAAATGGGGGCACCTCGTCTTGACAACCCAGTCAACAAGTACATGTCCTCTATAGTCAAGGGGATGGACTTTCCCCTAATCTGGAATACTTGGTTAACAGGATCCCAAGCATCAAGCATATACTGCATCAAAGTAATCTGTGCTCTCATGCTAGAGATACGGAAAAACTTCAGCAGGCCACAGTTCCGCAGCACGTTAACCATGACCGGGTCATGGAGGGCAATCATGTCCTCCTCTTCATGTTCTCGTTCTCGCCATGTAAGGGACATTTTGTTCAAAGTTCCCTGCAAAGCAAACAAGAGAAGGAGTAAGTTCCTGATTTTGATGAAAAACTAGCGAAAATTCATCGAAAAATGAGCTGGAAACTCAGTTTTCTGAGCCCACCGCAGGTAGAAAGTGTCCCACCTGCGCTGAAGGTCAGGCTGCCTTAAGGCAGCTTGACATTCAGTGCAGGTTTCGAATGGAGAACCTGCGCTGAAGTTAGGGCGCCCTGGCAAAACCCCTGAGGCCCAGAAAAACTGAAAAACAGATATAAGACTGGAAAATGAAACCATGAAAAGAAAGAGCTAGGGTTTAGCTCCTACCTGGTCCAGAAAGCGCCGAAAATCGTCCGCAGAATCTCCCGGAATCAGCTGGTGAAAATCAAGGGGGAAGAGGCACCTCCAGAGCTCCAACAAACCAAATGTAAATGAAATGGTAAATGAGAGGTAAAAAACACCTTTTAATGGCTTTTTACGTAGTTCAAAGTGAAATATTAGGGTTATAATCTCATTTTCATGCGAATATTATTCATTTCTAACAAATTTTGTTGCAGCAATTGAAAATGCAGTACTATCCTTGAAAAGAGAAAAGCTAGTAATGGTAAAAAATCAAAATTTGACCATATAATCGAGCAGTTTTAGCATAAAGTTCATGCTCGTTAAAAAATAAACGCAAGATCCGAGCAGTTTTAAAGCGGTCTTCATGCTCGTTAAAAAATAAATATAAGCAGTGAGCAATGTTTCCCCCAGAGTTTAAGCTCATTTTTAAATAAAAAATGAACCTATCCCGGTAAATAATCTCTGTGATCGTAAATTTATTAGCCATAAAAGCCTTGGTCGTGTTTTGCACCTGCCACCTCCATTTCATTTGGCCGATCGTTCACCTCCATATGATTGTTTACCCATTTTGAGGAACAGCTGCGAAGAGTGATTTCACCTAGCCATCCTTGTGACACTGCCGTGATTGGAAAATTCCAACCTGTACCTGGAATCTGCTGCTATCCCTGTTTATCACTCGTTCCTCAAAAGACGAGTCTTCTTTGAGCTCTTTTCATCTGACTCGTAAAATATGAAAAGTTTGCCGATTTTTGGCCTTCCAGCTCGTTAAAAGGACCGGAAGAGCTATCCCTCCTCTAGAATTTAATCTTTTTGGACCTGAGGGATTATTTCACAAAAAGGTCGAGCGCTTGTTTTATTCGGCTCGTTAAAGTTATCGAAAACTCATCCCTTCTGTATTATTTTATACTTTTTCGGACTTAAGGGATTAGATGACGAAAAATGAATTTTGGAGTTAACTTTTTGCACCTTTTCAGACTCTCTAAAAATGAAAAGGACCGAGTTTTCCTTGTCGTTAGACTTGTTAAAATGATTAAATAGCGACAAACTTGTCTTTAGACGAGAACGAGTTTCCCTATCGCTAGGCTCGTTAAAACATAGCGATGGGCTTGCCCGAAGGGCAGGTTATAGAACAAGCATATGTTATCCTCCTCAAGCTTGACAAAAATAAAGAGGTACTGGTCAGAAATGACTGGGGAAAAATTGGGAGAACCTCAAAGCTTTAATGGTAGCAAGTCGCTCTTGAACATGACACTTTTCCTCCGTATCACATCGGGTTGGGTTGTTTCATTCACCGGCCTCATCACCATGGTCTCGCCAAACCATCCACATTTGGGGTAATGCTACCGATCCATCGCATCAGTGTCGTTATATGTTCAAGAGATGTTGTTCAGAAAGAGTCAACCGTGTCCCATCCACTGCCATACATTATCCTTCATCCATCCATGATCGCCACCCTGAATCATATGTCACAGATTGTTTTCACCTCCACTAAAATCATTAGCTCCATTCCGTGTCACTGATGTGGGATTTGTTAAGGCCCTCCTTTGACGGATCGCTTCTTGTCGACTTCAACTCATTATCCAAGAGGTTGATCTAGGAACAACCCCCTCAGTACTTTGAAGTTTGCATGCCTCAATGGCAAGTTTCTCACTTCCGGCGACAGGTATACATCAATGACCTTCGACCAGAAGATTTTGCGTGGTGTTCGACGCCAAGTCCTATATTCACACCACATGAATTGTACTGCAGTACCTTGAGGGTCATTATCATTATCGGTGATTCCTCTCGCGCTTGTTAACGGTTTACATCATCGACCGGTAATCAAGCGATGTCTTTCCATGTTCGACTTCAGCGCAATTCTCACATGGATCGACTTGTACTTAGAGTGAAGATCGAACGAGTTTGAAGACCCCGGATCTAGTTTCATCCATCCGGGCTGCGATATATATTCAGGAAATATAAAGACATTTGACATGTACATCATTGCAGCAGATGATCATCCTACTCAAAGGATGATAATTTCAGCAGAGAATTATCAGTCTACCATCAGACGATCGTCTGTTCTATGTACCAAAATGAATTTATAAAGCTGAGCATGGGAATGCCCGCCTCAGCTAGATCATGAAAGCAGAATGAAAAATAATGTATTGTATTGTATTTTATTACAGGTCACCTCTCAACGATTGAATGAACTTCGGATCCTCCTGATAAAGCATTTCACCCGATAAACGACCTCATACTTTAGGGGGCAACTGTTATAGACATTTTTGTGCCTTACAGCATGAAGCATGAAATGTCAATAATCTAAGGGATCCAAAGTCCCTAAACATGTTGTTCCTACCCCTAGAGGAACAAGGTCAGCAAACCACAGCACTGAATATCAGTTCTCCACCTGAAAACACTCAAAAACAAGCTAATTCTGGATCATGTCAACTGCTCCACTGAGCATCTGCGCTGAATGTCAACTGCTCCACTGTGTACCTGTGCTGAATGTCAACTGCAAAGAAGGCTACCTGCGCTGGGCGAGTTTGGCCAAGTGGCACAGTCATTCCTCAAGGTGTCAATGCCCAGGAAGCTTCCAAAATGACACTTGGATCAGAGAATTCGACTGGTGATGAGTAAGAGGGTCTAGATCTCCAAGTGGAAGCAAGAACCTCCAAGTGGACTCAAGAACTGAAGAATAACTGAAGTGAGAGAGGACACTAGTCAGCTTCATGCCAGCCTCAAGCTGACTCATCCTTTCTCCAAAACTCCTATATATAGAACTCTCTCATGAGGTCTAGGGGGGCGGGAATCTTGTGAATGTAAGGAAGTGCTGTTGGTTTGAGTATAGAACTATTGGGTGATTTGCTTTGAAGGAGGTGAAGAAGAGATTTCTTTCTGCTGGGAGGTGATGCTGGATTGGGCCTCTTATGGTTGTATCACTTCCTGAACTTTACTTCTTCCATTAATAAAGCATTTGAGGTTCTTCTATATGCATGTGTTTCAATGGTGTATTGTGATACTTGTGTATTTGATTTATTCTAATCCTTGAATCAATTATGAATGTATGCTTCTTGTAGTTTCCCTCTCTTGCCATTTTGCAGGATCTTGGTGTAGCTGGGCCAGTGAAAGAGCAAGGAACTGGGAGCAAGCAGCAAAGAGAGAAGATTGGATCAATCATTAGCGGAAGACATCGGTTAGTGGATCTGTTTCTCCCCTCTCTTACATCTCATAAAGAAGTAATCTCGAATAGCTTTGCTTTGATTGTTGCTGAGGTACTATCACCCTTAGAGTGGGATAGGGTCATTCCGTATTGGATACTTTTCCCTACAACAGGAGACATTTCTTGATTGAATAGACCATTCAGGGTTGGTATGTGACTATTTGCGATGCGTGATCCCGGAAACGAAAGTTGGTCTACGAGCTTGACCATCCTTCCTTCGTGTGGAAAACACATTACTCTAAAGAGTGAGGAGACTATTGCTCCCATGCAATATATATAGTCTCGTCCAAGGAGTAGGTTATAATCCAAGGGTCCTTGAACGACCATCACGTTCATTTGAACGGTCTTCCCTTTCAATGTTATAGGCACATTGGGGAGGATCCCTAATGGTTGACTGGTTCCTTTATCGAAACCCGAGAGATTTCTTATCTCAGGCAAAAGCGCCGGGGAACCCAGTGCTTTCCAAGCAATAGAGGAAAGGATACTCATAGATACCCCTTCATCAATGATAGTGCCAGCCATTACCATTCTGTATATTTGGACCATGATTCTGAATGGTATACCGGCTGGCAACCGGGGTCTGCCTAGCTGATTCCAATCAAAGGATACAACCAGGTTGCTTGGTGGTGGGACCGAATATACGGCCGGATATGACCCTGACGATGTTCCTTCCTGCGATAAAGGAATGGGCGCATTGCCCTGATGCTCATCAGAGTCTGTGTTGATGAAAAGAATCTGGATGGTGTCATCCTTATTCTCTTTGGTGAGGGTGTCATTTGAAGGTGAGTCTTCAGTGACGGTGTCAATTGAAGATGAAACTTCTGAAGGGAGAACCGGGTCAACTGTCGTTTCGACCTTTGGACTTTCGTCCGGTCTGGATTCAGTAGGTTCATTTTCAATGACTGACGCTTCAGCTGACCACTTGAGTGGGCCAGCTGTATTCTCAACCAACGAAGGACTTGGCAGGAGTTTTTTGTATCCAGGAGGAAGCCTCAACGGTGAAACCGGACGATCTTCCAAAACTCTCTTCGCTTCGTCTAAGAAGGGACAACAGTGGATGACGTGATCGCCTTCACACAGTCTGTAGGGGGGTCTTTCTCCCCCTTTTTGTCTTGAACCTTCACTTTTGCTGGTTGACGGTAAGCATTCAACATGGCTATCAGAGGTTGATGCTCCCGAATTGTGCAAACGAGGGGACCAGTCCCTTAGTATCCGGGGAATACAGGGACAATCTCTATGGAAGTGGTCTCCTCTACATATGACACATGGCGATTTAGGCCCGGTCTGTGCTGTGTGTGGATTTTTGTTAGATGTCTTTTGCTTGCCCCCAGTCGCCTTAGGCTCCTTCTTCTTCTTCTTCTCTCTCTTCTTCTTCTCCTTCTTCTCCATGGGAGCTTGGCTTTTGCCGGCTCTACCTTGCGAAGATGAAGGATTGAAGGAAGAGTTATAGGAAGTAGAAGGCTGGTGGGTAGCTCTAGACTGATCTAACTGTTGACTCTACTGTTCAGGAACCATGGTGTTCTGAACTACATTGGTTGAGAATAGCCAAATTGGCAGGCCAATTGTCAGTCCTGGAAGCGACAATGTGGCCATGTGGGGCGCACCAACTTCTCCCCAAGAGGAGAAAGGACTAGGATTTCCATCATGGGGAATTCCTTGGTTGGGGCGTTCCATGTTCTCAACCTACAGATCAACGCAGGAATAGGAGGTGATTATGTTCCGTTTAAAATAAATTTTATAACGACGCTTTAGACACAACTTGCTTTTTCACTTTTTAAGAGTCGAGAAAAAGCTAAAGATGACTCTAGTCTCCTTCGATGTTTTAACGAGCCCGAAGTGAAAAATGCTCGGATGGACTTTTTCAGTTATAGAGTTTGAAAAAGGCCAAAAGAAACTGCTCTGGAGATCTAGGCAGAGGGTGTGCCAAACTTTTCGCAAAACCACAGAATACGTTTTACGGTACGGGTGGTCGATCTTCGTGAATGCTGTGTTCACTGCATTGCGATCAGTAGGGCGGTCGACACGGCTTCCTATGGATAAAGGCTTTGTTCCTATAGGGGTCTCCCAATATATACGTGATGGTACGTGGGAGCACAAGTCCGTATTGATACTTATCGCTTCACCGTGGAGGAATCACCCAACCACTCAACGCTAAGATATCACGTTTAACGACGCCGGAACACGTCTCTAGCTTAGACCTCTATGTGTTTGCGTTATGTTTCAAAGCGTTGTTATGTAAATTCAATTCATTTTAAGTTGATCTTGTTTAGCAGTTTGCCTTTATGGATCACCACGAGATGTATAATACAACTTCCTAAATGCAGTCTAAGATGATAAGCAAGCTTTTCAATCTTTCAACTTTGAAAATCTTAACTACTGAGGGAAAAGAAAGACATCATCTTTTCACACAGATCATAGAGCACACACTAATGCACTTTTCCCTAAATCAACATACAAGCTGTCAAAATGCACATGCACAATGCAGGTATTTCTTTTCTCTTTCTTAATGTTGATGTATTACAAAAAGAAAGCTGTTGTATAATTTTGAATTCAATTTCAAGTGAAAGCAAACAAGCTTTGTCCAAAATCAAAAGACACCTTAAGATTTACTTGTTTCAACACTAGAAATATATAAATTCAAACCATATGACGAAAGCAAAAGCTCAATCAGCTATGAACAGCAAACAAACTAACTCTTAAGATCAAAACGACACTTATCACAGGTCTAGATCTAAGAGGCCACAGCAAGACTAGTTCACTTTTTGTTATGGGAAACTGCAAATGATATAAGAAATACACAAAGAACAAATACAATTTCTTTATACAACCGAGGCGGAATAGTGGCAAGGAAAGGTGGTTTCAGATAGGTACATTGACTGATAACAGGCTGCAAAACAAGGATGAAAACAGGGCAATAAACAGCAGGGAACCCCAGTAGCACAAGGCAAAACTGGTTCAGCGCAGGTAGTATGCTGTCAGTTTGACATTCAGCACAAGTAGCCCCTTCGGGACTTGCGATGAAATGCAGACTGCCTTCACAGTGCCTGCAATGAACAGAGAAACTCTCGTTTCTCTTGGTTTCTGGGTTACATATTGCTCAAAAATTCACAGTTTTTGGCCAAATCAAAGCTATCAATCAAGTACACACTAAAGGATGAAACGGAGGATGAAAAGCTATCACTAAGAGCTGTTCAGAGTCCTTGTGGATCAGCTCTTCAAATCATAAACATGCCCAGAAACTGAGCTAGAGTAGCTGCCCTCTACTTTGCATTTGAAATATCCAAATGCAGTTCGATTCGGTACTCCCCGTGTTTAGGAATTGAATAGCAAAAACACAAACAACCAACAAGATACGATCCCCAGCGAAGTCGCCAATTTGTTGTTGGGAAAAGTATCCAATACGGAATGACCCTATCCCACTCTAAGGGTGATAGTACCTTAGCAACAATCGAAGCAAAGCTATCTAAGATTTCTTCTTTATGAAAGTAAAATAGGGGAGAAAGAGATCCACTAACCGATGTCTTTCGCTAATGGTTGATCCAATCTTCTCTCCTTGCTGCTTGCTCCCAGCTCCTTGCTCTTTCACTAGCCCAGCTACACCAAGATCCTGCAAAATGGCAAGAGAGGGAAACTACAAGAAGCATACATTCATAATTGATTCAAGGATTAGAATAAATCAAATACACAAGCATAACAATACATCATTGAGACACATGCATATAGAAGAATCTCAAATGCTTTATTAATGGAAGAAGTAAAGTTCAAGAAGTGATACAACCATAAGAGCCCCAATCCAGCATCACCTCCCAGCAGAAAGAAATCTCCTCTTCACCTCCTTCAAGCAAATTATCCAATAGTTCTAAACTCAAACCAACAGCACTTCCTTACATTCACAAGATTCCAGCCTCTCTAGACCTCATGAGAGAGCTCTATATATAGGAGTTTTGGAGAAAGGATGAGTCAGCTTGAGGCTGGCATGAAGCTGACTAGTGTCCTCTCTCACTTCAGTTATTCTTCAGTTCTTGAGTCCACTTGGAGGTTCTTGCTTCCACTTGGAGATCTAGACCCTCTTACTCATCACCAGTCGAATTCCTTGATCCAGGTGTCATTTTGGAAGCTTCCTGGGCATTGACACCTTGAGGAATGACTGTGCCACTTGTCCAAACTTGCCCAACGTAGGTAGCCTTCTTTGTAGTTGACATTCAGCGCAGGTAGACAGTGGAGCAGTTGACATTCAGCGCAGATGCTCAGTGGAGCAGTTGACATGATCCAGAATTGCCTTGTTTTTGAGTGTTTTCAGGTGGAGAACTGCTATTCAGTGTTGTGGTTTGCTGACCTTGTTCCTCTAGGGGTAGGAACAACATGTTTAGGGACTTTGGATCCCTTAGATTATGGACATTTCATGCTTCATGCTGTAAGGCACAAAAATGTCTATAACAACCATGTAGAAATTCCCACTGTAGATCAACAGATCATGCAATATACTAAAGCAAAATATAAGATCTAGTTCTATAACAAACTTTGGAGAAGCTGAATCGAATATGAGCAAGATCAATGAGAACACATATAACTGAGAATGAGAAATCAATCACACATAACACAGAAGAAATAACCTGGGGAAAGCCTCAGCCTAAAACCCCAATCTATGTATTGTCATACAAGTGGAAATATGTTCAAGTTACAAAGAGAATCAGCTCTCAAGCTATCCTGCTCTCTCTGTAATCAAACAATGTTGCTCATAGACAGTGAAAGGCTTCTCCAAACCTTCTCCTATGCCCTCTAAGCCTCCTATTTCCTTGCGTAGTTTTCCTTGGGGTCTAGTGCTGCCACCTGTGTGAATTGGCCTCTTCACACACTCACTAACCTCTGATCTAACTGCGTAATCCTGGAGGATTTAATTCCTTCTGCATGGATGAGTTTTGTTTAGAAGAACAATCCTCCAACTGATAGTACATTCTCCCTTCCTCTGATATCAACTGGGTCTCTCACTGAACTGACATGCATGAGTTATTTATGAGAGAATATTCAGTTGTCTAGAGAGCAACAGTTACGTGCATGCAAGCATTAACTAACTGAACTCACAATTAATTGTACAAACTATTAGAACTAATCTAACTGGACTTAACTTAGTTAACTGAGCTAACTAATTACAACTCAAAGTATAGCTCATCCTGATATCCTTTAATCAAGGGATAACTTCCTCAATGAATGGAGAAATTGTTGTATGTCTTCACATAGACTTCATGTTTGATTTCCTACAACTAATTAACTCAATATGAATTAATTAATTATTTTACAAACATCTTCTAAGATCAAATTCGAATTTTACTTCTCAATTTTAGTTCAGGGACTAATTAAAATTGGAATCCATATCGAAATGATATTTATAGAAATGCTATTTTTAGCACATCCATTTTTCATTCCTTGTTGCTATGTCCAACACTAGTACCCGAACTGCTATTTATAGTAGTGCTATTTTTAGCACTTCTATTTTTAGCATTTCTTGTTGCTATTTTGAACATTACTTAGCAAAGCTATAGAGGAGTAATAGGTTGACTTAGAGAATAGAGACCCTTGAAAATGAGTCTGTTATTGCTCAAGCTATTGCAGAAGCCAAAGAGAATATCTGGTTGGATATCAATGAATCCATAACTTAGTTATGGCCTTCAACTGAAATCATTTTTGAGAAGGAACAATTATTGGAAAAGTCAAAAGAGGTAATAGCAGAAGTGAAGAAGGACTTGGGTCAAAAACTAGGAAATGCAACAACATTAATCAAAATTTTAAATTAAAAAACAAAGGAAGAGGTTGAAGATTATGATATTGAAGACGGGACTGAAACCATTCAGGAAGTCAGAAGGATACTTACCAAAAGAAATTTAATGTTGCAATTAGAAAACAAGTGTCATAGAAGCTAGCATCCAGAAGTTTAATAAAAAAATTAATGTGCTACATCAAAAAGGACTTCCAGGTTTGAGAGGGATGGGATATAGATTGGTTCCTCTTGAAGAATACCGATGTAGATTTCATTCTATAATTGTAGATAAATCAATATTTGCTAAGATATCAAACACTTGTTCATAGTCAAGCCCACCTTTTAGAAATACACTGAAGTGGACGAGACTTACAGAAAATTGATAAAGTATTCCATTCCTAATGAAGACAGATGGGAAAAAATATGTCAGCTCATTAACTGAACAAGAAATAGGTTTCCAGCAGCAGAAAACAAACTTTTAGCAACATGATGCAGGTTTGTAGGATCAAAAGGATAGATAATTAGGAAATGCAACAGAATAGCAGCTTTACAGCCTCAATCATTAGCATAAACCTAAAACTATGTGCAATATGTCCAAGTAGTGCAAGCTTCCTATTTTCTAGTTCTATTTTTGTAATTAGTTTCAAAATATTTTTTGTAAATAAATCTTGATTTTTAAATCAAGATGTTTTGAAGACAGTTTTATAAATACTTTGTAGATCGAAGTATGAAAGGTTGAACCCTTGTGATAAACTATTAAACAAAATTGTAATCCTATGAAGTTTTTTTGAGATTAATAGAAAGATTATGGATTCATCTTGAAACAACTTGTGTTCTTGTGAGTAATTCTATTGTTACTTATGTCTTCATTTTGTTGATATATGCATGTGTTTGAAATTAATGGGAAATATGGGTAAGATAAGATTGAATGTCAATCTATCTAAAAACTCCTATGAAGTTATAATCAATTACAAAGATAAGTTAATTGGAACTTTTTTCTTTAATTAATTCCTCTACATATTTTAATTCTCACTTCCCTTTACGCTTTAAATATATTTTGTTTGGTTGTAAAAGGATTTTACACACATCATCTATATATGACTAGTTAAATATTCTTTGTGGATATTTAATGAATCATATATTTTCTTAAGTTCAACCTTAAACATCTTTTCAAAGCTAAATTTTGTTAAAGGTGAAGAGTAATCCCTTTTAATATATCATAAATAATTAATATTTTTCACCTGTTTAATAGTTTAAAGCATTGGTAATCCAAAAATCAAAATTAAAACAAAACATTTTAGATTCTCTGACACAATTCCTTAACCTATAATTGTCTACAGAGGTACAACATCAGACTGGCATCATCATCGGGGAATGAAAAATTTTGAATTATCTTTCCCTAGGACAATGATTAGGTGTCCCTTTTACTGGTGAATAAAAGGTTAGTGGGTTAAAATCCTTCACCTGTAGATTACACAAAACAAATATGGCTTCACGAAAGCACACCAGATCTCACTCAGATTATCATCTTTATTCTCCATTGTCATATCCAGGGAGACTAGTGAGATTTGCCTCTTTAAGACAAGGATTGGAAGCTTCTACCTCTATTGTTGTTTCACTTCCACTTGAAATTGTTTCAGAAATTGATCCTTTTAGACTTGTTTCAATTCCTCGTGAACTATCAGATCTACCACCAAAAGTGTTAGAACATTTATCCAAAGGGGCTGATCTTCATCCAGCTCTTCTTGTTTATCAGTTAGAATCTTACCAAATTCCTAAAAATGTTTCAGAATCTCCCAAATCACACACATAATTAGGGTTATAATTACCTTAATTAAAACCTAGTGATTTCATCTCTTTTGTCATTCATACATTTCCATATGATTTTTCTAAACTTGAAGATAGTTTTTCTATTTATAAAAATCCTTTATTTGAAAGTGAACAAAAATTTGGCCTAGAAGTGCAGACGTTAGTTATTCCATCAACATTTATAAAAACTTCCAAAGATTCTCCTCAATCATCTCCCTCTTCATCCACCAAACTTCAGTTTCATCTTCACCCTCTTCATGCCCTCAAATTTCATCTTCATATTCACTATATTCACCTAATAAAATGGTTGGTTTTCAACCTATTATTCAGGCTCGTTATGCAACATTAGTCCTTCCTAGATAGCTTAATAATTTTCCATATGGATACTTAAAGCATTTACCTAGGTTTAATGGAGAAACTAGTTTTTCTTTTGAAAATAATTTAACTGCCTTTTTGGATTTTGCTAATAACATGAACATAGAGCATGAAGATGTGTACATGAGATTATGTGTTCAATCTCTTGAGGGAAATTTTAGAATATCGTTTAGACAATTGTGAGCTCGTTTATACCTACTTGGAATGAATTGATCATTATATTTAAAACCAATGGAAAAGGATCATGTTTATTATCTTATAGAATTGATGATCTAAAAACAAATCCTGGTGAGCATGTGGCTGATTTCATAAAAATGTTTAATAAAATTTATAACAAATGCCACCAAATTGTAAACCACCAGTGGCTACAGCTTAAGTTAGATTTTCTAAAGGTTTTGATGGTGATTTTGCTGTTATTCTTAAAGGAAGGAAATTTCTCACCCTAGCAGACATGCAGACCAATTCCATTGAAGTTGAAGCTAAAAGATCACCATCAGCTAAACTTAAGGCAAAATAAGAAAAAGTTGAGAGAAAGATGAAAGATAGGGAAGAAGGTACTTCTTCTTCAAAAAATAATAATGCAGATAATAAAATAGATGAAATTACTTATCTACTAAGAAATACTTCAATTAGAATTTCAAAAATGGAACCATGACCCAGAGTAGCTCAACCAATATAAAATAGACCTCAAGTTCAATATAAGAGACCTTTTTAGCCTCAAATCTTACAAACACCTAATACTGGTCAACAGACCAAACCCCCATTGATGATTGATGATCAGGAAACTAAAGAAACTGGTCCTTTAGTTACAATATCAATTATTTTGATGATCCATCATCACAAAATGTTATAGTTTCAATTTCCCATGATCATCCTTTAGTTCAAAATCAAGAGGCTTCTCAAGTTTCTAAATATCAGGACTTATCTAAATTTCTTATTGCTGAATTAAATATAAGATATGATTTGAGACCAAGATCAAGACCTGGTAGACCAGCTAGAAATGTTACTATTAACGAACCTCAGGTAAAAATAGTTGAAACACAAACACCATTGATTAACCACTAAATTAGTCAAATGAACAAAATACATCTGAAAAAATTATTCCAGCAACTTTTAATGTGGAAAAGAATTAGAGAGGGTTAATATTCCAATTCCATTATCTGAACTATCCAAAAATCTAGGTTACAAGAATCAAATGTCAAAATGGATTTAATCGTCTAATATTGATGTTGAAGGAGATGTGATTAGTTTACAAAATGAAAAACCTTCAGTGGTTTTTGGTTCTAGTTTTGATATGATTAATGAAAATGTCCCTCCTTTCTATGTTACTTTGAAGATTCATGATTTTCTCTTATATAATTGTATGTTAGATTCTGGGGCCTCTCATAATCTAATGCCTAAAGTAATCATGGACCAACTTCAATTACAAATCACAAGACCCTATCATGATCTATATACCTTTGATTCAAAGAAGGTACCTTGTCTTGGATTAATCAAAGATTTAGTTGTAACACTTGCTCAGATCCCTGTTAAGAGTGTAGTTTTAGATATTTTTGTTACAGATATTCCCCCAAAATTTGGGATGTTATTATTCAAACCTTGGTGTGCCAAGTTAGGGGGAATTCTGCAAATGGATATGTATTTTGCTACAATTCATGTTTATGGGTGAGGTAATTTGAGATTGTACAGAGAGGTGAGATTTATAAATACTTTTTGCAAAGTTGATCAAGCAATAAACCATCCCATTTATGTAATTGATTAGGATTTCGGATGTTTTACTTTAACAGCTAATAATCTCCAAAATTTTAAACTTAGCATTGAACAGACTATGAATAAACCCCAATGTATAAATACTGATGTTTGGAAGTTGCACTTTGATGGATCATTTTCCAAAGATGTAGCTAGAGCTGTAATTGCACTTATTTCTCCAAACAAAGAAAATATAACTCAATCTTTCAAGTTTGACTTTGATGTTACAAACAATGTAGCAAAGTATGAAGCCTTACTTTTAGGACTAGAGTTAGCTAAAGTTTAAAAGTCCAAAACTTAAGTGTATTTGGTGACTTAGAGATAATTGTGAAACAAATTAGAAATCTATTCCAAGAAAAACACCCTAGGATTAGATATTACCAGAATCAAGTATGGGATTCTGTGGACAATTACTTTGAAGATTTTAATATCACAGTAATCCCAAGAGATGAAAACATTTATGTAGATTCTTTAGCAATCTCTACTAGCTCTTTCAAAATTCTTGATCCTATGCAATTGCAATATCAAATTCAAGTAAAGTATAGTCCTTCAATCCCTAACAACCTTAAACATTGGAAATTTTTCGAAGATGATGAGCAACTAAAAATCTTCTTACAAGCAATTGTTGAATTTTTAGCTCTACAAATTGAAGAAGAACAAACCAATGACAGTAAATAAAATGATGAAACTTCACAGTTAAATCATAAAATAGTTTATCATAATAATATTTAGTTTCCTAATAATTACATTCCAAAGGGATTAATTCTCTTGAAAACCTCTTTGATAAAATGATGTTTCAAAAACTTCATTATCAAGTTCACAACAAGAGGATGTGGAAGATTGTAATATTGGAACCAAAGGAGAAATCAGAAATGTGAAATTCCAACATCATTACTTCAGGAAATAAAAGACAAATATGTTAATATTATTAAACATTATAAGGATCTATTTACATGGTCATATGAAGAATTTAAAACCTATGACACAACTCTTATTGAACATAAAAATCCTCTCAAGCCGGAAGCTAAACATCTCACATAGAAATTGAGAAGAATAAATATAGTTTTACTTCCATTTATTGAAAAAGAACTTGAGAAATTATTGGATGCAAAAATTATTGTTCCCATAAGATACTTTGATTGGATAGCAAACCTAGTTCCTGTTAGGAAGAAAAATTGTGAGACAAGACTGTGTGTAGAGTTCAAAAACCTAAACAAACCATATTTAAAGGAATTATCCATTCCCCAAGATGGATCAGTTGCTCCAGAAAGTTTCAGGATCAAACATACTTTCAATATTGGATGGATTTTCTGGATACAATCAGATCTTGGTAAGTCCAGAAGATAGGGGAAAAACAACATTCACAACTCCTTGGGGTACATTTATGTATGCTAGAATTCCATTTGGCCTAACTAATGCAAGAGCTACCTTTCAAAGAGAAATGGATCTAGCATTTTTTGGTAATGCTAACAAATTTGTTGTTATTTATTTGGATGGCTTGACTATATTTTCAAGTTCTAATGAGAAACATTTAAAACACTTGAGAAAGGTTTTTGACAGATGAAGGAAATATGGAATTTCCCTTAATCCCAAGAAGTCTTTATTTGTTATAAAGGAAGGAAAACTACTTAGACACATCATTTCAAAGGGAGTAGTGATTGACCCAAAAAGAGTCTCAACCATTCAGGTAATTAGCTTACCTAGAAATAAAAAGGAAATTTAAAATTTTCTAGGAAATATTAATTTTTTGAGAATATTTATACCAAATTATGCCCATATAGTCAAGGATATTACTAATATGCTGAAGAAAGATCATGACATCAAGTGGACAGTGCAGGAAAGGTATTATTTTACACATATCAAGAAACTTATTTATGAAGCCCCATTATTAGCCATTCTTGATTATTCAAAATCATTTAGCATTTTCTCCTTTGCCTTTGATACTACCTTAGTTGCTATCTTATTGCAAAAGAAAGATAATGAAGATGACCAACTTATTTCCTTTTCCAGAAAAGTAATGAGAGATGTTGAGTTGAAATATGATATCACTGAAAATCAAGCCTATGCTCTTGTATAAGCCTTAAAATGTTTCAAAACCTATGTCATTCATTCCCCCATTACTTCCTATGTCCCAAATAATTTTGTAAAGATTGTCTTAACACAACCTGATACAGATGGTAGGATAGGAATATGGATTGCCAAAAATACTAGAATTTGGCTTAGATTTCAAATATACAAATTGGTGAAGGGTCAAAGTTTAGCAAATTTGTTGGCTAAATCAAATTGTAAAGTTCCGGTTATCAACACTATCATGCAATTATCAGAAGAGAAGAACACACAGGAACCTTCTCAAAGTTCGGAAGAGAATAACACATAAGAACCTTCTAAAAATTTAGAAGAGAACCGTCTTCTACTGCAGATTCAATTCCTCTCCCACTTCATATTGACGAAAAGTTCCTATTATCTTAATGGTATGTTGATATTATACATTTTCTTCATGACTTTGAGTATCCTCTTGGATTCTCAATGAATCAATGCAGAACTCTTAGACTAAAGGCTATGAATATTGCATCATCAATGCCAATTTGTATTGGAAAGGTCCATTGAATATCCTTCATTTATGTCTAACTGAAAATGAGATAGAAGGTGTCATAGAACAATTTCATTAAGGTATATGTGGAGAATACTATGCTTGGAGAGAAACAACATATAAAATTTTGAGAGTAGGATTATATTGGCCGAAATTGTTCTCACAAGCAGTTGCAAAGGTTAGAAGTTGTATTCCATGTTAGATATTCTCTGGGAAACATAGGTTAGCAACACTTCCACTAGTTTCAGTACTGATTGAAGCACCATTTTTACAGTGGGGATTAGATTTAATAGGAGAGATAATTCCAACATCTAGTAAGAAACACAAATGGATCCTAACTGCTACAGACTACTTCACAAAATGGGTAGAATCCATCCCTGTCAAGAATGCAACAGACAACGTCGTCATCAAATTCATTGAAGAAAACATATTATCTAGATTTGGTTATCCACGAAAAATAGTCAATGATAATACACAAGAATTCAATAGTATCAAAATGATATAGTTTTTCCAAAAGTATTAGATCATGTTTCATCATTCTACCCCATATTACCCTCAAGGAAATGGATTGGCAGAATCATCAAATAAGAATTTGTTCAAAGTTATCAAGAAGGTACTAATATATCATAAAATGAATTGGGATAGTCATCTCAAGTACGTAGTTTGGGCCAATGGAGTATTAACTAAGATATCTACTGGTAAATCCCCTTTCCAACTTGTTTATGGAACTGAGGCAATCTTTCCCACACAACTAGCTTTTCCTATGATGAAATTTTTACAGGAAACATATGAGGAACATGATGATTTCTCAAGAAAAATCAATCAATTCATTGAGTTAAATCAATACAAAGATGAAGTTCAATACAAACTTCATCAATATATGAACAAGATGAAGAGATTATTTAACAAAAAGGCTAGGGAAAGAGACTTCTGAAAAGGAAATTTAGTTTTAATATGGGATGACAGAAGAGAGGAAAGAGGAAAACATGGTAAATTTGATAATCTCTAGTTAGTACCATTCATCATTGTAGAAGTCAAGGGAAATAACACTTTTATTTTGTAGAATTTGGAAGGAAGATATTCTTCATTGCTTATCTATCGACAATATCTTAAATACTGCATTCAATATTAAAACTGTCCATAGTGATAATTCATTTTACATCACTGATATTTTTTAAATTATGTTGTCAATTGTGATTTTCACAGCACAGACTCCATAGCCCGAAGAGACGTCACATGGATCTGCATGTTCTCTACATCCCACAAGAGGAAGAAGTCCCCATATGGAGCTGATGTTGTAACCTATTTTGTATTTTGTACATTTTATTTTTGTGAATATATTATATATATCTATATATATATATATATATATATATCTATATATATATATATATATATATATATATATATATATATATATATATATATATATATATATATATATATATATATATATATATATATATATATATATATATATATATATATATATATATATATATATATATATATATATATATATATATAAAGAAAAAGTAATATAGAAAAAAGAGAGAAAGAAAAGAAAACGGATATCAAAAATAGAAAAAGAAAAAATAAAAATAAATAAAATCCCATGGAATGGGCGCACTAATTTAAATGTCACCATAGACGTTAATTAACTTTTAAATTATCATTTGAGCATTGATTAGAATCTAATTAAATCTTTAATAAAGTGTGATTTTATCTTTTTGTCCTATATTGTAATTATCACATTATTGCCCACCATCGGGATGTTCCCCACCTAGATCAACGATTGGGGGAACATTTTGGAACCCCCCCTCTTGCTTTTGACATTTAACAAAGGGTGGGGGGTCCAAAAAGCTAAATTACCAAACCCACCTCTATTGACATGTCACCCTCACATATATATCATACCCCCCCACTCTAAACCTACAATCTGCCTACCCCCCCAGATCTGAAAACCACCACTTATTTATCTCTGCTCCCACAAAATAACTAATCACCACTCCACCTCTACCATTTGTCACCCTTTCATTCATTCCAAATGGATTAGAGCATTATATCATTCAACCATTCCACCATGACCATTGCACTGCCGCAGCAAAATACCTGCTCCTATTAATGGTTTTTACTCAAATGGTTAATACCTTCATGCAATAAATAAAACGTAGACGTTTTTCTCCATTTCTTTTATTTATTTCATCTAGCAGTTGCATAGGTCCATTACAAATAGTTTCAGCGGACAACATTTATCACTGCACCAACCAATCAATTACTTGGTAAAACGACAGTCCTTTATCTAATTTCATCTTCAACATGTCTTCTTCTAAAGGAAAGTCCAAAGTAGTTGTTGAAAACCCATTGTTTCCCCCTGTTATAGACTTAAAAAAACTTCCCTTAGTTGACCAATAATACAATATTTCTGAAACCCAATGTGATTTTGATCTCTATGAACTTCACAACTAGGATAAAAAGAAATTCTCATATGCTGGTGACAAATCGAGTATATGCAACTCCTTCCTATCTCAGTTCATTTTCCCTCAAACTCATTATTTCCCTGGATTTGTAGCCTGGTGTCACTTTAGGTATATTCTGAGTCAGAGAGCCATTATAACCCAAAACAATGACATTATATTTACAATATCCCCTAATTCCATATGCCAAATTCTTCAAATTAAACCATTAACCCCTCTACATCATTTTTCAGTAGATTCTCTCATGGAAATATATCATAAAATTACTTTTTCTCAGAGAGCCAAAAATTTTGAGATATTTTTACGTGAAAATTGCAAAATTACCAAGAACAAATCCTCCATAGCCTTTTGCAATGTTTCCAAAGATGACTAGACATGTTGTTTCAATGGTTTCATGTCTATTAGGCTATCCAATTTAATAGTAGGTTGATGAAGTTATTATGGGATTTTTATCAATGTTTTTAGTAGGTGATAAACCATCAGTTATCTTCAATTACAGTCAATTTTTGGCAGAATTTATCCATGATCATTTTCTGAAGTTTTCTACTGAAGGAGCCTTTAAATACAAATCAGTTCTTGTATACTTATTCTTGTTCTATAAAGCAGATAAATTTTAGTTTCCATTACATAAGCTAGATGAATAGGGAAATCCTTAGTTTGTAATTCATTGAACTTCATTGGTAAGGAAGAACACTAATGATTTTTTTCAGTGATTATACAAATAAGTTTCTATATATGGCTTCATGCTTTCTCAGCAGTGATGTTGTTCCTAATATTTCACCTGAAATCAAAAAGAAATTTTCACCTTAGTGAGTGGAAAAAACTGGAGATTGGTATCCATATCAAAATTACACAGAAATCAGATTATATGGAAGTGATATTCCTCCATACAAAGTGCCAAAGTTTGTGCGAATCAATATTTTTGCATTAGAATATATCAGGTAGATGATGAACATGGATGAGCTGCATTTTGTGGTAGCTAAAAAGAAATCTCAATTGAAGTTGAAATCACAGATTGGGCCATTCATTTGCAACACCAGATCAATAGTGAAGGAGGCAAACCTTCTCTTGGAACAAACGAAGTTTAAAATAAGCTTTACCTGGCCTTATGATCCCTTGGGGATTATTTCTAAGTTAAGGGTAGAACAAAAAATACACCTTATGCACACACTCCCAGACCAGAAATAGAACAATACATGAATCAAGAAGAAAGGTAGCAAAATACATTGCAGGAATCAGAAGAGAAAGTTGTTTTCATTTCAGCTACATCACAACATCCAGTTCCACAAGAGAAGCAGTCTAAGAGAATAAAGGAAAGTGTTTCCCCTTTAGTTGACAAATTCAAGAGACAGATTTTATAATGTGTAATAAAAGGAAGAAAACTAATCCCCTTGAAGAACAATTTCAAGCAAAAAGTTCATAAGAATAGACTACATTGGTTCTAACAGGTCCCCATGTTGCAACGTTTCCAAATATTTTCTCAAGTTCTCCTCTATCCTCAGTTTCTCGAGATCCATTAGAAACAGTTCAGATAGGAGAGATAACTTAGAGTGAAATAGAACCAAGTATTTTTTCCAGATACAGGAAGATCAAAAAGAAAAATGAAGCATTAAAGGCCACTACCTATTCTAAATTTTGAAATCAAACTTTAGCTTCTCAGCACAAATTTCTTTCTGCACTTTACACTAAGAAATGCAAATTTCATATGGCCCTCTTGGAGCCTAAATTTTCCTTCCCTAGGACGGCAAAATTTTATAAGAAATTTATTTTTGCTTTTGATACTAAAAAAATTCATGTTATTGACCAAATTGACTTACACAAGCGAGCTGGAGAAATGATTTACTCCACTCTGACTAGCTCAACAATGGAAGCATCCAAGCTGCAATATTCATTAAATAATATTCAATCAGAGTTAAAGTTGGAAAAAATAACATCTCTAGCTAAGGGTACTAATATTAAATCTTTAGAAGATCTAGTGATTAAGTTAGGATATGATCCCAGTGATGTGAAGTTTGTTGAATAAATTATCAAGAGAAAAAATGTGCATTAAGGAAGCAGCTAAAACTCCCTAATACAGAGGATCCACAAACCATAGGAGTTAGTGAGTTGGAAAATTAGAAAGAAAACATGTTCAGGATTATAGTTGAACATAATTTGCAAATACAGAAGATGGAGACTGAGTTGGAGAATTTATTAAAGTAAAAAGAACAGCAAGCTCATGTATCAGCAGTTATTCCCATAGCTACAACTTCCATTGCACGTACTTCAACATCATGAACTCCTATTGCAGCAGCCATTACAACACAAACACAATCCACTAATTCAACAGATGATTTAGCTAAAGCTATGGGATATTTATTGTTAAAGGATCAAGAGATTGAAAAGTTAAAATCTCAACTCAATAATATTATGGAGCATAAAATAAAAAATGATAATTCTTACTTGGCAGAGCTATAAAAGAGTCATAGGATGACTCAGAGAATAGAGACCCTTGAAAATGAGGTTGTTATTTCTCAAACTATTTAACAAGCCAAAGAGAATATATGGTTGGATATCAAAGAATCCTTAACTCAGTTATGGCCTTCAATTGAAATTAATTTTTAGCAGGAACAATTATCGGAAAAGTCAAAGGAGGTAATAGAAGAAGTGAAGAAGGACTTGGGTAATAAACCAGAAGATGCAACAACATTAATCATAATTTTAAATTCAAAAAAAAAGGAAGAGCTTGAATATTGTGATATTGAAGACAGGATTCAAACCATTTTGGAAGTCAAAGGGACACTTACCAAGATAAATTTAATGTTGCAATTAGAAAGCAAGTGTCATAATCTAAAAGCTAGCATCCAGAAGTTTCATGAAAAATTTAATGTGCTACATCAAAAAGGACTTACAGGTTTTAGAGGGATGGGAGATAGACTCATTCCTCTTGAAGAATACCAGCGTAGATAACATTCAATCGCTATAGATAAATCAATATTTGTTAAGATCAAGGGAACCATTACAGGAAAATCATTTATTGAAGGTTTGAGTTTTGATTTATTAATATAGCATGAGATCAAACCCTTGTTCATAGTCAAGCCCACCTTTCAGAAATGCACTGAAGTGGATGAGACTGATAGAAAATTGATAAAGTATTCAATTTCGGATGAAGACAAATGGGAAAAAATATATCCTCTCATTGACTGAACAAACAACAAGTTTCCAATAACTGGAAACAAACTATCAACAATATGATGTGGGTTTTTATGAGTAAAAGGACAGATAATTAGGAAAGGCAATAGAATAGCAGCTTTACAACCTTAGTCATCAGCATAAGCCTCGAATTTTTTGCAATATGTCCAAGAATTTCAAGAATCTTATTTTCTAGTTCTATTTTTGTAATTAGTTTCAAAAGATATTTTGTAAATAAATCTTTATTTTTAAATCAATATATTTGTAAGACAGTTCTATAAATACTTTGTAGCTCGAAGTATGAAAGGTTGAACCCTTGTGATAAACTATTAAGCAGAACTGTAATCCTCTGAAGTTTCTCTGAGATTAATAAAAGGATTCTGGATTCATCTTAAAATAGCTTGTGTTCTTGTGAGTACTTCTATTGTTACTTATTCCTTCATTTTATTTATCTCAGCATATATTTGAAATTAATGTGAAATCTGGGTAAGATAAGATTGAATGTCAATCTATCTGAAAACCCCTATGAAATTATAATCAATTATAGAGATTAGTTAATTGGAACTTTTTATTTTAATTAATTTCTCTACATCTTTTAATTGTCATTTCCCTGTAAGCTTTAAATATATTTTGTTTGGTTGTAAAAGGATTTTACATGCATCATCTATATATGACTAGTTAAATACTATGTTTGAAGATTTAATGAATCATATATTTTCTTAAGTTCAACCTTACACATCTTTTCAAAGCTAAATTATGTTAAAGGTGAAGAGTCATCCCTTTTAATATATAATAAATAATTAATATTCTACAGATATTTAACAGTTTAAAGCATTGGTCATCCAAAAATCCAAATTAAAACAAAGCATTTTAGATGCTCTCACACAATTCCTTAACCTAGAATTGTCTACAAAGGTACAACAAAATTTGTGATTTTCAAACAGAAGATGTAGAATGATACAAATGCACTCTTTCCCAATGAAAATTTATAGTTTATAGATTGAAAATTTCACTATAAAGTTCTCCGTGCCCCCCCACCCCCCCAAAAAAAAATTTTGCCGAAAATTTTTCCCTTCATAGTTCCCCCTAAAAACTTTTGTTGAAAATTTTTGCTCCAAAAATTTTGTTTGAAATATTTCCCTCCAAAATTTTTGTCTAAAATGTATTTGAAAACATTTTGCTAAACTTTTGGTCTTGGAAATTTTCACCCTACTTTCTATTCAAAATATCCACAAATTTTTTCCTTTAATTCATTCCTTCAAAATTAAAATAAATTTCTTATTTAAATTATTTAACATTGACTAAGTAACTAAATTAATTTTTATATTTTATATTTTATTTTTTATCCCACATGTTATCTCTTAGAGAAAACCTTGACTGCAAGGGAAAAACTCAAAGGTAAAACTTAACCACTTTGAGGTTGAAATTTGGCCCTTCACCCTGGAGAGGGATCTCTCCCTAAATCAACTAACAAAGGTCACAATGGTAGAAGATCTATAATATGTTCTATGGCAAGTTTAATTGGGAAATAAACTAAGCATGGTTGGAATGTAGGAAAACTTCACCATTGGGCATGGATTCTAACCCAACCATTTTTATATAGACCATGGGTTCAATGAGAAAATATCACAAAAGTAAGATAATAGAAACTCATTTGACAAGTTTAGGAAATCAAATAATAGTAAAGAAATTAATGTGATATTTAAGTAAAAAACAAGTAATAAATATCTGAATAAAATAATTTGGAGCAAAGAGATATGAATTCCAATTCAAAAACTTGGTATTCAAATATTGAAGAAGATATGAAACTTGGAAACAGACAGGGAATTTCAAACACAAGAATTTATGCAAACTGCTCAAATAGATTTTTATAATATTAACTGATTACATACACACACACTACATAAAAGAAGTTTTCTTTCAAAAGATTCCAACCATTTTCAATTAAAATTTATTTGTCTTTATAGAATACTCACACACTGTAAGCAAGTTCCCAGCAAAGATTTAATTACAAAGTATAAAAGTAGATGAACAATTCTCTAATTAAAAACTGAATGCATTACATATTTTCATCGTAAAACAAAGGAAATAATATTATGTATCTGAATATCATGTTTTTGTTGGAGTCATGGCTGAAGCTAAAGATCCCCAAGTCGAATTTGATGAGGTGGCATCCAAGTCAAAGTTGATAAGGTGTTTTTTCTAAATATAGGAAAACCTAATTCTAGTGAATTCCTAAAACATAGGATTTAAAGATCAATTTGAATCTCTGAAATCGTGACATATGTGTAAAATTTGAGAGAGGTTCCTGTTAATGGGATGGTTTTTGACAAAAACCTCTTTTCGTTTTCGAAAATTTGTTTCCATATGTTTAGAAGCCACACCTAAAGCTACTGCTTTTATAGGAAAAACAAAGTTTTAACTAACTATTTTTACAAAAATGCATTGCTACTCTCGTTGTCAGAGGTTTATCCCTATTTATTACAAATCAGTGTTGACACTTCCATTTTCAACGCTTTAAAAATTATTGACTAAATTGAGATAACACCACATTGAATAAAATTTAATCTGAATGTATAATATTAAATATATATATTAATTTTCTTAATTTTAATGTTAATCCCACATTCGAGAAACACTAAAGAAATCCCACAAACTTCTCTATATAATAATATTCATTGTTTCCGGGTTAGTTTTGAGGCAAAAACCCAAGTTTTTATGTAAAAATATGTAAAGTCTCTGCAAATTGTGGCCACGGAACACGTAGCTAGTTAAGAGTCGAAAAGAGTATTTACCCTCATTTATGTAAACTTGAGTCGGTTTTTGAATATCTGCCCATGGTCTGCAGACCATGGGATTGTATAAATAGGTGTGTCTTAGAGAGTCTAAGAAAAGTAATAGAAGTGTGTCTATGGGTACGAAGAAAGAAGTCTAGCATAGAAGAGTAAGTCTCAAAGGGGAAAAAGGCTTTGTAGCTGAGTGTGAAAAGGCCTAGAGAAGTGTCTGCAGCTGAGTGCGCAGACCCCTACAGTTGAGTGCTCAAGGAAGTTTTGAGTCTGTAAACCTTTGCTGAATATCAATAAAGAAGATTATTATAGAAATTCCTATGTTTGATCTCTTTACTTATGTTATGTATGAATGTGATATATGCTAAGGTGAATTGATGTCACATACCTCCATAGCCTACCTGGAAATAACCCCTAATTTCCTAACTTTTAAAAAATTTCCTTAGTTATAATTAATATTTCCTTGGTTATAATTTCCTTGCCTACATTAATGATCTTAATTAACTCCACTATCATGATCATCCATCATGATTATAGTCTTTCTTTTATCATGCATGACTAAAATAATATACCATCAATTCCTTATATTGCATGCAGGAGAATCTAATTTCATTATGCACAACATAAACCGTAGTGAACCTTTTGATAATACTAAGGAAGACATTCCTCCATAATTGCTTCACATGCATGAAAATCTGCAAAATACTAAAACATTCTACCATTTATTATCTTAATATCTTCCATGTTCATATGAGAGTGTTAGGACCTCATATTGTCTCTTTTTGACCATACATTTTGTTATGATGTCATCCTTTTTCAACTTATATTTAAATTCCTTGTTACTGTTTTAACCCAATTATTCCAAAGGTACACAATATTTCTTCTCATCACTATACTTTTAATTAGTTTACATATAATTACGCTATCTTCATTGTTGATCATTGAATTGATAGTTGATGAACGGTTAAAGAACGATGTGCAGTCCACGTTGCTGAAACTGCCTAGAGATTGCAAGATTACTTCTACAGTTGCTGAAACAGTAGGAACGATGCACAAATCGCGTGATCGAACAGTTGTGATTTGCGGTCTAGATACTGAAGGAGCTGCTACACTGGATGTAATGATCATGATCTAAAGACAGTATTATTGTAACAACATTTTGTTGATGGGAAAACTGACTTCCCTATTTTTGTATAAAGGGTTAAAATAGGACTTACAATGTAATCTATTGTAATAGATGTCTCCTCTTTAAAAAGAGGAGACATCTACATTAGAAGGGGATGAACAGACTGCGGGGAAGGGCTTAGTTGAAGGAACAGAACTGGAATCCTTTTTTCTTGTAACATGACATATTGATAGATGAATAAAATATTGTTCTAAACATTTCTTTCTAGTTCTCGTCTCCTAGGGAATATTGTGAGAAGGACAAGGCCCACCTTCATCACAAGATTCACCCATTATATTTCTACAGTGTGTTAAGTGTGTCTTATCCATGCCTTGTTAACAATACTGTTTTCTGAATATTGTTTTCACATTATTGCTGAAAATCTGTTTTATTTCCAATTGATTGTTGCACTATTTAGTTTATCCACGGTTCATTCATGAGTGTTTCATTAGAAATTGAGTTTACAGAGTGAGTTGGCAGTGTGGTGATCAGAAACAAGTGTTGAAGATTCCCATTCTGGGAATAGGTCCTGTTCTCTGTTACAGCATAGCTAGTGTTTTCCTTTGCAGATTGATTCTTTTTCATTAGATTACTTCTTTAATGAAATTAAGCCTTATTTGGTAGCTGTCTGCAATAGATTGTTTTTGTTGGAGCTTCAGTTTGCTTAAGCAAGGTGTGACTAGTTTTCACTACAACTTTCATTGCTTTTAACATTGAGTGCATATAGTACGCAGTTGCCTTTGAAATAAACAGACTTCCTTGGGTTGACAATTTATGTAGCACTTGGTTGTTTGAATTAATAAGCAATTAAAGTGACCAACATTTTGGCTCTATTAACGGGGAAGGCAATCATAGATTTTAAAAGAACTGATGATTTTCTTTTAGATCTGCAGGATGCATGAGAGGACACAAGAAAACTAATCCTATAGGTGGCAAGGGCAAAGGAAGAGGAGGAAGAAAACTTTTATTGATGAGATTATTTCAAAAGCTAAGACTTCTCAGAGGCTAAGCTCTCAGAGGCCATAGACTCAGCACTCTCTCCAAATGGACTATGAAATAGAGGAAGTAGTGGGACCTGAAAGGGTTGAGGAGATAGTATAACATATTGAGGAACCAGTGGAGGACATTGAAGAACCAATAGAAGATATTGAAGTTGAGGAACCAGTTCAGGACATTGAGAGTCCAACAGAAAGCACCGAAGACCGAGCAAGTGCAACAGGGGAACAACCAATGGATGGAAACAATGAAGGAATCTTTGGTGGATGACATGGAAGAGGAGAAGGAAGAAGCGAGAACTCTCTCTCCACCTTGGAATTCCCTATTGGGGAACTTCCCTGAGGAGCAACTCCTATGAAGAACATCCCACTCTCAGCCTTACCCAACTTCCATGGTTTATCCTCTAAAGACCCTGATGAGTTTCTTTTCGAGTTTGATATATTGTATAGAAGTTATGATTATGTTACTAATGCTAAAAAATTGAAGTTATTTCTAGAAACATTAAAAGGAAATGCACTGAGATGGTTTATGAGCTTGGGAGGTCATGTGATCACAACATGGAATCAGATGAAGGAGAAGTTTTTGGCCAAATACCAAGACTATTGTCGGACGAGAGAGAAAAGGGAAGAGCTATTCAAGATGATTCAGAAGGAGGATGAAAATCTGGAGGACTTTGTGGAAATACTCCAGTATAATCTGTAGAGATTCGATCACCCCGATGTAAGTAAATATATTCTTAAGACAATATTATTGAAAGGGGTAAGGGATGACTCTTTAGATATGTTAAATATGCTTGGTAAAGGGAATATATCTAAAGAATCGTATGATGAAATTGTCAACCTCTGCAAGAGATGTTCAAGAGGGGATACAAATAGATCAAAAAGCAGGGACAATACATATTCAAGAGTCCAAAAATCATCCAGTGGGGGAGCAACGAGAGCTGAAATAGGTAATCTACTTGAAGAATTTAAAACTGTAATGTTAAGCTCTTTTGCTTCACAGATTGATACCTTGCAGGTTAAGAGAAAACAGGCAAAGGCAGAAGCTGCTTTGGCTGTCTTCTGTCCTAAATGCAAAGAAAAACATCCACTAAGGGAATGCCCATTAGACAAGGTACCAATTTGCACCATTTGTGAGAAGGACTATGAAACTCAGCAATGCCCTTCTTTACCAGGGATAAAAGCAGCGTTGCAACCAACCGAGGAGGAAGCTGAAGCAATTTATTCGCTGACATAGTGGAGGCCATGGCAACCACGAGGACAACGTACGAACTCGAGTATGCCATTTAATCATTGGAATAATTATTCTTCTTTTAATCAAGCAAACTACCCACCCTTTAATCAAATGAATTTCCCACCCATGCAGCAAACAAACCCTCCCTTTGTAGACCCTGCAATATGGACTCCTTGGCCTCCACAACAATCTTATTTTAATCAATGGAACCCAAACTGGAGAGCTCAAAAAATTCTGTTCCCAAACCAATTTCCTTATTTTCAGGAACAACTCTCTCTCCCGTCAGGTTCTCCACCAAATAATCAGATATTGAGACCCCAGCTGCCTATACAACCGAACCCTAACCCTAATAATAATAAAGCTATGTAAGTCATCGATATTCAGAACCTGCCTACATCTCCTGTGCAGTGTAATGATATTCATTTACGATCCAGGAGAGTAGTTGAGCCGATTATTGATGATATTACCTCTTTTGACTCTAACAAAGAAGAGAAAAAAAAGAATAATTTACCTAATAAGGGTGCTGAAACAGTTAAACCACCCTCTAATAAAGTTTCTGAAATAGCGGAGCCACCATTCCCTGAGTGTCCAGCTCTTACTAACACACCTGAGCTGCCTGCTTTTAACCTTCTAGGGGAACTGCAGAATCTTTATGTTAAAATTCCACTTTTACAAGCACTCAAGGATGTATTGATTTATGCCATAACTGTCAGAGACATTTGCATCAAGGAACATGGCAAGAAAGCTAAAGACCCCCTTACAGTTCATGTGATGGGTGATCTATCTGCTTTAATGTCGGGAAAAACTCCTCCTGTAAAATATGGTGATCCAAGCCATCCTACGGTCACGGTACAGGTTGGAAAAACTATTGTTTTGGGAGCTCTGGTAGACTTAGGTGCTGCTATAAATATTATGACCCTTGAAACTGCACAATTGCTATAGCTAAAAAATGTAATCAAAGAGAGACCAACCATCCTGGAATTAGCTGACCGTTCCACAATCAAACCAGAGGGGGTTATTGAAGACCTGATCATTTCAGTTGAATCCTGGAAGTACCCAGCTGACTTTGTCGTATTACAAACTAAAACAAAGTTGGGGGGACATCCTCTGATTTTGGGGAGACCCTGGCTGACTACAACAGATGCCTTTATTAGCTGTAGATCAGGATCAATGATGATTTATAATGGATGTGAAACCAAGCAGCTTACTCTTTACCCTCATGCTACACCTATGATTAATAATGATGATTATGTATGGTTAGACTATGAGGATAATGACACTCAACCCATTTTGACCATTGGACAAGCCTTAACTCTTAAAGACACCA
This sequence comes from Pinus tabuliformis, assembly GCA_031772625.1. Taxonomy (NCBI): domain Eukaryota; kingdom Viridiplantae; phylum Streptophyta; class Pinopsida; order Pinales; family Pinaceae; genus Pinus; species Pinus tabuliformis. The sequence goes on along the minus strand of CM062820.1, from coordinate 776,145,925 downwards.
TGGAAGATGAAGTAATTAGTAATTTTATTTCTGAACCTTCATCGGTCACTTCTGAAACATATAATCAATTATCTCTAATTTTGGAACCTGAAACTCAGGAAAAGCTTAAATCTAAAAATTTACCTCAAACATCAACTGCTATCTCCTCTAAAAGCATAACAGTAGAAATCGAACCTGGCAAAACATTGAACATAAACCCCAATTTATCAGATGCTGAAACACAACAGCTAATGAAGTTACTTCGTGACAACAAGGAAGCATTCACATGGGACTACACAGACATGAAGGGGATCTCTCTTGAATTATGTACTCATCGTATTTATATTAAAGAGGGGTGCCGACCAGTCTTTCAACCCCAGCGGCGAATGAATCCCAATTTGAGGGAAATTGTTAAGGAAGAACTTCAAAAATTGCTTAATGCAGGGTTTATATACCCATATCTGACAGTGAATGGGTTTCTCCATTGGTGATAGTACATAAGAAAAATGGGAAATGGAGAGTATGTGTAGATTATAGAGCTTTAAACAAAGCCACTCAAAAAGATCATTTCCCCTTGCCATTCATTGATCAGGTGTGGACAGTTTGTCAGGAAAGAGATTCTTTTCCCTTTTAGATGGTTTTCGCTGGTATAACCAAATCAAAATTGCACTCGAAGACCAAGACAAGACCACTTTTACTAGTCCTTGGGGAATTTTTTCCTATAGAGTCCTCCCCTTTGGACTATGTAATGCTCCAACAACATTTCTAAAAGTAGTGATATGAATATTTTCTGATATGCTTAATGACTCTATGGAGATATTTATGGATGACTTTACTCCTTATGGTGTGAATTTTGAAGATGCATTACAAAAACTTGAGAAAGTACTTAAACGATGTATACAAGCTCATCTTTCCTTGAGTACTGAAAAATGTCATATGATGATGAATGAAGGAATTGTACTGGGACACTTCATTTCATTCCTAGGGATTCAAGTAGATCCATCCAAAGTACAGGTAATTCAGACTCTTCCTATCCCTAAAACACAAACTGATGTAAGAAGTTTTTTAGGACATGCTGGATATTACAAAAAAATTATTAAATATTTTTCTAAAATAGCTTCTCCTTTGTTTGTGTTACTTATGAAAAATTTTGAATTTAAGTCGACTGATGCCTATTAGAAAGCATTTGATGAACTTAAGAATCAGTTGTCTACAGCTCCTATTCTAAGGGGACTTGATTGGGCACTTCCCTTTCATATATCCTCTGATGCTTCGGATACTGCAATTGGAGCTATCTTGGGACAAGAAGAAAGTAATCTTCCTTATGCTATATATTTCATTAGTAAGAATATGACCCCTACTGAGCTTAATTACACAGTTACCGAAAAGGAATTTTTAGCAGTCATTTACGCTATTAATAAATTTCGACATTACATTACTGGTTATCCTACTTTTTTTCATGCTGACCACTCGACTATTAAGTGTTTAATGAACAAATCTGTCACAAATGCTCAAGTTACCAGGTGGTTATTGTTATTACAAGAATTTGATATTACAATTGTAGATCGACCAGGTAAAGAAAATGTAGTTGCTGATTTCCTTTCTCGGATAAAAACTGATGATAATACTCCAGCAGATGATTCCTTTCTTAATGAATACTTGTTTGCAGTATCTGCTCACTCACCTTGGTATGTAGACATTGCCAATTATTTTGTTGCAGGGAAGTTACCATCACACCTATCACACTGGGAGAAAAGAAAGATCATTCAACAAAGTGCTCGGTATAGCTGGATAAGTGGGTGTCTTTTTCATACAGGACTTGATCAAGAAATTCGAAGATGCATTAGAGAAGATGAGGTTTATGATATACTGAAGGCTTGTCATGATGGCCCTTGTGGAGGGCATTTTGCTGATAAGAGAACAACACATAAAATTCTCAGGATGGGTTATTATTGGCCCTCACTTTTTAAGGATGCAAAGAAATATGTCAGGGCCTATGATAGTTGTCAGAGAATGGGTCAACCTAATCATAAAGATGAAATGCCACTGAACACCCAGGTAATACTTGAACCTTTTGAAAGATGGGCTCTAGACTTTATAGGACCCATCAATCCTCCATTGAGTCAAAGAGTTTATATATTGGTTTGTACATATTATATGACCAAATGGGTGGAAGCGAAGGCACTTACTAGAGCTAATGAGGAATCTATTTTAACCTTTCTATGTGAAGAAATTTTTGTTAAGTTTGGAGTGCCTAGGGAACTAGTCACAGACGGAGAACCTCCTTTCAATTCTCATGGTTTTAAAGCTATGCTTCAAAAATATCATATCAATCATAAAATGACTACACCTTACCACCCCTAAGCTAATGGTTAGGTGGAAAGTACAAATAAAGTCATAGAGGCCATTTTAACAAAAACAGTGAAGGAGAATAGGAAGGATTGGTCCCAAATGCTTCCTAAGGCATTATGGGCTTACAAAACTACCTAGAGGAACATTACAGGTTTTTCACCTTATGAATTGGTTTATGGTAAAAGTGTTGTTTTTCCTGTGGAATTTGAAATTAAAACCTTAAGAAATCCTTTAGCTGTTAACCTTGATTTGACTGATGCACAGACAACTAAGTTGCAGCAGCTTCAAGAATTGGATGAAAAGAGGTTGGATGCCATACATCAAACAACTATGATTCAACAATAAAGAACAAGGTGGCATGATAAAACTATTAAGAATAAGCAGTTCCATAAAGGTAATTGGGCTCTATTGTATGATTCCTGGTTTGAAAATTTTCAAGGAAAATTGTGAACAAGGTGGCTGGGACCTTACGAGATAGATACTGTTTTTCCCAATGGAACAGTAAGGCTCCTAACAATTGATGATTCTAGAACACCATTGTTAGTGAATGAGTATTGGATCCATCCGTACCAACAACCTATTTCTAAAGAGGATTTTAAGGCCACTTGCATGGCAGATTCACATTATATCTTTTTGGAGGAGCCTGCTGCCCCTCATTGCATTTAATCTCTGCATTATATGTTTCTTTGTTAGATTAGATTTCTTAACTAATAATCCCTGTCAAGGGTTTCCATGTTACAATTTATTATTTTGCAGGTCTCAGATTAGGAGGCTGGTTGAAAAGAACAATTGTATTGCAAGCAGGATCAAGTTTCATTTTGGGAAACATTCTCATCTCACCTCAATTCATAGCTCATTCCCCCACATTACCTCTCAGCAACACTTTCCTATTTTGTTTTACAGCGACATCTCTCTTTATTTTTCCCGTTGCTGAAACACCAACTTTTCCCTTTTTTTTTCCTGTTGCTGAAACACCAATTTTTCCCATTGTTGAAACATCGAATTTTTCCATCTCTCCCTAAAACACCAATTTTTCTCATTTTTCCCATAATTGAAACATTAATTCCTCTCAAAAGAATGAATACATATTACTGCCCATTGTGAGAATCATCTATTGATCCTTATAACTTTGATCTTTCACTACCTCCTCCTATGTTTATAAAAGCCTTTCATATAAATACCCTCATATTACAAAACCCTTTTTCATAACCCTTGGTGATCTATTAGCAATGACATTATATTTTCAGAATATCAATCGAAGGTAAACATGAGGTATGCGTTTTTATGTGTAAATATTAAACTATAGTTAATGATAATATTGTGACATGATTACTGCAATCGCCGTACATTCAAACTTATCATTTTAGTCACAATTGGGGGGGGGGGAATACCAAAATTTTGCAATCATTTCACGATACGCCAATCACCGTCGTTTTTTACCATGATCATGTCCCGTCACCCCATCTTTGTCTTATTATGTTACGACCTCATTTCAAAAACTTAATCTGTTTCGGGTGCGGTAACTTGGCTCTGTACTGTGCATTTTACTGAAGCAAGTAACTATGGGAGGCAATGCTATTCAAAATGAACTCGACTCAACAGCTTTATTGGAATTGCACCCAGAAGTATATCAGATTTTTCAGCAGGCGGGCTGGGTAGATTATTTTCGAAGGCTCCAAGGATTTGATCCTTAGCAAGTCCTTGAATTTGCACACAATTTATAGGAAGGTTACTCTACTGTTCAAGGAGTCCGAATTCCTGTAATAGAGGATGATATAGCACAGGTTTCAGGTTTACTGGCCGATGGCATTCGATGGTTTAGTCGTAAACACATCATTTTGAATGCACAGCAGGACTTCCTTCTACCAGGAGAGTGGGTCGAGCCTAAAGGCAGGGATGTTGCACTTCATTCATTACCACTTCCATGGCCAACTATTGCCGAGTTTGTCAAGCACTATCTCACCTGTGAAGGACGTTACCAGGTAGTTTATCAGCATGATTTTGTGTTGTTAAATGATTTAGGACATGGTCGTCTGCTACATATGCCATACTATCTGCTTGGGTGTCTGAAGAATATGTCACATTATTCCATGAATGCGAAGTACCCACTCCTTTCCCTCACTCACCATCGTCTTCTTCAACTTCTAATTCATAAGGGCTTTGCTCAATAGAATCCCCCTCTCCTTAACAACCCACCCCCGGAACCCCATGAAGATGCTGAAATTCCTCAAGCAGCAGCCGAAAATCCCCAAGAAACTGCTGAAGTTCCTCAAGCAGCAGCCACAAATCCTCAAGAAACTGCTGAAATTTCTCAAACAGCAGCCGAAACTCCCCAATTAAATGCTGAAAATCCTCAACAGACTCCTAGAATCCCTCAGCGAATTGAAAATCCTTCTACACAACAACTAGGGAGCGTCTCTGATTCCCCACCACTAGTAGCAGTTAATCCATTTGACCCCTCCATTGCATCAACGCCACCCCATAATTTAGTTGAATCATCCACTCCCACTGTCCATATCCCCACTGATGATTCAGATGACAACATTTCCATTGCTAAACTAAAAAGGAAAAGGCAAGAAAAGGTTGCGCCCCTACCAAAAAGACGAACAAGGGCCTCAATTAAAGAAGCTATCACTTCTGAAGACCCTCCTACCCCAAAGAAAGCTACTCATAAAAGAAAAACCATTGTTCTTCCTGCCCTTTTACCTCGAAGACAAACAAGGACCTCTTCTGAAGTAGTAACTAAAACCACTACCCTAAATTCCCCACCTATTATCCTAAAACCCCATACCCCACCATAGTCCCAAGGCCCTAAACCTTTACCTACCTTACCCTCGGGTACTGAAATACAAAATGCACAGGATTTTGTGACATCATTCCTTTCAGAGAACGTAGCTGTCACACAAGAACTAGCTACTGATTCAGCATCTGCTCCACAAGAGCCAACTGCTGATCCATCAAAAGTGGATACCCAAGATGATATACAGCATGTAGCTATCCCACAAGAACTAGCTACCGACTTAGTAGGTGCTACACAAGAACCACCTGCTAATGAACAGAAAACAGACGACCTAGATGTAGCTGCCCCACAAGAACCAGCTACTAAGTCAACAGTTGCCACACAAGAACCACCTACTGATGTCCATAAAATAGACGACCTAGATGTAGCTTCCCCACAAGAACAAGCTACTGACTTAGCAGTTTCCACACAAGAACCACCTACTGATGTCTATAAAATAGATGACCAGGACATAGTTGCTCCAGCTATTGGCTCAGCAGTTGCCACACAAGAACCACCTGTTGATGTCCATAAAATTGATGATCAAGATGTAGCTGTCCCACAAGAACCAGCTACTGACTCAACAAGTGTTACATAAGAACCACCTCCTGATGAAAAAAATATAGATAATCAGGAACTAGCTACGTAGTCAGCAACTACCACACAAGAACCATCTACTGATATGCAAAATTTGGATGCGTAGGATGATATAGTTGTTACAAAACCAGCTGATGATTCAACAGATGTCACACAAAAACTACCTGCTGAGGCTGCAAACAATGAAGTTGCTACCAAACAACAACCCTTCCATCCACTGGAATCGGCTACTGAGACTATGACTGCTACACAAAGCCTAGTCACCTTGGTTTCCCTTTTACAAGAAAACGAGTTTCTGAAATCAGAGCTTGAGGTTTATAAGCAGGAACTAATAGTGGCAAGGGAAGCCTATGAAAGAGAGCTTAATCTGTATACTTTAGCTCATGTAGCATCTGCAGCCAAGAAAAGTGCAGAGAAAGATCAATATAATGAATACATGTGAAGCCTTTGTGGTAATATTTATCATCAAGCTGGTTATAAGATAGTTGAAGTCCCATTGCCTAGAGCCACTCCTGCATCGACTCCTGTTATAGTTAAAAAGGAATGCCCTGCTATTACACAAGAACTAGCAGGGCCTTCAAATATTTTTGAAAAAGAAGTGAAACCACAAGTATCTCAGCCTACTCTGGTTGTTAAAGCTGAAAGTCCTGTACCAAGGCCTACAAAGACTGCGTTTACTCAGACTGAACCTCGGCATTCAAAGACTGTCTTCACTCAGACCACAAGCACTCAAGCACAAATGGATATATGGAAGAAGGAATATGTTATGTCATAGGAAAGGATCTTGCAAGAACATAAATTATCATGGAAAAATCATATATATGCAAATTGGGAAGTGTTGGAACAATCTCGTGCACAGAACAAGGAAAATAAACAGTTAAAAACTAAATTGTCTCTCATGTTTGATTTGGTTCAAAGACTACTGGCCACCAGGAAACCATCCTTTAATTATTCTGTGTTTCTTGCAGAGCGCCTAGCATTCTTCCAAGTAAAGGCAATCAGAGATGGACGATCTCATGAGGTATCTACACCTCAACAGTTTATCAAAACATTCACAGAGGCATCATTCAGTGAACAAAATTTACTCTGTGAACTATATCTCCATAATGAAGCCATGCCTGAGGATAGAAAGCTTAATCTGATTCCTTTGTTTGGGGATATTCAGATTAGAGCCTTTATCTCTTTCCTGGCCAATCAGCTCACGTGGCAAAATGCCTTCCTTTTAGCAAAACACAATGAAGATAATCACCTTCTATGGATTCGATCCGAACCATAGAATGTTGTTGTTTTTGTCACTGAACATCATCGGTTTTTAAGGGAACTAGGAATGACTGAGCATCTTAGAGAATTATAGGCAGCAGTCTTAAAATATTGCCGACATTATGTCAAAGCCAAGGGAGCTCTTGCCTTACAAGCAAACAATCTATTTTGGGAACACTGCCCTAAGGAGATAAAGGAATATCATCCCTTTAACCCTCTTAATCTTCAAACAACAATTTCACGGCTACCTAATTATGTCAAATGCATTCAACAGAGTGCTGAAAAGTGGTTAGGATATCATTTTCACTTCCCTCTTCTATGGTTGCCAGTACAACAATATACGGCTTATTTCAGGTTGTCCAAAAAGGAGGATCTCGTAGCATGGCAGAGACTACAAAATGTCCAGGGTTTCAGAGATTTGGTTGATATCACCTTCTATACTTACTATCTAAGTAATTTGCACTATACAGCCTAGTACTCGGACTCAGACTCGGAGTAAAAGTTGCATGAGGACATGCAACCATTTCAGTTGGGGGGATGTTAGGACCTCATATTGTCTCTTTTTGACCATACATTTTGTTATAATGTCATCCTTTTTCAACTTATATTTAAAGTCCTTGTTACTGTTTTAACCCAATTATTCCAAAGGTACAAAATATTTCTTCTCATCACTATACGTTTAATTATTTTACATATAATTACGTTATCTTCATTGTTGATCATTGAATTGATAGTTGATGAATGGTTAAAGAATGATGTGCAGTCCACGTTGCTGAAACTGCCTGGATATTACAAGATTACTTCTACATTTGCTAAAATAGTAGGAACGATGTGCAAATCTCGTGACTAAACAATTGTGATTTGTGGTCTAGATTTGACAGCAACAGAAGAAGACCACCGAAGGAGCTACTACACTGGATGTAACGATCATGATATAAAGATAGTATTGTTGTAACAACATTTTGTTGATGGGAAAACTGACTTCCCTATTTCTGTATAAAGGGTTAAAATAGGACTTGCAATGTAATCTATTGTAATAGATGTCTCCTCTTTAAAAAGAGGAGACATCTACATTAGAAGGGGATGAATAGACTGCGGGGAAGGGCTTAGTTGAAGGAACAGAATTGGAATCCTTTTTTCCTGTAACATGACATATTGATAGATGAATAAAATCTTGTTCTGAATATTTCTTTCTAGTTCTCGTCTCCTGGGGAATCTTGTGAGAAGGATAGAGCCCACCTTCATCACAAGATTTACCCATTATATTTCTGCAGTGTGTTAAGTTTGTCTTTTATCCATGCCTTGTTAATAGTACCGTTTTCTGAATATTGTTTTCACATTATTGCTGAAACTTTGTTTTCTTTCCAATTGATTGCTGCACTATTTAGTTTATCCACAATTCATTCATGAGTGTTTCATTAGAAATTGTGTTTACAGAGTGAGTTGGCAGTGTGGTGATCAGAAATAGGTGCTAAAGATTCCCATTCTGGGAATAGGGTCATGTTCTCTATTATAGCATAGCTAGTGCTTTCCTTTGCAGATTGATTCTTTTTCATTAGATTACTTCTTTAATGAAATTAAGACTTCTTTGGTAGTTGTCTACAATAGATTGTTTTTGTTGTAACTTAGAGTGGAGCTTCAGTTTTCTTAAGCAAGGTGAGATTAGTTTTTACTACAACTTTCATTGCTTTTAAGATTGAGTGCATATAGTACGCAGTTGCCTTTGAAATAAACAAACTTCCTTGGGTTGACAATTTATGTGGCACTTGGTTGTTTGAATTAATAAGCAATTAAAGTGACCAACAAAGAGCACACAGAAGTCTCACATATTATTAAATCCATCATTTCCATCATAAATAGTACTTTTAAGCAATTGACGGAATGCAAATCGATCCTTATTGAATATACATGCAATAGAAAAACTAACCGTCATAGATGATTCTGTTACCCACATCATACTATGATAATCTGCAACCATCTACCACTATCTACCATATTAACCAGAAGCTTTATATAACAGTAAAAGTTCCTTCAATAACATAAAGAATATTTCCATTTAGATCCATTTAGTATCCTACTCATTCATATGCATAAGAATGAAATACGTATATCATCATACCGACACATAATCAATATTGTTAACATATAAAATACTGAACCAAATAAAATAATCACATGAAGGGAAAGAGACCAACATACAACCATTTCATGCAAATGACACCAACTAAATCTTACTTGGAGGGAGGAGCACCACCACCCAACCATGAACCACTTTTGATTTCCCCTGAGCTAAAGATATTGCCAAGGATCAACTATCCTTTGTTGATCGATGCACTAGTATTTAATTCCCTCTTTCATGATTTAGTTACCATTATCAGCGTCCCGCTTTATGGATTTTTCCATTTGCCTAGGTCTTATCTGAAAACGCTCGTCTTTATCTCCCACAATGCTTTTCCACATAAAAGCTTGCCTTTATCTCGTGCTAAGATTTTATGTATAGTGGATATTTATCTCCCATCCATCTGATGGATATCCAATCTATCCAATCTTATCTAGAATCACATCTAGAAGCTTATCATGAAATATTCATCTCTATTCCATTCCTCATGGGAGTTGGCAAGCATCTCCTCTCTCTTGGTGCTCCACCGTCCAAGTGATTTATTTTATTTATTTATTTAAAAATACATTTGCTTTTCATATTACATATCACCTAGCTTTCCTTAGCTTAGTTTTGAATAATTTAACCCACAAAGGAGGGTATCAAACCTAGCTTTCCTCAGCTTAGGTTTACAACATTTAACACACAAGGGAGGATATCACGCCTAGCTTTAACTTAGCTTAGGTTTACAATAATGTAGTAGACAAGGGAGGGGTGTTGAAATTGATGACTTTATGAAGTAATAATGTATTTATGCACGAAGTTACTTCATATCTCTTATTATCTGAACACAATTAAGGCTAAGTGATTACACGAAGATCATAACGCTTTTTGTTAAAGTTATCGAACACTTAAGTAGATCTGAGCAAATACCAATCTAAGTGTAATCTATGATGCACATAAATAGCTAATTGGCATGTTCAAGATCTGCAAAAGCCAGTAGTAGAACTTCGCGGAGGTATAGAGGCTGATTAGGGGAAGTTACAATGATAATCCGTAAGGGATTAGAGAGTTTCTTAGAGGTAGATCTGGGTCACAAAAAGACATCACGCTGATCTCTCGGTGCGGAAACTTGGTTCCAACATCCTCCCATACTGCTTCGAGTGAGACTTCAGTCTGTGCACCGCAGATTGATGCCGAAAGGGCCAATAGTGTAGGGATTTTTTTGGAAAAACTAACTCTAAAGCTGGGACAGGACCACCTTAATCCAACAAGCAAGTTTCCAGTAAAGATTTAATTACAAATTCTAAAACTAGAAGAAGAATTCTCTAATTAAAAATTTAATACATTACATATTTTCATCGTAAAAAAAAGAAGAAAATAATATTATGTATCTGAATATCATGTTTTTGTTGGAGTCATGGCTGAAGCTAAGGATCCCCAAGTCAAATTTAATGAGGTGGCATCCAAGTCAAAGTTGATAAGGTGTTTTTTCTAAATATAGAAAAAACTAATTCTAGTGAATTCCTAAAACATAGGCTTTAAAGATCAATTTGAATCTCTGAAATGGTGATATATGTGTAAAATTTGAGAGAGGTTCCTATTAATGGGATGGTTTTTGACAAAAACCTCTTTTCGTTTTGAAAATTTGTTTCCATATGTTTATAAGCCACACCTGAAGCTATTACTTTTATAGGAAAAACAAAGTTTTAACTGACCATTTTTACAAAAAGGCACTGCTACTCTCGTTGTCTGAGGTTTATCCCTATTTATTACAAATCAGTGTTGACACTTCCATTTTCAACGCTTTAAAAACTATTGACTAAATTGAGATAACACCACATTGAATAAAATTTAATCTAAACATATAATATTAAATATATATTAATTTTCTTAATTTTAATGTTAATCCCACGTTCGAGAAACACTGAAGCAATCCCACAATCTTCGCTATATAATTATATTCATTGTTTCTATTTGTCACATAACATCAAGTCTTCTTAGTTTTGTTAAAAAAATTGGAGCAATTTTGCGGAGGAGCTACATTGTCATTGATAACACATTGAATGGGAGTTTTTCGCATTTCAAAGGTTAGTTTTCCTTCTATTTTGATAGGAATTTTTCTCTTTTATGGTTTTTATGTTCCAAAACTAAAAAAAAAATTATTGTTTTCTGATTTTTCGATTTGTTTTTGCAATATCATATTTTACGGGAAAAACCACATAAAAACTCTATTTTTTATATTTTTATAAAGAAGGCGAAAAAAACTCAAATTTTTAGGATTTTTAGGAGAAAAAATATATTTTTTAAGGATTTGAAATTAAAAAACCAGCTTTCAGTTTGTTTTTTGGAATTTTTTTTAATTTGTCTTGGGGGTATTTCAATTCATTGATTTTAAATTTATGAAATCATTGAAACAAGGAAGACCCGGGTTCAAATCCCCCTGAGATGTGTTGTAACCCTATTTGCCACTCCTTTATAATGAGAGAAACACAATATCAACTTACCTCAGTTGTTTGACTAAAATGCATCCATTTTTGCCTTTTTCTTTTACTTGTGTGAGATTTATCTCGTGATAAAATGGTGGAATTACATGATTGTGTTATTTCTCATAATCAATTTTCCAAAATATTATAATTATGAGATAATTGAGAAAAAACTCATAATTGTGAAAAAAGTTTCTAGATTTTTCCATTCCCAAGGAGATCAACTTAACCCACTTGTGTATGACTTGGTTAGGGGTCCATTATTGTAGAAGTTTCCTAACTTCTCAAGCCCCTAGGTGTCTATATACATTCTTTGAAAGGATGGAATGAGCCTTTATAATCTCACCAAGAGGAAAGGGTGTAAGATGAAGTATCCAAACTACAGCGCAAGAACTCTGCTGTATTGGGAGAGGAGACCATGATACAAGCTTGAGAAGAAGACATTATGTTGGAAGGTATATTGATGTACTTTCACTTATATGGTTAGTAGAATCTATGTTCCTTCCCCTTATATCTTTTTTGTAGTAATTTATATGTGTGATTTCTAGATGTTTTGAGCTGACAATCTTCTATGGAAGATCACTTGTCATCTATGTTTGGTTGTTTTTGTGAGTAGTCTTTGGATTAGAATGAATGAAAGAGATCGCTTGATTGGAGTGCAAGGATTTTGCTTCATGCCTGAAACCCTTCACCAACCTACGAGGAGGCAAGGTACTTGCTCATACTTTGTAGCATTAGAAATTTCATCAAAAATACATGCATGGCCATCTAGATTGGGGATTGTTATTATATTGTCTTAGCCATTATTTTGTGTTGTTTGATGATCTCAATTAAGCATGAGATTGTGGAGAAATAGTTCCTTGCATAATTAAATGCAAAAAAAATTGGTGCTTTCAATGAGAGGCTCCTTATGTCATTCCTACCACCTAGGTTTTTCCATCTTATCCTCCTATTTATAACCCTATGAATAGTCATGATCTTGGGGGTCATTTTCTCTCTTGGGGAATGTACCGTGGGGGGCAGAATCCTTACACCATTCAATCTGGCCCACAACAGTCATATGTTGGGGTGAATCCATTTCTTCACCAGCAATCCATGCCTCACAATCCCTATATAGGGGGGACCGCAAGGATGGTCAGGGGTTCCTCCTTCCTATGATCCATTTAGCCAACTCAAAAATCCATTATTATCCTATCTTGATTTACCATATTTGGTAAAGTTGACTAATGACCCCATCCAACATGATCCCTAGTGGCCACCCATGCCCGCCAAATTTCCATCTAATATTCCCAAGTTTGAAGGGAAGCTTGGGGAGAATCCATGATCCGAATTTAAACAAGAACGCAAAAAAATACAGAAATACCCATATACACAAAGATACAGTAGAATAATACTTCATTTCATTAATGTAAAATACTGAAATATGCTTACAAACAGAAATGGAAATAAACCAGCTAGGGCGATGGTAGCTTATCTCTAAGAAGAGATGTGGTGGCTACATGCCTCTGAACTGTGTTACAATGAGGCTCGAAGGCTTATTTATTGTTGAGAAATAATGGAAAACCCTAAACATCCAAAAACCTAACCCTAGGAGATGAAACACCAAATTGTGGGCGCCGTTTTGGGAAAATTGGTACATCAACTTCCCAGGGTCATAACTTTGGCATACGATCTCTGTTTGACACACACAATAGCTTGTTAGAAAGATCTATTTGAGGACTAAAACATTAGGAAGAGAAAAATAGGCCCGTGGACCCATGTTGCTCCCAGGTTTCTCAAAAAATGTCGTTTAGGGCCTTAAAATGGATCCAGAAGTTCAGGACCCGAAAAACTGCTAAAAATAGTAAATTGTGCTACAATTAAGGAAACTAAAAAACTAAAAGAGACAATTGTGGGGGTCCAAGTGGGATAGGTGGGTGGAGACCAACATCCACCTGGATCATTCCTACCCCCTTAGGAAGCAATGGTCCCCATTGCGTTGAGTTCCTCCCTGAGATGAGGAAAATTCTACTAAGCTAGGTCCCTCGTGAGCTGTTCTGCAACCCCTGATGTGTCTAGTAATGGTGGAAAGCATGGTCGAGGGCGGTCCACATTGAACACTCAGTGCAAGCGAAGGAATGGGGAAATGATTTGCTCAAAAGCATTATTTCCCACATCCTTGGTATGGGCTCTTGTAAGGCGTTCTTTCTGCAAATACAACCAGACTTTGTCATCCACTTGAAAATTGTGTGTTATCTGATGCTGATCATGTCGCTACTTGTACTTGGCATTTTCCAGAATGGAGTAGTGATATATTGGCCCATTGGGTAGAGGTGATCTCAGAGTCAAATCGAATGAATGCTTGACCTGATAGTGCAATGGTACCCCTGTGGGTGAGGAGAAGATGTTCCTCTCTGCTTTCATCATTGTATCCATCTGTTGTTGCTGCTGCATGGAGGAACACTTCGCGGGGGTCATGGATGTGGTGATGATCTTGCCCTTACTTTGGGAGAAAACCAGATAGAAAATGAATTTCCTAGTCTGGGAGATGATCTTGCTACATTTCTTAGCAGAGATCAAAGAAGTGGTGGTAGGTGGGGCTACCTCCGGTATCTTGTATAATGAATTACATAAAGAAATAATAACAGAGCGAGGCATTGACTCATACATAGCATGTCACCTCCACAATTATGGTTGGCCCAATAATGCATCACAAACATCCAGAGGTGCAACATCACACAATACCTCATCTGTGAAGGGCTTGATGTTGTAGGGAAGGCGGCACTACTGGCGGACTTGGAGATCTCATCCTTGGTGAAGCCATTCGATACTATACGGCTTCAGGTGTGGTGTAGTTAGTAGGCCCAACTGCTTCATGACCTCTATTGAAATGAGGTTCTTTTGGCTCCCACTTTCAACAATGAATTGCAACAGTAAACCCTTCACCCACATTTGTGAGTGGAAAATACTCTCCCCCTCCTCTAGATCTTTGGGCTCATTCTTCTGGATCTTGGGGGTGGAAACAGTGGCACTGGGCTCCGCATCAATGATCTGCTTCCCTTTGCCATTCCCCTTGTCAGGTTCTAACTCAAGTGTTGGCATTATGGCTAAAGTATTGTCCTTTATGGCAACCCATATAGGTGATAGATCACAGTACTTCAGGTCAGTAGCAGAGATTGCTGATCAGCTCTCAAATATTGAAGAAAATAAGGGGTACGCAGGTACACTGTATAGAAGGTGCGTACACGCAGGCCTGTCTTACATAAAGTGCGTACATACCCGCAATTATCCCGTTCAGAAGGTGCGTACTCCCAGTTCACTTACTTCAAGGCAGAGAAGCGCGCTCACGTGGGGTTTCTTATGTTTGGCCCGTGGTATTTAGCTCGCCGTTCTTGATTCTATGGTTTTGGCCCGTGGTATTGTTTTATATTATTATTATTGAGCCCCTATTGATCCATGATTTTAGGAAGAGCTTTCCTATATAAAGCAAAGGAGATCATTTGGCTAGACACTTGTGAAATAAGAAGATCTTAAGAGAAACTAGATCTGAAATTCTAGTGATGGGTTTGTGAGAGAAAGCTAGATCTAAATCAAGAAAAACATGAGAACTATAAATCGGATCTACTAATGGCTTGATATCTCCTCGGTGCATGTTCAG
The DNA here is from genome assembly GCA_031772625.1 of Pinus tabuliformis. Lineage (NCBI taxonomy): Eukaryota > Viridiplantae > Streptophyta > Pinopsida > Pinales > Pinaceae > Pinus > Pinus tabuliformis. Next base: position 776,130,737 of record CM062820.1, on the reverse strand, counting down.
ATCTATAGATCTGACAGTTTCGGTTAATCTTGAAGTCTTGGAATTATCTATACCTACAGGTACGCAAGTACAGTGAAAGAAAAGTGCGGAGATACGCAGGCACAAAAGCGTTACAGGTGCGCAGATACGCAGGCCCAGAAGCACTGCAGTTGCGGAGGTACGCAGGCAGTTCACTGGACACATAGCACCGGTACGCAGGGAGTCTGTGAGGCACAATGCGTGGGTACGCAGGAACGCAGTTGGACACAGTGCGTACTTCTACGCAGGTGTTATATGGGTGAAGCTGCGTACTTCTCATGAAACCTATTTAGCTGCCTCTGTTGATTATTGTTGTGTTCTGGTTTTTGAAGTGATGTCTGGTTTCTGGTATTAAGTTCTGATAATAGCAGTGATTGATTATACATTGATGGATAAATGGATCATGTTCTTATTGACTCATTCTATGTGATCTGATGGACTAGATTTGATTGATGACTCACTTGTATATGTATTGATCTAGTGCTTGGGTAATTCAGAAAGTTGTTTGATTATGAGTTTCAATGTTGTTGGGTCCAATACGAAAATTGGATGAAATGTGGCCTTTCAGATTATGTGTTCTGCTTCAGTGTATCCAGTCTGAAAATTGATGAAACGTGGTACTTGGAGGAGAGAATATTGTAGGTCAGTACCTACGTACTAGTATCTAAGCTAGTACAAGAGCTAAAGGAAGGTAGTAGCCTGCGTACTAGTAAATGGATCGGCTAGTACAAGAGAAAAGGGGGTTGTAGCTCCCGTACTGGTATAAGACTGCACCAGTACAAAATATTGTAAAAGGATTTTCTTATTAAGAAGAAGATTGAGATGACTTGCAGCAGGTGGTTTTCTCCCACATTGGGTTTCCACCTTATATCATGGTGTTTATGTGTGTGCCTTATGTGTGATGATATACTCTATGTTACTGCATCTATTCTGATAATATGGTTGATAATGTTCTAATGCACTCATTGAAGATCAATTAACTTAATGATAAGAAGTTGTTGAAGTAGCATATATCAATCTGATTATGGAAATGAAAAAGTTTTATTAATATGAGAATACTGATTCACCCCCTCTCAGTATTATTTCCAACAATTGGTATCAGAGCAGGTCCTTTGGTAGAAGCTTGATCGCTTGAAGGAGATCCGTGGAACAATGGGAAAGAAGCTTAAGAAGAAAGCTCATAAGAAGAAGAAGACATCTCAGAAGAACTATGACAGTGGGAGAATCGATTGGGGATTAGGTATAAGAAGCTCTTCAGATTCAGAATCAGTTCAAAATGAAGATGACCATTCAGGTATGAATTTTCTATCCTCTGATGTTCCAACTATCTTTCCTTTTGGAAAAGATGAAAGTGATAGTGAGACTACTGAATTTTCTCTTATGGGTGAGCAAGAAAGATATCAAATAGAGGCAGAATTTAACAGGATGACAAACAAAATTAGTGAACAAGAAAAACTTCTGAACATAAAGAGTGGTGCCCTCAAAGAAGCTGTTACTAGACAAAAAGCTCATCAAAAGTTATGCAAGGAAAAGTATCAAAAGTTGCAAGATGAAGCAACATCTCTAAGAAATGAAGTCATTGAAAAGAACACAACAATCAAGGAGCTCAGAGATTGATCCAGTCATTATGAAAGTCTTGAAGCCACAATCCTCTCACTAAAGGAAGAACTTGAAGAATCAAACAACCAGAATGAAGATCTACACCAAGCAATTGAAAAACAAGACAACGAAGTCATCAGCTTAAAATCCCAGCTGGAATGTGCCTTCAGAGTTCGTCAAATACAGTAGGATTTGAATGAAGAACAAGAAAATGAGATTCTCAAACTAAGGGAACAAATGGAAGAAGCAAGAAAAGCCAAAGAAGATTTGAAAAAGCAATCTCTTGAAAAGGAAGAACAGCTTTAGGTTGAGGTAAATATCTTGAAAGGTAAATTAGAAGAAAAGGATAAGCTTTTATGATTGCAAGATAGTTCTAAAGTCTTGGATGATATTATTAGTAGTCAAAGGTCTCCTGCTATAAAGACTGGTCTTGGTTTCCATGAATCTGTTGAAGGTGAATCTAGTTCACAAGGTGAGGCAAGGAACTCTAAAGAGAAATCTAAAGTGATCAAAGAAGAAATGAAAGGTCAATCTCATCATCAACCAAGGAAAGAGATTCCTCAAAGAAAATCCTTTACTCCTCCTATGAATAATGTTGAATGTTATGTATGTCATAATCTTGGACATGTTGCAGCTAGATGTAGAAGAAGAAGGGTTCAAGACCATTATGCAGAAAGATCATCACATTCAAGGTACTTTAATGGACATTGCTTTGCTTGCAATATGTATGGTCATAAAGCTGCTGACTGTTACAGGAGGTGTTGAATGTTATGTATGTCATAATCTTGGACATGTTGCAGCTAGATGTAGAAGAAGAAGGGTTCAAGACCATTATGCAGAAAGATCATCACATTCAAGGTACTTTAATGGACATTGCTTTGCTTGCAATATGTATGGTCATAAAGCTGCTGACTGTTACAGGAGGAATATGAAACATGTAAGATGTTATGCATGTAACAAGCTTGGACATATAGCTAAGGAATGCAGGAACAAAGTGTGGGCACCATATCAAAAGGAGAAAATGTCATCATCACGCTTGAAGATATGGAGGAAAAAGGAAGTACAGTCAGAAAAAGGCAGCATGGCACAACGTACAGACATACCAGAATCAGAGGGAGCTGAAAGTACAAAACTTCAGTGTCCTGAATCTCATATGCAAACTCCATAAAGGGAAGTCGCGTATATACGCGAGTTGGATACTGCACAATCGCATATATGATTGTTTGAAGAAAGGCAGTAGGGAAACTGAAGTGAATCTATGAAGTATGATCTCTCGAGCACAAGATCAGATCTGGGAATCTGGCTGTCAGTAGCATAGAGGAGGACTGTTAATTAGGTTCTAATTAGAGGTACACAGATCATTTACTGTGAAAGTACGGGCGTACGAAACAGAGCGTAAGTCCCGGTGCGGAGGTACGCAAGCAAAGGCACAGTCCCTACGCGGACGGACGTGGCGAGACAGAAGAAGAGGTGCGTAGCAAGATCGAAGGTACGTGGCGCAACTGATGGCATAGGTGCGTGGGTACGCACTGTAATAGAAGGTTGTCTGTGTGTATACGCAGAAACACAGAAGGTCAGGTGTGTGGATATGCAGAGGAGCGAAAGACAAAGTGCGGAGCCACACAGGTCGTATAATGAGAAACTGTGTATCTGTCTTAAGGCATTTATTGGCTGACTTTTCTTGTTGATAAGATCTGACAGATGGCACCAGTTTAGGGGGAGCATATGTTTCTTAATGCATTGTTGGCATTATGGTTAATAGTCCTTGGTGATGATGCTTATATAGATAAATGATTCATCTTGCTATGAGTTGTTCACATGGTTCTTGGATCAGATTTGTGGTAGATTCTCTAATGATGCTTACATGGTAACTTTCATGAGGATAAGGAGAAGCACTTATTCATGATGAGTCACTCATATGCTACTGTGTTACAGTTATGATGCATGATTCGTTTCATTCTTGGCACAAATGGATGAGGATTGTTGGCTGGATACAGGGATGATTATTCAAAGTTGCATTGTTGAAGACATGATGATGATGAGCTCTTACCTATATGATGATAGACATACCTTGATGATTCATGCACTAATGCAAGTTGTTGATCTAGTTTCTGTTGACAGATACTATGGAGCAGATCATACAGTGTTGTTGTTGATGTTTATAGTGTGTCTCTATTGTAGTCATCTCTTCAGGTCATGTAACGACCTATGTTGGTTTCCCCACTATGCCTAGGATGTATGATGTTATTCTTTTATGTTATCATATGTAAACTTTTAGTATATCACCATTTTGATGGGAGATAGATATATGTATTGAGTCTCTTGGTGATAGGAAGGTCATTTATGATATATAGAGTCATGTTCTTCTTGTAGAACATCTTTTTGTAGACCTTGCTTACTATCAGGGGGAGATTGAGCATGAACAACACTATATAGCAGAGCAGATCTTTCAGCTTGTTCTCAGAAAGGGGGAGCTCATTCAGAGCACCATGGCATATACAAAGGGGGAGCTCATTCAGAGTCTTCAGCAGATCCGGTTTATAGTCAAGGGGAGCATGTTCTTAGGGGGAGCATAACCCTTTGCCCTTGATGTCAAAGGGGGAGAGTGATTTGGTGTTGTTGCCATCAAGTCCAAAGGGGGAGATTGTTGGCATTATGATGCATGTGTTGTACTTGATGGCAACCCTCTCATAGAAGATCATCTCACTTATATACATTCAGATGAATCTACAGAAGAGATATCAGATGTGACATAATACATCGATGCAGGACAGCTCAAAGGAATCAAATGGCAAGTTCTTAGTAAGCTTTGCCATCAAGTCCAAAGGGGGAGATTGTTGGCATTATGGCTAAAGTATTGTCCTTGATGGCAACCCATACAGGTGATAGATCATAGTACTTCAAGTCAATAGCAGAGATTGATGATCAGCTCTCAAATATTGAAGAAAATAAGGGGTATGCAGGTACACCGTACAGAAGGTGCGTACACGCAGGCCTGTCTTACATAAAGTGTGTACACACCCACAGTTATCCCGTTCAGAAGGTGCGTACCCCCAGTTAACTTACTTCAAGGCGGAGAAGCGCGCTCACGTGGGGTTTCTTATGTTTGGCCCGTGGTATTTTGCCCGCTGTTCTTGATTCTATGGTTTTGGCCCGTGGTATTGTTTTATATTATTATTATTGAGCCCCTATTGATCCATGATTTTAGGAAGAGCTTGCCTATATAAAGCAAAGGAGATCATTTGGCTAGACACTTGTGAAATAAGAAGATCTTAAGAGAAACTAGATCTGAAATTCTAGTGATGGGTTTGTGAGAGAAAGCTAGATCTAAATCAAGAAAAACATGAGAACTACAAATCGAATCTACTAATGGGTTGATATCTCCTCGGTGCATGTTCAGATCTGTAGATCTGACAGTTTCTGTTAATCTTGAAGTCTTGGAATTATCTATACCTGCAGGTACGCAAGTACAGTGAAAGAAAAGTGTGGAGATACGCAGGCCCAGAAGCGCTGTAGTTGCGGAGGTACGCAGGCAGTTCATTGGACACAGAGCGGTGGTACGCAGGGAGTCTGTGAGGCACAGTGCATGGGTACGCAGGAACACAGTTGGACACAATGCGTACTTCTACGCAGGTGTTATATGGGTGAAGCTGTGTACTTCTCATGAAACCTATTTAGCTTCCTCTGTTGATTATTGTTGTGTTCTGGTTTTTGAAGTGATGTCTGGTTTCTGGTATTAAGTTCTGATAACAGCAGTGATTGATTATACATTGATGGATAAATGGATCAGGTTCTTATTGACTCATTCTATGTGATCTGATGGACTAGATCTGATTGATGACTCACTTGTATATGTATTGATCTAGTGCTTGGGTAATTCAGAAAGTTGTTTGATTATGAGCTTCAATGTTGTTGGGTCCAGTATGAAAATTGGATGAAATGTGGCCTTTCATATTATGTGTTTTGCTTCAGTGTATCCAGTCTGAAAATTGATGAAACGTGGTACTTGGAGGAGAGAAGATTGTAGGTCAGTACCTACGTACTAGTATCTAAGCTAGTACAAGAGCTAAAGGAAATCTTTGGAGTATTGTAGCAGGTAGCAGCCTGTGTACTAATAAATGGATCAGCTAGTACAAGAGCAAAGGGGGTTGTAGCTCCCGTACTGGTATAAGACTGCACCAGTACAAAATATTGTAAAAGGATTTTCTTATTAAGAAGAAGATTGAGATGACTTGCAGCAGGTGGTTTTCTCCCGCATTGGGTTTCCACCTTATATCATGGTGTTCATGTGTGTGCCTTATGTGTGATGATCTACTCTATGTTACTGCATCTATTCTGATAATATGGTTGATAATGTTCTAATGCACTCATTGAAGATCAATTAACTTAATGATAAGAAGTTGTGGAAGTAGCATATATCAATTTGATTATGGAAATGAAAAAGTTTTATTAATGTGATAATATTGATTCACCCCCCTCTTAGTATTATTTCCAACATCAAGGTCAGAACATGTATCTGATTCTGAAGCCTTCAACTCGGCCACCATCAACTGCTTGGTCTGACACTCACTTGTGTTGTGAGTGGGGCTCTTATGGAATTCACACCACTTTCCTGTGTCCTTCTTCGAATTCATGGCATTGTTCTTTTCTTGCGGCTTCGATGGGTTGTATTGGGTCACCCTGCCTTGGATTTGTCCTTTGGTCTTTAGATTCAGAGATCCAAAGTCTTGCTTCTTGTTTTTAAACTTCTGCTCAATCTTGACAGCGTATCGATATGCTTTGCTGAGCGAGGAGATGTCTAGGAACTCCATCTCGTCCTGGATGTACTTGTGTAGGTAGTCACAGTATTTGAGTACCAAATGCAGCTCAGAATCCTTGATACCCAACTGTGCGAAGGGTATGAAAAATGTTTGTGAACTCTGGCACATCTTGGTCCCTTCCCTGTCGCAGTGTGGTCCACTTTATGTATTTGTCCTCATAGCTTTTGACAAGGTAATACTGCTGCTTAATGGCGTCCCAGAATGAATTCCAAGTGGGGTTAGCTGAATATAGTGAGCTTGTACTTTCATCCTTTTTCTCACAGTAGGTTTCCCACCAATCCTTGATGTGGGGGGCTGCTTTGAGAAGAGCAAAAATAATCTTTTCCCAACTGGAAAAATCATGAACAGAAAAATACCCTTCTAGCATATTTAACCATTTATCTACGACATTTTCATTTATCTGACCCTCAAATATGGGGATTTCAAAATTAACTTGTACCTTAAAGGGTGTGTCATTTCTAGAGTAGTTGTTGGAAGCCGATGCATCGCCTCCAGTAGCTACTAAAGTATCCAGGCAAAGTTTTCCATAATCACATTCCTTTGCCACTCGAGGGATTCTTTGAGCAAGATTTTGATAGGATCTCCTACCCCCTCATCTTTCTTTTCATCCACCATGGGAGGTTGTCAAGATTTGGGAGGTTGGTCTTGTAAAGGTTTGACCATTTCAAGCCCTAACTCCTTATATCTCGACCTCGTTGGGGACATGCAAAGCAAAATAGAGAAAGAGCAGACCACTCTGATACCACTGATCTAGATTAAAACAGGAATGCAACAAAATATAGGAATACCCATATACACAAAGATACAACGGAAATAATACTTCATTTCATTAATGTAAAATATTGAAATATGCTTACAAACAGAAATGGAAATAAACCAGCTAAGGCAATGGTAGCTTATCTCTGAGAAGATATTTCGTGGCTACATGTCTTTAAATTGTGTTACAATGAAGTTTGAAGGCCTATTTATTGTTCAGAAACAATGGAAAACCCTAAACATCCAAAAACCTAACCCTAGGAGATGAAATGCCAAACTGTGACCCCCATTTTGGGAAAATTGATACATCAATGTCTTGGGGTCATAACTTTGGCATATGATCTCTGTTTGACGCACACAATAGCTCGTTAGAAAGATATATCTGAGGACTATAACTTTGGGAAGAGAAAAATAGGCCCATGGACCCATGTTGCTCTCATTTTTCCCAGAAAATGTCGTTTAGGGCCTCAAAACGGCTTCGGAAGTTCAAGACTTGAAAAACTACTAGAAATAGTAAATTGTGATACAATTAAGGAAACTAGCAAATTGAAAGAGATAGTTGTGGGGTTCCAAGTGGAATAGGTGGGTGGCCACCAACATCCACCTAGATCAATCCATCCACCCACATTACCACCTATCACTGATGGTGTTCCTCTAATTCTTTGGTGGATGATTCTATTAAACTTTTCTTGTTCGAACATACGTTAATTGGGGATGTTGCAAAGTGGTATATCTAGCTAGATACTACATCCTACATTAAATTTTCCTCCTTAGCTCAAACCTTCTTGACACACTTCTAGTTGCTTACCCAGTATGATATCGACTCTAATCTCTTGTCAAACATCAAAAAAGATTATGCCACATTAATTTCTTATCACATTCATGAGTGGCATCGTCGTAAGAAGTTAGTGAGAACCAAGTTTTTACACAAATGGTTGATTCACTCTATCCAACTTCAGATTTCCAAGGATGTGTCCCTGTTTCGAGTCATTACCGAGGAGAAATCCATTTTAGCTACCCAACAATTAGATATTATCTATTCACAGTTAGGTACGCTATATGAAGTGTTACCTAATGCCCCTAGGCCTTCTATTGACCCTCTTGAACCTGCTACTAGACCTCATGTCGATGGCTTGATCAAAACTATTTCTGATTCTATGAGCCAACTTGTTGTCCAACTTGGGTAATTGATTATTACATTTCAAGCCTGAGCAAGTGCGTCTTGCTCTGCTAAAACACCCTCTCTTGAGCGGTCCATCGACGTTCTTACGATGAATTCCACTCAAACGAAGAACAACCAACAATTTGGTGGTAAGAAAAGTAAGAAGAATAAACAAAAGAACCAAACTTCTCAAGGTGCCAAACCAACCCTCAGAACCTAGGAGGCGGCACTAGTGAAAATTGTCGTAAAATAAAATTCCCTTCAAAAATCTATCAAGGTGAACACTTCACTCATGAGTGCCCTCAAATGGATGAGGTCCATGTGCTCTTTTCACCACAATCTACTCAAAAACCTATTGTTTTGACTCATCCATTCCCTACACAACCTCAGCAAGATATGGTTTTCCAACCTCCTCCACTTCTACAAGGAGGCAACGAGGGGTCATTTTCGCATTCCACCAACAGTTCGTTCGTCTTTATGTGCAAAGTAGATGTGAATGTGACTAGCGAGCCAAGTCATATGATGTTCCTGAGTTGAATTCTTCCACTAAGGACTCACCCGCTCCACCTACTTCTACTGGACCTCTCATGTTCAATAAGCCTTTGGATCTTGTTGATCACCCCTCCAAGGGTGTCGTTTGTAAGGCTACACATAATCCCTATACCCTAGCCACTCAACAATACAATATTGTTGAAGATATTTCCCAGGCTCCTTGTGCCATGTCTACCCTAGAGGTTTTGGAAAGTTGTCCTCAGCGGTGTAAGACCTTGTTTTCTGTGATTGGTGGATTAAGTATGTCTGACTCAAGTCTTATTGTGTTTAATGCTGACAAGGTTTCTCCTTGCCTTTCCCATCATATTTCTTTTCAAATTATCGTGCATGTTATTCACAAGAATATTCATCACACTTTGGTGGATGAAGGCTCTTACACATGTGTCATGTCAACATCATGCTGGAAATCTCTTGGCTCTCCAGTGCTTGCCACATCCAATACCACTCTTCAATATTTTGATGGACACAACTTTGTACCAAAGGGGGTCCTTCCCAAGTTTTCCATTAAGTTAGGGGGAAATATTGTCTATGTCGATGTTGAATTTATCGATGCTCCTTCGAACTATAACCTACTCCTGGGCCATAGTTGGTTATATTTCATGATTGCAGTTGTCTGGTATGTTTTTCATGTCCTTTTCTTTCCTTATGAAGGCAAGATTGTGACCATTGACCAACTAGATTGATGTGTGCCATCAGCCCAACTTACCACTACGTGGAACTCATTCCCTCTTGTCAAAAATCACCTTGGTCAGTATGAGAGTATTGGTGCAAGCTTGTTTAAAATAGTATCTCTTATTGGGGTATTTCCTCAATTACCACCGCCCGAAATTTCTTCCTCTTCGAAAGCTCCTATGCATATGATCTCTGCTAGCACCTGTGGACCCCATAGACAATTTTATCCTTTGGTGGTATCTCTTGTTATTATGGAAGTTGATTAAGCTAGTGAGCATCCCCCGCCACCTTTATTGGAATATATTACCGCTCTGATAGTCCCATCAGTACCTCCTGATGCTAGTCAGAAACTCCATCCCAATATGGACTATGACCAAGATCCTTTTCCCACATAGGATGCCCCTCTTCTTATTCCACATGACTCCCTTAACGAAAAACCCATTGGTCCAATCAACTTGGAGATCATGGATCCATCTGTTGAAAATCCTAGGGAGATTATTCCTTTTCTGACCTCTAGTATCCCCGATTCAAAACAAGTGGAGCTTGGAAACATAAATCTTGGAATGATTCAAGGGGCACAACCTTGGCCTTCCTTGGAAGTGCCACCCCTCGATCGAGTCAAGTCTTGAGTTTCTACTACCGAACTTGCCAACAAATTTTCCAACTCCTTACCACTTGTTGATGAGTGTATTGTACCCACTTTATGTCTTGATCCTCCCTTATGTCCTCAGATTGGGTAGTTTTATTTCCTTTGGCATGGCCCCACATTGGTGATGGCATATGTTCCCCTATCCTTCCATGAGTTTGCAAATAGAAACCCTTGGCCTGTGCCTAGTTGTGGGCACACTTTAGCATGACCTACGAGACTGCATTGTGCTTGTACATATTGTACATAGTAGTGTGATGTTTTTACCCTTTTTACTTTAGTGTGTGATGTGAGCATTTTTCATGCCTTATTTATCCCAAAAATAAAACAAAATTTTATAAAAGTCAAAAATAAAAACATGGTCTTGTTTTTACCTTATACATGCTTATTTCTTTCATTATGTGCTTTAATCATGGATCTACTCTTTCTAGATAGTTTTTACAGGACAGAGTGTTGTTTCTATTGTGGCGTTCATTGGACCGTAGGTATGTTTCTCTTAAACTTGGCATATTTGGGTAGGTCATATATCACCATAATTGATGTATTATTGACCATGAGTGCCATCATTGTGCCCTAGGTCCAACCTTGTCAAGTTGCAACATTAGCTATTATTTTCTATGCACATCGTAGATTGGAATTAAATCTTACCCGATCATGGATACCCTATTATAACACCTCTTTGTCGTAATGGTGTATATGCAATCATTTTATTCTTTTTTTGGAATCCCTCCATCTAACCCGCCATGACTTAGAATATGAGTCTCATGTCCTCTTCCCCATCTATTTTCTGGTCATACCCTAGGAGGATTCCACACTTTATCCCTTGTAATTTCCACTTTTTATCAACCAACTTTTGCATGATAAGCCTTGGTTCCTTTCTTCCATTGTCATCACTTGCTCAACCTATCATCCACATTCACTTGGTGTTTTATCCTTTCTTGGAGGAACTACTAAGAGGATTTTTCTTTAAGCTCTTTTCAAAATCCTTAATTTAGAAAATATTGTTGAGTGAACTTGTCTCCTTCATGCTCATAAAAGTACCTGAAGGGTCATCTACCTAGTATAAGTTTAGCCCTTTTCTGGACAAGGATAGAATAATTACCAAAATGGAATACCCTAGTCCTCTATGGCTAGGAGGTTCCCCCTCATATATTTTTATCTCTTTTCTGAGCTTGGGGGACAACTGTACGAAAAAGGAACTTATAAAAAGAGAAGGGAGGGAACATTTATTTCCATTAGTCATCAACTAGAAGCATTTTTTGTGTCGCCCTTGAACATGGAACCTGCTTGTTTCATTATCTCACAATTGGGCTTTAGCTTTCCTAAGACCTATACCATACATATGAGTCTATTTACTCCTCTAGTTGGTTACTATTCCAACCATATGGAGCATGCCTCAAATACTTTTGTGTCATCACATGATATTACATGGTGCTCATTAGTTGTGCTACCAATCACTTTTGTGTCATTCCACTATGTGTTCAAGGGAAGTCTTAGCCTGTGTCGGCCATCTATAGTAGCTTGTTGACCTTTTTGAGTCTGGTATCCTGTGTCAGTTGTACTTCATCACTTCATCACTTCATCCATACATCACATCCTTCTGGTGTGTTCCATTTTGATTGATGAGGGATACATCAAGGTCCTCCTTTGACGGATCTTCTCCTATCGACTTCATCTCATTATCCAGGAGCTTGATCTAGAAACCAATTGTACCTTGGATCTTACAGACCTTAATGGTAAGCTAACTCATGATCAATAGTGGATTTACATCATTTTCTCTTGACTGATCAAGTTCACTAGTGTTCGACATCAACTTATCTATTCACACTTAGTGGACTTTACTAGGTGCCTTGGGCTCCATTTTCGTCATTGGTGGATTCCCTCACATCTGTTACTGGTTTACCCCAATGACTAGTAATTGAACAGTTTCTACCATGCTCGACATTAGCTCATTTATTCGCATGATGTAGATTTGTACCATTGGGGTTATGTCAAAGGCCCTAGGTTAGGGACATTTCACTCTTATATGGCATCCTTCCCAGGATGCATTGGAGTTATGTATCATTTATGTACTTTGAGGACTATCTTGAGACACTTCTTATCTATCATGTGTCCATAGTCCTACTAATGTATACTATGACATAGATCCACATTCTATTTGTTGGTGGCTATGCTCTATCAGTTGAGTCACATGGATCCATTATGTATGTATTCGTGGCCATATTTTATAATTTCATGTCATGGATCCACAATGTATTTTATCGCAACCATGTTAGTATCTCCTTATGACTAAGCGTGGGTATGCTCACCTCAGGGATGTTATCAGTAGTGTTAAGACTTCCTCATTTGAGTTCCTCCAATCAAGCTTCATAGTCTTGGCTCCTTCCTCCCATTTTGAGCTCTGAGTATTATTGTAATTTATTTTATCCATCAGTTTCTCTTCTGACCTCATGCATTAATGGCCATTTGTTATAACCCTATTTTCGACTCCATTATAATGAGAGAAACCCAATATCAACTTACCTCATTTGTTTGACTAAGATGCATCCATTTTCACCTTGTCTTTTACTTATGTGATATTTATTTCATGATAAAAAGGTAGAATTACATGATTTATTTATGTCTCATAATTAATTTTCCAAAATATTATAATTATCAGATAATATCTATTTCATAATTCAGATAATTGAGAAAAATATCATAAAACACACATTTCATTAAATTTGGAAGTAGTCAGTGGATCTAGAATTTAGAACTTTAACTAGATAAAGGTTTTTCAAAATGAGGAATTAGAAAGTCACTTAATTCACTAATTTTAATGTATATATTCACCATTTTTTTTGTAAAAATTATCATGATAAAATTTATAAACCAAATTTATATAAACTTGCAAAAGAAAATATTTCACATCTTAATCTTGGATTCCTTACATTATCTATTTTAATATTTTTATGGTTTGTTTTAAAACATAAGTTTGTTAAGGTTATTTTATGAAAATAATGATGTGTATTTTACTATTATTAAGCCATTTAATTATAATCCAATACAGTAAATATCATGTATCTGTTAAGTTACGATTATTACTAAGACAATGTTGGCACAATTTAAAAGTCTATCACCTTTGCAACACTATTAACTTGGTTGAAGATTAAAAAACTCTCATAGATCATCTAGTTTATGCTCATATTGGATTTAAATTTCAAAATATTTGTGACGCTACCAACCTTCTTGATATTTTAACTAAACAAAATTATGATGCTCTTGAAACACTTCTTTTAATTCTTTTTTAGCATAACAATAAAATTCGAAATAATTTTGAGTAATATCTTTTTGCCATTCTTATATACCATATTTGGTCTTAGTGGATGATAATCATCATTATCATCATCATCATTACACACTATTGTAGGAAGTTTGCACCATTTTAGAGTTGAGGAGAAAATATTTTGTTAGGATCAAATCAAATGTTGAATGCTAGTAGTAGCATAATTTATTTTTATTTTTATTTGTACTTTTATGTTAAAAACTAAGTTGATTGAGGCTTACTTAATGAATAATAAATTAATATGCAAGATATATATTAAGTATAAAGTTATTTAATGACAAATGATCATAGTAATGTGTCCAATATATACCATCATAGATCCATCTTAAGTGCGGATGTAGGGAGCAAATTTATTCACGTGCAAACTTTTTAGAGTCCAAAATACAATGTGTTATTTTTCATTGTTCAAACTGTATTTTTGAATGCTAGATAGAGTATATATAAGACCAAATAAAAATTTTAACCATATATATATATGAAGTTGACATTGGCATAAATTAGTTAACATAGATCTTCAAATAGTTTATCTGAATCTATAGGTGAAATATTTTTGAAAAGTATAAGATTCAAACATCTAATTCACACATTTTTTTACTTCTAATTACTTTAAAACATATTATTTTTTTATTTTTCTATTTAGAACATAATTTTTATTTTAAAGGGGCACAGACGGACAGACAAACTTACACACCCCCTCATACTGGGTTGTAGAATGAGCCTCTCGACTCAATTACTAATTGTTTTAATGATCAAAATCAATCATGAATTAGAATAGTGACAAAGTAGTACAATTTGATTATTTTCAAATACAAGAGGAAAGAGAGAAAATTGACTAAACTATTTATTACAAATGTTTAGTTTTTATTCATGTAGTGTTTAAGGATATTATATTGAAAAGAACATATTAACATTAATCTAAAACTTAGATTCCTTACATTAATTTTATTATCATTAATAGTTATATTTATATTTATGTATTAAATTTGACTCATGAATAATAGATTTTGTAAAAAAAATCTTACCAATAAAGTTATTTAACAATATATTAATTTTTTTTTTTACTATTATTGACCATTTTAAATTGACACTAACAACTTTTCCTATGTTGAGTACAAATTTATTATACGAGTACAATGTTGGCACCACTTCAAAATCTATAAGAGGAAATATTTTATAATTTTAGTTGTGTTGTTCAATGATCAAAATAATTTTTTTATAAATTAGAGTGCAACAAAATAGCAAATTTGATTTATAACAATTATAATAAGGAATATTAAGGAAAACTCACTTCAAACATTATTACAAGTGTCTAGCATTTATTTATTAAGTGTTTAAATGGCTTATATTAAATATAATACTAGTTAGGTACTCCACTATTGTTTTAATAGACCAAGTTTAGAATATGTTTTTAAGTGCATTATTGAATATGATTATGCATATTTGATATGGTGACAAGTCATGTTGGTCAAATAAAGCTTTGAAAACTTAAATATTTTATGGCACTATCATGTAGTTTGTATCAACACATGATTACATTGAAATATTAAATAATAGAAAACTCATCCAAAAATAATATGAAGAGAATATTTGATATACAACAAATATTGAAAAGTGTGTCTACATGTATATTAATAGATCCTTAAAAAAAAAAATTACATTCATGAATCATATAAACCTAATCTTAAGATATTCACTCAAGTAGATCAAGAATGGATTCTACACCATATTTATTTATCTTGGTCTTCTTGCAATGTTTTTTCTTTGGCATCCATGCCCACATTGTGGTATTAATTGGAATAGAGCCAAGTTCTATGTCATTAAGATTTGGTACCCAATATTGCTCTAAAAAATTTCCATTGTATTTCCCTGACATAAGCTTCCACCGGTCAACCTTTACATGAAGATTCTCACTTTAATTATCCATAAAGATATCTTAGAAGGATTTTTTCATCCAAATCATCTCTCTTGCATCCTCATTTCTTGATCTAATTAGCAACATCTTTCCTTTCTCAACATCAATCATTAGATTGAATGCTAGCTTTGTCTTTTTGCATTTGGATCCAACATATATTGGTTCATCTATTACATTATCAAAATCTCCATCCATAATACTTGATATTACTTGGAGTGCATTACGATCAACATCAACAATGTGCCTTGAAGATTCCATCTAATGTATCAAGAACTCTTTCCCAATACACTACTTTATTTTTCCATTACTTTGTAACAATTGTTGAATCCTCATTCCCAATAGTGTATTTCCACATTTTTATGTATGATGTTATCCCTTCCTTTAGTTCTTTTAAACATACATCATTATGTTTGGAAGCTAAGAAAGATGGCTTCCTTATGGGAATTATAGTTTGACCTTCATCATCTATATTCCATAACTCAACTGGTTCCGACCACTTAATATCTATAACTTTTCTTTGTACCTTAGTATTGGAACATCATTGAGTACAAGAAATTGGAAGTATTGGACATTACGATGTCCAACTAGTGCATTTTTTCCCTCCTTGATGTATCCATTAAGGAAACTTTTGAAGTCAGAGACCTTGCCAATAAGTGTAGGTGGAAACACTCGATTTTCTTCAATTATGCGATATGTATCCATCATTTCAGATAAAGAATAAATATCTTTACTTTTTAGGTTGGAAAACATTCTTCCGTAGGTTCCATCTATGTCTTCATGGGTGTGCCCCACACGCAAGAACCCAACCGTAGTGGTGATGAAGACACTAAGTGTAGTTAAAAGTGATAGAAACATGAAAAGGTATTGATTCTTGTTATCACTTGCTGCATTGTCCAATTGTAACAAAAAATGTGGAGGAAGAGGTTTAAAATCAACATTTTGACTTTTGATCTTCCATTAGATATAAAATCATCCTTGTACACTTGACATTTTGAGTAAATAGAGGTGTCAAGTAATGCATTTGTAAGTGGGTTTCTTGAACTTCCACTTTCATAAATTAGATCACCATACATATCCATTTATGGGTCTTCAAGATCACTTAAGCACTTTGCAAGGGATGTAATAGTAAATTTTGATCCCATATGTACAAATGGTAGGGATAAATTACCAAAACCTCGTGTCTTATGCTCATGTGTAAGCATACCTGTCAATGACAAACCTAAATTTGTTCCTACAATAGATTTTGATTTGACACGTAGCCTTGAGATCAAAGTCTTTGTTTTGTCCATTTTATCATGCATAATGCTCAAATGCTCCTTTGGAAACTGCTCTAACATAATTCTATGGGCATAGTAGCAATATCTTCCACACATAACAGTCTTGTTATGTTTGTTCAGCCTACCTCATGCCTTTTCTTCCAACTATTTTGTAGTTGCTAACTTCATTTGTGCTTTCAATGCAATACATTCACTGCATTTACTAAAGTTGTTGTTCTTTGAAAATGCCACATCTCGAAACTTGGTATTCCATATCTTGCTCATTGTTGACTATGATATTGATGGGTAGTTGAGATTTTGAAGAGCCTCATTAATCTCTTTTAACAAATAATTTTGTGTATAAGTCGAAGGAAGAAATCTTAAAGGAGTGTATGTTCCATCTTATTCAACTTGATGTGTTTGTTTTGGTGAAAAATCTGAATTATCCATTACAATTTTGTGTAATATTTCTATGGTTGCCACTATGTGAGCTCGTGCTTTGCATGTGTTGGTGTTACCATGAATAGCTTTGATATGTCCATGTTGGAAATAATGCTGGTAGTTATAGAATGTGCTTTGAGGAATCTTATGTATCCTATACCATGCTTTATTCCAAATAATATTCCCATTTAATCTCATGTCTTTTACATTTCTAGCAATAGGTGGTAGGCCATGGCCCTTTGACATCACTGTGTTTGACATGAGTGAATTCAAGGAAAATTCCCTAATACCATTTTTATTTATTTGTATCATATCCCTTCTAGCACCTGCAATGGACTTCCTATCCACATGTTGAAAACAATATTTTCTACAACATACATCTGCTGCCAAAAGTCGAATTTCTTTCTCTCATCTATTTTTGTTTGACATTTTGCATTTTTTTGTAGCCATAACTCGTTTAATCCTTTTATATGACCTTGTTACATGCATATCAATTGAGTTTCTATATTTTTCATTATAAAGATACCCATCCCATTTGTTTAATGGATTTGTGTCCTCTATAACATCCCATATCACCATTCCCTTGGGTGGCTCCAACTTTTCCTTGACCCTTAATATCACACGTTTTTTGTCCACCAACTTATTTATTGGCCATATAACCAAAAAATGTATAGAATTATCCCCAGTTGTACATATCCCACAATTTCCATCTATCTCTTCCAAAAAAACACCAAATTCCATTTCACCTAGCGTTTCACCCTCAACAATGTCATCATTGTAGACATTAACTAGCATTCCTTTGGCAATGCACATGCTTGTTCCCATGCATTCATTTGTAAGAGAAACCTTTGTAAATATGAATCTAACCCTATCTTGGGGAATATTTATGGCATGATCATGACAGTGAGGCTCCAAATTTGATTTTGGCCAAACCTCATAAGATTCCAATGCACCCCCTAGTGTATGCTCAAATCCTGTTGGATGTGGTAGAGGAGCATCATGTTTTAACACCTCAATTTTAACCACTATTCATCATTGCTTTACCATATTTCCATGTACTTTATGCCCAAGATCTATATTGAATATGGAGCCCTCGCCCACCTTCACTCCATGTTGCAGAAGATCTACCTTGTCTCCAATAGAAAATGTAGAAGAAACATTTGCACCTATAAACGAATGTAAATAAGGTTAGTATTTACTCAAGAAAACACTTATTATACTATCAATAATATTTAACATGTGCTTCAATATTTTGATTTACCTATGTCGTGTCTCAAATCTATGATCTTCCATGGATGTATGTCCCCTTCATTAACATCCTCATCAATCAAATGTGGTTGAGTGACATCAATTATCAAAATTGTAACATGAACCTGCATTAACCCTTTCTCTGACATAATAAGTTCCAGACTTTGTAGATTCGATCCTTCCTAGCCCAATGACTTGATCATTAATAAGGAGATCAACATAGTCCCCTTTTGCCAAAATTATATTTTCAATTGTAGCTTGTATAAATTCTGTAACAACGACTAAATCGTAACTTGTAATTAAAAGGTTGAACCATGTAAAGTGTGACTTTATATTTTCACAAAAACACACAACTTACGAAAAATAAATATAGATGCAATAATTTAAATATTATGGTAGTCATATTGTATGTAATGAAACATTGTTTCCCACCATTTAGTGCCTACTACTAAAAATTACTTTACATACAAATTACACAAAAAAATATGTATGAAGACCAAGAAATTAGAGATGTAGATAGTATCATAGAATGACAAATATCAACTCATATCAAACCACCAACTTCCTATTTAACTTTAGAAATGACACTTGTAGTTTTGATGTATGTGTATGAATAATGATCATAAGAAATTTGTAGAAGTTGAAGAACCAAAACATGGTCCTTTGGAAAATATAAGAAATTCCAAGATCGATGCTACATAATGTCTAAAATCACCATGAGAAGGAGAAATTATATTTATATTTCACTTAGTGAGGATGTTTGATGTTTGAACTTGATAATCGAAAGCCAAACTAGAGGTTTCCTTCCGAATAAAAGTTTTGGTACTGTAAATACTAGATAATTCTCATTTTTATTCTAAAAGCAAAGAAATTGCATTGGAAGAAAAATATAGTATACCTCAATAATACATTTATTCATAAACTTCAAAATTATACAAAGATCACATTATTCTCCATGGATCAAATAATTATGATTGGATTATTATGTTTGTGCCAAAAGGAAAGCTATACAATTATATTTCCTTCCAACTCAAGCACAAATGTAGTGCCAACAACATCACGTATTTATATACACTTCTTTTACACTATCATTTATCTTCATAAATTGTTCCAAATTCAATAAAAGGGCACATCAAAAGATATAACTCTAACCATTGTGATTATTGAGACAATGTCACTCCTAGAGCATTGGTTGCATAACTGTAATGGTGTCTAGAAGAAAGTTAGTAATTACTAGGTATCCTTCTTGCATAATCACAAATGCACTGCCAAGAACAATATCAGAGTACTAACCTTGGTGAGGGTGAAATCTTGATAGTTTTCCTTTTGGCACAAGACCAAAGAAATCTACTGCATTCTATAAATCCTTCCAACCAAAAAAAAAACTTTAAATGTAAAAGTTGAATGAAAGTGTCATGTAATTTTCATAAAGTATGGTCATATGATTACATTGAATTTGAACCAAAATGTGCATGTGTACTAAATAATATAAAAACCCTCAAAAAATAATAAGAATTAAATATTTGATATACAACAAACATTGAAAATTATTTCTGAAATATACTAATAGATCATTCAAAAGATAAAACTCAAGATATTCTCTCAAGTGGATCAAGAGTTTTATACATATTTGGAAATTTAGTGTTTTTTGGAAGAGATTTTCTTGAAATTTACCAAAGATCTAATCAAAAAATATTTATACATATCCCCAATCCTACATATTTGGCAATTTCCGTCTCTTCCACAAAAACATCAAATCCCATTTCACATGGTCTTTCACCCTCAACCATGTCATCCTCACAGACATTAACTATTATTCCTTTGGCAATGCACATGCTTGTTTCTTTGCAATCATGTGTAAGATAAACATTTGTGCATATGAAGGTAACCCTATCTTGGGGAATATTTATGGCATAATCATGATAGTGAGGTTCCTAATCTAATTCTGGCTAAATCTGATAATATGCCAATACACCCCCTAGTGTATGCTCAAATCCTGTTGGATGTGGTATAGAAGCATAATGTTTTAACACCTTCTCAATTCTAACCATTATGCATCATTTATTTACCATCTTCCCATCCACCTTATACCCCAGTCTGTATTGAATATGTAGCCCTCACCCACTTTCACTCCATCTTTCTAATGATCTACCTTATCTCCAAGAGAAAGTGTAGAAGAACCATTTGCACCTGTAAAACAAAGTAAACAAGCTTAGTATTTTCTCAAACAAAACATTTAGTATACTCTCGATAATAATTAACACATGCTTCAATATTTTGATTTACCTATGTTGGGTCTCAAACCTAGATCTCCCATTGATGAATGTACCCTTCATCAACATCCTCTACAATCAAATGTGGTTGAGTGACATCAATTATCAACATTGTATCATAGTCTACAATAACCCTTTCTCATGCATAAAAAGTTCCAAATTATGTAGATTCAACCATTCCGAGCCCAATAACTTGACCACTAATTAAGAGGTCAACGCATTCTCCTTTTGTAAAATTTATTTTTTCCATTGTAATTCTTATTAATTATGTAAAAAATCAATTGTAGTTTGTAATTAAGGTTAAACCATGTAAAGTGTGATTTTATATTTTAGTCAAAACACAACTTTCAAAAAAATAATATGGATGAAATAATTTAAGATATTATGGTAGCTATTTTGTATTCACTGTAACATTGTTCTCTATCATTTAGTGCTTGGTACAAAAATGTACTTTACATATGTGTGTTGTGTGCGTGAAGTCCTAACAATTAGATATCTATGTAGCATTATAGAATGATAGATATTAACTCATATCAAACCACCAAGTTCCTATTTGACTTTGGAAATGGCACTTGTATTATTGATGTATGTGTACAAATAATGCTCCTAAGAAAATTGTAGAACTTGTTGGAGAACTACAACATGGTCCTTCATAACATCAAAGAATGTCCAAAATTGATGCTACTTAAGATTTTTAAAAGTCCTAAGTGAAACATAAATTGTATTTATATCTCACTTAGTGAGGATATTTGATGTATAAACTTGATATTTGGAAGTCATTCTAGAAGTTTTCTTCCAAATAAAAGTTCTAGTACCATATATACTAAATAATTCTCATTTTTACTTTGAATGTTTTGAAATTACATTTCAAAACATTAGTTCCATTGTTAGGACCTTTTACCATTACATATATGAGGACGTACTATTTAGGATGAATACATAGGGATGTTAAACACCTCTAGGTCCCCAAAAAGTGTAAATTTGAGTTTTGTCAAATGTGTGTGTCGATGAAGAAAAAGTGACCTTATGCATCTAGAAATTAGTGAAATTGATTTTGGAAGTTCATAGCTATATATTAGAGATGAAAGAAAAACAATACACGTTGCTAAAAAAATTGTGCTTGTCACTTTATGGTTGCATATTTGTGCATTGAAAGCAAAAACACAACATACTTCAATAATATATTTATTCATAAACTCCAACATTGGACAAAGATTGTATTTTATACATGGAATAGTCCCTATAATATGTGTGTTAAATTTAATTCTATCAAAAACATATTGCTAGCAACAACATTATAGAGCAAAAGAAGTCCAACACATTGTAGATTTCCTTAGAGCAAAAGAAATCCAAAACATTGTAGATTTCCTTCTAAATCAAACACAAGCACATTGCCAATAACAACACTACAAGGTGAAATAAATCTAACACATGTAATATTTCCTTATAGCGTAAACAGAAGTAAATAACAATATTGTAGGGTGAAACAAATCTAGTGAATGCCATATTAACTTCTAGCACAAACACAAGCATGTTGTCAATAGCAACATTGCAATGTAAAACTAATCCAGTGCATGCTAGATTTCCTTCTAGTAGAAACAGAAGCAAAATGCAAGGTGAAATAAATCTAACACATGCATTGTTCTTGTGTTTGTGCGAAAAGAAAGTGTAGTGGCACGCTCAATTTGTTTTACTTTGCAAAACATGTGTTTATGCTAAAAGGTAATTTAGCGCATGTTGGATTTGTTTTGCTTTGCAATATTGATGTTTGTGCTAGAAACAAATCTAGTACACACTATATTTGTTTTACCCTTCAATGCTTGTATTTGTGCTTTTGTTTTACCCTACAATTCTTTTTCATTTGCCTTACACTAGATTCGTTTTACCTTACAATTCTTGTGTTTGTGATAGAAGCAAATATAGCGTGCGCTAGATTTGTTTTACCCTACAATTCTTTTGTTTGTGCTAGAAACAAATCTAATGTGTGTTGGATTTGTTTTACCATGCAATATTTTGTTTGTGCTTTTGTTTTACCTAACAATGCTTTTGTTTATGTTTTTTCCTACACTAGAGTTGTTTTACCTTACAATGACCAGGTCTATGTTGGAAACAAATCTAGCGCAATGTTTGTGTTTGTGCTAGAAACAAATCTAGTGGACGCTAGATTTATTTTACCCTGCAATGTTTTTGTTTGTTCTATAAACAAATCTAACCCACATTAGATTTTTTTACCCTGCAATGCTTGTGATTATTCTAAAAACAAATCTAGCATACGCTAGATTTGTTTTACCTTACAGTGCTTGTATTTATGTTAGAAATAAATCTAGTGTGCACTAGATTTGTTTTACCCGTCAATGTTTTTGTTTGTTCTAGAAACAAATCTAGCGGCATTAGATTTGTTTTACCCTTTAATGCTTTTGTTTGTGCTAAAAAAAAATCTATCGTGCACTAGATTTGTTTTACCCTGCAATGTTTTCATTGGCAAAATAGAATTTTGAATTAGGCATTGGTGCAACAAGTAGCTCTCCAGAGCAGGTCGATTGATACTCTGCAAAGCGGTAATAGAAGCAATTCTTGTTTATTGGTCACTGCTTGCTTGTGTTCCTCTGGAAATAATACACAAAATTAAACAAATCTATCTAAGATACTTGTGGGCAAGGGAACAAGATCGTCACCCATTTTCACTTACAGCATGGTCTTCCATAGCCATTCCCAAGCAAATGGGACGATGAGGCTTAAAAAATATCATTTGGTTCTCTAAGGCTCTTGCTAAAAAGGTGTCTGGAAATTGCTTCAAGTTACGAGGTTGTGGCCGCAAGTCATAGCAAACAAATATATTTGCCCCTATTCAATAATGGATTGGATTTATACTCCTAGGTGATTTCCACCCTCTAGATGGCGCAAGCTTAGAGCTTGCAATACCCAGGATCATTCAAATAACATGCTTCAAAATGGGCACTCAGCATTTACCCAAATTTTTAGTTTAGTCACTGGAAAATTCATCATTTTCCCATTTCAACGTGCGGAAGCTTTCCAATATATGTTCAAAATCATTCAATATTATCAATCTCAATCCATTCACTTTCTGGCAAAAACAATACTCAAATGCTTCCTAAACCATACCAATATTCACATGAGATTATATTCATTATCCCAAAACTTCCACCATACTTTCATCAGAACTCATTTCCATTTCATAGGACGGAAATCACAAAACATAACTTTGTACAAAAGTTCATTTCCAATTCCATGAGTATAGACTTTCCATACTCATCATTCATATCATTTTTCAATCCAAAACTATGCGCCTTTTCAAATTTCATTCACAATCAAACTTTAATCAAACAAATGTACCTATGGACAAGTGAGATTCGAACTTGACCATAATACCAGCGTTCTCAACTTTATCTTTCCATCGCTAGAAAATTCACCAACTTAAAATTCCTTTTAAATCAAATACAATCTTCAGATTCTGCTTTGCTGTAAAAGTGTGACAACGCTACTCAATCCAGTAACCAAAGCTTGACATGCATTGATTTTTTAGTCTTAATCCAATTACCATTCAATGATCCCACCATTACAATTTCGTTCTTACATGTTGGGTTCCATTAAACAGTGCGCCTTTACTAGTATATTCAAATTGGCAACTTATATAATTTAATTCCATACGTTTGCCAGAACATTATTTCTGGATTTAAATCTTAACATTTCACTGTTTTCAACAATGCGTCCATTACCAACAGAACTTACCTGTTCAATTTCCTGTGATAATCTCTGGATTGCGCCTTCAGTTTGTGGACAGCGCCTTCTGGCATTTCATTTTTGTGTCTGCACAATGTCATTGCTCCCAATTGTATAGAACTCTTTCGCCCCATATTCCAGTATCCATAGAATGCAAATTCAATTTAATTCTAAAAAACTTCCAATAAAATACTCTGTGCCCTTATGAAGCTTACGCTTCTTACTCCCACCAATCGATTTTCACCTGCACTTAATAAACATTCAAATTGACTTTCACCTGCAAACACAGTCTTGATTACCAACGCTGGCTAATTGCTATATAACCGTTCTGCTCCAACAACAAATTCCATGCCTTTCTGCGTCTTGTTTTAAAACTTCCAACACGTTGCAAATTCCCTGCATCCGATTTACCAATCGACTCCACATAAAACAATTCGATTCAACATAAAGCTTCTACAGCAAATGAATTCAAGCTGGATTTTGGAATGAAATTAAGCCTGTACCTATTTCAAAACCTCATCAATTTACCAATAAGCAACCTGTATGGTATTTACACGCTCCAAGTCACTCCAGTTTGCAATTATGTTTTAATTAAAGCAACCAGTGTTTCATTGACGTTCCATGCGTTCAATTCAAACCAGTGAAGACCATTCCTTTCAAAGATAACATGTTGTATTTTAAAGACGGTAAAACAGAACTCTTTTCATACAGGTTCGATTCGATTCGATGTCTTCAGATTATATGGAACGTGTATTCAACTTAAAATCTAGTTACAAAAATATTCCACCACTTAATGAATCGAATTTCACAATTCTGAAAACACATTGTTTTTACATTAACAAATGCAAATAAATACTTACAAACATTCTTCCTGGCCAAATATTCAATGATCCTGGCCCTTACAATTTGCTGAAGGCTTATAGCCTTGCTATCCAAACCTACTCTCAACCTCACAATCTCTAATGTCCTTTTCTCACAAAAAGTCCTCCTATTTATACAATTTAAAAAAATCATTTAATTAAATGCTCAATCTCTTAAAATCCTCAACAAACCCCTAAATTTCTCAACATCCCTAAAGGATAGGTTTTTATCCCTAAAATCCTTCAATTTATTAAATTTCCTCATATCCTTTTATTAATAAAAAGATATTTACATAAATCCTCACCTTCTCCTATCTAATTCAAATTAATTAATAAAATATTAAAAATCATCACACCCCATATTTACAAATTAATATTATCACACCCCATATTTACAAATGGAGAAAAAGGTCTTGATGCTCCTGCATCAGACTCCCCATGTAAGAAAATTCATGACCACCTGGTCATATGTCTGGATATCGCCTCCTGGATCCCAAATTTTATTTTGTAATCCTTCCGTGCTTATCGATTGCTTCGCTGTTGTTGTCTTCCAGGTTTCCATATTTTGTGCTGTAGTGCTCCACTTGCTCTGCTCTTGCAATCTTTCACTGTCATTCTCTTGTTGTCGCTCCTTTTCTTTCTTTCGGTTGTCTTTCTCTGGGATGTTTTTATCATTAACCTCCTTATCAACTCAATTTCTCTGTCCAGTATGTCCTCTGTTTGTTGATTGTTTCCATCCCTTGATTGCTGAATTCTCATTCTTGCTTGCTCTTCACTTGTTTTGATCACCTTTTCTACTACTGCTACTATAAATGTTGCATCACATGTTGCTCTAGCTGTCACTATGAATGTTGCGGCCTCCCAAACTTCCTTTCCCTCTGCAACATTCCTTTGCTCGTCACCTGCAATTTCATCTTGATTATCATTTATGACAACTGCTTTGTCATCCTTCGTCAGCAATCTATCCTGGACATTCATCCTCTATTCTTCCAATTTCCTCCTTTGAAAGTCCATTTCTCTATATAACTCAATGATTTTACTTGGAGTGGACTTTGGAAATTTTACACGATCTTCTATTTCCTCACATGGTCTTTCTTCTGCTAAATCTTCCTTAACATCCTTCAGTAGATGTTCTTCTTCTTCTTCCAAACCTGCAATCACACACAAATCATTAGTTTTAAAATCACAAGACCTTACGGTCTTGTTTAAGGCTTCAGTCATCAAATCTTTCGACTGCTTCGAATCATTCATATGATTCAACTCCTCTAGCTCTTCATCACTTTCAAAAAGTAATGGTCCACTCTCTGGGTAACATATAGAAACTTCAACATCTTCTTCAGCATCTTCCTTTTGCTGTAGCTCAACTGTTTCGAGCTTCTCTTTCTTCTGTCTGGCATCTATAACCTGTTCAAGTTCCCTTAGTTCCTTTATCAACTGCAAATTTACCTGATGATTCCACTTCTCTTGTAGTCTCTGCCATCTCAACTTCTTTCTTATGACATAACCACGCTTCTAGTCTTCCTCATTTCTTTGCAACATATCCATTAATACCTCAAGCTGAACTGCTATCTCAGCCTTCTCCCTCTCATATTCCTCTTTGCTTAACTTTCTCTGTATGCCAGTTTCCTTGGCATCCTTCTCCTCTTGTCCTCTGCTGTGGTTGATTTTAGAACCTCTGTTATGACTGTCACTAGTCATCTTCCTTTCCATCTCTATGAGTCCCTCACTCACTTTACTATGAGTTGCACTAAAGCCTCTTCAGCAGCAAGTCCTGTCCTGCCGCCACTTACCTCACCAAGCTCTTCTCACTCAGTCTTTTGGCAAGCAATTGGTTCTATCTCTGGAACCTCCTTTGAGCACTTCTCTTTCCTCTTCCTGGCTTCAACTCATCTGCCTGTTCACAACTGTCTTCCTTATCCAATCTCTATTGGATTTCCTCAAGGATTTGCCACAGGTATGCTTTCACCAGTTTTCTGTTAGTAATTTTGAACATGTCTTCTATGAATTTTCCTTGTGGGAGTTGCAAAAATACTTCTACTTTAATGCAAAGACTACAATCTTCAAATTCAAATAAACCCAGATCACCTTACCTTCAAGATCTCAGTCTGATCTTGTCTTTTCATTTGCCTGTAATTTTAAATGGACCGTTCTTCCCACTAGCTGTCAGCTGTGTCTTCAAACTCCTGCAATTTTTGTTTCAGCAAATCTTCATTGCTTCCTCTGCACAATTTCTCGATATCAACTACTGTTAATCAGATTTTAAAATCTGATTCTCTGTTCCAATCTTCTGGAAACTTCGGCTGTCGGCAACAATTCCCTCTTTGCTAAGTTTCTTCTTTGCTGCAACCATCAATCCTCAATCTGTTTCTTGTCAGTAAAACCCAAATCAAAATTAACCAAACACAATACCTGCATGACTCTTCATTCCTTCAGCTGTACTCTGGTTGCTTGTCTTTCAGATTAGAATCTGATCTCCTTTGCCTTCATGCACATCTGCTACTTCATCATTCATCACACATTCAGAAATACATTCTAGTTCAACAAACCTTCTGTCTTCATTTAGAAAAAAAAACAAACATTCTTTTTAAGAGAGCCAGGCTCTGATACCAAAATTGACGCAAGCTTAGAGCTTGCAATACCCAGGATCATTCAAATAACCATGCTTCAAAATGCGCACTCAGCATTTACCCAAATTTTTAGTTTAGTCACTGGCAAATTCATCATTTTCCCATTTCAACATGCGGAAGCTTTCCAATATATGTTCAAAATCATTCAATATTATCAATCTCAATCCATTCACTTTCTGGAAAAAACAATACTCAAATGCTTCCTGAACCATACCAATATTCACATGAGATTATATTCATTATCCCAAAACTTCCACCATACTTTCATCAGAACTCATTTCCATTTCATAGGACGGAAATCACAAAACATAACTTTGTACAAAAATTCATTTCCAATTCCATGAGTATAGACTTTCCATACTCATCATTCATATCATTTTTCAATCCAAAACTATGCGCCTTTTCAAATTTCATTCACAATCAAACTTTAATCAAACAAATGTACCTATGGACAAGTGAGATTCGAACTTGACCATAATACCAGCGTTCTCAACTTTATCTTTCCATCGCTGGCAAATTCACCAACTTAAAATTCCTTTTAAATCAAATACAATCTTCAGATTCTGCTTTGATGTAAAAGTGTGACAACACTACTCAATCCAGTAACCAAAGCTTGACATGCATTGTTTTTCAGTCTTAATCCAATTACCATTCAATGATCCCACCATTACAATTTCATTCTTACATGCTGGGTTCCATTAAACAGTGCGCCTTTACTAGTATATTCAAATTGGCAACTTATATAACTTAATTCCATACGTTTGCCAGCACATTATTTCTGGATTTAAATCTTAACATTTCACTGTTTTCAACAATGTGTCCATTACCAACAAAACTTACCTGTTCAATTTCCTGTGATAATCTCTGGATTGCGCCTTCAGTTTGTGGACAGTGCCTTCTGGCATTTCATTTTTGTGTCTGCACAATGTCATTGCTCCCAATTGTATAGAACTCTTTCGCCCCATATTCCAGTATCCATAGAATGCAAATTCAATTTAATTCTGAACAGCTTCCAATAAAATACTCTGCGCCCTTATGAAGCTTACGCTTCTTACTCCCACCAATCGATTTTCACCTGCACTTAATAAACATTCAAATCGACTTTCACCTGCAAACACAGTCTTGATTACCAACGTTGGCTAATTGTTGTATAACCGTTCTGCTCCAACAACAAATTCCATGCCTTTCTGCGTCTTGTTTTAAAACTTCCAACACGTTGCAAACTCCCTGCATCCGATTTACCAATCGACTCCGCATAAAACAATTCGATTCAACATAAAGCTTCTACAACAAATGAATTCAAGTTGGATTTTGGAATGAAATTAAGCCTGTACCTATTTCAAAACCTCATCGATTTACCAATAAGCAACCTGTATGGTATTTACACGCTCCAAGTCACTCCAGTTTGCAATTATGTTTTAATTAAAGCAACTAGTGTTTCATTGACGTTCCATGCGTTCAATTCAAACCAGTGAAGACCATTCCTTTCAAAGACAACATGCTGTATTTTAAAGACGGTAAAACAGAACTCTTGCAATAGTCCAATCGGATTTCTCTTAAAATGATAACGCCTTCCATATATTCAATTCAACAAATTGCAAACTGCTATTACAACTACTCTAGTCTGTAATTATTCCAGGTTTCATTAACAATATATAAATTAGAGTGAACAGTGTTCCATGCGTTGATCATTCTAGTGACAGCGTTCTGCAATTTTAGAGATGGTAAACAAATACATTTCAGACAGAGCCTTTGACAAAAATATTCACTAGCGCCCTCTTTCAAACATTCACTGGCAATTTACTTATACAGAGTTCTGTCTCTTTGAAATCGATCCATTGAGATCGATTTATTAACTCCATGACTTCAATTAAAGTGCAGTCTAATTTTCATATAAAGCAAGCAGTCATTCACCCCACGTTCGATTCAATGTCTTCAGATTATATGGAACGTGTATTGAACTTAAAATCTAGTTACAAAAATATTCCACCACTTAATGAATCGAAATTCACATTTCTGAAAACACACTGTTTTTACATTAACAAATGCAAATAAATACTTACAAACATTCTTCCTGGCCAAATATTCAATGATCGTGGCCCTTACAATTTGTTGAAGGCTTATAGCCTTGCTATCGAAACCTACTCTCAACCTCACAATCTCTAATGTCCTTTTCTCACAAAAAGTCCTCCTATTTATACAATTTAAAAAAATCATTTAATTAAATGCTCAATCTCTTAAAATCCTCAACAAACCCCTAAATTTCTCAACATCCCTAAAGGATAGGTTTTTATCCCTAAAATCCTTCAATTTATTAAATTTCCTCATATCCTTTTATTAATAATAAAAAAATATTTACATAAATCCTCACCTTCTCCTATCTAATTCAAATTAATTAATAAAATATTAAAAATCATCACACCCCATATTTACAAATGGAGAAAAAGGTCTTGATGCTCCTGCATCACTGGATCATTGGTTTGGAAAGCTCTTAAAAATTACACTTCAGTCATACTACAAGGTCTCAAATGGTGAATTGGAGATGGTACAAAACTTCTTGTAGGGAAAGATCCATGAATAGGTTGTGGGGATTCTCATATACTCTCTGATCAACTCATCCAAGCTCCTTCACACTCAAAGAATCTTCTTCTTAAATCAGGCCTCTGATCATATGGGTCTGATGGGTTGCCTAGCTTGGAGCAATTTTTTGACCTACTATTGGAAGGGGCTCTAACTGAAGAATGGAACAAATATATTGAAACTCTTAGTCATAATATGGTATCTCTCTCAAATTCTAAAGACACTCTAGTTTGTCAAACACCCCCTCGAGTAGCTGCAATCACAAGTTTGGTTATTTGTCTTTAGCCCATCAACCTCATGCTTACCCTCGTCCCTGGTGGGTCAAAAAGATCTAGAATCAAAACTATTCGCCTAAAACTAAATTATTCATGTGGTTTCTCCTTAAAAACGAAGTGCCAACATGGGATATCTTACAAAAAAGGTTTTTCTTTATGCCCAGTAGATGCCCACTTTGCTTGAGGACATCCCACATCTCTTCATAAATTTCCCCTTCACTATCAGAGTATGGCTTGAAATTCAGAAGTATATTGGTAACTCACATCAATGGCATGGGGACTCTATGGATATGTGTAAAAAAATGGCTATACAGAAAACATCCAAAAAACATATGAGCTCTCCCTTTAATGGTCACTTTGGGCATATGGCTAGAAAGGAACAGCTCCATTTTCGAAAATCAAGGACAATCCTTTCCCAAAGTCCTTTCTAATATTTCCTCCAAATGTCTTAAAATGAAAAACAAAATTCAAACATCATCCTTAAACATCTTCCTTAAATATAATGTTGGACCATAAATTCTTCACTTTTATTGTTATCGGCTCTTGAATGATTTTTCTATATGCAATTATATAATGAAATATGTGTGCACTAATGAAAAAACATTGAGTTTCATTTTTCATAATCACAAACAATGAAAAAAGAATCACATGTAACTAGCATCATTTTGGAAATTTAATATTTATTAAAAATCTTTAACATGTTTTCCTCCCATATCTCATAAAAAGGTGTGAAATTTTTGATATACTGTCCAATAAGCCCAAGGATTGCATACCTTTTAAAACTTTGCATTACCATTATATGTTTCTCCTTGAAGATATATAATATGTTTCTTCTTTAACATATATATTATGTTTCGCATTTCGTAATATTTGACAAAATACTAAAGTTGAAAATAATATAAAATCTCACTTTTTAGAATATTTTATGATATAAGAGATTGATTTAAGTGATGTTTTGGGTTAGGAGAGGTTATATAATAAAAAAAATAGTAACAATTTTAAAGTCTAAATTTTGACAATTCAACATAATTTGGCTTTACATAATAATAAAAAAGAAATTAAGAATTTTTATTTCATATATCTTATTCATAACATTTTAATGATTTATTCATATAGTAATAAAAAAAATCATATTTATAGGCAATTTGAAAATGATAATTTTAAGAGTGTTTACATCTAAAAAGTGTGGGAATAGCTTGAGATATGGTAGCACACACTATCCCATCATTGTGAGTTTTTAATACCATGAAAATGATCATTTAAGAGTGTTTACGGCGAGGGAATAGTTTGAGATATGATAGAACACATTATCCCATCATTGTGAGTTTTTAATACTGTGTTTGTTAACTAGTGAGAAAAAATCACATGGAGAGAACATAGAAAAATAATCCAATGTAGAGAATGAAAAATAAATAAAAAACAAAAACAAGAAAAAACAAAAACAAAATTTGTAAAAAAAGTCATGAAACAAATATTATATACTTTTAAATTGTGTATTTGTAATTTAACTTAAAAAAAAAACAAACAAACAAACAAAAAAACAAACAAACAAAACAAAACAAAACAAAACAAAACAAAACAAAACAAAAACAAAGATAAATTAGCAAGAAAAATTCATAAAAAAAATATTATATACTTTTAAATTTTATATTTGTAATCTAACTTAAAAAATCAACATACTCGTAGAGGAACTAATTTATTTGTAGATATTACCTAGTACCTAAAGACATCAATTATATTTTATTAATTTATAAATAATTTATATTTTATTAATTTATAAGTAAATAAACAATTAACACTGTAAATTGTTACACAATTAATGCTATATAAAAAAGGTTAAAATTTTATCTATGATTTAGTATTAATGTTTTAACATGGTCTACGATGAAGCCATTATCACCTAAATCAATTTAAACTATTTATGATTTAATATTCAATAATCCAACAAAACTACAATGAACATCTTCCACAAGCTTATCATCTTTATAACATATATTGCTTCATCTGAGATTCGAGTGTGTCGATTTTGTTTCATAACTATAGGTTATCGCTCTGTATAATTTTATTGGTATTAACGTGACCTCGGAGAATTTTTTTGATGAGATAAGAAAAACGCTCTGATCGAAGGATGGTAATGTATTCATAGAAATCATTGGAAAAAATCATTTGGGTATGAGGATTTTCAGGATTTCAATGGAAATCTGGATGTGGGATGCGATGTTACGATGTGGGTCGAAGAGATTGAGCTCTTTCTTTTTCTGGATTATGGGATTTGAATGCAGGAGTTGTTTCTATGGATGATAAAATTATGAGATTGAGGATTGTCGTCTTTGAATGCAGAAATTGCTTCTCTGGATGATAAACTTGTGCTTTTTTTATAAACAGTTGTGGGGATTCTCCTAAGTTTTTATTGATTTCTCTTTTGCATATCATTCTTGTCATTGTCAACCCCATTATCATATCAATGTCTGGGATGAGAAAGACAGGGATGGGATCAGTGAGGGCTCAATGTCTTTGTTGTCATCAGAGTCCAGGTGGGTTGATGGCAGTGAAATGGAAGGGGAATCCCCAAGGTGGTTTGTTGACGATGATCAGATAGGACACAAAATGAGGCGTGGGCTCATTCTAAAGACCAAGTGAGTGGATTCCTTTGATGTGGAGGCCATGGAGGTGCCTGGTGTTCATAAGGGCCATGATAAGGACCTTTCATTAGGACAGATGCTCGGCTTGGCATTCCAAACACTTGGAGTGGTCTATGGTGATATGGGTACCAACCCCTTGTATGTTTTCACTAGTGTATTCATCCAAGCTCATACCAAAGGAGAGGAAGATGTTTTGGGTGCATTAGCTTTAGTGATGTACACAATAGCCCTCGTCCCTTTGGCTAAATATGTGTTCATTATGCTCAAAGCCAATGACAATGGTGAAGGGGGGACATTTTCCTTGTACTCTTTGATTTGCATATATGCAAAGGTCAATCTGCTCCCCAACCAGCAACCATCAGATGAAAAAAATTCTAGTTTCAAGCTCAAGTTGCCCACCCCGGAACTGGAAAGATGATTAAGAATCAAAGAAAGCCTTCAGAGAAGTACAAAATTGAAGACCCTACTGCTACTCTTGTTTCTCATGGGTACTTCCATGGTAATTGGGGATGGCATACTTACACCTGCAATATCAATCATGTCTGTTGTGAGTGGCCTGCAAGATGAAATATCTAACTTTACAGAAGACACAACGGTCATTCTCTCAATCATATTCCTGGTGATCTTGTTCAACATAAAATAGTTTGGTACAAGTAAAGTAGGAATGACATTTTCTCCGGCACTCATGATATGGTTTTTCTCTATTGTTTCTATTGGACTTTACAATATTATTTAACATGACATGACAATTTTAAGGCCATTCAATCCTTTTTATATCTATTACTTGTTCAAGAGGAACACTATCAAAGCATGGATATCCCTAGGAGGTTGTGTGTTATGCATAATAGGAGCTGAAGCTATGTTTGCTGATTTGGGTCACTTCTTAGTAAGATCCATCCAGATAGCCTTCACATGTGTAGTATTCCCATGCCTACTATTGGCTTACATGGATCAAGTTGCATATCTTATGAAGCATCCCTCTGTGGTGGAGAAGGTATTTTATGCTTCAATTCCATATGGTTTTATTTGGCCAGTCTTCGTGATAGCTACTGTTGTTTCCATGATTGCAAGCCAAGCAATGATCTCGGCAACAATTTCATCTATTAAAATGTTCATGGCACTAGGATGCTTTCCCAGATTGAAAATAATTCACACATCCTGACGGTTCATGGGTCAGATCTACATTCTTGTCATCAACTAGGTTCTATTGATAATCTGTGTCTTGTTATGTGATTGTTTTAGGAGCACAACCGAGATATCAAATGCATATGGCATTGCAAAGGTAGGGATGATGATGGTGACTACAAGCCTAGTGACTCTTGTCATGGTTCTTATATGGGCAAAAAATATATTCCTTGTGATTGGATTTCCTGTTCTATTTGGATCAATTGAGCTGATTTATTTTTCTACAGTTTTGATGAAAGTGGGGGGAAATGGTTGGATAAATGGTTTTTTCCACCTGCTTCCTTCTTGTGATGTACATTTGGAACGATGGGGTCACGAAGATGTCAAGGCTAGAAAGGATTCATGGTTTCTTAAGAAACTAGTTATAATCTACTTCTATGCTTTCATGAGGGCAAACTGCAGGGCAGGCCCTGCATTCCTCAGTGTACCTCACACCAATCTCTTGCAAGTTAGCATGACATATACTATCTAACTTGAAGGTTTCCATGAATCAGACATGCTGAATGTTTTTCAAGAACCAAGTCACAACATCGATATGGTGATGGATAACAAAGATTTCCTTGAAGGTGGCGGAGATGAAGTGAATTTTTATGTGAAGTTAATAATCATAAGTTTTGTTGTCGACCAAGATCTTCATTACTTAGTCATTGATTTTGTTTGATAGAGAATAATAGCCATTTCTACGATTAATCATTGATATTTATGAACAAAGACACCATTCTTTTTTCAATGAAGGTGATAGGTGGTATTTTATATGCATAGTTAAGCCTAAGATAAGCCATGTTTTCTACATAAGAAAGTTATATTAAGTTATATCCATGAAAATGAGAGGAAGATGACATTGCATATTTTTTTGTATAGCTAACCATCGCTCAATAACTTTGGATGCTTTTCCACCTCATTCATTACATTATTTCTTAAGAACCTTGGTTGCTTCTCCATTTTTTTTGACATCATGTATTGGTTATGTTGTTGATGGAGGTTTTACACTAGGTTTTTCAACATCGAGCTTACTAGTACGAATCTTACTAGGGCTTGCACCACGGGGGTTATTAGTAAGAATATCATGAGGTTTACATAGCCATGATTATTAGAATCAAAATAGTAGGATTTTCACTAAAAGATAATTCATAGAGCTTTCCTGCTGACGTGAAAATCAGAAGTTCAACTTCTGCAGTGCAGAGCCCTGAGAGCTCGTAAGCTTTCTTCAGCAATCCACCTACGTTTGGAAAATGTAGCCTACTTGCTGGCGATGTTCTCAATCCTCTTCCTCTGCATCTTTCCCCTCACTATTCTTGTATGTCCTCTTTCGCTTTTTCCTCCAAAAAAACCCTCTCAAATCAAGAAAGTAGAACAACTCACTCGATGAGAATCCAATTATCGCTTCTAATGATAACCTAATACGATACCAGAAGAGATCACACAAAACCTCATTGACTCTTGATTTGTTTGGAAAAGAGCCAAGCATATACTTCTGACGAGGGTTTTCATCTCAAGTCTGGCTCGCAGGATGTCGCTTAGTCAATTGCGAGAAAATTTTTCCACCTGCCTATCACATACGATCTGTCACACTATATATTAAAATCAGGGACAATCCTTTCTCGGAGTGGACAATCCATTTGAATGCATTGATCGATGCTTTGTGCAATGCTGGTAGAGTGGACCATGCAAGGAACTATCTAATGGAGATGAAAAATTTTAAATCTTGATATAGTTTGCTATAGGACATTCATTGGAGGCCTATGCAAGTTGGGTATGGTGGATGAGACAGTGAATCAACTGGAGATAATGATTAGAAAGGGTCTCTCACCCACATATGCTATGTACTCTTCACTCATCAAAGCTTGCTGCAAATCAAAGAAAGTTCAAGCCACTGCCCAGATACTGCACCAAATGCTTAGGGAATGTGTTGTTCCAAGTTATGCAAGTTTTATCTATGGCATGCATCATCTTGGGAAGGTAGGAAAAAAAATTGAGGCATAAAAAGTTCCTGAGGAAGTGATAGATTGTAAATTCTCTACACATGTTAAAGTATATACAGAAGTAATGTCTACTCTATTTCAGGCCAGTGAAGTGGAAAAATCATTACAATTAGAAGACAAAATAATTAGAAGAGGTTGTGAAACTAACTTTTTGACTCTGTAAAACAGTGTTTCTCTAAGGGAAAAATTGATGAGGTATCCAAGCTTTTAGAAGGCATAAACCAAAGATATCTGGAACTAGGTATTACATTATGAAAAAATTAAAATGGTCAGATTTATTGTTTTTCCAAGAAGACCACTCTTGCTTGAAGAAATGGAGAGGGCTCTGCTCGTAAGAAAGTACTGAACCAAGACCATTGTCAAAAAATGTTGAACCAAGAGTATTGTTAAAATGAAATGTTTCTTAGTTGCATGAAAATTTAATTGTCCAAAATTTAATTCTGAACTCATTGTTGGCAAAATTTCATATAAAGGTATGCCCTTTTGCCTTATAACATGATGATTTTAATGAAAATGGAGGAAGGGAATCAATTTCAAAGAATCAACTGAAGTTAAAAAATATTAGATTATCAATTATAATCCATAGGAAGGGAGGAAAATAAAGGGTATGGTTGTGCTTAGCCTAAAACGTTTGCCTCTCATTTGAGAACTTTGCAAAAACTCAACTTTATTTTTGAATCTATAAACACAACTCTAAGTTTACATCTCAGTTTACCTGTAAAGATTCGGTTTAAAGCGAATCTAGAAATAAGAATAAGCAAATCCAGAACTAAGAATTTGAAGCATTATATTGTGGCAGAGCAAGGCAACTAAAGTTTGAGTGTGTTGGAAGAAAGTGGGATCTAGAACATGGAAAACTCTCCAAACAAACAACAAATATTGTGGAAAGTGGAAAAGAGGAAAAAGAGCATCATTCCTTTGTTAATTCTCATACAAAATACAAATTAGATGCATGGTGTGAAGGAAAATGAAATTTACAGGTTTGTGGTTGAAATTTATTAGTGTATCTGTACGTGTGGCCCAAAATCATTTGTAGGTATCATACCTGTAATTATGGGTAAGGCCATATTTAATTTGATTTATTTGAAACTAAGTTTGTCGTTAATTCCAACCTAGGAAAACTTGATATGTAGGTTCAATAACCTTCTTGTGTTGTATGCCTTCATTGTGTAGGCTCAATAACCCTCTTGCTATGTGTGCCCTTGTTATGTGAGCCAATAACCCCTTTTGAGAGGATGCCTCGTTCAAGTTCAACTCGAGCTCTCATTTGTCTCGTCTCATCTTGTGGTTGGAATTTTCCCACACTCTTGCATCTATGTTTTAACTTTTCAACACAATTGTACTTGGGTTTTGCTCTCTCTGGTGCTCTTTTGAGGAGGCTATTTCAATATTTTGGATGATATTTGGTTCCATCACTTCTCTCATTGACCCTTGTAAATATCAATGGTCGTAGGTTATGTAACAAATTCACATGCTTTTATAAATTCCAGTGTTGTAAGTCACATCTGCAATAGTAGTTCATTGCGGCACCATAAGTTTTGGTATCAAGTTCTTCTGGGTTATCTGCGATTAAATCCATTTCTGGTCATTATTTCAAACCTTCTATCAACAATTCATTTTCAGGACAAGAGAATGTCAAGGAAATTAACACGCCTCTCTACTGTTATCTATATTAATATTTATTCAACTATCGTTGGTTGAATGACTATCAACTTTTCCATAGAATTCATCACCTCATAACTCCTTCAGAAACCATTATATTCATCTTGTTCTTAACATAAACAACCCCCCAATTTTAAGAGTTGTTATCAAGCGCTGGGAGCTATTTCCACAAATGCAACATTTTGGCAGGGAGATATTTCCACAAATGCAACATTTTGGCAAACATTTCTTTATCCACCCAGGACACACACATTCATTTATCCATTTAAGGCATGTTCACATTCAACAACATTTCAAGAAAAATATAGTGAAACATGGCATGTAAACTAATGCAGCCTTGCAGGTACACACATATCTATTACTCTTTCATATTCACAAACTTAACCTATCAATTGCTCATCTTTATATTCATCGACTTTCAAACTTAATAAATAAAATCAGCCCAAGATAGACTAAGAGTAAGACCTAAGAACTATGATTATCATGGACACCATAAATAACATGCACAAACCAAAGAGGGCCTACAAGGCATAGCACTAAAACCATTGATGATGTTAATAACAGAGTGCGTGAGGATGCCATCACATCATACCAAGAACTTCCAGATTGGAAAAACTTAACAAATAAAATCAGCCAAAGATAGTGACTAAGACTAAGACCTAAGAACTGTAATTATCATGGACACCATAAATAACAAACACAAACCAAAGAGGGCTTACAAAGGATAACACTAAAACCATTGATGATGTTAATAACAGAGTGCAGGAGGATGCTATCGCATCATACTGAGAACCTCCAGATTGGCAAAACTGGGCGCATGTAATGCATTATAAACCACTTCATCCATACACACATAATTAGGAGGGGAGTCTTAATGTAGAATCAGATCCCAACATAAGGATAAGCCACTATATGGATGTCGAATTAGATGTCCAACCATGGATACTTAAGATAAATCCATATGAGGTTTTAGTAGTAAACTTTGCATTCCAACTGCATCACATTCTCGATCAAAGTGTGTCTACAAAGAACTCATGTGACCGACTTCTGAGGATGGTGAAGTCTCTCAACCCTAAAGTAGTCACAGTAGTAAAACAAGAGGTTAACACTAATAATACACCTTTCATCCCCCAATCCATGGAAGCATTAAACTATTACTCATCAGTGTTTGAGTCGCTAGATGCTACACTTAAAAGGGATAGCAGAAATCGTATGAATGTTGGAAACAATGCCTTGCCTGAGACACAGTGAACATAATTGCTTGTGAGGGAGAAGAAAGGATTGAGAGGTATGAAGTTACACGAAAATGGAGAGCTAGAGTGACTATGGTAGGATTTAGTTTATATCATCTTAGTGCTAATGTTAAGGACACAGTTAAATCTTTGCTCTGTTAATCATATTGTAATAGCTATAAGACTAAGGAAGAAGGAGGAGCTATGTATTTACTATTTTGGATGGTTGGACAAAATTCTCATTGCAACATCTGATTGGCATTGAGAGGCAAGGACTATAAGAATGTTCTTGTATAAGAATTTCTTACAATTTATCAATACCATTGTTGAAACTGCATGTGACTTTCATGTGTGTCAGGGAAGAGTTCAGAAACCTAACACAATAACTTATTATAGGGGTAAAAGATGAAACTAATTTAAGGAAACAATGGTTTTTACCTGTCCTGTTCAACCAGGAATAATAGTGATAGTTATTCGTTTGTATTTTGCTTCCTTATCCAGGTAGACAAGAAAATGCTAAGGCTTGCTAAAATCAGTGATATGCCTGCGGGTAATTGGATAGAGATAGTTACTATTTAACTTTCAAGAACTTATGCTTCACTAGCTAAAAAGCTTTGGATTTTTTTTTCTTATGACCTTGAGTACAGAGTCTCATAATCAACTAGATGAAAAATCAAGTATATCTTTAAAATGCTTGAACCGGGACTATATCATGGATATTATAGCAATAAAAGAAATAATTCCAGTCTATAGAAAGGTAGCATGGTAATAACATACTTGAGTTTTCGGGGTGCTTCAAACAATCTCGTCCTAAAGATAGGATTCCAGGTTGTTTGCAGATTTTAATTGGTGAGGTTGGCTCTAATTTTGGAACTTGGTTGGCTCTACTGCAGGTATCATTTTGCACCAAATCTTCGCCAAGCCTTTTTCATGGACTCACTAAAGGACTCTCATTTTCTGCATCCTTCATATGAGTAAACCTTCGACCCAGCACTGGTAACTTTCAAAGAGAGAAATTGGCAGTTTGGAGCAGGTTACAAGACCTCTTTCTATAATGAACAGAGATGACCCCAGAATGTGGCGAAAGCTCTCCCATTCAGCCAGTGCTAAAGAAAACAAAGATCTTCTCTCTGAAATCTCTAACGGCATGCTTGGATGGCCTAATCTTACCAAAACTACAAAAATGTAACATGAGTTTTCCTCTACGTTGTTATATTGTGAAGGATAGTGTTTCCCGCAATTACTAACCATTCCAATAGCCCCTGCTTCCTAATCCATTAATTTTGACCTCTCCAGACACTAAAGAGCATTAATGATTCTATTCCATTGCACAAAGATGAGCTGGAAGGGAAAACCCTTCGGAGCATAGTATTTCATGTTCAGGTATCAAATTCTTGGTTCCATGCAAATAGAAACCACATGAAGATATCTACAAACCACTTGAACATCAAAAATGTTCAGTCTCAAAACCCTGAAGTAAATTTGTAAAGAATGTAGCATTAGCTTTCTTGGCTTAGTGAATTCCCTAATGTTCTATCCTATTTGCCAGTCTTAAAAATCTCACGAAAACCTGTAAAGATTGTGGCATTGTGTACACTTAGCCTCTAAAATCCCTAGCTTTCTATCTTCTTTTGTGTAATTTGAATAGAACACCATCAAATACCAGAATTATCAATTCCAATTCTCCAAAAACTTTGAAATGTGCGGAACTGAGACAGAAATCATTCAATCAAACCACTCGAAATGCATCTGAATTCTAATCCATTAACTCAAAGAACTTCTTCCCAAACTCTGCCATTTTTTAAACAAAATTTTGAGCACAACCTTGTCTAGTCCATTTATAGAGAGTGTTAGTTATGAAATCTTGGTTGTAATCCAAAACAGAGTCAAAATTTTCCATTGAAAGCTCAGAATAACTGAATCAGAAAGAACCCTTGTGAAATTTGTTGCTTAAAACATTGTTTTGAGCACGACCTCTTTCGTCAGATTTAGTTTGGATAATACGATAGCTTATTTAATGAAATATTTCCAAAAAGTCGAAATATGGCAAAATTTTCTAATCAAGAACTCTAAATAATTTCATTAGGACAAAGTGTAGAGGATTTATGATGGCGACAAGAAAATAATGGCGCTTTGCAATTTTAGCACTCTCTTGCAGAAAAATACCTTTTCTGAACTCGTTTTGACCATGAAGAAATGCAGATGAACTGTTGGAAGTCGTGTAGAGAGATATTTGGTGGCTCGTGGATCGATTCTGGGGCAATGTTTATGCGATTGCAAACCATGATTGTTCAAATGCGAGCTACTGAACTCATTGAGAGGGATACGCGCAATGGCGCCAAACTACCAAGAGGATTTGAATTTAATGGCGGGATAGAATATCTACCATTCAATCATGTCATCAACGGCCATATATTTGTGTTTCAGTAAAACGGATTTTCAAAGAATTTCAAATATTATACATTTTATTATTTAACCTGAATCATAGTTTTACTTGGAAAAATAATTGGGCACATCAAATAAAATATTGATGCGACGGACATAGAACTCCAAAACAATAATGCACACTTCTATAACTTCGAAACAATAATGCACCCTTCTCTGGCTGATGTGTTAGTGCTTTCTTTGAAGTAGAACTTGAAGAATTTGAAATATTATATATTTTATTATTTAAGTTGAATAATTTTTTTACTTGGAAAAATAATTGGGCACATCAAATAAAATAATGATGCCACAACAGGACGTAGAACAAAACAATAATGCACTTTTCTCTAGTTGATGTGTCAGTGCTTTCTTGGAAGTATTATCAGAGTCCTAGGCTTTGTAGATGGATAGAATTTAAGAAGACAAAGGAATGGGCCTAAACCTAAGTGTGTGGGATA
The DNA here is from genome assembly GCA_031772625.1 of Pinus tabuliformis. Classification (NCBI taxonomy): domain Eukaryota; kingdom Viridiplantae; phylum Streptophyta; class Pinopsida; order Pinales; family Pinaceae; genus Pinus; species Pinus tabuliformis. The sequence goes on along the minus strand of CM062820.1, from coordinate 776,088,389 downwards.
ATAGTGGTTTATCTCAATTTTTTTAGCCACAAAATTGATAGAAATTAAGATTCTACATAAATCAATTAAGTAATTATTCATTATTAAATTGGGATTTTATATAAATTAATTGATTATTTATTAATGTTAGTTTCATTTTATAATTTGATATTAATTTTTAACCGATTTTTGTTAAAAATAATTATTTGAGTTATTATTGTATCAAGATTTTTATTATGTCTTTTATTATTATATTTTAATCCACTTTAAACATGCTCAAAATATATTTTCATCTTCATTTGTGGAGATTATCTACTTGCATATTCAAAAAGTTTTGATGTCGTTTTTGCCTTAAAAAATGACTATTGTGATGGTGATAAATTATTCTATAAACATTGTTAAGGGTTATTTAGAATAATTGAGAAATTCTTTTTGAATATATAAGAGTAATCTTTGAGAGAATAGATATATATTCCCTAATTATCACATAAACAAGGGGTTAATATTGCATTTAGTGCTTTGTCTCTGTGGAGTTTCGCTAAACAAATGGAATACCTCCTCTTGTGTGACTTCGATTGTCCATCCCTCTTACAGGATTGCAAAGCATTAAGAATTGAATCTTCTTTATTTTAAAGATGTAGTCTTGTCGAATATACCAAAAACATAGTAGGATTCTTTCATTATTGACAAAATCAAGTACATGTGCAAGGGAAGTATTCATCTATGGATGGTTAACAAGTTCATTATTAACTACAAGCAAACGCTTCAAACTATGTATTTAATGATCTCTAGTCATCATCTAAAGAATTCAAGAATCAAATCAATTCCAACCTAAGTTCTAAGTATATGGTAAACCTCTATTCTAAAGGTTCTATTATTGTAAAATTTCACAACTATGGAAGTTGTGGCAAGGTCTTGAAGGAGGGAATTTCTCTTTGGGGAAAAACTAACCTTTTTTCAGAAGATAGTTTCTATAATTGAATCCATCTTCAATGTCCATTTCTTTAGCCCCACTCTAGATTTGAATATTGCATCTCCCCCTACTTATTTTGGGATGAGATGATCTTTCAAAAGCCAACATAAATATATTGGGGACTTACAACAATATACAAACCAAGCAAGGAAGGGTATACACACATGTTTTAGAATTTTCATTGAAGTTAACTTGAGCAAAGGTATAACAATGCATATTTAATTAAAAATTGGTGATTTTAACAACCACATCCATTAGATTAAAATAACGATACTTTATGTGTATCTATGTGCAAAGACAAAATACTTGAAAGGCACCTTCCCAACAACAAAGGCCATTATAAGAAAAATGGAAAAATAACAAGTTGATGGGTGGTATGATTAAATGAAGAATCAAAGTGAAAGAAAGAAGAGACATCCAAGTTTAGTCCTAATAAAAGATTTTATGGCCCCTTCCAAGGAGTGTGTTATTAAGAGGGACACAAACATGATCATGGAGTCTGTGCTAAAGTCTTATGGGAGAAATAGGAAGCATGTGAATGAGATATTATGTATTTCAAAAGAGAAATCATGTTATTCAATCCAATAGAAGCAAGGGGATTGGTGCTACTTGAGACTCCATAAGCTGTAAATCAATTGGTTGAAAGCAAGAAGTCTAAAAAATAGATGCAAAGAAAGGAATATCCATCTATGTACAAATCTACAATAGATAAATTCAAAATTATAAAGTGTTTCCATATAGACAATGTTAGGTCCCTATAATACTAGTGATTCCCCTATTACTATTGTCATTGTAGCCCTTATTGTTATTGTTGTGCCTTTATTGTCCCCATATTGTTATTATTGTGCCCCATAGAAGCTCGCTATTGTTATTTTTGTGCCCTTATATTATTAATGTTATGTTGACTTTGACTATATTGTGGCCCCTTAGACTCCTATATATAGAAAGGAGGTTTTGTCATTTGTATCAGCGAATAATTGTTCATTCGTGTAATGTAAAGGAGGTTTCCCCCTCGAAGAGGCTGATTTCTAAGTTGTTGATCTATCTTTTCTTTATTTTTGTGAGTTTGTTTCATAACAGACAACCTAGGTTCGAACCATAGAAATTGTAGGGCCTTTGTGAGTGTTTGTGAGGGAATGTGTTTGACATCACATAATTGGTCTTCCTTCATCATCAAAGAGACATGTGTCCCAAAAGTCAATTTGGTTTAAGTGGATGTTAACATGATACATTGTATATTGTCTGAGGGTAGTAGCACTATTGGAAAAAATCATGTCGGCAAGCCCTTGTGTATCCAAGTGATCGAAATTTCAATCCCCCGGACATGTCTCACCAATTCAACTTTAAAAAAAATGATACATTGTATATTGCAAAGCCATTAAGTTAAGTAATGAACTTGGATAACCCAAATATTTAATTAGGATTTAAGCTCAAACACAACATTAGAAATGAAACCTTCACTCTAGATCTGAGGATATAGGGGTCAACATTGGATATTGGATATGAGACAAGGTGATCAAATGTATCTCTTGGACTAGCATTTTTTACAAAGGAATACAAATTTTAATGCTTACATTAACATGTATATATAATATAATAATGAAATGGGCACTCTTTAGTTCATGGAGAAAAGTGTTGGTGTGGAAGGAAATATCGAGCGATGTGTCACTATAGTCATAAAAATTGCATTTATTATGGCGCATGGAGAACTTATTAATTCAGTGTAGCTTTAACAATGGATAGGAGTGTTATCCTCCCCACCTAACTGCAATTCCTACAAATGACATATTCAGTGGTTAATGAGTATATTGTTGTAATAATTTTTAACCCCGTGTTAAGAAATCCCTATGCAATCCAATTTAACCTGGGTACCATCCTCAAAATGAGGAGAAGTCATTTGTGGGTTTCCTTAGAATGTGTATTTCAAGGAATAATGTGTACTTTGTCGATATGTTGAAAGGTTTTACGGTCTTTTTGTTTTAGTGTACCATGTCATATTTGGCATTGAGCATTGGTGTGCTGGAAGCCAACTCTTGGTAAACTCAGATACACTTGTCCTAAGGAGGGAGTTGGGGTTTTAAGGTTCTCTGGTTGTAAAAGCTTTCAAAGTCAATGTTTTTCGTCCTCTTCTTGCATATCGTAGCCTTAGGGCCATTTGATGAGTTGGTGGTCATGCTTAAGGTTTTCATCCTATTCTTGCATTGTGCTTAAGGTTGGTTGGTACCTTGTTCCATGAATTATGATCAACTTTGGGTCCTGTTTCAGTAGACACTCGATCAACTTTAGAGGGACATATCTACTTCTGTAGTGAAATGTCTAGAGGAATCTTTTATCCAAAACAATATGCTTTGAATGCATTAGGATTTATTGTTCAATTCATTAGGATGTTGTGGGTTGTTTCTTCCATGTCTAGTTGAATTTTTGTGTAACATACCTCTTCGAAACCCCATTAAATTTCACCAACTACTAGCAGATACCTCCTAGCCATAGTATTAAAGGCAACATATTGGGTTCCTTTACTAATTTTAGCTTGTAATATATTTAGATGTAATGGTTGTCACATGCATTCATATACAACTACCTCATAACAAAGCTAACACAAGCACTTCTACCCATGCCTACATCACATCACAAAGGAGGAACCAGTCAAGATTATTCAATATCCCACATTCGAGTATCCCTCCTTTGAGGATTTAATCCAACATTTCTGGAGATCAGGTCATCCATTTACAATAACTAGCTTTGCCATACAACATGTTCATATTCCTATTGTCATGGCCGAAAGTACCACCGACATATATCTTATGCAATATGAATAAATAACTAGAACGCCTCATTGGGCGCAATTCATCCTATAATGCATAATGCATATATTAGATAACCTGAACCATAAGCTCTACTGTTTCAAAAAAAAATCATTCATCATACATAATCAATAATTCATCTACCACAGTTGCATGACATGTTAACATGTGTATCTTAGGGATTATGCACAATTAATCAGAAGAGCCGCATTGGATGCGTAGCATAAATAACTTGTACCATAGTTTATACAGTTGAGACTTAACCAAAATTAACAAATTTGCATAGTGGCTCAAGCATGACTATTCACTATCTTAACAAAAGACAGGTTAACGCCAATTCTATATAAGATCGACATATTGTGACCGTAAATAGAATTTCATTTATGTGCGTCGATAAAATCATCTCATTAATGCCACATGCAGTTCATTTAAAACTCAAGAAAATTCTCTCATATGCTAAGGAATTTATAACATATAGGGTAAGAAACCAACATACAGAACAACCCATGCAAGTGAGTCAAACTAGATCAAAAGAGAGAACGACACTTGGAAAACAGAACACCGCCACCCAACCTAGAAATGACTCTTCAGTTCACAACTGAGTCGAGGTTCTTGCCATGGATCCACCGCCTCCAATTGATCTATGCAACGGGTATTTAATACCTTCTTTCATGATATGGTTTCCATTAGCGGCGTGCTGCTTTTATGGAACCTTTTATCCATTTGCCTAGACTTATCTCAGAAAAGCTCGCCTTTCTCTCCCATGAGGATTTTCCTCATAAAAGATTGCCTTTCTCTCACGCATAACTTTTATGTTTTTCTCGATGGATATTTATCTCCAATCCATCCAACTTATCTAGAATTAAGTCTAAAAGCTATATCATGAAAGAATTATCATTTCGCATTCACCAATGTGATTTGGCAAGAATCTCATCTCTTGGTGTCTCGCTTTTCCAAGTGATTAATTTATTAATAATGTATTTACTTTTTATATTACACATCATACCTAGCTTTTCTTAGCTTAGGTTTGCAAAGTTTGACACACAAGGGAGGGGTGTTACATTTTGGATCCATTTCTTTCCTTAAGATCCCTCCAATTGCGGCTAGAGTTCTTAGTTGACTGTAAGGAGGAAGCCCATTTCAGAAAGGGACAAACAGTTTGAAGGTGTCCATCTTGTTGGTAATTCCTATATCGAAAAGTTGTATTTTCATAGTCCAAGGGTTGGGAATACACAATGCCCATCCACTTGAGCTCAATTTTATCTCGCAAAACTTCATTGAGATCTACCTAAACACATATGCAGACGTAGGTGAAAATGCCTTTCAAAAGTCTTTCCCCGTCTACTTTGACGAATCTTCCAATAAAATTTCCCACTTTTTCTAAGAGATCTAGATGGGTAAAGTGAATAGGAAAACTGGGAATCTTACCCATACTGGAGTAGTCATCGGCAACATAGTGAGAGGATTGCAGTTGGGAAACCATGGCTTCACTAGAAAATCAACTCATCCCCAAAACCATGGACCTTCGTCAAGGATTTTTTTTCTTATCCTCAAGACATTTGAAGATAACCACAAAAAAACATGGGTCTACATCCACCCAAACCAACGTTCATCCAATCCTATCATAATCGAATAGAAAAATGTTACTTTTTCAATAGCAAATGGGGAATAAAAGTATCACCCAAGGATAATGACCATCGCATCAAGCGCTCAATCATAAGGGAGGAGCAATAATTCGACAATCACACGTCTTCGATTTCTATTGATTTAACTCTTAACTCTCACGTAATATTCTCTTGCTTGGCGAATTAAACACCACTGCATGGAATGGACGAAGATTGAGCCGAACCCTGGATGAAGCCTGCTTCATTCTCATCTAAACACAAAACTGTATATATGTCAAAGCTATTACAATAGATTTTTACTTTCAACACCTCAAGATTCTATTTATATGTGGCTACCTTTTATGGTTACTATTGAATGTGTGATTCGCAATAGTAATGGCAGCTTAGGGTTGCGAGATTTCCTTCGATTCCCTCACTACATACTAACGCAAATAGTTGTTCAATGCCTTGGTTGTCTTTCAAAACTGGTAGGCAGCGTCTTCTCTGATATTTCTCGGTGGTTTTAATTCCACTACAATCACAACTTTCATTTACATAAACTTCATGTTTTCGCACGAGCGATGATTGTTCCAAGGTGAAATGTCACTTGGATGGTTTCAATGTTGTTGACCTGTCATAACTAAGTAATGGATATGCCCATTACAATTTTTATACCACCCCATTATCAATATCAATTCTCCATGGGAACCAATTAAAGTAACTTTTCACATTAATTTTATATGAGCATGAGAACATGTATTAACAAGCAGTCCATAAAGCCTCATTTTGAATGCCATAGTCGCTTAGAAGGAATTCCTCTTGTAGCATCCTGCCTTTGTAGATAAGCCTCGAAAGCGCAACTAGAATTCTTATACGTTCCTAGAGTTTGGTAGCAAGCATGGCTACCAAGTTAGCTGTTGATATCGTGATACAAATAGTCCCTCGTGAGAGAGGTTTTACAAATATTATGAAAAGGGGTGGTTATGAATTTGAAAATACATGCTTTACTAGTTTTTTCCACGGGAAGTGAGGGACAAATTCATGCCTACCCTCTTCATCATGGTGAAAATTTTTGACAAACATATCCCAAATGGCCCAAGTGCTGCCCCACTTAGCTCATTCAAGTGTTTCTTCAAACACTGTGTGAGCAACCAAAGAACTTGTAGATTTGGGAAGCAACTTGGCAGATTGGACAACTACATTGTAGTAGCTCCCATACCCTGAGCAACCAACTCAATCCAACACCTTGGGCCATGGTCGAGACCAATGATCTTTCAAAAAATAGTTTGATGAACTGTTGTTTCAAGCCACCATTGATTGTGGTGCCACGAGTTCCAATGTCTTCTCCTTCTTGGCATCCTACTTATGGTCATCTAGGAAGCCCTTGTGATTCAAGGCACCACCATGCACTTATCCCTTTACCTTGACATGATTCAAACTCAGAACAACTACAAAGATGTGATTCTCATAAAACATCGAAATCTCTTCTCATGTGAACCTAAGTCATCAACCACACTCTTAAAAAAAAAACCTTAAAGTGAATTGAACCTAGGTAGAAATATCACCATATTCATCTAACAAGTGATGGAGAGATTTTCAATAATATTAAAATACACATAAAAAGTTAAATTAATTGTTCATATGAAATTTGAACAAAGAGATTATTAATTCCTCCCTGCTTGTTAAAATATTTTCAATCAACGAAAATTGCAAAAAAATAAACAATATAACTAAACAAACTCATGGGCCTCTTGAATCATTATTCGACTTTCATTCAGGGACTTCAGAGCTTCATTACTGTGGGAATTCATTCAAGTGATTCAGATCCATTTACATCTTTGAGCTTGCCTCCTCCTCAGTTATCTGTGGATTTTCATTTTGCAGGATTTGGCCATTTTTTCACCGTTAGACCCTTGGCATCAAGTTTTCTACAAGGTATATTTTCCTCTAACACTGAGATTTTAGCAGGCTTTTAAAGCTGGAGAGGTTACAGAGGGACCAACAAATTAATAGATTTAATAATAAGCCGCAGTTCCTGGCGGCTAAGCTTGAGGCCTCGTATAGTTTGAGGTATCCAGTGAAACGTGGTCCTATGGGAGGAGGGCAGTAGCAGCGGGGGCTGGTAGTAATAATACTCATCACAGTAATAATAATCATAATGCCTAGATATACTCATCAATGGAATTTCATGGACCTAAAAATCGGTGCATGGGGCAGAAGTCCTCGAGTATGGGAAGTACATCGTCGACCATAGGGTAGAAACTGGTTAACATAATTTTCACCACCTAAGCCCTCATCTAGTGGCAATTTCTCCAGGTGAGAAAAATTCCGAGCCCATCCACATCTGTTAGGGTTCAATATGGAGTTACATACCTTTTTGAATTCGATATCCATTAATTTTAAGCTGTCACTGCATTGGATGAGCTCTATTGCCGCATTATTCAGATTGAATTTTTTGCAGATTTTGTTGAGATATTGTTGTATTTTTTGTTGTTGTTTTAAAGTATTCCCTCTCTATTTTTTTAATTAAAATGAAAATCACCATGAAGGTGATGCACATAGTGCATAAATATAATAGTCTTCCATAACTAGGTCCCCTATTTCATTAAACATTGGAGACCAAAACAGATGACTTAGCGTACACATCTGGCCTTCCTACAATCACTCAGATTTACAAAAAATTATTTAACAAGTTCTGTGATTTGGATTCAAACTTTCAACTCCAACAAACAGAAAGGTCGCATTACCATTGTAGATAGCCTATGGATCGTTTGAATTTTTGCATCTAGATTATATGCCTTGCTTTCAATGAAAGTTGGCATTGGTATTGTATGTACCATTTGGCTACCTATTATTTGGAATGACATTCTCTATAATGAGTGTTTTCCCTATAGAGAGGGTTTTAAGACAAATGGAGAACGGAGCACTTAAAGGGCCACTATTCAAAGCCCAATTTTGAAGGAGAGATCTTGGAAGAGAGATTTGATCCCGGGATCAAGATATTTCATTTACCTTTTTCCCATTTCTTTCATCGAAGTTTGCCTATGCATCCCGAGGATCTACTATAAGATATTGGATTGGATCTACTGCTAGTAGAACATTGCGCCTAGTCGAGTTCTCAGGGAAGGAGTGATGCGAAACTATAATGTTTCTAACTAGGAAATTAAGTGATACCAAAGCAAACTGACAATCCAGCAATCAGAAATGTGAAATAAACATCATAGATCCATGAAAACATTGGAAATAGAGAATTTCTAAGCCATTTTATTAAATCATCAAGGGAAAATACAACATTGAATGGAATGGTGCCCTTGGGCCTAGGCTTGTCTCCAAGGACAAGCGTGAAAAAACCTAGGTGAGTAAACACCGTTCTGAGAGCTACCCAACTGCTACTTTAGAACTTATTTGTGTTATCTCCTAGAACAAAAAGGCTAGAATCACTGCTTCCCATGCTTAGAATATTATAAAACTTTAGCACTCGGATCCTCAGCAAAAACCCACCAAAAACCAAGAAGAGTTTGGCCTAGTTCAGACTTCTGAAATTCAATCCCCAAGGAGTCCATCCTCTCCTGAAGCTGGCAAACTCAGCCTGTCTGAATGAAGCTAGGAAAGCTCTCCAAAACTACCCCAAAACATCAGAATGAGACCCCTTGTGAATTTCCTTCCTTCACAACTATAATTCCGGTGCTATGGCTCTCTCCCTCAAGACCCATGTGTTGCTCAGTCTGGCCCTCTGCACTGTCCTCCAAGGATGAGTTTCGAACTGCCCAATTGTTGCACTCACTTGCTCCAAAACTCCTCCCAAGTGCTGACCTCCTAAAGTCCCTCAACTCTTCAGATTCCTTCGGCAAGTGTTGACCCAATAAAGCTCTATCCCCAACTGCATGTTCCCTTCTCTGCTGGCCCAAAAATATGCACCGTTGGTTTGTGGCTGAATGTGCTGGCTATGAATCCTCCCTGGTGCTCCTCAAAGTTCTCTGAAAATGCCTTCCTAGGGTGGCACTTGTAGTCCCCCGAAGGTAAGGTTGAATCTCCTGCTTGAGAGATTTGTGGCTATTAGCTAAGCAACCAGTTGACTCAGCTAAGCAACTTGAGCAAACAGTCAAGTGATTTGCGATATGCAAGAATGAATGAATCCCCAAGTGAGGAACTCTTCCTTCTAATGACTTCGTGGACCTCCCTTTTCCCCATGTGGGCCCTGTTATCACTCAGGTTGTTCCCCAAAAGCTGTGAGAAAAGGGAATACGGCCGAGGTAACCACTAACCAATCTTTTAGATGCAGATTCTCACCAATCTAGAGCCAGAGAGGGCTCTCTCTTTATGATTTAGCTTTGTTTTGCTATATGTTAGGCTAGTTATGAAGTGCGAGTATTTGTTTGGTTTTTGGATGGTGATGTTCAATAGAACAGGGATGCAAAAGATGAGAAGTTCAGACCATTGGGTTAATGGAGTCAATGAAGGTGAATTGTTGAATATAGTTTCTTTGACAAAAGGAGGGACTACAGAGCAAGGTAATTGCCCATGGAACAATTGGTTGAGCTGAAATCAGGTGAAATGGAGTTAGGGGATGAAGGGAAATCAAAAATCCTTCATCATGCTAACAGAGGGAAAGTGGGTAAATATTACCAAGGAGCAGTTAAGAATTCCTGCATATGCTAGTTCTGAAGAAAACATTTAAAATAACAGGGATTGAACACAGAGGATAGTCAAGTAAGTTCTGAGCTATTCTTTTTTCCTGCAATTTAGAGTATGGTATGTAAATGATATATAAAACACCGAAACAGTAAAACATGAGATAGAAAATACTTATTGATCCATGAAATATTTCAAGAATTCTGCAACATGGGCTTCTGTCATCAATTCCATAACCAAAAAGTTCATCAGCAAAGCATTGCAGCAACCTTTTATTTAGAAGAGTTTTCAAATTTACAGCACAGTTCCAGAATGATATTACCAACCCCTAATACTTAATTTGGGGAGGTATTTGTATAGTATGCCTACAAAATATCTCCAAGGAGATAATATCTTGCAATAACTTCTTTCACCTAATCTACAGAAGGAGTAAATGCTCTTGGGAACAGAGAGAAATGAATGCAGAAGTAAGAAACGCTGTGATGGCCACTTTGTTGGTGAGATGCATTGATTACTTGCTCAGCAAGTTGGCCAATGTATATTTTGGTGCAATTCCACACTGCTGGGGTCACTTTCCTGGGTGCTTTGATTGTTCTTTGATTGACTGCCCAGCGCGATTTTTTACTTGCTCACTTCTTCACTTTATGGCATCTGTTATGTTATGGAAAAATGAACAAAACTTTGAAATCCGCCTACAGAATTTCCAGCATACTCTGCCACCATTGGTCATCTGGTAATTGGTGTCTACACATTTTAATTAGAGTTTCATCTGCATTTGTGTATCTGAAAAAAGTGGGCTGGACTATGAAAAGATGCCTCACTTCATGTTTAATAAAAAACAAATTCTCCAAATTGTCATATAGGCTCTGTCCAGATGGGAGTGCCTTCTCTCCTACAGAACTTGATGATGCTGTGGCTTGGCTATCCACATATGTATTTAATCTGTGTACATAGGCTGCATGTGACATTAGTCTGTAGTCATCAGTTAACAAACTAGGCAGACCCTTTTCCTCCAAAGCTGTAAACTTTTGTGTGAAAGCCTTTATTTCCATTTGCATTTCCTGGCACTTCCTTTCTAGATTTTGTATGAAATTCCTCATGGTCACAACCCTTTTAATTATTAAAATAGTTCTTGTCCTATTCCTGATATCCAGTTTTTCCAGATCTTCTTTGGTGTGGGTGTTCAAGAAATGTATTAGCCTATTGGCCTGTTTGGGCATGTTTCCCAATGAATCCCTGGCTCTTTGAATTTCTTCTTGAGCTGCTGCTACCAAATCAATATGCTCATGAATTATCTGTATTGATTTCGACATATCAGTGATGGATTGGCCAATATTGGCCCACAGAATGCTCCTAATTTCTGCTAGAGGTTTGTCTAATAAGAGGTCCTTTTCCAATGCCTTTACTTTAATCTCCAATGCTTTTACCTCTCTTGTTTTTTCTGCCACTGTCATTTTAGATTTATCATAAATAATTTCCAACTTGGCCAGATTCTCTTTAGCATCCTTTAATTCTGACACTTGCAGTCTTAAATCCTCCATGGCCTTTATCATTTCTTCAGTAGTCATGGTAGTGTTGCTGCCTGCTATTGTTGTTGTTGAAGTATTTGGTGCTGTTGATGCCGGGACAGTAGGAGGGACTACTGTTGTGGCTATAGAAGGAGCAGTTGTAACTATTGGAGCTATTTGAGATGGCTGAGAGGCCAACTCTCCCTGTTTTTCTTGTAGTGCTTCCTCCAATGCCTTCTCTGTTTCTGCCAATCTCTCATTCATTTTCATCAGCAGGTCCATTGCATCTTCCTATGATTTTTGTTCAACAATCTCTGTATTTTTGTGATGCATGGTAATGGGTAGCTTGAGCTGCTTCCTGAGAGCTGCAATGTCTTCTTCTTTATTTTTTATTAATGCTTGGATGCCTTTGGGATCCTTGGTATCATGTCCCAACTCTATGATAATCTCTTCTAAGGACTTAATTCTGTTATCCTTAGCTAAAGAGGAAGCCTTTTCCAACTCTAATTGGGCAAAGGTATTATTTAAATAATTCTGCAACTTGTGGGCCAGCAATGCCTTATTTGCCAATGTGGAGAATACCATTTCTCCTGTTTGCTTATGTAGTTCAATCTGGTCCATTGGCTGGATGTCTTTGGCTAATACTTCTAGATTGGTCCTGATGTAATCAGCAGCTAACTGTGGTTGTAGCATTTTGGGCTTGAAGTGACTCAGGATCATCTTTCCTTCTTGGATGTCATATGTTGACATTAACCTTTGTTGATTTGTGGGTGCCATCTTCAACAAGTGATTGTAAAGTTGAATTCTTATTGGCTCATTTTTTGCCTTTATTTCAGTGAATATTCTCTTAATGTCTAAGCCTTGCTTACTTTGCTGCCTGGCAGAAGAGAATTCCACACTATGTTGTCTTCCAATCTCCTATCTGTGTGAACTAGCTGATGTTTCTGTGACTGGAGATGTATCCTGGCTAACTGCTCTTTCTTCCCTTGGACTTTCTGTGATCTCCTGATGAATTCGTGCTCTGAAAAGGGGTTCAATATCTACCATTTCTCCCCTGGTTGCTCTTCAGGACCGTTGATTGGTGTGTCTTCTTGCCTGACGCTTTTCTTGCCTCTCTCCTCATTTAGAGGAGTTTGTAGTATAGGGATTTCTGGGGCCTTTGTTTGTGCTGGGGGGACCTGCCCTTGGCCTGGTTCCTTTGATGTAGCTGGCTAGTATGTCATTATATCTTGCTCTCAACCTATTACCTCCTTGCCCTTTGCTGACCCTGTGCTGGCGTTTTGTGTGGGCTGCTGAGAAGTTTCGACAAAAGATGTATCACCTCCTGTGTGTTGAGGCAGCTTGAAGGATACCTGTCCAAAAGAGTCCAGGTCAAGCATTTTTTCAAGCTCTTTCATGGCTTTTTCCAATTTTTCTTCTTCAGTAATCTCTTCAATTAATGTGCCTTCTACCCATTCTTGTTGGTTAGCATATTGTTGAATTTCAGGGATTTGGTGGTGAACATATGCTGTAAGCTTGTTTTTCACTTTTCTATAACTTATGAAATGTTCAGGGTCATATGGTGCCCAATAAAAGCTTTGTTTCAGCATAAGTTGCTCCCTTAAAATCTTATCAGCCTCCTCCCAGGCTTCCCTTTTATTGAAGATAAAAGGGCCCAATTGATTTCTTATCTTGAGCTGTGCCTTTTTCCTAGCACCATAGAAATGAGTCAAATCTGAACTAATAAATTGCCTGAAGTATTCCAGGGAAACAGTCTCATAGGTACATACTTTGGCAGCTTGTAGGGGCATAATTCACAACCATATATCCGGATCTCTGTGTGAATCTAGTAAAAGTACAAGTCACCTATACTGTAGTCTTTTGAGAGATGTAAAATTTTCTGCATTTCAGCAGAGAACCTGGCAGGAGGAGTTGTAATCAATAAAGAAGTGGCTGGATATATGAACAGGTCAATGAACTCACAATATGTATAAGGGGAGTTATGGACTTCATGGAATACTGAGGTCCAAAATATCACAGACCTCCTTTCTCCTTTGAGATCCAACTTTCTAAGAGGAACTTGAAAACTATCAGGTTGATTGTACAACAGCAAATGATATATGTATGATGTGTATTTGAACACTCTTTCTCTGTCCATGCTCATGAATTTCTCATGGATTTTATTAGCTATGAAGGTGGCATAATCATATTGGATAGCAGGGGGCTGTCCTGGAGTAAATATGGACATCAAAACTAAGACAGTCTCATCAATATGCTCACTGGTTTTAAATCCCAAGATATAGGAAATCATGTCAGTAATGAATATTCCAGCTTCATTGAACCAGACCTGATTAAAAGGAGGTGGCTGCCTGGGCTGGCTATCTGGTCTCATGAATAATTGAGCTATTCTAGTTATCTCTGAACTGGGCAGTTTGGCACCTTGGTCAAGCAAGAATTCCATGGTGAGAGGAGCTAGAGGCTGAGTTGGCTTAAAGTGCAGCATCTCATTTATGGATTGAGGAGTAACATAGAAGAGGACAGTCCCAAATGGAGCCATAACTTCTCTTTGAGTGGGGTCATAATTGGCACAACATAAATGGACGAGATAAGGAAGCACATTTACTGAGGGGAGGTAGTATATAGGCATGTTGGACTCCCAAATTCCATAGACATCGTCATTGCTGCATTAGCTATTCCTAATTTCACAAAAAGCTTGAAGGTGAGGCTTGTCACAAATGATATCCTTAATTTGGAAAGCTCTGTCAGCAAGGGGCATCCATTCCAATTCTTTGTGTGGTGCATTCAAGGGGGCAACATTCAGGGCCACTGGAGCCTCCATTATACAATCTTTGGTGATTTTTCAATCTGAAATTTGGGCTTTATGTAACAATAGTAGGTAAAATGACAGTTTGGGTCTTTTCTGCAGAAATTGCAGGACGAAACGAGCTTGAATTTAGCTTAATGGGCAAGTTTTGTGGTGGGAGACGGGATTTGAGGGATTTCTTGGTAAAATGGATGAAAACAGAGGTTATAGCGCATGGTTTGAACGTAGCATTGCGTTTCTATTTTGAATTTGGGTGCTGCGGGAAATATTTACAGAGAAAACTTAGAAAAACAGGGTTTAGGAGCAGAACTCGGGTAAATACATGTTTAATGGACGCCTTGTACAAAATGTAGGTGGCAGACCGGGCTGAGGGGCCGTGCTGTGGACTGAATTTCTCTGGGTGGCGGACTATGCAATGGAAATGCCTCTTTGAACGTAAAAAACCGTGCAGAGGTTGGGCAGCAGAAACAAAGAAAAACAAACAAAACACGACAATTTACACCTTTTTAACAAAAAAATGATTTTGGTGGGTTTTGGCGCGCTTTGGTCGGGTGACATTAGCATGACATATTCTTTGTCGTGTAGTGGGGGTACGGAAGCTGACTTGGTGTTGACGTGGCGGACACGGCGGATGATACAGTGGTGAGGTGGCAGCCGACATGGGTGCTGATGTGGGTAACGACGTCAGTGGCGGGAAGTGGGGGTGGTATATGGTATTATCGCACTGCTTATTGGACAACGACGATTTTGGGCGGAGGGGACGCGATAAAATGAGGCGGCGACACATGGATTGTGTACGGAAGCAAAACTGCCATTTTCCCGGAGGCTATTGTTCGGTCATCAGAGGGATTCTGATATCGACGTGGATCATCTGATGGGAAAGCCTGGATCAGATGGTTGATGAATGGGTGGAGTTGGTGGAGGCATATGGTGTATGGGACCTGCGCGATATTTCAACATTTTATAAGGTTTTGGCGAGGTTTTGTAATGTATTCAAACTTTGGGTTTGGGCGGGTTGGTTATTTATTTAACCGGATGTTAAATAAAACCCAGTATTATATGTGTGCGCGAGGAAGGGTTTTCCACAAGGTTTCAGATAAACCTTGGACTCCCGTTAAATATTAACATATGGCTTTAATAAGCCCGGGGCGGGATATTATAAACTTTGGGGTTTTTTATGTATTTTGCATAGTATGGGCGGGGAAAACTTTATATAGGAGTTATATAATAGTGTTAATAGGTTAAAATGAGAAGTATTTATAGACCCAAAGCACTAAGTAAAAGGTGAAACTTAGGCTTAGGGGAGTGAAAGGTCTCCAAGTTATGGATTTGGAAAAGCTAGTAGAATGGAGAAAAAGTATTTTTACACAAGAAATGTGGCTTCCATTGCCCAAGTAAACACAAAGTTTTACTTAGTCTTTCTCATAAAATGAAGTGAACTAGGACCACTGAGCAGATCCCAATGTCCTTGGGGGGAAATTAGCCAAATGCTCTTAGAGAAATGAGGTGGGAAATTAGTCATGCTTCAACTGTTTTGCAGCCACTTTGCCATGGTACCAATGATATCCATGAGATAGATCATATAAAAAAAAACAAAACTGCTCATAAACCTGCTTCTGCAACATCATAACTGCATACCCAGCCTAATACACTTAACTTTTTTTCTTCTTTTTGATTGGGTGCATTTGAACTAGCAAACCCTTTACTCTCTTCTTTTCTTTTAGCTACCCTCCTATCTAAGTCTGCTCTTATTTCTTCTAGGGGCTCAGATTTCACTATTGATCACCCTTGCTTCTCTACCTAACTACTAATCTGCCAAGCTTAAACTGTTTGAACAAACCTTATTCTCTAGTTCTAAAACAAAAAATTTAAACATGGAGAGGCCAATATTGAGCTGTTGGGCCATCCATCAAGTGTGACAGAAATCTCTGATTGCATATTTTGGGCTTCTTTGCAAAAAATAGGATAATAGTGGCATTTTGACTAGCACACTTTCCTGGTCTTTTCTTTGGGGTTCATTTTCTTTGTCTTTTGACCAATTCATTCTTTTTGCCCTTTGACTTTTCTTTTAGGGCATACCCTCTTTTCATTTTTTAAATTTTTGATTTTTTGAAAATATGGAACATTTGCAGCATGGAAAGGATGAACATATTTGGCATTTTAACAGTCAATCATGAAATGTGACACCTATTGGTATAGGAACCTAACAGTGGCTCCACTTGGGGATGGCTTTTCCAGGTGAAAAGCCAAGAAAAACAGGTCAGATGGCCTCACATTCAACTCTTGCTGCAACCTGAAATTTCCTTTTGCTATAAACAAACAAAATTGTATCTCTGTAACGTATATACCTTTCCCATAAGCTGGTTTGAACAATTATAGCTCTGGCTCTGATAGTTTGTCTGAGTGTTTGCCATCATATTTTTAGCTCCCCAATCTTCTTCTTTAATTCCTTTGATAAACTCAAAATGTAATACAAAAAGGTGGCACAATTCTTTTATTTTTTCTCAAAATTTGCTACATCTTATTCCCTATCTTATTGTTGTAATAAACTGCAGAAAATAGACACTATTATGTACAAATTACAGTGGTGTCATCTCAACAAAGTGGGTCAAAATAATGCTTGAACATACAACCATTGACTGGCCCATCTTCTGCTTTTGTACCATCCAGGCTTCTCAAAAAGTAGGTGTTGTTTCCTTGTACAGCCTGAATAACAAAAGTTCCTTTCCATAGGAAGTCAAACTTCCCATGTTATCCTTTGTCTTCCCTCCTTGAATCCAATTTCAACACTTTGTCTCCTATGAAAAAATCCTCTGCCTTTGTCCTCTTGTCAAATATCGTCTTAAGTTTCTCTTGTAGAACTTGAGATCTTTGATACACTTATTCTCTAGTCTGCTGTAAATGAATTGTTTGATTGATTCTCCTCTGAATGTCATTGGGTTCTACCTGTATTTCTTGCAGCAATTTTATCACAGGGATTCCCAAAGAACAAGGGAATACTGCCTCCATACCATAAACCAACTCATAGGGGCTTGTCCCAATGGATCTTTTGGTAGTCAACCTGTCTGCCCAAAGTGCATTAACAAGCTTTTTTGTGCCAATTCTTCTTGTTTTCCTCCAATACTTTCTTATGATATTGATCAAGCTTTTATTGGATGACTCAGCTAGACCATTACCCTGAGGGTAATAGGCTGTGGAATGGCCTAAGGTAATGTGGTATTTGTGACAAAAATTGATCATTCTTTTGGATTTAAATGCAGCAGCATTGTCAGCTATTATCTTTTCCAGACAGCCAAATCTAGATAGGATATTAGTTTCTAAGAATTGCATGATGATTGAGTCATTGGCTTGTCTATAAGGGATGGCTTCTATCCACTTGGTGAAATAATATGTGGCAGTTAAAATCCACTTATGTTGGCCAGAAGAGGGAGGGTGAATTTCTCCAATGAAATCTAAACCCCATTGTTGAAATGGTCTCTCAGTGGAAATGGGTTTTAGGGGTAAAGGTAAAAGCTTTCTCTTGCCTTCAAAGACTTGACATTTATGGAAAGAAACTACAAATTTCTTTACGTCAACAAACAGGGAGGGCTAATAAAAACCAGCTCTTATGATCTTATCAGCAGTTTACTTCCAATACAAATGTCCACCACAGTCACCTGCAAGAAATTATTTAAGCACTTTGTCATTTTCATCCTTTGTTAAGCAATTCAACAAAATGCCTTCATGATTTTTCCAAAACAAAGCATTATCTAGAATACAGAACTTTGAAGCTTTCATTTTCAAGAACCTCTTTTTAGTTCTTGACAACCCTGGAGGAGCCTGCAGGTTTAACAATACATAGACTATATCATCATACCAAGGTGATTGTAAGAAGGCTTGATTGATCTGTGGAGTCGCCATCTCCTGCTCGTTATCCAGTTCATTGATGTCAAGGGCTTGAAAATTGGCTTCAGTCATCAATTTAGCTAATCCTTGTCCTTTTATCAGCTTTGTTGGTTTGATTTCAATGTCCTATTCCAAAATGTTAGCTATCCATTTGCCTCTTTTTCCTTCAAGTCCCTCTTGAGTTAGGATATCCTCAACCACAACATTTGGGACATAAGCTATTACATGAGAGTTTAAGATATAAACTCTGAAATCCTTGATGGCCTTTATAAGGGCATAAGCTTGTTTTTCCATGATCTGATATTTTAAAGGTGCATCTCTAAGTGCTTTGCTGAAGAAGGCTATTGGGTTTTCACACCCTTGGTCATATTTTTGTAATAGGACAACAGAAATAGTGTGTTCAGATGCAAAGGAGAAGATTATGAAATCTCTATCAAATTTCGGGCTTGTGAGGACTAGTGTTTTAGTTAAAGTTATTTTGATTTCTTCAAAGGCTTGCTTGGCTTCTATTGTTCACTTTACTTTGGAATCTTTCTTCAGCATGTTATTCAACAATCTTATTAGTTCAGCCTAGTTGGGTATGAATCTTCTTAGAAAATTGATCTTTCCTAGGAAAGCTTGAAGTTCTTTGATATTTATTGGGTGAGGAACTTGGAGAATAGCTTGTATTCTGTCCAGGTCAATTCTAATACCATCTTTTTAGATTATGTGACCTAGGAGTTTGCCCTCTTCTAGGCCAAATAATGATTTCTTTGGGTTAAGTGATATGCCATATTTTCTGCAAATTAAGAACACTTGCTTTAAATGTTCTAAATGTTCTTGATCTGATTTGGAAAAAGCAGTGAGGTCATCGAGATATATGACCAGAAATTCATGGATTTCTTTTGCAAATGCTATGTCCATTGCTCGTTGAAATGTTGCCCCTGCATTCTTAAGTCCAAAAGGAATTTTTACATACTTGAAAGTTCCCCAAGGCGTTGTAAAGGCAGTTTTATCTTGATCATCGGGGTGAACTAGGATCTGATTGAAGCCTGAGAATCCATCTAACAGTGAAATCCTAGAAGCTCCCACTACCCTTTGTAAAATGTGATCCATCTTGGGTAAGGGGTAGGGGTCTTTGAGAGAAACTTTATTCATATTTCTTAAGTCAACACATAGTCTTATCTCTCCCGTTTTTTTCCTAGTAGGCACTAGATTTGAGATCCATTCTGAGAACCTGATAGGTGCAATTATTCCAGCTTGGTACATTCTTTTGACTTCCTTTTTAGTAAGGGGGAGGAGGATAGGATTCATCCTTCTAAGCTTTTGTTTAAAAGGTTTTTGATTTTATTTGAAGGGTATTGTATGTTGGATCACAGAAGTATCATAGGACTTGAAGTCCTCATAGCTTCATGCAAAAACATCTTGAAATTCTTTAAATAGTTCAATGTATTTCAGTTTTTGGTCAGGAGGCAAGGCTTTGGACAATTTTATCATTTTAGGGTCCTCTGCAGTTCCTATATTCCAGTCCTCAATTTCTGCGTTTAATGGCTGCATTTTTGGCTTTCTTGGAATATCATTTGAGTCAAAAATATCTTCCAGAGGAGTCACGCCTCTAGGTAAAAAATTATCCTTTAACTCAATTACTTTAGACTCTCCCTCAGCAATTTCATCAAAGTCCATTTGCTTCAGCTCTTGTAAATTTTTGCTGGTAAAAATTGTTGGGTGTAAAATCTGATTTGCTGTTTCAGCTGATATATTAGTTTCTATTTTGTCTATTTGTTGTTCTTCACAAATGGTGCTTGTGTCTATGTTTGTGCTTGAAAATTCCTCTTTCAAAGTCAGGAAATTATTGATTTGTGTGTCATTTTCAAATACCTGCCAATTTTTAACATTGTCTAGAACAACAGGTCTATGTTTAATCTCAGCAGTAAAATGATGGTTAGGCTCAAATGATAGCTTACAAGCGCTGGCAAATGTTGCCAAACTGTGAGCATGTAAATTGTGGTTTCTTGGAATTTTGGTAAGCTGTGATTCTAGAAAGGTATTAAGTATTTCAATTGCTGCCCCTCTATAAGCCCTTAGCCTGAGATCATTTGTAAACAAGTTTCCCTTCATCTGTTGAATAATCAAATCAGAGTCTCCCAAAATTGAAATATTAGCTTCCACTAGACTTTTAATCAATTTGAGACCTAGCAAAAGGGCCTCATATTCAGCCATGTTATTTGTACATCTAAAATTCAGCCTATATGCATGTCCTTTAGCATGATCATTTTGCACATTATGTACCCAAACCCCTACCCCTGCTCCTAATTTATTCACTAACCCATCAAATTCTAGATACCATAAGCTTTCTTGATTACAACTAGCATTAAGAGTTTTGAAAACTTGTTCAGGGGGCAGATCTGGATTTTGTAACTCATATGGTTTGCCTTGTGTATGTGTTACATCAATCACTTCAACAATTTCTAGATCTTGAGCAGTGGATTCTTCATTAATGCTTCTTCCTTGTGCTAATTCTAGAAGCTTGTGATCAGTTTTGGGACACATTTCAGCATTGTATAAGATAAATGAATCCATATCAGAATGCATGGAATAAATGGGGAAATTTTGGGGTTTTTGTTGACTGCTGACCACATATTTCATCAAAGTTTCCCGGTACAGCCTCTTTGGTTGGCCAAAGACTAAAATGGTGGCATAAGACATGTCTAGCTGCAAAGATCCTTGGAGCTTCGCACCCTAAGATCTGGACAAAAGCATTCCATACTTTGGTGGGATATCAGCTACCACTACATCCATTAAAATTGTCTTGGCAGGGTATTGCACTAGAGATACACACAAATCTTCGATTAGGTCTAGACACCTGACCTGGCCAGAATCAAATGAAAACAAGTCGTTATATGGCCTCGTGATATCTAGGTCCAATATTTCCATCACAGACTTAGGCATTAGATTATGGGAAGCTCCCAAATCAAACATTGCATTATGTAGTACTTTTTCATGAATGTTTAGGCTTACATAGAATGGAGGAACTCCTCCATCTACTGTTTTACCATTTACTTCAAGGCCAAAAAGTAGTTCTGGTTGGTCATCTAAAACATTCACTGCATCTCTATTTTCTGATATTTGAAGTGAGCTGCTGATTTGTTGTCTATAAACCTCATGTTTAGCCAATTCAGACAATGGAATGGCTATTTTTAACTTGCCTATTTCGGTTTCCAGGTTGAAGGGTTTTTCCACTTGAATTTTTTCATTCCGGGCAGCAAGATTTTCCATTTTTGTTGTGTTTTTAGTGATTTTTTCTCTATCACGAGTGCTATTATGAACTGCATCTGCTTTAAAGTTACTTTCATGAGAGCTGTTTGCATTTTATTTTGGAGGGAAGGAGGTGGATGGCTAATTATTTGATGGCTGTAAGTCTGATATGTCAACCATGGGCTCTTCAGGGTTGAGGTTTGTTTTAGCAGGGAGTTCTGTAGGGGAAGTTGTATCCTTTGCTTTTTTAGGCTGCTTGGTATCTTTCTACTTGCTGGGTTCGGGAACATCTATCATTCTACTTCTCAATTTGTATTGTTTATGAACCTCATAGACAGTTGCATCATATCCCTCTCTGAAATCAAATGATTCCCCGGATTTGTTTTGAAATTGATTAAGGATGTGAGCTTCTTGGTCCTCCTGGGTTAAAAAAAAAAATTGTTCACTGTTTAGACCCATTAGGTTGATTTGAAAATCCTTTATTGGCTCACTAGAGGTTGAAGCTTCAACATATTTCTCTTGAAATGGAGGTATGATGTTTTGGTCAGGACCAACCTTTCCGGTATTAGGATTTTGATTTTTCCTAAAGTTTGGATTTCTTGTGGTGTTACTTGGTTGACCTTCCCAAGAAGATTTCCTTTCAATAGTTTCTACTCTGTCACCCAATCTATCCATTCCTTTGATGATTGCATCTAGTTTTTGCTCAAATTCAGAAGGCTTTTCTTTGAAGGGAGTCCTTCTTTTAGCTCTAGCTCGAGCTCTTTTAGAAATCAGATTGACCTCTACACTAACAGCTATGTTCTACATGTCTTCTAAGCTTGGAGGAACTCTTTCCCTTAGCTGATATGCCATGTCAGAATCAAATGCATCAGGGAATTTGATCAAGGCTAAGTCAGGTGGAGGTCTAAGGTTTTGAGGAATAGCATTGTACACGTTATTGAATCTGGCACAGTAGTCTTGGACAGTTTCTTGTGGGCCTCTTTTCAAGCTTTCATATTCAGATAGGATATGTAATGGGTCCTTCTTCTTTTCCCATCTGTTCAAAAAGGTTTGATAAAGGGCATCTGGATCAGCAATTGTGTTTACAGCGAGTGCCCTAAACCAGGTCCTTACATCACCTGTTAAGCTTTGGACAAAAATTTTCATCCTGACATCATTATCATCAATTTCATAGTTCTCAAAATAGTCCATCATTTTCTTAGTATGTTTTTGTGCTGTGTAGGTGCCAGTACCATCAAAATAGGTGATTTTTCTTTGATAATCTTGAGGCATAGCCCCTGGATTAGTAGGAAACTGCAGGAGAGCATATCAGTTTTCCATATTTGCAGGTATAAATGGGACAGCTGGAAGCACAAGGATAACAGTTGAGATAACTAGAGTAGAAGGAGGAGTGGAAAAGATGCTTTGAAGTGATGATGGTGAACTAGAAGAAGCGGCAACAACAGTAGAACAAACTGCAGCTTTTCCGGGAGCAAGATCAGATTGGGTAAGGTTTTGCTAAAGTGTATCAAGGTTTAAATCAGCAGAAATTTCTAGACTTTCTTGTCTTCTAAGGTTCTTAGAGATCAAGTTAGGATTCTCACAAATAGCTGGAGGATTGGGATCTGGATTTGATCTAGTGTAACAGGTTTTCTTCCTTGGAGCCAGCTTCTAAATCTGTTTTTGGTATTTTTTGGAAGTATTTGAAGAACACTGCTTTTGACAATATCTTTCTAGGAAAATATGAATTGTGAGAGTCTTGAATTTTCCTAAAAATTCTAAAAAAAGAAACAGATCAAATTTTTAAGACAGTTGTTTAAAGCCTAAAACTAGACTGGAGATAGACTGAAGCAGCTTTTATTTACTCCTGTAATTGCATAACAAAAATAGTTTCAAAGGCTACCTGGCTAACATCAGGCTCCATCTGTAGCTTTAGAAAATAGAAAATAGTAACAAACAGTCATTCAGTTCCCCAGTTGAGTCACCAATGATGTTATCACTCAGGTTGTTCCCCAAAGGCTGTGAGAAAAGGGAATACGGCTGAGGTAACCACTAACCAATCTTTTAGATGCATATTCTAGCCAATCTGCAGCTAAAGAGGGCTCTCTCTTTATGATTTAGCTTTGTTTTGCTATATGTTAGGCTAGTTATGAAGTGCGAGTATTTGTTTGGTTTTTGGATGGTGATGTTCAATAGAACAGGGATGCAAAAGATGAGAAGTTCAGACCATTGGGTTAATGGAGTCAATGAAGGTGAACTGCTGGATATAGTTTCTTTGATAAAAGGAGGGACTACAGAGCAAGGTAATTTCCCATGGAACAATTGGTTGAGTTGAAATCAGGTGAAATGGTGTCAAGGGATGAAGGGCAATCAAGAATCCTTCATCATGCTAACAAAGAGAAAGTGGGTAAATATTACCAAGGAGCAGTTAAGAATTCCTTAATTATATTCAGGGTGTAAGAACTAGGGAAACAGGGGCAGTTAAGAATTCTTGCATATGCTAGTTCTGAAGAAAACATTTAAAATAACAGGGATTGAACACAGAGTACAGTCAAGTAAGTTCTGAGCTATTATTTTTCCCTGCAATTTAGAGTATGGTATGTAAATGATATATAAAACACAGAAACAGTAAAACATGAAATAGAAAATACTTATTGATCCATGAAATATTTCAAGAATTCTTCAACATGGGCTTCTGTCATCAATTCCATAACCAGAAAGTTCATCAGCAAAGCATTCCAACAACCTTTTATTCAGAAGAGTGTTCAAATTTACAGCACAGTTCCAAAATGATATTACCAACCCGTAATACTTTATTTGGGGAGGTATTTGTACAAAATGTCTATAAAATATCTCCAAGGAGATAATATCTTGCAATAAATTCTTTCACCTAATCTACAGAAGGAGTAAATGCTCTTGGGAACAGAGAGAAATGAATGCAGAAGTAAGAAACGATGTGTTGGCTACTTTGTTGGTGAGATGCATTGATTACTTGCTCAGCGAGTTGGCCGATGGATATTTTGGTGCAATTCCACGCTTCTTACGTTACTTTCGTGGGTGCTTTGATTGTGCTTTGATTGACTTCCCAGCGCGATTTTTTACCTACTCACTTCTTCACTTTATGGCATCTGTTATTTTATGTAAAAATGAACAAAACTCTGAAATCCGCCTATAGAATTTCCAGCATACTCTGCCACCATTGGTCATCTAGTAATTGGTCTCTACGCATTTTAATTAGAGTTTCATATGCATCTGTGTACCTGAAAAAAGTGGGTTGGACTGTGAAAAGATGCCTCACTTCATGTTCAATAAAAAACAAATTCTCCAAATTGTCATATAGGCTCTGTCCAGATGGGAGTGCCTTCTCTCCTGCAGAACTTGATGATGTTGTGGCTTGGCTATCCACATATGTATTTAATCTGTGTACATAGGCTGCATGTGACATTAGTCTGTAGTCATCAGTTAACAAACTGGGCAGACCCTTTTCCTCCAAAGCTGTAAACTTCTGTGTGAAAGCCTTTATTTCCATTTGCATTTCCTGGCACTTCCTTTCTAGATTTTGTATGAAATTCCTCATGGTCAGAACCCTTTTAATTATTAAAATAGTGCATGTCCTATCCCTAATATCCAGTTTTGCTAGATCTTCTTTGGTGTGGGTGTTCAAGAAATGTATTAGCCTATTGGCCTGTTCGGGCATGTTTCCCAATGAATCCCTGGCTCTTTGAATTTCTTCTTGAGCTGCAGCTACCAAATCAATCTGCTCATGAATTATCTGTATTGATTTTGACATATCAGTGATGGATTGGCCAATATTGGCCCACAGAATGCTCCTAATTTCTGCCAGAGGTTTGTCTAATAATAGGTCCTTTTCCAATGCCTTTACTTTATTCTCCAATGCTTTTACCTCTCTTGTTTTTTCTGCCACTGTCATTTTAGATTTATCACAACTAATTTCCAACTTGGCCAGATTCTCTTTAGCATTGTTTAATTCTAACACTTGCAGTCTTAAATCCTCCATGGCCTTTATCAGTTCTTCAGTAGTCATGGTAGTGCTGCTGCCTGTTGCTGTTGTTGTTGAAGTACTTGTGTTGTTGATGCCGGGACAGTAGGAGGGACTACTGTTGTGACTATAGAAGGAGCAATTGTAACTATTGGATTTGTTTGAGATGGCTGAGAGGCCAACTCTCCCTATTTTTCTTGTAGTGCTTCCTCCAATGCCTTCTCTGTTTCTACCAATCTCTCATTCATTTTCATCAGCAGGTCCATTGCATCTTCCTGTGATTTTTGTTCAACAATCTTTGTAGTTTTGTGATGCATGGTAATGGGCAGCTTGAGCTACTTCCTGAGAGCTGCAATGTCTTGTTCTTTATTTTTTGTTAATGCTTGGATGCCTTTGGGATCCTTGGGATCATGTCCCAGCTCTATGATAATCTCTTCGAAGGACTTAATTCTGTTATCCTTAGCTAAAGAGGAAGCCTTTTCCAACTCTAATTGGGCAGAGGTATTATTTAAAGAATTCTGCAATTTGTGGGCCAGCAATGCCTTATTTGCCAATGTGGATTATACCATTTCTCATGTTTGCTTATGTAGTTCAATCTAGTCCATTGGCTGGATGTCTTTGGCTAATACTTCTATATTGGTCCTAATGTAATCAACAGCTGACTGTGGCTGCAACATTTTGGGCTTGAAGTGACTCAGGATCATCTTTCCTTCTTGGATGTCATATGCTGACATTAACCTTTGTTGATTTGTGGGTGCCATCTTCAGCAAGTGATTGTAAAGTTGAATTCTTATTGGCTCATTTTTTGCCTTTATTTCAGTGAATGTTCTCTTAGTGTCTAAGCTTTGATTACTTTGCTGCCTGGCAGAAGAGAATTCCACACTATGTTGTCTTCCAATCTCCTATCTGTGTGAACTGGCTGATGTTTCTGTGACTAGAGATGTATCCTGGTTGACTACTCTTTCTTCCCTTGTACTGTCTGTGATCTCCTGAATGAATTCCTCCTCTGATAGGGGGTTCAATCTCTGCCTTTTCTCCCCTGGTTGCTCTTCGAGACCACTGATCGGTGTGTCTTCTTACCTGTCCCTTTTCTTGCCTCTCTCCTCATTTAGAGGAGTTTGTAGTATAGGGATTTTTGGGGCCTTTGTTTGTGCTGGGGGGACTTGCCCTTGGCCTTGTTCCTTTGATGTAGCTGGCTGGTCTGTCATTATATCTTGCTCTGAACCTATTACCTCCTTGCCCTTTGCTGACCCTGTGCTGGCTTTTTGTGTGGGCTACTGAGAAGTCCCGGCAAAAGATGTATCACCTCCTGTGTGCTGAGGCAGCTTGAAGGATACCTGTCCAAAAGATTCCAGGTCAAGCGTTTTTTCAAGATCTTTCATGGATTTTTCCAATTTTTCTTCTTCAGTAATCTCTTCAATTAATGTGCCTTCTACCCATTCTTGTCAGTTAGCATATTGTTGAATTTCAGGGATTTGGTGGTGAACATATGTTGTAAGCTTTTTTTTCAATTTTCTATAACTTATGAAATTTTCAGGGTCATATGGTGCCCAATAAAAGTTTTGTTTCAGCACAAGTTGCTCCCTTAAAATCTTATCAGCCTCCTCCCAGGTTTCCCTTTTATTGAAGATAAAAGGGCCCAATTGATTTCTTATCTTGAGTTGTGCCCTTTTCCTAGCACCATAGAAATGAGTCAAATCTGAACTAATAAATTTCCTGAAGTATTCCAGGGAAAAAAGTCTCATAGGTACATACTTTGGCAACTTGTAGGGGCATAATTCACAACCATATAACCGGATCTCTATGTGATTCTAGTAAAAGTACCAGTCACCTATACTGTAGTCTTTTGAGAGATGTAAAATTTTCTGCATTTCAGCAAAGAGCCTGGCAGGAGGAGTTGTAATTAATAAAGAAGTGGTTGGATATATGAACAGGTCAATGAACTCACAATATGTATAAGGGGAGTTATGGACTTCATGGAATACGGAGGTCCAGAATATCACAGACCTCCTTTCTCCTTTGAGGTCCAACTTTCTAAGATGAACTTGAAAACTATCAGGTTGATTGTACAGTAGCAAATGTCCTATGTATGATGTGTATTTGAACACTGTTTCTCTGTCCATGGTCATGAATTTCTCATGGATTTTATTAGCTATGAAGGTGGCATAATCATATTGGATAGCAGGGGGCTGTCCTGGAGTAAATATGGACATCAAAACTAATACAGTCTCATCAATATGCTCACTAGTTTTAAACCCCAGGATATAGGAAATCATGTCAATAATGAATATTCCAGCTTCATTGAACCAGACCTGATTAAAAGGAGGTGGCTGTTGGGCTGGCTATCTGGTCTCATGAATAATTGAGCTATTCTGGTTATCTCTGAACTGGGCAGTTTGGCACCTTGGTCAAGCAAGAATTCCATGGTGAGAGGAGCCAAAGGCTGAGTTGGCTTAAAGTGAAGCATCTCATTTATGGATTGAGGAGTAATATAGAAGAGGACAGTCCCAGATGGAGCCATAACTACTCTTTGAATGTGTTCATAATTGGTACAACATAAATGGATGAGATCAAGAAGCACATTTACTGAGGGGAGGTAGTATATAGGCATGTTGGACTCCCAAATTCCATAGACATCAGCATTGCAGTGGTAGCTATTCCTAATTTCACAAAAAGCTTGAAGGTGAGGCTTGTCACCAATCATATCCTTAATTTGGAAATCTTTGTCAGCAAGGGGCATCCATTCCAATTCTTTGTGTAGTGCATTCAAGGGGGCAACATTCAAGGCCACTAGAGCCTCCATTATACAACCTTTGGTGATTTTTCAATATGCAATTTGGGCTTTATTTAACAACAGTAGGTAAAATGACAGTTTGGGTCTTTTCTACGAACATTGTAGGCCGAAACGAGCTTGAATTTAGCTTAATGGGCAAGTTTTGCAGTGGGTGACGGGATTTGAGGGATTTCTTAGTAAAATGGATGAAAACAGATGTTATAGCACGTGGTTTGAACGTAGCACTATGTTTCTATTTCGAATTTGGGTGATGCGGGCAATATTTACAGAGAAAACTTAGAAAAACAGGGTTTAGGAGCAGAACTCGGGTAAATACCTGTTTAATGGACGCCTTGTGCAAAATGTAGGTGGCAGACCAAGCTGAGGGGCCACGCTGTGGACTGAATTTCTCTGGCTGGCGGACTGTGCAGTGGAAATGCCGCTTTGAACGTAAAAAACCATGCAGAGGTTGGGCAACAAATACAAAGAAAAACAAACAAAACACGACAATTTATGCCTTTTTAACAAAAAAATGATTTTGGCGGGTTTTTGGCACGCTTTGGTCGGGTGACATCAGCATGAGGTAATTTTTGTCGTGTAGCAGGGGTATGGAACCTGACTTGGTGCTGACGTGGCGGACATGGCGGATGATACAGTTGTGAGGTGGCAGCTGACGTGGGTGCTGACGTGGGTAACGACGTGAGCGGCAGGAATCGGGGGAATTATATGGTATTATCGCACCGCTTGTTGGACAACGGCGGTTTTGGGGGGAGGGGATGCGATAAAACGAGGTGGCAACATGTGGATTGTGTACGACGGCAAAACCTTTTTTTTCCCGGAGGCTATCATTCGTTCATTGAAGGGGTTCCGATATCGACGTGGATTGTTCGATGGGAAAGCTCGGATCGGACGGTTGATGAATGGGTGGAGTTGGCGGAGGTATATGGTGTATGGGACCCACGCGATATTTCAACATTTTATAAGGTTTTGGCGATGTTTTGTAATGTATTCAAACTTTGGGTTTGGGCGGGTTGGTTATTTATTTAACCGGATGTTAAATAAAACCCAATATTATATGTGTGCACGGGGAAGGGTTGTACACAAGGTTTTGGATAAACCTTGGACCCCTGTTAAATATTAACATATGGCTTTAATAAGCCCGGGGTGAGATATTATAAACTTTGGGGTTTTTTATGTATTTTGCATAGTATGGGTGGGGAAAAATTTATATAGGAGTTATATAATAGTGTTAATAGGTTAAAATGAGAAGTATTTATAAACCCAAAGCACTAAGTAAAAGGTGAAACTTAGGCTTAGGGAGTGAAAGGTCTCCAAGTTATGGATTTGGAAAAGCTAGTAGAATGGATCAAAAGTATTTTTACACAAGAAATGTGGCTTCCCTTGCGCAAGTAAACACAAATTTTTACTTAGTCTTTCTCATAAAATGAAGTGTACTAGGACCACTGAGCAGATCCCAATGTCCTTGGGGGGGAATTAGCCAAATGCTCTTAGAGAAATGATGGGGGAAATTAGTCATGCTTGAACTGTTTTGCAGCCACTTTGCCATGGTACCAATGATATCCATGAGATAGATCATATTAAAAAAAAACAACACTGCTCATAAACCTGCTTCTGCAACATCAAAACTGCATACCTAGCCTAATACACCTAACATTTTTTCTTCTTTTTGATTGGGTGAATTTGAACTAGCAAACCCTTTACTCTCTTCTTTTATTTTAGCTTCCCTCCTATCTAAGTCTGCCCTTATTTCTTCCAGGGGCTTAGATTTCACTGTTGAGCACCCTTGCTTCTCTACCTAACTACTGATCTACCAAGCTTAAACTGTTTGAGCAGACCTTATTCTCTAGTTCTAAAACAAGAAATTTAAACATGGAGAGGCCAAGATTGAGCTATTGGGCCATCCATCAAGTGTGACAGAAATCTTTGATTGCATATTTTGGGCTTCTTTGCAAAAAATAGGATAGTAGTGACATTTTGACTAGCACACTTTCCTGGTCTTTTCTTTGGGGTTCATTTTCTTTTTTTTTACCAATTCACTCTTTTTGCCCTTTGATTTTTCTTTTAGGGCATACCCTCTTTTAATTTTTTAAATTTTTGATTTTTTGAAAATATGGAACCTCTGCAGCATGGAAAGGATGAACATATTTGGCATTTTAATAGTCAATCGTGAAATATGACACCTATTGATATAGGAACCTAACAGGCCCCTCCAATATCCATACGATTTCCCTCCAAGGAAATTTGAATTGCCCAATGCATTTTCCCATGTGGGTGGCCCCCACCTTCCACTAACAAATTAATCTGGCCTTCATTTCTCCTAAGTTCCTAAGTCGAAATTGCTTAGGTCCTTTTCCTTAACAGAATGTGTACAAAATTATGGAGAGACAAACCCTGCTACAAATTCTTTGGGGAAGGGACATGACAGGAAAAAAACTCCCAGACTTGGATTTCAGGCAAACAACTCACACTATCTACCTTCTTTTGCATTACTTTATTTTGTTGTTCGTGACAATCTCCTATTACCTTGAGCTTCTGAATTGAATCTGGGTGCTACTAGACAACTTCATTCACCAATTGTTGCAACTCAGATAATTTAAATTCTTTGACCGATTAGGATATTTTTTCATTTTTATCTTCGTCCCAGGAAGAGCAACTAGTTGCAACTTCACTATTTTCTAATGGGGAAAATCCTTTCCGCCTGCTGTTGTGGCATCTTCCTCCGACCATCTTGGTAAACAAATAAAAGAGTTTGCAGGTTCGACAATCCACTAGTAAAGTCTGGTAGAACCGCTGAATTGATGATTACTTCTCCACCAAACGACCCACAAAAAATGATATTCCCTTCAGTTTATAGATAATGTTTCGACAACGATTGCACAACACACAGTGTCAAGCGGTGATGCGATGGAAAATATAGTGAGATAAAAAACCAATGATAATGTTGATGTTATATGTTGTCTGTCAATATATAATTTTGAGGCCTGTGACTGAGATACGATATCATTTTCATTAATTATTGGGTCCATGCGATGGATATTTTTTTTGGTGGGGATGGTCATGGAGTTATTTTTAAATTTATTTGATTACGGTTCATTGTTTTAATGAATGAATGAATGAAATTTTAACGTCCATGAGACTAAAAAAAGTCTATGGGATCACCAACCTCCATGCTTTTCGATTTTTGTAATTCAGCCATTTTCTTATTCAAGTTGATGATGAACTAACCCAACCTTCGAACAGTCACCTCGCTGAAAAGACAATGCCAAGGGACCAATGTGAACATATTGCCATAATTTTCCTTGATGTTTCTGAAAGCATCACATTCCAAAATGAAATGGGTCATGGAGCAAATTTTTGTCATGGAAAGATAAAATAAATTAATTAACTAGATTTGATTGCATTAAAAACTAAAAAACATGACAATTATTTGTGTAGTAGTAGGGATTGACTGAGGCTACTGCTTTCCCAGTGCAACTTTTGCAAAAATTGACGAAATTTATTTTCTAGTACTCACATTTTGGTGTGAAAATGTCTTGTTTTGAGTGCCTCTTGAGTCAATTGGAACTTATTGCTTCTGTAGCATTTTTTATTTGCAACCAAATCTTTGTTGAGTTCCAAAAATTTTGGGAGTTAACACCACTCTTTGACTTTTACCTGAGTTCGATCGAGTTTTTGGTGATTTTTTTTTATTTGATTTGTTTTCTCCCCAGGCGAAGGAACCCTTTTGGACCTGTTAATTATTCTATGTGTTATTGAAGACTTGTGTTTATTTGGTAAAAAGTTGAGTTAAAGTTTAAGAATGGAAGCTTGAGACCTTTTTTTGTTTTTGTTTTATTTGATTTGTTTTCTCCCGAAGCGAAGGAACCGTTTTGGACCTATTAATTATTTTATGTGTTATTGAAGGCTTGTGTCTATTTGGTAAAAAGGTGAGTTCAAGTTTAGGAATGGAAGCTTGAGACCTCTTTTTATTTTTGTTTTATTTGATTTGTTTTCTCCCCAAGCGAAGGAACTCTTTTGGACCTGTTAATTATTCTATGTGTTACTGAAGACTTGTGTTTATTTGGTAAAAGGTTGAGTTCAAGTTTAGGAATGGAAGCTTGAGACCCCTTTTTGTTTTTGTGACCTCTTTTTGTTTTTTTTTTTGTTTTTGGTGGGTAAAGCTTCTTTTTATTATTAATGATGACAATACATACATGGTGTGTTTCAATTGAAAAATGGTGCTACTAAGGGCTACAAAACTGGTTTGGAAGAAAACCATATAAAGTCTCAAACCTTGACCTTAATACGCCTAGCTAGTAAAGTGCCATATGACATGCCAAAACCAAAATCAAGGAAAGTCCAAAATTAAAGGCCCTGATCATTAGTACATCATAACAGTTTGTATCAGATCCTGATGTGGGCATTTCATCCTTTTGTCATTATGTTGGTGGCTTCTTGATGGATTGTTTTTTGGCTCAGTCTTTGGGGCACTAACTTTTGAGTGATTATTTTCTTGTTGCTTCTCACCCTTCAAAATTATCGATGGACTTTGTTAAGCTTATAATTTGGAGGCTGGTCTAGAGGATGAGGCCACCTATGGTGATTCTAGGTATAGACAATGATATGCAACCCAACAAAAGTCACTAATGACCAGAGTTTGATTAAACAATATATTATTTCCTGTTTTTCTAAATGAATAAAAAGTTTTCATTTCACATAAGCTGCCAAGTTGAGTGGAAGTCCATAGTTTATTGTAATTAATCTCCAAGGAAGGGATTCCTTTTATGGGATGGAAATGTGAAGTAAGTGACTATAGTAGGTCAATACCTATTGCCAAGCAGAGTTGGGGAATTGGTACAACTAGAATATATGTTTTCACGGCTCAAGCCATTTATCAAAAATTATTTATTGTGGGGATGCCAAGGTGGATTATATGGAGGTTTTGGCTTTATAACCTTCCAATTTTTCCATATGCTATGGACCAGAAAGGTACATTTAATCTTAAAATTGTCTGGGGTAATTCTCATTGATAAATGATTGAAGGTTCAGTCCCCAATAGAAATTTTTACTATGTGAATGCAATTTCCTTCCTTTCCTTCCAGAGCAAAAACAATCCACTTAGCATAGAGGGATGAGTTGGAGTGTGAGTTCTGTGAATACCCAAGCCACTCCATTCCTTCCATGTGTATTAAAGGTTCCTGAATCTATGAAAAGTTGAAGACCACCCCCCATCAAAGTTGGCACAAAGAAGCAACCAAGGGCACATACAATAAATAATAACATGCATGGGAGCCAACTTTTAGTGCAGATTTGAAATCATGCTACTAAAGTCTTGGGCTTATAAATCCATTTACCAAAATTCTTTTCCCATATTTGGATAAGCATGTCCCATTGTTCCTCAAATGTTGCTTGAAAAGAGAAAGAAATGCCTAGGAATTTGAAAATTTGGCTTGACTTGACACAAGCCTGCCCTTGTAATTTAAGTCAATCTGGCATCTTCTGTGAGCTCTACCTTTAAGTCAATCTGGCATGTCCTATGAGCTCTACCTTTAAGTCAATCTGGCATGTCCTATGAGCTCTACCTGTAGCAATAGGTTTTAGCTCACTGAATGTTTAGAGCTTAGGGCCTTGCAGAAAATGCCTAAGAAATCCATAGCACATTATTAATTGACTCCTGTTCTAGAACATTGAGTTTTAGCACATTCACAAGCATCATTGGGTATGGTTTGTGCAAACGAATCCACTTTAATGAGACCTTGCTTGACCCTATGAGTTATCAGACCGACACTGGCCTCTGTTTGGCAAATTGATCAAAAAAGGATTAACTCTGGTTTAACTTTACACCCATTAAGAGAGAGACAAAGTTAGGTCTTGGTGAATAATATTTTAGTAGCCTTTAGAGAAGTTGCTCAAATGCAAGAGGTAGAATAAAGGGATACCCCACTATCTTGTAATTTTTTTTTCGAAGCTGGTTTTTTTTATGAATAAGATGTTATGGCCATAATGACTGGGCCACTCCATGCCCTCACAGATTGCAATAATATTATCGATGATAAATTGCCCTTTGGTGAAACAAGTCTTCTCACGTTTGATAATAATCATGAGAATATGCTTGATTATGAGTGTTGATATTTGGTATGACTATTACATGAGACATTCAACAGAGTGATAGGCTTCCAACTCATTGTCACTTTGAAATCCTTAACATTGGGTATAAACTTGATAATGCCTTTGTTTAATTTGGTTCTCAATGATTGCTCTATGATGGATTCTTTGTAAACCTCTACAAAATGTCTGGATTGAGAAACTATTAGGTGGCATTATAGAATTCACATTGGAATCTGTCTAATCCTAGGACTTACCATCATCATTGTTCATCTTTGAGAGGGTAGCAACTAGCTTACCCAAAGTCAAAGACTAGTCACACAATATTCTTTGCGCTTCATAAATTTTATGACACAACTCCAAAACAGGGTTGCATGGACGTTCCTCATTTAGTATTTGCAATTGAAAAATATTTTGTAGGGAGAACTGAGAATTAATTTGTTTCTCAATTTCATCTTTTAAGTAAGCCTACCCTTGGTTGATTTGATAGTGGAGATTCTCTTCAAGCCTTATTTTGAATATAGGGCCCCTAAAAAATTAAAAATCCTTTTGTAGGCCTATCGCCTATTTTAAGCCAGTGGATGATAGCCCTAGAATTGTGTCCCTTTGACACTTTGAATCTTGACAATATTCAGATGACCACCGAGTGTGGCCACCCCGACTTGAAGTGCTTCATTGAAAAGGATATTATGGAGGCATTGTCTTATAGATTCCCTTATTCTTTGATAACATTTACATTTTATTTGGATGGAAGCAATTTTCCCTCCCATAGGCTCTAAGGAGAGAGGTACCTCACAAGTTATATAAACATATTTTTTCCAACCCCAATCAAAACTTATTCTTTAAGATATTTGGACAAGTTAAACTTCACACATGCTCTTCTGGCCCCTGAGGGTTGTAAAGTTTCTCAGGCCCGTGATAGTTAAAGTGAGTGAGAGAATCAGAAATATGTTTGTGGAAAGGCCAATATTGCATGGCTATCCTGGGGAACTTGATGCAAATAGGAAACATAACTGTGCATTTCTCTTCGCCGAGAGTTTCTCATACCACCAGGAGAAGACAACTAAGGTGTTTATATGTACCGAGGATTGTTGGAAACACTTTCATCAAAGACAACTTTATTCAAAAAATAAAACAAAAAAGAAGCCCATGGTCAAGCTACCAGTAGTTTTCCAAAGCCATCTGAGACTCCCCTACCTCCTGCATCCATGCCTTGATGATCATCCACAAAGGAATGTGGTCCATGAAATGGCCAAGCAGTGATTGTTGCTGATAATTAACACACAAAAAATTGTATTCAGAAAGCTACATGACTATTGGAGTTCCATCAGGATCAGATCCATTTCATTGTGGAAGACTTCCAAAATGAACTTCCTAGGGCATTTTGATCATTCAGGGATTTATGTCCAGACACAGTTGCAACAACACTGGAATCAATAGTAACCAGAGCAGATTTGTCAATAGAAATGTTGGATTCAAGGTTTGATTTAGCCATTATGGGCTCACAGACTCCCCATGGCATGAAGTTAGGGAAATCAAGGCTAGCACGTGCCAGCCAGGTGACAGGATAGTCATTGCATCATATCCTAAGAGTGTAAGAGCCAATATGTTGGTTGATTTGTGGAGTAGGATTGTACTGAGTTTTTTTGAGAGTACTGTATTGCAGCATTACATGTGTTTAAAGTGTTAATGAAAGCCCCAATGTGAAACATATTGTAGCCGCCTAACATGTCAGTTATTTGTTATTGTTTGCAGGGTATACAAAATTCTTGGAGAAATAATTTATCCATTATGGTTTGGCTTTATTCTTGTTTTCTTTTTAATGGGTTATTTGTCAAATTTTTATGTCAGGAAAGGGGCGGAAAAATTATGCTAGAGAACTATTTTAATAATTGCAAAATAAGAGATCTAGAATTTGTTCAAGAAATGCATCTCTTGGAATCAAAATCATGGAACACTGTTTCCGTGCTAGAAATTGCCAACATGCTTCACATATTTGAAGTAAAATCAGAAGGTGTATAAAACTTTAGGAGTTGAAGTCATAAAAATAAAATGGTCATTTTGTTGAACTGTGTTTTAGCAATAAATGAGTCATTGATTGATATCTTTGAGATGAATTATTTGCTAAGCATTTGACCTAGTAGGTCTCATTAGTTCAACTAATCATGTGAGATTCATCATTTTAGTGCCTTATATAGGTCCTGGACTCTTTCAATCTGTAAATCCAGAAATATAAATGCCACAAAACTATCTTTTTTTTCCTCGGAAAAAGCATAATTTTCATTAAAAAGATAAGAAAATTACATGTTGTATGATACTGCAGATATGAACTATTATCAGCTAAAAGGGATTAGAGTTTAGAGCTATTATAAACTTTACAAAAACTATTATGATGCTTACTAATAACAAACTTTTGAGAAGTCCAGTAAGTTTCTGAGAATATGAGTTTTGTCCAAAAATACACTGAAAACTAGTAAGTTATATACATAAAAGGAGAAAGTAAAAGAAAAGTTGTTGAATGATCTAGCGATCATTCTAATAGGAACCAATCATGTCCATAAAAGGACGATGATAGTAACTGTAGAAAATGTCGCCCCTGTATTCCTATATCTGCCATTGACCTCTGTTCAACTGCGCTGCCTCTTTGGATAAACGATCAGCGATCTCATTCCTTACCCTGTATATATGTGAGCATGCAAATGAATCAAATTGGGACTTTAGAGAAAGGATATCAGTCATAATATCTCTAAGTGTGTGCAAGTGACAATGATTAACTTCATTTGTCCAGTTAATTATGAGCTGTGAGTTTCTGAATATTTGAAGTTGTTGGCAATTTTGTTCTTTTGCAAAAAGGAGAAGGTATTTTAGATTGCTCAATTCAGCATAGTTGTTGGTGCCTCTGCCAAGGCCGACCTTGATTCTATAAGACACTATACTATCCATATGCAGCACCACCCCTCCACCATAGTGCTGAGCTATCAAAATAACCCCAGGGGGAGTTTATGCCTAGCGATTCCTGGGTAATGAACTGAGGGGGTCGGATGTCCTGGTCCTCCAGGAGAAAATTGTATAAAGCCAACAGTGAAATACTGGAGGAGTCCCAATCTATTTTGGCATTCCTGAAAATGGATTTGTTCCTGTTAAGCCAGATTCCCCGGAAAATTAGCAGTGGAAGGCATCTAGTTTTCTGAGAGTTGGCTTTTATCCACCATCTTTGCCAAGCCTCTTCAATATCTTGTCCCGACCAATCAATATGTAGATTTAGTGAAGTGAGGATCCTTTGCCAGAAGGCTTTTGAGATAGAACAGGTAAAGAAGAGATGAGAAGTATCTTCCTCCTGCATCCTACATAGACAACATCTAGAAGGTCCGCAGTTTGCACGATGCCTCCGTGTTAGTTCAGTGGGAACCTCGTTTGTTAAAATTCACCACATGAAAAGCCTAGATTTGGGAGGGGCCTTTAATTTCCAAATATGACTCCACCACCAAGAGAAATCACCGGTGTGTCTGGCTGCCATTGTATAAGCATAACCTAATTTGGGGGAGTATTTGTGTTGGGGACGTAATGCCCAGATAAGGACATCTTGATTGTCGTTTATACGCACATTGGCCTCCTCTAATGAGCCTGTGAATCTCTGCCAATCATCGACCCAAACTGCTGGAATGTTGAGCATTTTGTGGTCCTTCCAAGTCTGGTTTTGCCACTTGTCCTGAATATCATCTGCTATATGTGATAAGTGGGTGATGCCTGAGTCTTGAAGGAAATTGCAAAGAGGACGGGGGAGAATATGGCCATTCCCACATCCACTCCACACGTCCAAACCAATCCTCACTTGAACTCCATTGCCAACTTTCCAAGCCAGACCACGCTTGATCAGAGAGATAGACTGAGATAATGCTTTCCAAATTATGGAGGATCCAGTTGTAGGAACTAAAGGCCTATGGATCCATTCCAGAATTGAGAGCGGATATATGTACTTATGATAAGTGATTTCCTGCCAAAGACTTCTGGAATTAATAAGTTGCCAGCCCAGTTTTGTAGCCGAAGCCTCGGCGAATAAATGCAAAGTTTTTATGCCCCAACCCCCAGTTTTTTGGGTTTGTCAACGCTATCCCAACGGACCCAAGCAAAATTTCTCCCTGGAATTTTTCCACGCCAAAGGAAGCAACAACATAATTGTTGAATTCTTTTTAAAATGCCTTTGGGAATCTAGGCCAACGACATCCAGTAAACCGGAATAGCTTGTAGGACTGACTTGAGGAGAGTTAGCCTACCTGCTCTAGAAAGCCATCTCTGCTGCCAAATATTGATTATGCTTTCAATCTTGGCTATAAGCCAAGTCCAATATGCTATGCGATAACCATTTGGTTTCAATCTGAAACCCAAATATTAAGATCATCATCTAGATCTTGATTCTCATATTCAAAAGATTGGCTAGCTGATCTTGCTTCATTCAACTGGCAGGAAACTATGATAATAGTTGATGTTGCAATATTTGGCTGCATGCCTATAGCTATACAAAAAGGATCTAGAATAGCCTTGAAAGCATATGAGTCTTGAAAATATCCATTTAAAAAAATCAAAACATCATTAACAAATAAAAGATGGGTTATAGAGGACATATCCGAGAGCCTGACTCTAGCCAAAGAGCCTTCCTCTCTACCTTTTGTTATCAGTCTGCTGAATCCTTCCATGATGAGGAGAAAGAGCGGCGGGGAGAGAGGACATCCCTGCCTAAGGCCTCGTTTCACGTGAAAGAAACACAAAACCGCTCCATTGATGAAAATGCTAAAGGAGACTGAAGTAAGACAACCCATGATCCAATTGATGAAATCAAAGGGGAAGCCAATGTGAGTGAGCGTTATCCTGTGGTAGGACCAACAGGTATGATCAAAGGCTTTAGAAAGATTAATTTTTAGGATGACAGACATTTTATTGAGCTTCTTAATTGAGTGGAGAGCTTCCTAAGCAGTACCAATTGCTTCATGGATTTGGCGATGGCTAAGAAAGGAAAATTGTTCCTTGGATATCATTCGAGAGAGAAAGGGTTTAATACAGAGGGCTATTGTTTTGGATATGATTTTGTAAATGCTATTGCAGAGGGATATGGGTCTGTAATCTTCAAAAGAGGAAGGGTTATTAGATTTGGGTATAAGGGCGAGGAAAGTCGAGTTGGAGGCCTTCAAAATTTTTCCAGACTTTCGGCTTTCTTCAATGGTTTGGATGAGATCATCTCCAATTAAATCTAAAAAGGAACTGAAGAATTCAACTGGCCACCCATCAAGACCCAGGCTCTTATCCTTATGAAAGCACTTCAGCACAGCTTCAAGCTCTTCTCTAGTAATTTGAGAGTTTAGTTCTTCAATTTCCTCCGGCTCGATGAATCTAGGCAGAGCTTCAATAGTGCGAATGATGCTTGGAAGGGTTATTCCAATGGGGGCTTTGTAGATATTAGAGTAATGTCTAATCCCCATGTCAGCCAGTTGTTCAAAATTTCCTGCTTTCCTTCCTTTTGAGTCTTGTAATTCCTAGATTGAGTTAATGGCTTTCCAACCCCTTGCATATTGTTGAAAGAACTTTGAATTTTCATCACCTGCTTTGAGCTAGATTGCTCTGCTCTTGAGCCTCCAGGTTTCTTCTTTTAAGCGAAGAAGCTTTATTCTGTCAGTTTCTAGCTGAATCAGTTGCAACTTTTGTTCTGCCGAGTTTGATCCTATGGGAGTTGATTCTTCGAAGGCTAGTAGAGCCTTTTCAATTCTTTGAAGATCTTCATCTTCTTTTCTTTGTTTTAATCTGGCCCAGGTTATTGTTTTGCCTTTTAGAACTGCTAGATTTTTTGCAAAGAGCTCCCCTGGGGAGGAGGTTTCATTATGGGAGCAATGGATCCAAGTGGCCGAGACCAAGTTCCTGAAACTTGGCTCCAGCAACCAGGAGGAGTTAAATTTAAAAGGTGAAGAGGGTTTAGAAAGATTACCCTTGAGCTCCAGAAATATAGGAGAGTGATTAGAGATCCCACCACTCCCCACCCATTGATGAAAGAGAATTAAAGTGGGGCTTTGATCAAGAATCGGTCCAGTCTTCTAGCAAGGTCATCTACCCCTAATCTGGGATTCCTCCAAGTTGGCTTGAGTTTAACAGGGTCAATATTTAGAAATTCGTGAGCATCCAACAAGTTTTCAAAAAATGCTATGAGATGATCACTTTGACCCCTGAAACCGCAGGATTCCGCTGATCCAAGGAAGAAATTTAAATCTCCACCAATAATGATATTATCTTGATTCATAAAATTAGCCTCCATGATTTTTTTCTAGAAGAATTCTCTGTTCTGGCAAGGGCCATAGATGTTGATGATCCTAAATCCTCTACCGAGCTCCATAAACAAGATATCTACACCAAGAAAACCTTCACCTCCCCAGAATTTGAGGATTTTTGTAGAACAATTGTTAAACCCCAAGGCATAGCCACCAGAGTGACCCTTCACATCCAAAAAATGAAAATCCCAGGTTGGGAGAAAACTTAAGAGAAACTTATTTATCTAGTGACCTTCCCCCAGAGTTTCTTGAAGGAAAATAACATCCAGCTTTTCAGACAGACAGAGCCTCTTGAGAGCCAGCTTTTTGTTAGGGTTGGCTAGACCCCTACAATTAAAGGAAAGATAGATCATGGGGGAGAGGAGTGAGGGTTGCTCTTTGCTCTAAGAACCCAATCGATTGGGGATTGGACCCCGGAGGCTACTTCAGCACTAGCCCTTTTAATAGCCTTAGAAATTTTTGATTGACGGCTTCTCGGAGGCTTGAGAGTAATTGAAGGAGGGGGGTCAAGGTCCAGGCCTAAGATCAAAGAGGGAGCAACAAGAAGGGATCTAAGGAAATATCGGTGAGGCCCACTTGATAGTGGGCGATCATCGAGCGAGCAGGTGGTCCTATCCACAGAGGGTTGGGGAATGGGGGAGGACAGTGAGGGAGGCACAACGGGAATAAGAAAAACCAATGAACATAACTCATTAACTTCAGCTTGAGAGATGACATAGTTCAAAGAAGATGATAGATTTACTGAACCTTCAAATAAATGAGAAAAAAAGAGGAAGAGTGGAGAAGGGAGTACCCCCGAAAGCCGTGTCCCGGGATCTGGATTTTTCAGGGGGTCGATTTGATGCCCTTTCAAAATGGTGAGCTAAGGCCTACTGTGGAGTCAGAATAGAGGGCAGAGTACGTTCTTGGAGGTCCAGTTGAGAATCGAAATCTGAATCTAGAGTTTGAGTGGAGGCTGAGACCAACAATTTGGCTGGGATCTATTTCTTCCCTGAATTTCTTAGACAGTCTTTGTATAAATGCTCCACGTGACATTTGTGGCAACGAAAGGGAATGCCTTCGTAATCTAGAATTTTACTTCGAGTGATGTCGCCCATCTGAAGCAGGTAGCTCTTTACCAGACCTTCTCTGGTATCTAGATGCACTAGAATACATGCCAATGCTAGGCATCCTTTGTCTTGGTAGATTCTATCATGATCTAGATAGACACCCAAATCATCTCCTATTACCTTGAAGATTTCTTCCCCCCAAAATTGTAATGGGAGAGCAGGCAATTGGACCCAAATTAGCCTCGCTCCATGATTTTCCTTTTCTGGGTCAAACATTGGCGACCATCGCTTCAATAGAGCTGGTGTCATCTCGATGTGCCAGTATCGTGTGAGGACCCAGTCTACTTGGTCTGGATGAGAAAAAATCAAAGCAAACCAACCCCTAGAAAGCGATAGGATACCTGAGAGTTGTATGAGGAGATTCCCTCATATTTCCGCTGTCCACTTTTGAAGGCATATCGGGGAGTAATTTCGGCCTCTCACCCTTCCAACTAACACCGTGCTCTCCGTGAGGGCCGCTTGAGCCATAGAGATTCCTTCTCCGAAGATTAACCACCTGTCCCTTTCTCTGATTTTTGAATTCCTTGATTTTTTTGGATGTTTTGGTCGTGCTTTAGCTGCTTGCTCTCCTTCCTCAAAACCAATGTCTTTTGAATCAGAACGATTTCCTTCTGAAGCGTGGTCTATTCCGGGAATGCCAATGAAGTAGCCTGGAGGAGGGGCTGAGCCGACTGGTTGGAATGTTGTATAGAAGGGGGCAGTCTCGAGGATTCCTACTTGTTCAGGCATCAATCCTTGTGCTGTTTGACCCAAGTTACTTGGTCCTTTTCTTGAAACACTCGCACCACCTTGGGTAATTTTTGTTGCCGAGAAGGTCGACGACCATATGTTCAGGTCTGACAGGGAAGGAATGGGTAGGAAGGGTAACTCTAGGCCTTCTTTCAGGATGAATATTCCTTCCATAACTGTCAGGGGTGGAGTCGATTCTAGGGTCTGCGGAGAGACCGCCATA
Organism: Pinus tabuliformis; assembly: GCA_031772625.1. Taxonomy (NCBI): domain Eukaryota; kingdom Viridiplantae; phylum Streptophyta; class Pinopsida; order Pinales; family Pinaceae; genus Pinus; species Pinus tabuliformis. Next base: position 776,045,738 of record CM062820.1, on the reverse strand, counting down.
TCTTCCATTTGAGTTATAACTGCCTCAACCCCTGTGACCGGTAAACTGGCTATCACCGGCGTAGTCAAAGTTGGAGCCGGTCGGGAGAAATTGACCCAAATATCCTCAACAACAAGGGAGTCAGAAGTGTAGTCAAGTAGTTGTTCATCCATCTGGGAGCCAGCTGCCCAAGAAAACAGTGCGTCGTTCCGCTGCATCTTCCTGTTAGGGTTACACTTGCCCAAGACAACTGTTCTTGGCAAAACACCCTTGTTCTCTGCTTCAAACCCTCTTGCAAAAAATTGATTTTGCTTTGACACAAAATGTACAATGGTTTATTTTAATGCTCCTGCCAGACTAACCCACAGTCCCGTAAGCTTTCAGCATAAAACTCATGACCTCAGAACTCCACCCTTGGTTGCAATGTGGAAACTATAGTTAGAGTATGAAGACAGGAGGTAAACCAAAAAATATTGGTTTGTAAACTACCCCCTTCAAGCATAACCAATGTCACTCAAGCCACAAACTATGGAAAGAAAAAACCCCTGTAGAGCGAGTACTCTAACCGTGAGCACCCCCAAATGCCGCAAAACTATCATAAAATAGTTTGTGATTGTTTTAGGTGCTCTAAACCAAAGCTGTGATTATGTAACATAACTTTTATCTTTTTTTGAAATATTTAAACCTATAACAACACCCTTGTGACATGAATTGCTAGTTGAAATGTCCTACAAACTTAAAACTGTAGTTTCAATTTCTCAATGCACATGTGCATGGATTTAGATGCATGGACTATTTCAATCTTACAAACAGTAAAAAAGTCTTTTTATAAATTCTTAGACCTAATATTTAAAGTTTGGAAATGAAAAGTTCTAAGTTATGCTGACAGAAGACAGACACAAAATCATTAGCCAGAGAAATCAAGGTTATCAGAACTAGATTATTTTTGGTTAAACTAGCCTGAACCAATCGGTTAGGGGTCTGTATTGGTTCTATTGAATGTTCCACATTGGAAATGGTTGGTTCCATACTGGAATTGGTGATAAATGCCAAAACTAACTGGTTCTGTACAAAACCGTCCAACTCCATTCTGTCAAAGCCATATAGCTGGTGATGGGGATGACTTGAATATTTAAAAAAAAATCGATAAAATATAAAAAGGTTGAACATGAAAACCTAACCTGAGGCCCACCCTAATGCTATTTAAAGAGCTCCCCACCCTCCATTTGACTCACAATTCATTGCAACAATTTGGAAATTTTGAGCTGAGTATCTTGGGTTGATTTGGAGAGTTTGAGAACATCTTTGTTGATGTATTTTGGTTCAGATATGGATTGTACTTTGCGCTATTTTGGTTATATGCACCCTTGCTTGCTACATACATGAAAAAATTTCATATTTGTGTATGCTGGCTTGGATTCATATGGATGCACATGAATTTGTAATTTTTCCAAAAGTTGAATATTTTATCTATTTTTTGGTTGACTGGTTTTGTGGCCCAATTTTGTTTTTGGTTTGGTTGTCAGTCAGTTAAATGATTGTTTCGATTTTGATATTGTTGAGAGGAATTAACTGAATATTTTAGAATTGTTTGAAATGGATGAAGAAAGTCCAAAATTTTGAAATAAACTAGAAAAACAAGCCATTGAAAAAATGCACCTCAAGTTTAGCAAAGTAAACTCCAGCAAGGATAAGAAGATGATATTATAATGTTTACATCAAGGCTAGGAAGATGATGTCATCATATTTATCATGAAGGATGAGAAGATGTCAAGGTAACGACAGTAAATGACAAATATGATGGTATGAAACTTTCTTGCTATCTTTCTAGCCCATGTAGCCTTACAAGTAGAGAATTGATAACATAAGAATAAATTCTTATCACCTAAAGAGTGGGACCCAATTCTCCATGAGAAGCATTCATCTCAATTTGGTGAATCGGGTGACATGGAATATTGAAAAACATCAACTTATGACTAAATTTTAGAAAATAACATCAATCATTGTGCCCTAGCCAACCAATAAACTATCACTACTGTAGTAAAATGAAACAATGCAATTTTAGGAATAATATACAAAGATTCCCAAATACTAAGCGTCTCAATCAATCATTGTGGGGCACAAGAAGTACTTCCATTGAATTAGTTAATTAGTAAAATATAAATTTTTATACCTTTTTTTGTGTCCCCTGTATTTCCTCTGCAATTAGTAGTTGTTCTTTTGCTTTCTCACATGTATTTGTTTATGCTCAATCTAAGTCACACATGAAACTGACATTGGGATAGACGGACATGAGTTTTGGGCATGTAGACCATTGAAATGGGACGTGTATATATATATATATATATATATATATATATATATATATATATATATATATATATATATATATATATATATATATATATATATATATATAATTGCTTGTTAGACCTATGAAGTTTTTTGCTTTTATTTATTTATTTATTTTTCATTTGGTTTATGTCTATGTGGTTCACAGACCCCAAAGATCGGTGACTGCTATGTCCACAAAATATTTTTATCGGGAAGATACACCTGAAGAGATCACTTCTTGCTAGCTCAACCACAAAGGTCGTTATGCAATCTGCAAGTACCAAGCAATAATCTCACACAACAGTGTCCAAGTTTTGCTGACATCTTATTAAAATCTTTTATTTCTCCCCATGTAGGTTGACCATACCAATGTAAGGTTCCATTGTTTAAAAGTTTAGGGCCTCCTTGGTGCAGTCATGCATGTCATATTCAGTGACTATGGCATACTCTGAGGTCGATTCAGTAATAAATTTTGTTCATCAATAGAGTTTTGGCATTTTCTGGCTAAGCTAAAGCACCAACACCACAACTATTATGAATGACCTATTCAAGTCTCAAGGGGGAGCCTCTTTTGTCTCATCACTATATTAATCCATGAAATGGTGGAGAGCCTACAACCTTCTCTTTTAATCACTCAAGCAAGACCAAATTGACAAGTTGTATTCCTACCTAATGAGACATTTGTCATGTTTTTACTTCCTCATAAAAAGAGATCAATCTAGGGTTTCTCTTGATCCAAAATGTGCCTCTCAAAAGACTATGTTAACACCTTGTTTTAGGAGATTAACCCACTGGCCTTTGTTCTGTGGTGACTTTCCAAACCCAACAGCTCCTCCATAAGATTACTTTTGTATTGAATCTAAAACCTTTTAACTATGATTAATTGGTTAGCACGTGCAATTTTCAAGGAAGGGTCACAGTTTCAGGTTTGAACCATTTAGTCAATTTTAAAGCTTAGATGGCAGTTTGATACTTCAAGTTAGACTATCTTTTGACATATGTGATATAACTGACCTAGTCCATTTTTATGTCACTACTACAACAATCCATGAAATGTGCATGCAAGGCCTAATATCAATGCTTAACTTGGCTTCCATAGTAAATGCTTTTTCTTTCTCACATATATTTTCTTATGCTCAATTTAAGTCACACATGACACTAAATTGGGACAGACGGACATGAGTTTTGGGCATGTACACCATTGAAATGGGACATGTATATATATATATATATATATATTCTAGTTAGACTTATGATTTTTTGTTGTTGTTGTAAATTTATTTATTTTTCATTTGGTTTATGTCTATGTGGTTCACATACCCCAGAAATTGGAGACCGCTACATATATTTATTGGTAAGATCCACCTGAAGGGATCACTTCTTGCTGGCTCAACCAAAGACAACGTTGTGCAATCTGCAGTTACCAAGCAATAATCTCACACAATAGTATCTAGGTTTTGCTGGCATCTTATTAAAATCTTTTGTTTCTCCCCATGTAGGTTGATGATACCAATGTAAGGTTCCATTGTTCAAAAGTTTAGGGCCTCCTTGCTACAGACATGCATGTCATATTCAGTGAGTATGGCATATTCTGAGGTCCATTGAGTAATAAATTTTGTGCATCAATAGAGTTTTGGCATTTTCTGGCTAAGTTAAGGCACCAACACCACAACTATTATGAATGACCTAGTTAAGTCTCAAGGGGGAGCCTTTTTTGTCTCATCACTATATCAATCCATGAAATGGTAGAAAGCCTAACAACCTTCTCTTTTAATCATTCAAGCTAGACCAAATTGACAAGTTGTATTCCTACCTAACCAAACATTTGTCATGTTTTTGCTTCCTCATAAAAATAGACCAATCTAGGGTTTCTCCTAATGCAAAATGTGCCTCTTAGAAGACTATGTTAACACCTTGTTTCAGGAGATTAACCCACTGGCCTTTGTTCTATGGTGACTTTCCAAACCTCCTGATGCAGAATGTGCCTCTCAGAAGACTATGTTAACACCTCGTTTCAGGAGATTAATCCACTGGCCTTTGTTCTATGGTGACTTTCCAAACCTCCTGATGCAAAATGTGCCTCTCGGAAGACTATGTTAACACCTTATTTCAGGAGATTAACCCACTGGCCTTTGTTCTGTGGTGACTTTCCAAACACAACAGCTACTCCATAAGATTACTCTCGTATTGAATTTAAAACCTTTTAGGTATGGTTAATTGGTAGCACATGCAATTTGCAAAGAAGGGTCACAGTGTCATGTTTGAAGCATTTAGTTAGGTTGATAGATTAGATCGCAGTTTCATACTTTGAGTTAGACTATCTTTGACATATATGATATAACTGACCTAATCCATTTTTATGACACTATTATAGCAATCTATGAAATCTGCATGCAAGGTCTAATATCAATGCTTAACTTGGATTCCACATTTGGATGGACTTCCCAAAAGATTGCATTCTATTTATATAATGATGCTTCATGCATCTCTAGTAAAAACTAAGGGCTAGATTCCAAAGGTGTTTGTCTGATGTTGCTTATGAATGCATAGATAAGATTGGTGTATTTAATATATTCTCATTGCAATATTGAATGCTGGTTCTAACTCTTCAATGGTCCATGGATTGAGTTTTAACTCGTTGAGATCTCTGTTTCTATGGAATGGAGCTCAGTAGAAGCATAACCCTTCAAGTGCTATTATTGATTAATTTTTGTACCTCTTGAATTGGAATTGGGTTAGGTCGCTACATAGCAACTTTGAGTTTTCTTCCAAGTCTAGGTACTTGTCAATGATTTCTAGCACATATGCAAGCTTTGAAAGTGTGAGAGTGCACACGAATAAACTCCTAGGATCAATACCCATTTCATTATAAGGACTTCTCTTACATTGATGTCACAATGTCAGCAAGGACATTTGTAGATATCTTGACACAAAGAAACAAGAAATCAAATTCCTCTAGAATGCACTTAACTTTCCATATGCCCAAAGGCAGAGGCAATATCTAAGCTGGAATCTGATCCAGGAAAATGCCCCATATTATCATCCTATGCTTAGTAATGCTTACAAGGAAATAGGTTGGATATGTGTTTAATTTAAATTCTGTACAATAAAAAAGAAAGAATCTAAAGGTAGCCCCAACAATCTGAACATGAAACAAGATATCAGTTTACCATGTGAATCTAATAATATAGCATGTGTGGGCTCATCTTGATATTGCTACCTTGATTTTACTGGTTTCTTCAATTGTCAAAGTGAAGGATATTCCCTTCAATTATGTGTAATGAATGGGCCAGGATCTTGAGCACTAAGGAATCAGATGAACTTGCAGCTGATTTTATCTCACTAGAGGTAGCACTAGTGTATTCTAGCTGTGTAGGTGTCATTTGATGAGGTTGCAACTGTACACATATTACAAAAATATGTCAATATATGGAAAGATCTTCTATGTTCATGGTGGTAAAGGGAGTAAAACTCCATTAGCACCAGAAGACATAGGTACAATAGACAATGAATATGACTAGTTTTTCTGTCTTACTGATGCAGAGACCCAGTTGTTACCATAGAAGTTCAGTGGCTAATTTAAGACTCCTAATTATAATAACACTTTCATCATGATCCCTATAAGGTAGTAACTAATAATCCTTTGCCTTGTTAAGTGAGGAATCAAGAGAGATCAAGTCCTGAAGTACCCTGAGAATTATAGCACTAGACATTTGACTTGAAAGAAGCATGGATTTTGCCTCAGCAAAAACACTGGAGTTCACACACTGCAACCTTGGTCAACCTTTTTTATAGCATTTGGCAATTTGGTAATGAAAAGATGTCAATGGGGAGGTGCCAATTTCACTAACGTAATCAATACATCTACATGATGAGAATATACAAGGTCTGACAAACCTTCAATGCCAGCAAGGATGATAACAATCTAAACTCTATTCTAGGAACACTGAGCAGCATTGTTCATAAAATGCTATGTCTCACCTCCACACAAGTGCAGAACCAAATTATCACCGTGGTGTATGCATGTGCTGAAGAAGCCACAAATTCACATCAAGATGCACCCTAAATAGATGTGCTAATACCTTCCATTCATCCAATGAAGGTGGGTTGGCCCTCGAAGTTGTTTTGAGATTGCATGAAGCGAAGACTACTACTTTGCCTCTGAATTAAGGATCATTTAGCCTAGTTGGAATGGAGAAATATTGAGGAGGTATAGGAATGAGTTTGTCTATTGGGCTTTGATGTTTAGAACAATCAGATGATATGTGTTCTCCAAAACATAAGTAGAAACAGGCCTGTCTGGGAGACTGTGTTGGCATTATGATTTAGGTTTGGCACTATGGCATAGGTGTTGTACTTGATGGCAACTCACTCAAGTGGAAAATCTTTGTTTAGGCTCTCAAAATCATAGAAAAAGAGATACCCACAGGTGAGCTTAAGAAAAGTTGCGGACCCGCAGGTGCCCCGAACAAGAAGTGCGGGCATACCCGCAGGTTCTCCAAACAAAAGGTGCGGGTGTCAAATTCACTCACTTCAATGCAGAGAAGCGCGCGCACATGGGAATTTTTATGATTGGTCCATGGTATTTAGTCCGACGTACATGATCCTATGGTTTTGGTCTGTGGTATAGCATCTAAATTATTGAACCCCGGTTTTGGGTCCCTTGTATTGGTTTTCTATGCTTTTGTTCCATGGTTTGAGTTAGGGCTTGCCTATAAAAAGGAAAGGAGATCACTTGGCTAGTAACTTGTGAATTGAATATCTTAAGATCTGAAATTTTGGGTGATCAGTTTGAAAAGCTAGATCTAAATCAAGGTGAAAACTGTAAACTGTAAGTCAGATCTATAGGTCGTGATCTCTTTGTCACATGATCAGATCTGTGGATCTGACTGTCTGTGGCACATTGGAGGACTGATAATTTTGCTCTATTCGGAGGTCTGCAGGTGATCCATAGCGTAGGTGCAGAGGTTCGCAGCATAGAAGAAGGTGCAGTGCGAGGGTACGCAACACAACAGAAGGAGTGGGTGCGGAGGTACGTAGTGCAGTGGAAGACACAGGTGCGGAGGTATGCAGCGCAGTAGAAGGTGTAGGTGCGGAGGTACGTAGCGCAGAAGAAGGCACAGGTGCGGAGGTACGCAGCGCAGTAGAAGGCGTAGGTGCATAGGTACATAGCACATCAGAAGGTGCAGGTGCGGAGGTACGCAGTGCAGAAGATGAATCACGTGTGGAGGTGTGCTATCGAATCGGCAGTGTAGGTGCAGAGCTGTGCAGTATAGACACATAAGAGCTATAGATATTCGCAGGTTTCTATTGGTGAAGTTGCAGACTTTTCTTGAAACATTTGTTGGCTACCTTTTGTCTATTTCTATAGAGTTCTAGGTTTAGATTACTGGTATTTCTTTTCTGGTTACTGCATTCTGAGAAGTTATTGGTTGATTCATTAGGTGATTGTAAAAGGAGATTGGTTTATTCACATGTACTTGATGATTATTTGATCCAGTCTGAAAACTTATGAAACATGGTCCTTGGAAGATAAGAAGAGGTCAGCACCTACGTACTAGTAGTTCAGCTAGTACAAGAGCTAAGGGGGTTGTAGCTCCCTTATAGGAGAGACTGGAAAATGAGAGAGGGTTGTAGCTCTCTGCAGGTTGCAGCCTGTGTACTCGTAAAGGACTGCACCAGTACAAAATCATTGTAAAAGAAGTTTCTAATTGAGATAAGATAGAGACATATTGGAGCAGGCGGTTTTCACCCACATTGGGTTTCCACCTTATATCTGGTGTTCTTTGGTGTGACTATATGTTTTTCTTGTTCTTGCTCATTATTATATGGTACTGACATACAAATTAATGATCAATATCTAAAGAATAAATTAAAGTATAAATCTTGAAGATATATTGAAAAGAGTTTGATAATACTGATTCACCCCCCCCCCCCCCCCCCTCTCAGTATTATTTCCAACAATTGGTATGAGAGCAGGTCCTTCTAAAGAAGCTTGATCACTTGAAGGAAGATCCATCATAATGAGCAACTACGAGAGAGAAGCATCTATCAGGCCACCAATTTTTGATGGGACAAACTTCGTATATTGGAAGGTAAGAGTTGCTGCCTATCTTCAATCTCTCGGTACAGAAGTCTGGGATATCATAGATACAGGGTACTCCTTTCCATCAGCAACTCCTACAAATCTGGCTGAGAAGAAGAAATATGAAACAAATGCAAAGGCTGTCAATACCCTATTAGGATGTTTATCTCAATCAGAATTCGTCAAGGTTATGCAGTATAAATCCGCAAAAGAAATATGGGACAAGATTGTTCTGAGCTATGAAGGAGATGAACATGTAAAACGAGCAAAACTTCAAACCCTCAGAATTTAGTATGAAAATCTTAGAATTCACAATGATGAAAGTGTGGCTAACTATTTCCTCCATGTAGATGAGATTGTCAATTGTATGAAAAACTTGGGCAAAGAAATAAAATAGGTTGTTGTGGTTGAAAAAGTTCTAAGATCTTTGTCTCCTAGGTTTGAATCTAAAGTTTCTGCAATAGAAGTAAAGGAGAATCTACGAAACCTTACCATGTCACAGTTGCATGGAATTCTAACTGCTTATGAAATGAGGAAAGGAGGACCATCGGACAGGAGAGAAGTTGCCTTCAAGGCTTCAGGCGAAGGAGACTACTATGAGTCAGGACACGTGTCAGAAGGAGAAGAAGAATAAAATTTTGTCAAGAACCTTCAACGAGGTGCTGGAAGATTCCGAGGTAAGTTACCTTTCAAATGCTTTGCTTATGGAAGAGTCGGTCACTATGCTGCCAAATGTCCTCATAAGGATAAGATTGACAAGGGGAAGGAACGTGTTAGATGGAACAAGAAACAGAATGTAACTAAGAAAAGTTACTACACTCATGAAGACAGTGATGGACTTTTAAATAGTGACAAAGATGAACAAGGTAACAATTATAGACTCTTAATGGCTTTTGAAGATGATGATTTTGTGGATGCTATAGATGAAGAAGGTCTTTATGAAGAAATTTCTAGACTCAAAATATGTTTAGAAGAGAAGAATGTGATCATTGATACTCTTCAATTCCAACTTGTTGAAAAAGAAAAACTTCATGAAAAGTTAGAATGTGAAATTGTTGGTCTTAGAAAAGAGATTGAGAAAACAAAAGCTCTTAATCTTAAATTTGTTAAAGGATCTGAAACTCTGGATGGGATTATCAATATGCAGCATTCTCCACTAATCAAGACAGGTCTAGGATATAATGGAGAAGCATCTCAAGCATCCACCTCCAAAATTTATCTTGATGCAACAAGGAAGAGCGAGCAAAGGCCTAATAGAAATCATCAGGTAAATCAGGGACAGTTTACCTCAAGAATGAACAAAGATTATCAGGTAAATCGGGGGCAATCTACTTTAAGGACAAACAGAAGCTACAACCAGCCTCAGGTAAAACCTTCTCAATTTGCCTCAAGAATGGATGTCAATAGAAATTACAATCATTTGGCTGATCACAAAAGTTTCTTCAATGGCCAATGTTTCTCTTGCCATAACTTTGGCCACAAAGCAGCTCAATGTGTTGCCTATAAGACAATCATGACTAGAGAAGCTCAAAAACAAAGAAGTATGACTGGAATCACAAAAATGACCTATAACAATTCTTCCGCCCTTGAAAATGAAATTGAATGTTCTATTTGTAATAACTTCGGTCATGAAGATTCTGAATGCAGGAGCAGGTTTCAGACGACAACTCAGAAGGAACAAACCCCAAGTGCCAGAACATGGAGAATGAAGGAACCGCAACCAGAAAGATGTGGGATAGCTCTATATGCAAAAGGACAAGAAAATCAATGGTACATCGACGGTGGATGTTCGAAGCATATGACAGGTGATAAAGAAAAACTTCAACCATATAGTGCTTTAGAAAAAGGAAAGAAAGTTTCTCTTGGAAATGATACCCCTGTGGTCATAAAAGGAAAAGACACTGTTCAGTTGAAAGAAAAAGTCAAAGCTAGAAATGTTTTGTATGTTGATGGCTTGAAGCATAATCTATAGAGTGTCAGTCAGATGTGTGATCAAGGAACTGAGGTAATATTTCGATCAAATGGATGTAGTGTTCATGATCTTGATATAGGAAAAACAGGCATCAAAGGCATAAGAACTCCAAATAATTTATACATATTTGAAGAAGGACAACAACAATGCTATTTGAGCAAAATGATGAACACTGGTTATGGCACTAGAGGTTGGGGCATCTAAGCTTTTCACAGATAAGGAAACCATGCAAGTACCAGGCAGTTCGTGGTCTGCCAGACATCAGAATTCGAGACAATACAATATGAAAATCATGTCAGTTTGGTAAGAAAACCAGAACTAACTTCCCTGAGAAGGAAGGATCAGCTAGCAGGCCACTTGAACTTGTCCATACTGATGTATGTGGCCCATCTAGGAAAAGGTCACCTCTAGGAGAATAATATTTCATATTATTCATTGATGACTTTTCCAGGATGTGTTGGATAGGACTTATGAAGCACAAAGATGAAGCCTTTGAAAAGTTCAAATCATTCAAAGCCTTGGTGGAGAACGAATCAGATCACAAAATCAAATGCCTCAGGTCTGATAGAGGTGGGGAGTTTACCTCGAATGAATTTTTCAACTTCTGTGAAGAACATGGAATAAGAAGGGAATTCTATATAGCTAGGACTCCTCAAAAAAATTGAGTGGTAGAAAGGATGAACAGAACGGTTCAACAAATGGCTCGTGCTATGCTTGATGAGTCTGGAACTCCCGCAACCTTCTGGGGTGAAGCCGCATTTGTTGCAGTTGTTATTATCAACAAGACAAATATTTGGGTGAACAACACTCAAACTCCTCATGAGCTGTGGTATTGTGAGACTCCTTTGGTAAAACATTTCAAAATTTTTGGAAGAAAATGCTATATTAAAATAATGATGAAAATCTTGGCAAATTTGAACCTAGAGCAGATGAGGGAATTCTCCTTGGTTATTCTCCTCACAGCAAAGCATACAAATGTTACAATAAAAGGCTTCGAAGAATTGTCGACAACATTGATGTAGTGGTGGATGAAAAAGAAAACACTCCCAGGCAGGTAAGATCTGAAGACTTCGAAGATGATGAGGACTATCCATCAACATCAAATCAGATTCATGATGAAGAAGAAACCCATGCGGCACTAGAAGAATAGATAAGGATAGAAGATAAGACTCCATCCAGGTATGTTCAAAAGAATCATCCAGAATCTCAAATTTTGGGGCAAAAGGAGGCAGGCATACAAACAAGAAGAACAATTGCAGAAGCTTCAAGCTATTTGGCATTACTCTCCTCCACTGAACCACAAAATGTAAGAAAGGCATGCAAAGATGAATTCTGGGTCAAGGCAATGGATGAAGAACTTGAGTAGATTGAAAAGAACAACACTTGGGAGTTGGTTCCTAGACCAAAAGATAAGAATGTCATAGGGACAAAATGGATTTTCAAAAACAAGTTGAATGAAAATGGGGAAGTAATTAGAAACATAGTCAGACTTGTTTGTAAAGGGTATGCTCAACAAGAAGGAATAGACTTTGAAGAAACTTTTTCTCCTGTTGCAAGACTTGAGGCCATCAGAATGTTCCTTGCTCTCTCTAGCTTTCAGAGGTTCAAAGTATTTCAAATGGATGTGAAATCAGCCTTTCTGAATGGAGACTTAGAAGAAGAAGTGTACATTGAGCAACCATATGGTTTCATCCTTGGGAATGATCCAAATCTTGTATGCAGACTAAAAAAGGCTCTCTATGGTCTCAAACAAGCTCCAAGGGCTTGGTACGATCGGTTGGACAAATACCTTCATCAACAAGGTTTTTCAAAAGGATCAGCAGATAGCAATCTTTATATAAAAATTGAAAATGACAAATTGCTAATAGTTGTTGTGTATGTAGATGATATTATCTTTGGCAGTAATGAAGAAGCTATGAGTCAAAACTTTGCCTTGGTAATGAAGAAAGAATTTGAAATGTCTTTGCTTGGAGAGTGGACATATTTTCTTGGTCTACAAATCCAACAAAATGAAGGCAGTATCTTTTTATCTCAAACCAAGTACCTCAAGTAGATCTTGAAGAAATATGGCATGGAAGATTCGAAACCAGTATGTACCCCTATGGTTACAGGATGCAGCCTCAGTGCAAATGATGAATCTACAGCAGTGCATCAACCAACCTATAGATCCATGATTGGAAGTCTTCTTTATTTGACAGGTACCCGACCAGATATCATGCACACAATGGGAATAGTTGGAATATTTTAGGCAAATCCAAAGGAAACTCATCTTCAGGCTGTTAAGAGAATCTTCAAGTACCTTCAAGGAACTCAAAACTATGGCTTATGGTATCCTAGAGATACAGATCTCACACTTCATCCTTATACAGATGTAGATTGGGCCAGAAGCGTGGATGACAAGAAAAGCACTAGTGGGGGTGCATTCTTCATGGGTTCCAGATTAGTATCTTGGTTCAGCAAGAAACAGAGTTCAATTGCTTTATCTACAGCTAAAGCAGAGTATGTGGCTGCTGCATCTTGTTGCACACAACTTCTTTCGATGATGCAAACCTTGCAGGACTTTCAAATCACTTGTACTCCACCTATCTCCATCTTATGTGGTAACACAAGTGCTATTAGCATTTCAAAGAACCCAGTCATGCATTCAAAGACCAAGCATATACCTATCAAATATCATTTTCTTCGGGAACAAGTACTTGAACAAAAAGTCAAGTTGGAGTATGTTGCTTCTAAGGAACAAGTTACTGATATTCCACCAAACCACTGCCCAGGGAGACCTTTGAATACCTCAGGCAAAAGCTGGGGGTAGTTTATGCATCATCTTGTTGTTGAATCTTATCTGTTTCAGAGATTGTTGATTGTACGCTAGTTTCATATGGGGTATACGCGTACATTCGCTGGTTTATGGATTGGTCAAAGAACATTTGGCACAGGTTCAGGGGGAGCATTTATTCTTCTAATAATACATTGTTGGCATTATTATAGAAGATCTTGGAGGAGAAAGTTCAGAAGGAGAACATGGATGTTGATCTGAATATTGCTGCTAATGTTTTGTCTCTATGTCTCATATCTCTTTTGTCAAGATCATTTATGGTGTATGGTGGATTATGGTTCTTCTTGAAGAAAATTTCTTTTACAGATCTGGCCTACAGTCAGGGGGAGCATGATCAGCACGACAGAGTAGAGTTTTCAGCATGTTCTCAGGGGGAGCATAACCCTTTGTCCTTGATGACAAAGGGGGAGAATGAATTTGAGGATCTTGGGGTTGCCATCAAGTCCAAAGGGGGAGATTGTTGGCATTATGATTCAGGTTTGGCGCTATGGCATAGGTGTTGTACTTGATGGCAACTCACTCAAGTGGAAAATCTCTGTTCAGGCTCTCAAAATCATAGAAAAAGAGATACCCGCAGGTGAGCTTAAGAAAAGTTGCGGACCCGCAGGTGCCCCGAACAAGAAGTGCGGGCATACCCACAGGTTCTCCGAACAAAAGGTGCGGACGTCAAATTCACTCACTTCAATGCAGAGAAGCATGCACACGTGGGAATTTTATGATTTGTCCATGGTATTTAGTCCGACGTACATGATCCTATGGTTTTGGTCCGTGGTATAGCATCTAAATTATTGAACCCTGGTTTTGGGTCCCTTGTATTGGTTTTCTATGGTTTTGTTCCATGGTTTGGGTAAGGGCTTGCCTATAAAAAGGAAAGGAGATCACTTGGATAGTCACTTCTGAATTGAATATCTTAAGATCTGGAATTTTGGGTGATCGGTTTGAAAAGCTAGATCTAAATCAAGGTGAAAATTGTAAACTGTAAGGCGGATCTATAGGTCGTGATCTCTTTGGCACATGATTAAATCTGTGGATCTGACTGTCTGTGGCACATTGGAGGACTGATAATTTGGCTCTATTCGCAGGTCCACAAGTGATCCACAGTGCAGGTGCGAAGGTTCGCAGCACAGAAGAAGGCGCAGTGCGGGGGTACGCAACGCAGCAGAAGGCGTGGGTGCGTAGGTATGCAACGCAGCGGAATACGCAGGTGTGGAGGTATGCAACGCAGCAGAAGGCGCAGGTGCGGAGGTACATAGCACAATGGAAGGCGCAGGTGTGGAGGTACGCAGCATAGCAGAAGGCGCAGGTGCACAGGTACGCAGCACAGCAGAAGGCGCAGGTGCACAGGTACGCAGTGTAAAAGACGAATCAAGTGCGGAGGTGCGCTGTCGGATAGACGGTGCAGGTGTAGAGCTATGCAGTCTAGACACATAAGAACTGCGGATATTCGTAGGTTTCTATTGGTGAAGTTGCGGGCTTTTCTTGAAACATTTGTTGGCTGCCTTTTATCTATTGCTGCAGAGTTCTAGGTTTAGATTACTGGTATTGCTTTTCTAGTTACTGCATTCTGAGAAGTTATTGGTTGATTCATTGGGTGATTGTAAAAGGAGATTGGTTGATTCACATGTACTTGATGATTATTTGCTCTAGTATGAAAATTTATGAAACATGGTCCTTAGAAGATAAGAAGTAGGTCAGCACCTACGTACTAGTAGTTCAGCTAGTACAAGAGCTAAGGGGGTTGTAGCTCCCTTCCAGGAGAGACTAGAAAATGAGAGAGGGTTGTAGCTCTCTGCAGATTGCAGCTTGTGTACTGGTAAAGGACAGCAATAGTACAAAATCATTGTAAAAGAAGTTTCTAATTGAAATAAGATAGAGACATATTGCAGCAGGTGGTTTTCACCCACATTGAGTTTCCACCTTATATCTGGTGTTCTTTGGTGTGACTATCTGTTTTTCTTGTTCTTGCTCATTATTATATGGTATTGACATACAAATTAATGATCAATATCTGAAGAATAAATTAAAGTATAAATCTTGAAGATATATTGAAAAGAGTTTGATAATACTGATTCACCCCCCCCTCTCAGTATTATTTCCAACATACTACCTTTCAAAAATTCACAAGGTATTATTTCTATCCATTAGGAAGTACATCCTCAGGTGCTCAAGAATAAATATTAGCAAGGTTAGTTGGATAAGCAGGTCTAATTTACAGAATCTCACTCAGATCTACCAGTATCATTTCCATGATTTAAATAATGAATGGAGTATTCTTAATACTCCCAACCACTTAACATAAATGCGACTACGGTGGCCAGAGAATAATATCCCATGACTCTCATCATCATGCCATATGTGCCTAGGTCTAATTGGGAAAACACATATATTTTCCTATAGCTAATTCAACATGGTAGTCATTGCAAGTTATGGGATATGGTCACTACCCTGGTATTGAAAGGAGTACAGTTTGTTCACCTTAATTGCACACATATCAATGCATATGCATATTTCAAAGTTTAAGCTCACAGGGTTGTAAGTTGTAACTATTGCGTAGGGATATATATATATATATATATATATATATATATATATATATATATATATATATATATTAGGAATTCCAAGCCCATGAGTACATGATCATCCTTGCTATAGAGTAGAGATTAATAATGTATATACATGTTATGATTCTACTACCATGAGTCTGCTTTATGTGATCCAACCATAACACTAATAACCTTCCATATGGGGTGTTTCATAATTTCTAGGCAAGTTAGTAAGTCAACATTATACATCGAACCCATCATACTATTATCAGTGGTCTATGAACCATCAGCTTAAATTTAATCCAACACGAGTAAACCATGCTCAAGCATTATTGATCATAATAATAGGTATATAAAATGAAATTTCATGGCATATGCTAAATGGGATAGATACTTATCTTGGAGTATGGACCGACAACTGAGTTTGAGACTCCAGCTCTCCACCCACCCTTAGATTGGGCTACATTATGGTCTTTCTTGCAATCCAAGACTCCAATCGCCCTCGAGCCAGATTCCAGAGCATGAGTGAGGGGTTTTTCAAAGGATTAAAGCCAAATCCGCTTGTTGAAACATGGGTTCCAGATGTCCAACTACCTCCACCCATTAGCTGAGACACTAAAGTCAAATTGTGCATAGGGACCTTCAAAGATGTCAATGGTGTAACAAGGCAACTTATTTATTAGCTTCTTATGAGCTATCGTGCTCAACTCCTTTCTTCTTCTACTTTGTGTTTTTTGACTTAGTTCAACCATTGTGTCAAGGCAGATCTCTGGGAATGCACTCTCATAATGTAGCTCCCTCCAACGATGCTAGAATTCCTCGTCACTATTCACTCTAGCTCGTACTCTTTGCTCACACTAGGGATGCATGAATTGTCTACTTAGATCTTGGGTGAGCTCTGCTGCTGTCCTCAACCAAACTTTCAAATGCCCTCCCAAGTTATCTGCATCCTCTTGATGCTCCAACTTGTGTGATGTTTAGTCAGCTTTGTTGAAAAGTGTAACTAGGTTTGGTCTTCATAATGATATGTGTAATTGTGATTTTATGAAAAGAAGAAAATAAAATTATCTATGTAAGTACTTGAATAATGGGTTTTATGATCAAGGGATTTTATTTTAGTTAAGGTTCCCATTGTGAACCTTTAGGTATTGTTATCTAGTCATAAAAGTCAAATTGAGTCAATGTCATGTATGAAGGACCCTTCTTGGGCATGTTACATTTGTGTATGAGTATTTACATGTATAAGAAGGTCCTCCAAGATCAAGCAAAGGCACCTCCTACAAGTCGGCTACAAGATTGAATAAATAATCTTCACAAAAGGACATGTCAGCTCACCCTCTCTCAAGTCAGCCTAATTGACTGGGAAACAACTATAAATAGGCAGCTCAACCTCATTCTAAAAGGCAAAATTTTGGTGAAGAAATCGGTCTGAAATAAAGATATGCGAAGTTCACTTAGAAGGAAGCCTAATCATCAGTGAAAAAGGGAGAGAAGTAGAGCGAAGTCTTTGGCATCATTTGGATATGTTTTTGGGTCACTTTGATCTCACACGTGCGAAGAAAAGGGATTGTCCTTGTTGTAAAAGAAGCTGAAATATTGTAGTCACATTAGAAGGTTAAGTTAAGGAAGAAGCAAGGGTGTATCTAAAGTCGAGTTGACAAAGAAGTAGCCTCCACATAAAGCAAAGGAAATTAAGGTTACAATCTTGATGATTCACACGTGCTAGGGTTTCTGAAGTAAGCCAAGTACAGTAGAAAGTTGAAGTCTAAGGAGTAGCTGAGAAGGAAAGAAGAATTAATAGTTTGACCATCATTGACTCAAGGAAGGAAAGGGTCAAGCTCATAAGCTTTGTGTATTAGTCTTAGAGGGCTCTTGGTCAAGGGTCTAGGTTTTGTATTCGTCAATTGAAGTCTCTATAAGAAAGAAGAATTTGTTTGGATTTTCCTCTGAAGTGGGAGAGGTTTTGGCCCTGTTTGATAGCCTATATTCTGTGTCTCTTGTCTCTTTATGGTTTATGCATTGGTAACTGTTTGATGAAGAATAACACTATAATAACATAAGTAAAAGAATATCCTATTATAAGAAGTAAAATGCATTCACAAGTAGTTATCAATAGAAGAGAAATCACTTAATCTCGATGCTCTAGATTTCACAACACGTTTTTCCCCAACATTGTTAAGTGCTCTTGACACTGTTTTTTCACCATTTAGACCCCTATCAAACTTTTCCCAAGCTTCTTCGAAGGATCTTCTCTTCTGTTTATGACATAGTGTCCTCTACCATTGCTGTTTATTCTCAATTTCTCTTAGGAGCTCACTACCTTCGCCCTTTGCGCTGCTCCTCTCTTTCCCGTGTCCTCTCGACACTCCAAATTGTGTGTTGTTCCCCCTTGTCTCCTTGAATTTTCTGTTGTTACAACAAGTGGCTAACAATCCTATGTGCACCTAGCCACAAACTAGTTCCTTGCTACATGGCCAAATTTCCATTGGTCTTGTTGTCCCGTGTTCAGTTACTCAAAGGCATACTCTTGTCCTTATCCTTAGCTAATATTTTTACAACATGTCCCTTGTGCACACTTGCCAGCCTCCATGGATGCTATCAAACAATCAATATCCTAGACATTATTATTTAAATTAATTTACAATGCTTATAATAAATGGGAAAGGTAACGGGTGTTAAAGGCAAAGTGCATGTATGTGTATATGTTTTGGGACCAGAGTATCGATGTGCATATGCTTTTATATGTTTTGAGGCTAAAAAATCTGGTGTTGCAAATATGATATTTCATGCACACCAATAAATGCATTAACACTATAGACCAAATAAGATGAAAAGAGTATGGGGGGGTAAGACCCAATGTGCATACAGAGCGGGTTTCATATAACATAATAATTATGATAAAAGTGCATTGGCTTCTCAAAAAAGTCCATGACATGACTTGAGGGGTGCTAGGTGTCAAAAAAGAGACATGCAAATAAAAGTATGTGTGTGGGAGCTACTAAGGGTTAAAGTTATTATGTGCTTATTTGTGCTAAAGGAAATCTAACATTCATTAGATTTCTTTCATCTTACAATGTTGTTATTAGCAATACACTTGTGTTTATGATAGAATGAAATCTAGGATGTGTTAGATTTCTTTTGCTTGATAATGTTGTTGTTGGCAATAGGCTTGTCTTTTTTCTAAAAGTAAATATAACACATGTTAGATTTTTTTCACCTTACATTGTTTTTATGTGCTTGTGTTTGAGCTAGAAGGAAACTTAACATGCACTAGATTTCTTTCACAATGCAATGTTGTGGTTGGAAATTTGGTTGTTTGTGCTAGAAGGAAATATGCTAAAATTCTTTGACCTTGCAATGTTGTTATTGGAATTTTGCATGTGATTGTCTTAGAAGAAAATTTAGCACATGCTAGATTTCTTTTATTGCAATATTGTTATTGGCAATATGTTTCAATTTGTGCTAGAATAAATTTAGTGTGTTATATTTCTTTAACCCTACAATGTTGTTATGTTCTTGTGTTTGTGCTAGAAGGAAATCTAGCACGGGTTAGATTTCTTTCATCCTGTAATGTGCTTGTGTTTGTGTTAGAAAGAAATCTAGCATGCACTAGATTTCCTTGCCCTGTAATGTTGTTGTTGTCAACATGGTTGTGTTTGTGCTAGAAGTAAATCTAGCATGCGCTAGAATTCTTTCACCTTACAATGTTTGTGTCTGCTTGTGTTTATACTAGAAGGAAATCTAAAACACATAAGATTTCTTTCACCTTGCAATGTTGTTATTGGCGATGTGCTTATCTTTGGGCTAGAAGGAAATTTTGCATGCACTAGATTTATTTCACAATGAAATGTTGTTGGAAATATGGTTGCTTGTGCTAGAAGGAATCTAGCATGTGTTTTGTTTCCTTCAGCTTGCAATCTGCTTGTCTTTGTGATAGAAATGAATCTAGCATGCACTAGACTGCTTTAGTCCTACAATGTTGTTATGTGCTTGTGTTTGTGCTAGAAGGAAATATAAGATGCACTAGATTTCTTTCAAATTGAAATGTGCTTGTGTTTGTGTTGGAAGAAAATTTAGCATAGGCTAGATTTCTTATACTCTACAATGTTGTTGTTTCAACGTGCTTGTATTTGTGGTAGACATAAATCTAGCACTTGCTAGATTTCTCACTCTATAATGTTGCTATGTGCTTGTGTTTGCGCTAACAAGAAATCTAACACGTTAGATTTTCTTTTACCTTGCAATGTTGTTATTGCTAACATGTTTTTGTTTGGGCTAAAAGGAAATCTAGCTTGTGCTAGATTTGTTTTGTCCTGTAATGTTGTCATTGGAAATATTTATATGTTTGTTTTAGAAGTAAATATAACACAAACTAAATTTTTCTCACCCTACAATGTTGTTATGTGATTATGTTTGCATTAGAAGGAAATATACTATGCATTATATTTCTTTCACCTTGTAATGTTGTTATTTGCAACGTGCTTGTGTTTTTGATAGGAGTAAATCTAGCATGTGTTAGATTTGTTTTGTCTAGTAATGTTGTTGTTGGCAATATGTTTGTGAATTTGTGCTAGAAGGAAATCTAGTACGTGTTATATTTTTTTCACAATGCAATATTAATTTTGACAATACAATTATTTGTGTTAGAAGGAAATCAAATGCCTTGCATTGTTTTTATTTTGCAATGTGTTTCTGTCTATGCTAGAAGGAAATTTAGCATGCACTAGGTTTCTTGCAGTGTTGTTGTTGACAATATACTTGTGTTTGTGATAGAAGTAAATCTAGCATATACTAGATTTCTGACACCTTGCAATGTTGTTATGTGCTTGTGTTTATGATAGAATGAAATATAGCACACATTAGATTTCTTTCACCTTACAAAGTTATTATTCGCAATGCGTTTTTGTTTGTGCTAGAAGAAAATCTTGTGGGTGCTAGATTCCTTTTGCCTTATAATGATGCTATTGGTAATATGCTCGTGTTTGTTCTAGAAGTAAATCCAACATGTATTAGGTTTCTTTAGCCATACAATAATGCTATTTACTTATGTTTGTGCTATAAGGAAATATAGCATGTGCTAGATTTTCTTTTACCCTGTAATGTTGTTGTTGACAACATATTTGTGTTTGTGATAGAAGTAAATCTAGCACATGTTAGATTTCTTTCAACTACCAATGTTATGAGTTTGTTTGTTTGTTTTTTTATTGGCAATGTGCTTGTGTCTGTACTAGAAATAAATCTAGCATCTGCTACATTTAATTTTCTTTGCAATATTGTCGTTGGAAACATGTTGTATTTTTGTTAAACGTAATTCTAGCACATGCTAGATTTATTTCACCCTACAATGTTGTTATGTGTTTGTTTTTATGCTAAAATGAAATTTAACGTGCAATATATTTATTTCACCTTGTAATGTTTTTATTGGCAATGTGCTTGTGTTTGTGATAGAGGGTAATATAGAATGTTTTTTTTTTTTTTTCACAATGCAATGTTGTTGTTGGCAACATGCTTATGATTGTACCATATCCCATTCTTAGACCACATATTCCATATGAAGGGCCTTCTAATAATTTGAGGGTTTAACATTTTTTATATTGTAACAACAGTCTATGTGGGTATGGACTAAAACCTCATTGTCTCTAAAAAGCAAGGTCAATTTTCATAATGATGCCTTAAGAAGGATTATTATTGCAATGTTTTTATTGACAAATGTGTTTGTGTTTGTGCTAGAAGGAAATTTAGCATGCACTAGACTTACTTTACAATGCAATGTTGTTGTTGGCAATCTTATTTTATGCAATAGAAGGGAGTCTAGCATGTGTTACATTTCCATGGCCTTGCAACATTTTTAAGGTCAACATGCTTGTGTTTGCGGTAGAAGGAAATCTAGCTTGTGTTAGATTTTTTTTTTTTTGGTTTGCCATGTTTTTCTTGGAAATATGCATGTATTCGTGCTAAAAATAATTCTAGCATGTGCTATATTTATTTCACAATACAATGTTTTTATTGACAATATCCATGTGTTTGTGATAGAAAGAAATCTAGGATGCAAATATTGATTTTTCTTTGCAACATTCTTGTTGGCAATATGCTTGTGTTTCTACGATAAGTAATTCTATCACATTCTCTATTTTTTTTACCTTGCAATGTTGTTATGTGTTTGTCTTTGTGCTAGACGAAGATCTAGAAGAAAATCTAATGATCGCAATACTTAATGTTCTTTCATTGTATTTTGCTTTTATGGTTTCTAAAACAAGCTAAGACTATACACTGACTATAAAAGATAAATTTTGTGTAAATATGATGTTGTAGTTTCTACAGTTGTTTTTATTTATTCACAATGTAATGTCTTTTGGAAATGTGCTTATGCTCATGCTAGAAGGAAAGCTAGTAGGTGCTAGCTTGCCTATAGTCATGATTAAAAGAATATAATAAATTATTTGGGGGTGCCTTTTTTCTAATCAACACCATGATTAGCTATTATTGTGAGTTCTACACTTGTTATTGTTCTTGTTCATTTTGTTACACAAAAAATGATGTGTGTAGTTATAGTATTTATAAATTCATACTTTCTTCAATAATTCGAAATTGTGAT
Organism: Pinus tabuliformis; assembly: GCA_031772625.1. Classification (NCBI taxonomy): domain Eukaryota; kingdom Viridiplantae; phylum Streptophyta; class Pinopsida; order Pinales; family Pinaceae; genus Pinus; species Pinus tabuliformis. The sequence continues at coordinate 776,023,394 of CM062820.1, read as the reverse complement.
AATAGCTTTTTAATTTTTTTTTCTTTAGAAACCATGGACTATGAAGCTAGTGAGAATTCAAAGGAAGCATCTAAGGAAAAAAAAAGTTGAAGAAACACGACACCAAAATCTTTAAATGGTATGACAATTTTAAAATTAGTTTATACTTTGTTACAATGGTTAGACATTATGCTAATAAATGGTTGTTGATTAGTTTATATTTATTATTTTATCAGATCGATGATAAAACGTTGTGCTCCTTTTTTGATTGTCCATTTTCAATTTTTTCTGATAAAAAAATTCTCATTAGGGGATTTTTGAGGTCTAAAATGGGTCTTCTAAGGAAATTATAAAATAATAGTGTAAATAATAAAATAAGATTAGATTACATCATCAAATTTTAGAGGGAAAAAAGACAAAAATATTTTTTCAACTCGTATTTTCAACTTATCTTCGTATGGGTTTACTCAAATTTCTAGTGGAAACACTCGTTGGATGCAGAATTTGACTCCTCATCCAAGGAGTACCCATGTTGCATACTTTCGATGGACTGCTACAAGAAAAATGAGAAATACATGAAAAACGTGATTGTAATCACGTTTTTTCATGTATTTCTCATTTTTCGTGTGGTAGAGTCCATCGAAAGTATGCAACATGGGTACTCGTTAGATGAAGAATTAAATTTTGCATCCAACGAGTACTCTCACTTGAAATTTGAATAAAAACTTAGGGAGATAAGTTGAAAATACGAGTTGAAAAAATAGTTTTATTATTTTATTATTTTTTAATATTTGTACTTTTTTACTCCAAAAATGGTGAATCATCCCCCATGGTTAACATCATCATCTTGAATCCTATTGGTTCTTATAAAGTTTATTTTGGTTGTACATTTTTCTTAGGAGGCCCATTTTAGACCTAAAAAATCCCCTAATGTATAACTTGATCAACCTATTTGGGATAAATGGGACACTGCTTTTAACTATTATCAACTAGGCACATTAAAGTGTTCTCCAAGACAACTTGATTTTGAGAACTACAAGAGAAATAGTTTACACAGTTTGACAACAGCTACTCTTCGACCCCTTTAGGGATTGATCATGGAAGAAATTGCTTCAGTAGTAAATAAGCTATTGGATGCAACCATTTGGTTTTATATTCCACTTAATCATCCAATAGATGCCATAAAATTAAAAGATTATTGTTCTAAATTGAAAACCAGTAGAAAAATATTTGATGTAATGGTTACATATTGTCAAATTCATTATGAGAAATTGAATGAGAAGACTCTTACCAAATTCAACATTCTTGAGCATTATGGTATTTTCAAAATTTTGCAACACGATGAAGGGGTCTACTTATGTAAAAGGGACGCGTAATACAAAGATAGAGTCCCTTGCTCAGCAAGCATGTGGAGTCCTTGATAGAATGATAAATGGATCAACAAGTGTTCAACAGGTTGGCAACAATTTGGAATTTGGTTATCATTTTGCGGGCCCTACTCTTTTGTCAACACTTTTGCACTCTTTTCCAATGTCAGTTGCAACCAATTTTACATACTGACCTTGTTGTTCTGGATACACTGGCTTTGAATAAAGGACCATTCCAGAAGGGATATTATATTGAATATTTTCAACTTATTATCGAAAAGAATGTGATGAATGACTTTACTACAATTCTCTTAGTAGAAATTTGGTTTTGTAATAATGTACGTGAGTCTTTGGAAATTGTCATAAAGAACTCCAAGTTCAACTATAAAATTTCTTATTATTTCTTATTTCATAAATAACTCCAAGTTAATATGTATGTTTCCTATTATTTATAAAAACTTTTGCAATGATTTTGTTGTATTGATTTTTTTTTTGAAATCTAAAATGTATATGCGTGTGCGTGTTCTTAAATGAATTGTTTGCCTTTTAAATTATCTTTTGTTGTATCAATTTGTATGACCTTATATTTTTTGAAATATATGGGAATTGCCAATTATATTAATATGTATATTTCTTATTATTTATAAATTTTTTTGCAATGGCTTTGTTGTATCGATTTTTTTTTTTTTGGTTTACTTTAAAATCTAAAATGTGTGTGTGTGTGTGTGTGCTTGTGTTCTTAAATGAATTGTTTGCCTTTTAAATTATCTTACATGAACCATCGAGACATGTTATTTTTAATGACTTTTGTTTACTTATATGCATCAATAATCATATATAAATGTGAAATATAAGTTTTGAAATAGAACTCCTTGCAAACAAAGGTGTAATTCTTACTAAAGAAATTATAATAATTTACCTGATAAATGCTATGTGCACTATTCACTATTCACAATTCATTATTCACTATTAAGGCTAATGAGAAATGTGCCATAGGTGAATGATTTGAACTTTTTGAAGCATAAGATATGTGATTTCTCAATTCATAATTTTCATAAATTTATATGCTTAAATCAATTGATGGTTGTAGCTGCAATCATATCATATTGAAAATCAACAAGGCACAAAGTCAGTTATTCATTGTTTACATATAAAATGCATTAAAATGAGTGCATAAATATGATTTGTAATTTTTGGGATAAAAATATATTGTAAATAGTTTTGCATTTCTTAAAAAAACATATAATTAATGATAATGATTGCTAAGTGGACTATCAAGGTTTGGTTAAACACTATCATGGATGAATTATGTCTTTGAACTGTATGACATCTAATTTTATTACTTAAAGTAAATTTTTTGTAAATTTGTATTTGAAATAAACTGAAATCATATCATTTGAGCTAGAATTATATTGATTTGTACTTATGTCCATTAATATGAGTGTATAAATGTGATATATAAAAGCCATATTCTATGATGCATTTCTTCCGAAAATAAGTCTTATAATTTCTAATAAGTATTAAGTGTGTTAGCCTCATTCTCGTGTGATGAAAACAGTTCCAAGTCCAAAACAATTTAATTAATTAAAATCAAGAAAGTTGGATTTAATCCTACCTCTCTAGATTGAGTTTGTTCCTCATGATTAGGAGTCAGTTTAGGCCTAGTTGGTTAAGAGATTCTCTCAAACTAGTTAGACTCCTAGATTAGTGTTTGGTTGAGAGATTTCCTCAACCATAGTGTCCAAGATAGACGTACTATCTTGAGACAAACTTCCTCATGTATTTATTTGTACTATTACCATTATTTGTATATTGCATTGCATTACATTGAGAGTATGGAGAATATAATACAATGAAGCTCAAGCCTTCTCTGCCCTGTTTCCTCAACCATAGTGTCCAAGATAGACGTACTATCTTGAGACAAAATTTCTCATGTATTTATTTGTACTATTATCATTATTTTTATATTGCATTGCATTACATTGAGAGTATGAAGAATATAATACAGTGAAGCTCAAGCCTTTTCTGCCCTGTCTGGTTTTTTATGTTTTTAATGTATGTTTATTGTAAATCATTTATTGTGGTATCAAAGCCATATGGACCTCGGCTTTGCCTCCCTTATAAGAGTGTAGAAAATATTTGTGCTTTAGAATAGATTTTCTACAAATCGTTGTGAGTTTTGGTGTGAAGATAAAACGATGTGTTGCATTATTTGATATCTTTGAATTCTAAAATCATGGAGAATCCTTGTCAAAAAAGTGAAAGAGCAATGAAGAGTTTGTAGAAATGATGAGGAAGGCATCATGACAATACTCAAGAGAAAGGCTTTTACATTGAGGGTTTCCCTCGGTATTCAATGATGATATCCTTTTTTACGTGCAACAATTGTTAATTTCTGGATATAGGGCGTATCTCAAGCTGTTAATTTTATGATTTGTTCGATGCATACATACTATTTGAAGATTCATATTACTTACAGCTGCTCAAAGGAATTGTGAAAAGGATGCCAAAAGCATGAGGAGTGAAAAAGCGATTAGCGTTACCATGTTTGCTTGTTGCTAAGTGAAGTCAATTGGGATATCAATGGGCACTGGTATTTGGTGCGGTGACACCCTACAACTTGGAGATTGCACTTCAGAATTTTATGGGTCATAACACTAAAAGAGACTTGATATGGCTTGGGTAAATTAAGAGGCCCTCGAAAGGTGGACGATTTCAAAGGCTCATGGATTAGGCTTGCACTTTAAGCAAATCTTAAATTCGCATGGAATTGTGTATTGTTATTGGTAGTATTGGGGGAGAGTCAAATTTGGTGCAAAACTCTGATCTCCAAAATGCTGGAGAAGCCTAATAACAAGTATTCTCCATTGACACAAAAAAGGAAAAACAACAGAAAAAATCTTAAATGAAGTTTTTATTTTCTTTAATTTTGAAAGATAATTATTTTCATGTCTGGTGAAAAGTATCTTGGTGATATTGTTGTGAATTGTAGATTATGTGTTAAACAAAAGAGGGTATAGTGAAGGGTATAGTTTCTGCATTGGCGGAGTGGTGGAGAAGAGGAGACCTGCAGAAGGACCGAACACAGTGGAAGGAATGCTGGAAGAGTTGTTATCACTGTATACCTTGCTCTATATTCAAAAGTGTGGAACTAGCGTGCGTTTAAAAAAAGGAACTAGCATTTGCGTGGAGTATTTGTGTCTTCAACGAGTTATTTTATGGTGCATAATTGATCTCTCAACCTCTCAACCAATTATATGCATAAGCATATCATGGGGTGTGCTTTATAATTTTTACATTCACATTTGAAACGTTAGCTCATTTTTTATAAAGTGATTTGAAAGATTAAAAAGGAACTTGATTTTAAGTGACTTCATAAATTTTTAATAATATTTTAATGGAAAGTATGATCATAAAGTGTTTTAGGGAGCTTTTGGAGAGATAAGGTTATGAATGCAGTTTTTTAAAGATTTGTAATCATGATAAAGTTAATGGAGTAATAAGGGTATGTTTTAATATTTTGGAGTGAGAAGTGATTTTTGTACATTTTGGAGAGATAAGGAGTATTTTTAATTCTTTATGTAATGGAGTAATAAGTGATTTTGTGGAGTCATAAGATGTACACATTGTAAATTTGGAGTGATAAGGGAATATTTTTAAAAGAAAAAGCCATTGTTGTAATTCAAAGTAATTTTTTATTTTGAGAAAGATTGAGTCAGTGAACATCCAGGGTTTTGAAGACAATTTTCCTCCAAGGAGTTCTCAAACTTTGTGCTTGAGAAATTTCAGTGAAGATGTTGTAAAGATGAAAGGTTGATGTACTCAAATACTTAATAAAGACATATTTTTTGTGGTGTTGCAGTATCCTAGATCTACCCGAAATTGAATAAGGGTATCTTAGGAACACCTTGTGTAGTGCATGATTTTTTATGTTGCTTATTTTTTGTGTCTAGTTTTGACACTACAATTATCTTATCTAATGCACACAAGGATTTTAATGTAAGTGAATGAAACAATCACATTAATCAAAGCACCTGAAATTAAGAAGTTGCAATGAGCATTCAATCAAGCACAAACAATCACATGCATTTGTGCAACTACAACACATAATCAAAGTTGGAAACATCAGCATTCTACATCAACAAGCAAATTCACGCAAGGAAATCAAGTTAATGTAACTACAAACTCATGCATTTCAAAAGACTACATCAACATTCCAATGACAATTGGTCATTGTGCAACTTGCAAAATCATAATTTGTAAGTTAACTTGTAAACAAATTCAAATAACATTGAAAAGGTGCATTCTTGGTCGAAACCGACACCCAAATTGTGAATTTATAGGAGGTAAAGTGAGTCAATTCTCCACAATTGAGTAAATTAAGTGAGTCAATTCTCTTCAAGTGAGTCAATATCATTTGAGCTTGTCATTGTAAACGTTGGGTGCATTTTCGGTGGTATTCGACACCATCATCCTTGTACAAAATTCAAGCAAGTGTGAAGTTAATTAAAGAAAATCAAGCGAGCGTGAAATTGATTAAAGCAAGTTCAAGCAAGCGTGTCAAAGATCAACATGGGTAAAGGAGGAAAACGTCTTCAAAGTGTAGAACTGGTGATTAAAGATTTGAAAGATTGAAATCATGAGTTATAGAACATAGATGAAATATTGGAATGGAAGTTGAAGCAGAATCAAAGCTTAATCAATCAAATGACCAGTACATTAGAAGCAACAAAAGACTTTCAAATTGAGCTCGAAGTCAAAGAAAAACTCATTCATGCACTTCAAATTAAGTTAAGTGAAAAGCACGATTTACTAGATGAACAATGTGTAGAGAAGACAGATGCAAGTTGTGACACAGAAGACCTCATCACAACAACAAATGAAAGTTGTGATACAAGTGATCTTATTCAGCATATTAATGAAGGTTGCAACACAAATGATCTAAGCAAACAAGTTGATATAAGTTGTGACACAAGTGATCTCATCCAATCAGTTGTACTACTAAATGATGCAACAAGTAGTACCAAAGATCAAATTGATCATTTTGATGCAGCATGTCAAATAGATGAACCTTTAATGATTGATGCCCAGTGTGACACAAAAGGTTTAATAAATCAAGGACAAAATGTTAGTAGCAGCAACAAGTATGAACAACAACAAGATAGTCTTTCCAAGAAAGTGATCAGACCTTGGGAAGAAATCTCCTTCAACAAAGATCGACATGGCCTAGGATACAACAAAGAAAACACTTTGTTTGTTCCAGATTTCTCAAAGCCAGTTCAGTTTGTAAGTGCTGGTTTTCTAGACAGTGATCAGAATATGGTTAAGTGTAACCATTGTAAACAAAATGGACATGTGCAGAGTAAATGCTTTGACCTCCATCCTTGTCACCATTATGGCAAGAAAAATCATTCATCTGAAAGATGTTGGAAGAGAAATCAACCACCCAGAGTGAAGATCAATTATGCATGGATTGATCCTTGGAAGTGGTCATCTACAGTCAAACAGTTGTCTATGTGTTACTGAAGGATTCAGTTTCACATGAAGACTAATTTTGCAGTAAAATGAATATGGTAAAACTCTCCTACATCTGAAGGGGGGGAGTTCAAATATCAATTGCAAATAATTGTCTCTCCTTTCAGCTAACAATGGGGGGAAATGATAATGGAATTGAAGTAGGTTGTCAGAGTGAAAGTCTCGATAACATTAGAAAAAGCATCTAGTGGGAAGTCTTCATCAAATTAGCCAGTGGGCATCGAAAAAGTATCCAATCGGCATCATTAACAAATTCGCTAGTGGGCAATCAACAATTTTTTCCATCATCAACATCAAGTAGCTAGTGGGTAGTTTCACATTAACAAATTCACCACTGGGCATTCAACAATAAAAGCAACAGTGAGCAGTTTTCAACAAACCATAAAGACCAATTTTGACATCAAAAAATTTGCCAGTGGGCATTCAACAAAAAAAGCAACAGTGAGCAGTTTTGACATCAGCAAATTTTCCAGTGGTCATTCTCAATATTTTTCCAGTATACAAAGCAAATTCGCCAGTGGGCATCATCAACGTTTTGTCAGAAGACAAAGGATGTTGACTGAAGGATAGATGGATGCTTTTTCAGCTTGGCATGTGATGGAGTCGTCAAGCAAAATTTAGAGATGAATCAGACTTGCAGCTAATTCATGTTCTCTTCAGACTAGAGTTTTCCAGCATCCGACTTTGACAGTTTTCAAGCATTTTTTTTTTAGGACCAACAGTTTTAGCATGAGAACTTGGAAGATGGTTCCTGGTTCTTATTTTGGACTTATGATTGAGGGGGGAAATGTTAGCCTCACTCTCATGTGATGAAAACAATTCTAAGTCCAAAACAATTTAATTAATTAAAATCAAGAAAGTTGGATTTAATCCTACCTTTCTAGATTAGGTTTGTTTCTCATGGTTAGGAGTCAGTTTAGGCCTAGTTGGTTGAGAGATTCTCTTAAATTAGTTAGACTCCTAGATTAGTGTTTGGTTGAGAGATTTCCTCAACCATAGTGTCCAAGATAGACGTACTATCTTGAGACAAACTTCCTCATTGTTGTTGGGAAAAGTATCCAATACGGAATGACCCTATCCCACTCTAGGGGTGATAGTACCTCAGCAACAATCAAAGCAAATCTATTCGGGATTACTTCTTTATGAGATGTAAGAGAGGGGAGAAAGATATCCACTAACTGATATCTTCCGCTAATGATTGATCCAATCTTCTCTCTTTGCTGCTTGCTCCCAGCTCCTTGCTCTTTCACTGGCCCAGCTACGCCAAGATCCTGCAAAATGGCAAGAGAGGGAAACTACAAGAAGCATACATTCATAATTGATTCAAGGATTAGAATAAATCAAATACACAAGTATAGCAATACACCATTGAGACACATGCATATAGAAGAACCTCAAATGCTTTATTAATGGAAGAAGTAAAGTTCAGGAAGTAATACAACCATAAAAGGCCCAATCCAGCATCACCTCCCAGCAGAAAGAAATCTCCTCTTCACCTCCTTCAAGCAAATCACCCAATAGTTCTATACTCAAACCAACAGCACTTCCTTACATTCACAAGATTCCAGCCTCCCTAGACCTCATGAGAGAGCTCTATATATAGGAGTTTTGAAGAAAGGATGAGTCAGCTTGTAGCTGGTGAAGCTGACTAGTGTCCTCTCCCACTTCAGTTATTCTTCAGTTCTTGAGTCCACTTGGAGGTTCTTGCTTCCACTTGGAGATCTAGACCCTCTTACTCATCACCAGTCGAATTCCTTGATCCAAGTGTCATTTTGGAAGCTTCCTGGGCATTGACACCTTGAGGAATGACTGTGCCACTTGGCCAAACTCGCCCAGCGTAGGTAGCTTTCTTTGCAGTTGACATTCAGCACAGGTACACAGTGGAGCAGTTGACATTCAGCGCAGATGCTCAGTGGAGCAGTTGACATGATCCAGAATTAGCTTGTTTTTGAGTGTTTTCAGGTGGAGAACTGATATTTAGTGCTGTGGTTTGCTGACCTTGTTCCTCTAGGGGTAGGAACAACATGTTTAGGGACTTTGGATCCCTTAGATTATTGACATTTCATGCTTCATGCTGTAAGGCACAAAAATGTCTATAACAGTTGCCCCCTAAAGTATGAGGTCGTTTATCGGGTGAAATGCTTTATCAGGAGGATCCGAAGTTCATTCAATCGCTGAGAGGTGACCTGTAATAAAATACAATACAATACATTATTTTTCATTCTGCTTTCATGATCTAGCTGAGGTGGGCATTCCCATGCTCAGCTTTATAAATTCATTTTGGTACATATAACAGACGATCGTCTGATGGTAGACTGATAATTCTCTGCTGAAATTATCATCCTTTGAGTAGGATGATCATCTGCTGTAATGATGTACATATCAAATGTCTTTATATTTCCTGAATATATATCGCAGCCCAGATGGATGAAACTAGATCCGGGGTCTTCAAACTCGTTCGATCTTCACTCTAAGTACAAGTCGATCCATGTGAGAATTGTACTGAAGTCGAACATGGAAGGACATCGCTTGATTACCGGTCAATAATGTAAACCGTTAACAAGCGCGAGAGGAATCACCGATAATGATAATGACCCTCAAGGTACTGCAGTACAGTTCACGTGGTGTGAATAAAGGACTTGGCGTCGAACACCACGCAAAATCTTCTGGTCGAAGGTCATTGATGTATACCTATCGCCGGAAGTGAGAAACTTGCCATTGAGGCATGCAAGTTTCAAAGTACTGAGGGGGGTGTTCCTAGATCAACTTCTTGGATAATGAGCTGAAGTCGACAAGAAGCGATCCGTCAAAGGAGGGCCTTAATGAATCCCACATCAGTGACACGGAACGGAGCTAATGATTTTAGTGGAGGTGAAAACAATCTGTGAAACATGATTCAGGGTGGCGATCATGGGTGGATGAAGGATAACGTATGGCAGTGGATGGGACACGGTTGACTCTTTCTGAACAACATCTCTTGAACATATAACGACACTGATGCGATGGATCGGTAGCATTACCCCAAATGTGGATGGTTCGGCGAAGACCATGGTGATGAGACCGGTGAATGAAACAACCCAACCCGATGTGATACGGAGGAAAAGTTTCATGTTCAAGAGCGACTTGCTACCATTAAAGCTTTGAGGTTCTCCCAATTTTTCCCCAGTCATTTCTGACCAGTACCTCTTTATTTTTTTCAAGATTGAGGAGGATAACATATGCTTGTTCTATAACCTACCCTTCGGGCAAGCCCATCGCTATGTTTTAATGAGCCTAGCGATAGGGAAACTCGTTCTCGTCTAAAGACAAGTTTGTCGCTATTTAATCATTTTAACGAGTCTAACGACAAGGAAAACTCGGTCCTTTTCATTTTTAGAGAGTCTGAAAAGGTACAGAAAGTTAACTCCAAAATTCCTTTTTCGTCATCAAATCCCTTAAGTCCGAAAAAGTATAAAACAATACAGAAGGGATGAGTTTTCGATAACTTTAACGAGCCAAATAAAACAAGCGCTCGACCTTTTTGTGTAATAATCCCTCAGGTCCAAAAAGATTAAAATCTAGAGGAGGGATAGCTCTTCCGGTCACTTTAACGAGCTGGAAGGCCAAAACTCGGCAAACTTTTCATATTTTACGAGTCAGATGAAAAGAGCTCAAAGAAGACTCGTCTTTTGAGGAACGAGTGATAAACAGGGATAGCAGCAGATTCCAGGCACAGGTTGGAATTTTCCAATCACGGCAGTGTCACAAGGATGGCTAGGTGAAATCACTCTTCGCAGCTGTTCCTCAAAATGGGTAAACAATCATATGGAGGTGACCGATCGGCCAAATGACGGTGGAGGTGGCAGGTACAAAACACGACCAAGGCTTTTATGGTTGATTAGGTTACATACACAATGGTTATTTACCGAGGTGGGTTCATTTTTTAATGAGCTCGAATGCGCCAAAACACTGCTCAATGCTTATGTTTCTTTTTTAACGAGCATGAATTCCGCGTTAAAACTGCTCGGATCTCGCTTTTCTATTTTTTAACGAGCATAAATTTCGCGGTAAAACTGCTCGATTATACCAGTCATAAGATAAGAATGTCTCCTGTGAGATAGCTATTTTTTATGGAGCTTTATCTCACGAAGCTATGCTCCTAATTTGGAAAATTTTGACCTTTGCCCCACGTCCTTTCTTTATGCAAGTTAGGAAACGACTAATCCAAAAAAACAGATAAATAACCGCTCTTTGCTTGCACTCCAAAAGGTTTGCATGCCTCCAGGTATAAAATACAATTTCAAGGCTGCCCCTCCTTTTTCCCACCTCTGTTTTTCTTCGGGTGTTCACAGCTACTTGTCGTCTTGCCAGTCTAATGTTAACGATACGTGTCTTCTCGTTATTTTTAACGGGTCTTACGCGATTCTCGTCAGCCCAACTTTTAACAGATCTTTCGCAAGATCGCAAGAGAACAGTTACTTGTGACAAGAGAGCAGCTACTTGCAACAAGAGAAGAACACTACTCAAAGACAAAACATTTGTGTTATTGAGGGAGGCTTGCCTCTTTCTTGTTACCCAAATATTGTTTCGTTAATCTTTCAAACAAAACATTTCCTCGGCACTGTCTACCGAAATAGACAAGGGTGAATGACCCTGTTCCGTCAAACACATAACTTTGACAAAAGAATCTTGTTCCAGAACAACCCCTCTTCCTCTACGGACGGGGTACGGACTAGTCATATTCTTCCGCGGAAATTCTATCTTATACCCAAAGTTTTCTCTGCCCTAAGCAGACCAGGATGCATGCCCCTGGGTTCCAGTCCCATCTTTCCGAATCACTCGCACTCATCGGGAAGGAGGACTGGGGTTGGAGACATTTCTTGATTGAATAGACCATTGAGGGTTGGTATGTGACTATTTGCGATGCGTGATCCCGGAAATGAAAGTTGGTCTACGAGCTTGACCATTCTTCCTTCGTGTGGAAAACACATTACTCTAAAGAGTGAGGAGACTATCGCTCCCATGCAATGTATATAGTCTCGTCCAAGGAGTAGGTTATAATCCAAGGGTCCTTGAATGACCATCACGTTCATTTGAACGGTCTTCCCTTTCAATGTAATAGGCACATTGGGGAGGATCCCTAATGGTCGACTGGTTCCTTTATCGAAACCTGAGAGATTTCTTATCTCAGGCAAAAGCGCCGGGGAACCCAGTGCTTTCCAAGCAATGGAGGAAAGGATACTCACAGATGCCCCTTCATCAATGATAGTGTCGGCCATTACCATTCTATAAATTTGGACTATGATTCTGAATGGTATACTGGCGGGCAACCGGGGTCTGCCTAGTTGGTTCCAATCAAAGGACACAACCAGGTTGCTTGGTGGTGGGACCGAATACACGGCCGGATATGACCCTGACGATGTTCCTTCCTGCGATAAAGGAATGGGCGCATTGCCCTGATGCTCATCAGAGTCGGTGTTGATGAAAAGAATCTGGATGGTGTCATCCTTATTCTCTTCAGTGAGGGTGTCATTTGAAGATGAATCTTCAGTGACGGTGTCATTTGAGGATGAGACCTCTGAAGGAAGAACCGGGTCAACTGCCGTTTTGACCTTTGGACTTTCGTCCGGTCTGGATTCAGTAGGTTCGTTCTCAATGACTGACGCTTCAGCTGACCACCTGAGCGGGCCAGCTGCATTTTCAACCAACGAAGGACTTGGCACGAGTTTTTTGTATCCAGGAGGAAGTCTCAACAGTGAAACCGGACGATCTTCCAAAACTCTCTTCGCTTCGTCTAAGAAGGGACAACGGTGGATGGCGTGATCGCCTTCACACAGTCTGCAGGGGGATCTTGCTCCCCCTCTTTGTCTTGAACCTTCACTTTCGTTGGTTGACGGTAAGCATTCAACATGGCTATCAGAGCTTGATGCTCCCGAATTGTGCAACCGAGGGGACCAGTCCCTTAGTATCCGGGGAATACAGGGACAATCTCTATGGAAGTGGTCTCCTCTACATATGACACATGGCGATTTAGGCCCAGTTTGTGCTGTGTGTGGATTTTTGTCAGATGTCTTTTGCTTGCCCCCAGTCGCCTTAGGCTCCTTCTTCTTCTTCTCTTTCTTCTTCTTCTCCTTCTTCTCCATGGGAGCTTGGCTTTTGCCGGCTCTACCTTGCGAAGATGAAGGATTGGAGGAAGAGTTATAGGAAGTAGAAGGCTGGTGGGCAGCTCTAGACTGATCTAACTGTTGACTCGACTGTTCAGGAACCATGGTGTTCTGAACTACATTGGTTGAGAATAGCCAAATAGGCAGGCCAATTGTCAGTCCTGGAAGCGACAATGTGGCCATGTGGGGCGCACCAACTTCTCCCCAAGAGGAGAAAGGACTAGGATTCCCATCATGTTGAATTCCTTGGTTGGGGCGTTCCATGTTGTCAACCTAAAGATCAACGCAGGAATAGGAGGTGATTATGTTCCGTTTAAAATAAATTTTATAACGACGCTTTAGACACAACTTGCTTTTTCACTTTTTAAGAGTCGAGAAAAAGCTAAAGATGACTCTAGTCTCCTTCGATGTTTTAACGAGCCCGAAGTGACAAATGCTCGGATGGACTTTTTCAGTTATAGAGTTTGAAAAAGGCCAAAAGAAACTACTCTGGAGTTCTAGGCAGAGGGTGTGCCAAACTTTTTGCAAAACCACAGAATACGTTTTACGGTACGAGTGGTCGATCTTCGTGAATGCTGTGTTCACTGCATTGCGATCAGTAGGGCAGCCGACACGGCTTCCTATGGATAAAGGCTTTGTTCCTATAGGGGTCTCCCAATATATACACGACAGTACATGGGAGCACAACTCCGTATTGATACTTATCGCTTCACCGTGGAGGAATCACCCAACCACTCAACGCTAAGATATCACGTTTAACGACGCCGGAACACGTCTCTAGCTTAGACCTCTATGTGTTTGTGTTATGTTTCAATGCGTTGTTATGTAAATTCAATTTATTTTAAGGTTGATCTTGTTTAGCAGTTTGCCTTTATGGATCACCACGAGATGTATAGTAACACTCCTAAATGCAGTCTAAGATGATAAGCAAGCTTTTCAATCTTTCAACTTTGAAAATCTTAACTACTGAGGGAAAAGAAAGACATCATCTTTTCACACAGATCATAGAGCACACACTAATGCACTTTTCCCTAAATCAACATACAAGCTGTCAAAATGCACATGCACAATGCAGGTATTTCTTTTCTCTTTCTTAATGTTGGTGCAATACAAAAAGAAAGCTGTTGTATAATTTTGAATTCAATTTCAAGTGAAAGCAAACAAGCTTGTCCAAAATCAAAAGACACCTTAAGATTTACTTGTTTCGACACTAGAAATATATAAATTCAAACCATACGACGAAAGCAAAAGCTCAATCAGCTATGAACAGCAAATAAACTAACTCTTAAGATCAAAACGACACTTATCACAGGTCTAGATCTAAGAGGCCACAGCAAGACTAGTTCACTTTTCGTTATGGGAAACTGCAAATGATATAAGAAATACACAAAGAACAAATACAGTTTCCTTATACAACCGAGGCGGAATAGTGGCAAGGAAAGTTGGTTTCAGATAGGTACATTGACTGACAACAGGCTGCAAAAACAAGGATGAAAACAGGGCAATAAACAGAGGGAACCCCAGTGGCACTAGGCAAAACTGGTTCAGCACAGGTAGTACACTGGCAGTTTGACCTTCAGCGCAGGTAGCCCCTTCGGGAACTGCGCTGAAATGCAGACTGCCTTCACAGTGCCTGCACTGAAGAGATAAACTTTCGTTTTCTCAGTTTCCGTTTCCGGGTCACAGATTGCTCAAAAATTCACTGTTTTTGGCCAAATCATAAGCTATCAGTCAAGTACACACTAAGGGATGAAAAGGAGGATGAAAAGCTATCACTAAGAGCTATTTAGAGTCCTTGTGGATCAGCTCTTCAAATCATAAACATGCCCAGAAACTGAGCTAGAGTAGCTGCCCTCTACTTTGCATTTGAAAGATCCAAATGCAGTTCGATTCGTTACTCCCTGTGTTTATGAAATGAATAGCAAAAACACAAACAACCAACAAGATACGATCCCCAGTATGGTCGCCAATTTGTTGTTGGGAAAAGTATCCAATACGGAATGACCCTATCCCACTCTAAGGGTGATAGTACCTCAGCAACAATCAAAGCAAAGCTATTCGGGATTACTTCTTTATGAGATGTAAGAGAGGGGAGAAAGAGATCCACTAACCGATATCTTCCGCTAATGATTGATCCAATCTTCTCTCTTTGTTGCTTGCTCCCAGCTCCTTGCTCTTTCACTGGTCCAGCTACGCCAAGATCCTGCAAAATGGCAAGAGAGGGAAACTACAAGAAGCATACATTCATAATTGATTCAAGGATTAGAATAAATCAAATACACAAGTATAGCAATACACCATTTAGACACATGCATATAGAAGAACCTCAAATGCTTTATTAATGGAAGAAGTAAAGTTCAGGAAGTAATACAACCATAAAAGGCCCAATCCAGCATCACCTCCCAGCAGAAAGAAATCTCCTCTTCACCTCCTTCAAGCAAATCACCCAATAGTTCTATACTCAAACCAACAGCACTTCCTTACATTCACAAGATTCCAGCCTCCCTAGACCTCATGAGAGAGCTCTATATATAGGAGTTTTGGAGAAAGGATGAGTCAGCTTGTAGCTGGTGAAGCTGACTAGTGTCCTCTCCCACTTCAGTTATTCTTCAATTCTTGAGTCCACTTGGAGGTTCTTGCTTCCACTTGGAGATCTAGACCCTCTTACTCATCACCAGTCGAATTCATTGATCCAAGTGTCATTTTGGAAGCTTCTTGGGCATTGACACCTTGAGGAATGACTGTGCCACTTGGCCAAACTCGCCCAGCGCAGGTAGCTTTCTTTGCAGTTGACATTTAGTGCAGGTACACAGTGGAGCAGTTGACATTCAGCGCAGATGCTCAGTGGAGCAGTTGACATGATCCAGAATTAGCTTGTTTTTGAGTGTTTTCAGGTGGAGAACTGATATTTAGTGTTGTGGTTTGCTGACCTTGTTCCTCTAGGGGTAGGAACAACATGTTTAGGGACTTTGGATCCCTTAGATTATTGACATTTCATGCTTCATGCTGTAAGGCACAAAAATGTCTATAACACTCATGTATTTATTTGTACTATTATCATTATTTGTACATTGCATTGCATTACATTGAGACTGTGAAGAATATAATACAGTGAGGCTCAGGCCTTTTCTACCATGTTTGGTTTTTTATGTTTTTAATGTATTCTTATTGTAAATCCTTTAAAGTGGACACTTTAGGCTAATGGGCAATGGCACATAGGTGAATACTAGTTAAATTGTAGGGCATTCTATTTTTAATCCATAATTCTATCACTTAATTTATTAAGAGTATTAATTTCATATTGTATTTTTTTGAAACAAAATTATATGTAAAAAAAAAATTATCTTCTTAATAAAACATGGAATAATTAATTAACAATGTGTTAAGTGGACCATCTAGACTCATTAAAAACATGGGTAAAAAATGGTTGTATTTAAACTTTTTTACCATAAAACATTGATTTTTCCCATCCATATTAACATTTTGTCATTTTCAATTCTTAAATAGTTTAGTTGTGGTTTAAATAATTTCATAGAATACAATAGGACTTGAATTCTATTTTGTTATATGGATTGATAGAAGTTTATAAATGTGATGCATTTTTTAAATGTAGCTCTTAATATATATATAATATATCTAGATATATAAACAAATTATAAATAATTGATAATGAGTTCTAAGTGGTCTATATAAATCCATTTATCGACTTTTATTTTCCTATCATGATGTTTAATAAAAATGTATAAATGCAACATTGCTTTTTGAAAAAAAACTCCATGTAAAATTAAATGTTTTTCCGAACAACAGATGGACTAATTAATTGGTAATGAATTTTAAGTAGATTGTTCAAGTTCATTCATGATACCGGTCATAAATACATGTAATTAAACTTTCTACAGCATACGACATTTCATTTTCCCACCCCTATTAACATTTGGTAAATTTCCCCCGGATGCGGGTGATAGAACAGATGGGGCGCGCGTTTAAATGTGGCGACACGCTAGCCATGCGCAGTCGCAAGGAACACACATGGGTGCAGGCCTGTTTTCAGCTGCACGAGAGTGGTCTGTTTGATATTTACCAGAGGAGCTTAAATGCTCTGTCCACCCTTGTACGCAAGCCAGAGTCCGACTCTTCAGCTCGCATGGAGGTTGCAGTAATGGCAGACGAGTTTTGAGGTGAAGGCAATTATGTTAAATGCAATGGTGGGTTGGGCTTCACTGCGCCGGTTTATGGTCTGTTCATGGTTCAACCTTAGGGTATGTTTATGCAACCTCTGGAGCTGCAAGCAGCTCCAAGCGGCTGTCTTTACGTCTAGGCCAACTCATCGTCTGTTTGTGGTCTCCCTGGGACTGGTTTGATTCTCAATTTTTCTCTGTGCATTATCCATTCGGCCCCTGCCGTCATGGTTAGGCCTCGACAGCAAATGCTCAGCCATCGAGGCACCTCCCGTGGAGGGTCTTCGCGCCCTCCTGTAGATGATACTTCTCCCCATTGCTGCCATTGCCATTGCCATCATGCCCGTGAAGCCAACCCCCTTCAGTCAAGTCAATTCCTGGATTCAAGCGCTCCTGATTCTGCTTCCTCGCCCACCTTCGGCTCTGCCATTTTCAATTTCAACAGTTCTTTGAACTGCCCCCGAATCAGCGCCCATGTATTGATTCTATTCATCGAAGAATCCCTGGACGGCAGCAATACTCAAGACAGTCGGGGGAAGCAGCCAGCTCACGGCTCAGAGAAAGTCATGAAGACGCCCACTGCAAATCCAGAGAATGTCTCAAAATTCCCTCTGGCTCAGGAGGTGATGATCAGCAAAAGAGAAGATGTCAACATGGAAACCGCTCCAACTGCAGTGGAGGTGGAGGAATACGGGTGGTGCCGGATGGTTGAGGAGGAACTAGAAGAATAACGGCGCCTTCGTTCCAGGTCTCTGCGGCACTTCTGTTATGACTTTCAGCCTCTCTCGCTGTTATGATTATGTTTTGGTTTTCATGTTTATGTTCGGTTGGAAAACTGTCCAAGTTTGGGTCTTGGGTTCTGGAATCTTTTTCTATGGTTGGGAAGTGTTTGTTTCCCCTGCGCGGGATTAATCTGTTGTTCTGCTGGCGCCCCTGTGAGGGCTGGTTTATTTTTGGTCTGGTTAAGTCCTCGGACATTGCAGTCTCAGCTGTTCCAAGCTGCCATTACAGGCAACTTGGTTCTTTCTGTCTTGAAATGATGTAACTATTTTCTGTTTATGTATATAATAGAATAGTTTTAACGAGAAAAAAAAACATTTGGTAAATTTCAATTCTTAAATAAATTATTTGTAATTGAAATAATCTCATAGAAGCCATCAAGACAAGTATGTATTAAATTCTATTTAGTATGTATGTATGTATACATGCAATTTGTTTTTGAGATAAAGTTTTTAATGTAAGTAAAAATATATTTTTTAGAAAATTAATAATTTAAAATCAAATTGTTGATGAGTTCTAACTGGTTTATTCTATTTTGAATTGACAACTTTTTCTAACTATGCATTCTTAAATCAATTATTTCTATATGTAATCATGTCATATAAGTCAGTTAGTCAAGAAACCATTAATTGATTTTTATTTAACTATCATGTGGTTTAATATGAATGTATAAATGTGACATTGCTATTTCTAGAATAAAAATCCATGTAAAAAATGCATTTTCTAATAAAACATGGATTAATGAATTCACAATGAGCATTAAGTAGACTATTTAAGCTCATTCAATAGATGAGCCATAAATGGATGTATTTAAAATTTTTCACCATATGACATGATTTTCCCATCAAGATTAACATTTTGTAAATTTCAATTCTTAAAGAAACTATTTGTACTTAAAATAATCTCATATACTCCAACAAGACTTGGAAGTTATTTACTCAATTTCATTTAGTTATATGTATTGATATAAGTTTATAAATGTAGTTTATTTTTGAAATAAAGCTCTTAACATAAGTAAATATATATCTTTTACAAAACTAATTAGAATTAATTGATAATGAGCTTAAAGTGGTTTATTCAGACTATATGAAAAATCAAGTGTCATAGATGAATGCCTTTTAATACATATTTAATCTTCAAAATCAATATCTTAACGATAATTTATATGTATTTACATTAAATATTTAATAATTAAAGAACACGAGGACTTATATTAATTTCAACTAAAATCCATGAGTTATGTTTCACAGTTATTTTTTCCCCATTAAAAAATCTTTTCATTTTCTCCTCTTAGTGAAAGTAATGGTCAATCAGGGTTTTCCATACAACTGAGACTAGTATTTACATACATCGAGACTATTATTGGTTTTGACAATGTTTACAAGGAGATATCAATATCCACACTACCATCAACTGTACTAATATTTGAAAACCCTTGCCTCCACTACTTACAAGAAGACCACTAATTCTTGTTTACTTCAATTTGTGACATTGTCCATCACAATGGAACGACTTGAATACCCATTTAAGAAATATAATTTGATGTACTTGGCTTTGAGTGGAGATAGATCAATGGTGCCTAACCTTCTTGAAATAAATAGATCAACAATGCCTAACTTTTATAATGGATCCTTGGATGCTACGAAGATGAATGATCACCCCCTCATTAGTGCTTCATAAAGGCACGAAGGGACTATAGGAAAATTGAGCACAAAAACATTTTACTAAGTTTTTAGTAGAATAGTTTCAATGCAACGCAAGGAACACACATCCTTTCCATTTACACTAAGATCCTCACATCACCATCATTCAATCAATAAATCCACCGTAGGTTGCGGGGAATGGGTTAGAGTCATCAGACACAAAATTCAAACATCAAGGAATCTAGTCCATTATCCATAACTATAATATCTTCATTGGATGTTAGACATATTAAAATTATCTTTATGTTGAATTAAGTTAATATGGAAATTTACAAAAGAATGAATGTTGTTGAAGGCCTTGTAATAGAAAACTTCCAAATTTAATGAAATATGTGTTATAATTGTGAAAAAGGTTTCTATTTTTCCATTCCCAAGGAGATCAACTTTACCCACTTGTGTATGAGTTGGCTAGGGGTCCATTATTGTAGAAGTTTCTGTAAGCCCCTATGTGTCTATATACATTCTCCCAAAGTATGGAATGAGCCTTTATAATCTCACCAAGAGGAAATGAGGTAAGATGAAGTATCCAAACTATAGCACGAGACCTCTGTTGTATTGGGAGAGGAGACCATGCTACAAGTTTGAGGAGAGGATCTTATGTTGGAAGGTATATTGATGTACTTTCACTTATATGGTTAATAAATTATATGTTTCTTCCCTTTACATCAGTTTTGCAATAATTTATATATGTGATTTCTAGATGTTTTGAGCTGATGATCTTCTGTGGAAGATCACTTGTCATCTTTGTTTGGTTGTGTTCATGTGTAGCCTTTGGATCGGGAGTGGATGAAAGAGATCACTTGATTGAAGTGCAAGGATTCAACATCAAACACAAAACCCTTCACCAACCTTCAAGGAGGCAAGGTACTTTCTCATACTTTGTAGCATTAGAAATTGCATCGAAACTACATGCATGGCCATCTAGACTGTGAATTGTTATTAGATTGTCTTAGCCATTCTTTTTTGCTATCTAGTGATCTCAATTGGGCATGAGATCACAGAGCAATAGCTCCTTGCATAATTAAATGCAACAAGATGATTGATTTATGACAACAAAAACAAGTCTTAAACCCCCGGAGGTTCACTAGTAATTACATGTCAGGTGGTCTTCTGGGCTCCTCCATGAAACAAACAAGCAAACTATTCCCTTGTTACATTTTTTTTTTTTTTTCTGAAAACGAAAAAAAAAAGTAAAACAAAAAAAAAGTAAACTAAAAAAAGTATAAAAAAAATTAAACAATATATATTGTTTAAAATAATAATAATAATATAAATATTGTTTTTTTTCAATAATTTTTTGTAAACTATATTTTTTTAAATATATATATATATAAATATATATATATATATATATATATATATCTATATATATATATATATATATATATATATATATATATATATATATATATATATATATATATATATATATATATATATATATATATATATATATATATATATATATATATATATATATATATAGATAGATATATATATATATATATATATATAATTTTAGTTAAAAAAGAAAACATTTTTTTAATTTATATTTATCTGTTTTTCTAAATATAAATAGTTTATATTTAATTGGTTTAAAAATTATTATTTTTTTAAATAATTTTGAAAAAAAAAATCATATTGTTTTAAATATATATATATATAGGAAGATAGCATCAAAGAAGGCCTTTGTGAATGTTTCTGGAATAAGGATAGTGATTACATCATCTAAAGTTGGAGTTAGATGCTCTATGAGTACTGTTGAACATACCGAAACTAAGAATATATTTAAGGTTATTTCATAATATAGGAATGCACGAGAAATAAATAAAACAAATTTTACATGGCATGTTAAGGATAGTGAAACTGATGAAGGTGTACATATCTATCTATATTGTGGTATGATTAACTTTGGTGAATTGTATGAAGTGATGGGCAGAGAACAAGACATATGTTTGGTGCTAAATGCAGACATTGTTTATGTTCTTACAAAATTTCCCAAGACACATCAAAAGGTTAGTATCGTCTCTCAATGGTCAAGTATGACACATATGAATAATCTATACAGTTTTTTGAAAAAACATAGCCAACATTGCAAATAACATTATAAGTATGCTTATTTATATTTATGTGTTATGTGTTATTGTACGGATCATTAAAATTTTTATAAATTATTGATTATTGACATATTGTATTTTGTTTAATAGGATTTTGTTGAGATTCTTTCAATCATGTTGGAGGCTATTTAGTATCTAGAGCCAAATATTATGAATGTAATCAGCAGTTTCCACACAGAGACAAAAGAAGAAAGGAGAAGGAAACAAAGAGAAATAACTCATGACACTACAATAGTACATACAAGGGATCAACAAAGAATCACTAAGGTGGGTAAATCTAGTAAAACTAAACATGTTTCTTTTGAAGATGTGAAAGTTGAAGATGAAAAATATTTTGCCATTAGTGAAGAGGAGATTAGAATTGTTGTTCAAAAGGAGAAAAGAAATAAAACACCAAAAATAAAAAAGGTCATGGATGTCTCTCTTCGAGTTGATGATGAGGATATTATTTATCTAGAAGAAGATATCTTAAACAGTAAGAAGAAGAAATCAAAAGTTGGTCAATATGTAAAAATCATGGGCAATAGTGAAGATCAAAGTGAAAGCTCTAAAGGTAGTAGAGAAATCATAACACCAAGTGATGATTTAGAAGAATGAATTATTAAAACAAAACAAAATGTCATTTGAGATCACTGGATGAAGAATAAATTAATTAATGGTGGAAAACCATTTCAGCTTAAGTTCAACCAATTCTATAGGCCAAATGAAGGACAATCTCAATATCAAATTAGAAAGGCTCATCACCTACATGTCCATAATTGGAAACATTGTTTAGCTACAATCCATATGCACATGTGGTGGATTATGTGGTTCTTGTTGATTCAAATCAAGTTCCCAATAAACAAGAATTTTGAGAGGACGCGATGTTTTGAATACAAATATTATGTAATTGGAGGGAACTAATCATTAGAGGCTAAAACATAATTGATCGAGGAATATCCCGATAACTCTCTTTTCGAAATAGTGAGATGCATCATTTATGTTGGTTTAACATAAAAAGAAGAAAAGTTATTGACATGGATCATAATGCATATAATAAGTATATAATTTCTATGACTTTCATCGAAAGGGTTAGATTTATTCATAATGAATTTGTAGAAAAATTTGGTGGGGATAAGATAAAAGTCAATCTAATCTTTTGGAAGGAATGTTGTATGAAAATAGGTTATCAAATTGAAAATAAAATCAATTCAAAAGGTGGAAAAGGAAATCCACATTTATTCATAGGCATGCATACCATTTTCCAGTTGGCATTTAGAAATGGGGAGATATGTGAATTGATTGATGATATTTTCAACATGTGGGAAAATATTTCCATAAAAAATCAGAAGGCTAAAAAGTGTAAACCCATAATATGTACCAACAATAAGGCAGGTCCTAAAATGAAGAAAATTCCAGATGATATGACTATCACACCTTGGAGAACAATGCAAGGAGTGAAGGATGACAAACTATACAAATCAATACTATGTCGTGCGAAGTCAGGTGAATTATCAATGGACAAAATGTGCTCAAAAATTCAAAAGTTTGTTGAATTATTTTAACTTTTTCTTGGATTATAATTTTCTTTTAAATATGGCATATTGTTGTTGTTAGTATTTTTTATACATATCACTATATTAACAATTTTTACTTTATTTATTCAGTCATAAGATTTATATGAAAATACAGGAACATATGGTTAAAATGTTGAATGAAGAGAGTTGGGATGATGTTGTATGCAACTACCCAGAATCAAGTTCTACAACAACACTAAAATATTTGTATCTTTCATTCAAAAAGGTATGTTGATTTCTACATTCATTTTATTCATATGTAAACTATTTTTGTTTATTACTTATACATATATTTTTTTATCTCATTAAAGATGTCGAGGAAGGATGCAGATGGACTACCAAATACTTTCAAAACCGTTATTTAAAAAATTAAGTTGGAAAGGCTGAGAAAGCGACATCGTAGGAATGTTGAACTTGATCCTACTCTTACTAGTTTCATTTGGAATGTGCTTGACACTATACAATATCAAATAATACAAGGTGATTTTGAAGACATTACAAAACTCATACCTAAAAGGGAATATTCCCTAGTTATTGCAGATATTCTACATGGTTTCAATTTCCCAGACATTAGATATGATAGTGAGCCTTATACTTATCAATATTTTAATAAAGTGCTTATGGGATTTCAAGAAGTCACATCATCACCACTTTGGATATTTGTGACATTTCATTCAGACACACAATTTTCAATGTTATTAACAAGCTTCAAGGGAAAAGAAAATTCAACGATGCAGCTTACATGGTAAGACATTGAAATTGTATGTTTGATTAATGTTAAAAAAAATTATGTATGTACAAGTTAATTTAACTTTTACTATGTCGTGTTACAGGAAAAATTCAAACCTTGTTTCTTTTGGAGATCAACGAATTATAAATGATTGTAAGTTCATCCATGTTGAATTTTGGACAAAAGCTGATAGCTATAAGCTGATTATTTTGAGTTGAGTAGATGGATAAATTCATAGCCAATTATTGGTTCATGACCTTGTCGTAAGAAAAATAACATATGAGAATGAATATGCAAAAGGAAATATAGTTAACATTTATCAAAAACTGCAAGCATTGATTAACTATCTTATAGATTTATGTTCAAATGAAAGAGATTAGGTTTTGGATTTATTCTCAGGTTCATGTAAGTTTTATTATATAAAATTGAATTTTAATATTTATTTTTTTAATTTTTATGTGTTTATACTATTTTACTTAATTATTTCTTTGTGGTTGATGATTAGGTACAACACTAGAATGCTTCCTACAAAAAGGAAGAAATTGCATTGCCATTGAAAAAAACTCACCGCAATGCAATTTTATTCAACAAAGAATTAATGTTCTTCAGTTTCTTCCATATGAAATGCAAGAAGTTAATTTGAGGAAAGGGGATTTTAATTAATCACTTCTGGCAAAAAACGAAAAGGAATCTCAACCATAGTTATATGGAATGATTGGAAAATGACACTTTTGGAGATTTGCACACATCAAAGATCCATTAGAGAGGAAAATGACCAAACTGAAGTAGAAAATATTATGGAAGAAGATAATAATGAAGCTCTAGAAGATGATGAACAAGGATTATATGATATTATTGATTAACCTTAAGTTACATTTGCAAATCAAGCTCAATTTTGAGAGTTATTCATTAGTTTTACTTGTAATGTTTTGTTGAAAATGGCACCTAGAAAGATTCTAATTTAATTTTCCATTGAATTAAATTAGAAGAAAATTGTAATTCCACATCATATGACAACTTGTACGACTTAAAATTAGTGCTCAAAGAATGGTTATCTGGTGGCTCTTTGGGGGTTTCTGATGTATTCCCTCCACTGGAGGTTAAGGATAACTCAACATTCTCTATTGTAGAAGCCAGTTCTGCTAGTCCCCTTAATCCGCTTCAATTTTCTTTGGATCTTCATCCTCCTAGTTTTTGTTCAGGATTGGCTGAGAGCAGTGAACAGTCCTATCTCTGCCTAGAAGGTGTTCTTGTTGCCTTCGAGCCCAAAAAAAGGCGCGTTCTTCTCCAAACCCCATTGTACCAGGATGCGAAGCTAATTTCAATGCAAGTCAGCCTTCTCAGGTCAATGGCTTGTAGGATCACATAATTTCAGTTGGTGGCTCTTTCTCATGGTGTGGAGGTGAGTTACCAACTTCCGATACTAGTCCAACCTCTCCCCGTATCGTTTCTGGTCTGGTTGATTTATTGAATTCAACGCTTGATGAGAGCTCTATCTCTCTAGCGCGGAACTGTGACTCAGTTCTGTTCACTAGTTTGTCTGGCCTGTTTTGCGTAGACAATGAAGGCACAAACCTTCCCCTACGTTCTGTTTTTAATAATAATAATTTAACAATTGTAACTAATAATATTAATATTAATATTAATATTAATAATAAGAGTAGTCGTATGAGTGAGAATAATAATAATAATAGTAGTAGTAGTAGTAGTAGTATTAGTAGTAGTAATAGTATTAGGGTTGATGATGATGATGATGATAATAATAATAATAATAAGAATGAGGAGGATACATTATTTATTATTAATAATAAAAACAATCATAGTTCTAGAAATAATAACATAACAAGTAGTAGTAATAATATATTTATTAATGATAATAAGAATATTAATAATAATAATTTAAACAACTTTGATAGAAACAATAATTTTATGGAGAATCATAATATCAATAATATTATGAATCTTCCCCCTCCATCTCATATTAATAACAAGGTTATCAATTTATCTAGTTTCTCTTTTCCCCCTTCGGTTTTTAAGGTTTTGGGTAAAGGATTAAATTTTGCCTTGGCCCCTAAGAAGATCCCAGTAGATGATATTATTTGTGACATAGAGTTTTCGATTAGAGGTTTACCTGATAGGATTAAGAACTTTATTAGGCAGGATTGTGCCGTTGTCTTGAGAAAGGCAAAACCCCCTAGGAGCAACCTTAGCAAGGAAGAATTTGTAGCCCTCAGATCCTTAAACCAGAACAATGATATCGTTGTTCTGAAAGTCGAAAAAGGTGGAGTTGTCGCCATTCTTAACAGAGTAGATTACTGCAATAAGATGTTGGATCATCTTCATAATAGTGGAAGCTATAAAAAGCTTCCCAAAAACCCGTTAAAGAAGATTTCTAGGAATGTGGTTCTTTCCATTAAATCCAGTAGCTCAGTGAGTTCCCTGCACCATAAACTCATTGAGAGAAACCCCATCACTCCTAGGATCTATGGGCTCCCTAAAATTCACAAGGAATGAGCTCCCCTAAGGCCCATTGTCAACAGCATTGGAGGTCCTACCTACCTTCTTGTGAAGTTCCTTGCCTTAAAGGTCAAGCCCTTAGTTGGCCATACGGAGTCCTTCGTCAAAGAATTTGCTTCCTTTATTGAGGAACTCAAGGACCTTAATCTTGACCCTGGGGACATTCTTGTTAGTTTTGACGTAGTTTCCCTCTTCACTTGCATCCCTATAAATGAGGCCATAGAGGTGATCAACTGCCTAACAGATCCTGATACCGCTCAGTAAGTTAAGATCTGCCTCACTTCCACCTTTTTCAGTTTTGAAGGGGAGTTCTTTGAGAAAATTTGTGGTGTTGCCATGGGCTCACCCCTATCCCCTAATGTTGCGAATCTTTCCATGGAAGATTTTGAATCAAAGGCTCTAAACTCAGCCTGCCTCTTGCCTAAGCTTTGGAAAAGATATGTAGATGAAACTAATGTCATCTGGTCTCATGGCCAAGAGGAGTTAGATCTCTTCTTCGATCATCTCAATAGTCAATCCTCAGCCATTAAGTTCACCATGGAACAAGAAGTTGATGGTTGCCTCCCTTTCCTGGATATTCTTATTTCAAAGAATGGTTATGGTTCCCTCTCCCACCAAGTGTTCCGTAAGAAAACCCATACGGAGCAGTATCTTCATGCCAGTTCCCACCATTTCCCGGCTCAGAAGTTGGGTGTCCTCAACACCCTCGCTACTCATGCCCTGAGGATCTCTGAGGGAAAGAGCTTCGAGAAAGAGAAATCACATCTCCTTAATGTCTTTGTTGAGAATGTTTATAATAGACACCTGGTTCAGAAAGATTTCCTCAAAGCTGCCAAAAATTCATTAACTAAAAGAGAACCCAAAGAGCGGGTCCCTGGTGTCCATCTTCCATTTGTACAAGGGACCACTGATAAGATTGTGAGGATTCTTAGAAAACATAATGTTCCCTCAACCTTTAGACCCCTTAACACTATTCGTAAGTCCCTTAGGTCAGTGAAAGATCTGATCGACCCTAAGGACATGAAGGGGGTATATATGATTCCTTGTTCCTGTGGAACCCCCTATATTGGTGAAACTGGATGCTCCATTAATCAAAGGATTAGTGAGCATGCAGCTGACCTTAAACATAGGAGAACCAAGTCTTCCGCTTTAGCTAAACATTCAGAGAAAACCAAACATCATGTTTGTATCGAAGAAGCCAGTGTTATTGCTAGAGTGTCATAGTTCCATCCCCGTAAATTTAGGGAGGCCCTTGAGATTGAAAAAAGGCTAAGCAATCTCAATAGAGAGGACGGCTAGAAGATTAGTAGTTGTTGGGTCCCAGCCCTCATTTCCTAGTCATTTTCTTCGCTTCCTCCCCTCCCCCCTTTTTTTCAGCCGATTCTAGTTTTCTTATATGTGAGTTTCCCCTCGTTATGTTGTATCCTTATCTCTTTTTCCTTTGTTCGTTGATGTGTTGTTTATATAGTATGAGATATTTTGACAACATTTTGTTTATGCTATTAGTTATATACTATTTAATTATAACTTAATTATTAAAAGAAAAATAATTACTTTACTATGAAAATCAATCTATGATAATATGTTGTTATTAATTTATAATTATAATAAATAATTAAACAAATTAACAATTAAATATTAAAAAAAAGATCAAATTCTAATAATTATAACTTAATAAAAGAAAAATTAATTACTTTAATAAAAGAAAATTAATTAATATTGAGATTTATCTATGACAATATTTTTTATTAAACAATCTAACAATTAAACATATTTATAAATACTAGAGATTTATTCTTACTATATATTACTTAAATTAATTTACTTGTATATATATAATAAAGATTAAAATTAATACAATACCTTTTATATTCATATATCCCCCCCACCCTCCTTGCCCTTTTAACTTTTAATTTAATAATAATTTAAATCCTTGACTGGATCTATTTTTAATTTTAATTTTTAAATATAGTTATGCCCCCCCATTCTTTCACTCGATCTGGTCCAAGCTAGCTGTTTCCTAGTCAAATATAGTTATTAGTTGGTTAATATATCCATTACCTGGTCAAATATTATAGCTGTTGGATGTTCTGCTCTGACTATTTAACTAGCAATCTAGATCTGATTCCTCAACTTGTCCTGACAATGAACCACGTTGGTTGGTTCGAAATGCGTCGACAAATGAAATATCATGTGATTTACACCAAAAAATATCTCATAACCTGATATGGATCACAGAAGCCTCAATTGAACAAGTTATTTTTACTTAGTGTTTTTAGTTAATTCGAGTTGAGGGTCTAACTTGAGTCATGTAGAGTGGATCCTACTTGATAGGAGCCATGGTTGAGTTTATTTTGAGTTGTAATTAATTAATTCAATTTAACTGAGTTAAAATCAGTTAAACTAGTTCCAACCATTGGAGGAACTAGTAGGAGGTCTAACAGTGGAGAGAAGTTTTAGTGTTCAACTATTTTACTGATAAATTAGCCATAAATAACTCATGCATATGTGATCTATGAGTTATCCAGTTGAGATTGGAGTTCAAGGCCAGTGTACTATCAATTGTATAATCATCCAAATTGTACAAGTGTTGCATGCAGTCAGAGGAACACCTATGATGGATTGCGCAGTTATGGATGAAGAATTTCCCTAAATAGTAGGGGCTAATTCCCAACTAAATAGGGACTTTGAAAACCAGAAATATGGTTAAGTATTGGCCAAGGCTTGTCTAGGAAGAAGTGAAATAGATAGAGATAGTGCAAAGGTTGCTCAGGCTTCAGTAAAGCATTGTCATCCTCTCATATTTTCTGACTAATGCAATATACAAATAGCAGGGGTTTTTAGCTATGGCTTTCCCTAGGAAATCATTGTGTAATGTGTTGATTGAATTCTTTCTCTTGCATGATTTATGATTTTGTGATCATTTAGTTGTTTCCATAGTTGGTAGAGTAGATTTAAGTCTATTGTTTAGCAAATTACACTCATCAATTTGAATCTCCAAGGAATTTCTAGATTGTGTCAGAGATGAAATCACAATAGAAGATAAGAATGAGATTTTATCCTTGCAAGAGGAATAAGTTTTACATATCTATTCTTCATAGTTAGCGGTAGGATCAGGATGGCATTCTATGCTCTGAGGCTCAAGTATGCCCTTGAGGGTAGCTCAAATTAAATTGCTTGGAAAGACTGGATGGAAGCAGTCATGGAAGATAATGGATTGAAGGATACATTGATAACAATGTTCTGAAACCAGTAGTTGTTAATGGATAGAATCTGGCAAGATGGAAGAAGAATATACTTGTAGCTAAGGGAAGAAGAATGTACTTGTAGCTAAGGAAAGAAGAATCTTACTGTAAGGAGTTCAATATCATATTGTCTCGAACCTCCATGGGAAGGAGACTCCATATGTAATGTGGAAATCCTTGACATACTTGTTTCATAATAGTAGTGACCAAATGAATCTGGCAGTGAAGGACAAGCTTCAGAAAATCAAGATGGAAAAGGGAGACACAATACCACATTACTTGAGAAATTTCACCCAATGTTGGGATGAGCTTGGGAGTGTTGATGTTACAGTTGTTGAAGATGATTTGGTCATCCTAGCATTTTGGGCCTTCCTAAGAACTGGCACAACTACCGAGATTTGGTAAATCGAAGGGAGAAGCTACCAGAGTGGGAGAGTTTGTGTTCTGACTTGGTGTAAGAAGAGATAAGGTGAAACACCAAAGATGGAACCTCATCCAAGCATGATGATGAAGAAATTGTGCCTTGGCTCGAAAGGAAAAGAAAGGGAAATGGAAGAAATCTCAATCCAAAGGAGATTTGAGTCAGTCGGGCAAGAATAAGCACTTGTAAAAGATTAAATGTTTTCACTGTCATGAGCTGGGGCACTATGCCATGAAGTGTCAGCATAAGAATGTTGACAAGAATCCCTCAAGAGGAGTGGCAATGAAGCTCTTGCTTCACAATTTGAGTTGGATTTCACCCTCATTGCTTGAATGGTGACATCAGTGATTGGTAGTATGTGGTATCTGGATAGTGGAGCCTCATTCCATATGACCAGCAACAAAGAATTTTTGAACGACTTGGAGGAGAAGAGTCTCCATATGCACATCGAGATGGGAGATGATGGAAGGTATAGCACAATCATCATTGGTACTATTACTTCTCAGAGGGAGTCTAGTTCTCCTCTCACATTAAAAGATGTCATGTATGTTTTTGGTCTAAAGAAGAATTTAGTTTCAGATGCTATGTTGGAATACTGTGGCCATAATGTGATATTTAGCAAAGGAAAGTCCTTCCTTCATCACATATCCATGGGACAAGTGAAGTGGATCGAGGTTTAGGTAAAGAACCTATACAAATTTGATGTAGAATATTATGTTGCTCTCAGCAAAAAAGAAGAGAAGGTGCAGATATGAGACATCGGTGAATTATGGCATAGGCGACTTGGCCATTTGCACCATGAAGGTTTGAATATCATGTAGCAGATTTCTACAAGACTTCCCAAGGGTGTACTAGAGTAGAGAGATACATGAAAGGGGTGTACATTAGGGAAGTACACCAAATCCACCTTTCATGATAAGGGCAGTCGAATGCAAGCCATCCTTAAAAGAGTTCACTGAGATGTGTTTGGACCATTCTCAATAGCCTCCATGGCAAAGCATAGGTATTATGTTATATTTATAGATGATTTCTCACGTAAGAGCTAGATATTCTTCATGTATAAGAAAGACCAGAAATTCTCAAAAAAAATTGAATTTAAAGCACTTGTTGAGAAAGACAGAGGCAGGAAAGTGAAGGCCCTCATGAGACATAATGGTGGAGAATGTGTCGAAAGACTTTAAGAACTTATTTGCATCAGAAGGCATTCGATGGGAGTTAATAAAACCCCATAATGCATAACAAAATGGCATTGTTGAAAGGAAGAATAGAAATATTGTGGGAGTTGCACAGGCGATGTTGCATGATCAGGGCTTATCGTTACACTTGTTGGCTGAAACATGAAACATAGTGGTATATGTGCAAAACATGAGTCCTCATTGGATTCTAAGGTTAAGTACACTAGAAGAAGATTTTTTAGGTAAGAATCCAGATGTGGCACACTTCAGGATCTTTGGTTCATCAGTTTATTGTCATGTTTCTAAGGATGCTAGGAAAAATCTAGAACCGACAGCAAAGTTGGGCATATATGTGGGGTACACTAACACACCTCACAACTATCAAGTGTACCTTCCATCTCACAAGATGACAGTTGTTCATACAGATGTGAATTTTGATGAAGATAAGATCATGAGATTTTCCCTTGAGAGGGAGCTTTAGTTGCATGCAGTTGAGGAGATTTTAGCTCCAAAGGAACAACCTTAGGATGTTGTGGAACAACCAAAAGTAGACAAGTAGAGAGTGGAAGCACCCAGTCATGCAGAGACATCTAGAGATGGAAGGAAGCACACTGGAGAAGTTAACATATTGATGCATGATGCTAAAGAGAATGTGGGAGCACGCACATCATAGCATCGGCAGAGGAGGTCACTAGATCAGTACTCTGGCTACATGGCTCTAATAAGCAAGAGTGTAGAGACTAAGGCATCCTCATTCGAGGAAGTAGTGCAGCAGCCAGTATGGGTTGATGTTATGGCAGAGGAATATGATTTCATTATTAGGAATAGTGCTTGGGAATTGGTCCTAAGGCTAGAGGACAAGCCAATGGTAGGTTCTAGGTGAATTTACAAGGTGAATTGAGCAACAAATGGGAGTGTCTAGAAACACAAGGCCATATTTGTGGCCAAGGGGTTATCTCAATTAGAAGGAGTTGATTATGAGGAGATCTTTTATCTAGTAGAAAGGGACTCTTCAATCATATATATTCTTCACTTTTTAGCGTAGATGGGATGAAAAATTGATCATATGGATGTGAAGATAGCTTTCCTCAATGGAGTGATTGAGGAAAATATGCACATAGAGTAGCTGGAAGGATTTGAGACCTTCAACAAAGAGCCACATGTGTGTATATTTAAGTGAGTGTTGGATGGATTGAAACAAGCACTTCATGCTTGGTGCACCAGGATCAACAACTATTTCACTAGGTTGGGCTTCACCAAAAGTGATGCTGATGCAAACCTTTACCATATTGTGGTTGAAGGTAAATTATTGATTATAGTATTATATGTCGATGATATAATTCTAACAGGTGATGAGAAGATGATAAAATCTTGGAAAGAGGATTTTGTAAGAGAATTCGAGATGAAAGACATGGGGCTCATGCATTATTTCCTTGGTTTGGAAATTTGGCAAGGAGATGTGGAATTGTTTGTTTCAGGGCAAGTATGCCTTTGAGATACTCAAGAGTTTTCACATGGAGAGAAGAAAACCCATGGAGACTCCTCTAGCAAGGAATTAGAGGAAGGAATATGATACTTTACATGAAGTGGTAGAGGCTACCATTTACAGTCAGCTTGTGGATTCACTTATGTACTTGGTGAACACACGACCAGACATATGTTTTTCAGGTAACCAACTTAGACAAGCAATTGTTAATCCAACCAAAATCTATTGGAAGGAAGCCAAACATGTGTTGAGATACCTCAAACACACCACTCAGTTTTGTATTTGGTATAGATGGACAAAGGGAGTGAAGCTTCAAGGCTTCACAGATGTAGATTGGGTAAGGAGTCCAACAGATAGGAAGAGCATATCCGGGGGAATCTTCAGCATCAAGTTAGCAGTAGTTTTAGGGGTAATCTTCAGCATCAATTCAACAGTAGTTTCTTCATACAATAGGAAGCAGAAGGTCAATTGCACTCAGTTCAGCAGAAGAAACGTACATGGCTGCCAGTCAAGCAACTTGTGAGACTATCTGGATGAGGAAGATCCTTGTTAGATTATTTGGTCAGTAGATGGATCCTACAGTGATTTACTGTGACAAGCAGATGTGTATCAAACTCTCTAAGAATCTATTTTTTCATGATCGGTCCAAGCATAGTGGCATTCAGTACCACCATCTCTGAGATTGTGTGCAAAGGCAGATCATGTTGCTAGAGTACATTCCTATAGAGAAACGCGATGTAGATATCTTGACTAAGGCACTGCTAAGAGGAAAATTTGAGTTCCATAGAGGCAGGATTGGATTATCTGATAATCCCTTACTTGCTGAGAGGGAGTGTAAAAAACGGCACCAAGAAATATTCTAATTTACTTTTCCCTTGAATTAAATTAGAAGAGAATTGTAATTCCACATCACATGACAACTTGTATGAGTTGACTAATTTAGTTGAATTATTTGGTTCAATTAATTCAAGTTGAGGGTCTAACTTGAGTCGTGTATAGTGGATCCTACTTTATAGGAGCCTTGGTTGAGTTTATTTTGACTTGTAATTAATTAATTCAGTTTAACTAGGTTAAATTCAGTTAAACTAGTTCCAACTGTTGGAGGAACTAGTAGGAGGTCTAGTAGTGGAGATCAGCTTCAGTGTTTAACCAGTTTACTGATAAATCAGACATAAATAACTCATGCATGTGTGATCTATAAGTTATCCAGTTGATATTGGAGTTTAAGGGAATTGTATTATTAGTTTTATAAACATCCAAATTGTACAGGTGGTGCATGTAGTCAGACAAAGGCTTATGATGGATTGCACAGTTATGGATGAGGAATTTCCCTAAATAATAGGGGCTAATTCCCAAGGAAATGGCACAAGAAAATAATGACTTGGGAATAAATAAAATTGGTTAAGCATTGGCCAAGTCTTGTCTAGGAAGGAGTGACATGGATAGAGATAGTGCAAAGGTTGCTTAGGCTTGAGAAAAGCATTGTAATCTTCTCATATTTTATGACTAATGCAATATACAAATAGCAAGGGTTTTTAGCTATGGATTTCCCCAGGAAATCATTGTCTAATGTATTGATTGATCGTTTAATTGTTTCTATAGTTGGTAGAGTAGATTCAAGTTTATTGTTTTAGCATATTAAAATTAGCAGTTTGAATCTCTAAGGAATTTCTACATGTTTTGACTTTGAGATTTTATGAGAATAATGAGTATTTGATTACTGTTATTGTATGTTTAATATTTGTATTTTCTGATTTTCACTTTAATTTTTATGTCAATCATTACTTTTTGTTAAAAAATGCTATTACTATTAATTTTTGACATAAAATTCATAAAAAATGCTATTTTTGAAGTTTTTTTGTTAAGGTTTCCCCATAGCAATCATTTATTTGACATGTCATTTTTAAAAAAGTCTCAAAATGTGTATTTTTTCATTATATTTATGTTGAAAATGTATATATTGTTGTCAAATGTTAAAATTATTGATTTTGTAGTGACAATTATTTCATGTGCATTGAAATACTAATTAATAATACATAAACATATAGAAAATCCTAACTTTAAAATAATGACCTTTTTTTAAAATTTTTTTAGCTATGTGAAAAAATGAAGATTTCATTACAAAAAAATTGGAAAAGAAAAATAAAAAAACACAAATACATAATTACACTTAAAAATAAATATCTCAGGGAAGAAGAAGACATTAGAAAATTTAAAGTGTCAAAAATAAACCCTCTAAAAAAAGGAGTTGATGTTGCATAATCACTTTTCAGAATCAATATGAAAATCACTCACATTTTAAAAAAATGTTCATACTTGATACATAATAAAATTTAAAATTCCAAAATTATTCTCCAAAATAAAAGGTGTATTCTGAATAACCACTTTCCAAAATCGGGTGTTTTTTTTACTACCTCAAAAAAACGGGTAATTGGTAATTTTCTCATTTGTTCGGTAACTATGTTACAGTCAAATCATTTAAAGGGAAGCTTCCCTTTATACTTTCCTGAGCCACACTTCAGTTTCCTAGAAAATTGAACCATCTCTTCATCAACTTCGTAGCTAGAGAAATCTTGATGGTGTTTGTGCTCCTTGTCCTTCTTGGACACTTTGAACGTTTCCTCCCTAGGTTCAGACTTCTCTTTTCCTACTCTCATCTCATAGGTTGTGAGAGTACCAAGCAATTGGTCCATCTTGAGTTTCTTTAATTCAGCCATCTCTTCAATGGCAGAAATTTTGGCATTAAATCTCATGGGTAGAGATCTTAAGAGCTTCTAAACAATTATGTCTTCTTTGACCTCTTCACAAAGTCCTCTAATCATATTGGTTACTTCATCAATTTTGAGGAAGTATTCTATTATACTTTCTTCTTCATTCATTTTTAAGCTTTCAAACCTCATTCTAAAGATTTGAATTTTGGCCTCCTTGACCTTTTATCTCCTTCATGACTTTCATTGAGCTTCACCCACACATCCTTAGAAGACTTGCAGTGCATAACCTTTACAAGTTCATCTTGACTAAGGCCAAATAGAATGGAATTCTTTCCTTTAACATTATTTCCATACAATTTTTTTTTCATATGCATCAATAGATGAACATTAAGGATATCATAATCTACTAGTATGGAGGTCCAAACATCTACTCCTAGGGACATAAGATATGCTTTCATTCTTATTTTCTAAAAGGCATAGTTTGTCATATCAAATATTGGTATTTTGCTTGAGTAAGCCTCTTGACACTCTTGCTTAGACATAATTCCTTATGGATCTACATTACAGTGGTTAGAATATTCTTGAAGGAAATTGGATCTGATACCAATTGTGAATGAATGATAGTGAGATTCTTAAAATTTTTTATGAATAAATCTTTATTTCTTTCCTTTACTATCAGCTACTTGTGAGAGAATTAATACACAATACAAATGAACAACAAGATAAGGCATTCAAATGTACATACAACCCATCACATGAGAAGTGTACACATATTGACATGGTTATTTTTATGTGGAAACCTAAAGGGAGAACGAAACCACCCTCCTCTCACATATACCTAAGTAACCGGCTAATAAGGGTAAACATACGATGAGAGAGGCCACTATGAAGAGATTCAACCTCCTTGGTGACCATAAGGAAATGGAATCGATGGAACACATCAACCATACCTTCCAAATTAGCAACAACACCCCCAAGAGACATCTAAACCACTCAAACATCATGTCCGTCGGTCCCACTGATATTTTATACCTCTTGACCTCTGGATGCTCTCATGCTCTATGCATGCTAGAGTCTAGGGACCTCTAGGTGCTCTCGCAGTCCTGCAAGCCAACGTCCAAGGACTTTTCCCAACAAACTTGTGCCAACATATACGGAATTCAAGGAACTTTTCTAGCCCAGAATTCCAGCCACTACCCAAAACTTGTTATAACTTTCAGAATCTATAAAAGACATGATGAAAAGACTAATAAACAGTTGATGGTGTTGGATCCACCAACATGAGGGGATCATCTCGGTATGAAATCCCAACTAGACCTCACACCATTTGGTGTGGGAGTCTCATCTGGTAGGATGGCCCAGTTTCCATTATCTTAAATATTTACCTCAAATCTTTCTTATCGGCACAAGAGAGTGGTTTCCTTTGTCTTCGAGAAGTGAGGTTCACATGCCTGGTGATTGTAAGTGTCACTTGCATCAATGTTTCTTTCACTGTCAAGGGGGAGGGTGAGAGTGAGTTGCTAGTTGATTGGGAGTAGTGCCAACGCTACTAGGAACACGCAACACAACAGGACGTACACAGCTTCCAGCGGAGCAGTCCCCATGGATGCGGAAGTCACAACACACAAGGGAAGATAACACATAGAACACTCAGTGGATTAGTCCACATGAGTGAAATAGGTTTTTACAGCAAATTTTATGTGAAAGGTTTGTCTGATGTCCAAGAGAGTAGTCTACATGGGTAAGATAACGTTAACAGTATATACAATACATTCCCATTAATAGATTATGTATTACAACAAGTGAAATAGTTCAAATATAGAACACAGGTTAAAGCAGCATGCATCACAAGTGTTAAAGATTAGTCTTACAACAATTACAATACATGTGTCAAAATGTGTTGGCCTGTTAGCAGGCTTCCAAATTAAGTGAAAGTTCCAAGACACATTGTTACACCATACATCACTAACCCCATGTGACAGGTGTTGGAGGAGTTGAGGTGAAAATTCCTTTGCATGTACAAATGAGGGGGTATTTATAGCCAAGGGTGAAACTAGCCCTTTTGGCTGTTCGACTACCCTCATGACTATTTGACTTCCATGACTTTTTGACTTTACCTGACTCTTTGTACAACAAGTGGGTCTCTTGGATTTCCACGTTACATTACATTGATTGACAACATGGCCCACAATGGAGATGTGGACGACATGACTCATGACATGACTTGACATGACCGTGCTGGTAAATTTATTCTACTATTGGTGTACATGTCGAGTTGTAGTGTTGCTGGGTGATGGATGTCTTCATGGTGTATCACAGCTTCACTTACGCATAGAAAATTGAGACATGTAAGACCTCTGACATAGGTTTTCTCATTTATATTTTCCCCTTATCTGTTTCTACTAGTTGGATGAGCTTGAACACACAGAGCAGAAGGCTGAGTATAGGCATGGGGCTTCCCAGTGTGGACATAGGTTCATGGTTGGACCAAAACTTCCCTCGCAGATGGCTCGTATTTTCTGTCAATACTTCATTGGCCGAAGGTTATAACCAAGCATAGAGAAGATGGACACAAGACTGGCCAAATGTTGTAGTGTCACAATTTTCTTCAAATCTCAGCCACATACTCTAGTCAAAAGCCAGAACACAGTAGTTGGTAGCACTTATTTCCGGAAACAAAAATAGTAAGGTATTAAGAAAACCAAACAAATGAAAACAAAAATAGTAAGAAAAGAAAATAAAGTGAAAACAACAACAAACAAGAAAAGCAACTAAGTCAACAAGAAAACAAACTTGCAAACCATAAAGAAAAGATAAGTGAGAAAAAAAACACTACTCCTACTTCTACATTAAACTCTTAGGGTTACGTGAAATTAAATTTCCATTGAAGCCACCATAGGCATACCCGACCTGCAGTCACAAATATACGAGCGATTAAAATAGATAAAAAAGAGTGTGCAACTGTAAATGAAAAAACTTGAGAAACTTGCACAGGAGAGAGAATATCTTGCCTATGAGAGGAATAATGTGTCACAACCACCCAACACACGTTCTTACCTCTTCCGTGACTACAGTTTTTCAACAAACCTTGAAGTCCTCTTGTGAGTGTGTGTTGTTTTGCACCAATTTTCTTAATGAGTGTGAGGAAGGACTAAAGCTTGTTACCTGCAACACGACTTGCCAAGTAATATTGTTCCATCCATTTAGCGATTGGATCATAAAATTTGTGATGGTTGTTTTGAAAGACTCGTGATCTTTGAGAGGATGGGTTCCTGATTTGAGAGAGGGGATCACGATGGGAATCTGATACAGATAGATAGATATGGTCATTCTCATCAGTCATGTCAAGACAGTGAGGGCCTGCCATATCCATCAACGCAAGTAGAGGTGCCTCACTTTCTTGGCAAAAATCAAAGAATAAATATGTTACACAATGAAAATCATAGTGTGCAAAGAGACTGCCATTGGATGTAACATTGGGAAAATGATAAAATGCATGATTTCCACCCAAGGTAGAAGAAAAATCATACCAGTCGATTGAGATGTCAAATTCCTAGTTTGACATGAATAAAGAAAATTTTTGAACAATCATGCGAACACTATGAATGAGGGAACCAAGTTTGTTGTCCGCTAGACATGATAGAACACCCACCTGCAACTGGTGAAAAAGTGCGCAAGCATCATGGTAATCACATAAATGTAGAAAGTATTCCAACAAAGTGAATGTGTTAAACCAGTTGGGGTGTGATGAAATGAGAGTAACTTGATTCACGCGATAGGTTGTGTGCTCGTCATCACATAGGGAGATTGTTGGTCTGATGAGTGGGTAGATTTGACGTGCGAAATTTGTAAAAGGACCGTGGAGTTGATTACGAGAGAGAAAATCTGATAAGTATGATTATGGATGAAGATAGTCTCTAAGATGATCAACTTCATTGTTCCATGATTAGATGAGGGATGGACACTCCCAAATTGAATTAGATGTAAGAGAGGTGTATGAAAACGAACATGTTGTAATGGACTCATGGATTTGATTAGTAGCAAAAATCTAAAATTTTGAAATATCACACCCAGAATAGTAAACATTCTTTACACAGGGATCCACATCATGTACAACCATGCATATATACGGATTGTGTGTGAGAAACGATATTTGATTAGGTTTGGTGGGCTTACTAGAGTCACGAGGTCCTGACATAACCATCAACAGACGTTGAAGTGCCTCGACTCCCTTGCACATCCCGAAACTTTCCAAAATTGAAAAATTGCATTTTGAGATGTGAACCAGATCATGCATGGCTTGACGATGGCAGTTGTTACTAATTTCAAAACTTATTTCACGATGACAACCATCTCTGTCACAGACTTTATCAAAATTTTTAGCAAGCTGACTTGACAAGTTGTCTTCATGCAATACACAAGATGATGACGAGTGGGAATAGTCCTGTGTGTTGAGACTATTTTCATCATGGACAACCTCATTGCCTTGTGTCGATTGAGGAGATAACTCATAAGATGAGGAAGAAAGAGAACGCAGAGTGTCTTTGCCGCATGTTGTTGCGTTGTGAATGATAAGACACACGAGCAAGTGAGGTGCAGAGGAAGCTTTGATATGGATGTATACTTTGACTGGTGCGCATTCCAGATCTAAGTTAGAGTGTACATGAGATGACAGTAGATCATATGATGTGCTTGGGTGTTCATCACAACATACAGAAATGTGGGAGTGATGACATCCCAAGACTGGATGTTGATCAAAAGAATTCATTGTGCATGATGTTTCACCAAGATTCATGGATCAAGAATCAATCAGGAATGGAGGCTCAATGTTTTGAGAGGAATTGATTATGTCTTCACCGTCTTGTTCTTCCATTTGTATGATGAGACTGTCTTTCACATGACTACAACTTGAGTTAGCAACTCGAGAATTAAGAGACTGCGTGAAGCTAGCTTATGAATCAACTCGCTCAAGCGAGTCACGCTGCAAGGAGTCATGGCTTGTAGATGATGGAGGATTGCAGACTCAAGACTTGGGTTATGAACGGTGATGTCCTCTTGTTGAATAGAGGGATGATTTTTCGCCATAGTCTTTCTGAACCATTCTGGGATTTCCTTCGTTCGGGCAAGAGATAGTCGAGAAAATGGATTCGGAGCATGCTACACATATTTTTTAGATTTGCAACCATTGTGAGGGGGTACCTTGTACGCAGATTCCTTAGTTTTATGGTTGCTTCGAGGGGGAACCCTCTTCGAGACATGAGGTGTCTCATTATCCGCAAGAGTTGAGGAATAAGGAAAATCAAGAAGTTCACCGTTTCGGGAGACATGAACCAAGCATTTCAGCTCTTGGCCCATGAAGTCAAGGTCCACAAAATACTCAGGAATTTCATGACATAGGTGAAGGAAGCAGGTAGCAAAGTCCTCAACTTATTCACTAGGCTTCATTCTTAAACAAGAGATTATTTCATAGACATCTTGGTGGTCACACTCATCAAAGGCTTGATGGAGCTCCTTGATGAGAGTGAGAAGGGAATCGGCAGAATTAGGTGGCAAGGTATGACACCACTGATTAGCATGACCTTCAAGGGTGAGGAAGAAAAGTACACAAACAAGCTCATAACTATCGATTTCATGAGATTCATAGAAATGAATAAAATCATAAATGTGCTTGGTTACAGGCATTTTGTCCCCACCGTTAAGTTTTAACAAGGATAAGTGATCGAGAAGCCCATCGGGGATTGATAATTGATTAAGGGAGAAATGAGAGAAACACCCTGGAAGCACGAATTGTGTATTATTCATTGGGTAAGAGATTCAACCCAGATGTATGGGCTCAGCTTGTCATCTAGCCCTCCTTCTAGTGCCAGAATGTTGACAATGTTGTATCTACCAACATCAAGGGATCACCCTAGTATGAAGTCCCAACTAGACCTCACACTATTTGGTGTGGGAGTCCCATGTGGTATGATGGCCTGGTTTCCATTATCTTAAAGATTTTCCTCAACTCTTGCTTGTCAGCACAGGAGAGTGGTCTTCTTTGTCTTTGAAAAGTGAGGCTTGCATGCCTAGTGAGTAAGTGTCAGTTGCGTTAATGCTTCTTTCACTGTCGAGGGGGAGGGTGAGAGTGAGTTTCAAGTCAATTGGGAGTAGTCCCAATGTAGCTAGGAACACACAACACAACGAGATGTACACATCTTCTGGCAAAGTTGTCCACACGGATTGTTACAGGGAAAAGTGTCTATTTAGAACTGCTCTATCCCACTAAGGTGTGACAGCTGCCTTAGAAACAAACAGAGAAAAACTACTTTTGTATTTCCTTTATGAACTATAGATAGAGAGGAAAAAAAAGAACCAACCTGTGTCTTGCGCTAATCCTTTGATCCAATCCCTCTCTTCTTTGACAGTCTCCAGCTACCTGCTCCCTTACTTGTCCAGCTTCACGAAGTACCTGTAAGATCACAGAAGAAGAACACTATACAAAGACATGGATTTATATTTATAAACAACTTAGGATCAGATTTATGTTAACCATACAAATGTAACAAGCATCAATGATACAAAAGCATGGAGGAAAAACTCAAATAGTTTTTATTGATAAACAAGAAAAGATCCAAGAGGAGTTACAACCGGTGGTTCGTGATCCAGCATCAACCTCCCGGAAAAGAAGCCCCTCTTCACCTCAAACAAAGCATAGATCACCCAATACTCTGATGTTTGTCTCAAAAACCAACAACAATTCCTTACAATATGCAAAATTCCAGCCTTTGGATCTCTGATATGAGGGATCCATATATAGATATGTGTAAGGAGGATGAGTCAGCTTGTGATTTGATTAGTGTCTTCTCTATATCAGTTCTTGCTTCCACTTGGAGACTGAAGGCCTCTTACTCATCCTTGGTCGAATTCAGTGAGGCAAGTGTCTCAGGAGAAGATTCTGGAAGCTTCCATTGTCTCTCCGCCTCGCGGAATGACACTGCCATCTGTCATTTCTCACCCATCGCACCCCACAGAAGGGACTTTTGAAATGCAACACACCCTCACAGTGTATTTAGGTGCAATGCAACGCACCTAGCCAGTGGAGCAGCTGAAATGATCCTGTTTTGACTTATTCTGAGCAGTTTCTGGTGGAGAACTTCTGGGAGAAGTTATAATATGTTGACCTTGTTCCTTTAGGGGTTATGACAACACTTTTAGGGACTTAGGAGCCATTGGTTTATGGACATTTCATGCTTGGAGTTGTAGGGCACAAAAATGTCTATAACAGTTGCCCCCTAAAGTATGAGGCCGTTAACCTTTTAGTGTCAGGTGAAATGCTTTATTATGAGGATCCGAAGTTATTTCAATGCTGGGAGGAGACCTATAATAAGATACAATACAATACATTATCTTCATACTGTTTTCATGATCTAGCTGAGGCGGGCATTCCCATGCTCAGCTTTATAAATTCATTTTCATGTACATAGGACAGACAATCGTCTGAGTGTAGACTGATGATTCTGATAGAGCCATCATCCTTTTGGTAGGATGATTATCTGTGCTGCAATGTTGTACATTTGATGCCTTTATTTCCCTGAATATATATCGCAGCCTGGATGGATGAAACTAGATCCGGGGTCTTCAATCTCGTCCGACCTTTACTCGAAGTACAGGTCGATCCATGTGAGAAATGTTTTGAAGTCGAACATGGAAAGACATCGCTTGATTACCAGTCAATGATGTAAACTGTTAACAAGCGCGAGAGGAATCACCGATAATGATAATGATCCTCAAGGTACTGCAGTACAATCCACGTGGTGTGAATAAAGGACTTGGTGTTGAACACCATGCAAATTCTTTCGGTCGAAGGTCATTGATGTAAACCTGTCGCTGGAGGTGAGAAACTTTCCATTGAGGCATGCAAGCTTCAGAGTACTGAATGGGGTGTTCCTAGATCAACTTCTTGGATAATGAGTTGATGTCGACAAGAAGTGATCCGTCACAGGAGGGCCTTAATGAATCCCACATCAATGACATGGAACGGAGCAAATGATTTTGATGGAGGTGAAAACGATCTGATGATATAATGTTCAGGGTGGCGGTCATGAAAGAATGGAGTATAATGTATGGTAGTGGGTGAGACACAGGTGACTTCTCTGGATGAATTCTCTTGAACATATCGGTGACACTGATGTGATGGATTGGTAGCATTAACCCAAAATGTGGATGGTATGGCGTGACCATGATGATGTGACCGGTGAATGAAACAACCCAACCTGACTCGGACACAGGGTAGAAGTGTCATGTTCAAGAGCGACTTGCTACCAATAAAGATTCTTTGAGTTTTCTTCCAAATTTTTCCCCAGTCATTGCTGACCAGTACCTATTTATTTTTGTCAAGCTTGAGGAGGATAACATATGCTTGTTCTATAATTTGCCCTTCGGGCAAACCCATCGCTATGTTTTAACGAGCCTAACGATAGTGAAACTCGTTCTCGTCTAAAGAAAAGTTTGTCGCTATTAATCTTTTTAACGAGTTTAACGACAAAGATAACTCGGTCCTTTTCAATTTTAGAGAGTCTGAAAAGGAACGTAAAGGTAACTCCAAAATTCCTTTTTCGTCATCTAATCCCTTAAGTCTGAAAAAGTATAAAACAATACAGAAGGGATGAATTTTCGATAGTTTTAATGAACCGAAAAAAAAAGCGCTCGATCTTTTTGTGCATAATCCCTCAGGTCCAAAAAGATTAAAATCTAGATGAGGGATAGCACTTCCTGTCCCT
Organism: Pinus tabuliformis; assembly: GCA_031772625.1. Classification (NCBI taxonomy): domain Eukaryota; kingdom Viridiplantae; phylum Streptophyta; class Pinopsida; order Pinales; family Pinaceae; genus Pinus; species Pinus tabuliformis. Next base: position 775,978,992 of record CM062820.1, on the reverse strand, counting down.
TTAACGAGATGGAAGGCCAAGGACTCGGCAATCTTTTCATATTTTACAAGTTAGTTGAAAAGAGCTTAAAGGAGACTCGTCTTTTGAGGAACGAGTGATAAAACGGATAGCTGCTGATTCCAGGTAAGGTTTGGAATTTTCCAATCACGGCAGTGTCACAAGGATGGCTAATGAAATCACTCTTCGTAGCTGTTCCTCAAAATGGGTAAACAATCAAATGGAGGTGAATGATCGGCCAATGAAAAAGTGGAGGTGACGGTGCAAACACGACCAAGGCTTTAATGGCTGAAGTACTACATTCATGGTGGTTATTTACCGGGGAATAGTTCATTTTTTAATGAGCTTAAACGTGGGTGGAAACATTTGCGCATTTCTTATGTTTATTTTTTAACGAGCTTGAACTATGTGCTAAAACTGCTCGATGCGGGTTTATTTTTTAACGAGCTTGAACCTTGCGGTAACACTGCTCGATTAGATGGTCTTGTTTTGATCTTACCATAAATAGCTTTGTCCTTTCAAAGATCGTACTGTATTTTCAACTGCTTCATCAAACTAGTCAGAAATGAACAATATTTGCTTGAAAATGAGTTAGAACACTAATATTTTACTTTGAACTACGTAAAAGTAATGAAAAAGTGTTTTTTACCTCTCATTTTACCATTTCATTTGAACTTGGTTTGTTGGAGCTTTGGAGGTGCTTTTCCCCCTCGATTTTCATCAGCTGATTTCGGGAGATTATGTGGACGATTCTCGGCGCCGTCTGGACCAGGTAGGAGCTAAACCTGAGCTCTTTCATTTCACGGTTTCCATTTTGCATTTTGAGCTTGATTCCTAGCTTTTATGAGTTCTTGGGGTTTGAAGAACTCGTTCTGCCATCAGCGCACCCTCAGTGTATCGAAAACTGCATTGAATGTTTGCCTGTCTAAAGGCAATCTGACATCCAACACACCTAGAACACTTCTGCAGGTGCGTTGGGCGCAAAAAGGGAATTTGATGCACAATTTTTGATGGAATTTTTTGCCTGTTTCTCACCAAAATTAGGACCTAACTCCTCTCTTGTTTGTTTTTCATAGATCTTTGGAGTAAGATGACCATTACATGGTGAGAACGTGAGCATGAAGAAGAGGACATGCTTGCCCTACATGATCCAGTTACAGTAAACGCACTGCGAAACTGTGGCTTGCTAAAGTTTTTCCGTATTTCTAGCATGAGACAACAGATCAACTTACTACAGTATTTGCTCGATGCTTGGTATCCTACCAACCAGGTTTTCCAGATCAGGGGTAAATCCATCCCCTTGACTGTGGTAGACATCTATTTCTTGACCGGTTTGTCGAGGTGGGGTGCCCTCATCTCTTTATCAGGTTCGGCCCGAGGAGGTGACTCGGTGAGAGATTATGTTCGCCGGTACTGCAGAGAAGGATCTCAGCCGAGTAAATACAGCAAGATCATCATCCATGATGTTACTGACAGGTCCCTCAGGACTATTCTTTTACTTTTGGTAGGATGGCTAGTGGTGCAACTCTTCATGTCGCCAACCGATCTTATATGCAGTATGCCTTGGAATGCCTCCAACCGAAGGTATTCAACTGGTGTGATGCAGTACTTCTTGTGATGAAAGAACAGTTGACCAAGATAAAGAGCGGAAGGTTGAAGAACTTTGGGTATGGTTCTATTTTGACCGCCTTTGACTTGGAGAAGATACCACTGATGCAGCCGCAGTACATTGCACTCAATTTACCTTCTCCTACTGAACCACGCATGCAGAGATGGGTTGACCATATGTCTAGGCATGCTGGCCAGTCTCAGATTTCATTTTCTGATACCTTCTTCAGGTGGTTTGATCATTAGGAGATGGTTTATTCTGAGTATCCATACACTGGTATGGATTTCCGGGGTGATCCAGATTTGGTACTGCCGGATGGCGAACAGTGGGGCGCCATTGGTAAAATGTTTCACCATATTCCTGTTTATCGTTTTTTCTTAAAGAATTTAATCAAACTCATGTGTTTATGTAGATGTTGGTCCTGTTCATCCAGCAGTTCATCTGAGAGTACCAGCTGCGGCCCCAGCAGGAGAGGCCGTCGGAAGGGCTATCCTTCGTGACCTCGACGTGGCCGAGACTCTCGCAGCATTACAGGAGCAGGTTGAGGGCCTCACTCTTGGTATTCCAGACGTGAGGACTGATGAGCTACCCTTGAGGCTATAGCGGCATACTACTGGTGTGCCGAGACAATGGACTCGTCTCTTACGCATGATTGCATAGGCTGTGACTTGCTATCATGAGCATCATTAGACTAGGGTGCCCCCTAGCATTTTGAGTTTTTGGGTCATTTGACCGATTTTGTCTTGGTTACAGAACATTATGTGTAAACCATAAACAGTTATATATATTTTTGATTTTCAGAGTTTTATTTTGGTTGAGCTACATGATCCACATGCAAAACATTGATGATGTGTTTCTCTTTATAGATGTTACAGATATCTATCTAACACATAGTTTGCTAATGAGTCAATTAATGTGTTTAAGTTTCTGGAAATATGTTGATATTGAATAAGATCAAATTGTCTTTCCAAAATCTTAACCCTTAGGAACATGCGATAAATAGTTGGGTTTCGGACGGAATATATACCATTGAGTTGTAGTATTACGAGTTGTGAGTCTAGCCTGACAATTAGTTGGCGTATACCATGAGTGATGGCATCAGAGAGAAGTTCTATCAACGCGCTATACTCAGCGATGTTATTCGTTGATCGACCAATACATACACCTCTAAAACTTACTAACTCGCCGCTTGGATCAAAAATGGCCTAGGCTACGGAGGACAGGTTCCGCGAACTACGACTCACTCCGTCAGCATATCCAACACATGACTCCAATAGGTTTGACATCTACAATAAATGTAAAAAATGGATTACTTGACCAAAACAAACACTTTAGCAAAAACAACAACATAACAAAAGCATATTGGTTACCATTACGCGTAGTAACGCTTGAGGTACAACCCATTATGAGGTTGCGCCAGTGGAATTCTGTCATAATCCATTAACTCGTAGGCTCCTTTTGCTAACACTCGTTTAACAATATAGGGGCCCATCCATAAAGACTTAAATTTACCTGCTCCCAATTTATCAGATTCTTGGTCGTAAAGCAAGACCAAGTCGCCTTCCGAGAAGACGCGGGGTTTGACATTTTTGTCGAACTGCGCCTTGACTTGTTTCTTATGGGCTTCGTTAGCCAAAGCGGCGTCACGACGGGTTTCATCCAATTGGATTAATTCCAAGAAATGAGCCTCTTCTTCTGAAGTTCCGGGGAGGAGATCAATTGCGAGTTTGAGAGACTAGATTTCACACTGTATTGGTAAGACTGCTTCCAGGCCATATACCAGTTGGAAGCGTGTGAACCAGGTTGCATTCCTTACCGATGTTCGGTAAGCCCACAAAGCTGAGTACAGGATTAGGTGCCATCTTCTTTTGTGAACTTCGATCATCCTTTGCAGCATGCGTTTCAGGACTTTGTTGATTGCTTCAACTTGTCCGTTGGCTTGCGGATAATATGGAGTAGAGCTGTCGTGAGACAACCCTAGTTTGGCAGCTAATTCGACCATCATGTGATTGCGAAAATGCGATCCATGATCTGTGACTATAGCCTGTGGTACACCGAATCTGGCGACTACATGATTAAAAAATAAGAGGGCAGCTGTTTCACGAGTATTATCTAATGTAGGCATCTCCTCGGCCCATTTGGTAAAATAGTCAACTGCGACTATGATATACCCATGCCCCCCGATCGAGGTGGGGTTACATGTCATGAAATCGATGCCCCATTTGGAGAATGGCCCAACAACAACTATTAGCTGAAGAGGTGCGGGTGGTCTTCTGGTTTTGCTATCAAAAATTTGACAAGCATGGCAACTTCTAACTGCAGTTATGCAATATTTGAACATTGTTGGCCAGAAGTATCCTGCTCGTAATTTTTTTTGTGTTGTAGCATATCCAGATTGATGCCCCCCACACGTGCCTGAATGACAATCATTTATGACTTTTTCGGCCTCCTCATGGGTGAGGCACCTTCTCAGAACTGTATCAATACCACGACGGTAAGGTGTATCACCGACGATCATGTAGTCTTTTGCTTGGTATCGAATACGTTTTTGTTTAGAGTGGGAGGTGTTTGGCCTATATTTTTGGGTTTGGAGATAAATGATTATATCCCCATACCACTCATTGCTTGCAGATATCAGAAACAAATTTTCGTCCACGATTGTTTCTTCGAATGTGTCATCATTGGACGACTATGGGAGATCGCACAATAATTCTGCGAAAACTAGATCTTTCTTTGATTTGGATTTTACAAATTCCAGATCAAACTCTTGTAGGATTGCTATCCATTTTGAGTATTTTCCCCCCAGAAACTGTCGCGACAATATATAAGTCATGGGGTTGCAATCTGACAGAATGGTAGTTTTCCGAAAGAGGACATAGTGTCGAAATCTCTGTGTCGCTTGAACAGCTGCAAGCACTAGCTTTTCAACGTAAGAATATTTTCTTTCTGTATCATTTAAGTTTTTACTTAAATAATATATAGGATGCTCAATTCCATTGACTTCTTGAACTAAAACCATTGCGATGGTTGTATCTACTGCAGCCAGATACAAGTTAAAGTCTTTTTGATAATCAGGAGCGTACATTAATGATGCTTTCATTAGGGATTCTTTTAAAGCATCAAAGGAAGCTTGCACAACCTGATCCCAGACAAAGGGTACTTCCTTTTTCAAAAGACGTGTATAACCTTTAGCAAGTTCGGCGTAATTTGGAATGAATCTCCTCAGAAAGTTTGCTTTCCCTTGGAGTTTCTAAATCTGAAGCAAATTCGAAGGTGGAGGCAAATTTATGATTGCCTGGACCTTACATGGGTCAAGACGAATCCTGTCCTTGGAGACTACAAAGCCAAGTAAACAACCAGAACTGACGCAAAATACACATTTGTGCGGATTGAGTCGTATCTTGTAGTGTCGGCAACGTAGAAATATCGCTCTTAAATGCTGCGTATGATCAGTCCGCTTTCGCGAATGAGCCGGAAGGTCGTCGAGGTACGGTTGAACGATGTTTTTGATGTCATGGAAGGCATAATTCATTTCCCTCTGAAACGTCACCCCTGCGTTCTTTAAACCAAAGGGTAATTTTTGATATGCGAATGTGCCCCACGGACAGATAAATGCAGTCTTTGACCGGTCCTGTGGGCGGATATTTATTTGATTATACCCGGAGAATCCATCCATGAATGAAAAGATTTCGCATCTGGTGCATTCATCAATTATCTGGTCAATGAAGGGTGTAGGGTAGTTTTCTTTTGGACAAGCTTGATTTACATCCCTATAATCGACACACACTCTAATTGTCCCCTGTTTTTTCATAACAGGGACAATATTCGATACCCAATCGGTCAGAGGAACCGGGTAGATGAAACTAGCATGGAGAAGTTTTTCAACTTCTGCCTTAATGGCAGCATCTTTCTTCTGGTGCACCTGTCTTAGCCATTGTCGTACTGGTTTGACATCTGGATACATCTTAATTTCGTGTTCAACGATACTCGAGTCAATGCCTGGCATTTCACTGTATGACCAAGAAAAGACATCTCTGAATTTGCGAAAAAGAGCGTTATATATTTCCAGTTCTGAAGGAGAACAACGTTTGCCAACATAAATATTCTCTACAACACTTGTTTTGGTCGAGATATTTATGGCTATAGTCTCTTCAATGTTGGACAAGTTTCGCTCGCAATCCACCGTGTTTATAGTATTTGACAGAAAATCAAAGACTGAAGGATGATAAAGGTCATTTTGAGTATCTTCTCAATAATCCGGAAGAAGAGAACGATGGTGGGAATCATTCCATGGTTCTCCTTCAATTACCATAGATTGGACAATTCCTTCGTCGGTGACATGCACTCGCGACCAAGGATCTGAAGGAGTACCATATTCTCTAGACCTATCTATCCAAACGCTTGATGAGCGTTGATTTGGGTTTGCCTCCCATGCTAGGAACATTGATTGCTATAATATTTCCGTTGGGCTTGGGGGAAAAACCACTGCATGATGCATGTCGATATCGTTTTCTGAGATCTTTTTAGAAGATATCATGTTGCAGGTTCCTATCGACGCTACTTCTACCAGATTGATTGGAGGTGGAAGAGCGAAAGTTCCCATTAGTATATGATCTTTTAGTAGGCCTACTCCAATATTCTGAAGCGAATGGGGGCTTCCATGGATCATGGGAATGCTTCCAGTAATTTGAGAACCATTGGGGAGGAAGTTTTGTTGATCGACGATTGTAATCCCTCCCTGAAAGGGAAATGCAATCTTTCTAAAATAGGTCGACACAACAGCTGCCATGGCATATATCCATGGCCTTCCTAGTAGGATGTTGTAATCAAGATTCCCATCGATGACTTCAACATCTATTTCTACCGTTTTCCCTCCTAGTTCAACTTTCAAGTTACTTAGGATACCATATGCGGTATATGTCCTTCCGTCGAATGCTTTTAATGTCGTCGAAGATCACGACAAGGTTGGAGATCCTAAAGTTTTCCAGCAACTCATCGACATAATGCATGTAGATGCCCCCTCATCAATAATCGTTCGATGAAAAGTTTTGTTGAGGGCTTTCACTTGAACAAGGAAAGCTAGTTGAGCTGGTAATTGAGGATCGTATCCTTTATGATCGAAGGATACAAGATTAGAATCCTTTGGGTCAATCCCACCAATGCCGATAATAAAGCCTGCCTTTGGGACGGGCAATTTTGTAGTACTTCAAGAGTCGACATAGCGGATGGCGATTGGGCCAAATCTTCCACTATGTTATAATGTTGTGCCACTCTAGCACGAGGATTAAATGTCGACTTGTGTACTACTCCCTTTGGTGGTTTTATCGTCAATTCAGGAATGGTGGGTGGCACAACTTCTGACGAAGTCATTGTCGAACTACTTGGTTGATCTTTATCTTTGTTGTTCGACAGCTATGGATTCCCACAATCCTTGTTCCTTGTCGATATCAAAGCATCATTTTGCTGTTTTGAAACTGACAACATTAGCACTTGAGACGGGGAAGCATTTCCACTCTTAACCAGATTTGTTCCTGGATTTCGAAACGGATCAGTTAACACTGCGGAGGTTTTCGAATTCTTGAAGAATTTCTTAAGCTCAGCCCTGTGTGGACAATCTGCAATGTAATGATCCTCATCGCATATAAAGCATGGATTTTTTGGTTTCCTATTTCCAGGAGGGTTTGAAGAAGATTTTTCAGGTGATGATTCCTCCTGTTTCTTCTTCTTCCCTTTGCCTTTTTTCTTGCTCCCTGGTTGTTTGGTTTCTTTGCCTTTGTCTGTCGATACGGCATTTACTTCCGAAGCAAGAAGTTCATCTTTTTCATTTTGACCTAAAATCTTACGGGCCTTTTTGGATGTAGCCTTTGTCGATTTCGTGTCTGTCGTGCCAATCACGCCATCGCCGGCATGATAGTCATTGTTTGATTTAGGAGGAGGAGGAATTGAGAATTCTGGTCTAGGGGCGTCAGGTATTTTTTCGTAGAGCGTGCCGGACTGAGTGTTAATCAAGTCTAGATATTTCGCACGAGTGATAACTTGCTCTTCTGTTACGACTCCCTGCTTTGCCACATCTTCCACGATGGAAGGCAGTAATGACTTGATAAACCATTCAGCTAAGAGCTGATCGGGGACGTATGTTTTTACCATCCTACGACGACGTCGCCACTCATGTATATGATCAGATATGTGAGTGGTTGTTGTCTGTTTGAAGTTGGTAAGAAGTTCTGTTCCCGTTTCGTGCCTTATTAGTAACTGAAAATGGGTTAAAAAGGTTGTGGCTAAGGTACTGAAGTTGTCGAACGAAGCTCTAGGCAATTCGATGTACCATTTTGCCGCCAGACCCGTTAACGTCCTCCAAAAGAGGTAAAGACTTATCGAATCATCATTTAAGGTGTTTGATGAACACCATAGATGAAAGTTCATCACGTGATTCGATGGATCTTCACCCAGATTTCCATTAAATTTAGGAATATCTGATGGAAGTTTATGTGGAATCGTTGGCCACCAAGGGGCGTAAGCAATTGGATCGTTCGTTAATCGATTTAAATCAGGTAACTCTAAAGTTGCCACAAAGGGTAACTGTTGGTTCAGGTTAGGTGAAGCATACCCAGGGTAAGATGGGATTGCCTGACCAGTTGGTCTTTGCATACCGGCATAATGCATATGCTGCTGGTATGTTTGGTAAGGTTGGTGGACATGACCATTGTAAAATGGTTGATTTTGACCGTTTTGAATGTACATCTGTCCACTGTTAGCAAAGATTTGTTGCTCAGAACCTTGGTATACTTGTTGTAATTGCTGTTGTTGGTATTGCACCAGCCATGGTTGTGAAGCCATGTGCTGTTGCCCGATATTAACAGTTTGACCAAGATGAGGGGTAATTGTACCCGTCTGAACCTGTGTCGCTCCACCAGTTGGCGATTGTGGTTGAGTCGCAGGGTCAAGGGGCTGTTGCATTACAACCTGAGAAACCTGAGGTTGGCATACAAAAGGCAGCGCTTGAACTTGCGACACCGTCACAATAGCCGGCGTAGTTGGGATATTCGACATAGGTACACATTGTTGCATTGATTACACAACTCTTGGTTGTTGAGGTAGTATAGGTACACAACCACTTGAGGTAATTCCAATATAACCTGAATGTTGTTGTGAACTCCCGTATGGATATCCTCCCGGAGGGGATAATGAAAGGGTATACTACCCCCCATACGGTGGTAATCCGGAACTCAAGGGAATTGTTTGCCCTTGGGGACGTGACTGCCCAAATTGACCTCCAAATGGATCAATTTGTTGAGACTCAACATAAGAGTTTCCAGATATTATTCCGGATGAACAAACAGGAACGGACCATACTGTCGAAATAGCCCCTGAGTGGGTTCCTTCTAGCGGCTGAGAGCTAGTCGAGACATATGGCATACCGGCGAACATTGTCGGAGTGATAGCAGGGAGTTCTGCCGTCACTGTGTTAGACGACATAGTCCTAGATGTTGACGGTTGTTCAGACATTTGTAGTCTATCCAAAAGATTACCTAGTGATTCTACAGGAGCTTCCACTGGTGGTAGACTAACTTCTGATGAAGAAGGATATAGAGTGATCCCGACTCCAAAGTGCATTGGAGTACTTGTTTCAGGATCTTCTACAATTTCTTCTATTGCAATCAGACCAGGTGGAAGGGGAAGACCGTCAGGTCCGTAAAATATTTCTGGTGCCGAAGAAGGTGTGGCAGCGACAGATGTTTGAAGAGTAAGACTCTCTGAACCGGTTGTAGATGGAACTGGTTTGGTAACACAAGTGTTTATTCTCAAACTAGGATCAGTATCACTGTCCTTCTGTGGCCGTTGAACTTCTTTTATAGAGGCAGGGATTCCAGAAATGTTTGGAGTAACCGAAGTCTCTGATGTCGTTGGAACACTTGTTCTAACTTTGATAGGAGATTTGGAACCGGTTAAACGAGTTTGCTTTGTCTGTACTGGTTTCGATTCCGGAGACAAAGATGGTTGACTCGTAAGCCTCCGCAAATGACGAGGTTTCAATTGACTTTCTTCCACGATTGCGGATTACTCGATCAACTAAAATAAAGGGAAGGTATGTTTCCGAATTAAATAAATTTTAGACTCTTTGACACAACTTGTTTTTTTAGTTTTTAAGAGTCGAGAAAAAACAAAATATGACTCTAGTCTCCTTCGATTTTTAATGAGCCTGAAATGACAAGTGCTCAGATGGACCTTTTCCGTTAAGGAGTCTGAAAAGGAATGAAAGGGACTACTCTGGAGATCTAGGTAGAGGGAGTACCAAACCAATCGCAAAACTGCAGAATAATTTTTACGGTACGGTAGTCAATCTTCCTGAATGCTGTGTTCAGTGCATTGCGATCGATAGAGCGGCAGACACGACTTCCTAAGGATAAAGGATTTAAGCCTATAGGGGTCTCCCAAAATATACTCGACGGTACGTGGGAGCACAAGTCTGTACTGGCACTTATCGTCTCAAAGTGGAGGAATCACCCAACCATCAGTGAGGACAATAGTTACCAAGCTTTACGACGCCGGAATACGTCTCTAGCCTAGACCTCTAAATGTTGCGCGTTAAGTTCCAAAGCGTTGTTAGATTCATTGAATTTATTTTAAGTTGATCTTGCTTATGAAGTTTGCCTTTTGGGTTCACCACGAGATGTAGATGTAATTCCTAAAATGCAATCTAAAGATGATAAAAAAACTTGTATCTCTTTTGTGCAATGAAAATCCTGGCTACTAGAGGAAAAGAAAGACAATCTTTTCACAAAGAGCAAAGAGCACACTGTAAATGCACTTTCCTAAATCAAGCCAAACAGACTGTCTATATGCAAATGCACATGCATGTATTTGTTTTTGACTTTCTTAGTATATGGATGCTAAAAAGAAAGTTGATTCACAAATCTGAATTTCTTTTCAAGCGACAAACATAAACAAGCTTCTTTTCGAAATCAAAAATAGAGATGATTACGACACCTTACGATTTTGAAATGAATACTCGTTTTTGACACTAGAAAATCACAAATCCAGACCAAAAGCAATAGTAACAGGATAATCAACCATCAACAGCAATCAAACTCTTTCCAATGATTGAAATCAACACTTACGACAGATTCAAATCAACGGACGACGGTACGATTACACTACTTTTTCTAAGGAGAACTGTAAATGACTCAACAAACACACAAAAACATCTACAGTTCTTTTGTACAAAGGAGGTGGAATAACAACAAGGAAAAGGGGTTTCGAACAAACATATACTGATCACAGGCAGCAAAATTCAGAGATAGAACTGGAAAGAATGAAGCACAAGAACCACAGCTACGCAGGGCTAGTCTGATCAGTGCACCTGTAACACAGAGAATCTGAAATGTAGCACAGGTTGCCCTTTCGGGAAGTGCGCTGAAATTCAGGATCTCTTAACAGTACCTGCACTGGGCCAAAAATGAGAATCTGTCCGGGTTCCGGGTCACAATTTGCAGTTCAATCTTTGGTGTTTGGCCGAGTAAAAGCAATCAGTAATTCAACAATCAGGGGTAGATCTAAGGAGGATCTAAGAGCTATCACAAGGGGAATCAAATAGTTTGTGAATCAGCTATTCAAATCATAAACAGATCCAGTGAATGGATTGAAGCAGCAGATGTCTACTTTGCATTTGTTATGGCAAATGCAGTTCGAATGCTACTTATAAGTTTATGAAACAAACAACAAAGAATGATACACAAACAAACTAATTAATCCCCATCGGAGTCGCCATTTTGTTATAGGGAAAAGTGTCTATTTAGAACTGCTCTATCCCACTAAGGTGTGACAGCTGCCTTAGAAACAAACAGAGAAAAACTACTTTTGTATTTCCTTTATGAACTATAGATAGAGAGGAAAAGAAAGAACCAACCTATGTCTTGTGCTAATCCTTTGATCCAATCCCTCTCTTCTTTGACAATCTCCAGCTACCTGCTCCCTTACTTGCCCAGCTTCATGAAGTACCTATAAGATCACAGAAGAAGAACACTATACAAAGACATGGATCTATATTCATAAACAACTTAGGATCAGATTTAAGTTAACCATACAAATGTAACAAGAATCAATGATACAAAAGCATGGAGGAAAAACTCAAATAGTTTTTATTGATAGACAAGAAAAGATCCAGGAGGAGTTACAAGCGGCGGTTCCTGACCCAGCATCAACCTCCTAGCAAAGAAGCCCCTCTTCACCTCAAACAAAGCATAGATCACCCAATACTCTGATGTTTGTCTCAAAAACCAACAGCAATTCCTTACAATATGCAAAATTCCAGCCTTTGGATCTCTGAGATGAGGGATCCATATATAGATATGTGTAAGGAGGATGAGTCAGCTTGTGATTTCATTGGTGTCTTCTCTCTGTCAGTTCTTGCTTCCACTTGGAGACTGAAGGCCTCTTACTCATTCTTGGTCGAATTCAGTGAGGCAAGTGTCTCAGGAGAAGATTCTGGAAGCTTCCATTGTCTCTCCACCTTGGGGAATGACATTGCCATTTGTCATTTCTCACCCATCGCACCCCACAGAAGGGACTTTTGAAATGCAACGCACCCTCACAGTGTATTTAGGTGCAATGCAACGCACCTAGCCAGTGGAGCAGCTGAAATGATCCTGTTTTGACTTATTCTGAGGAGTTTCTGGTGGAGAACTTCTGGGAGAAGCTGTAATCTGTTGACCTTGTTCCTTTAGGGGTTAGAACAACACTTTTAGGGACTTAGGAGCCCTTGGTTTATGGACATTTCATGCTTGGAGTTGTAGGGCACAAAAATGTCTATAACACGGATGCAGCAGTCACAACACACAAGGGAAGATAACACGTATAAGACTCAGTGGATTAGTCCACATGAGTGCAACGATTGTTTACAGAAAGTTTTATGTGAAAATTTTGTCTGATTTCCGGGAGAGTAGTCTACACTGGCAAGACAGTGTTAATAGCATATACAACACATTCCCATTAATAGATTATGTATTACAACAATTGAAATAGTTCAAATTTGGAACAAAGTTTAAAGAAACATGCATCACAAGTGTTAAAGATTAGTCTTACAACAGTTACAATACATGTGTGAAAACGTGTCGGCCTATTAGCAGGTTTCTGAATTAAGAAAAAGTTCCAATACACATTATTACACGATACATCAGTAACCCCATGTGAGAGGTGTTGGAGCCACTACTTACTCCTCAAAGAAAAGATTACAGACTCTCTTGGCTATGTGGGAGGAGCTGAGGTAAAATTTCCTTTACATTTACAAATGAGGGTGTATTTATAGCCAAGGGTGAAACTGACCCTTGTGGTTGTTTGACTACCCTCATTGCTATTTGACTTCCATGACTTTTCGACTTTACATGACTCTTTGTACAACAAGTGGGTCTCTTGCACTTCCACATTACATTACATTGATTGACAACATGGCCGACAATAGATATGTGGACGACATGACTCATGACACGACTCGACATGACCGTGTTGGTACATTCGTGCTACTACTCATGTGCATGTCGACTTGCAGTGCTGCCAGGTGATGAATGTCTTCATGGTGTTTCACAACTTCACCTTCGCATGGCAAAGTGCGTAGAGTCTTCAATGGTCGTTGGCTCACTTGATGTCACTTTGGCACGTTGCTCCTTTCTTGTACATTGGAAGGATTGATAGGCTCATATTTTCACGTTCATCCATCTGTCCATTCGTGAACACATCTTTCATGTTTTCTCGTTTGTTCATCCATGAGCACATCTTTGCATGATCATCCATTCGTGAACACATCCCTTCACATGCATTGTTTCTTTGTCCATTGGTGAACCTATGCTTCTGCATGTGCTCCCTTCATTCATCCCATTCATCATCGTGCCATGTTTGTTGGTGTACCTGTATCTGTAGTCACTCATGATGAGATGACATCAAATCCAAAAACCTCCTAGTCTACCATGACACATGATCATTTCAGATGCAGGTGACTGGAAGAGGAAACAAGGTTGCGAGGCGTGATGATAGCTTCGGGCATTGCTGATGAAAACTATGCAAGAGTCACTGGATGATGAAGATGGGCAATCTGAGATGACAGTGATTGTCCACGAGGTCTGGCTTTGCCAGAAGGAAACATGTGTAAATTTTAGTAGGAACAGTCTAGGCTGCGGAGAGGTAGGACAGACAAAATCTATGCATTTTTTGGAACGAGTGGACAGCGAGGGTTCAAAGGCAAAATTTGTGCAATTTTCTAGAGGAACAGGTCGGGCTGCATGGAGGATCAGTAGGTAGGAATTGCAAAATTTTTTAGAGGAGCAGGTCAGGATCTTGGTAGCCAAAACTGCACAATTCCTGGAGGGAACTGGAAGTTGGCTATTGGGTCACTGGAAGTAAAAATTATGCAACTCCTGGAGGGAACTGGAAGTCAGCTACTGGGGCTTGGAAGAAAAGACTACACTATTTTGCAAGGGAACTCATAGTCTGTTGTTGGTGGAGAAACTTTGTTGAGGCTGGGAGGCTGGACTACTAATCACCTCTATGCAATTTCTGAGCTGAGTGAATTGTTGGGCAGAAGAGAGCTTTCTCATGAAAACTGTGCAATTTTTTGACTGAGAAGTCAGTCGACTGTTGGGAGGATTGGCTGCAAAATTGTGCACTTTTGTGAGGGAGACAGGGACAGGCACTATGTGTCTGTCTAGCCTGTCTGTGCAATTTTCTCAGTCAACAAAGTGGGAAAGGTCAATAGCCTCTACGCAATTTTTTAGGGGAGTCAATCTAGGGTGGCTACTACATCAAACTCTCTGGATGGCCAGCATGAAGGTTTCTTGAATTTCTTGTGGGCATCGCAGCTTGAAATGACTTGCTTGGTTCTTCTACGATGTTCCAGGTCATAGTCGATTGAGTCGATGGCAGGATGATGGTCCGATTGTTAGATGGGAGTCTGGTCATCAGAATTTCAGCAAAATGACTAAGTTTGTGAATGAGAGAAAGATGCATATGTGATATTGCAAACACACACTTGCATGACTTGACAAAAAGATGACTCACACCATCCATACAAACATGTACAACATGACTGACCGATGGTGGAAGTGACAAGCACGACACTCGTGATTGAGCGTTGGTTGACTGTGACGAATCTTACACAACATTGAGTCACTCTGTGTGTGAGTGCAACAAATGTTTTCATATAAAACAAAACAAGTACACACGAAATGAAGACCTTGAGCATAACTGGAACATAGTTGCAAGCATGACTTTGACATCAACATGCAAACACTTGGGATAAATGAACAAGAAAGGTGGATGCGAGGACACATGATCTCATAGAGTGAACCCGAGTGTGTGCATCCATCAAGTGAAAATCTTAAGGGAGGCTTCGAAATTGGTTGCAGGACAAAATTTTGGAGGTTGGTTGTAACTGCTACAACATAAACCTAAAATCAACCTCAGGACTAGGCCTGACCATCCCCAACCAGGACTGACATTCTATCAAAAACTTCGCATCAATGCAACCGATAGGTATAGGATACAAGACAGAGCATGAATGACTGAAAATGCTTATGAAACATGACAAGAAGGATCACCACCTTCTCCCTTAGGTCTTGCATCCATCATTTTAACAATTTTAAGTAAATACATAAAAATACCATGACATGAACCTGTCAATTAACCATGCTTATAACTAGTATAAAACCATGTAAATAAAAGAGATATAACAGCCATTAAATCCACATATAAACAAGTGTAAAATAAAGAGAAATTAGCTTTCATTAATAATAGGAAAATCCAACCAGGTTTGGGACTTTCATAAACCTCCCAACTGTAGACATGGCTGAACCAATTCTTTCTTTCAGCGAGTCGCCCCCGTGCCATATTCCAAGCATGAATGTGGGATCTCATGGATAAACCAATCCAAAAACAACCAAGGGAATCTAGAGGTTAAACAACCTCTACCCTCACTAAATTGTGATCACACCAAAACCAATGCTACAAACACAACTAAACCAAACTTGGAATGCCATCTCGAATCCATCACTATCCTTGAGGAATTTTATGTCTTCTTGTCTCTCAACTTTACCGCAATCCAATCCTGGATCACTAGGCCCTAAACTAAGACAAGTCCCTCAGTCTTTACCACAATCCAAACCTAGGTCACTAGGCCCTAAACTAAGACTTATCCCTCAGGCTTTAACGTTTATCCCGCCAAAATCGGTCGAGGGGTTCCTAGGCTTTTGGAAATGAACCTTGAGACCTCTTCCTTAGATTCCGAAATCCATTTGGAAAACAAAGGCTCAAACCGAGATAAACATCCCAACATACCATGGCATCCATAAAAAGGAAATACTAAGCTAAAAAACACTTTCATAACACAAAAAAACCATGCCACCAACAACAAGAGAACCATACACCAACATGAAAAGCCATACAATTCAAAACTAGCTATGAAATCTCACATGCAATATGTTACGAGCAAGTATTAATGTTGAAACTAACTGATCTTGCTTTTCCTTCCTTGATCCTTTCTTTCCTCCCTTTCCCTTTGCTTGTTTTTCCTTCCTTGATCCAAATCTAGAGTGTTCCAAGAAACTCTAAGTGACCAAGAGTGATAGAGAGAGAGAATAATGAGAGAGATCTAAAACTTGAACTGACAAAATGTTACCAATTGATCCTCATAAACCTTTTATTAATGAGGCCTATAATTTCTTCATTTTCCATTATTATCCTTCAATTTCCTCCTCACAAGCAACCTGTGACCTTTCACCTTACTTTCTCCTAATTTCCTTCATTTTCATAAATAAATGTGCTGAAAAATCATTTTTTCCTTTTAATGTCTTTGCCTTAGCATTTTCCAATTTCCTTAGCCATAAACACATCCAGTGATGCCCATTAGGATATGTTTGCCCAAAATTCAACTTGGAATAAGTGTCCCTTGACCGTGGTCTTATTTTTCCTTTATTAAGTTTTATTACATTAACTTTTCATCAGGGCTATTACAGAACCCTCCCCCTTAGGGAACACCATCCTCGGTGTTGAAACACACCAAGACCTCAAAAAAACCACTAAAAAGAAAACATATTTCTCATGGAGATTTCTAACTTAGATCATTGCAGTATTTACAATGAAAGGCCTCCTCAAAATAAAAACATCATGACAACATGACAAGATAACAACCATATCGCTTATTGGAGCTTTATAACTTAGCTCATAGTAGTATTTACATCCATATACATATACACATATACCAAAACATCAGCAAAACATATACCAAACATCAAACCAAAATTGCTTTGCCTAAACTAGTAAACAATGAAGGATACAAAGCCCGCATCTTATCTTCCATCTCCCGTGTATCTTTGTCAAGCCCAAATTGCTTCCACTGCACTTTAACTTGCTTTATGCCTCTGTTCTTCAGCATGATATTCTTTTGTTGCAATATGCACTGAGGCTCTGGTTGGAACTCTCCTTCTTGCTCCACCTACAATACAGACCAATCAATGACATGATCAACATCCTATATATACCTCTTAAGTAATGAAATATGGAAAACATCATGGACTTTCACTATTGGAGGCACTGCAAGTTGATAGGCCACTAGTCCAATCCTCTCAAGGATCTCAAAAGGCCTACAATATTGTGGTGCCAACTTGGCACATGATCCAATCCTCAAATATCTCTTCTTGGGTTTGATGCACAAATACACATGCTCCCCAACCTGACACTCCTTGAACACACTGTGTCGATCCGCATAACTCTTCTATATATCTTGTGTTGCCTTTATATTCTTCTTTATAGCATGCATTTCCTGTTCCATGTCTACCAACATATTTGTTCACATAAGTACCCTGTTCACTAGATCACATTAGCTGATGGGAGTATTACAACCCTATCCATGCAATGCCTCAAAAGGACTCATCCTCAATGACTTGTGATAACCATTGTTGTATGTGAACTTAACCAATGGAATATATTGTTCCCATTTCCTCTGTTGGTGCATCGCATGCATCCTTAACATATCCTCCAAGATCCTATTGACCCTCTCTGTCTATCCATCTATTTGTGGATGATAATTTGTACTAAAAGCCAAATTTGTACCCAAACCCGCAAATAGCTCCTTCCAAAACTTGGAAGTGAACTTTGCATCCCTATCTGACACAATATTCTTTGGAACACCATGTAATATCACTATCTTTCTCATGAAAACCTATGCTACCTCACTAGATGAATATATAGCCTTTACTGGAATGAAGTGAGCTACCTTGCTCAACTTGTCGACCATGACCATAATAGAGTCATGTTGTCTCACTATCCTCGGAAGAACTGTAATGAAATCCATGGAAATGACCTCCCATTTCCATTCCATAATCACTATAGGTTGTAGTAGACCACTTGGATGCTTACATTTTTCCTTTACCTGCTGAAAATCTAAACATCTAGCCACAAACTCTACCACTTCCTTCTTTAGATTCGGTCAATAGTCAAACTTATTCACTGTTGTCAATGTTTTATGATATCTTGGGTGACCTGAATATGGCTTAATGTGAAACTCCCTCAAGATAAGCTTCTTGAACTCACTACAATTTAGTACATAGATTTTGTCCCTGATTCTCACCAAACCATATGTCATGAGACGATAGCCTACATCCAGATCTCCTATACCTATACTTACACCTACACCCACACCTGTACATGTACCTATACATGCACCTGTACCTATACTTTGTTGTAACCTGTGCATGATATCCATGTACTTTTCATCCCGTTCTCCTATGTGCAAGATATTATCATGTAACACTGTCCCATAAGAGCTCATAGTTTCTATATGATTTACATGTACCTTCCTGCTAAGAGCATCTGCAACCTAGTTATCCTTTCCTATAATGTGTCTAATCTTGATCTTGAACTCACTTAGGGTGACCAAACATCTAGATTTCTTGGTATTTAGATTCGATTGGTCAAACAAATACCTCATCCCACTATGTTGGCTCATCAGTACAAACCTCCTACCAAGAAGATAGTGCCTCCACATCTTCAATGCATGTATGATCACTACTAGCTCAAGATCATGTGTCAGATGGTTCTCCTTGTTCTCATTCAATTTTAATTAGTCATAGCACACTACACATCAGTCTTGCATGATAACTCCACCAAGTCCTCTCTTGAAAGAATTTGTACACACTACAAACTCCTTGTCTCGATCTGCTATCTTTAACATTGGTGCATGTGTCAACAACTACTTGAGCTACTCAAAACTAGCTGCACATTCTTCTGTCCATTTGAACTTCTTACCTTTCCTCTGCAATGATGTGATAGGATATGAAATTTGTGAGAAGTTCCTGATGAACCTCATGTCGTAACCTGCCAATCCCATAAATGATCTCACCTCATCCACATTCTTAGGAGTTTCCCATTCCATGATAGCCCTTATCTTTTTCTGGATCTACTGCTATGCCTTCCTTAGAGACAACATGCCCCAAGTAATGTACCTCAGTCTAAAAGAAGTTTCACTTGGTAAGATTAGCATACAACTGATGTTCTCTTAGCAATATCAACACTGCTGCTAAATGTTCAACATGTTCTTCCTCATTTTAGAATATACCAGCATTTCATCATTAAATACAATAACAAACTTTTCCAGGTATGGACGCAACAAACTATTCATCAAACACATAAACGTAGCTAGATCATTAACCAAACCAAATGGAACTAAAGCAAACTCATAATGCCCATACTTGGTCCTGAATGCAGTTTCGAAGATATCATCTTCCTTGATGCGTACCTAATGGTATCCCAATCTCAGGTCGATCTTAGAGAACACTATTGCTCCCTTCAACTGATCAAACAAATCATTAATCCTCAGTAATGGGTACCTATTCTTAATCATTACCTTGTTCAACTTCCTATAATCAATGACAATCTCATAGTACCATATTTATTCTTTACAAACAACACTGGTGCACCCCAAGGTGAAAGACTTGGCTTAATGTATCCCTTGTCAAGCATCTATTTTAACTGCAACTTTAACTCTAACAACTTAGGTGTGCTCGTCTGGTAAGGTGCCTTTGATGCCAAAGATGCCCCTGGCACAAACTCAATAGAAAATTCTACCTCCTTGTGAGGTTGGAACTCTGTAATTTCCTCAGGAAATACATCCTAAAATTGTTGTAGAACCAGGTATCTACTCAAGAAAGTCACATTCCCAACTTCCTTACCTTTGTCACTAGAAATGTGCATTGCAAACATCACACAACCTTTTCTGTAACTATGCTTAGCCTGCATAGTGGTAACCATCCTCAATGATGTAGGCTTCTTCTTCCCCTACAAAGTTCTCCTTTCCCCACTATCATCCACACACTCAATGGCCCTGTCGAATAAATCCACTTTGATCATGTGAAGGTACATCCAATTCATGCCCAAAATCATACTATATGAACCCAATGGAAGTACATTCAAATGTTTTGTTGTAGGCATGCCATTTAACTTAAATGCACAAGCTCTTACCCAATGGTTAACTCTTTCCTTTGTACATGTAGCCAACTACACCAACCAAGATTTTGCATGCACTTATTTTCTCAAACCACACTTATCCACTAGGTTAGGATTAACATAACTATAGCTAAATCCAGGATCAATCAAAATAGAAACAACTTGATCACAAAGCTTACCATCCATCTCAATGATAGATGCCTGATGATTCGCCTGCCTATTGTCCACAGTTGCATAGATACGAGGAATGTTATGACCAACCTCACCAACTGTATTTGGCTCTTGAGCACTGTATATCTGGGGTATACCACCACTTTGATACTACAGATAGTCCCTCTTACGATGATCCTTACCACATATCCAACACTTCAATGGTTCCCTGCCACCGCCTCTAGCCTACTGCTCTCCATGTTCTTTCTTAGTTATATTGAACCTCTTGTAAGGAACTATATTTTCTTTCTCACTTGCATGTTGAGGTCTTCCTCACTTTGGTGGCTATTTTCCTTTAGCTTTCTCATTTCTTTTCAATTCAATCTTAGGTTCAACTTTGCACTTCGACTGATCATAAAAATGTTTCAAATTTCGTATGACCTCCTCCAATGATCTAGGCTCATCGAAATCAATTTGGCCTCTATATGTTACTTCCAGCCCACTGATGAATCTTTGAACCTTTGCCTTCTCCTCCTTGAGGTAAGGCACATATCTCAATAGCTCCAAGAACCTACTAGCATACTCATCATTTATCATGGAACCCATCCACAACTCATAAAAATCCTTAACTCTATCATCAAATTATCTTTCTGAAAAATACTTCTTCTTGAAGAGCCTCTCAAACTCATGCCAAGTCAAATCATCCTCATGTATACCTTTAACTTTCTTCACATCTTCCTACCAAATATTTGCTTTACCCTTGAGGCTGAAAGTGGTTATCTTTACTTTTATGTTTTTTGAATAATCATGGAATCCGAAGAATTTCCTCATACCATGAAATCATGCCTTTGCATCCTGTGATTAATTCATCTATCCATCAAAGGTAGGTGACTTTACTTTTTAAACTCATCCAACAAGTATCACCTATCACTCCTCCTTTAAGGATGATAACGATGATGATCATGATGCATGTCTGAACCAGAACTAAAATAATACATGTGTCTATCACCTCTCCTATCCGGAGTGTCCAAAAACCTATCATCTCTAATCATGTCATCTTTGTTTGACTTGTGACCACCATAAGACCTACTGCCATATGCCCCATTAGTTTTTTCCTCTTTCTCATGGCTGATCCAAAGTGGTCCCTATTGTTGTAATTCTGACAAACTCTGAAGTAGTATTGCATTAACCTCTGTTTGTTTCTCTTTTTCCTGCATGATTTTTTCATTGTCCACCTTACAACTCCTTATTTCTTCCTTGAATCTTCTCAATGTATCTTCCAAATCATAAGTGAACTCAACACCACACTTCTCATTCGATTCAATGGGAGAGTCTTGGTAGTCTACCATATTGCTAGCCATTTTATCTCTTCCCTACAAGGTATATTATGTGATCTAAACCAAATCACAATAAACCAACGTACCTTAGCATAGTTCAAGGAGGATATCTCATTTGAAAGATCATCAAATTAGTGTGATACATTTATAACATAATCATAACAACATATTAATTACACACATACCATGAATACATGCATGACAAAAAAAACCATAACACCACTATATACTTTACCACATGCAACATTAACATGCATAATAAATGTGTAATCGACCACACACATGCATGAATGCATATGATCAATCATGATTGATGATACTTGTAACCAAGCCTATAAGAATGATACATGCAACCAAGCATGCAAGAATGTAACCAAACATATGAGAATGTAACCAAGCATACAAAATGACACATGTAAGTGACATATAACAACATGTAACCAATCATACAATCATGAAAACATGCTTCACACAACAACATTCTTATTCCCATGGTGACATCACTACGACCATGACCAACACCATGTATATGCAACAAGCACATATACCACAAGGATGACTAACGCATGTACAGCCGACATGAATGCATGACAAACACATTAACTCATAGAGGGGGAAACCATGCTCTGATACCAATCTATAAGCACACTCCTCCCACATATACCCAAGTAACCAACTAATGGAGGTAAACATGCGATGAGAGAGGCCACTATGAATGGATTCAACCTCTTTGGTGACCTTAAGGAAATGGAATCAATGGAACACATCAACCATACCATCCACATAAATAACAACACCCCTAGGAGACATCTCAGTCACTCTGACATCCTGCCCTTGGGTCCCATTGATATTTTAGACCTCTTAACCTTCAAACGCTCTCATGCTATGGGCATTCCAGCATCCAAGAACCTTTGGACTCTCTCACGGGCCTACAAACCATCATCCAGAGACTTTTCCGAGCAGACCTATGTAAGCATCCATGGAATTCAAGGCACTTTTCTAGCCCAGAATTCTGTCCATTGCCCAAAACTTGTTATAACTTTGAGAATCCATCAAAGACATGATGACAAGACTAATAAACCAAAAATAAACCTTGGGATTAGGCCTAACCATACCCAACTGGGACTGACATTCTATCAAACACTTGGCATCAATGCAACCTATAGGTCTAGGATACAAGACAGAGCATAAATGACTGAAAGCTCCTATGAAATTGTTGGCATTATGGTACATGTGTTATCCTTGATGGAAAACCACATACAGGTCAATTCAGAAATGATAAAGGGAAACTCACTTTGTAACAGGTCTATTCAGAGGTAACAAAGTAATGGTACAGAAGAACAGGATGATGGGACAAAGGATTATAGATCAAAATCAAGAAATTGAGGAAATAGAATGTTTTAAGTCATATACATTGTTTAATCTAGTCCAAGTAGCATATAGACATGGTTGCACATAATAAAAGGAGTGTATATGTATGCATGTAGTTGCACAGAAGGAAAAGTACGTATGGGATGGAAAATTAAGGTTAAAGAATACGAAGGGTCCATAACATTGTATTAGCCCACAATATTGAGTGGAATAACGGTTACTTGATCCCATCTAAGAATACCATAGGTTCTAAGTGTTGTTTTAGTGCATGGTATTGACAAAGGCTCTAAGTATATAAAGAGGAGAAGATCAATGGGCTAAATGTGCAAGTGAAAGGGTTTTTTCATTAATACTTCTATCTGAAGTATATTTTGTGTTGTAAGGGTTATGGATATTGTTGGGCACCAAATCTGCTTACCTTTTCCCTACATTTCCACTCATCTTTTCATCCTTTTTGCACTCATTAACATGTAATTACTATGCTAAACCTATGAGGTAACCCTCCTTTCTCTATCTCTTGGAATATTTAATTATTGAAGTAAAGAGAAGAGATTTTTGCCTATGCAAACCACTAAAACTTGTTATGTTCGCAGATTCTAGAGAATAGGTGTTGATCTCACAACATATAGCGGAAGTTCCACGATTCACAGCAGTCGTTCAACAATGATGAAACAACATAACCAACTTGTAGTTTCTCCCAATCCGTTTTGGATCATTTCTATTCTCGCTCTCTTGGCACTAGTGTTGTTTTGAACTGATGTATATTTTTGGGCATGTAGTTACAAGGTTTTGGGGGAAGATGTTATCACCCCTGTATTGTATAAAACATGGATCGTTCCTATGTGAAGGGTTAGTCGTACCAGGATATGCATTGTAACAGCTTTTCTTCAAATTAATAAAATATAAACACTTTGATGTTCTATCTTCAGTTGTGAGTGAACGCAGCCCTGATCAGAGAGCTGGGCCCACTCTTCTAATCAGGTGTTGCATGTTTCCTTTTATGTGTGTTGTTTTACTTGGTGTATTTATTTCCTTATTGTTGTTATATATTTCCATATATTGTTGTGAATGCCATTTTAAGTTCTGCAGTTTAATTTTCATTACTATTACAACGATGCTTTGATTTCTTAATCATGAACCCTTGGTTGATGTAAGATTGTAACTTTCCTCTTGCATATACCTTGTGCGTTACCTTGAAAAGAGTATGCACCCAAATTGATGAATTAATGTAGGAAAAGGGTTTGACCAATTTGTTCATACCTAGACACCAACATTTTGGCATTGTTGCCGAGGAAAGCTGGCAAGGTTCAAGACACGATCTGTATCGACGAAAGGTTCAATCTCTCATCCTGGGGAGAGAAGGAGTCTTCTCACTCTGCTCCATGTCCTAAGCATATTCATTTCTTTGTTTTGTTTTTTTTCCTTTTTTTTTTCCATTTTTTATCTTTAGGGCCACTATCTCATCCTGGGGAGGGAATGGTGCTTTAACGCCCTACTCCAGGTCCCGAGCTTTAGATTTCCTTGTGTGCATTCTTTTTTTGTTTGGTTTCTTGTCCCAGGGAGGGAAGGCTCCATTGACACCCTACTCCGGGCCCTGAACCCTAAGTTCCATTTTCATTAGTTGTTTTTCTTTCCACTTGATCTCTCGTCCTCAGGAGGGAATGGTATTTTGACACCCTGCTCCAAGTCCTAATCATTGTGATTTGGTATCAACATTTTCATCACATCAACTTGCATGAACAGAGATTCGAATAAAAGGGGAAAAGGAAGAGCCCCAAAGAAGGGAGGATAGGATTTGGGAAGGAATACTTATATCCAGAAAATCATCGCAAGATCTGAATCAGAGGCATCCTCTCGTGCTGCTGTAAGGCTAGTTGTTCAAACAAGATCTGGGGGAAAATATGTAGATTAGCCAGTGTTATCCACAACACCCCCTGTTGATTCAACACAGCAGACACTTTCAGCAGCTGAAGGAGCATGCAATAGCATCCCTGCTGAAGGGGCACCGTTGCTGGTAGCAGAGGGAGAAGAAGTTGCAAGCAGAACATCAAAGGAACCAGCCCATTCCAGTAGGGAAGAAGAAGTTGCAGAGAAGAGGTCTAAAGGATCAAGCCATTATGACAGAGAGGAAGAATTTGTAGGGGTACCTGTATCACATACAGATAGAGGGAGTGTTGTTAAAGCAACTCAAACCCATATGATAAGAGCCCTTCCATCATTTCCTACAAAACCTGCTGAAATCCCCAGTGATTATTGGAGGATATTCATGGCACCGACAACCTCTACTATTGACTTCCCAATTGGAGATCTGGGGGTTGGTGCACCCACAAAGCCCATTCCTTTAGCAGCCTTACCTAGCTTTCATGGACTTACTTTGGAAGATCCTAACACGTTCCTGTTTGAATTTGACATTGTATGTCGGGGGTATGACTATATAATGGATTATCAGAAACTAAAAATATTCCTTGCTGTTATCACTCTAATAATTCTTTTGAAGTAAAAAATAAAGAAAAACCAAAGATAACCACAAACCGCTTTTGGAGGTCAGGACCTAGCCTTCCGGATCCTCAAAAAGGGCTCTCTCTTTAAAATTTAACTTTGTTTTAGTTAAGATTTTTTTAGGCTAGCTATGATTGTTCAAGGGGTTTTGATTTGTTTTTGAGATTGGGTGGTGGGATTTGCTTAGATAGATGGATAAAATGATGACTTTTAGACCATTGGGCTATGGAGGTGTTGTGCTATATAACAACCCCCCATTTCATAAAATTTTTATTTTCAAAACTATAATATGAAATGGGTCCCTTTTATATTAAATTGGTATCAACTTATCATTCCTCTAAAGGTCCGAAAAGAAATAAAACATTATAAACCTTTTGATAAAGCACATAATCGGTCTTATAATAAAAAATGAATAATCCTTTATTATTGCGATAAAGCGATCGCAAGATCGCATATCGCAATAACAAAGGATGCATGACAAAAGACCCATTGGTCTTCCCCTATGCGACAATGCACAAAAAACTATCGGATATCGGGAAGGCAAGCGATCATAACAAAGGGCCCCTCTCTTTGCTCCGATACGATATCGCTATCGGTGATCAGGGAATGTAGCATGCATGCATCTAAAAGCCCTCATTTAAAAACTCCCGATGCGAATTGGCGATATCGCTATCGGCAACCGGGGATTCCGAAAGGACACCAATATAACAACTTAAGCATTCCCCCGATCGCCGATTGCGATAAAGCTAGGCGCAGTTTTCAGAAAGGATTGATAAGGCCGGGATATATTATGGTTAATTAGTATTAAAGGCCTTTCTCTTCCCGATAGTGATTCACTTACGCCCAACCGCCAAAACATCAAAGTCGTGCTTAAATGAATTATTCGGCCAATAAACAATATGATGAGCATTTAAAAGATTGACAGGTTTAAACGACCATTTGGTTTGCGCCACCTATTCTCCGCATTACGTTCATTTTATCTCCTGTGCAGAGCTCCTCCGAAACAGCAAATTCAGGCCAAATGGGGAAGAAATCTAAGAAATCTGGAACAGCTTCAGCTTCCGCAGTAACAGGAAAACACACTGCTAATCTGGGGCCAAGAAAAAAGGGATTGATCTCGGACACCACATGTCTAGGACTCAGTAAAACTACTTAGCTGAGCATCTATAATCTGATTGAGGCCGAAGAGCCTCAGGTAACAACAGTGCAAGCCACAGCAAACCCGACCCAGAAGTCTGATGCAACTCTAAAGGATTTGGCCGATTCTTACCTACATCGGATAGCAGCCCCAGAGAAAATTCTTCCATATACAGATGTGGTAAGATGGGCAATTGAGGAAATCCCAATTACAAACAGAACATTTTGCACCATCAACGGGAGAGTGTTCAGCTCGTTTCAACCAGATGATTTGAGGAAAATGTACCATTTGCCTGCACTGGAGAAGAAGTACAACAAAGCATTTCTGGAGAAGTTCAAAAATGAAAATGACATTGAATCAGAACCTATACGGGATTGGAGACAAAACCCAGTGAAACACAAGCATGAGTCTTCGGGTAAGTACTTTGTCGATTCCTTGTGTTCTCCTTATTGTTATGCCGGAGTAATGATGTGTAGGATTTGGGGGTTGCATGATTCCTCAAATTTCACTATAGAGATGGTACCTTTAATGGAAGTAGCATGCAATAGAGAAATAATGGATTGGGGGAATATACTGTCTGATAAGTTAGCAACAATTGTTCTTGAATTCAGAAATAAATCCCGCGTTACTGAAAGGTTCATTCCTCCATTTTACTATAGTGCCTACATCTTATATACTCTCTGTTTTAATTCTGAATTTTCTGTGCTGGGGTGGAGATGGACTCCACACGACCCCATGCCCATTCATATATATCACCAAAATTTGTGGAAAGCCCACTATAAACACCACCTATATCAAGTTTGCAATGGATTTATGTTACCCATTCACTATGCCATTTTTGACAAACCTGCTCCTAAGATTTCCTCACAAGCAGAGATTGACTTGACAGCCATAGGAAGATGGTTCGGAGAAGAAAAATTCACATATGTAAGAGTTTTTGGCAGTCATGCCAGGCCTCATGTCCTCCCCTTATATACACCCGACAAACTGTTGGCCCAAGAGATATCATATCAGCTTACATCCAAAGGAGTTACACAGACTCTAAGGAATAAAAAGAAGCAGGTTTGGCCCCCTTTTCCTCTAAGGTTTGGCATTTACGCTCTGCATGATTACAAACATGCAGAGAAAGAAGCAGAAAAGATTAATACATTGAATCTCGCCACTCTTCCTAACAGGTGATTTGATCCAAACAAAGTCGCCTATAATGCACTTGAATAGGCAAAACTCACTAAATTGGAACATAAAGATGATGAGTTTGATGACGTGTTCTCCTCGACCGAGTCATTATTTCAGGTTCAAATGCTAGCCAGAATGAGATATCACGACGACGGGTTAGTCGAATTTAACAAACTTAGAGAGCAGAGGTTGCAAACTTTGCCTCTAGATCTGTTAGCAACAGCCCCGATGACACAGTCAAGCGAGCCTGAAAAATGACTTACCAATGAACCTCCTGCTACATCAGAAATTGTTGGAGAAATCTAAACAAGAGAGTAGGAGGAACTGCAGAAGAAAGAGCAGGAGGAAGTGCAGAGGAAAGGGCAGGAAGAAGTGCAGAGGGAAGAGCAAGAGCAGAGCAGCACGGGCGTGAATGTCGATGCCCAGATTGACCCGAAGTTTCTCTAGGAATGGCAGCAATTCGATTCACTCATAAGCAATCGAGAAAGCTCAAAGGAAGCCGATACATCCAAAGGAGCTGATACAATGGATACAACATCAAAAGAGGTTCCAAGTGGAACCAGCGGCCTACCCCCTACTACAAATATAGAAATAATTCCCAAAGATCCTTCGGATCAGATCATTTTGCAAGTGGAGGATATACCTCCATCGGATGTCTTTTACATCCCAAAGCACAGGGTTGTAGTAAAGCGACAGCGGAAAAGGAGAAAGATTGATCAACCTTCCCTATTCCCTGAACAAACAGTGACAACCAACATGGTTTGGAAAGAGGAGTTTGATCCCTCTGATGACCTAACAAAATTGTCCCAATATGTTGGGGCCTATTCGGCAGCCACCATGGACAAGGAATCAGAAGTAAGTAATCTGTTAAGAGAAAAGGACCAGGCAATCGCTTCGCTACAACCGCAGCTATCGGAGGCATAGCAGAAAGCAGAACAACTCGAACAGTAATTGTCCACGCAGCAAAAAATAAATAATCAATTGAATAAGCAGTTGTAGGAAGAAAAACAAAGGATTGATTCAAGTGCAATTCAAAAGCAGAAAGAGTTGTCGGAAGCATTGGCAAAATTGAAAGCAGTAAATGAATAGATGGTGAAGATGAAAGATGAGCAAATTGCTCAATTATCAGGCCAAATAGAAAAGTCCAAGAATCTTCCACAGCCTGCTGAGTTTAGAGCAGAAGCACTACATATTAACAAGGCATTGGTAACACAAATAAGACTATTATGTCAGAAAATTGCTCAAGCGGAACCCCTATGTGACATAACAGCATCAGTAATCGATAAATCAGTTGATGCTAGAACAGACTTACAGCAGGCCGATGAGACCTTGACAAATTTTATTGATTGGAAAGACATTGATGAGGGACAGGCAACTAATTTTCCAAAAATCTTAGAATCCCATAAAGAAATCCTATTTATGGAATGGCAGTCCCAATTAATGAAGGCAAAGAGAGAATTTTCTAGATGCAAATTAACCACAAGTAATTTGGTTGCATTAATTAATGATACTCTCTATTTATCTAATATGATCTCTCAATGTATTCCAGGTAAATTACTATCGGTTAAAACATTGGAGCAGTCATGTTATCAAGAGCTGGAAAAGAATGGGAGGTTGATCGCAGGTATTAACAGTTTAACTTGGGACACCTATTGGTTGTTCCTAGTAAAACCATATAGCTAGAGAGCAGCCCTCAAGTGTCTAATAGATGCAATCGGGTGTATCATTCTTGATATACAATATGCCACCTATGTTGCTCAACTCAGTTCTTGTCTCAGCCGCCCTCAAGAAGTGGAACCAATGCTAGCAATATGCTAGCTCAGGTCGAAAGGAAAACAGCCAGAGCAATGAATCATGCTGCCGACTGCCAGATTGCTATGGGAAAGATATTCCAGATCAAGTTGTACCAATTAAGTAGCATTTTAATTTTATAGTTAGTTTTAATCAAGTATTTATAGACCCTTTCAATGCATTGGAAATGGTCGTAAGTTTTTGTATATGACTTAAACCTGAAGTTGCACTACTATACCTCAGGTGTATATTTTTATAAATACTGGGCCAATTATTCCAATTTTGATAACGAAGCTTTTATGTGGATGTGCACTACTGCCTTTATTTAAAAGTATTTCTTAGTCGGAAGAAGGAATTCAAATAGCGATTGATGTTGGGAATGATTTGCAGATCATATGGTACTACTATCTATGTCTGAGTTCATTCTTTTTATGTGAATTGTTAATTGATCACTCTTGCTGTTATCGGATATATGCATGTGTTTTTAACAGCATTCTTTATACTTTCCACTACTGGATGTTTATAGCATGCTTTTCTTTTAATCATACATGTATCGGTAATATAAAAGGATAAGTGTAACAATGTTTTATTAATTACTTTGCTCAACTATTTGAACAAAGCAATTATTATGTGAATGAATGTCTATGTTTATTGAGTAGAGTCATTTATATGCCTATCGACGAATAGAGATCATCAAGCGTTGCACTTAAAAGAATAGAAGATTCCCGGGATAGAATAGTTATTTTTATTTTTGCTTTTAGATTAATTCATCCACTCATTATCATTTATAAGAAAACCAATCACTCATCCATCCCCTTTTTATTCATTACTGGGAAACTAATCCCATTATATCCAGTAGGAGCCACCATCCCAAGCGAAAAAGGAGTTGTATTAAGGTCCGGACTGGGTGGTTATCCCCCAATGTTGATGCAACGATTTTCAGGGCATCAACATTTTTGGCACTAGAAGGAGGGCCTGAACTATGAATGGCGAGAAAATCCAAATCTACAGACCATTCTGAGAGTAAATCTCCCTCCACATCAACTCGTACTTCCCAATTGCATGCTGGTTCTCTATTATCCAAGCGAGAAGAAGAGGAATAAACTACCACTACTCAAACCCACAATACTCCAGAACGATTAAGTCCTGAGTCCCCTGAAGTTCAGTTACTCATCCATAAAATTCAAGGCTTCTCGATATCACCACAGAAATCTGATGTATCTCAAAGCAGTGAGACTTCGCAATTCAATCTACCTCATCCTCTCACTAGACTTCAGAGTGGAAAGCTCGGTATTGAACCTACTGAGCTACCCTTACCTAAAAGGAAAATGGCAAAGAAGAACACTGAAGGATATGACAGTGAAGCATTTTCATCCACATCCTCCATCTCATCTTCCCCAGTGCGAAGTCAACCATCCACTCCCTCATTACATATTATTGTTCATCAGGGATTAGGAACTTCAACATACCAACCGGCTCAAT
Source organism: Pinus tabuliformis (assembly GCA_031772625.1). Lineage (NCBI taxonomy): Eukaryota > Viridiplantae > Streptophyta > Pinopsida > Pinales > Pinaceae > Pinus > Pinus tabuliformis. The sequence continues at coordinate 775,947,956 of CM062820.1, read as the reverse complement.
CCTCAATATCAATTCCTTCCCAAACATATGGAATTTCATCAACAATCTCATCCACTACTAGTGTTTCAATGGCAAATCCATGGAATAGACCTGGTGTGGTCAATATGCCTACACCATTACATGCATTGCCTGATGCTCCTGAAAAATGGCTACCCAAGTTTAACCTTGATGATGGAATTCAAGCTGAGGAACATATTAATAACTTCATGTTATCAGTTAATTTGAAAGGAGTAACAGAGGAAGATGTTGTCATTAGGCTTTTCCCTTATACTTTGCAAGGATCAACGGGATCCTGGTATTTTTCCTTGCCCTCTGGATCCATTACTAGTTGGAACACTTGCCAAGAACAATTTCTTACTAAGTATGGTGATGATAGATCTTTAGCCACATTAATCAATGATCTCTCCAATCTTAGGAAAGAGCATAGGGAAACGATTAAATAATTCAATGCGCGATTCAATAAACTCTTGAATAAAATCCCAACGGCCTCCAAACCAAGTGCGCAAATCAGAAGCGAATGGTATATAACTACCCTACCTGCCAATATAGCTATCTTCGTAGACAGGGCCGGAAAACCAACTTTAGCTGAAAACATGAAAGAAGCACTTGCTGTGGAGAAACGTATTAATGCTCTAGAAAAGAAAGTTGCTCTTGAAGATAGAAAATCCAAAAAAGTTTCTTTTAAAGATGATTCAAAGAAGAAAACCCCTAAAGATCCATATGATATGGAGGGTGTGCAAAACGTCCTCAAGACATTGTCAAATGAAATGGTTGAAATCAAAAAACAAGTAGCGGAAACCTCAACTAAAAGGCCCTTTAGAAATTTCAAGAAAACCGAATCAAAACCACTGAATGTTATATCTAATGCAAATTCAGATCCTAAAGAAGAAGAAGAAGAGGAAACAATTTCACCAACTGATGAAGAAGAGGAAGTTGTTGAATGCCATGGAATGTGGGACTTCATATTGCCTAAATCCGATACGGAAAATGAACAAGAAGCTTTTCCTGTGGCTACTAGGAGTAAAGGTGCCCCTGAACCTGTCCAGGCAAGTTCAAAGAAAAGAAGTGCAGATGTTACTACTACAAAGGAAAGGGTATCCACAAAGAAGCCACCTGCAACAGTACCGCAAAACCAACCTTCATCCTCAAATAAACCTTCAACATCTAAAACATTGGTAGTATCAGATTCAATGGATTACAATATTGTTGATGATATGAAGAAGACTAAGGCAAACATTACCATGTTTGAACTTAGCAAACTAAAACATCAGAAGAAATTGCTTCTCAAAGAATTGAATGTTGTTCCTTCTTCACCTCTTCCCAATGCTAAAGCTACAAATGATTCAGGTCAACCACCTTCTGGCGGGATTGAAGCTACTGATACGATTCTGATTGGAGACAGATCAAATTCGCATACTCCTCCTTTGCTCTTAACCTACGAGATTTATCACCGAAATCTACACAATTGTTTGATTGACTCAGGGGCATCCTCTAATATAATGCCAGCTTCAGTTTGTTCGAAACTGAACATTGAGCCCCAAAAGTCTGCAATTCACATTGTGCAGTTAGATAGAACCAAAGTCCAGGTTTTAGGGGAAATTAACTCTGTAACTATCAGGTTATCGGCTGATCCATGAGTAGTTCAAAGAATTGATATCTTAATTGCTGATATACCTGAATTTTATGGTTTAATCTTGAGTAGGGATTGGTCTGAGAAGCTCCATGGGTATATTTCTACCGATTGGTCCCATATGTGGCTACCCTACAAGGGAAAGCCAAATCAAATAAAAATCAATCGGGAGAAACACATGACCCATACTGTTACAGAATTTGAACAGGAAAATCAACCAATAGCATTTAATAACAACATCTTGGGGAATTATTCATCTGAATCATTCTTTGGAAACTTCACTGCCCAACCATCTCCTTTCTCAGTAAATAATTTTACATCTCAGATTGAAAATTATTCACAAACAGATAGATCAAGATGTTTTAACAATACTGAGGAAGCTGTAAATAAAATTGTTGATAATTCTTTATTTTGGTCACTATATTTTGATGGGTCTAAGTCTAGCGAAGGCTCGGGAGTAGGATGTATTTTGGTTAGCCCTCAGGGAGAAAAAACGATGTTGTCCTGTAGGTTGGAGTTTGAATGCACGAATAATACAGCTGAGTACGAAGCCTTATTTCAAGGACTATACAAAGCGATTGGCCTCAAGGTTAAATATTTGAAAGTGTTTGATGATTCAGAAATTATTATTGAAAAGGTGAGAAATATGATTCATTGTCTTTCTAGCCATCTCAAGCATTATCAGTCGCTGGTACAAGAACTCACCTCTCAATTTTTAGCATTCAATATTTCTTCCATCCCTAGGTCTCAAAATTCAGCAGCTGACTTGCTAGCCAATGTTGCTTCCAAACTCCTACCTTCCGAAGATTATAGCCCAGATAGATTTTCATTAGAGTTACTTTTTAGACCATTGATTCCTGACAATGTCACTAATTGGCGAGTGTTCAATCATGATGAAGACATCTTACACTTTTTGACTTCCGACAAGTCCTACGATGATCAGATCATTGATGAAAGCAAGCATGACCTTTAGATGAAAGAAAAGCACGAGGAAAACTCAATACCAAATCCTGTGGTTAAACTTGAGGATATTTACGATATTAAAGACAGGTTTAAACCAGTGACCAATACAAAGCTCAAAAGTTCCACCTTAAGATTTGAATTGATAAATCTTGGCACTGAGCAGAATCCTCAAAACATTAATTTGGGATGAGGACTTTCTATGGAAGAAAAGATAGCATTCATTAGATTATTAAGAAAAAATAAACATGTCTTCGCTTGGAAATATGACAATTTAAAAACATATGATGCATCTATCATCCAGCATACCATTCCAATGCTTTCCGAACAAAAACCAGTTCAACAAAAGTTGAGGAAAATACATCCGAACTTAGAGATTCAAATAAAATCAGAACTCAATAAAATCTTGAAAGCTAAGATTATTTTTCCCATTCGGCACTCAAACTAGGTCTCTAATATGGTGCCTATTAGGAAGAGAAATGGCGACATTAGGATTTGTATAGATTTCAGAAATCTGAATAAGGCAAGCCAAAAAGATAATTTCCCATTACCTACTATGGAGCAGATACTCCATTCAGTAGCAGGTTCTGAGTTAATGTCCTTTTTAGATGGTTTTTAAGGATATAACCAAATTTTGGTCCATCCTGATGCAGACTCAAAACTATCTTCAGAACGAAATGGGGAACTTAAGCTTATCAGAAAATGCCTTTTGGACTTATTAATGCAGGAGCCACGTTCCAAAGAGCGATGGATATAGCTTTCAAAGGATTGATCAACAAAACGGTAGTTGTCTACTTAGATGATATTACTGTATTTTCTAAGAAGAGATCCAATCATTTGCATGATTTAAATCAAATCTTTGAACGCTGCAGAAGGTATGGTATTTCACTCAATCCCAAAAAATCCTTCTTTTCTCTTAATCAAGGAAAGCTCTTGGGCTTTATTGTTTCCAAAGATGGTATTTATATTGATTCGGATAGGATTAAAGAAATCTCTGAAATTCCTTTTCCTCATAATAAAAAATCCATGTAGTCATTTTTAGGCCAAATTAATTTTGTCAAGAGATTTGTTCCTAACTTTTCTCAGATCATTTTACCATTACAAACTATGATTAAGAAAAATTCAGTGTTTAGATGGGGATCTGCAGAAAAGGAAGCATTTGATTCAATCAAGCAAGCAATAATCAATGCCCCTGCTTTAAACACTCCTAATTTTTCTAATCATTTCACATTGTACACAATCGCATCCGATTCATCTTATGCAGCAGTACTCACTCAGATTGATGATCACAACTTGGAAGTACCGATTTCATTTTATAGTTCAAACTTGCAGGGTGCTGAACTGAATTATTCCGAAGTTGAAAAACAAGCCTTTGCTATGTATAAAGTTGTCAAACATTACAGACCCTTCCTTTTAAAATCCCATACAAAAGTTATAGTTCCTTTTCCTGCAGTAAGGAAATTACTAATCCAAAGGGAATTAGGTGAAAAATGGCAAACTGGGTTACAACACTTCAAGAATATGACTTGGAAATCAAGCCAGCAAAGATTGTTAGAGGCCAAGGTTTTTGCAGGTTATTAGCAGGAGCATCCAACATTCAAGGACCAGGTGATACAGAACATATTGAAGAAATCAACCAGATAAGTATTACTGATTCTAAATCGCAATATGCAGACTTGATATTTTATTTGAAAAATGGATATGCACCTCCTAACCTGTCTTATAAAAACAAACGGGCCATTAGATTAAAAGCAAAAAACTTCACAATCATTAATGATGTACTTTTTAGGCAAAATTATGATTCAATTTTATTAAGATGCCTAGAAAAACCTGAAGCACAAAAGGTTTTGCAGGAACTACATGATGGACCAGCAGGAGGACATTTTGGAGCTGACACAACAGCCCACAAAATCATTCATGCTGGATACTATTGGCCCACCTTGTTCAGAGATGCTCATGAATATGTAAGGAAATGCCGAAGTTGTCAAACTTCCAGTGGAAGACAAAGAAAGCCAGCTTTCCCTTTGCAACCAGTCAACATTGAACAACCATTTGAGCAATGGGGATTGGACATCATTGGAGAAATCACTCCACATTCATCCAAATAGCATAAGTATATCCTTAGTGCCACTGATTATTTTACTAAGTTGGTTGAAGTGATTCCTTTAAAGACAACAAATTCTGAGGCAATTATGGGATTCATAGATCAATTCATCATTACCAGGTTTGGTGTCCCAAATTCTCTTGTTTTCGATAATGCATCTTATTTCTATGGAAATGCTATGTTTGAGTTCGCTATTAAAATAGGCTTTAAATTGAAATATTCTGCAAATTACTATCCCCAGGGTAATGGTTTAGCAGAATCTACCAATAAAAATCTAGTTAAAATTATTAAGCGAACTATTGAAAAAAATCATAAAAACTGGCACAAACCTTTAATATTCGCACTATGGGCTGATAGGATAACACAGAAGGCTTCCATAGGTTCTTCTCCATTCAACCTTGTATATGGGAAAGAAGCAGTGCTACCAACAAATCTAGTGCTTCCTTCTCTAGCCCTAGTTCAGTTTATTGAAGAAATCCCCTCTTCTTCTATTCAACTTAGACATGATCAAATCTTAAAATTAGAGGAAGAAAGAGAAAAATCCAAAATTGCTCATGCAAAACATCAACAAATTATCAAGTCATCTTTTGATTCAACTTCATCCAGTTCGAAACAATTGCAAGTTGGTGATCTAGTTCTGAAATGGGACAAAGCCCATGAGGATAAAAGAAAACACACCAAGTTCCAGAAAATGCGGCTTGGACCATTTCAGATCTGCAAGAAGATAGGCCATTCGACATTCATATTACAAGATTTATCAGGTAAGAGAGATTCTCTTCCTGTTAATGGCCTCATCTTAAATAAATTCTTTAATTGAGGAGGTAATGCCTTCTCCCTTTTTAATTCAGTAGAATTTGTAGTTTGTAGGACCATTAGGAAATAAAGTTGTAAGGTATCTTCCATTGGCCTTTGCTGTATTGAAAAAGTTTCTCAAAGAAGTAGTTTTAAAATTTACTTTTAAAAAAATAGAAGCCTTAAACAAAAGGGACAATTTCTAGGAAATTAGGTATATTTACATTCTGAAACCCCATTTAATTTTTTTTGAAATCTTCTCAAGATTTAGAAGTATTGTAAATCATTTTATGGTTTTCTAATTGGCCACAAAAGGGTTATCAATATCAAAACAGAAACTAATTCAACTTCAGCATCTTCAACTCTTACCCTTTCATCCATTCGCTCTTAAGGAGAAAATTGTCCATCCCATTCATCAAAGGTTATGATTACTCTCTAATTCTAAAATATTTGATATAAAAGATAAGGGGTCTTATTACAAGCCTGCTTACCATGATCATTGGGAAATAGTTTAACCGACATTACCAACACGGCATACCAAAACAGGGTAATGGCTTATAATCAAAAGACAAGGGGTCTCATCACGAGCCAGCTTGTTCGGTTAGATTAATATCAGTGAATGGCATTGTCAAACAGCTGGCCACCAAACCAGGACAATGGCTTTTTATATTACAAAATAATAGAAAAGCAAAAAGAGATACAAAATGTGTAAGCATGTTTTGAATTCATTATTTTAATCATACTCTGAAATGGATGGGATAATGGACAATCAAATGGTTAAAAGGTATCCCTGTCGAAACTATGAATGTTTGCTGGAAGCAGAGGCTCTACCTATGACTAAGGAGTCAATTAAAAAGGCTGAGTTGGAAAGGTTTTCTTTTTTATCATTATCAACCAATAGAGGCCAATTTAAAACTTAGAATATATTTAATTTTAACGAGAGAAGAAATTAGCAAAATTGCTTTTATTTTATTCAGAATGTATGTATACCTAGTTATATTAGAATTTTCCTCTTTGATAAGATTCCTATTCAAAGAAAGTCTAAGTATTTCAATATTTCTCATAGATAATTGTTTCTCCCAGCAACTCGCCAATTGTTGTGCTGTACAAAAACCCCCCATTTCATAAAAAAATTATTTTCAAAACTATAATATGAAATGGGTCCCTTTTAGATTAAATTGGTATCAACTTATCATTCCTCAAAAGGTCCGAAAAGAAATAAAACATTATAAACCTTTTGATAAAGCACATGATCGGTCTTATAATAAAAAATGAATAATCCTTTGTTATTGCGATAAAGCGATCGCAAGATCGCATATCGCAATAACAAAGGATGCATGACAAAAGACCCATTGGTTTTCCTCGATGCGACAATGCACAAAAAACTATCAGATATCGGGAAGGCAAGCGATCATAACAAAGGGCCCCTCTCTTTGCTCCGATGCGATATCGCTATCGACGATCGGGGAATGTAGCATGCATGCATCTAAAAGCCCTCATTTAAAAACTCCCGATGCGAATTGGTGATATTGCTATCGGCAATCGGGGATTCCAATAGGACACCAATATAACAACTTAAGCGTTCCCCCGATCGCTAATTGCGATAAAGCTAGGCGCAGTTTTCAAAAACGATTGATAAGTTCGGGATATATTATGGTTAATTAGTATTAAAGGACCTTCTCTTCCCGATAGTGATTCACTTACGCCCAACCGCCAAAACATCAAAGCCACGCTTAAATGAATTATTCAGCCAATAAATGATATGATGAGCATTTAAAGGATTGACAGGTTTAAACGGCCATTTAATGGAACAGTAAGGCCAAAATCTCTTCAGAGATTGTATCCGCAGCCACCTTAAGTTAATCCTCCATTATTCATTGATTAATATACCTCATTCATATTTTGGTTTGCGCCACCTATTCTCTGCATTACGTTCATTTTATCTCCTGTGCAGAGCTCCTCCGAAGCAGCAAATTCAGGCCAAATGGGGAAGAAATCTAAGAAATCTGGAACAGCTTCAGCTTCCACAGTAACAGGACAACACACTGCCGATCCGGGGCCAAGAAAAAAGGGATTGATCTCGGACACCACATGTCTAGGACTCGGTAAAACTACTTGGCTGAGCATCTATAATCTGATTGAGGCCGAAGAGCCTCAGGTAACAACAGTACAAGCCACAGCAAACCCGACCCAGAAGTCTGATGCAACTCTAGAGGATTTGGCCGACTCTTACCTGCATCAGATAGCAGCCCGAGAACAAATTCTTCCGTATACAGATGTGGTAAGATGGGCAATTGAGGAAATCCCAATTACAAACAGAACATTTTGCACCATTGACGGGAGAGTGTTCGGCTCGTTTCAACCCGATGATTTGAGGCAAATGTACCATTTGCCTACACCAGAGAAGAATTACAACAAAGCATTTATGGAGAAGTTCAGAAATGAAAATGACATTCAGAACCTATACAGGATTGGAGACAAAACCCAGCGAAACACAAGCATGAGTCTTCGGGTAAGTACTCTGTCGATTCCTTTTGTTCTCCTTATTGTTATGCCGAAGTAATGATGTGTAGGATTTGGGGGTTGCATGATTCCTCAAATTTCACTATAGAGATGGTACCTTTAGTGGAAGCAGCATGCAATAGCGAAATAATGGATTGGGGGAATATACTGTCTAATAAGTTAGCAACAGCTGTTCTTGAATTCAGAAATAAATCCCGCATTACTGAAAGGTTCATTCTCCATTTTACTATAGTGCCTACATCTTAGATACTCTTTGTTTTAATTCCAAATTTCTTGTGTTGGGGTGGAGATGGACTCCACAGGACCCCATGCCCATTCATATATATCACCAAAAGTTGTGGAAAGCTCACTATAAACACCACCTATATCAAGTTTGCAATGGATTTATGTTACCCATTCACTATGCCATTTTTGACAAACCTACTCATAAGATTTCCTCACAAGCAGAGATTGACTTGACAGCCATAGGAAGATGGTTTGGAGAAGAAAAATTCACATATGTAAGAGTTTTCGACAGTCATTCCAGGCCTCATGTCCTCGCCTTGTATACACCCGACAAACTGTTGGCCCGAGAGATAGCATATCAGCTTACATCCAAAGGAGTTACACAGACTCTAAGGAATAAAAAGAAGCAGGTTTGGCCTCCTTTTCCTCTAAGGTGTGGCGTTTACGCTTTGCATGATTACAAACATGCAGAGAGAGAAGCAGAAAAGATTAATACACTGAATCTCACCACTCCTCCTAACAGGGGATTTGATCCAAACAAAGTCGTCTATAATGCACTTGAACAGGCAAAACTCACTAAATTGGAACATAAATATGATGAGTTTGATGATCTGTTCTCCTCTGCCGAGTCATTATTTCAGGGTCAAACGCTAGCCAGAATGAGATATCACGACGACAGGTTAGTCGAATTTAACAGACTTAGAGAGCATAGGTTGCAAACTCTGCCTCTAGATCTGTTAGCAACGGCCCCGTTGACACAGTCAAGCAAGCCTGAACAATGACTTACCAATGAACCTCTTGCTATATCAGAAATTACTGGAGAAATCCAAACAAGAGAGCAGGAGGAACTTCAGAGGAAAGAGTAGGAGGAAGTGTAGAGGAAAGAGCAGGAAGAAGTGCAGAGGAAAGAGCAGGAGCAGAGCAGCACGGACGTGAATGTCGATGCCCAGATTGACCCGAAGTTGCTCCAAGAATGGCATCAATTCGGTTCAATCATAAGCAATCTAGAAAGCTCAAAGGAAGCCGATACATCCAAAGCGGCTGATACATAGGATACAGCATCAAAAGAGGTTCCAAGTGGAACCAGCGGCCTACCCCCTACTACAGATATAGAAATAATTCCCAAAGATCCTTCGGATCAGATCATTTTGCAAGTGGAGGATATACCTCCATTGGATGTCTTTTACAGCCCAAAGCACAGGGCTGTAGTAAAGTGACAAGGGAAAAGGAGAAGGATTGATCAACCTTCCCTATTCCCTGAATAAATAGTGACAGCCAACGTGGTTTGGAAAGAGGAGTTTGATCCTTCTGATGACCTAACAAAATTGTCCCAATATGCTGGAGGCTATTCGGCGGCCACCATGGACAAGGCATCAGAAGTAAGTAATCTTTTAATAGAAAATGATTAGGCAATTGCTTCGCTACAAGCGCAGCTATTGGAGGCACAACAGAAAGCAAGACAACTCGAACAACAATTGTCCACGCAGCAACAAATAAATAATAAATTGAATAAGCAATCGCAGGAAGAAAAAAAAAAGGATTGATTCAAGTGCAATTCAAAAGCAGAAAGAATTGTCGGAAGCATTGGCAAAATTGAAAGCAGTAAATGAACAAAAGGTGAAGATGAAAGATGAGAAAATTGTTCAATTATCAGGCCAAATAGAAAAGTCCAAGAATCTTCCACAGCCTGCTGAGTTTAGAGCAGAAGCACTACAGATTAACAAGGCATTGGTAACAAAAATAAGACTATTATGTCAGAAAATTTCTCAATTGGAACCCCTATGTGACATAACAGCATCAATAATTGATAAATCAGTTGATGCTATAACAGACTTAGAGCAGGCCGATGAGACCTTGACAAATTTTCTTGATTGGCAGGACACTGATGAGGGACAGGCAGTTAATTTTCCAAAAATTTTAGAATCCCATAAAGAAATCCTATTTATGGAATAGCAGTCCCAGTTAATGAAGGTAGAGAGAGCAGTTTCTAGATGCAAATTAACCACAAGTAATTTGGTTGAATTAATTAATAATACTCTCTATTTATCTAATATGATCTCTCAATGTACGCCAGGTAAATTACTATCGGTTAAAACATTGGAGCAGTCACGTTATCAAGAGCTGGAAAAGAATGGGAGGTTGATCGCGGTATTAACAGTTTAACTTGGGACACCTATTGGTTGTTCCTAGTAAAACCATACAGCCACAGAGCCACCCTCAAGTGCCTAACAGATGTAATCGGGTGTATCATTCCCGATACACAAGATGCCACCTATGCTGCTCAACTCAATTCTCATCTCATCCACCCTCAAGAAGTGGAACCAATGCTAGCAATATGCCAGCTCAGTTCGAAAGGCAAACAGCTAGAGTGATGAATCATGCTGCTGACTGCCAAATTGCTATGGGAAAGATATTCCAGATCAAGTTGTACCAATTAAGTAGCGTTTTAATTTTATAGTTAGTTAGTTTTAATCAAGTATTTATAGACCCTTTCTGATCCAGGTGGATTTTGGTGGCCACCCACCTATCCCATTTGGACCCCCACAATTGTCTCTTTCAGTTTTTCACTTTCCTTAATTATAGCGCAGTTTACTGTTTTTAGCAGTTTTTCGGGTCCTAAACTTCCGGAGCCGTTTTGAGGCCCTAAACGACATTTTTTGGGAAATCCACCACCAATGATTTTTCTAATAAAAATCGTCTTTTCTGTCGTAGTCCTCGGAGATATCTTTCCAACGGGCTATCATGCGCGTCAAATGGAGATAATACGACCAATTCGAGACCCCGGGAAGTTGGCTGTCCAACTCACCCCAAAACGGGGCCCACAATTTGGCGTTTCATCTTCTAGGGTTAGGTTTTGGAATGTGAAGGGTTTTCCATTGTTTCTCAATAATAAATAGGCCTTCGAGCCTCATTGTAAAGACAGTTCGAAACAGTTCAAAGGCATGTAGCTGACACATCTCTTCTCAGATATAAGCTACCATCGCCCTAACTGGGTTATTTCTATTTGTAAGCATATTTCAGTATTCTCCATTAATGAAATGAAATATTATTTCCGCTGCATCTCTGTTTTTATGGTTATCGCATCTCTGTATTTATGGTTACCTCTGTAATCTATTGCGTTCCTGTTTAAATCCAGATCACTTTCAATGCATTGGAAAGGGTCGTAAGTTTTTGTATATGACTCAAACCTGAAGTTGCACTAATGTAGTTCAGGTATATTTTTTTACAAAGACTGGGCCAATTATTCCAATTTTGATAATGAAGCTTTAATGTGGATGTGCACTACTGCCTGTATTTAAAAGTATTTATGAGTCGGAAGAAGGAATTCAAATAGCGATTGATGTTGGGAATGATTTGCAGCTCATATGGTACTACTATCTATGTCTGAGTTCATTCTTTTTATGTGAATTGTTAATTGATCACTCTTGCTATTATCAGATATATGCATGAGTTTTTAACAGCATTCTTTATACTTTCCACTACTGGATGTTTACAACATGCTTTTCTTTTAATCATACATGTATCGGTAATATAAAAGGATAAGTGTAACAATGTTTTATTAATTACTTTTTTCAACTATTTGAACAAAGCAATTATTATGTGAATGAATGTCAATGTTTATTGAGTAGAGTCATCTATATGCTTATCGATGAACATAGATCATCAAGCGTTGCACTTAAAAGAATAGAAGCTTCCCGGGATAGAATAGTTATTTGTATTTTTGTTTTAGATTAAGTCATCCACTCATTATCATTTATTAGAAAACCAATCACTCATCCATCCCCTTTTTATTCATTACTGGGAAACTGGTCCCATTATATCCAGTCAGAGCCACCATCCCAAACGGAAAAGGAGTTGTATTAAGGTCCGGACCGGGTGGTTATCCCCCGATGTTGATGCAACGATTTTCGGGGCATAAACAGGAGGCAAATAATAAGGAAGAAAAACTAGATTAACTCACTAAAGGGAAAGCTCTAAGGGCAAGATAGCAGAGTTCTCTTCAGATCTTTGAGACAGAGGTGTGAAAGGGTTTCACTCGAGGTGAGAGAGCAGTTAAGGGTTCTTAGACACGGATAATGAATGAGGAATAAAGGGATAATCATGATCAAAGGGCAATTAAGAATCCTTTAACCTGAATATCAAGAAAATCAATCTAAACCAAAGAGAAATTAAGAATTCTCTAATTTAGATATCAGTAGAAAACATTTAAATGTATAACTGCTAAGACAGAGTGTAATTAAACAAGTTCTGAAATATTATTCCAGTTATAAAATTTAGACTGAGAAACACATTTAAAGATTATGAATAACTTTGAGAAAAATAACAATAACACATGAAAATACTTGTCTGAAATTCACTCAACACATGAATCCTTGGAAATATCTGATATTTATTTATCAATCCAGCTTGCTAGCTCATCAAATGATACAATAACCTTATGGGTCTTCTGATAAAAAAGTCTATAGAAATGTCTAATATAATCCACACTTAATACTTTGAATTATGAAGTATTTATACAAAAGTTTATTACATTGAACTATTTCATGTCATACCTTTTATTTTGGTTCTACTAACTTTGATATTTTGCCCTTTTATCTACTTTGTTGTTTGATCTTTCACGCTGGATGCTTCATTTACTTTAGCCTTTCATCTGATACACTTTGACTCTGCTGATCTGTCCACATCCTTTTACCATGTTGTTTTACTTTTACTGTACATTAACCTTTTTACTGCATATTTCTATAGTAAATCAGTTAATTTCTCCCATGTTTCAACATCAGGTAATTGGATTTTTAGCATCTTTCTATATGTTTCATCTGCCTCTGTGTATTTGGCAAAAGTAGGCTTATTGATAAACAAGTGTTTTACCTCATGCTGAAGGTAAAACAAGTTTTCAAATGTTTGGTAGAGTACTTTGCCTGTTGGCAATGCCTTCATTGATGATGTATTTACCTGATCTTTTGCTACCTCTCTGATTTTCTTGTTGTAATCCTCCTGTGTCATCAGCTTATCATTTATCACTAAGGGATTGGGTAATCCATTTTCTCTCAAAATATGGAACTTAGCCATAAATCAGTCAATGGCTAGCTACATATTCTGACACTTATCCTCCAAGTTTTACATCAAGTTCCTCTTGGATATGACCTTTCTGACCTCCAAAATTGTCTCTGTTCTGTCCTCTATTTCCAATTCCCGTCGTTCATACTTATTCTTGGTGTTAAGGAATTGGATAATTACCTCTTTTGGCATTTGTCCTAATTCTTTTTTTACTTTCTAGATGGCCTTTGTAGCCAACTTTATCAAATTTATTTGCTCAAAAATCACCTGAATAGATGGCTAAATATCATTGACAGAGTCAATGATATTGGCCCATAGTTGTTCCTTAGCCTTCCCAAGGGGTACTTTCAGTGTTAAGTCCTTTTCCAGGGCTTTCAATCTTTCACTCATGCTAGTATCCTTTTGCACTTCTTCTTTGTGCATGATTTTGGCAAGCTTGTAATCTGTTTCCAAGCTTGTCACTTTCTATTTGAGCTTATTCATCTCTGTTGTTTGTATGGACATTTCTGCCATAGCTTTAACCAATGTTTCTACTTCTTCATCTGATGTACCTATTTCTGATGTAGATTTTGTAGAAGTCGGTAGTGTTGTGGCCATTGGAGTAGTGGGAGCCAATGAGGCTGCCAATGTGGAAGGAACAACTGTGATAACTGTTGGGATGACATTTACCGGAGGTAGTGCCAAGATCATTTTGTTTTAATTGGATTAAGTTGTCCAATTCCTTTTCTATCTCCCTCAACTGATCATTGAGTTTAAGGACTAGGTCCATCAAATCTTCATGCTTTGTTTGGCTTTCCAAAACTTCCTGTATCTGGGGGTGCTATAGTTGAGGTATCTTCAACTATTTCTTAAGGGATGCAATTTCATCATTCTTCTTTTTGATTAATTGTTCAGTAGGCTTGATGTCTTTGGGATCATGTCCCAATTCAATAACCAAGTCTTCCAAAGACCTTTGTATGGTGTCTCTGGCCTGTGAGGAGGCATTTTCCAACTGATACTAGGCCTAAATGTTATTCAGTGAATTATGCAACTGATGAGCAGCCATGGCCTTTCCTGTAAGGGTAGAGTAAATCATTTCTCTAGCATGCTTGTGAAATTCAGTTTGGTCAATGGGATGAATATCCCTTACCAATACTTCAAAATCTATCTTCTTGAAATATATTGATGTTCTCGATTGTTGTATAGTTGGATTTATGAAGGACATTTGCATCTTTCCTTCCTTGATGTTAAAAGTTGACATCAACCTACTTTGATTAGGCGGTGTAAGCTTAAAATACTATGCATAGGATTCTACCTTCAGTTTCTCATTTCTCATTTTAATCTCCTTGAACATGTCCTTAATGTCCCTATTTCTATCAACGGGCTTATTGAATGAAGAGACTTCTACACTGAGTTGCCTGTCTAAAATTTGGGTTTTTGATGTAGATGGCTCATGTGCTTCTCCAGATGGAGTTGTGCCTTTACTCATGTCTAACTCAGCATTAGTTATTTCTATTGAGCCTTCTGTGTCTTCCTGTTCTGAAACAGGATTGAGCCTAGGCCTTTTGCTCTAGCTAGCTTCACATTGTACATTGGAAGTGTCCATACGTGGGTTGGAGCATTCCTCTCTATTCCTTTTGGGATTATTTTCCTCATTCTGAGGAGTCTGCAAAACGGGAAGGGTACTCATGGTTCCTTCTTGCTCTGGTACCTGCAGAAATGAGCTTTCATCAAGTTTTTTCTCTGAGTCAAACAAGGTACTTTCAACATCTACCTTTGTAATATTCCTTTCTATGAGAGTGTTTTCCAACCACTCATATTGGTTGGCATAACTCTCTATTTCTGGTATAGGGTGATGAATGTAAGGTCCCAATTTGACCTTTTGTCTTATTTTGGTCATAAACTCTTGAGGGTCATGCCTCCACATGAAGCTGTTCTTAAACTTCATTTGTTTCAGAATTTGATTTGCTTCCTCTACTGCCTCTCTAGAATTACAAATGAAAGGGCCTAATTGGTTCTTGATCTTGAACTGAGTCCTTTTCTTGGATGAGACAAAGTTGATATCATTAGAGTTCATTATTTGCCTATAATATTCCAGAGAAAATAACCTCATGGGGAGGTATTTGGGAATTTTGTACAGGGCAAGATGGTGACCATAGATTCTTATTCCAGTGTGGTTTTGGTAAAGGTACCAAACTCCCACCTTACTTTTTTTGGACAATTAGAGGACTCTTTTGATTTCTTGGCTTATTCTAGGTGGAGGGATTCCCGTCAGCATGGTCATGACTGGATGGACAAAATATTCAATGAATTCTATGTAGGTGTATGATGATGAATACTTGTGGAATAGTGGTGTCCAAAATATTATAGACCTGGGCTGGCCTTTAGTATCGAACTTCTGGATGGTGAAGGGAAATCTATCTAACTGATAATACAAAAACATGTGGTAAATTACACATGAGTACTTGAATACTATCTCATTGTGCATTCTAGTAAATTGTTCATGCATCCTTTCAACTATGAACTGGGAATAATTATACAAAGTAGCAGGAGGCTTTCCTCAGGTGAAAATGGACCTAAAGGCCAGGATGAGCTCATCAACAAATTCATTTGTGGTATAGCCCAGAATACATGATATCGTGGTTACAATTTGCTTGCCCCTTTCAGAGAAAATGGAAGAAACATATGGAGGGGCATATGTAGGAATGTGTTGCTCCTCTACAACAAAAGTTTGGAATATTTGGGCCAGTCTAGATGGACTCAATTTGGTGTACTGGTCTAGAAAATCCCCAATGGAGAGTGGGGTTAGGTTTGGACCTAGTTAGACTTGCAACATTTCATTGATTGACTCAGTTGTAATAGTAAACAAGACTTTTTGGTCTGGGGACATCATAACTCTCTCACTGGGAATGTAACAAGCATGGCACAGATGAACAATCTTAGGAAAGACATGTACCTATGGAATCTAGTATTTGGGAAAATTGGACTCCCAAAGGCCAATGTCATCAGTATGGTTTAGATATTTGTCTTTAGTCCAACAATGAATTTTGAGCAGGAGTGTATAGGCACTTGTGTCTTTGATTTGAAAATCCTTGTTTGCCAGGGGAAGGTGGTCAAGGTCCAAATGGGGGGTTGTCACTGGTCTGACATCCATGGTGATGGGGGCAGTCGTAATTCAGTTCTTGTGCATTGAATTTGACTTATACAGGTTTGTATCATAGGTTTGAAGGTAATTTGGAAGCTTTCAGAAGGGTTTGGGTATTTTATTCAGGCACACACTTTAAGTTTAAAGTAATTTCAATTCATTTTACTTAATTAAAACACTTTAAAGACTAAACGTTTCAAATTGAAAGGGTATCTGGTAATTTCTCTTCAAATACCTGGAATTTGGGTGAATTAACTTCAAATTGGTGTTCTCGAAAACTGCATAATGTTGAATGGGCTCTAGTAAGGACTGAGAGCTTGATTGGGTTCTCTGTAACTTCTTCATGAGTGAAATTGAGTTCAACTGGTAATTTCAGGGTTTGAAGGTGTTGCAATGGCTTGGAGAGGTTTAAAAATAAATCAATTGAAAAAGGCCAAATAGGGCTTCTTGGCCTTTTTATTGAACAACGGTCATTTTTCGGTGGGTGAATTACAAATGAATAGTGGGCGGTTTATCGGGTTGGGTGGGGAGGTGGTTTCCCAAGCCATTGCACTTCTTTATGGAGGTGGTATTTTGGTGAGGTCACCTGATCTGCCTTAACGCTTGACAAGTAGCAGATGGGGGTCCGAGAAATACCGCTTTATCGGGTGGGTAAATGTCGGATATCAGGTGAACCCGATATGGCTGTGAACTGTTGGATTTGGGTGCTAGTGATCGGACGACATTCGGGTGATATATTGGCATGGATGAAATGGACAAAGGTTTTGGGGAGGGGCGGGGCTTTAATCCATGGTAGTTTACTGTTATTTATGATTTAAACATGGGATTAAATGATCAAATGGGGTTAATGAAGGGATTATCTTAACTTTACCGAGAATTGGTGAGTTAAGAGGGTTTTGTCAGGGGCATGGGATAAAAATATAGTTTATAGTTACACTAAAGGTTGGGGTATTATATACAGGATTTATTTATATATGGAAAAAGGTATATCGAGAGCTATATTATTAAGTTAAAAATTAGTATGAACTGAAATGAGCAGAGTGAAAATACTACTAAGCATAATGTAATATTTGTGCATTTTATTCATATACACTTATACTTAGGATAAAAACTTTTTGTGAGTATTTTGAGTGAAATGAAATGAGGATTCTTACTTTTCATAGTAAAATGGTGTTTAAACTTTGGAAAAGTGGTTTAATTAGAGTAATGAAGGGAAATAACTTTTATGAAGGGAATTCTAACACTTGAGTCCATAATTCATTAAGTCGAGGGTCCGGTCCCACCAAAAGTCAGAGAAATTCTCTGAACCTTTATGACTTGAAGGATTTTCAGTACTAGAACATACTTGTGGATGGGGAAATTAGTAAGTATAGGGATGAAATGAATGAGTGGGAGTCAATTAAATCAACTTGCAAACCTCTATTTTTGCTTTCTTAACTACTCATGCACATTGAAACATATGATTAAGCATGATAAATGTTCTTTTGTCCAATCAACTTTATACTTCAGTAACATTTTTTCTACTTACCCATTACTTACCCTAACATTCTGTCTTCACTTATTTGGGTGCATTTAGGCTAGCAGATCCTTATCATTATTTTTTCTTTTATAAATTAAACCATCTACTTCTAACCTTATATCTTCCAAGGGCTCACATTAAGTTGATGAGCCCCTTTTATTTTCTCTACCTATCTAATGATCTACCAAGATTAAGCTACTTGGTCAGATTTTAATCTCTAACTATGAAAATAAAATTCAAAGCATGAAATAGTCAAGATTAAGCAGTTATGACAAGCTACACACAACCATTATTTAAGACAGTAAAGCAGTAAAATAGTAGTGGCATTTAGACTGGCACACTTTCATGATCTGTTTTTGTTTTTGGGGTTCATATATTTTAATTTTTTGATATTTTCTTATTCTTTTTGTCCTTTGATATTTCTTTTAGGACACACCCTCTTTACATTTTTTAATTTTTAATATGGAAAACATTTGCAGAAAGCAAATGTATGTACAATATTACATGTCTTAACCTTAGCCAATTCAAAATTATGAATCCTATCACTATAGGAATCTAACAGTGGCTCCACGTGGGGATGGAATTTCTTAGTGAAATGTCAAGAACTCTAAAGATTAGTAGCCTTTGAATTGTGGTTGAAGTTACTTTGCAAAGTGTCCTTCTGTGATACCTTCTTTATTGATACTTGTGACAATAAATCCTCCAAGGCTCAGGGCCTTCTCTCCGGGCTTCAACTTTGTAGGTTACTATCCAATCCAATCTACACTATGAAATGTTATGTACGATGATGCAAAGTAAAGTGAACTATTGTAAGTCAATGGAAAAGTAATGCTTTAGCATCATACCATTAACAGGTCCTCCTGGTAGATCTGATCCATCTATGTTTCTTAAGAAAAAAGCATTGTTGCCTCTGTAGCCATAAATGACATAAGACCCTTGTCATATAAAATAAAAGTTTCCATGCTTTCCTTTGTCTCCTCTCCTTGAATCCCACTTAAGGACTTTGTCTCCTATGTGAAAATCATCTGCTTTAATTTTTTTATTAAATATTTTCTTAATATTTTCTTGGATTACCTGTGATTTTACATATACTTCTCTAGTCTGCTACAGGTGTATGGTATTATTTATTCTCCTCTTAATATCATTTGTTTCCACCTGTAATTCCTGGAGGATCTTCATGACTGGCACTCCCAAGCATGATGGGAAAACTGCATCCATCCCATAAACCAGCTGATAGGGTTATGTTCCAATGACTTCTTAGTAGTCAGTATATCTGCCTATAAGGCATTGACTAACTTCTTGTTCCATGTCTTTTTATTGTCTTCCAGTAAATTTTTTATAATATTGACGAGACTTTTGTTGGATGACTTTGCTAGTCCATTATCTTGAGGGTAATAGGTTGTGGAATGGCAGAGGGTGATGTGGTATTTGTTATAGAAATATATCATTCTTTTGGATTTAAAGGTTGTTGCATTATCAATAATGAGCTTCTGGGGACATCCAAATCTTGAAAGGATATTACTCTCTAGGAAGGTGATTATGACAGTGTCTGTGGCTTTCCTAGAAGGTATGGCCTCTATCCATTTGGTAAAATAGTTTGTGGCTATTAGGATCCACTTGCTAAGGATGTTGGGTGTATTTATCCAATGAAGTCTAACCCCCATTGCTGAAATGGCATCTCAGTGGAAATTGGTTTAAGAGGCAAGGGTAAAAAGTTTCTCTTTCCCCCAAAAATATGGAATTTATGATAGGAGGTCACATTTTTTTTAACATATGCAAACAAAGTAGGCCAATAAAAACCATCCCTTAGAATCTTATTAGCAGCACTCTTCCAGTACAAGTGTCCTCCACAATCCCCTACATGAAACTCTTGTAAAATCTTGTCAGCTTCATCTTTTAATAAACATGTTAAAAAAATACCATTATTGTCTTTCCAAAACAATGCATTATCTATAACACAATATCTCAATGACTTCATTTTTAAGAATCTAGCTTTAGTTCTTGTCAATCCAAGAGGAGCTTTTAAGTTTAGTAAAACAAATGTAATATTTGCATACCATGGTGAATCAGTAAAAGGTTCACTGATCTGTGGAGTCACCATCTCCTCCTGATCATCAAGTGCACTAATGAAGTTGATATCAAGGGCCTAACAATTCGATTCATCCATGAGTTTGGCTAAACCTTGGCCTTTGATGAGCTTGGTGAGTTTTATCTCTATGTCATATTCCAATATTATGGCAATCCATTTGCCTCTTTTTCCTTCCGGCCCATTTGAGTCAAAATGTCCTTAACTACAGAGTTTGGAACATAAGCAATAATGTGAGAGTACAGAATGTATACTCTGAAATATTTGTTAGCCTTAACCAAAGCTAAAGCATTTTTTTCCATGATATTGTATTTGAGTGTGGCGTATATTAAGGATCTACTAAAGAATGCTATTGGCTATTCATATCCTTGATTGTTCTTTTGCAACAAGACTATTGCAATGGTGTGTTCTGAAGCAAAAGAAAAAATGATAAAATCTTTGTTAAAGTTGTAACTAATCAGGACTGGAGTCTTGGTTAATGCTTCCTTAATAGCTTCAAAGGATTGTTTTGCCTCCAATGTCCATTTAATTGTTGAGTCCTTTCTTAGCATGTTATTTAATTCCCTAATTAATTATGCTAGATTTGAGATGAATCTCCTAATAAAATTAATCTTACCTGGAAATAATTGTAGCTCCTTAATGTTTCAGGGATGGGAAATGGTCAAATGGCTTCTATTCTAGCAGGGTTTATCCTAATCCCATCTTTAGATATGATGTTTCCTAACAGCGTTCCCTCTTCTAGACTGAAAAGTGTCTTTTTAGGATTTAAATAAATCCCAAATTTTATGCATTTGATAAATACTCTTCTGAGGTGGTCTAAGTGTTCATTGTCAGATTTAGAGAAGACTATGATGTCATCCTGGTATACTACTAAGAAATCATGAATTTCTTTGGAAAAATATATATCCATAACTCTTTGAAATGTGGCACCTACATTCATTAATCCAAAGGGCATCTTCAAATACATGAAGGTACCCCAAGGAGTAGTAAACGAAGTTTTGGCTTGGTCTTCAGGTTGGACTAATATCTAGTTATACCCAGAGAATCCATCTAACAGTGAAATCCTAGATGAGCCCACTGCCCTTTGCAATATATGATCCATTTTTGGTAAGGGTAGTTGTCTTTTAAAGAGACCTTGTTTAAGTTTCTAAAATCTACACAAAGTCTAATTTCACCTGTCTTTTCCCTAGTTGTAACTAAGTTTGAAATCCAGTCTGAGTATCTAATGGGCGCTATTATTTGGACATCAAACATTATTTTAACCTCTTTCTCTATGGATGGCATAAGAACTGGTTTTCCTAAGTTTCTGTTTGAAAGGTTTATGAACTTCTTTTACAGGTATTTTCTGTTGGATTATGCTGGTGTCATAAGATTTTAAGTTTTCATAACTCCAAGCAAATACATCCTGGAATTCCTTAAACAAATTTATATATTTGACCTTTTCCTATGGGGGTAAGGCTTTAGATACCTTAATGAGTTTTGGATCATCTTCAGTTCCTATATTAACCTCTTCTATGTCAGCTCTTAGAGGTTCCATCTTGGGTTTCATAGTTACATCATTAGAGTCAAACAAATCCTCTAAAGGTACAAATCCTTTAGGAAAAAAATTATTTTCCAAATTAAGAATCTCAGGATTATCATCCATTATTTCCTCTATCTCTACCTTTTCTAAACTATCTATTTCTACTTTAGTAATTTTAGTTGGTTTATGTACATCAAAAATATTTACATCTAAGCTGCTTTCTATATTATTGTCTACTGTACAGTCAGTATCTATCTTACAATTTTGAAACTCACCTTCATTGTTCATGAAATCGTAGATCTGAGAGTCTTGGGAGAAAATATGCCAATACTTAAGGTTGTCTAGTATAATAGGCCTATGTCTGACCTCTGCAGTGTACTGGTGGTTTGGTTGAAATAGCAATTTACAAGTACTAGCAAAGGTATCCAGACTATGGGCCTGCATGTTTTGTTTTCTAGGAATGGCAACAAAGTTTGATTCTTGGATGTCTTTGATCAAGTCTAAAATAGTCTCCCTATATCTACCAAGCCTAGGGTTGTTGACAGAATATTCACCACTAATCTGTTTGATAATCAGCTTTGAGTCTCCCATGATGGAAACTCTTTTGGCTCCCAATTTCCTAACCAATTGTAACCCTAGAATCAGGGCTTCATATTCGGCCATGTTATTGGTACATTTGAAATTCAATCTGAAAGCATGTCCCTTAGCATGTTTATTTTCCATATTATGGATCCACACTCCTACACCAGCCCCTAACTTATTGACAGACCCATCAAAGTCTAAATGCCAAAGTGACTCATGGAATATGTTCTCACTATCAGTTGTTTTGTACTTAAGGTCTTTGGCTGTGATTTCCTTTTTATCAGTTTCTGCATTATATAAGATAAAGGAGTCCATATCTGAATGCATGGAGTATATGGGAAATTTTTGTGGCTTTTCCTCACTACTGACCATGTACTTCATCAAGGTCTCACTGTATAATTTTCTTGGTTGGCCAAAAATAAATATGGTGGCATAAGACATATCCAATTGCAAAGATCCCTGCAGTTTTGCTCGCCATGAGCGAGATAGTAGCATTCCATATTGTGGTGGGATGTCTGCAACTACAATTTCCATTAGAATTCTCTTTGCAGGGCACTAGACAAGAGTCACACATAAGTCTTTGATTATACCAAGGCATTTAACCTGGCTGGAGTCAAAAGAAAATAAATCCTTACAAGGCCTGGTAATGTCTAGGTTTAGTCTTTCCATTATTTCCTTTGGCATGAAAATGTGGGATGCCCCTGAATCTAACATAGCGTTATGAAAAATTTAATCATGAATGTTTAGGCTGATGTAAAAAGGAGGAACTCCCCCTTGCTGATGAATACCATTGGCCTCAGGGCCAAACAATAATTCAGGTTGGTCATCATTCAAATTAATAGAATCCTCTCCCTCTCCTATGTTCAAAGTCTCAGTTATCTGTGACCTATAAGATTGATTCTTTACTAGTTCGGTGAAAGGAACTGATACCTTTAATTTTGCTATTTCATTTTTAATGTTGAAAGGGAGTTGAGGTTTGCTTGTTTGATTCATATCTTCCTTAATGTGTGCAGTTTGAGTATCCATATTTTATTTCTCAGTGGTAGGTATTTCAGTTTATGTTTCTACTGTCTTACCTTGAATTATTTTATTTTGATTGTTTTCAATGATTGGCTCTGTTTGGGTTTCAATGGAGGTTATATCTATAGCCCTAGGGGTTGAAGTTTTAGTTGTTCCCCTAGGGAGAATTTGCAACACCTTGTTAACTCGAGCTTCTTTTATTATCTTAGTCTGGGTTTGGATGGATCTTTTAAGTGGAGTCTCATTATTCTTCTTAATTCTCAAGCTATATTTTTTATGTACCTCATATATAGATGACTCATATCCTTGTTTTAAAAAAAAAAGATTCACCAGATTCTAACTGCAACTGTTGAAGCATATATAACTCCTGTTCTTCTTGAGTAAGAAAAGTAGTGTCTTCCTCTGTGGTTTCCAATAAGTTAATCTGGGTATCATCCTCTACTTCTTGGTTCTGTGAATCCTCAACATAGTTTTCTTGGAAGGGGGGCCTAATATGTTGGTCTGGTGTAGCATTTTTTGCAGCATTAAGGTTCTTCCTAAAATTTGGGTTTCTTATTGGGAGTTGTTGATGTTGATTCTCCCATCGATTTTTCCTCTCCATGTTCTCTAACCTATCTATGATTCTTTCTAAAATTTTAGCTAAAACATCTACTTTTCCATTTGAAGTTGAAGCTTCTTCTTTAAATACAACTTTCTTTTCATTCCTCATTCATGCTTTCTTAGCTAACAGGTTGGCCTCTACACTGATAGCATTACTCTGCATTTGTTCAAGTGTTTCAAGGTTTCTTTCCCTTAGCTAGTATGACATGTCAGCATCAAAACCATCAGGGAACTTAATTAATGCTATGTCAGGTGAAGGCTTAATGCTGGCTGGAATTTCATTATAGATATTATTAAACTTAGTGAAATAGTCCTGAACGAACTCATTGGGAGCTCTCCTAATATTGTCATATTCAGAAAGTATTTGCAATGGGTTCTTATTTATCTCCCATCTATCAATTAATAACCATTGAAAATTTGCTAAGTCTGTAATATGGTTGGTAAGAAAGGCTTTGAACCATTTCTTGACATCACCTGTTAAAGTTTGGGCAAGCAATCTCATTTGGACATATGCTTCATCTATTTCATGCAATTCAAAAAAGTCAGACATCTTGTTTACATGTTGCTGGCTAGTGTAATGACCAGTAGCATCAAATAGGAATATCTTACTCTGATAATCTGCAGGCATGGCATGGAGTTGGGCAGGTAAAACAAGAGGAGCATATATGTTTGCCATTGTTGTGATTCTGGTTTGACTGGGGGTAACGCTGTGGTAGTTGAAGAAGGGCTTGAAACTGATGGAGGTGAACTAGATGATGATGAAGATGATTAATTAATAAGTGGTTTAGGTGATTGGATTATGGTAGATACAATTGATGAAGTTATGTTAAAGGAAGTTGGATTTATAGTGAGTGAAGTTTGTAGAGAAACTCCAAGGGCATCAGTAGTAAGGGCAGTTAGTTCAATAGATTGTTGAATGTAAGAATCACCTATATTACTTATCAATTTAGAGGCCCAAGATTCTAATTTGTCAAAAGTCTCAATGAATAATTTATCTAAATCTGAATGAATAACCCTTTTTTATTCAATGAGTTGAACAAAAACTCAGGATCTAAGACTATTTCATGGATTGCATTCTAAAATTTACTTTTGAATAATGAGAGGTCAAATGAAAAATTGAAAGGGATGTCCTCTAAAGTTGAAAATTCCTTAGGGAGTGAATTGGATATAACTAACCTGATACTACTAGCTTGAGTTTCTATTGTTTTATGTTGTCTTAAAATTCTCTCTAGGTCATCCACTATAGTTGTAGGGTTTGGATCTGGGTTTGCCCTAGTATAGTGGATCTTTTCAGGAGCCATAATTTTAAGTTTTTAAACTATTTTTATGAAATTTTATAAAATCTTACTTCAGGTAATGACCTTAAGGGGCTCAATATTTAATTTAATGTTTCCTTAAAGTTTTCTGAGACTGAGAATGGAAGTCCCGAGTATGGTTGCTATAAATGTTATCACTCTGATAATTCTTTTGAAGTAAAAAGAAAGAAAAACCAAAGGTAACCATAAACCACTTTTGGAGGTCAGGACCTAGCCTTCCTGATTCTCAGAGAGGGCTCTCTCTTTAAAATTTAACTTTGTTTTAGTTAATATGTTTTTAGGCTAGCTATGATTGCTCAAGGGGTTTTTGTTTTGTTTATGACATTAGGTGGTGGGATCTGCTTAGACAGAGCGATAAAATGATGTCTTTTATACCATTGGGCTATGGAGTCAAACAATAAGGAAGAAAAACTAGATTAACTCACTAAAGGGAATGTTCCAAGGTCAAGATAGCAGAGTGTTTTTCAGATCCTTGAGACAGAGGGGTGAAAGGGTTTCACTAAGGGTGAGAGAGCAGTTAAGGGTTCTCAGACCTGAATAATGAATGAGGAATGAAGGGATAATCAAGATCAAAGGGCAATTAAGAATCCTTTAACCTGGATACTCAATAAAATCAATCTAAACCAAAGAGAAATTAAGAATTCTCTAATTTAGATATCAACAGAAAACATTTAAATGTATAACTGTTAAGACCGAGTGTAATTAAACAAGTTCTGAAATATTAGTCTTGTTAAAACATTTAGACATAGAAACACATTTAAATATTATGAATAACTTTGAGAAAAACATAAATAACACATGAAAATACTTGTATGAAATTCGCTCAACATGTGAATCCTTGGAAATATCTGATCTTTATTTATCAATCCAGCTTGCTGGCTTAGCAAATGATACAATAACCTTCTGGGTCTTCTGATAAAAAAGTCTATAGAAATGTCTAATAGAATCCACACTTAATACTTCGAATTATGAAGTATTTATACAAAAGTTTATTTCAAAATATATCAAACTAATTTTAGATTTAATCTAGGAAAGAAAAATATCTTCTTGTAAGAAGATATAGACAACTATTGAACTATTTCATGCTGTCCCTTTTATTTTGGTTCTACTGGCTTTGATATTTTTCCCTTTTATCTACTTTGTTGTTTGATCTTTCACGCTGGATGATTCATATACTTTAGCCTTTCATCCAATACACTTTGACTCTGCTAATCTGTGCACATCATTTTACCATGTTGTTTTACTTTTACTATACATTGACCTTTTTATTGCATACTTCTATAGTAAATCAGTTAATTTTTACCATGTTTCAGCATTAGGTAATTGGACGTTTAGCATCCTTCTATATATTTCATCTACCCCTGTGTATTTGGAAAAAGTGGGCTTATTGATAAATAAGTGTTTTACCTCATGCTGGAGGTAAAACAAGTTTTCAAATGTTTGGTAGAGTACTTTGTCTATTGGCAATGCCTTCATTGATGATGTATTTACCTGATCTTTTGCTACCTCTCTGATTTTCTTGTTGTAATCCTCCTGTGTCATCAGCTTATCATTTATCACTAAGGGATTGGGTAATCCATTTTCTATCAAAATTTGGAACTTAGCCATAAATCTGTCAATGGCTAGCTGCATATTCTGACACTTATCCTCCAAGTTTTGCATCAAGTTCCTCTTGGAGATGACCTTTCTGACCTCCAAAATTGTCTTTGTTCTATCCTCTATTGCCAATTCCTGTTGTTCATACTTATTCTTGGTGTTAAGGAATTGGATAATTGCCTCTTCTGGCATTTGTCCTAATTCTACTTTTACTTTCTGGATGGCCTCTGTAGCTAACTTTATCAAATCTATTTGCTTGAAAATCACCTAAATAGATGGCCAAATATCATTGACAGAGTCAATGATATTGGCCCATAGTTGTTCCTTAGCCTACCCAAGGGGTTCTTTCAGTGTTAAGTCCTTTTCTAGGGCTTTCAATCTTTCACTCATCCTATTAGCCTTTTTCACTTCTTCTTTGTGCATGATTTTGGCAAGCTTGTAATCAGTTTCCAAGCTTGTCACTTTCTCTTTGATCTTATTCATCTATGTTGTTTGTATGGACATTTCTTCCATAGCTTTAACCAATTTTGTTGCTTCTTCACCTGATGTACCTGTTTTTGATGTAGATGTTGTAGAAGCCAGTAGTGTTGTGGCCATTGGAGCTGTGGGAGCCAATGAGGTTGCCAATGTGGAAGGAACAGTCATGTTAGTTTTTGGGATGACATTTACCGAGGTAGTTCCAAGATCAATTTGTTTTGATTGGATTAAGTTGTACAATTCCTTTTCTATCTCCTTCAACTGATCATTGAGTTTAAGGACTAAGTCCATCAACTCTTTATGGTTTGTTTGGCTTTCCAAGACTTCGTGTGTCTAGGGGTGCTGTAGCTGAGGTATCTTCAACTGTTTCTTGAGGGTTGCAATGTCATCATTCTTCTTTTTTATTAATTGTTCAGTAGCCTTAATGTCTTTGGGATCATGTCCCAATTCAATTACCAAGTCTTCCAAAGACTTGATTCTAGTGTCTTTGGCCTGTGACGAGGCCTTTTCCAACTGATACTGGGCCGAAATGTTATTCAGTGAATTCTGCAACTGATGAGTAGCCATGGTCGTTCCTGTAAGGGTGGAGTAAATCATTTCTCTAACCTGCTTGTGAAATTCAATTTGGTCAACGGGATGAATATCCCTTGCCAATAATTCAAAATCTATCTTCTTGAAATCTGCTAATGTTCTCAGTTGTTGTACAGTTGGCTTTATGAAGGACATTTTCATCTTTCCTTCCTTGATGTCAAAAGCTAACATCAACCTACTTTGATTAGGCGGTGTAAGCTTACAATACTGTGCATGGGATTTTGCCTTCAATTTCTCATTTCTCATTTTAATCTCCTTGAACCTGTCCTTAATGTCACTATCTCTATCAGCAAGCTTATTGAATGAGGAGACTTCTACACTGAGCTCCCTTTCTAAAATTTGGGTTTTTGATGTAGATGGCTCATGTGCTTCTCCAGATGGAGTTGTGCCTTTGATCATGTATAACTCAGCATCAGTTATTTCTACTGAGCCTTTTGTGTCTTCCTGTTCTGAAACAGGATTGAGCCTAGGCCTTTTGCTCTGGCTAGATTCACACTGTACGTTGGAAGTGTCCATACCTGAGATGGAGCCTTCCTCTCTATTCCTTTTGGGATTCTTTTCCTCATTATGAGGAGTTTACAAAATAGGAATGGTATTCATGGTTCCTTCTTGCTCTGGTACCTGCAAGAATGAGCTTTCATCAAGTTGTTTCTCTAAATCAAACAAGGTATTTTCATCATCTACCTTTGTACTATGTCTGTCTATGAGAGTGTTTTCCAACCACTCAGATTGGTTGGCATACCTCTCTATTTCTAGTATAGGGTGAAAAATGTAAGGTCCCAATTTGACCTTTTGTCTTAGTTTGGTCATAAACCCTTAAGGGTAATACCTCCA
Organism: Pinus tabuliformis; assembly: GCA_031772625.1. Classification (NCBI taxonomy): domain Eukaryota; kingdom Viridiplantae; phylum Streptophyta; class Pinopsida; order Pinales; family Pinaceae; genus Pinus; species Pinus tabuliformis. The sequence goes on along the minus strand of CM062820.1, from coordinate 775,919,397 downwards.
CATGAAATTGTTCTTAAACTTAATTTGTTGCAGAATTTGATCTACTTCCTCTCCTGCCTCTCTAGAATTGCAAATGAAAGGGCCTAACTGGTTCTTGATCTTGAACTGAGTCCTTTTCTTAGTTGAGACAAAGTTGATATCATCAGAGTTCATTATTTGCCTATAATATTCCAGAGAAAATCACCTCAAGTGCAGGTATTTGGGCATTTTGTACGAGGCAAGCTGGCAACCATAGATTCTTATTTCAGTGTGATTTTGGTAAAGGTACCAATCTCCCACCTTACTTTGTTTGGACAACTGGAGGACTCTTTTGATTTCTTGGCTTATTCTGGGTGGAGGGCTTCCTGTCAGCATGGTCATGACTGGATGGGAAAAGGAGTCAATGAAGTTTGTGTAGGTGTATGGTGATGAATACTTGTGGAATAGTGATGTCCAAAATATTACAGACATGGGTTGGCCTTTAGTATCCAACGTCTGGATGGTGAAGGGAAATTTGTATAACTGATAATACAAAAACATGTGGTAAAGTACATATGAGTACTTGAATACTCTCTCATTGTGCATTCTGGTAAATTGTTCATGCATCCTTTCAACTATGAGCTGGGGATAATTGTTCAAAGTAGTCGGAGGCTTTCCTAGGGTGAAAATGGACATGAAAGCCAGGATGAGCACATCAAAGAATTCATCTATGGTATAGCCCAGAATATATGATATCATGATTACAATTTTCTTGGCCCTTTCAGAGGAAATGGCAGAAGCATATGGAGGGGCATCTGTAGGAATTTTCTACTCCTATACAATGAAAGTTTGGAATATTTGGGCCAGTCTATATGGACTCAATTTGGTGTACTAGTCTAGCAAATCCCAAATGGAGAGTGGGGTCAGGTTTGGACCTGGTTGGATTTGCAACATTTCATTGATCGATTTGGCTGTAGTAGTAAACAAGACTTGTTGGTCTAGGGACATTATAGCTCTCTCACTGGGAATGTAACAAGCATGGCACAGATGAAAAATCTCAGGAAAGACATGTACCTATGGAAACTAGTATTTTGGAAAATTGGACTCCCAAATGCCAATGTCATCAGTATGGTTTAGATATTTTTCTTTACTCCAACAATGAATTTTGAGCAGGAGTGTATAGGCACTTGTGTCTTTGATTTGAAAATCCTTGTCCGCCAAGGGAAGGTGGTCAAGGTCCAAATGGGGGGTTGTCACTGGTTTGACATCCATGGCGATAGGGGTAGCCCTAATTTAGTTCTTGTGGATTTAAATTTGACTTATACAGGTTTGTATCAAAGGTTTTAAGGTAATTTGGAAGCTTTCAGAAGCGTTTGGGTATTTTAGCCAGGCACGCACTTTAATTTTAAAGTAATTTCAATTAATTTTACTTAACTAAAACACTTTAAAGACTAAACGTTTTCAAATTGAAAGGGTGTTTGGTAATTTCTCTTCAAATACCTAGAATTTGGGTGAATTAACTTCAAATTGGTGTTCTCAGCAACTGGATAAGGTTGAATGGGATCTGGTACAGACTGAGAGCTTGATTGTGGTCTCTGCAAACTTCTTCAAGAGTGAAATTGAGCTCAACTAGTAATTTCAAGGTTTGAAGGTGTTGCAATGGCTTGCAGAGGTTTACAAAGAAATTGATTGAAAAAGGCCAAATAGGGATTCTTAGCCTTTTTATTGAACAATGGTCATTTTTTGACGGGCGAATTACAAATGAATAGTGGGTGGTTTATCGAGTTGGGCCGGGAAGTTGTTTCCCAAGCCATCGTGCCGCTTTATGGAGGTTGCAGTATTTTAGCAAGGTCACCCGATCTACCTTAACACTTGACACGTAGCAGACGGGGGTCTGGGAAATACCTCTTTATTGGGTGGGTAAAGGTAAGATATTTGGTGAACCCGATATGGCTATGAACCATTGGATTTGGTTGCTGATGATCGAACAGCATTCGGGTGACAGATTGATGAAATGGTCAAAGGTTTTGGGGGGTGGCAAGGCTTTAATCCATGGTGGTTTGTGATTATTTACGAGTTAAAGATGGGATTAAATAATCAGATGGGGTTAATGAAGGGATTATCTTAACTTTACCGAGAATCGGTGAGTTAAGAGGGTTTTGTCTTGGGCATGGGATAAAAATATAGTTTATAGTTAAACTAAGGGTTGGGGTATTATATACGGGATTTATTTATATATGGAAAAAGGTATACCGGGAGTTATACTATTAAGTTAAAAATTAATATGAACTGAAATGAGCGGAGTGAAAATACTACTAAGCATAATGTAATATTTGTGCATTTTCTTCACATACACTTATAATTAAGATAAAAACTTTTTGTGGGTATTTTGAGTGAAATGAAACGGGGATTCTTACATTTCATAGGCAAATGGTGTTTAACCTTACGAAAAGGGGTTTATTATGGTAATAAGGGAAATGACTTTTATGAAGGAAATTATAACACTTGATGTCCATAAGTCATTAAGTTGAGGGTTTAGTCCCTCCAAAAGTCAGAGAAATGCTCTGAGCCTTTATGACTTGAAGGATTTTTAGTACTAGAACATACTTGTGGATGGGGAAATTAGTAAGTATAGGGATGAAATGAATGAGGGGGAGTCAATTAAATCAACTTGTAAACCTCTTTTTTTGCTTTCTTAACTTCTCATGCACATTGAAACATATGATTAAGCATGATAAATGTTCTTTTGTCCAATCAAATTTATACTTCAGTAACCATTCTTCTACTTACCCTAACATTTTTTCTTCACTTATTTAGGTGCATTTAGGCTAGCAGACCCTTATCATTCTTTTTTCTTTTATAAATTAAGCTATCTAATTCTAACCTTATATCTTCCAAGGGCTCAGATTAAGCTGATGAGCCCCTTTTATTTTCTCTACCTATCTAATGATCTACCAATATTAAGCTATTTGGTTAGATTTTATTCTCTAACTATAAACATAAAATTCAAAGCATGAAATAGTCAAGATTAAGCAGTTTGACTACCATGGGTTGTGGCACGTATGACAAGTTGCACACAACCATTATTTAAGACAATAAAGTAGTAAAATAGTAGTGGCATTTAGACTTGCACACTTTCATGATTTTTTTTTGTTTTTGGGGTTCATATATTTTCATGTTTTTATCTTTTTCTTATTCTTTTTGTCCTTTGATATTTATTTTAGGACACACCCTCTTTACATTTTTTAATTTTTAATATGGAAAACATTTGCAGAAAGAAAAGGTATGTGCAATATTACAAGGCTTAACCTTAGCCATTTCAAAATTATGAATCCTATCACTATAAGACTCTAACATCTGCCACACTAAAGGGGACAACCCTGCTATGGTTTATGGGTATTGGAGGAAAGACTATTTCCACATGGGATGACATGAAAACCTCCTTCCCAAAGAAGTATCACGACTACTGCAAGTCTCAGGATATGAAGAAAGAACTTTTCAATTTTATACAGAAAGAAGATGAGAACATGGAAGACTGTATGGAACACTCTAAACACATGTTGCAGAGATCAGGTCACTCTGACTTGGATAAGGAAATTCTAAAAATTATCCCTCTCTGGGCCTTTTGTGAGGACTCTTTGGAGCTGTTAAACATAGTAGGAAAATGAGATATATCAAAAGAGGACTTCGATACCATCTGCGATCTATGCATTCAGTGCTCAAGGGGAGTTGAAAGGAATATACAAGGGATTCAGTCAACAAAAGTATCTGGCGAAGGTGTCACAAAGGCAGAAATTGGAAACGTGCTAAATAATTTGAGAACTGATATCCCGAGTACCCTATCTGCACATATGGACACACTACAAGTAAAACAAAAATAGTTGGAACTAGAAAGAACTATGGATATATTTTGCCCAAAGTGCAGAAAGAAGCATCCACAAAGGGAATTCCCATTGAACTCTATAGAGGAATGTGAAATCTATGAGCTGAACCATGCAACAAGTTCATGCCCCTCCTTGTTAGGATTGAAAGCAGTTTTTCAAGGGACAGGCAAAGAGATGGAGAAGATGTACTTTATGGAACCTAAAAAGCCATGGAAACCTTGGCCATCAATGGGAAATCAATATATGTTCCTAGATCTATCTCAATATTTTAGTAATTTTAATATGGGTCCCCAGTCCATGCCTTATCTGCCTATGTGGCCCCAATACCAGCTTCCACCCTGGCAGCAGTGGGCTCCTCAAGCTAGTTCGAGTTCCTTGTGGGCCTTGAACTGGCATGGACCTTCTCCTCCTAGGCAATTTTCCCAGTCAATGCCAGAACAACAACTCCAGTTACCCTCTAATATGCCTCCTGGTAATTAGCCTGTTCATCCTCAACTTCCTATCCAACCCAATCCAAATCCTAACAATAAAGGGGCTCAACAAGCTCACACCCTTAACCTACCTTCATACAACATCTCCACCGCAAGAATTTTATGAGATGAATTTAAGATCTGGGTGAGTAGTAGATGCTCAACCCTCACCTGTTATCATTGAGCAAGTTGGTAGTGAGGTAAAGGAACCGGGGATAGTTGAAGAGGAATCAAACCACGTCAGTAAAAATCAAACACCTCCTTAGCCACTAATTACTCAAAAACACCAAGTTGAACCATCCTATCTAGAAAGATTGGCTTTGAATAAATAGATCCCTCAAGATGAGTTTGATTTGTTAGGGGAGTTACAAAATTTGTTTGTTAATATCCCCCTGCTACAAGCTATGAGGGACATACCTATATATGCAAAACCTCTCAGTGAATATTGTGGTAAGAAGCCTAAAATGAAATCAAGGGACCTACTCATCATTTATGTGATGGGAAAGCTATCAGATTTTATGATGTGGAAGGTCATGCCTATGAAATATGGGGATCCAGGGAACCTAATTTTAACCGTGCAAATTAATGGAGTAGAAATTCCAAACGTGCTGGTAGATTTAGGCACTGCCATAAATGTCATTACTGTTGAAACCATGCATGCATTGGGTCATTGAAACCTGAAACATACACCTATTGTGTTAGAGCTAGCAGATCGATCTACAGTTAAACTGGTAGGGAAGTTAGAAGATATCACAATCTTTGTTGATTCATGGCACTACCATGTGGATTTCCTAGTACTGCAAACACAATCCCCAGCTGGTGGCCATCCCCGGATTCTGGGAAGACCGTGGCTGGCAATTGCAGATGCTTATATTGGGTTTTTTTATGGACATATGGTTATCTCGAATGGATAGATTACTAAAAATTTAGTGTTATATCCTCCTGTGGAACCTAGTCCATCAACGAAATCAGTGGGCCACAAGAAACCTTTACCAAAGGAAGAATCTGAATCTAAAAATAATGAATTAAGACCATCCCTTACTATTGGATAGACCCTTTAGTTGAAAACAGCAATAGAAGATGACACAATTACTACTTTTATTAGTGATCCTTGTTATGTTTCAGATTCAAATTAGTGAATCCCAGAGTCTGTCTTGAGCTGTGAAACGTAGGAAAATATTGGAACAGCCGATGGATTTGATGAGATACCTACAAATGTGTCCCATGACAAAATTTTAATGGAAATAGAGTTAGCAAAGGCCCTGAATATAAATCTAGATCTTTTAGAATCCTAGATGAAACATCTCTTGGATGTTATTCAAAAACACAAAGAAGCATTTGCCTGGGACTACACAGACATGAAAGGGATTTCTGCCAATTTGTGTACCCATCATATATACATCAAAGAGGAATGTCATCTTGTGAGACAGCCCTAGAGAAGGATGAACCCTGCTCTAAAAAAAATTGTCAAGGAAGAACTTCAAAAGGTATTGGATGTGGGATTTATCTACCCCATTTCGGACAGACAATGGGTTTCCCCATTAGTTATGGTTCTTATGAAAAATAGTAAATGGTGGATATGTATGGATTACAAAGAATTAAATAAGGCAAAGCAGAAAGACCCTTGTTCGTTACCATTCATTGACCAAGTCTTGGATACTTTGGCTAGGAAGAAGTTCTTCTCCTTCCTGGATGGATTTAGTGGGTACAACCACTTTCACATGTCCTTGGGGAGCTTTCTCATACCAGGTCCTTCCATTTGGTCTCTGTAATGCACCTGCAACATTCCAAAGGGCGATTTTGGGGATTTTTCCGATCTGGTAGATGAAAGTGTTGAGATTTATATGGATGATTTCACTCCATACGGGGATTCATTTGAGGAGGGGTTGGAAAATCTAGAAAAAGTACTTGAAAGATGTAAATGGGCGCATGTCTCTTTCAGTACAGTAAAATGCCACATGATGGTGGAGGAAGGAATCGTTTTGGGACATTTACTTTCAGCTGCTGGAATTCGAATGGATCCAGCTAAGATAAAGGTAATATTACACTTCCCGATACCTAAAACACCGACACAGGTACGTAGCTTTATTGGTTGTGCTAGTTATTACAAGATTTATAGAAAACTTCGCTAAAATAGCCCATACGCTATTTCAATTATTGACAAAAGATGCAGATTTTGTGTGGACAGATGACTGTGATGCAGCCTTTGTGAAGATCAAGGAACTTGTCTATAATGCTCCGCTCCTTCGAGGGCCGGATTGGACATTACCATTCGATATTCACACTGATGATTCTCAGACAACAGTTGGGGCAGTTTTGGGACAGCAAGTGGATAAGGAACCATATGCAATTTACTATGTTAGTAAGAACTTGGCTCATGCTGAGTTGAACTACACAGTGACTGAAAAAGAATTCCTTGTTTTCATCTACGCCATCAACAAGTTTCGGCATTATATTACCAGATACCCCACCTTTGTACATACTAATCATGCAACAATCAAGTATCTGATGAATAAACCCATTACTCTTGGTTGTATTACAAGATGGATTTTGTTACTTCAAGAGTTTGACATTACCATAGTAGATAAACCAAGGAAGGATAATGTGTTTGCTGATTTTTTGTCTAGGCTAGAAAATATTGCTGAAGGTACACCCATTGAAGATAGTTTTCTAGATGAGCATCTTCAATTTCTACTAACACTCCATGGTATGCATATATTTCTAACTATCTTGCTACAAGGAAGGTACCTCGTCATTTGTCATACAGGGATCATTGGAAAATTATTCATCATAATAACTGATATTCATGGATGGTAGGGTACCTCTTTCATACAGGGGTTGATCAACAGATTTGGCGATGTGTATCAGAGGATGACATCTATGAGATACTGAAGGCTACCCATGATGGCCCTTGTGGACAAAATTTTGCAGATAAAAGAACAGGCCACAATGTGCTACAAATGGGATACTACTGGCCTTCTATCTTTCGTGATGCTCGAGATTATGTCTGAAGATGTCACAGTTGTAAATAGATGGGACAGCCTGGGAAATTGGATGAGATGCCACTGCAGCCCCAGATAGTCCTCGAACCTTTTGATAAGCAGGCCATTGACTTCGTTAGACCCTTCAACCCACCTTCTCACCAAAAGGTTCACATTCTGGTATTTATGTGACTAAATGGGTGGAAGCCAGAGGTGTTGCTAAAGAAACAGAACAGGTGGTTGCAGATTTTTTTTTTGAAGAGATTTTTGCTCGATATGGTACTCCAAGGGAGATCATTTTAGATGGGGGAGCATAGTTCACATCCCACATGATAGGAAGGCTTATGCAGAAATATGGGGTTAAACACATAGTGATAACTCCTTACCACCCCTAGGCGAATGGACAAGTAGAAAGTACAAACAAGGTATTGGAAAATATCTTGACAAAAATTGTAGCAAGTCATTGCTGGGATTGGTCTCAGAAACTTCCAGAAGCTCTTTGGGCGTATAGGACAACATGGCAGAATACAACTAGGTTTTCACCATTTGAGTTATTCTATGGGAAATCCCCCTTGTTTCTAGTAGATTTTGAGATCAGCACGCTCAGAACAGCTTTGGAAGTGGGATTCAACTTATAATAGGCCTAGAAACACTGGTTGGAATAGCTCAATGAGTTAGATCAGATCCGTTTCAGTGGTTGTCCAGAAAACTATTGCTATTCAACAACAAAGAATGAAGTGGCATGATAAATTTATCAAGAACAAGGTGTTTCATACAGGAGATTGGGCATGCTCTATGACTCCCAATTCAAGGATTTTAAGGGAAAGCTTCGCACTCGTTGGATGGGACCCTATGAAGTGGATGTTGTCTTTGACAATGGAAGAGTCAGATTGATTACAATAGATGAAACTCATACTTCCTTTCTAGTGAATGGACACCGTCTGAAATTATACCACCATCCAAATTCTAAGGATGCCTTCATCAAACATCTCTCTGATAAATCTGGTTTGATGGTTGTTGGTGCAGAGAATGCTCTCTGCCTATATATATATATATATATATATATATATATATATATATATATATATATATATATATATATATATATATATATATATATATATATATATATATATATATGTTGTTACTACTTACTCATTTGTATTTTGCAAGGATAATGATCGAATTATGAAAAGGAGTTGAAAGAAAAATTTTCCATGGAATATTTCATATTGTTACTCTATCACTACTATTACTCCTGAAATTTTTTCTAATTTCGGTTGTTGTTACTCCATCGGTGTTTACTCCGTCACAACTGTTACTCCGTCAGTGATATTACTCCATCGTTGCTATTACTCCATAGGTGTTGTTACTCTGTCAGTGTTATTACTCCACCGTTGTTGTTATCCATCAGTGTTGTTACTTCGTCAGTGTTGTTACTCCGTTGGTGTTGTTACTTTGTCATTTTTGTTACTCCATCGGTGTTGTTTCTCTATCGTTGTTGTTACATCATCGGTGTTTTTACTTTGTTCTTACTGTTACTCCATCGGTGATGTTACTGTGCCATTATTGTTACTCCGTCGGTGTTGTTACTCCGCCATTGTTGTTACTTTGCCAGTTATTTTTGTTGTTACTCCACCGCTATGTAGATCACTAGGTACACCTCCATTGACTCTTACGGATTTAATTAAAATATTCCATTAAAGAGACTAGTACGTTCTGCAGACGACCGCATTTAAGTTGGGGGGGGTCCCATCATAAATAAATGATGGCATACTTTAATCGTATTTATACCACATCATTACCAAATCTAATGTGAATAGGAATAAAAAAATATCGTGATTCCGTAATTATGATTTCGACGCATTGGGATTTGAATTCATACACAAAAAAACATTATTTTCCCCAATACATTGCATTTAATTACTGTAATCGTTCAGTGGTACAGCCATAACTTGCAATCATTCATTGCATTTCCCAAGACATATCAGTCACTCTCACTACCCTTTTACCCCACGACCACCATGTTGCTATCATTGTCACTATTAGAATGGATTGCTTCTACTCTCCCCCTACCACCTGACTGTGTGCAATGTGTCGTCACTGTTTCTACAACGATGGGTGGGTTGGTTGTGTGCCATGACTCGGAGGATACAACAGTGGTCCGAAACAACCAGGAAGTATGGCATATTTTCATAAATGCAAGTTGGGATGTCTATCTTGATAGGTTGCAGGGGTTCAACAAAGTAGTTTCAATTGAATTCGCACTCAATTTAGGTGAGGAGAGCTCTTGGGTTCGTGGGGTAGAAATCCCTGTCATAGAGGAAGCCATTGTGGAGGTCAGTGGGCTACCCCAGCGATGACAAAGCTGGTTTTCATGAAGAACCTCCCTCCCGGAGTTCCCCAAAGCATTTTTGCAAGTTTGTGAGAACGTCGTCCAAAAAGGCCAAGGGTATGACCGGAATTCATTACCACGCCCGTGGGGTGATCTGTAGGTTTTGTAATGAGATATATAGCATGTGAAGGGAGGTATACCACTATATTTAAATATCACTTCAAAGTGTTTGCTCACCTCTGGTTTCCACAGTTGGAAGCTTTTTCATTAAACATGCCTTTCTTCTTGTTAAAAAGCCTCCAGATGATAGCGCATTCTTCTCGGCGTTCATGGCAAGTTGTGGCAGTCATCACCAACCATGGGTTGGTTCAACTATTGGTTATGCATGTAATTTCCTGGTTTCAAATCCCGTGGGAAACATTCTAGGAATCTACAGAGGAAGAGATAGCAGCTATTATAGTCGCTAGAGAGGAAGAACCTGAAGCAATGGAGGAAGAACTGGTAGTAGAGGATGAATACGTGGATCAAGAAGAATCGAAGGAAATGGAGATGGAGACTGAGGAGTTGGAACAAAATATGGAGCTTGAAGTCGAGAGAACAGTCGAGGCTGTTACACAAGAACCAGCCTCGACTGTGGAACCAATGGAAGAAGAAGTGTTGTAGCAAGAGAGAGCTGATATAGAAGAAGTCGTTAGCACCACGGCTGAGGCTATCCCACAAGAACCAACCTCGAATGTGAAGCCAAGGGAGAAAATTGGCAGCACCATAATGGGAGAAGAGGTACTGTAGTAGGCTAAGGTAGAAGAAATTGTCAACATTATGGCTGAGGCTGTCCCACATAAACAAGCCTCGACCGTGGAGCCAATGGAGGAAGACAGACCGAGTGAGGAAGGATTTGGGATGGAAGAAGTAGTTAGCACCACAGTTGAGGCTACTCCACAAGAACTAGCCTCAGATATGGGGCCAATGGAGGAATATGGACCAAGATAGGAGGGGCCCGAGGCTAAAGGAACCATGGGACCAACAGGAGGAGAAACTGTGGACATAATGGACAAGGTTGACACGGTGATACAAGAGTTCACTTTCATCAATGTCGTGCAAGAAGAAACAGCGTCAGCATCATCTACTCAAGAAATGTTGGATACGGGTGGTGGTGTCATATAAGAACTGCCACCAACCCGTCCAGCTCCGGAAATTGTGGAGGAATTAAATCCTGAGGTTGACACTGTTCCACAAGAACCAGTGTCAACCACGGGGAAGGATACCACACAGGAGGAAGATTCGACCCAGATTGGAGTTGTTGCAGGTAGAGGAAAAGAGATCGAGGTCACATCTGAGGCCGAGATAGACCAGACAGAAAACCTCTTTCAATCCCCTTTCTATTTCTCCATCCCAAGAGGAACGAGGGTGTCTCGCTCTCCCCGAAGCACAGAGGAGGAGGTTGTTGTTCCTCCTATTTTGAAATTTTATGGGTTGATCAAAGGACCCATTATCGTAGGTCTATTGGCCGTAGACTCCCAGCAAGGCCTTCCCAAGGGAAAAAGGGAAGAAGAACACCCCACATAGCCACAAGCATAGCAATTGGGTGAGGAAAACATTGTTTGGGAAACAGGTACCTTGGAACCAAAAAGAGAGGAAGGGGTAAGCATCTCTGAAATAGGGGAACCAGGAGGGAAGATGTTGGCTGAAACACCGATGGATATCCATCCAGTTGATCCACCACCTATTGAGACAACTTCATAGCGGGTCAAGGTAATGGTTACAAAGGAATAAGTTGCTCCCGAGGAAGCGGGACCAAGCAGAGCAGTCCCGACAATTGAACTTGTGGATACTCCCTTGAGTAATCCACCACCTACCGAACCAGCGGCAAGGCCAATTGAGGTGGTCGTGAAGCATGAAGTGATTGAGGAAGAGCAAACAATGGAGCAAAACTCAACAGTTGGTCTAGTAGACATTCCCCCGGATGACCTACCTCCTGTTGAACCAGCTGCAGTACCAGATGAGGCAGTGGTCAAGTAGGAATGGATAGAGTTGTGTGAGATAGCGCTAGAGAAGGATGAACCCTGCTCTAAAAAAAATTGTCATGGAAGAACTTCAAAAGGTACTGGATGTGGGATTTATCTACCCCATTTCGGACAACCAATGGGTTTCCCCATTGGTGATGGTTCCTATGAAAAACGGTAAATGGTGGATATGTATGGATTATAAAGAATTAAATAAGGCAATGCAAAAAGACCATTTTTCGTTACCATTCATTGACCAAGTCTTGGATACTTTGGCTAGGAAGAAGTTATGCTCCTTCCTAGATGGATTTAGTGGGTACAACCACTTTCACATGTCCTTTGGGAACTTTCTCATACCGGGTCCTTCCATTTGGTCTCTATAATGTGCCTGCAACATTCCAAAGGGAAATTTTGGGGATTTTTTCTGATCTGATAGATGACAGTGTTGAGATTTATATGGATGATTTCACTCCATACGGGGATTCATTCAAGGAAGGGTTGGAAAATCTAGAAAAAGTACTTGAAATATGTAAATGGGTGCATGTCTCTTTGAGTACAGTAAAATGCCACATGATGATGGAGGAAGGAATAGTTTTGGGACATTTACTTTCAGTTGTTGGAATTCGAAAGGATCCAGCTAAGATAAAGGTAATATTGCACCTCCCAATACCTAAAACACCCACATAGGTATGTAGCTTTATTGGTTTTCCTAGTTATTACAGGCTTTATAGAAAACTTTGCTAAAATAGCCCATCCGCTTTTTCAATTACTGACAAAAGATGCAGTTTTGTGTGGACAGATGACTGTGATGCAGATTTTGTGAAGATCAAGGAACTTTTCTAGAATGCTCTGATTCTTCGAGGGCCGGACTGGACATTACCATTCCATATTCACACTGATGATTCTCAGACAACAGTTGGGGCAGTTTTGGGACAGCAAGTGGATAAGGTACCATATGCAATTTACTATGTTAGTAATAACTTGGCCCCTGCTGAGTTGAACTACACAGTGACTGAAAAAGAATTCCTTGTTTTCATCTACGCCATCAACAAGTTTCGGCATTATATTACCGGATACCCCACCTTTGTACATACTAATCATGCAACAATCGGGTATCTGATGAATAAACCCATTACTCTTGGTCGTACTACAAGATGGCTTTTGTTACTTCAAGAGCTTGACATTACCATAGTAGAATAACCAAGGAAGGACAATGTGGTTGCTGATTTTCTGTCTAGGCTAGAAAATATTGCTGAAGGTACACCCATTGAAGATAGTTTTATAAATGAGCATATTTTTGCAATTTCTACTAACACTCCATGATATGTAGATATTGCTAACTATCTTGCTACAAGGAAGTTACCTCGTCATTTGCCATACAGGGATCAATGGAAAATTATTCATCATAGTACCCGATATTCATGGATGGCAGGGCACTTCTTTCATACCGGGGTTGATCAACAGATTCGGCGATGTGTATCATAGGATGATATCTATGAGATATTGAAGGCTACCCATGATGGCCCTTGTGGACGACATTTTGCAGATAAAAGAATAGGCCACAAGGTGCTACAAATGGGATACTACTGGCCTTCTATATTTCGTGATGCTCAAGATTATCTCCGAAGATGTAACAGTTGTAAACGGATGGGATAGCTTGGGAAATCGGATGAGATGCCACTACAGCCCCAGATAGTCCTCGAACCTTTTGATAAGCGGGCCATTGACTTCGTTGGACCCTTCAACCCACCTTCTCACCAAAAGGTTCACACTCTGGTATGCACTGATTATGTGACTAAGTGGGTGGAAGCCAGAGCTGTTGCGAAAGGAACAGAATAGGTGGTTGCATGATTTTTTTTTGAAGAGAATTTTGCTCGATATGGTACTCCAAGGGAGATCATTTTAGATGGGGGAGCATAGTTCACATGCCACATGATAGGAAGGCTTATGCAGAAATATGGGGTTAAACACAGAGTGATAACTCCTTGCCACCCCTAGGCAAATGGACAAGTAGAAAGTACAAACAAGGTATTGGAAAATATCTTGACAAAAATTGTAGCAAGTCATCATCGGGATTGGTCTCAGAAACTTCCAAACGCTCTTTGGGCGTATAGGACAACATGGCAGAATACAACTAGGTTTTCACCATTTGAGTTATTCTATGGGAAATCCCCCTTTGTTTCTAGTATATTTTGAGATCAGCACGCTAAGAACAGCTTTGGAAGTGGGATTAGACTTATCATAGGCCTATAAACACTGGTTGGAATAGATCAATGAGTTAGATGAGATTCGTTTAGTGGTTGTCCAGAAAACTAATGCTATTCAACAGCAGAGAATAAAGTGGCATGATAAATTTATCAAGAACAAGGTGTTTCATACAAGAGATCGCGCATTGCTCTATGACTCCCAATTCAAGTATTTTAAGGGAAAGCTTCGCACTCGTTGGATGGGACCCTATGAAGTGGATGTTTTCTTTGACAATGGAAAAGTCAGATTGATTACAATAGATGAAACTCGTACTTCATTTCTAGTGAATGGAAACTGTCTAAAATTATACCACCATCCAAATTCTAAGGATGCCTTCATCAAACATCTCTATGATAAATCTGGTTTGATGGTTGTTGGTGTAGAGAATTCTCTCCCTGCCTTATATATATACATACATACATACATACATACATACATATCTATATATATATATATATATATATATATATATATATATATATATATATATATATATATATATATATATATATATATATATATATATATATATGATATGTTGTTACTACTTACTTGTTTGTATTTTGCAGGGATAATGATCGAATTATGACAAGAAAGAGTTGAAAGAAAAATTTTCCAAGGAATATTTCATGTTGTTACTTCGTCACTATTGTTACTCCTGAAATTTTTTCTAAGTTTCGGTTGTTGTTACTCCATCGGTGTTGTTACTCCGTCGCTACTATTACTCCATCAGTGCTATTACTCCTCGTTCGTGTTACTCCATAGGTGTTGTTACTCTGTCGGTGTTATTACTCCACCATTGTTGTTATCCATCAGTGTTGTTACTTCGTCGGTGTTGTTACTCCGTCGGTGTTGTTACTTTGTCATTGTTGTTACTCCATCGGTGTTGTTACTCTATCGTTGTTGTTACATTGTCGATGTTGTTACTCTGTTCTTGATGTTACTCTGTCGGTGATGTTACTGCACCATTGTTGCTACTCTGTTGGTGTTGTTACTCCACCATTGTTGTTACTTCGCCAATTATTTTTGTTGTTACTCCCCCACCAGGTAGGTCACCAGGTACACCTCCATTGACTCGTACAGATTTAAATAAAATATTCCATTAAAGAGACTAGTACGTTCTACAAACGGTTGCATTTAAGTTGGGGGCGGGCCCATCATAAATAAATGATGGCATACTTTAATCATATTTATACCACATCATTAACAAATCTAATGTGAACAAGAATAAAAAAATATCGTGATTTTGTAATTATGATTCAGACGCATTGGGATTTGAATTCATACGCAAAAAACATTATTTTCCCCAATACATTTCATTTAATTACTGTAATCATTCAGTGGTACAGCCATAACTCGCCATCATTCATTGCATTTCCCAAGACATATCAGTCAGTCTCACTACCCTTTTACCCCACGGCCACCATGCTGCTATCATTGTCACTATTAGTGTGGATTGCTGCTACTCTCCCCCTCCCAGCCGACTGTGTGCAATGTGTTGTCACCATTTCTACAATGATGGGTGGGTTGGTTGTGTGCCATGAGCCAGAGGATACAACGGTGGTGTGAAACAACCAGGAAATATGGCATATTTTCATAAATGCAAGTTGGGATGCCTATCTTGACAGGTTGCAGGGGTTCAACAAAGCAGTTTCAATTGAATTTGCACTAAATTTAGGTGAGGAGAGCTCTCAGGTTCGTGGGGTAGAAATCCCTGTCACAGAGGAAGCCATCGTGGAGGTCAATGGGCTACCCCAGCGAGGACAGAGCTGCTTTTCATGAAGAACCTCCCTCTCGGAGTTCCCCAAAGCATTTCTGCAAGTTGGTGAGAACGTCGTCCAGAAAGGCCAAGGGTATGATCAGAATTCATTACCACGCCCATGGGGTGATGTAGTAGGTTTTGTAATGAGATATATAACATGTGAAGGGATGTATACCACTATATTTAAATATCACTTCAATGTGTTGGCTCACCTCTGGTTTCCATAGTTCGAAGCTTTTTCATTAAACATGCCTTTCTTCTTGTTAAAAAGCCTCCAGCTAATAGCGCAATCTTCTCGACGTTGATGGAAAGTTGTGGCATTCATCACCAACCATGGGCTGGTTCAGCTATTGGTTATGCATGTAATTTCCCGGTTTCAAATCCCATGGGAAACATTCTAGGAATCTACAGAGGAAGAGATAGCAGCTATTATAGCCACTAGAGAGGAAGAACCGGAAGCAATGGAGGAAGAACTGGTAGCAGAGGATGAATACGTGGATCAAGAAGAACCGGAGGAAAGGGAGATGGATACCAAGGAGTTGGAACAAAATAGGGAGCTTGAAGCGGAGAGAACAGTCGAGGCTGTTACACAAGAACCAACCTCGACTGTGGAACCAATGGAAGAAGAAGTGTTGTAGCAAGAGAGAGCTGATATAGAAGAAGTCGTTAGCACCATGGCCAAGGCTATCCCACAAGAACTAGCCTCGAATGTGGAGCCAAGGGAGCAAATTGGCAGCACCATAATGGGAGAAGAGGTATCGCAACAGGCTGAGGTAGAAGAAATTATCAACATTACGGCTGAGGATGTCCCACATGAACAAGCCTCGACCATGGAGCCAATGGAGGAAGACAGACCGAGTGAGGAAGGAGTTGGGATGGAAGAAGTCATTAGCACCATAGTTGAGGCTACTCCACAAGAACCAGCCTCGGATATGGGGCTAATGGAGGAATATGGACTAGGACAGGAGGGACTCGAGGCTGAGGGAACCATGGGACCAACAGGAAGAAAAACTATTGACATAATGGACAGGGTCGACACGATGATACAAGAGTTCACTTTCATCAATGTCATGCTAGAAGAAACAGTGCCAACATCATCTACTCAAGAAATGTTGGATACGAGTGGTGGTGTCACACACGAACCACCACCAACCTGTCCAGCTCCGAAATTGTGGAGGAATTAAATCTTGAGGTTGACACTGTTCCACAAGAACCAGTGTCAACCGTGGCAAAGGATACCACACACGAGGAAGTCTCGACCCAGATTGGAGTTGTTGCAGGTAGAGGAAAAGAGCTCGAGGTCACATCCGAGGCTGGGATAGACCAGACAGAAAACCTCTTTCAATCCCTTGTTTATTTCTCCATCCCAAGAGGAGCGAGAGTGTCTCGCTCTCCCCGACGCACAGAGGAGGAGGTTGTCGTTCCTCCTATTTTGAAATTTTATGGGTTGATCAAAGGACTAGTTATCACAGGTTTGTTGGCCGCAGACTCCCAGCAAGACCTTCCCAAGTGACAAAGGGAAGAAGAACACCCCGCATAGCCACAGGCACAACAATTGGGTGAGGAAAACATTGTTTGGGCAACAGGTACCTTGGAACCAAAAAAAATAGGTGTTGGCATTATGACACTGGTTTGGCTCGATGACATAAGTGTTGTCCTTGATGGCAACTCACTCAAATAGCAGATCACAAGTTCAGGCTCTCAAAATAGTATAAAATAAGATACCCACAGGTTCCTATTCACAAAGCCGCGGACATATGCAGGTGTGCCGAACAAAAGCTGCGGACACGTACGCAGGTGCTTCAAAAAAAATGCGGACGTAAAGTACACGCACTTTCATGCAGAGAAAAGCGTGCACGTGGGAAATCTTATGGTTGGTCCATGGTATATAGTCTGATTTTTTTAATCCTATGGTTTTGGTCCATGGTGTTTGCGTCTAAAGTATTTAACCCAGGTTTTGGGTCCCTAGTATTGGATCTCTATGGTTTTGGACCATGGTTTGAGTAAGGCCTATACTATAAAAAGGAAAGGAAATCATTTGGTTGGTGCAACTAATGTATTGAATATCTTGAGATGAGCTAGATCTGAAATACTGGTGATCGGTTCGTGAGTTATAGCTGGACCTGAATCAAGGAGAAACTTGAGCATTACAAGACGAATCTACTGATGGGTCGAGATCTCTTTGGTGCATGATCAGATATGTAAATCTGATAATCTGGGGTATAAGTGAAGTCTGATAAATTATCTATACCTGCAGGTGTGACCCAGTGCATGTGCGGATACCCGCAGGATTGACACAGTGCAGGCGTGGATACCCGTAGGCTCGACACAATGCAGGCGCGAATACCCACAGGCTCGACACAGCATAGGTGCGGACACTTGCAGGCTTGACGCAGTGCAGGTGTGGATACCAAATTCTCAACACAGCGGAGGTGCGGATACCCGCAGGTCAAAGAACTGAATACTACGGACGTACGCAGGTTTCTATTGGTGAAGTTGCAGACCTTTTCTTGAAATATGTTTTAGCTGCTTTTGTCTATTACTGCAGTGTTCAGGGTTCTGAATTGGTGTCTGGTTACTGGTACTATGTTCTAAAAAGTTATTGATTCAGTATTTGTACAAGGAAATTGGTTGATTGCAGATCTATTTGATATTTGATTGATATTCATGGATCCAATTTGAAAATTTATGAAACGAGGTCCCTAGAAGAAAAGAGAAGTATTTTGTAGGCTAGCACCTACGTACTAGTACCTTAGCTAGTACAAGAGCTAAGGGGGTTGTAGCTCCCTTCCAAAAGAGTCTGGAGAATGAGAGAAGGTTGTAGCCTTCTACAGGTTGATGCCTGCGTGTTGGTATAAGACTACACCAGTACATAATCATTGTATAAGGAAGCTTCTAATTGAAAGAAGATAGAGACATATTGCAGCAGGTGGTTTTCATCCACATTGGGTTTCCACCTTATATCTTGTGTTCTTTTGTGTGACTGTCTACTCTACTTTTCTATTCCTACTTACTGTTATATGGTTCTGACACATAGATTAATGATGAACATCTGAAGAATAAATTAAATTATAAGTCCGGAAGTTATACACAAGTTTCATTAGTCAGATCTGCTAATCTTTATATAAGTTGAAAAATAATTTGATAATACTGATTCACCCCCCCCCCCTCAGTATTATTTTCAACAATTGGTATCAGAGCAGGTCCTTCAGGAAAATCTTGATCACTTGAAGGAAGATCTATCATCATGAGAAACTACAAAAAAGAAGCATCTATCAGGCCACTGATTTTTTATGGGAGCAACTTCATCTATTGGAAGGTAAGAATCACTACTTATCTACAATCTATTGGTGCAGAAGTTTGGGATATTGTGGAAACTGGATACACATTTCCATCAGCAACTCTTACAGATGCAACTGGTAAGAAGCAATATGAAACAAATGCAAAAGATGTCAATACTCTATTAGGAAGTCTATCTCAATCAGAATTCGTCAAGGTTATGCAGCTCAAAAGCGAAAAAAAAATATGGGACAAGATCGTTCTGAGCTATGAAGGAGATGAACAGGTAAAACGAGCAAAATCACAAACTCTTAGAATTCAATATGAAAGTCTCAGAATGCATAATGATGAAAGTGTGGCTAGCTATTTCCTATGTATAGATGAGATTGTAAATTGTATGAAAAACTTGGGTGAAGAAATAAAAGAAGTTGTTTTGGTTGAAAAAATTCTAAGATCTTTGTCTCCTAAGTTTGATTTAAAAGTTTCTACCATAGAAGAAAAGAAGAATCTACAGAGCCCTACCATGTCACAACTACATAGAATTCTAACTGCTTACAAGATAAGAAAAGGAGGACCATCAGACAGGAGAGAAGCTGCATTCAAGGCTTCAGGAAAAGGAGATTACTATGAGGCATGACATATGTCAGAAGAAGAGGAAGAATCAAATTTTGTCAAGAACCTTCAACAGGGAACTGGAAGATTCAGAGGTAAGCTACCTTTCAAATGCTTTGCTTGTGGAAGAGTCGGTCATTATGCTGCAAAATGTCCTCATAAGGATAAACTAGACAAAGGTAAGGAACCTGTTAGATGGAACAGAAAACAGAATGTAAATAAGAAGAGCTATTACACGCATGAAGACAGTGATGGATTGTCAAATAGTGATGAAGATGAACAGGGTAATGATGATATACTTTTGATGGCTTTTGAAGATGATGATTTCTTAGATGCTATAAATGAAGAAGGTCTTTATGAAGAAATCTCTAAACTTAAAGTTTGTTTAGAAGAAAAGAATATGATTATAGATACTCTAACATTCCAACTTACTGAAAAAGATAAACACAATGAAGAGTTAGAATGTGAAATTGTGGAACTTAGAAAAGAAATTGAGAAAACAAAAGCCCTTAATCTCAGATTTGGTAAAGGTTCTGAAACTCTAGATGAGATTATCAAAGTGCAGCGTTCTCCACTAATCAAGACTAGTCTCGGATATTCCGAAGAAGCATCTCAAGCTTAGAAGCAAGCGCAAAAGCCATCCACCTTCAAAAGTTATCTTGATGCAGCAAGGAGAAGTGAACAAGTTGAAAATCAACAACAAAAGCATAATGCAGATCACCAAGTAAATCAGGGACAATTTGTTTCAAGAATGATCAAAGATTATCAAGTAAATTGGGGGCAATCTACATCAAAGATGAACAGAATCCTCAACCAACCACAGGTAAATTATTCTCAATTTGGCTCAAGAATGGATGGAAACTACAATCATATGGTTGGTAGATTTGATAATCGCAGGAATTTCTTCAATGGCCAATGTTTCTCTTGTCATAACTTTGGTCATAAAGCTGCTCAATGTGTTGCCTACAAGACCATAATGACTAGGGAAGCTCAAAAACAAAGGAGTATGATAGGAATCATGAAAAGAACCTACAATAACTTCTATGCTCTTGAAAATGAAATAGAATGTTCTATCTGTAACAACTTCGGTCATGAAGATTCTGAATGCAGAAGCAGGTTTTGGCAAACAACTTAGAAGGAGCAAGCTTCATTGAGTTCCAAAACATGGAAAAAGAAACAAACGCAATTGGAAAGATGTGGGATAGCCTTATATGCGGAAGGACAGGAAAATCAATGGTACATCGACAGTGGATGGTTGAAACATATGACAAGTAACAAAGAAAAACTTCAGTCATATAGTGCCTTAGAAAAGGAAAAGAAGGTCTCATTTGGAAATGACACCCCTGCATTCATAAAAGGTAAAGTCTCTGTTTGTTTGAAAGAAAAGGTCAAGGCTGGAAATGTTATGTATGTTGATGGCTTAAAGCATAATCTATTGAGTGTCCGTCAGATGTGTGATCAAGGAACTAAGGTAATATTTTGATCAAATGGATGTATTGCTCATGACCTTGATACAGGAAAAATAGGGATCAGAGGCATAAGAACTCCAAATAACTTATACGTACTCAAGGGAGAACAACAACAATGTTATTTAAGCAAGAATGATGAACACTGGCTATGGCACAGAAGACTGGGGCATATTAGCTTCTCTTAGATAAGGAAAGCATGCAAATATCAGGCAGTTCATTATCTTCCTGACATCAGAATTCCAGACAATACAATATGCAAATCATGTAAATTTGGTAATAAAACTAGAACTAATTTCCCTGAGAAGGAAGGATCAGCTAGCAGGCCACTTGAACTTGTCCACATCGATATATGTGGTCCAACTAGGAAGAGGTCACCTCGAGGAGAAGAGTATTTCATATTGTTCATTGACGACTTTTCAAGGATGTGTTGGATAGGACTCATGAAGTATAAAGATGAAGCTTTCGAAAAGTTCAAGTCATTCAAAGATTTGGTCGAAAACAAATCAGATCGCAAAATCAAATGCCTCAGATCTGATAGAGGAGAGGAATTTACCTCAGATGAATTTTTCGATTTTTGTGAAGAACATGGAATAAGAAGGGAATTTTCTGCTACAAGGACTCTCAGCAAAATGGAGTAGTAGAAAGGATGAACAGAACAGTTCAAAAAATGGCTCGTGCTATGCTTGATGAGTCTGGAACTCCCGCAATCTTCTGGGGTGAAGCCACATTTTCCGCTGTCACTATTCTCAGCAAGACAAACATCCAGGTAAACAGCACTCAGAATCCTCATGAACTTTGGTACGGTAAGACTTCCACGGTAAAACACTTCAAAATTTTTGGAAGCAAATGCTACACTAAAAGGACTGATGAAAATCTTGGCAAATATGAACCTAGAGCAGATGAAGGCATTTTACTTGGCTACTCTCCCCACAGAAAAGCTTACAAATGTTACAATAAAAGACTTGGTAAAATTGTTGAAAGTATTGATGTAGTGGTAGATGAAGAAGGAAACACTCCAAGGCAAGTAAAATCTGAATATCTCAAAGATGGCGAAGACTATCCGTCAACATCAAATCAGATTCATGACGAAGAAGAAACCCATGAAGCACCAGAAGAATAGATAAGGATAGAAGAAAAGACTCCATCCAGATATGTTCAGAAGAATCATCCAGAATCTCAAATTTTGGGGTAGAAAGAGGTAGGTGTACAAACAAGAAGAACCATTTCAGAAGCTTCAAGCTATCTAGCATTACTCTCCTCCACTGAACCACAGAATGTAAGAGAAGCTTGCAAAGATGAATGTTGGGTCAAGGCCATGGAGGAAGAACTCGAGCAGATTGAAAAGAATAACACTTGGGAGTTGGTTCCTAGACCAAAAGATAAGAATGTCATAGGGACAAAATGGATTTTCAAAAATAAGCTGAATGAAAATGGGGATGTGGTTAGAAACAAGGCAAGACTTGTTTGTAAAGGATATGCGCAACAAGAAGGCATAGACTTTGAAGAAACTTTTGCTCCAGTTGCCAGACTTGAGGCTATAAGAATGTTCCTTGCTCTCTCTAGCTTTCAGAAGTTCAAAGTATTTCAGATGGATGTAAAATCTGCCTTTCTGAATGGAGACTTAAATGAAGAAGTATATATTGAACAACCAGATGGGTTTATTCTTGGAAATGATCCAAAACTTGTATGCAGACTCAAAAAGGCTCTCTATGGCCTTAAACAGGCTCCAAGGGCATGGTATTATCGGTTGGATAAGTACCTCCATCAACAAGGTTTTATAAAAGGATCGACTGATAGCAATCTATATATAAAAATTGACAATGATAAGTTGTTGATACTTGTTGTGTATGTTGATGATATCATCTTTGGTAGCAATGAAGAAGACATTAGTCAAAATTTTGCCTTGGTGATGCAGAAAGAGTTTGAAATGTCCATGCTTGGTGAGCTCACATATTTTCTGGTTTTACAAGTCCAACAAAACAAAGACGACATTTTTCTATCACAAACCAAATATCTCAAGCAGATCTTCAAGAAATATGGGATGGAGGATTCGAAACCTATATGTACCCCTATGGTGACAGGATGCAGCCTTAGCGCAAATGATGAATCGGTAGCTATACATCAACCAACCTATAGATCCATGATTGGTAGTCTGCTCTATCTAACAGGTACCCGAC
The DNA here is from genome assembly GCA_031772625.1 of Pinus tabuliformis. NCBI lineage: Eukaryota > Viridiplantae > Streptophyta > Pinopsida > Pinales > Pinaceae > Pinus > Pinus tabuliformis. The sequence continues at coordinate 775,896,220 of CM062820.1, read as the reverse complement.
CAGACATTATGCATGCAGTGGGAATAGTTGGAAGGTTTCAGTCAAATCCAAAGGAAACTCATCTTCAGGCAGTTAAGATAATTTTCAAGTATCTTCAAGGAACTCAAAAATATGGCTTATGGTATCCTAGAGGTACAGATCTTACACTTCATGCATACACTAATGCGGATTGGGCAGGAAGCGTGGATGACAGGAAAAGCACTAGTGGTGGTGCATTCTTCATGGGTCCTAGATTAGTTTCTTGGTTCAGCAATAAACAAAGATCTATTGCATTATCTACAGCTGAAGCAGAATATGTAGTTGTTGCATCTTGTTGCACACAACTCCTTTGAATGATGCAAACATTGCAAGATCTTCCAATCACTTGTACTCCACCTATCTCCATTTTTTGTGATAATACAAGTGCAATCAGTATTTCAAAGAATCTTGTCATTCATTCAAAGACTAAGAACATACCGATCAAGTATCATTTTCTCCGAGAACAAGTTCTTGAACAAAAGGTCAAATTGGAGTATGTTCCCTCTAAGGAACAAGTTGCTGATATTCTCACAAAACCACTGCCCAGGGAGACCTTTGAATACCTCATACAAAAGCTGGAGGTAGTTGATGCATCATCTTGCTGTTGATTGTTGGTTGTACGCGAGTTTCATATGGGGTATACGCGTACATACACTGGTTTATGTGGATACAATCGACTTGAAGAAAAACAAGGATGAGAAGAGTTTGATATGGGTCTGTCAGAGACAATCTGGCACAGGTTCAGGGGGAGCATATATTCTTCTAATAATGCATTGTTGGCATTATCATAGAAGATCTTGGTTCAATTCTTCAGTTGTTTTGATTTCAGGAGGAGCAAGTGTAGAAGGAGAACATGAATACTGATCTGAATAATGATTGGTAGATGCTGCTGATATTTGTCTCTATCTTTCTTTTGTAAAGGTCATGTAACGGCCTATCTTGGTGCCCCACTATGCTTGGGATGGATATTGTAATATGCTTATTATATCATGTATCCCCACTTGGTTGGGAGTTGTATGTATGAGTCTTTGGTGATAGGAAGGTCAGTTATGATGTATAAAGTCATATTTATTTTGCAAATCTTGCCTATATGTCAGGGGGAGCTTGGATAACATAGCAGAGCATAGATTCTAGCATGTACTCAGGGGGAGCATAACCCTTTGCCCTTGATGTCAAAGGGGGAGAAAAGACTTTAAGTGACTTTGGGTTGCCATCAAGTCCAAAGGGGGAGATTGTTAGCATTATGACACTAGTTTGGCTCGATGACATAAGGGTTGTCCTTGATGGAAACTCACTCAAATAGCAGATCACAAGTTCAAGCTCTCAAAATAGTAGAAAACAAGATACCCACAGGTTCCTATTCACAAAGCCACGGACATACGCAGGTGTGTCGAACAAAAGCTGCGGACACGTACGCAGGTGCTTCGAAAAAAAAGTGCGGACGAAAAGTACACGCACTTTCATGCAGAGAAAAGTGCGCACGTGGGAAATCTTATGGTTGGTCCATGGTATTTAGTCCAATTTTTTTGATCCTATGGTTTTGGTCCGTGGTGTTTGCATCTAAAGTATTGAACCCAAGTTTTGGGTCCCTAGTATTGGATCTCTATGATTTTGGACCATGGTTTGAGTAAGGCCTAGACTATTAAAAGGAAAGGAAATCATTTGGTTGGTGCAACTAATGTGTTGAATATCTTGAGATGAGCTAGATCTGAAATATTGGTGATCGGTTGGTGAGTTATAGCTGGACCTGAATCAAGGAGAAACCTGAGCATTACAAGACGGATCTACTGATGCGTCGAGATCTCTTTGGCGCATGATCAGATCTATAAATCTAATAATATGGGGTATAAGTGAAGTCTGATAAATTATCTATACCCGTAGGTGTGACCTAGCGTAGGCGCGGATACCTACAGGATCGACACAGCGCAGGCGTGGATACCCGTAGGCTCGACACAGTGCAGGCGAGGATACTGGCAGGCTCAACACAGCACAGACACAGATACCCGCAGGCTCGACACAGTGCAAGTGCGGATACCGCATTCTCAACACAGCGGAGGTGTGGATACCCGCAAGTCAAAGAACTGAATACTTCGGACATATGCAGGTTTCTATTGGTGAAGTTGCAGACTTTTTCTTGAAATATGTTTTAGCTGCTTTTGTCTATTACTGCAGTGTTCAGGGTTCTAAATTGGTGTCTAGTTACTGGTACAGTGTTCTAAGAAGTTATTGATTCAGTATTTGTACAAGGAAGTTGGTTGATTGCATATCTATCTGATGTTTGATTGATATTCATGGATCCAGTTTGAAAATTTATGAAACGAGATCCCTAGAAGAAAAGAGAAGTCTTCTATAGGTCAGCACCTACGTACTAGTACCTCAGCTAGTACAAGAGCTAAGGGGGTTGTAGCTCCCTTCCAGAAGAGTCAGGAGAACGAGAGAAGGTTGTAGCCTTCTACAGGTTGAAGCCTGCGTGCTGGTATAAGATTGCGCCAGTACAAAATTATTGTATAAGGAAGTTTCTAATTGAAAGAAGATAGAGACATATTGTAGCAAGTGGTTTTCACCCACATTGGGTTTCCACCTTATATCTTGTGTTCTTTTGTGTGACTGTCTGCTCTACTTTTCTGTTTCTGCTTACTGTTATATGGTTTTGACACACAGATTAATGATCAACATCTGAAGAATAAATTAAATTATAAGTCTGGAAGGTATACACAAGTTTCATTAGTCAGATCTGCTAATCTTTATATAAGTTGAAAAAGAATTTGATAATATTGATTCACCCCCCCCCCCCCCTCAGTATTATTTTCAACAAGAGGAAGGGGTAGGCATTTCTGAAATAGGGGAACCAGGAGGGGAGATGTCGGTTGAAACACCGATGGATATCCATCCAGTTGATCCACCACCTATCGAGACAGCTTCATAGCGGGTCGAGGTAATGGTTAAGAAGGAAGCAGTTGCTCCCGAGGAAGAGGGACCAAGCAGAGCGGTCTCGACAATTGAACTTGTGGATACTCCCTTGAGTAATCCACCACCTGCCGAACCAGCGGCAAGGCCAGTCGAGGTGGTCGTGAAGCAAGAAGTGATTGAGGAAGAGCAAACAATGGAGGAAAACCCGACAGTAGGTCTAGCAGACATTCCCCCGGGTGACCTACCTCCTGTTGAACCGGCTACAGTACCAGATGAGGTGGTGGTCAAGTAGGAATGGATAGAGTTGTGCGAGCAATGGAGGTTGCCCATTAAGAAAAAATATCAGTTGTAATTCAGGGATGCAATGCAGCTAAAAACAGAGGTTAGGAGGCTGAGAAGGTAGGTGCACCAGTTAAATAAATAGGTGAAGAAATATAGGTGGTGGGCTATGAAGCCCAAAGCCATAGTGGTCTAAGCAGAAACACAGGTGGAAAATGTGGTGACAACCTCGGTTGCCATCAGATGGACCCTATCAAGCATTTGTTCGAAGGTCATGAGTTTTCCTTGACAACTGAGGTTCAAACCTGGAAATCCGCCATGGCTCAATATTGGAATGAAGTGAAGAGAGACCAAGAACGAGCATCCAAGGCTATCTTCGAATATGTGGAGCGCATAGACATATTGCAATTGAGGCACACAAATCAGAAGCTCAAGGTGGAGTGGCTAGAGGAACAAGTGACAGAATTGAAGGCTGACAAAGAATAGATGTTCAGCCTGGCACAATAGGTAATGGCATGTTACCCTCCTGCTTCTAGCTATGCTTTGTTCTTGCATGAGAAATTTCTTTTCTATTTTTTGGAGAGCATTAAGAAGGAAGGTAGTCACGAGATTGAGGATGGTGTACAGTTCCTCCAAATATTGAGGGCCCATGATTTGTGTTAGAAATTATATATTACAGAGCAATGGAAAACATAAAATATTGCAGAAATATAAACACAGAAAATGCATAAAACAAGAGAGACACAGATATACGTGCTTCACCTAGTTTGGCCTACGTCCACGGAGAAACAGCCAATCCTTATTTTTCTATTATCTAGCAAATTGAAGAGATACAGCCTACAGTAGATTCGTTGTAATTCCCTCTTCGCTCTCAATCTCCTCTCTCTTCCTCACTTAGAATACAAATATACATAGACGCAATACAATTCCCTCATATATAGCGAGGGGTTGCCTTCTAGGGAAAAAATCCCTAAATTAAACATAACTACTATCGTCAGATCTCCACCTAATGAACGACTCAGATTGAATACAAAATTACAACATTTTAAAAGGAAATTTTGCATCTATTCTTAGCTTTTGGGGTGTTGCCCCCGATCCCCCCACCAAGGGGAGGCTCCCAAAAGGTCACAGCCAGCCCCCCTAGACCCCCCCTAAAGCGAATATTTTACGAGTGGCGTTGCCACCCCATTTCAAACTAGGGTCCAATGCGGTGATACCTCTGAATACAGAAGATAATCACGCTCCACATCCAACAATTTGGAAACTCAACACTTGATGTGTGAGCTTTATATGCATGTATATCTTCTGCGTGCTAACAAAGAGTTTAATCTGGTCAAATATGTGGGGGACATTCATTTAAGGGCTTTTACCTCTTATACTCTCAATCAGATAAGCTAGCAGAAGGCTTCTAATGTTGGCATTATGATTCTGGTATGGCTTTATGATACATATGTTGTACTTGATGGCAACCCACTCATCTCAGATAATAAATTATAGTGTAGAGAAAAGTTCACGCACTTATATGCAGAGAAAAGTTTATTTCATGTAGAGAAAAGTTCACGCACTTTTATGCAGAGAAAAGTTTATTTCATGTAGAGAAAAGTTCACGCACTTTTATGCAGAGAAAAGTTTATTTCATGAAGAGAAAAAGTTCACGCACTTTCATGCAAGGAAAAGCGCGTATATGTTGGAGAACTTACCTTTGGTCCATGGTAGTTAGTCCTTGGTATTTGAACCTATGAGGAAAACCACGTATATGTTGGAGAACTTACCTTTGGTCCATGGTAGTTAGTCCTTCGTATTTGAACCTATGAGGAAAAGCGCGTATATGTTGGAGAACTTACCTTTGGTCCATGGTAGTTAGTCCTTGGTATTTGAACCTATGGTTTTGGACCATGGTACGCACTTTCATGCAAGGAAAAGCGCGTATATGTTGGAGAACTTACCTTTGGTCCATGGTGGTTAGTCCTTGTTATTATTGAGCCCCATGTTTTTGGGCCCCTTGTATTGGTTATCTATGGTATTGATCCATGATTTTAGGAAGAAGCTTGCCTATATAAAGCAAATGAGATCACTTGGCTAATTCATCCTTGCAATTGAATATCTTAAGATCTGAAATATTGGGTTATTGTTTTGAAAGTTTGATCTATGAAAGTGAAGTTGAAAGTGAATCTGTGAAGGGTGATCTCTCGAGCGCTGCAGCTGCGAAAATGCGGAGGCGCCACAAAAGACGCAGTGCAGAGGCGCCACAGAAGGCGCAGTGCGGAGATGCCACAGAGGCGCCACAGAAGGCGCAGTGCGGAGACGCCACAGAAGACGCAGTGCGGAGGCGCCACAGAAGGCACAGTGCGGAGGCGCCACAGAAGGCGCAGTACAGAGGCACCACAGAAGGCGCAGTGCAGAGACGCCACAGAAGGTGCAGTGTGAAGGCGCCACAGAAGGCGCAGTGCGGAGGCGCCACAGAAGGCGCAATGCGGAGACGCCACAGAAGGCGCAGTGCGGAGGCGCCACAGAAGGCGCAGGTGCAGTGGTCGCGGTGCCACAGAAGGCGCAGGTGTGGAGGTAGTACAAATATCCGCAGATCTATACCAGTGAAGTTGCGATCCCTGCTTAAAATTTGTTTTAACTGCCTTTGACTATTCTGCAGGGTTTTGGGTGCATAACTGATGTTTGGTTACTGGTATTGAGTTCAGATAACAGCATGATTAATGACTTATCTTTATGTACTAGATCTGGTTGATAACTCTCATAATATCATTGTATATGTATGGATCTGGTGATTAGGTGATTCAGAAGGTTATTTGATTATGAGCTTCAATGTTGTTGTTGGGTCCAGTATGAAAATTGGATGAAAAGTGGCCTTTCAGATTATGTGTTGTGCTTCAGTGTATCCAGTCTGAAAATTGATGAAACATGGTACCTGGAGGAGAGAATATTGTAGGCCAGCGCCTATGTACTAGTATCTAAGCTAGTACAAAAGCTAAGGGAGACCTTTGGAGCATTGTAGCAGGTAGCAGCTTGCGTACTAGTAAATGGATCGGCTAGTACAAGAGCAAAGGGGGTTGTAGCTCCCGTACTGGTATAAGACTGCACTAGTACAAATATTGTAAAAGGATTTTCTTATTAAGAAGAAGATTGAGATGACTTGCAGCAGGTGGTTTTTCTCCCGCATTGGGTTTCCACCTTATATCATGGTGTTCATGTGTGTGCCTTATGTGTGATGATCTATTCTCTATTACGACATCTGTTATCTGATAATATGGTTGATAATGTTCTAGTGCACTCATTGAAGATCAATTAACTTAATCATAAGAAGTTGTGGAAGTAGCATATATGAATCTGATTATGGAAATGAAATTTTTTTATTAATGTGATAATACTGATTCACCCCCCCTCTCAGTATTATTTCCAACAATTGGTATCAGAGTAGGTCCTTTGATAGAAGCTTGATCGCTTGAAGGAGATCCGTGGAACAATGGGAAAGAAGGTTAAGAAGAAAGCACCTAAGAAAAATAAGTCATCTCAGAAGAACTATGACAGTGGGAGAATCGATTGGGGATTAGGTATAAGAAGCTCTTCAGATTCAGAATCAGATTCAGAATCATTATCAGGTATGAATATATTATCCTCTGATGTTCCAGCTATCTTTCCTTTTGGAAGAGATGAAAGTGATAGCGAAACTACTGAATTTGCTCTTATGGGTGAACAAGAAAGATATCAAATAGAGGCAGAATTTAAAAGGCTGTCAGACAAAATTAGAGATCAACAAGATCTATTGAACAAAAGGGAATGTGATTTCAAAGAAGAAGCTACCAAACTAAAGGCCCAACTAGAAGAAGGAAACAAGGTAAAAAAGCTACTCAAGTACAAGGAAGACCAATGTCAAAAATTGCAGCATGAAGTGACATCATTAAGAAAAGAAGTCAACGAAAGAAGCACAACCATCAAGAAACTCAAAGATAGATCCAGCTACTATGAAAATCTTGAAGCTACAATCATCTCACTAAAAGGAGATCTTGAAGAATCAAAGAAGCAGAATACAGATCTACTCCAAGCTATTGCAAAACAAGAAAACGAAGTCACCAGCTTAAAATCTCTAGAATGTGCCTTCCGAGTTCGTCAAATGCAGCAGGATCTGAATGAAGAACAAGAAAAGGAGATTCTCAAACTAAGGGAACAAATGGAAGAAGGAAGGAAAGCTGAAGAAGATTTGAAAAAGCAATCTCTTGAAAAGGAAGAACAGCTTCAGGTTGAGGTAAATATCTTGAAAGGTAAACTAGAAGAAAAGGATAAGCTTTTATGATTTCAAGATAGTTCTAAAGTCTTGGATGATATTCTTAGTAGTCAAAGGTCTCCTGCTATAAAGACTGGTCTTGGTTTCCATGAATCTGTTGAAGGTTAATCTAGTTCACAAGGTGAGACAAGGAACTCTAAAGAGAAATCTAAAGTGATCAACGAAGAAATGAAAGATCAATCTCATCATCAACCAAGAAAAGAGATTCCTCAAAGAAAATCCTTTACTCCTCCTATGAATAATGTTGAATGTTATGTATGTCATAATCTTGGACATGTTGCAGCTAGATGTAGAAGAACAAGGGTTCAAGGCCATTATGCAAAAAGATCATCACATTCAAGGTACTTTTATGGATATTTCTTTGCTTGCAATATGTTTGGTCACAAAGCTGCTGATTGTTACAGGAGGAATATGAAACATGTAAGATGTTATGCATGTAACAAGCTTGGACATATAGCTAAGGAATGCAGGAATAAAGTGTGGGCATCATATCAAAAGGAGAAAATGTCATCATCACGCTTGAAGATATGGAGGAAAAAGGAAGTACAGTCAGAAAAATGTGGCACTGCACAACGTACAGACATACCAGAATCAGAGGGAGATGAAAGTACAAAACTTCAGTGTCCTGAATCTCATATGCAAACTCCATAAAGGAAAGTTGCATATATATGCGAGTTAGTTACTGCACAGTCGCGTATATGATTGTTTGAAGAAAGGCAGTAGGGACAGATTCAAGAGAAGGATCAGTTTTGCTCTAGTTAATAATAATGATGTGTGGATATGATGGTTAGAAGTGTTTTGGTTCTAACTTGATATTGATGATGTCTTGATACTTCTTATTGATATGCATGATCAGACAGATGACACAGGTTTAGAGGGAGCATATGGACTTAATGCATTATTGGCATTATGGTTAATAGTCCTTGGTGATGATACTTATATGGATAAATGATTCATCTTGCTATGGTTATGAGTTGTTCACATGGTTCTTGGATCAGATTTATGGTTGATTCTCTAATGATGCTTGCATGGGAAGCACTTAGCTTGAATTCACATCTTCTTGATGTTGAGTCACTCATATGCTGTTGTCGTCATATGCATAAAGATCATATATTACAGTTATGATTCCTTTCATTCTTGGCACAAATGGATGAGGATTGTTGGCTGGATACAGGGATGATTATTCAAAGTTGCATTGTTGGAGACATGATGATAATGAGCTCTTATCTATATGATGATAGGATTGTTTCATACATATGTTGATTAATGTAGATATTCCCAATTGATGATACTTGATTAATGTAGATATGGATGACTATGATGTTTCTCACATAGAATGTGAAATTCTGTTGATGCGGACATACCTTGATGATTCATGCACTAATACAAGTTGCTGGTCTAGTTTCTGTTGACAGATACTATGGAGCAGATCATAAAGTGTTGTTGCTGATGTTCGTCTTATTTAGGTGATGTCATATCAAGACTCATGATGTAATAGTGTCATCTCTTCAGGTCATGTAACGACCTATGTTGGTTTCCCCACTATGCCTGGGATGAATATGTAATGTATTTCGTTTTCATTTTTCTGATATATCCCCACTTGGTTGGGTGATGGATGTATGTATTGAATCTTTTAGGAAGGTCATTTGTGATGTAGAACATCCTTTTGCAGACCTTGCTTACAGTCAGGGGGAGCCTGAGCATGAACGAAACTATATAGCAGAGCAGACATTTCAGCTTGTTCTCAGAAAGAGCATGATCAGATTGGTGCACCATGACATATACAAAGGGGGAGCTCATTCAGAGATTTAAACAGGTACTCAGGGGAGCTTATAATGCATTTTTGGCATTATGGAGGACGTACAGAAGGAGATCTTGGATGCTGGTCTGATTATTGCTACAATCTATCTCTTTCATGGTCATTTATGGTGTTTGGTGGATTATATTTCTTCTTTACAGATCTGGTTCATATTCAGGGGGAGCATGCTCTTAGGGGGAGCATAACTCTTTGCCCTTGATGTCAAAGGGGGAGAATGAGCTGAAGATTTTGAGGTTGCCATCAAGTCCAAAGGGGGAGATTGTTGGCATTATGATTCTGGTATGGCTTTATGATACATATGTTGTACTTGATGGCAACCCACTCATCTCAGATAATAAATTATAGTGTAGAGAAAAGTTCACGCACTTATATGCAGAGAAACGTTTATTTCATGTAGAGAAAAGTTCACGCACTTTTATGCAGAGAAAAGTTTATTTCATGTAGAGAAAAGTTCACGCACTTTTATGCAGAGAAAAGTTTATTTCATGAAGAGAAAAAGTTCACGCACTTTCATGCAAGGAAAAGCGCGTATATGTTGGAGAACTTACCTTTGGTCCATGGTAGTTAGTCCTTGGTATTTGAACCTATGAGGAAAACCACGTATATGTTGGAGAACTTACCTTTGGTCCATGGTAGTTAGTCCTTCGTATTTGAACCTATGAGGAAAAGCGCGTATATGTTGGAGAACTTACCTTTGGTCCATGGTAGTTAGTCCTTGGTATTTGAACCTATGGTTTTGGACCATGGTACGCACTTTCATGCAACGAAAAGTGCGTATATGTTGGAGAACTTACCTTTGGTCCATGGTGGTTAGTCCGTGGTATTATTGAGCCCCATGTTTTTGGGCCCCTTGTATTGGTTATCTATGGTATTGATCCATGATTTTAGGAAGAAGCTTGCCTATATAAAGCAAATGAGATCACTTGGCTAATTCATCCTTGCAATTGAATATCTTAAGATCTGAAATATTGGGTTATTGTTTTGAAAGTTTGATCTATGAAAGTGAAGTTGAAAGCGAATCTGTGAAGGGTGATCTCTCGAGCGCTGCAGCTACGGAAATACGTAGGCGCCACAGAAGGCGCAGTGCGGAGGCGCCACAGAAGGCGCAGTGCGGAGGCGCCACAGAAGGCGCAGTGCGGAGATGCCACAGAAGGCGTAGTGCGGAGATGCCACAGAGGTGCCACAGAAGGCACAGTGCAGAGGCGCCACAGAAGGCACAGTGCGGAGGCACCACAGAACGCGTAGTGCAGAGGCACCACAGAAGGCGCAGTGCGGAGACGCCACAGAGGCGCCACAGAAGGCGCAGTGGGAGGTGCCACAGAAGGCGCAGTGCGGAGGCGCCACAGAAGTCGTAGCGCGGAGACACCACAGAAGGCGCAGTGCGGAGGCGCCACAGAAGGCGCAGGTGCGATGGTCGCGGCGCCACAGAAGGCGCAGGTGCGGAGGTAGTACAAATATCCGCAGATCTATACCAGTGAAGTTGCGATCCCTGCTTAAAATTTGTTTTAACTGCCTTTGACTATTCTGCAGGGTTTTGGGTGCATAACTGATGTTTGGTTACTGGTATTGAGTTCAGATAACAGCATGATTAATGACTTTTCTTTATGTACTAGATCTGGTTGATAACTCTCATAATATCATTGTATATGTATGGATCTGGTGATTGGGTGATTTAGAAGGTTGTTTGATTATGAGCTTCAATATTGTTGTTGGGTCCAGTATGAAAATTGGATGAAAAGTGGCCTTTCAGATTATGTGTTGTGCTTCAGTGTATCCAGTCTGAAAATTGATGAAACGTGGTACCTAGAGGAGAGAAGATTGTAGGCCAGCGCCTATGTACTAGTATCTAAGCTAGTACAAAAGCTAAGGGAGATCTTTGGAGCATTGTAGCAGGTAGTAGCCTGCGTACTAGTAAATGGATCGGCTAGTACAAGAGCAAAGGGGGTTGTAGCTCCCGTACTCGTATGACACTGCACTAGTACAAATATTGTAAAAGGATTTTCTTATTAAGAAGAAGATTGAGATGACTTGCAGCAGGTGGTTTTTCTCCCGCATTGGGTTTCCACCTTATATCATGGTGTTCATGTGTGTGCCTTATGTGTGATGATCTATTCTCTATTACAGCATCTTTTATCTGATAATATGGTTGATAATGTTCTAATGCACTCATTGAAGTTACTTGTTGTATTTATTTCCTTATTGTTGTTACGAATTTCCATACATTGTTGTGAATGCCTTTTTAAGTTCTACAATTTAATTTCCATTACTGTTACAGTGATGCTTTGATTTCCTAATCAAGAACCCTTGGTTGATGTAATATTGTAACTTTGCTCCTACATATACCTTGCACATTACCTTGAAAAGAGTACGCACCTGGATTGATGAATTAATGTAGGAAAAGGGTTTGACTAATTTGTTCATACCTGGACACCAACAGTTATGATACATATCTAAAACACATTGTGCACCCTTGGATACAATGTTGGATCAAGATCATGAGACCTAAAATGACTTATCATTGTATGATCTGATAATGAATAGGTTAGATCTAAGTGCTAACGCATGTTTTATCATTTAAATGCTATGATCTGGGTATATCTGAAATCTTGAAAATTTGTGAAGTTATAAGTCATTATTTGCAAATCTATATGAAAGTTTGCCTCGGTGAAGGCATGTATACACGCGGGTTTGGCACTTCCAAGTAGCATAGGCAGAGGAAGGGCTTGTTGTTCAGAAATGACTAATATATCTAATCAGTTTTGTTGTTTTACTATTGTTTTTCAATTATGTCTTCATTAGATCTGAAGTAAAACTGATTGTATAAGGAGATTGAGTCAGGCTGACTGATTGATTGAGTAAGAAGGGTGATCTTTGTAGCTATGTGTTTAGAACTCTATGATATGACAGTAGATCTTCATAATGTCTTTGAGTAGTATAGTTTTTGATTCAGAAATTTTATGATTTAGTATCTTTATAGGTATACGCAGGTTGGGTTATAGAAAGTGTTGGCATTATGACACAGGTGTTGTCCTTGACGGCAACTCACTCAGATGACAGATCATAGTATAGCAGGTTAACAGCACAGAGTTACAGATTAGACTTCACAAAATGAAGAAAGATAGGTATACGCAGGTTCACCATTGGCCAAGCCACGTATACACGTGGGTTCACTATATACAAGTCGTGTATACGTACACATGCACTTTCACAGAAGGAAAAGCACATATACCTTGGAAAACTAAATTTTTGGTCTGAAGTATTTGTTCCACGGTATTTTAATCCATGGTATTGGTCCAAGGTATCTGGTCTAAGGTATTGACCCTAGGTATTTGGTCCAAGGTATTGGTCCTAAGTGGTTTTGGTCCATGGTATTGAGAAAGGCCTAAAACTATAAAAGGAGGAGAAGATCATTAGGCCAATGTGTGCAAGTATCGAATATTTGATAAAGTGTGAGATCTAATACGTAGGTTATTGGCTTATGGTGTTGTGCTTGATCTAAACCAAGGATGAACCTTAGTGCTTGATGAAGGGTAAGATCTAATGATGTATCAGGATCTTAAGGCTTGAAGTGAATTATCTTTATGTGATTTGATCCTATATCTGAATAACTAGCGCATGTTGTAGTGTGTAAATATGATGATCTGGGTATGGTTGAAGTCTGGAATTGTTGTAATGTTTAAATCATCATTTATAGATATGTATGCAGGTTCACTTTAGAGAAGGAGTGTATACACATTGGTTATGCATATCAAATCAACATATACATCATAAATTTGATTTACAGATCTGTACGCAGGTTCACTTTGAGGAAAGAGCATATACACGCAGGTTCGACACATGGAAGTAGCGTATACCTTATAAAATATGTTTTAACTGCTTCTATTTGTTGTTACAGTGTTCTAGGTACTGGCTTGGGTTCTGATCACTATATTCTGGTAACAGCATTCTGAAAGATCAGATTGATGGGTTGTCAAAGTGATTGATTGATTTGATTGTGGTTGGTTCAATAGGAGATTGGTTGATGCAGATATATTTGATGATTGAATGATGTTGTTGATGGATCCAGCCTGAAAATTTATGAAAAGTGGTCCCTGGAAGAAAATAGAAGGTTGTAGCCTTCTTTAGGCTGGCACCTACGTACTAGTAAGCATATTAGCTAGTACAAGAGCTAGGGGGGTGTAGCTCTCTTCCAGTAGAAGCTGGAGAATGAGAGAAGGCTGTAGCCTTCTGCAGGTAGAAGCTTGCGTACTGGTATAAGACTGCACCAATACAACAATTGTAAACTAATTTTTCTTATTATTAAAAGAAGGCAAAGATGACAGCAGCAAGTGATTTTCACCCACATAGGGTTTCCACCTTATATCTTGTTGTTCTTGTATGTTGCTTATGTGTGATGCTTTATCCTTCTTTCATTGCACTATATAATGAATTCTTGATATACTGGTTAAAGTTCAATGCATGAAAATTTGGGTAAATCAAAAGATCTCTGCATATACGCTGGTTGCATTAAGTATAGTTGCGTATACATGCCATTTCACTAAGCTGAAGTAGTGTATACAAATCAGTTTTGAAAATTAAATTATTGATCTAATAATATTGATTCACCCCCCCTCTTAGTATTATTTCCAACAATTGGTATCAGAGCAGGTCCTTCAGAAGAAGCTTGATCGCTTGAAGGAAGATCCATCATCATGAGTAATCAAGAAAGCGAGGGATCCACCAGACCGCCAATATTTGATGGAAGCAACTTTGTTTAATGGAAGGTAAGAACGACAGCCTATCTTCAATCACTTAGAACAGATGTCTGGGAAATCGTGGAAGGAGGATATACATTTCCATCAGCAATTCCTACAGATATGGCAGGTAGAAAGCAATATGAAACCAATGCTAAGGCTGTCAATACATTGTTGGGAAGTATGTCACAATCAGAGTTTGTCAAAGTTATGCAGCTAAAATCTGCCAAAGAAATATGGGACAAAATCATTCTAAGCTATGAAGGAGACTCTCACGTAAAACATGCTAAACTGCAAACTCTCATAATTCAATATGAAACTCTCAATATGCATAATGATGAAAGTATAGCTAGTTACTTCTTACGTATAGATGATATTGTTAATTGCATGAAGAATCTGGGTGAAGAGATAAAGGAAGTTACCTTAGTTAAAAAAATTTAATATCCTTGTATGCTAAGTTTGAATCAAAAGTATCTGCCATAGAAGAAAAGCAATATCTACAGACCATTACTATGACACAGCTGCACAGAATCTTAACTGCCTTTGAGATGAGAAAAGGAGGTCCATCAGATATGAGAGAAGCTACATTTAAAGCTTCAGCAAAAGGAAAAGAAGAACTCAATGAATCAGCACATATTTCAAAAGAAGAAGAGGAGGTAAACTTTGTCAAGAAGCTTCAACGAGGTTCCGGAAGATTCAGAGGTAAACTACCTTTCAAATGTTTTCCCTATGGTAGATTCATTCATTATGCTGCCAAATGTCCCCATAAAGATAAATATGATAAAGGGAAGGAATCTGCAAAATGGAATAGAAAACAAAGTGTAAGTAAAAAGAGCTACTATACTCATGAAGATAGTGATGGTTTATCAAATAATGATGAAGATGAAAATAGTAATGACTATAGACTTCTGATGGCTTATGAAGATGATGATTTTTTGGATGCTTTAGATGAGGAGGACCTTTATGAAGAAATCTCTAAACTCAAAATCTGTATAGAGGAAAAGAATATGATTATAGATACCTTGACATACCAACTTGCTGAAAGAGAAAAACACAATGAAAAACTAGAATGTGAAATTGTGGGTCTAAGAAAGGATCTTGAGAAAACAAAGTCTCTCAATCTTAGATTTGCTATAGGATCAGAAACCTTAAATGAAATTATCAAAGTGCAGCGTTCTCCTCTGATAAAGACAGGTCTTGGATATACTGAAGAAGCATCTCAAGCACAGAAGTTGTCAACCTCCACTAAAAGCTATCTTGATGCAACAAAGAGAAGTGAACAGTTTGACAATCATCAGCAAAGGCATAAAGTAGACCACCAATTAAATCAGGCTCAATTTACTTGAAGGATGAACCGAAGCCACAACCAACCTCAGGTAAATCATACTCAATTTGCTTCAAAGATGAATATTAATAGAAACTACAATCACCAGGTTAGTAGATTCGATAATCGCAGGAACTTCTTTAATGGTCAATGTTTCTCATATCATAATTTTGGACACAAACTTGCTCAATGTGTTGCTTACAAACATCATGACTAGAGAAGCACGAAATCAAAGGAATGCGATAGGGATCAAGAAAAGTTCCTGTTAGAAAATTATATATTACGGAGCAATGGAACACATAAAATATTGCAGAAATATAAACACAGAAAACGCACAAAACAAGAGAGACACAGATATACGTGGTTCACCCAATTTGGGCTACATCCACCCCCAATAGCCAATCCTTCATTTCTATTATCCAGAAAAATGAAGAGACACAACCTACAACAAATCCGTTGTAATATCCTCTGTTTTCTCTCACAGTCTCACCTCTCTGTTTCTCGTTCACAGAATACACATCTATATCTCAGCCTCAAATACAATGCCCTCATACAAAGAGAGGGGTTTCCTTCTAGGGCAAAAAACCCTAAACTAAACATAAGTTCTACCGTCAGATCATCTGCCTAATGAACGGCCCAAATTGACTAGAAATTACTATACTTTTACAAGGCAATTTTACATTTGTTTTTAGCTTCGGGGGCGCTGCCCCCGAGCCCCCGTCGAGGGACCGCTGGCCCCCGGACCCCCGCAGGGGGGACAAGTCCCCCTCGCAGCCCCCCTCCACATGTAGGGGTGTACAAACTTCCTGGGGTATACATCCGGCTGAAACAAAGACCTCTGAACAATCATGCTCCACACACAAAAATCTCCCACTTGGAGAATGATTGTAGAAACTCCACCGCTGCTTCATTTGCTGGACAATGACTCCTCTTTGGACCTGGCTATTTCTCATCTTCATCGTCATCCTTGAAGACCAATTGAAACTGATCATATTCTCAGTTTCTCCCTAGTTACAACTTTTGTTAGCATATCTGCAGGATTCTGGCTAGTGTGTATCTTTTCCAGCTTCAACTCTCCATCTTCCAACACTGATCGTATGAAATGGTACTTGAGCTGTATGTGTTTAGTCCTAGAATGAAATGTTGAGTTCTTTGCAATATGAATGGCACTTTGGCTATCACTATATAACGTGCCCATATCATGCTCCTTACCCAATTCACCCATAAACCTTTGTAACCAAATCATTTCTTTACTAGCCTCTGTAGCAGCAACATACTCTGCTTCTGTTGTTGAAAGTGCAACAACACTTTGGATTTTTGAAATCCAACTGAAAGTTGTTCCACCAATAGTAAATACATATCCTGTAGTGCTCCTCCTATTATCCCTGTCACCTGCCATATCTGCATCAACATATCCCTGTAGAGAAATGTTTGCACCACCAAAGCATAATGCTTGATTTGTGGTACCTTTCAAATATCTGAGAATCCATTTCACTGCCATCCAATGTTCATTTCCTGGATTGTTCATGTACCTACTTACAACTCCCACTGCATGTGCAATATCAGGCCTTGTGCATACCATTGCATACATTAAGCTTCCAACTGCTGATGCATATGGAACTTTAGACATATAATCCATGTCTTCTTGGGTCTTTGGGCACATTTCCTTACTAAGTTTGAAATTGCTATCAAAAGGTGTAGTAACTGGTTTTGCATTGTGCATGTTAAATCTTTTCAACTCCTTTTGTATGTACTCATTCTGAGACAATGTTAATTTACGATTTTTCCTGTCTCTAGTTATTCTCATACCAAGGATTTGTTTTGCAGCTCCCAAATCCTTCATTGCAAATGAATTTGCCAATTTTCTTTTGAGCACATTTATTTCCTGCATGTTAGATCCTGCAACAAGCATGTCATCTACATACAATAACAATATAATATAGCTTCCATAATTTTGCTTTTTCAAATAAACGCAATGATCAGAGTGACATCTAGTATAACCTTGTTCAGACATAAACTTGTCAAATTTTAGATACCACTGCCTTGGAGCCTGTTTTAAGCCATACAAGCTCTTCTTCAACCTGCACACTAGTTTCTCCTTCCCTTTCACATCATATCCTTGTGGCTGCTGCATATATATCTCTTCCTCCAAATCCCCATGGAGAAAGGTTGTCTTTACATCTAACTGCTCAAGATGCAAAACTTCAGCTGCTACAAGACTTAAAATAGTTCTGATTGAAGTCATTTTAACAACAGGAGAAAGTATTTCATCAAAATCAATACCTTTCTTCTGTGCAAACCCCTTCACCACAAGTCTAGCTTTGTACCTCTGTTTTCCTCCATCTTCTTCCTTCAGCCTGTAAACCCATTTATTCTTCAATGTAGTTTTTCCTGCAGGAAACCTGACTAAATCACAAGTCTGGTTATGCATCAAGGAGTCCATCTCTTCTTCCATGGATACCTCCCACTTCTTCCTGCTTTCAACCTGCATTGCTTCTTCATAACATTCGGGTTCCCCAGAATCAGTCAACAATAAATAATATAATGAAGGATAGTATCGTTCAGGGGGTCTACTTATCCTAGTAGATCTTCTAACACCACTTTCAGGTGTTTTGGGTGCCTGTTGCTGTTGTGGTGGTTGCTGTTGTTGATTATTATTATTTTCAGGCACCTTTACCTTTTCAGTGATTTCATCAAGAACTATGTATTCCTTGTTTTCTTTTTCCTGTTTCTTTTCCTGCAACTGATTCTTTTACAAGACCTTTTCATTGAATATTAGATCTCTGCTCCTAATGATTTTTTGATTTTCGTAATCATATAAGCGATAACCAAAATCATTAACACCATATCCATAAAGGTACATTTCTTTGACTTTGCCTCAAGATTTGTTCTATTTTCTTTATCAATATGGACAAAGGCCTCACAACCAAAAGGCTTTAAAAAGGAGTAGTTTACCTTTTTACCTGTCCACGCTTCCTCCAGAACACCACCATCCAAGGAACTTGAAGGCCCTCTGTTTATTAGATAAACAACAGTATCTACAGCATCTGCCCAAAACTGTAAATGCAATCCTGCATGCAATCTCATGCACCTTGCACGGTCCATGATTGTTCTGTTCATCCTTTCTGACACACCATTTTCTTGTGGTGTTCTTGGAACTGTATTCTCTCTGCGAATTCCATGTTCTGAACAATACCTATCAAACTCTTTGCTGCAATATTGTTGTGGGGAAAAGTATCCGATGCGGATGACACTAACCCTTCTAAAGGTGACAGTCTTTAGCAACAACTGAATGATAAAGTTTTCATGTTCCACTTTATGAAAGTACAGAGAGAATAGTAAGAAGGTCAACCAACCTGGCGTCTTGTGCTTAGTCGATCCTTGTCCTTCTCTCTTTGTATCCTGCTCCCAGCTCTTTGCTCTCCTAGCCGATCCAGCTACATACAGATCCTGCACAAAACAAGAGAGCGAACTACAAGATACATGTACTCATAACTGAAGCATGGATTAGGGTGCATCAAATATACATGTAAACACAAAGCATCTATGTAAAACAAGTATATAGGAGAACATGCAAACTTTATTGATAGAAAGTAACAGGGTTCCAGAGGAAGTTACAACCAATAATGTTGGATCCAATCCAGCAGCACCTCCTCGGCAGCAAGAACTCTCCTCTTCACCTCTAGTAAAACAATCACCCAATAATCCTGGCGGTATACCAACAGCACCTCCTTGCTTATACAAAATTCCAGCCTCCCTAGACCTCATAGAAGAGCTCTATATATAGGAGGGAAGAGGAAAGGATGAGTCAGCTGGAGGCTGGCATATAGCTGACTAGTGTCCTCTCCATCTTCAGTTAATCTTCAGTTCCTGTGTCCACTTGGAGATCCTTGCTTACACATGGTGATCAAGTACCTCTTACTCATCACAGGGCGAATCTCATGAACCAAGTGTCATTTTGGAAGCTTCCTGGGCAATTGACACCTTGCAGGATGACTGTGCCACTTGGCCAATCTCGCCCAGCGCAGGTAGCCTTCATTGTTTTTGACTTCCAGCGCAGGTACAAAGTGGGACAGTTGCAATACAGCGCAGATGCTCAGTTAAGCAGCTGACATGATCCAAAATAAGCCTGTTTTGAAGTGTTTTCAGGTGGAGAACTGATTGGAAGTGCTGTTGTTTGATGACCTTGTTCTTTTAGGGGTAAGAACAACATGTTTAGGGACTGAGGATCCCTGTAATTATTGACATTCCATGCTCCTTGACGCGAGGCACAAAAATGTCTATAACAGTTGCCCCCTAAAGTATGAGGCCGTTTATCGGGTGAAATGCTTTAGCTAGAGGATCCGAAGTTCGTTCCAGTGCTGAGGAGAGTGCCCTGTAATACAATACAATACAATACATTATTTTTCATTCATCATTATTCTCATGATCTAGCTGAGGCGGGCATTCCCATGCTCAGCTTTCTATAAATACATTTTGGTACATATGACAGACGATCGTCTGAAGATAGACTGATAATTTTCTGCTGAAACTATCATCCTTTGAATAGGATGATCATCTGCTGCAATGATGTACGCGTCAAATGCTTTTTTATTTCCTGAATATATATCGCAGCCCGGATGGATGAAACTAGATCCGGGGTCTTCAAACTCGCTCGATCTTCACTCTAAGTACAAGTCGATCCATGTGAGAATTGCGCTGAAGTCGAACATGGAAAGACATCGCTTGATTACCGGTCAATAATGAAAACCGTTAACAAGCGCGAGAGGAATCACCAATAATGACGATGACCCTCAAGGTACTGCAGTACAATTCACGTGGCGTGAATAAAGGACTTGGCGTCGAACGCCACGCAAAATCTTCTGGTCGAAGGTCATTGATGTATACCTGTCGCCGGAAGTGAGAAACTTGCCATTGAGGCATGCAAGCTTCAAAGTACTGATGGGGGTGTTCCTAGATCAACTTCTTGGATAATGAGCTGAAGTCGACAAGAAGCGATCCGTCAAAGGAGGGCCTTAATGAATCCCACATCAATGACACGGAACGGAGCTAATGACTTTAGTGGAGGTGAAAACAAACTGTGAAATATGATTCAGGGTGGCGATCATGAATGGATGAAGGATAATGTATGGTAGTGGATGGGACACGGTTGACACTTCCAGAATGACCCCTCTTGAACATATAACGACACTGATGCGATGGATCGGTAGCATTACCCCAAATGTGGATGGTGTGGCGAGGACCATGGTGATGAGACCGGTGAATGAAACAACCCAACCCGATATGGTACGGAGGAAAAGTGTCATGTCCAAGAGTGACTTGCTACCTTAAACTTTGATGTTCTCCCAATTTTTCCCCAGTCATTTCTGACCAGTACCTCTTTATTTTTGTCAAGCTTGAGGAGGATAACATATGCTTGTTCTATAACCTGCCCTTCGGGCAAGCCTATCGCTATGATTTAACGAGCCTAGCGATAGGGAAACTTGTTCTCGTCTAAAGACAAGTTTGTCGCTATTTAATCATTTTAACGAGTCTAACGACAAGGAAAACTCGGTCCTTTTCATTTTTAGAGAGTCTAAAAAGGTACAGAAAGTCAACTCCATAATTCCTTTTTCGTCATCTAATCCCTTAAGTCCGAAAAAGTATAAAACAATACAGAAGGGATGGATGTTCGGTATTTTTACGAGCCGAACAAGACAAGCGCTCGATCTTTTTGTGCAATAATCCCTCAGGTCCAAAAAGATTAAAATCTAGAGGAGGGATAGCTTTCCGGTCATTTAACGAGCTGGAAGGCCAAAACTCGGCAAACTTTTCATATTTTACGAGTCAGTGAAAAGAGCTCAAAGAAGACTCGTTTTTTGAGGAACGAGTGATAAACAGGGATAGCAACTGATTCCAGGTACAAATTGGAATTTTCCAATCACTGTAGTGTCACAAGGATGGCTAGGTGAAATCACTCTTCGCAGCTGTTCCTCAAAATAGGTAAACACACATATGGGGGTGAACGACCGGCCAAATGAAATGGAGGTGATGGATGAAAACACGACCAAGGATTTTAAGGCTTATAAATTTACGATCGCAATGGTTATTTACCGAGATAGGTTCATTTTTTAATGAGCTTGAACTTTGGCGAAAAAACTCTGCTCACACTTTTCTATTTTTTAACGAGCATAAATTCCGTGGTAAAACTGCTCGATTCATGGTCAAATTCCATTTTTTTTTTACTTTTACTAGCTTTTCTCTTTTCAAATGTGGTACTTCATCTTCAATTGCTGCAACAAATTTTGTTAGAAATGGACAATATTTGCATGAAAACGAGATTATTACCCTAATATTTAACTTTAAACTGTGTAAAAAGTCATAAAAGGGGTTTTTACCTCTCATTTACCATTTCATTTGCATTTTGCTTGTTGGAGCTCTGTAGGTGCCTCTTCTTCCTTGATTTTCACCAGCTGATTCCGGAGATTCTGTGGACGATTTTCGGCGCCGTTTGGACTAGGTAGGAGCTAAACCTTAGCCCTTCAGTTTCATGGTTTCCTTTTTCAGTTTCATGCCTATTTTTCAGAGCTTCTGGGCCCCAGGGGTTTCATTAGGGCGCCCTGGCATCAGCGCAGGTTCCCCTTTCGAAATCTGCGCTGTATTTCAGGCAGCCTTAAGGCAGACTGAGTTCCAGAGCAAGGGGAACACTCTCTGCCTGCGCTGGGCCTAAAAGGGCTGATTTTGCATGAGTTTTTTGATGATTTTTCGCCAGATTTTCATCAAAATCAGGAACTTACTCTTTCTCTTGTTTGATTGTAGGGAACTTTGGATAAAATGTCCCTTACATGGCGAGAACGAGAAAATGAAGCAGAGGACATGGTTCACACCATGACCCAGTCACGGTGAACGCGCTTCGGAACTGTGGCCTGCTGAAGTTCTTCCGTATCTCTAGCATGAGAGCACAGATTTCTTTACTGCAGTATATGCTTGATGCTTGGGATCCTGTTAACCAAGTATTCCAGATTAGGGGGAAGTCCTTCCCCTTGACCATAGAGGACATGTACTTCTTGACTGGGCTGTCAAGGCGGGGTGCTCCCATTTCTCTGTCAGGTACGGCTCGAGGGACTACTTCCACCAGAGACTATATCCGTCAGTATTGCCGGGAAGGTTCACAGCCGAGCAAAGACGGCAAGATCAATATCCGTGACATCACTGACAGGTCTCTCAGGTCCATTCTGTTTACTATTGGTAGGATGGCCGGTAGCGCAGCTTTACATGTTGCCAACAGATCTTATATGCAGCACGCCTTGGAGTGTCTCCAACCGAAAGTGTTTAACTGGTGTGATGCAGTACTTATCCAGATGAAAAGTCAATTGACCAAGGTAAAGGACGAGGGGCTGAAGAACTTTGGATTTGGTTCTATTCTGACTGCCTTTGTCTTGGAGAAAATCCCATTGATGCAACCTCAGTACATCTTGCTTGATGTGCCTTCTCCGACCGAGCCACGCATGCAGAGGTGGGTTGACCATATGTCCCGGCATGCTGGTCAACCTCATATTACATTCACTGAGTCCTTCTTTAGGTGGTTCGAGCGTCAGGAGATGGCATTTTCTGAGTATCCATATGTGGGTATGGACTACCGAGGTGATCCGGACTTGGTGCTTCCGGATGGCGAGCAATGGGGTGCTATTGGTAAAATCTCTGACCATATCACTGTTTATTGTTTTCATTCATGATGTTTACTGTTCAAAACTGATCAAACTCTTGGGTGCATGCAGATGTTGGTCCTGTTCGTCCAGTAGCTCGTCCACGATCGCCAGTTGCTGCCCCAGCAGCAGAGCCTGCTAGGAGAGTTGTTATTTGCGACCTTGGTGATACAGAGATACTTGCAGCAGTGCAGGAGCAGGTTGAGAGCCTTACTCGTGGCCTTCCGGATGTACAGATTGACGAGTTACCTTTACAGTTGCAGCGACACACCATCGGTGTGCCTAGACGATGGACTCGTCTCTTGCGCATGATCGCACAGACTGTGACGTACTTTCATGAGCACCACTAGGCTAGGGTGCCCCCTAGCATCTTTTTGAGTCCTAGGTCATATGACCAATTTTGTTTTGATTACAGCACATTATGTACAAACTATAAACAGCTTTATATATTTTGATTTTCGGAGTTTATTTCAGTTTATTTGTGATCCCCTTACATAGCACCGATGCATCTCTTTTATGTATGTTGTAAATGTCTATCTAATACATAGTTTGCCAATGAATCTGTTAATGTGTTCAAGTTTCTGGAAATATGCTGGTATTGAATTGAATCAAACTCTCTTTCCAAAATCTTAACTCTTAGAAACATACGATAAATAGCTGGATTGCGGACTGAATATATACCAGTGAGTTGTAGTATCACAAGTTGTGAGTCTAGCCTAACAATTAGTCGGCGTATACCATGAGCGATGGTATCAGAGAGGAGTTCGATCAACGCACTATACTCAGCGATATTGTTTGTTGACAGTCCAATACACACACCTCTGAAACTCACTAACTCGCCGCTTGGATCAAAAATGGCCCAGGCAGCGGAGGATAAATTCCGCGTACTACGACTCGCTCCGTCGGCATATCCCACATATGTATCAGAATAATTCGACATCTGCAACAAACGAGAAGGGTGGATTACTACCGAAACAAACATTTTAGCGAAAACAAAATACAACAAAAACACTCAGGTTACTATTTAGGCATAGTAACGCTTGAGGTACAACCCGTTACGGGGTTGCGCCAGTGGTATTCCGTCATAATCCATTAACTCGTAGGCTCCTTTTGCTAACACCCTTTTAACAATATAGGGACCCATCCATAAGGACTGAAATTTTCCTGCTCCTAATTTATCAGATTCTTGGTCGTAAAGCAAAACCAAGTCACCCTCAGAGAAGTTGCACGGTTTGACATTCTTGTCAAACTGTGCTTTGACTCGTTTCTTATGAGCCTCGTTTGCCAAAGCGGCATCACAACGGTTTTCATCCAACTGGATCAATTCCAGGAAACGAGCCTCTTCTTCTGAGGTTCCGGGGAGGAGGTCAATTGCGAGTTTAAGAGACGAAATTTCGCACTGGATCGGTAATACTGCCTCTAGGCCATACACCAATTGGAATGGTGTGAACCCAGTGGCGTTCTTTACCGAGGTTCGGTAAGCCCATAATGCTGAGTACAGGATTAGATGCCATCTTCTCTTGTGAACCCCGATCATCCTTTGCAACATACGCTTCAGGACCTTGTTGATTGCCTCAACTTGTCCGTTGGCTTGTGGATAATACGGGGTAGAGCTGTCGTGCGACAGCCCTAGTTTGGCAGCTAACTCAACCATCATGTGATTGCGAAAATGCGATCCATGATCTGTCACTATAGCTTGCGGAACGCCGAACTTGGCGACTACATGATTGAAAAAGAAAAGGGCAGCTGTTTCACCAGTGTTATCCAATGTAGGCATCGCCTCGGCCCATTTGGTAAAATAGTCAACAGCGACTATAATATACCCATGCCCCCCGGTCGAGGTGGGGTTACATTGCATGAAATCGATGCCCCACTTGGCGAAGGGCCCAACAGCAACTATCGGCTGTAAGGGTGCGGGTGGTCTTCTGGTTTTGCTATCAAAGATCTGACATGCATGGCAACTTCTGACAGCTATTATGCAATCTTTAAATATAGTTGGCCAGAAATATCCTGCTCGTAAGATTCTTTGTGCTGTTGCATATCCAGATTGATGTCCCCCGCACGCGCCTGAATGACAATCATTCAGGGCTTTTTCGGCCTCCTCATGGTAAGGCACCTCCTCAGAACCGTATCGACGCCACGACGGTAAAGTGTATCACCGACGATCATGTAGTCTTTCGATTGGTATCGTATACGTTTCCGTTCCGAGTGTGAGGTATTAAGCCTAAATTTTTGGGTTTGGAGATAAACAATGATATCTCCATACCACTCATCGCTTACTGATATCAGAAACAAATTTTCATCCACGATTGACTCTTCTGATGTTTCATCGTTGGACGACGATGGGAGATCGCATAATAATTCCGCGAAAACTAGAGCTTTCTTCGATTTGGATTTTACAAAATCTAAATCGAACTCTTGAAGGATGGCTATCCATTTTGAATATTTGCCCCCAAGCAACTGTCGCGACAGTATATATGTCATGGGATTGCAATCTGACAAAACGGTAGTTTTCCTAAAGAGGACATAATGTCGAAACCTTTGAATCGCTTGAACAGCAGCAAGCGCTAGTTTTTCAACATAGGAATATTTACTTTCTGTATCATTTAAGTTTTTACTTAAATAATATATAGGATGTTCAATTCCATCGACTTCTTGCACCAAGACCATCGCAATGGTCGTATCTGCTGCAGCTAGATACAGGTTAAAATCTCTTTGATAGTCCGGGGCGTACATTAATGATGCTCTTACTAGACAATCTTTCAGAGCGTCAAAGGAAGCTTGCGCAACCTGGTCCCAGACAAAAGGTACATCCTTTTTCAAAAGATGAGTGTAACCTTTGGCAAGTTCTGCGTAATTTGGAATGAACCTCCTCAGAAAGTTTGCTTTCCCTTGGAGTTTCTGAATCTGAAGTAAATTTGAAGGTGGAGGCAAATTAATGATTGCCTGAACCTTACAGGGGTCGAGACGAATCCCATCCTTAGAGACAACAAAGCCAAGTAAACGACCAGAACCAACGCAAAACACACACTTGTGCGGATTGAGTCTTATCTTAT
This sequence comes from Pinus tabuliformis, assembly GCA_031772625.1. Lineage (NCBI taxonomy): Eukaryota > Viridiplantae > Streptophyta > Pinopsida > Pinales > Pinaceae > Pinus > Pinus tabuliformis. The sequence goes on along the minus strand of CM062820.1, from coordinate 775,870,102 downwards.
AATGTCGGCAACGCAGAAATATTGCTCTCAAATGCCGCGGATGATCAGTCCGTTTTCGCGAATGAGCCGGAAGATCGTCGAGATAAGGTTGAACAATGTTCTTGATGTCATGAAAGGCATAATTCATTGCCCTCTGAAACGTCGCCCCTGCGTTCTTTAAACCAAAGGGTAATTTTCGATAAGCGAATGTGCCCCACGGACAGATGAATGCAGTCTTAGACTGGTCCTGTGGGCGGATATTTATTTGATTATACCCGAAAATCCATCCATAAAGGAAAAGATTTCACATCCGGCGCATTCATCAATTATCTGGTCGATGAAGGGTGTAGGGTAGTTGTCCTTTGGACAAGCTTTGTTTACATCCCTATAGTCGACGCACACTCTTATCGTCCCTTGTTTTTTCATAACAGGGACAATATTCGATACCCAATCGGTTAGAGGAACCGGGTAGATGAATCCAGCATGGAGGAGTTTTTCAACTTCCGCCTTAATGGCAGCGGATTTCTTCGGATGTACCTGCCAAAGCCGTTGTCTTACTGGTTTGACATCAGGATACATTTTAATTTCATGTTCAACTATGCTCGAGTCAATGCCTGGCATTTCATCATATGACCATGCAAAGACATCTCTAAATTCGCGAAAGAGAGCACTATATATTTCCAGTTCTGAAGGGGAACAACTTTTGCCGACATGAATATTCTCAACAACATCAGATTTTGTCGAGATGTTTATGGCTACGGTCTCTTCAATATTGGATAGGTTTCTCTCTGAATCCACCGTATTTACAGTATTTGTTAGGAATTCAAACACTGAAGGGTGGTATAGGTCGTGATGAGTTTCTTCTTCACACTCTGGAAGAAGGGAACGATGGTGGTGATCATTCCATGGTGCCCCCTCAATCATCATTGATTGTAAGATTCCTTCGTCAGTCCCATGAACTTTTGACCATGGATCTAACGGGGTACCATATTCTTCGGACCTATCTACCCAAACGCTTGACGAGCGTTCATTTGGGCTTGCCTCCCATGCCTGAAACATTGATTGCTACAATATTTCAATAGGGCTAGGTGGCAATACCACTTGATGATCCATGACGACTTTGTCTTCTGCGACCTTTGACGAAGATACCATGTTGCATGTTGCTACAAACGGGATATTCCCTTCATGGAAAGGAGGTGGCAACGCGAAAGTCCCCATCATTGTGGGATCTTTTAGCAAGCCTACTCCTATATCTTTTATCGAATGGTCGCTCCCATGGATCAGGGGAATGCTTCCAGTAACTTGTGAACCATTAGGGAGGAAATTCTGTTGGTCGACGATCGTAATCCCTCCTTCAAACGGGAATGCGATCTTCCTAAAATATGTCGACACTACAGCTGCCATGGCATATATCCATGGTCTTCCCAGTAGGATGTTATAGTCAAGATTGCCATCAATGACTTCAACATCAATCTCTACTGTTTTTCCTCCTAGTTCAACTTAAAGTTATTTAGGATACCGTACGGAGTGTACGACCTACCGTCAAATGCTTTTAATGTTGTCGAAGATCGCGACAAGGTTGGAGATCCAAGAGTTTTCCAGCAACTCGTCGACATGATACATGTCGATGCACCCTCATCAATAATCGTTCTATGAACAGTTTTGTTGAGTGCTTTCACTTGAATAAGGAAAGCTAATTGTGCTGGTAACTGAGGATCATATCCTTTGTGATCAAAGGATACAAGATTGGAATCTTTAGGATCCACTCCACCAATTGCTGATAACAATGCCTGCCTTTGGGATGGGCAATTTTGTAGTACCTCAAGAGTCGACATAGCAGATGGCGATTGGGCAAATCCTCCACTACATTATAGTGTTGCGCCGCTCTGGCGCGAGGGTTGAATGTCGACTTGTGGACTACTCCCTTAGGCGGCTTTATTGTTAATTCATGCGTGAGGGGGGGTACAGCTTCTGCCGAAGTTGTTGTCGAACTACTGGGTTGATCTTTCCCTTTGTCGTTCGACACCGGCGGATTCCCATAATCTTTATTCCTAGTCGATATCAAAGCATCACTTTGCTTAGAAATCGATAGCATAAGCACTTGAGACGGGGAAGCATTTCCACTATCAACCATATTCTGACCTGGGGCAGGAAACGGATCAGTCAACACAGCTGAAGTTTGGGAACTTTTTAGGAACCTCTTTAACTCAGCTTTGAACGGACAGTTCTTTGTTGAATGATTTTCATCACATATTTGACATGGAGGAAATTGTTTCTTTTGCCCAGGAGGGTTTGAAGAAGTTTTTTGAGGGGATGATCCACCTTGATTCTTCTTCTTCCCTTTGTTTTGTTTCTTCTTGCTTCCTGGTTGATTGGAGTTTTTGTCTTTATCCATAGATACAGCGTTTACCTCCGAAGCAAGAATCTCCTGATTTGCTTTTTGATTCGAAGTCTTACGGGCTTTCTTATTCGAATCCCTTGTAGACTTAGCGTTTGCAGTTCCAATCACACCATCACCGGCATGAGAGTCACTGTTCGATCCGGGAGGAGGAGGAATTGAAAATTCCGGTCTGGGGGCATCAGGTATCTTATCATAGAGCGTGCCCAACTGAGTATATACTAAGTCCAAATATTGAGCACGAGCAATAACCTGCTCCTCTGTTACGACACCTCCCTTGGCCACATCTTCTGTAATTGCCGACAGAAGCGACTTTATAAACCACTCAGCTAATAGCTAATCTGGAACATAGGTCTTTACCATTCTGCGACAACGACGCCACTCATGTATATGATCAGATATATGTGTGGCCGTTGTCTGCTTGAAATTGGTCAAGATCTCTGTTCCAGTTTCGTACCTTATAGGTAACTGAAAGTGTGTTAAGAAAGTCATGGCTAGGGAACTAAAATTGTCGAAAGAGGCTCTAGGTAATTCAATATACCATTTGGCCGCCGGACCAGTCAATGTCCTCTGGAAAAGGCGAAGCCTTATCGAATCATCATTCAAGGTATTCGACGAACACCACAGATGGAATGTCATCACATGATTCGACGGGTCTTCGCCCGGATTTCCATTGAATTTAGGAATGTCCGAAGGAAGTTTGTGAGGAATCGCTGGCCACCAATGGGCATAGGCGATTGGATCGTTCGTCAAACGATGTAAATCTGGTAATTCTAAAGTTGCCACAAATGGCAACTGTTGATTCAGGTTTGGCGAGGCGTACCCTGGATATGATGGAATCGCCTGAGCAGTAGGTCTTTGCACACCAGCATAATGCAACTGATGTTGATATGACTGATATGGCTGGTGGGCTTGGCCACTGTAAAGTGGTTGGTTTAACCCGTTCTGAATATAGGGTTGCCCACTATTTGCAAAGATCTGTTGCTCAGATCCCTGGTACACCTGTTGAAACTGAGGTTGTTGGTATTGCACCATCCATGGTTGTGAAGCCATGTTTTGCTGTGCGACACTAACCGACGGACCAAGATGCGGGTTATAGTCCCCATTTGTATCTGTGTCGTCCCGGCAATTGGCGATTGTGGTTGTGTTGCGGGGTCAATAGGCTGTTGCATTACAACTTGGGGTTGACATACAACAGGCATCGATTGAACTTGCGACACGGTTACAATTGCTGGCGTCGTCGGGATACTAGACATAGGTACAGATTGTTGCATAGAATATACAACTCTCGGTTGTTGGGGTAACATAGGCACCCAACCACTCGTCGTTACTTCAGTCAAACCTGAATGTGGTTGATAACTGCCGTATGGGTATCCCCCCGAAAGGGGAAGTGAAAGAGCATATTGCCCCCCATACGGTAACAATCCGAGCTCAAGGGTATAGATGGCCTTTGAGGACTGGATGGTCCAAAATGATTCCCAAAGGGTCAATTTGTCTAGTTTCAACATAAGAATTACCGGGTATTATACCGGAAGAACAAACTGGAACAGACCAAGTTGTCATAATAGTCCCTGGGTGGACTCCTTCTAGCTGATGAGAGCTAGTCGGGACGGCTGGTATGCCGGCAAACATCGTTGGAATGGCAGCAGGAGCTTCTGCTGTCGCTGTGTCATTTGGCACAGTCCTAGATGTCGACGGTTGTTCAGACATTTTAAGTCTATCCAATAAACTTCCTAACGATTCTTCAGGAACTTCCGGTGGCGATAGACAAACTTCTGATGCAGAAGGAAAAAGAGGGGTACCTACTCCAAAATGAATTGGAGTATTTGCTTGCTGGTCCTCTACGATTTCTTCTATTGCAATCAGACCAGGAGGAAGAGGCAGACCGTCAGGTCCGTAAAAGATTTCTGGTGCCGAAGAAGGGGTTGCTTCGACAGCGACAGTTGTTTGAACAACAAGACTCTGTGGACCGGTTTCAGATGGAACTGGTTCAGTTATGCAAGTACTTGTTTTCAGACTAGGATCAGTACGACTGTCCTTCTGTTGCTGTTGAACTTCTTCAATAGAGGCAGGGATTCCAGAAATACTGGGAGTGACCAGAATCTCAGATGTTGTTGGAACTTCTGTTCTAACTTTAAAAGGAGATTTTGACCTGGTCAAACGAGTTCGCTTCGTCCGTACTACTCTCGGTTCCGGAGACAAAGGCGGTTGACTCGCAAGCCTCCCTGAACGACGGGTTTTAATTGACTTTCCTCCACGGTTGCGGATTACTTGATCAACTAAAATACAAAAAGGGAATTATGTTTCCGTATTGAATGAATTTTATTAGACGCTTTTAGACACAACTTTGCTTTTTCATGTTTTAAGAGTCGAGAAAAAGCTAAAGATGACTCTAGTCGCCTTCGATGTATTAACGAGCCCGAAGTGACAAATGCTCGGTTGGACCTTTTCAGTTATAGAGTTTGAAAAGAGCCAAAAGAAACTGCTCTGGAGATCTAGGCAGAGGGTGTGCCAAACCTTTCGCGAAACCACAGAATACGTTTTACGGTACGGGTGGTCGATCTTCGTGAATGCTGTGTTCACTGCATCGCGATCAGTAGGGCGGTCGACACGGCTTCCTAAGGATAAAGGATAATTGCCTATAGGGGTCTCCCAATATACGCGACGGTACGCGGGAGCTCAAATCCGTATTAGTGCTATCGTCCCTCAGGAGGAATCACCCACCTTCGTAGAGATCGACAGTCACTACGTTTAACGACGCCGGAACACGTCTCTACCTAGACCTCTATTGTGAGCGTTATGTTACAATGCGTTGTTAGATTCATTCAATATATTTTAAGTTGATCTTGTTTATCAGTTTGTCTTTCAGGATCACCACGAGATGTATTGGTACAAATTCCTAAATGCAGCTAAAATGATAAGCAAGCTTTCACAATCTTTTTAGCTTTGAAAATCCTAGCTACTGAAGGGAGAGAAAAACAACATCTTTCCACACAGAGCACAAAGCACAAACTAATGCACTTTCTCCTAGATCAGACACCCAAACTTATCAAAAATGCAAATGCAAGATGCATGTATTTCTTTTCTTTTCCTTTAATGTTGATGCTAACAAAAGGAAAACTGTTGTATGACTTTCGAATTCAATTTGAAGTGTAAACAAACAAGTATTGTCTAAATGAAAAGACGCTTTACAGGTACTTGTTTTACACTAAAAATGTATGAATTCAAACCATAAAGCGAAAAACAAACCAACTCAAACAGCCATGAACAGTAATAACACTAACTCATAAGATCGCAAAGATACTTTTACAGCTCAGGATCTAAGAGGCCACAGCTACTAGGTTCGCTTTTCACAATGGGAAATTGTAACTGAAACAAGAAATACTGAAAGAACGTTTACAATTTCATCACACAACTGAGGCGGAATAAAGTCAAGGAGAAGTGGCTTACAGCAAGTACAATAACCAGCAAGCAATCAGCCAAAAAACAAGTGCAAACAGGGCCAAGACACAATAGGAAGACTGAGCAAGACAAGGGCTAACTGGACCAGCGCAGGTTCTAGTCTACCAATCTCACTCTCAGCGCAGTTCCCGAAGGGAGCACCTGCGCTGTAATGCAGGCTTCCTGTGTACAGCCTGCACTGACTCACGAGAGTTACGTCTGCTAAGAATTCCGGGTCATAAAAAGCTCAAAAATGCACTGTATTTGCTGAAATAAAAAGCTATAGGTCAAGTACAGGCTAAGGGATGATCAAGAGGATAAAGATCTATCACAAAGAGTAAAGATTCATCTGTAGATTAGCTCTTTAAATCTTGAATTTGCTCAGCAAAGGAGCAAGAGTAGCAGTCCCTCTACTTTGCTTTTGATATAGTCAAAAGCTTTTCGATTTGGTACTCTTTTCTTCAAGAAATGAATAGCAAAATACTACAAACAACAACAAGATACTAGGATCCCCAGCGGAGTCGCCAGTTTGTTGTGGGGAAAAGTATCCGATGCGGATGACACTAACCCTTCTAAAGGTGACAGTCTTTAGCAACAACTGAATGATAAAGTTTTCATGTTCCACTTTATGAAAGTACAGAGAGAATAGTAAGAAGGTCAACCAACCTGGCGTCTTGCGCTTAGTCGATCCTTGTCCTTCTCTCTTTGTATCCTGCTCCCAGCTCTTTGCTCTCCTAGCCGATCCAGCTACATACAGATCCTGCACAAAACAAGAGAGCGAACTACAAGATACATGTACTCATAACTGAAGCATGGATTAGGGTGCATCAAATATACATGTAAACACAAAGCATCTATGTAAAACAAGTATATAGGAGAACATGCAAACTTTATTGATAGAAAGTAACAGGGTTCCAGAGGAAGTTACAACCAATAATGTTGGATCCAATCCAGCAACACCTCCTCGGCAGCAAGAACTCTCCTCTTCACCTCTAGTAAAACAATCACCCAATAATCCTGGCGGTATACCAACAGCACCTCCTTGCTTATACAAAATTCCAGCCTCCCTAGACCTCATAGAAGAGCTCTATATATAGGAGGGAAGAGGAAAGGATGAGTCAGCTGGAGGCTGGCATATCGCTGACTAGTGTCCTCTCCATCTTCAGTTAATCTTCAGTCCTGTGTCCACTTGGAGATCCTTGCTTACACATGGTGATCAAGTACCTCTTACTCATCACAGGGCGAATCTCATGAACCAAGTGTCATTTTGGAAGCTTCCTGGGCAATTGACACCTTGCAGGATGACTGTGCCACTTGGCCAATCTCGCCCAGCGCAGGTAGCCTTCATTGTTTTTGACTTCCAGCGCAGGTACAGAGTGGGACAGTTGCAATACAGCGCAGATGCTCAGTTAAGCAGCTGACATGATCCAAAATAAGCCTGTTTTGAAGTGTTTTCAGGTGGAGAACTGATTGGAAGTGTTGTTGTTTGATGACCTTGTTCTTTTAGGGGTAAGAACAACATGTTTAGGGACTGAGGATCCCTGTAATTATTGACATTCCATGCTCCTTGACGCGAGGCACAAAAATGTCTATAACAAATATTCACCTCCATTGTCTGATCTAAGACACTTCAATTTCTTTCCTGTCTCAATCTCAACCAAAGCTTTCCATTTCTTGAAAGTATCAAATACATCAGATTTATTCTTAATACAATAAATCCAAGTTTTTCTAGTTGCATCATCAATACAAGTAACATAATAACGAGAGCCACCGAGAGATGATACCTGAGCAGGTCCCCATACATCAGTATGCACAAGCTCTAATTTTTCATTCTTCTTTTCTTTCCCAACTCTAAGAAATTTGACTCTCTTTTGTTTTCCATAAATGCAATTCTCACAGAAGTCCAAATCAACATTCTTCAAACCTGGCAACAAATTCCTTGAGAGAAGAATCTTCATCCCCTTTTCACTCATGTGTCCGAGCCTATGATGCCATAATGCTGCATCTGCTCCTTTGGAAGTTAAAGCATTAACAGAGTTAGAAATACCATTGCATAAATACAATGTACCAACCTTTTCGCCTTTTGCTATTACCAGAGCTCCTTTGGCGACCTTCCAAGCTTTATCTGTGAAAGTTGTCACACAACCTTCACCGCCTAACTGCCCTATTGAAATCAGATTTTTCTTTAGATCTGGAACATGCCTTACCTCCTTTAATAGCCATTGGTTTCCATTCTGCTATTTTACAAGAACCTTACCCATTCCAACGATTTTACAGGGTTTATCATCACCGAGACGAACTTGTCCAAAATCTCCTTGAACATAGTCATGAAAGTATTTCTTATCAGGTATGGCATGGAATGAAGCCCCTGAATCTACCACCCAGGAATCAGTAATATTTTCGAAAGAAAGAATCAAAGCATCTTGTAACACCTCACCTGTCACATTTGCTTCATGATTGTTTTCTTGTTGTGCATCTCCTTCTTTTCGCTTCCGAGATCTACAGTCTTTCTTTAGGTGTCCTTTCTTTCCACATTTCCAGCACACTATCCCTGATCTGGACTTGGATCTGCGTTTCCTTGATTTACTGCGATATCCTGAGCTCTTTCCTCTTTCCATTTTTCTTCCTCTAGACTCTGCACTCAAAGCATTTCCCGATGTCTCACCGGAGCTTTTCCGTCGCATTTCCTCACTAAGGATAGCACCGACAACATCATCAAACTTTAAAGTACTAGATCCAGAAATAGAGTTACTAATGGCCATTACCAAACCATTCAACTTTCTGGTAATGAGCACAAGAATAACAGAGCTCTAACTTCATCATCAAAGTTTACCCCTACATAACTTAACTGACTTGTAACTGTATTAAAATCATTTAAATGGTCTGCAACAGATCCACCTTCCGACATATTCATATTAAATAACCGTTTCATAAGAAATACCTTGTTTGAGGCCGAGGGTTTTTCATATAGTTTCGATAGCGTCTGAATCAAACCCTGTCTCATGGTTTCCTTCGAAATGTTGAAGGCGACTGACGCAGCAAGGCACAACCGTATTGTTCTGAGTGCCTTTCTATCGAGAAGGTTCCATTCTTCGTCTATCATACCCATTGGCATATTTGATTTTCCGCCCAATGGTAGGTATAGATCTTTCTGATACAGATAATATTCCATCTGCATCTTCCACAGCGAGAAGTTTTTGCCGTTAAATTTCTCGACCCTAAACTTACCATCTTCCACCATTTCTCCCACTCGAACCAGGAACCCTTCTTTCCTGCGAGTTTATCAGCCAAATAGACCTTCGGCTCTGATACCAGTTGTTAGAAAATTATATATTACGGAGCAATGGAACACATAAAATATTGCAGAAATATAAACACAGAAAATGCACAAAACAAGAGAGACACAGATATACGTGGTTCACCCAGTTTGGGCTACGTCCACCCCCAACAGCCAGTCCTTCCTTTCTATTATCCAGCAAAATGAAGAGACACAACCTACAGCAAATTCGTTGTAATATCCTATGTTTTCTCTCACAGTCTCACCTCTCTGTTTCTCGCTCACAGAATACACATCTATATCTCAGCCTCAAATACAATTCCCTCGTACAAAAAGAGGGGTTGCCTTCTAGGGCAAAAAACCCTAAACTAAACATAAGTTCTACCGTCAGATCATCTGCCTAATGAATGGCCCAAATTGACTAGAAATTACTATACTTTTACAAGGCAATTTTACATTTGTTTTTAGCTTCGGGGGCGCTGCCCCCGAGCCCCCGCTGGCCCCAGACCCCCCAGCCGAGGGGGACAAGTCCCCCTTGCACCCCCCCCCCCCCCCCCCCCGCGTGGAGGGTGTACAAACTTCCTGGGGTATACATCCGGCTGAAACAAAGACCTCTGAACAATCATGCTCCACACACAACAGTTCCTATAATAAATTTTTTCTTCTTGAAAATGAAATAGAATGCTTAATCTGTAACAACTTTGGCCATGAAGAATGCAGGAGTAAATTTCAGCAAATATCTCAAAGGGAGAAAACTCCATTAAATCCAAAAATATGGAGAAATAAAGAACCACAAACAGAAAGATGTGGTATAGCCTTGTATGCATAAGGACAAGAAAACTAGTGGTACATCAATAGTGGATGCTCAAAACACATGACAGGTGACAAAGAAAAACTACACTCATATAATGCCTTAGAAAAGGAAAAGAGTGTATCATTTGGAAATGACACTCCTGCTGTCATAAAAGGTAAAGGATTTGTTTTATTGAAAGAAAAAGTAAAAGCTGGGAATGTTATGTATGTTGATGGCTTAAAGCATAACCTGTTAAGTGTGAGTCAAATGTGTGATCAAGGAAATGAAGTAGTGTTTCGATCAAATGGATGTGTTGTTCGTGAGCTTGATATAGGGGAAACCATGATTAAAAGTACAAGAACTCCAAACAACCTATAAATACTCAAGGGAGGACAACAACAGTGTTATCTAAGAAAAAATAATGAAAACTCACTACGGCACAGAAGATTGGGACATCTAAACTTTTCTCAAATAAGAAAAGCATGCAGATTCCAGGCTGTTCGTGATCTTCTAGATATCAACATTCCTAAAAATACTATATGCAAATCATGTCAATTCGGTAAGCAAACCAGATCTCAATTCATCAAAAAGGAAGGGTAAGCTAGTATGCCTCTTGAACTTGTTCATACTGATTTATGTGGACCATCAACGAAAAAGTCACCTCATGGAGAAGAATACTTTATATTGTTCCTTGATGATTTTTCCAGAATATGTTGGATAGGTCTTATAAAGCATAAAGATGAAGCATTTGAAAAATTCAAAGCCTTCAAAGCTTTGGTTGAAAATGAATCAGATCGCAAAATAAAATTCTGATTTGATCGAGGAGGGGAATTTACCTCAAATGAATTCTTTGACTTTTGTCAAAAACATGGAATAAAAAGGCAGTTCTCCACCGCAAGGACTCCTCTGCAAAATGGAGTGGTGGAAAGGATGAACAGAACTGTTTAATAAATGGCTAGTGCTATGCTAGATTAATCTAGAACTCCTGCAACCTTCTAGGGTGAAGCTGCATTCACCACCATCACTATTCTCAACCAAGCAAATGTTCGAGTAAACAGCACTCAAACTCCACATGAACTTTGGTATGGTAAGACTCCTACTATAAAATACTTCAAAGTTTTTGGAAGAAAATGTTACATCAAAAGGACTGATGAAAAACTTGGTAAGTTTGAACCCAGAGCAAATGAAGGTATTCTTCTTGGCTACTCTTCCCGAAGTAAAGGATATAAATGTTATAATAAAATACTTGGGAAAATTATTGAAAGTATTGATGTTGTGGTTGATGAAGCATGCAAAAATCCAAAATAGATAAAAGCCGAAGATTATGACAATGAAGAAGATGAGGATCATTTTTCCACATCAAATCACACTAATTCTGAAAAAGAAACCAATGAAGCACCAGAAGAAGAGATAACGATAGAAGAAAAGACTCTGTCTAGGTATGTTTAGAAAAATCATCTAAAAAATCGAATTTTAGGGGAAAAAGGGGTAGGTGTGGAAACAAGAAGAACCATTGCTGAAGCCTCAAGCTATCTAGCATTACTATCTTCCATTAAACCTCAAAATGTAAATGAAGCATGCAGAGATGAATGTTGGGTCAAGGCCATGAATGAATAACTTGAGCAAATTGAAAAGAACAATACTTGTGAATTAGTTCCTAGACCTCCTGATAAGAATATCATAGGAACCAAATGGATATTCAAAAACAAGCTGAACGAAAATGGAGAAGTTATCAGAAACAAGGCCAGACTCGTCTGCAAAGGATATGCTCAACAAGAAGGTATAGATTTTGAAAAAACTTTTGCACATGTTGCTAGACTTGAAGCCATAAGAATGTTCCTTAGTCTTTCTAGTTTTCAGAAATTAAAAGTATACCAAATGGATGTAAAACCTGCCTTTCTTAATGGAGACTTAGAAGAAGAAGTCTATATTGAACAACCAGACAAATTCATTCTTGGAAATGATGCAAAACTTGTATGCAAACTCAGAAAGGCTCTTTATGGTCTAAAACAAGCTCCAAGGGCTTGGTATTACCATCTTGACAAATATCTCCACCAACAGGGATTTTCAAAGGGGTTAGCAGATAGAAATCTATATACAAAGATGGACATTGATAACTTGCTAATAATTGTTGTGTATGTTGATGATATCATTTTTGGTAGAAATGAAGAATCCATGAGTTGAAATTTTTCATCAGTAATGTAGCAAGAGTTTGAAATGTCCTTGCTTGGTGAGCTTACCTATTTTCTTGGTCTATAAGTTCAACAAAATAAAGATGGTATTTTTCTCTCCCAAACCAAATATCTCAAACAGATCCTGAAAAAGTATGGCATGGAAGATTCTAAACCAATATGTACCCCAATGGTAACAAGATGCAGTCTTAGCTCAAATGATGAATCAGTAGTAGTACATCAACCAACTTACAGATCCATGATTGGCAATCAGATTTATCTAACAGGTACCTGACCATACATCATGCATCCAGTGGGAATAGTTGGAAGATTCCAAGAAAATCCAAAGGAATCACACCTTCAGGCAGTCAAAAGGATTTTAAAATATCTTCAAGGAACATAGAACTTTGGTTTATGGTATCCTGGAGATACAGATCTTACACTTCATGCATATACATATGCAGACTGGGCAAGAAGTTTTGATGACAGAAAAAGCACTAGTGGTGGTGCATTCTACATGGGTTCCAACTTAGTGTCTTGGTTCAGCAAGAAACAAAGTTCAATTGCATTATCTATAGCTGAAGCAGAATATGTGGTTGCTGCATCTTGTTGCACACAACTACTTTGGATGATGCAAACCTTGCAAGACATTCAGATCAAATGTACTCCACCCATCTCCATTCTATGTGATAATACAAGTGCCATTAGTATTTCAAAGAATCCAGTCATGCACTCCAAGACCAAGCACATACCCATCAAATATCATTTTCTACGTGAACAAGTGCTTGAACAAAAGGTCAAATTGGAGTATGTTCCCTCCAAAGAACAGGTTGCCGATATATTCACTACACCACTGCCCAGAGAGACATTTGAATATCTCAGACAAAAGCTGGGAGTATTTGCTACATCATCCTGCTATTAAATCCTATCTTCTTCAGAGAAAGATGGTTATACACGAGTTTCACGAAGCGTAGTCACATACATACGCTGGTCTCTGTGGGTACAGTCGCGTATATGTTGGCTTGAAGAAAAGCAGGAGGCCAGACTCAGGAAGAAAGGGGTCAGATATGGTTCAGTGAATTATCTACTCCACTTGATGATGGTTACAATCAGTTGATGGCATGTGGAAATATGTTGGCTCTCATAAGTTGTTGATAACTTGATGTATATCTGATTGATGATGATGCCTTGATAACTCTTCTAGTATATGAAATGATCAATTTGAACGTGAACATCTAGCACAGATTCAAGGGGAGCATATGCTTCTAATAGTGCATTGTTGTCATTATCTTAGAAGATATTGGTACAGATTCACATAGTTGTTTTTTATTCAGGTGGAATAGGTTCAGGAGGAGAACATGGTTGTTGGTTTGGATGTTGATTGATAGATGATGTTGATGATAGTTGTTGTTGACTATCATGGTCTTGTTTAAGATATTTGGTCTTTGTTATATAGGTCATGTATATCATTTAATGTAAAGGTCATGAAAAGACCTAATTTGTAACCCCACTATGCATGGGACGGATGATGTAATGTTTCTTGTATAAACTATTGGTATATCCCCATTTGTTTAGGTGATGGATGTATGTATGAGCCTTTGGTGATAGGAAGGTCATTAGTGATTTATGTATAGAGTCATGTTATCTTTTTGCAGACCTTGCTTGTGATCAGGGGGAGCATGGACTCGATCATAGGAGCTCAATCAGCACACTTCAGCATAACAGAGAATTCAGTAGGTACTCAGGGGGAGCACGACCCTTTGCCCTTGATGACAAAGGGGGAGAGTGACTTCTTGTTGCCATAAAGTTCAAAGGGGGAGATTTTTGGCATTATGACACAGGTGTTGTCCTTGATGGAAACTCGCTCAGATGACAGATCACAATACAGCAGGTTAATAGCACAGAGTTATAGATCAAACTTCACAAAATGAAGAAAGAGAGGTATATCCAGGTTCACCATTGGCCAAGCTGTGTATACACATGGGTTCACTGTATACAAGTTGCGTATACGTACACATGCATTTTCACAGAAGGAAAATGGCGTATACCTTAGAAAACTAAATTTTTGGTCCGAAGTATTTGGTCCGAAGTATTTAGTCCATGGTATTTTGATCCATGGTTTTGGTCCAAGGTATCTGGTATGAGGTATTGACCCTAGGTATTTGGTCCAAGGTATTGGTCCTAAGTGGTTTTGGTCCATGGTATTGAGAAAGGCCTAAAACTATAAAAGGAGGAGAAGATCATTAGGCCAATGTGTGCAAGTATCGAATATCTGATAAAGTGTGAGATCTAATACGTAGGTTATTGGCTTATGGTGTTGTGCTTGATCTGAACCGGATGAACCTTAGTGCTTGATGAAGGATAAGATCTAATGATGTATCAGGATCTTAAGGCTTGAAGTGAATTATCTTTATGTGATTTGATCCTGTATCTGAATAACTAGCGCATGTTGTAGTCTATAAATATGATGATTAGGGTATGAATGAAGTCTGGAATTGTTGTAATGTTTAAATCATCATTTATAGATTTGTACGCGGGTTCACTTTAGAGAAGGGGCATATGCACGCTGGTTCTGCATATCAAAACAACGTATACATCATAAATTTGATTTGCAGATTTGTACACAGGTTCGCTTTGAGTAAAGAGCTTATGCATGCAGGTTCAACACATGGAAGTAGTGTATACCTTATAAAATATGTTTTAGCTGCTTTTGTTTGTTGTTGCAGTGTTCTGGTTACTTTCTTGGGTTCTGATTACTGTATTCTGGTAACAGCATTCTGAAAGAGAAGATTGATGGGTTGTCAAAGTGATTGATTGATTTGATTGTGGTTGGTTCAATAGGAGATTGGTTTATTCAAATATATTTGATGATTGAATGATGTTGTTGATGGATACTATCTGAAAATTTATGAAACGTGGTCCCTGGAAGAAAAGAGAAGGTTGTAGCCTTATGTAGGCCGGAGCCTACATACTAGTAAGCATATCAGCTAGTACAAGAGTGATGGGGTTGTAGCTCACTTCCAATAGAAGCTATAGAATGAGAGAAGGTTGTAGCCTTCTATAGGTAAAAGCCTGCATACTAGTATAAGACTGCACCAGTACAAAAATTATAAACTGATTTTTCTTATTATTAAAAGAAGACAAAGATGACAACAGCAGGTGGTTTTCACCCACATTAGGTTTCCACCTTATATCTTGGTGTTCTTGTATGTTCCTTATGTGTGATGCTTTATTCTTCTTTCACTACACTTTCTAATGAATTCCTGATATACTGGTTAAAGTTCAATGCATGATAATTTGGGTAAATCAAAAGATCTCTGCATATACGCTGGTTGCATTAAGTATAGTTGTGTATACATTCCATTTCACTAAGCTGAAGTAGCATATACAAATCAGTTTTGAAAATTAAATTATTGATCTAATAATACTGATTCACCACCCCTCTCAGTATTATTTCCAACAGAAAGTAGTGCATACATGCAGATTGTCCTCATTGAAGGAGCGTATACATTCTAACATATGGTTTTTGAGGTTGCAATTGGTTCTTGTTGTTGATGCAGTGTTCTAGGTTCAACTCTGTGTTCTGGTGAAAGTGATCTGATTGTTTAGATTGATTGATTTTGTTTTTGCTTCATATTTGATGGGTTTCAATGATTGGTTGATGTAGTTGTAATTGATGGTTGTATTGCATTGGTGATTGATTTTGAACTTCAATGTTCTGATGGGTCCAATATGAAAATTTGATGAAACATGGCTTACATATTGTGTTGATGTGTACCAAGAGTATCTAGTCTGAAAATTTATGACACATGATCCCTGGAGGAGGAGTGAAGGTGGTATCCTTTTGTAGGTCGACACCTATGTACTAGTACAATTTTACGCTAGTGCAAGAGCTAGGGGGTTGTAGATCCCTTCTAGTAGCAGCTAGAGAATGAGTAAAGGTTGTAGCCTTCTGCAGGCTAGCCCTATGTACTAGTAAACACATCAGCCAACACAAGAGCTAGGGGGTTGGAGCTCCCTTCCAGTAGAAGCTGGAAAATGAGTGAATGTTGTAGCCTTCAACAGGTAGATGCCTGCATACTGGAAAAAGACTATATCAGTACAAAACTTGTAAACACATTTTATAATAATAAGATTGAAGACTAATACGATAGCAACGGTGGTTTTTCCCACATTGTGTTTCTACTTGAAAAATCCTGGTGTTCATGTGTGCTGCTTATGTGTTTTGATTTATTCTATTCTTAATGCATCTATTTACTTCTTAGTAAATGCATTACACTATGATTTAAGTTCAACAAATAATGAATTAGTTGTTTTACAAATTTATTATCTATAGTTTGTTTCATTCATTATAGTCGTAGACATACGCTATTTGGTTTCTGTAAAATCGTGTATATAGTTTGAAAAGGAAAATTTAGTATTGTTAAAGTTTAAATATTGATTTAACCCCCCCCCCCCCCCCCCCCCTAGTATTTTTTCCCAACATAAACATGACAAGAAGGATCACCACCTTCTCCCTTGAATTGTTATAACATCAATTAGGTTTTGCATCCATCATTTTAAAAATTTGAAGTAAATACATGAAATGACCATGACATGAACCAGTCAATTAACCATGCTTATAATCAGAATAAAACCATGTAAATAATAGAGATATAACAACCATTAAATCCACATATAAACAAGTGAAAAAGAAAGAGAGCTTAGATTTCATTAATCATAGGAAACTCTAACCAGGTTCAGGACTTCCATGTACCACCCAATCGTAGACATGGCTGAACCAATTCTTTATTTCAGCCAGTCACCCTTGTTCCATATCCAATCATGAATGTGGGATATTGTGGAGAAACCAATCCAAAAACAACTAAAGGAATCCAGAGGTCAAACCACCTCCACCCTCACCAAACCGTGATCACACCAAAATTGGTGCTCCAATCACAACCGAACCAAACTTGGAATGTTATCCAGAATCCATCACTATCCTTGAGGAATTTTTCGCCTCCTTGTCTCTCAAGCTTTACCGCAATCCAATCCTAAATCACTAGGCCCTAAACTGATACCAGTCTCTCAAGATTTACAGCATTCCAAACCTGGATCACCAGGCCCTAAACTAATACTTCTCCCTCAAGCTTTACCATTTATCTCGCCAAAACAGGTTAAGGGATTCCTAGGCCTTTGGGAATGAACCTTGAGACAACCTTTGCCCCGGATTCTGAAATCTGTCTAGCAAACCAAATCTCAAAACTGAGATAAAAATCCCAACATACCATGGCATCCAGAAAAAGACAAGTCTAGGTTGAAAACCACTATCATAACCCGAAAAACCATGCCACTGATAGCAAGAGAACCATACACCAACATGAAAATCCATGCATGTCAAAACCAGCTAGGAAATCACACATGCAATATGTTACCTACAAGTATTTTGGCTGAATTTGCTTGATCCTACTCTTCCTTCCTTTCCATTTGCTTGCTTTTCCTTCCTTGATCTAGATCTAGAGTGCTCCAAAAAACTCTAAGTGACCAATAGTGAGAGAGAGAGAATAATGGGAGAGATCCAAAAATTGAAATGACAATTGGTTACCAACTGATCCTCGGAAGACTTTTTATTAACGAGGCCTCTAATTTCTTCATTTTCCATTATTTTACTTAAATTTCCTCCTCACATGCAACCTATGACCTTTCACCTTACTTTTCTCCTAATTTCCTTTATTTTCATAAATAAATGTGCCAAAAATTCGTTTTTTACTTTTAATTCCTTTGACTTATCCTTCGTCATTTTTCTTATCCATAAACACATCTAATGATGCGCACTAGGATAGCTTTTCCTAACATTCAGCATGGAATAAGTTTCCCTTAACCATGGTCTTATTTTTCCTTTATTAAATTTTATTACATGAACTTTTCACCAGGGTTGTTACAGAGAAAACTGCCAATTTTTTTATTGTTATGATGTAAATTAAAACCTATTTAATTACATCAATTTTTTTGTGAACACCCACTCACTGTAGGCATCGACCCCCTTAAGATAACAAGCATCTACTTTCCAAGAGGCACCAACCTCTTATGAATGAAGGCCACGACCTTCTTTAGCCACTATTCTACTTTTCATGTAATTTTCAAACTAAAAATAAGGGCAATACATATACAGAGAAATACCAATGTGGCTCATTGTGGTATCATACTTCTGCTCTTAGTCCTCTACTATTCCACTGGCTCTCTCGGACTCACATAGAAACACTTTATCCTCTGCACACTATGCAGTAGCCCATTGTACTCATCTGTCTGCTCTGAACTGCATATACTCTGTTCTCGGCCTTCTATCACACAAGCTCTCTACAACACTCTATTTTAGTTCAACACTTATACTAATTGCTCAACTCCCACACACTTTTCTCCTTACTCTTCAACACATACACAACAATTTTGTATTCCACACATTGCTCAATGGAAATCACGGGTTTTGTTCCTTTGTTGCACTCTGCTCAATGTTTCCTCTACTGCATGCTTCCACACTACTTGAGTGTACCTCTGTATGGCTCCTCCATCCTGATGTTACACTTGATGCTTCAATTTTGTCGTTGCATTAAACATGAGGATGGGATCTTGGGTGCTTAACTAACTCACTGTTTGATTCTCCATGCTGAGATTGTAATATCAATCCATTTGTGAACTCTAATGAGACTCCCCATGCTTATTCATGGCTTAAAAATCTTGATTGTACTTCAGCATGGATTCTATGTTCCTCATTTAAGTCTATAAGGCACGCATGAAAGATCATAGATGGCTTTCTTCTAACCTCGAGACCAACCCAGCAATACTTCACTGAGAATCGTGGTCCTCGTCACCTTGACCTAGCGATATTTGTAGTTGCCATTAACTTCAACATCCTATTCCTTTGGCTTTCATTTACTCTCTAACCATTGACCCATTCATCCTTTAACATTCTATATTGTAGTATCGGAGCCTTAACACATTGTAACTTATACTAAAAGAACGTTACAAAATCACAAAGTTATGATGCCTTTAGGCCCTTTCTTCTTGTCCCCCCTATCATTTTTCCATATGAACGGTTGTTGTAACTGGGGGCATAGCACTTAGGTGTTAATGCCTTCAGGCTACTGTTGGGGGCCTATCTCCTTTTGTTATTTTATCTCGCCCTTGGTTCTTTAGGTTTCTACTACCATGTTCCACCACATCGAAAGCCTCTTCATATAGTAACTTTCTAAAAAAAAACATTTATAAAGGAGTTCTAATGTTTCCTACCTCCAATAGACTTCATAGCACTTAGGTGCTAACCCTGCTCTATGCCCTCGGTTCTTTGAACTCTACGACCAAGTTCCAATCCACATAAGATCCCCTAATATCAGAGCCTTTTTCATAAAGCATTTACACTAGAGTTACGAAATTTACAATCGTCGATATTTTGACCTCTGAGATGACATCATGTTGATGTCATTATTTCCACATGGCATCTCCTTAGTGGTGACACATGTCACACAAATTTTCCCCATAAGGCCACCGAAAATGTCGAATCTGACTACCGCGCGTCCACCGTACAGCCATATCATGCTAATGTCATCTACCACATCAGCTCCTCAGGTCCAATCATCTGCTACCATGTGTCCTATTAGAGGAGAGAGAAAGAGTTCCTCAGCCCTTGGTTTTTCAACGAATTCTTTTGTATTTATTCTTCTTCACAAACCTCGGCACTTTCAAAAGAATGCAATTGTTAAGGAGTTATGAGGTTCCAACCTTTGATATTCCAAGGTCCCAAAGTTCTTTCTTCTGATATTTCAAGCTTCACTCTGACCTCTAAAATTACAATATTTCATGATCAGCTCCTGAGACTCCAATCTTCTGATATTTTTTCCTATCGAGGTCCTGATATGCTAGCTTTCCCTGATATTTCAGCCTGCTTAGGAATTCAAAATCTTAACTTCGGCAATCCATATCTTTTGATCCAAGAGACCATTTGCAAACTTTGACACACCATTGGAAATCTATTTCAGATCACTTTCCAGTGGAGAGAGTTTGATGTAGGCTTTGAGCCCATTTTCTACATAAGAAATAGTTGCAAATTTTATGTTTTTCTTTTCACCTTGGCCCTTCTCTTGTCCTTGGAATCCTAGACTCCCAACCACCATATTCATTTTTTTATGGCTTCTCCAATAAACCTGCTATTATAGTGATTCTTGACCAGAGATGCCGCAACCATAGGGCTCCTTCTAAGCTTGATACATCAATCATATCAATGCTACCATATGCTACCAAAAACCTCCAAGTTGATCTGGTTGACATCAATGCCAACACACTTGCAACCACTATCCATCCAAACAATGCTAACTATCCAACAAAAGATTCCTTGTATTTTGCAGTGGGTCGTGATTTATGCAGGTTGAAACACTACACCCAATAATCCCAACTATTATGTTAAGGTGGAAAGAGTGTGAAAACAAGAAAATGAAACAAGCATACAAATGAAAGAGGGTGTGCATATGGGCGTAAACATTTTTAGAGCCTATGATAATGTTTCCAATTAGTTTGGCTCATAAAAATGGACACAAGGATTTTGAACTATAGAAAAATAGGAAAAAATATGCAATACTCCTCATAAGTAGATATGATAGAGAAATGAATATCACTTAAAGGGCGGTTTGGGAGCAATGCACAAAATGACAAAGATGCGGGACTAAATGGTGTAGAGTCTTTTGTTTCAATATATATTTCGGATAGAGGAAATGTGTGGAGAAATGGAAAACCTCTTAGGTGTAATTCTAACAGACAGGACGGGCATGCAAAGAAAGGCCACAAAACTAGTCGCTCAAATATTGATAGGGAAGGACTTCACCTGCTCTACTACCATGTTAAACAACACAAAAAAAATAAAAAAGATGAATAATAAGTGTATGTTTGATTTATTCACAATGATATACATTTATAAAATATCTTATAACCCTTTGTTTTCATATACCGAGTGGTTTCATAGACTCTAGTGACCTTTCACATTCCACACCATAACCCTTAGTGGATTAGGTGTCAACACCACCCTTACTGTTGCCATATCAACACCCCATTTTTCTTCATGCAACCAAATAATCATATTATTGGTTGAAGACATCATTATACAATAGTTGTTTCTTGAATATCAAAATTTATAGGTGAATAATGTACAGTTGCATGTCATTGCCGAAATATATTTCACTTCATATGAAACTCCTCCTAGTATAGAAACACCCTTCCATAGTTTCAACAATAAGCTGCAGACAGTTGATCCTTTTGCTGGAGGTAATAAGTTCATAGTAGTTTCCATAATTTTCCCCTATTTTTTGTTGCCTTGACATTTATTGAAGTTGATCTATCATCATTCTTTTTCTCTTCACATAATTTCATCCTTGTATAAATAAAGAACCAATCAATCTTTGGAGGATCAACCAAAACCTTGGAAGAAATTGAGTAGGTACATTGTCCTACAATTTTAGGATCATTGAAGCAAGGTAAAAATATATTAGCAAATTGTAACATAGTCAAGACATCCTTCCAGCCTTGAAATAAATTGAAAAACACTTCCAACACTTCCCTTTTTATAACCTTAAGATATTTTGTAGTACAAAGGATTGTAGAAACATTGTAGGTATTAAGTGTAGCAAAGAATTCATAATAAAAGTTGGTACTTAGTTCAATTGCATGCAGTCCTCTTGGAAGATTAGGAGGGTTAGCTTCAAAGTCTTGTGATTTAGAATCTCTTTCTACCAAACTCTTTCCATGCTTTTTGTGGTTCTTATGGAAAGAAATATGTATTCCATTCCCTTATTTTATAAGGTTTTCATGAACTTCAAAGGAATTTGTTGTTGCAATCTGCCTTTTTTTGTGGCCTTTATCAGCAATTTTTAATGTACTATGCTCCATATTTGTGCAATCCCTGATTTGATGGTGAAGCTCCATTTTGACTTCAATTGGTCTGTCATGTGTAGTTATAATAATATTTTCCCTAAGTGTAGACTTGGGGACAAAATAGATCCGATTTTCATAGAATATGAGCTCATTTTCTACCTTGCACCTATCATCATGGACAAGTATGTCCAACAATTCACGAGAAAACTTATTTTTGGAGTAATCTACTAAGAGGTGGGCTCTCCAATCTTTCAAGAATGTCCCTATGTCACATTCAATGTTCTCTTTACCTCCAAACTCATCAAGTTGTAAGTTTCTACTTAACAATCCTTTGTGAGATTGATCTAAAAAACACAGAATTGACTATTTGCTCAATTTCTTCAGATATCAACTAAGGTTTCTTTTATGTGAACGAATGAGAGAAATTTATTTTTAAGTGCCTTTAAACATAAACTTGAAATCTAAAAATGAGCATGAACGGCAGAAAGAAAAGTATCAAACACATAAAACTTTGATGATGGAGTTCGTCCCTCCTGAACTACATCTTCAAGTCTACTTCCAAGTGGGCGTCTGCTATATTAAAAATTCTCATAAGTCTCTTTACATCAAATTTCGCCATTCTCGACTGTGCACACATGCATCAATGGCTATTGTAAACTAATAGGCCTCAGCCTCAGCTCTCCAATGCAACTTACATATTTCAAAAATGCCCAATATTGGCCAATTTATGCCTCAAAAGGGATTTACAAGTAGTGTACAAAACCATATTCTCAGCCTCACATTACAACTCCCTACAAAGGGCGCAGTGACAAATATTTTTATAGGCCCATGGGAGGTCCCAAGGTTAAACCCACAAGCCTCTTGGGATTGGCTTTTCATATGGATAAATTACAATAATACATATGGTTTCACATACTAAAACTCTACACAACTATTATAAAAAATGTTTTTATATAGTTCAAAGGCCTAGCGGTGATATAATAATCAACCCCATTGCATTTGGTTTTAACCAAAGTATTATCATTATTTGGACAGATATTTTTGTTGACTGCACACATTTTTATTAACATATGGTTATTAAACAATAGTTTTAACATAGTATAACAACCCCGCACCATACTTATCAACTCCGCATGGCATATATATTAAAATATAGTTTATAGCCTTCTGTTAGTGATGATTCGTGTGGCACATATTAATAATGGTATATAGTTTTCATTGTAACAACTCTGCCACTTGTTTGGAGGCACCGTTATAACTTTAGAACGCTAATAATAATATCCATGGGTTTGGTGGAGCCGCCAGGTTGGCAGGCTCCACCAACCCTCCCCCCCATGTGCCTTTTAAATAAGCTTTATATATAATATTTGCCTATTGTATTAATAAAGTAAAACCATGGGCCAATAGTAAAGTTTTGTGTTGATTTGTGGGAGGTCGCGATTTCGACCCTGACCCTGCCAATTCGACCTCTATCCTATTAACTTTGACTGCCACATACATTTATTTTTACCTGCATTATTGCCACGTATCCTTCTGAGAAACTACCACTTGGCCTGCAAAGGCCCATTTTTTTTCTTTTTGACAATAACTTTAGAACATGTTTTCTCACTCATACGGAGACCATTTTGGAAACCGAATATACTACCAGAATCTATGCGATGAGTTATTCGACTTGGCATTAGTTTCATGAGCATTTGAGGCTTTTTAACTTTGAGCATGATGAGGATCCACCTGGACCATTCCTCCCAAATGGAATCTTTTGGACCACCAAAAGTTTGGTTTTAAGCAGACATGAGGTGAGGGTATAGCTCCCTC
This sequence comes from Pinus tabuliformis, assembly GCA_031772625.1. NCBI lineage: Eukaryota > Viridiplantae > Streptophyta > Pinopsida > Pinales > Pinaceae > Pinus > Pinus tabuliformis. The sequence goes on along the minus strand of CM062820.1, from coordinate 775,846,334 downwards.
ACCGATTCAATCTCCATCCACCTTGATTTACTTGGATTCATGCCTTTGAGTCTCACTCGAAGATACTCAACATTTCCTTGCATGGAAGTGCGTACCTTCCCATCCAAGATGGTATCTTATTGTAAATCAGTCATACATTTAGGTGCA